>CM062292.1:377488509-378931695 GCA_031216915.1 Pictodentalium vernedei
AGCTATTATGCCACTGAGCATAAGTATTCGGAGAGAAGGAAGGTCTTTATTAAGGATATATAAATGTGTTAGTCTGAAAGATTGAATGCCACTGACTCTTTCTATTGCAGTTATACATTCACAGAGCCACAAGATGGTCAGTGGGGTATGCCTGTAGAAAATAACACATGGACAGGGCTTGTTGGAATGCTACAGAAAAAGGTTTGTGTTTTCAATACTGAAATATGCTCAGTGTCATCATTTGCTACTTGAAAATGTGAGGATTGGGGCATTTGAAAATTAAAAAGCCCTTCCACTGTGGCAAAGCTCTCATATTTTTTGGCATTACATTCACATGCTGTGTCCATTTGCTTATGATCATAATTATCTGCATATTGTCCTTGTTCTGCTTAGGCAACTGCTGATGCATACTACAGAGAAAGACCTGGTGTATGCCCTGAAACCATGGAAAATGTCATTTTCTAAGGTAAAATAGGCCTAAAAAGAAAACAACACAGAGATTTCAAATTAGAAGTAACAGGTATATATGGCATGAACAACCTAGAACAGTTACAGGAACGATAAAAGAAGTGGTGTGGCCTCTCCTCTGCCTCTCATATATATCTGTTTGTCATTATTAGCCCCCCCCTCCCCCCCCACAAGGGAGGATTATAGCAAAGACCTGTCTGTCTGTCCATCCATCCATCTGTCGATCTGCCTGTCCATCCATCCATCCATCTGTCCATCCATCTGTCCATCCACCCATTCTACTGGACTTTGTTTATGAGATAACAGTTAATGGATTTCAAGTCTTTTTAATATATGTCTTTATAACAACGTCTACATCAAGTTTGATGACCACTGATATCGCATGAAAATTATGGGAGTTATCGCCCTTTGTTATAAAAATATTATGTAATGCTTGTTTATGGCATAACTTTAACAATAGTAACCAGATTTCAATTCTTTTCAGTATATGTCTCTGTAGCAACAATGTTTATGTCATATTCAGTGACCAGCGATATCTGATGAAAATTATGGGAGTTATTGCCCTTTGTTAAAAAATATTGTGTAATGCTTGTTTATGGAATAACTTAAACATTAGTGACGAATTTAAATTTCTTTCTGCAAGGGAGGGATATAACGAAGACCTCTGTCCATCCTTCTGTCCATCCATCCATCCACCTGTCCAAACTTTGTTTATTTTTTTCTAATCCAAAATTTGTTTTGATGAAATGCAAAAATGAAATTATAATTTCCCTGTTAACCCACCCACCCACCTCTGGGGTCCGATGAGCGAGAAAAAAATGTCTTGCTCCAAAATGCACTTTGAGGGATTTCAGTAGGGCTGAAACGGTTATGAGATTTTCATAACCGGGTTAATCGCTTCCGATAACCACGGTTAACTGATAAACCACGGTTATCCAAATAATTCCTTTGGCATATGTCTTTGGTAGGTTAAGTGAAGACGAGATCAAACTGAAAAATGCCAAAGTCAGTCATGGCAATGCACCATCGGTGATTGGCAATGCTGAGAAAAACAAACCTTGTATAACATTCTCATCTGATAACTTGGAATAAATTTCCTGTCAAATTATCCTCAGTTGAAGTTATTATAATTTACGGGAAGATTATCCCATCTCTGTATGTATCTCGACTGTTTTGAGACTGTTAACATTGACCAGGCCGCCATAATATTGCTACGCGGAAGAAATAGAATATGTGCATTATTTCAAATAGCGTATTTCTCAAACAGCATTTATGTTTTTTGCTTGCTTCTTCACGATCGTTTTAACTCCACTTGAGTTGGTATATGTTATATGTGGTGATGTTTAACCGGTTATGCAAATCATAACTAGTCACGTCTGTGACTGATTATTAACTGTTTAACCATTTAATTCCTAGATTTCAAATGATTTTATGCAAAAATAAATAATAATTTGACTCCTATGACCTCCACCCTGGTCAGTCAGGTCAAAAGTTTTTTTTTTGCACCAAGATAGATATGTTATGCCAGATTTAAAGTGATTTTGTGCGGGAAAAAACCCCCACCTATACCCCCCCCCCCCTATTTGGGTGGTGCAGGGGGGATTAGCTTTTCTTGGCAATGCAGGTCTCTTGTTTCTTTTTTTTTTAACTGTCAGAGTGCTAAATTGTTTTCAAAGGTCATTTGTAACACAAGTATATTTTACACTGTACACCAGTGGCCCAGACTTAGCTGGTGCTAACTCTAAAATATCAAGGGCCAAACACAGAGTTTGCCCCCCCCCCCCCCCCCCCACCCCACCCCCCCCCCCCATCCCCCAAATTTGTATGTAAAACTGAAGTCCTATCTGGTCCTCCATACATTTACTCTCTGCACATGCGCAGGCGCCAGGAAGTGTCCGGAATTGGCGCCAAGATCATTCTTTGTTTGGTCCTCAGTCAGATAACAACAAAGTTTATAATGATGCCAGACACAAATCAATGGTTAATTTGGTGGATCCAAGGACACAACTGGATAAAGGAAGGAAGAAAGAGTGGTTTGAAACGTTCAGGGCTGTAACTTTATAATATTTATAAAAATTAATTCATGTTCCCCAATTTTGGGACATGGGCCTGACGTCATCATTATTGATAATGATTTATCCACTGTTTGTTAAGTATTCCTTCCCTACCCTACCTTGAAACCTCCCAGTTAAACTTCCAAGCTTTTTGGCTTGTTTTATTGAAATTTTTTTATAAAATTTATTGGGAGTTTAACGTGTTACCCAGAAGGTTTATTCTGTATATCCCCATGGTTATGTCCTCACTCTAGGGGTGTTTAGGTGTTTTGGTCATGCATCATACATCTGATATATCGTTTTTTCTTTTGATGAAGATCTTGCTTTACATTAGATAGTTCAAATATCTTACTGACTTCAGGCTGTGTTGCCTGGGTTTTTGTTTCCGGTTTTCATTCTGAAGTTGTGTACATTGACAGTGCTCTATTTATATATGTAGTTTCCTATTTATTATATGTTAAGGTTTGTTGTAAATATTCTGGTTGTGTAGCAGTTAATTTTTTGGATAGAAAAATAATTTTTGTCTACACTTGGACGCTATCGGGATACATTTGGGCACATCATTCCCTTTGGGAACTTTGGCTCTTGTCAAAATTTTTCGAAAAATTTTTTGTTTAAATTATTTTCGATTTCTATATTGAATGTTATTTGTTATGTATCTTTTTATAATATTTAATGTGGAGTTGGTGGGAGTACGATCGACTTAGTTTGCTTCATTATGAAAGCATATTGCTCAGTAAGCAAGGCGAGGAAGTCTTTTCTCTGATTTGCATGTTGGTTGCCTTGCTTGTAGTCGATGTACTCGCACTAATTCTTGCTCAACATGAGTCGCATGGGATGACAAACATTGGAGACGGGTGTCATGGTATGTTGTTAGCAGGAGGCCACTGCCGGTCCTCTCGCGGTGAGAGGCCACAGCCGGTCCTCTCGCCAAAAAGTTGCTCTAGTTTTTAGCTCACCGAAGGGAACTAAACTTTATCACTTCCCATCCATCGTCTGTCGACTGTCCGGCGTTGTGAACATTTTTCAATGACTTTTCCTCTGAAACCGCCAGGTCGATTTGCTCGAAATGTGGTATGGATGTTCATTACCATATGTCAATTCAAGTTTGTTCAAATGAATTGGACATGCCCACTTGGGGCTACATAGGGGGCATAACTCCGATAGTACCCTATGTATATTAGAGAAATTACTAAAAAATCATCTTCTTCTCCAGCACAAGTGGGCAGAATCATTTGATATTTGGTATACAGCATTATGGGGTGGATCTGATTCAAGTTTGTTCAAATCGGCCCCCTGGATTTATATTTGGGCTCACTATAGAAGCCTGAATTCAAACTTAGTGCATTTCAGGCAAATTTTAAAAAAATCTTCTTCTCCAGATCCAGCAGGCAGAATGTTTTGATATTTGGTATACAACATTGTGGGGTGGATCTGATTCAAGTTTGTTCAAATTGGCCTCCTGAGTTCATATTTGGGCTCAGTATAGGAGCCCAAATTTGAATTTAGTGCATTTCAAGCTAATTTCTTTAAAAATCTTCTCCAGATCCAGCAGGCAGAATCTTTTGATATTGGGTATGCAGCATGCTTAGGGGAGTGAGATTCAAGTTCGTTCAAGCCAAGTCTTTGGGTTCCTATTTGGGCTCACTGTGGGAACCCAAATTATAACCTAGTTCAAAATGAGGACTTTTCTTTGAAAATTCTCTTCTTCAGATCCAGCAGTCAGAATGTTTTGATATTTGGTATGCAGCATCCTTAGGGGGGTGAAATTCAAGTTTGTTTAAGCCATGTCCCTAGGTCCATATTTGGGCTCACTGTGGGAGCTTGAATTGTAACTTAGTTCAAAATGAGGAATTTTCTTAAAAAATCTCCTTCTTCAGATCCAGCAGTCGGAATGTTTTGATATTTGGTATGCAGTATCCTGAAGGGGGGATCCAAGTTCCTTCAAGCCAAGTCCCTCGGTTGATATTTGGGCTCACTGCTGTGGGAGCCCGAATTATAACTTAGTTCAAAATGAGGAGATTCAAGTTTGTTCAAGCCATGTCCCTGGTCAATATTTGGGCTCACCGTGGGAGCTCGAATTGCAACTTAGTTCAGAATTTTCTTTAAAAATCTTTTTCTTCAGATCCAGCAGTCGGAATGTTTTGATATTTGGCATGCAGCATCCTTAGGTGGGTGAGATTCAAGTTTGTTAAAGCCAAGTCCCTGGGTTCATATTTGGGCTCATTGTGGGAGCCCGAATGATCACTTAGTTCAAAATGAGGAATTTTCTTTAAAAATCTTCTTCTTCAGATCCAGCAGATGAATGTTTTTGATATTTGGTCAGCATCCTTACGGCGGGGGGAGGGGGGGGGGAGGTAAGATTCAAGTTTGTTTAAGTCATGTCCATAGATCCATATTTGGGCTCACTGTGGAAGCTCAAATTGTGACGTAGTTCAAAATGAGGAATTTTTTTTAAAAATCTTCTTCAGATCCAGCAGTCAGAATGTTTTGATATTTGGTGTGCAGCGTCCTTAGGGAGTGAGATTCAAGTTTGTTAAAGCCAAGTCCCTTGGTTCATATTTGGGTTTGCTGTGGGAGCCCGAATTATAATTTAGTTCACTATGAGGAATATTCTTTAAAAATCTTTTTTTTTGGATCCACTGGTCAGAATCTTTGGATATTTGGTATAAGCTTTTCTTAGGAGGGGCAGATGCAACTTGTTGAAATCAATTCCCTGGGTTGCTATTTAGTATACCTTGACAGGTGAGCGCCTCAGGCCCCCTGGGGCCTCTTGTTTAGTTTCTGTTTACAGAGGAACCAGAACATGGTGATGTTTATGTGACGCCGTGAGAGAGAGTGCGTCTGTCGTCGCATTTAGATAATCAAATAGAGCTAGCGGCTAAAGTGCTCATGAATATTAGATGAGGCAATAAACCACAGCGTGGTTTCAGCTCCCTATCGCCAGCTAGCTCGACCGTTGAAGTGATTACACCGTCTGTGGGTACCGTGACGCCGGGTGTGTCCATTGCGGTCAAGGAGTGTAGAGCGAGCACTATAAAATAATAACATGCTCACCCTGAAATGAATGGGAGGAAGAAGCTGGCAAGTTCAGCGGGAAGCTTGGTGAGGTCTGAAGGACCGCGGGCCAGAGAGCCTCTTTCATAACAACCTCTGGGGTCAGATGTTGTGATTCAGAACTTGTGTCAGTCGGAGCATACGTCCATGCCTCCCGTCCGGATCGGCTATGGTTACAGCTTCTTCAGCGTCTACCAAGCACACACGACCGCACATTGGCTACGTGACTTCTGATATCCAGCCTGCATTGCCGAGAAGGTCCACTCTTTGTCAAAGAAGTCACATCATCTGTAGCCAAGGAGACGAGGCCTCATTCATCGGGACATTTGCAGAAAAGACCCATCTTGAACACACTGTCCCAGGAGCAGCCGGCAGCCAAGCATCAGAAGACCGCTGCTTCTCAGGCCTCCGTAATGGACTTGCTGTCGCAGATTGCGCAGCTCATCAGCAAGTGCAGAAGCAGCCGATGGCAGGCTCAGAACCTGAGCTGTCGGATGGTGCTGGGTCGGTCCAGTCATCTGCGCATTCAGATGCCGATGACCGTGAGTGTAATCTGATTCAGTTGGATGGTGAAAGGGATTTGGAGAAGAATTACCCTTCCCTTTTGGAACAACATAAGGTGGCGATGGATCTAATGCATCAATACTTCCCTGAGTTCGTTCCTGAGAATCAGAAAGTTGCAACCGCTCGAAAGTAGCACTACAGTAGCTAAGAGATGAGGCCTCATATATTGGGACCTCCAGAGAAAAGAGCCGTCTCGGACACACTGTCCCGGGATCAGCTGGTGGTCAGAATAGAAGACCACTGCTCCTCAGGCCTCCGTAACGGATTTGCTGTCGCAGATTGCACAGCTCACCACAGCATCCCAGCAAGTGCAAAAGCAGCCGATGGCAGTCTCAGAACCTGAGCTGTCGGATGGTGCTGGGTCCATCCAGTCATTTGCGTGTTCAGATGCCGCTGACCGTGATTTTCAACTGATTCAGACGAATGATGAAAGGGATACGGAGGGGGATTGCCCTTCTCTTTCGGAACAACACATGGTTGCGATGGATTTAATCCATCAACACTGAATTTGTTCCAGCGAATCAGAAAGCTGTGACTACTTGCAAGAAACCACTAGCATTGTTGGATGCTGACTTCATCCGGAAAAAGAGGAGGTCATGTCTTTTTTGGTTAAGTCTAGACAGGTGTCTTAGGCCTTTTATAGAACGCCATATTTATCTTTCCAGTGGGAAGAAGTAAGCGGTTTCTTGTCATCATCTTCTGTAATTTTACTGATTATAACGGAAAATGGGGAAGATGTATAGAGAATTCCTCTCCATTTGAATGAGCAGGCTAAGGACCTAGTTATGGCCTTACCTTCATTCACTATTCGCTCGGACACAATTGAGATGGCAATTTCTTCATTCAGAGCGAATTTAGACTCACTGTCTTACGCAGATCACCTTTAAGATCTGTGATGCAACATCTCTACGGAAAGGAATTTGAGGATGTTCGTACCTCATTTAAAGTCCTTCCAGGGCTATTATATTTATCACATATAACAGTGGCTAATTTGGAGTTAATCAGCCGTGACAGAGCCCTTGCGTCATCATCTTTAATAGATGACAAGGAGAAAAACTGTCTATGGGTCGCTCCGGTTTCCGGACACAAAGTTTTTGATGATAAGCTTTCATTGGTTTATGACCAAGCTAAAGAAAAGCATCAATACTCTGCTTCTTAAGTCGGTGTCTAATTGACCCACAATAGCAGAAAAGAGTAAGGGAGAACGTCCTAGACAGAAAGTCGTCTAAAATAATCATCCGTAACTCTCCTATAATTACTCTAGGGATTGTCACACAGTGACTCCAATAGGGGGCTTAGGTTTGATCGAGACTACCGGTCAGACACCCCTAAGCAGTTGGCCCGAGGTTTTTCATAAAGGAGACGTAGTTTCTCCTTCCGTAGGCCTCGCAGGTACTACACGTGAGGGTTAGAACCTTTATTTCTTAGCAGTTGACAGATGCTTATCAAGATTCACATCAAACTGGATAACTATTATGAAAGACCAGTAGGTGAGAAGAAGTGTTGTCTCAGACGGCCTACGGCTATCTTTCCATGAGAACCACCACTAACTTAATGTCTGTGATGGACAATGCTTCCACCAAATCCTTGAATAAGAGTCTCTCCAATCCGAGGTAAAGGTTCTCTTGACAATGAAAGTAATAGAGGTCATCGAGAATCAAGATTCTTTAGGATTCTATAGTCACCTGTTACTTGTACCGAAGCCATAGAGCTTGTTCCGACTGTTAATAGGCTGGAGTTGGATAACAAGTTTATCATAGCTCTAAAAGTTTATTTATGGTTATCATTTAGTCGGTAAAAGCGAGCGTTCGAGTGATCGACTATGCTACAAGCATAGATCTAAGGATCCGTTCTTTCATGTCCTGGTGTATCCGGCATTCAGAAAGTACCTACGGTTCATCGTCCAAGGGATAGTATTTCAGTTCCGAGTGATGTGTTATGGTCTGAAGATAGCGCCCTGGACTGTCACTCGAATAATGAACTTGGTAATGTCTCACAACAATCTGGTTCGTCTGCCGATATCCAGAGCGAAATTAGTCAGTTGTTTTGCTTGCTTTTGTCTACTCTCAGACGCATTAACAGCGAGAAATTTTTATGCGACTGATAGGGTTGTGCAGAGCGGTTACGCATCTTATTCAGATGGGTTGTTTACACACACGTTTCCTCCAGTTATTCTTTAACCAGAACTGGAGTGTTAAGACGCATTCGCTCAATACCAGTATTTTTTTATTGGCTCTAGTAACAAAAGGTCCATATTGGGGCAGATATTCAGTGGTTAACTCAAAAAAGAGTTCCGCTGCAACTGCCAGATCCAGCTTTCACAATTATGACGGGTGTGAGTCAATAGTTTGGGGCACAACCTTGAGTCCGACAGACTAGAAATGCAGGGGTCTTGGGACTCTCGGTTCCTAGAGAAACACATAAACATCAAGAATGATGTCAATATTGTTAGCGCAACATCAATAGATTCACATTATTTGCAGACATGCGTGTTCAGATATTGTTGGACAACTCGATAGTAGTAGCGTACATCAGAAACCAGAGCGGCACCCATTCATTCCGTTATGATAACTAACGGAGAAGATTTTTCTATTTCATGTTCATCTCTCTATCCATCATATACCGGGTCATCTGAATGTACTAGCAGACTTGCTCCTTGGAAAGGTTGCCTGTTTCATTTGCATTGGACACTCAACAAGCGTGTATTTGGACAATTTTGCTACAAGTGGGATCACCTCATGATAGTTTAGTTTGCGACGCACCGGAACAATTAGTTTTCGTCATTTGTGTCGCCATCTCCAAACCATTGAGCGCATGCAGTAGACGCTCTGCAGAATTCATGGGGATGAATGATAGGATATGTGTATCCTCCAATTCATTTGATTCAATATATTACGTTTGAGATTAAACAGTCTCGTTGTGAATCATACTAGTAGCACCTCTGTTGTTACAGAAACCTTTGATCAGTATTCTCAGTGTCTTTTATGGGACGCTCCCCAGAAGCTTCCTTCATGAGAGTGCCTTCTTTCAGGGGAAGTTTTATTCTTCACGTCCTTCTCTGCCAATAGTGGCATAATGGAGTCGGTAGGACATGAGGGAACCATCGTGGTTCCTATATTATTTGATAACTGGCACATGAACGATTCAATAATGTGGGTGAGGAGATTTCGATATGACTTTGAATCCCCCCCTCCCCCCCCTCCACACTCATACCCACTGCCTATGTGTTTAGAGGAAATTACCGAGCAAGACGTAGTTTTCTTACCACAAGCCTCATAATTTAATACATACACACTGTGCATTTGGGTTGTGTTCTATGGCGACCTCATGGGCACATCCGCTTTTTAGTTGGATTAGTTTCCTATGATTATTTGTTGATTTGTTTTATACGAGCACTCATTTAAAAATCATCACAATTAATTTGCTACTCTGAGTATCTCGCAGGCTGCATAACCAGTTAACTGGTATTCAGATGATTACATGCTAAATTTAAATGCACTTGCGCATTATATTAATAGGCTAACGCTTTATTTTGTGGACCTTGAATTATAACCTATTTTGGGGGGCGGTCCATGTCGGAGCCTGTTAATCATACCTACTTTCATTTCTAGATCCGGGTTTCTATTATGTCAGTACTCAGTTCGCACGTGTTTACGATCGTAGATATCGGATAGTACACGTTGGAGAGTGTTGTTACTGGAATTTATTGTACAGAGGCTGCCTGTGGATTACCTAGGAAGTGTGTTTTCTCTTCAGGGATCGTTCAGTGTGGCTCGATTGGACATGTGGATGTTATATTTTATATCACTGGTTTTTGACGTATCTGTGTACGCCGTCTGCGGTGTACATTTATATAGTGGGCTTACCCAGGATTACCAGGATCGTCACTATAGCCTTAACTTTTGAAGTGGTGTTGAGCACCATTATTAATCATGAATTAATACCTGAGTGCCTGTTCGACGATTATTTTTATTGTTTTTTGGTCCTGCTCTTGTTGATTCCAGAGCTCTCCCCTCTTTCTTTTGAAGATTTCTTCAAAAGAAAGGGGGGGGGGGGCGGATTTTTACCTCTTCTCTGGCTTAAAGAGTATGTAACTATGAAGAAGCTGTTTTATCCGTAATTATATCCTACATACAGCTGTAGTGTTATTGTATGGCGTATGTTTGTGGGGGATTTTCACTCATTCTTAGATATGCCATCCAAATTTTTGGGGCTTCGTCCAGACTAGCCTTAAAAATTAGGAACTTGTAACATCCTAAGTAGCATTGTCTTCATGCTTACAATAAGGAATTACTTAATTTGGGCTCCTTATTTAGAATATGTCTCCTCTATTACTGTATAGAAAGACATACATGTAATTCCTAATTATTCTAAGTTCCTTTCATCATGGATTGCAGGATTGGAATTATTTCAGAAGTCCTAGACACTCACCTTTTTACGATTCAGCTAAGTCTGGGCCATTGGTGTACAGTGTAAAAATATTATAAATTTATAGTAATTTGTATATTTTTATACTTACCATGGCCCAGACGAGATGGCCGTCCCATGAGTGGGTACTTATACCTCCCTGCTGAATTATTATGTAGTACTCTCTTTCACAAAGAATGATCTTGGTGCCAATTCCGGTCACTTCCTATCATCTGCGCATGCACAGAGAGTAAATGTATGGAGGACCAGATAGAACTTCTAATTTTCGGTTTTACATGCAAATTTTGGGGTTGGGGGGGGGGGGGGATTTGTGTTTGGTCATCGATATTTAGAGGGGGGGTGGGGGTAGAGACAAGTTCTTTGGGAGGTCAGATCTAAGGTTGTTCAAACAAAGTCCCTAGGTTTATATTTGCACTCACTATTGGAGTCTGAATTATTACTTAGTCCAATATGAGGAATAATCTTTAAAACCCTTCTTCTCTAGAACCACTGGACAGAATCTTTTGATATGTGGTGAAAGAATCCTTACAGGGGTCAGTATCAAGTTGGTTCAAATCAAGCCCATTGGTTAATAATTGGGCTCACTCATTGGTTAATAATTGGGCTCTCTATTGGAGCCTGAATATTTACTTAATACAATATGGGGAATAATCTTTAAAAATCTTTTTCAGATCCACTACTCAGAATCTATTGATATTGAGAATGCAGTATCCTTATGGGGGTCAGATTCAAGTTTGTTCAAACCAAATTTTAACTTGGTCCAATGTGAGGAGTGATCGTTAGAACTCCTCTTTTCCAGAAACACCATTCAGAATCATTTAATATATGGGGTACAGAATCCTTACAAGGGTTGGATTCTATTTGTTCAGCTCAAGTTCATCGGTTAATAATTTGGCTCTCTAAAGGAGCCTGAATTTTAACTCAGCACAACATGAGGAATAATATTTAAAAATCTTCTTCTTCAGATTCACGAGTCAGAATCTTTTGATATTTGGTATACAGCATCCTTAGGGAGGCCAGACCTAAGGTTGTGTAAATCAAGCCGCTGGGTTAATATTTGGGCTCCCAGTTGGAACCCAAATTTTAAGTTAGTCCAGTATTCAGAATAATCTTTAAAAATCTGTTTCTTGAGATACAATCAGAATCTTTTGATATTTGGTATACAGCTTCGTTAAAGGTTCCCGATTCAATTTTTTCAAATAAAGCCTCTGGGTTAATATTTGTGTTCCCTGGGGGTGTGGGGGGGGGGGGGGCAAATATTAACATAGTGTAAAATTGGTAATATTCTCAAAATCTTCTTATCCAGAATTACCAGTCAGAATCTTTCATTACTTGGTGTACAGATTCCTTCAAATTTGTTCAAGTTAAGTCCCTGGCTTGATATTCAGACTCCTAGTTTTGCATTAATGAAAATCTGGGCATTAGTTCTCTGGAAGCATCCCAATACTAGAAAAAAAATCATCTGGCATGGACAACAGAATTATAAATAATTAAATAACTTCATTCCTCTGTTGTGTTAACTAGCCATAGATGCTAATTAAATCCTTCTCAAACAACTTTGGTCAGGTGAGCACCTCAGGCCCCCACATGGCCCTTCATTATATATGGGTTTCTCTGTTATATGAGATTCAAATTCAACAAATTATTTAGTATTTAAGTACTTTTCAAGTACTTTGAATTTAATCACAATTTTTAAGGCCTTTTGTTATGCTCATATTTTCACATTGTCCTTCAATCAGTCACTTCCAAATCATATTGTTACAGGAAATTATGTGTGATAGTCAGAACATCCTGAAACCCTAATGTACCTTAAACAAAATTGGTCAAAACATCTACAAACATTTGTTCAAACGTTCTCAGCGTTCTCAGCCTTAGTCACTGCTCACAAAGGGATAGAGTGGAATTATAGAAAACAACTTCCATTACCTGATCAGCAGATAAAGAAAAGTGTTTTTTTCTTCTAATTTTGGGACATTTTCACCACAGAGAATATGAAAAACTAATATCATTTTCATTTGAGGTACCTTTGATGATGTTAAAAACTAATATTTCTTTCATTTAGGATGTTCTGACCCTTGTGAGAAAATGTTTTGATCAGTACTTGGGGCATTTTGACCAATGCCTAGGGTTGCTTTGACAAAAATTGGGAAGTTGTTGATCAAAGTCAGGGAATCAGTTTTGGTGGGAATGTTTTTGCCAAATCTGGAAGATAGTTTGAGCAGAGTTAGCTACATTTGATGGGGATGTTTTGACCACCACCCAATATTAGTATTAGGAAATATTAACATTCAAAAATTTATTTCAGCAAATATACAATTCCTTTCATAATCTACCTAAAAATTGGAAATTTTTCTAAATTTATTCCAGATTACCAGAACTTATTTTATTTAGTATTTCATCTGGAATGATTGCATTTTTTTTCCCGCCCTCTTCAAATGCACATAATAATCTATGATTTATCATCAAATACTGCTATTACTTTTATGGAATGTAAAGGCACATCTTAATAAGCAAACATTTCCAATAGCTATCCTGTGCCCTTAATTTAAATATTTTGATTTTCTCGATCGATGGCATTACACACAAAACTTTGTGTGATGATATTACATCACTGAGTTTCTGGAAATTCCAGGTCGTGAAGTATAACTAGAAATAAGAATGATGCAGTTCCCTAAATTCCAACCTTTTTCGTGTCACCAAATGTATGCGTGGATGTGTTATGAAACTTATTCTTCTCAGATGTTGTAGTTAGACTGAATTCAAACAGTTATCAAGAAAGGTACTGGAAAATCAAGGACCTTTCAAACATAGAGCATTTCGAGCATATTTCATTTCCATTTGTATCGCATTTTACTAGTGTTCCTGATATTGGGCATCACTAAACATGATAAATGCATCCTTAATACCACTTAAATTTCTCCCTGCAAGGGAAGATGAAAATCTTACAAATTTGATAACTAAAAATTTATTCTATTGTGGTGAAAATAAAATAAACTGTGCAAGGAAATTTATTTTACAAGTTTAAATGAGAGTGCAGTAAATTGTTGCTCACATTATTTTTTAACCCTTTTCTAACAAATTGCCAAATGATGTATACAAAAATCACCATTTAGGTTTTATTATTTTGCTTTAAGCACAGTAAACAAAAAGAATGTTTACCTCTGAAACAGCTTGTGTCCCCCTCCCTTGTATGGACTGAACTTTTGAAGCTTGAATTACTGAATGGACATAATCTGTTCAACTAGCAAAATATGTAAACTTGCACATGTTTATGAAACATTTTTCAAGATGGTTGCCAGCGGCCATTTTGTACCAAAATTAGGTCCAATCTGTTTTTATGTGTACCCATACTATGTATGGTACACATAATGCTAGCATCCGTCGTTCATTCATCCTTTGTCTGCCCGTCTCTCTGTCCATCTGTCCGTTCGTTCATCTGTACGTCAGGATCCGTATCCATTTCTTTGACATTCGATAACTTGAAAATTATTGCTTGGATTGTCAAGTTACTTTATATTTGTGTTCAGGTTACTGATGTGCCGAGCTGTATAGTTTTTGGTGTAAATCTGATAATTTGATCCTGAGATATTAAAGCTTTATCCTTCAAATTGAGAATTCTTCCAATCCCTTTGGCATTCGATAACTTGAAAATTATTGCTTGGATTGTCAAGTTACTTTATATTTGTGTTCAGGTTACTGATGTGCTGAGCTGTATAGTTTTTGGTGTAAATCTGATGATTTGAACCTGAGATATTAACCCTTTATCTTTCAAATTGAAAATTCCTCCAATCCCTTTGGCATGAGATAACTCAAAAAATATCAATCCAATTGTCGTGTTACTTGATATATATCTTCAGGTTACGGATGTTCCGAGCTGTATAGTTTTTGGTGTAAATCTGTTATTTTGATCCTGAGATATTAACCCTTTATCCTTCAAATTGAAAATTCCTCCAATCCCTTTTTTATTCGATAACTTGAAAATTATTGCTTGGATTGTCAAGTTATTTTATATTTGTGTTCAGGTTACTGATGTGCCGAGCTGTATAGTTTTTGGTGTAAATCTGATAATTTGATCCTGAGATATTAACCCTTTATCCTTCAAATTGAAAATTCCTCCAATCCCTTTGGCATTCGATAACTTGAAAAATATTGCTTGAATTGTCAAGTTACTTTATATTTGTGTTCAGGTTACTGATGTGCCAAGCTGTATAGTTTTTTATGTAAATCTGATAATTTGATCCTGAGATATTAACCTTTTATCCTTCAAATTGAAAATTCCTCCAATCCCTTTGGCATTCGATAACTTGAAAAATATTGCTTGGATTGTCAAGTTACTTTATATGTGTTCAGGTTACTGATGTGCTAAGCTGTATAGTTTTTGGTGTAAATCTGTTATTTTGATCCTGAGATATTAGCCCTTTATCCTTCAAATTGAAAATTTCTCCAATCCCTTTGGCATTCGATAACTTGAAAAATATTGCTTGGATTGTCAAGTTACTTTATATTTGTGTTCAGGTTACTGATGTGCTGAGCTGTTTAGTTTTTGGTGTAAATCTAATAATTTGATTCTGAAATATTAACCCTTTATCCTTCAAATTGAAAATTCCTCCAATCCCTTTGGCATGAGATAACTCAAAAAATATCAATCCGATTGTCATGTTACTTCATATGTGTGTTCAGGTTACTGATGTGCCGAGCTGTATAGTTTTTGGTGTAAATCTGATAATTTGATCCTGTGATATTAACCCTTTATCCTTCAAATTGAGAACTCCTCCAATCCATTTCTTCGGCATGCGATAACTCAATAAATATTAATACGATTTTCAGGTTACTTTATATATGTATTCAGGTTACTGATGTGCTGTGCTGTATAGTTTTTTATGTAAATCTAATAATTTGATCCGGAGATATTAACCCTTTATCCATCAAATTAGGCACTTCTCCAATCCATTTCTATATGTACCCATACCATGTATGGTGTACATAATGTCGGCATCCAGGGTGGCCCTCCGTCATATAGCTTTCTACTAGCTGCACATATGGGTACACATCTGATGATTTCAACGGCCTATTTTTTGTACACATCTTCTAATCTTCTATACGGCTCAGGCTAGAGGCCTTATTTATGAACCAATGTTTACGAAACTCCTTGGGTATCTTTGTTATCACCGTGGGACGAGAACAAGTGTTTTGGGGAGTGGTCCCAAATTCAAGATGGCTGCCAGCAGACATTCTGTACCAAAATTAGTGCAGTCAGTTTTTTGTACAGAACTTCTGTATGAAAGTTCTGATTTGAATAAATTTTTGAATGAATGTTTAGTAACATGGAATACATCACATATAATAGGTTTTTTTTTCTCGTACAGAAATTCTGCAAATTAGATGAACTTTGATTTATTCGGTGCTACTTATACACAGTAAGTGCACATGTCAATACGGCTCAGGCTAGAGTCTGTATTTATGAACCAATCTTCACAAAACTTCTTGAGTACCTTGGTTATCACCTTGGGACAGGAATGCTGTGAGAACAAATATTTTGCGGTTCAGTCAGACCCACTCTGGGACTCAAGATTTCTTTTCTAGTTTAGCATCTAACTGTCACCCACCTTTACAATACTTTACCTATACATTTGTTACAGACCACGGTCAGTATTTATATGCAGACCGTTACAATACTTTATATGTACCTTTGTTATCAGGTCATTACCTAGATGTTTGTCATTGCTGTGTCACATACTATACATGCACGTCTTTCACAAGTTGAGCTACAGTGTCATTGACACATTCATTTGAGTGTCAACTGGGATGAGCATTCTATAACATTGTGGCTCATTTCTTCCATTAATATGGTGGTATGCTGTGATATATTGCGCTGTTTGGAAGAGCTTAGAATTTTTCACCTCAAAGTAGTTCATTGTCTCAGGTCGAAGACCATTAATTCTTACCATCATTATAAAGTAGATTATGGTTCTTAGGGGAGTTAGCCAAGCCTGGAAATAAGCAGACTGTCATCTGCATCTGTCATATGCAGAATGAGGTCCCTAGAAGGGGAACTTTGTGATGCTACCCTGCAATCTTTGAATCAAGTGATTCCAAAAGATTGTCAAGTGTGACTGACAAACATGCAGAATTAGGAATTTATGTTGTATTATTTATTCGTTACCTAAAGATTGGTCACATTTTTTATAATTCATGTAACCCCCACATGACATAAATTATCTTTCTCATTTTTTACAGTTGATGTAGCTCCCAAGTGACCTAAATTATCTTTCACATTTTCTACGGTTGATGTAACTCCCACGCAACCAAAACTATGTTTCGCATTTTTTACAGTTGATATAATTCCCACGTAACATAAATTATGTTTCGCATTTTTTACGGTTGATGTAACTCCCATGTAACCCTTATTATGTTTTGCATTTTTAGCTCAACTTGACAAAGTCATGTCTTTCCTTTGCCACACCTCACAGGTCGCATTTATGATCAGATCTCTTTGAAACTTGGTATATGCTTGTTTGGGGTGACCTCTAGATGGGAGCTATCAATTTCTTCAATTTCCGTCAAAAAATGTTGCCACGGCTAACGTTCTTAGAACTTTGTTTAATCAGATCTCAATATTTGTCCTTTGGCACACCCTACAGGGCACATTTATGATCGGATTGCTTTGAAACCTGGCATGCTTGTTTGGGGTAACCTCTAGATGAGAGCTATCTATTTTCTTCCATTTCCGTAAAAAAATCTTGCCACAGCCAACGTTCTTAGAACTTAGTTTAGTCAGACCTCAATATTTCCCTTTGGCGCACCCCCACAGGGCACATTTATGATTGGATTGCATTGAAATCTGGCATGCTTGTTTGAGTTGACCTCTAGATGGGAGCTATCTATTTTCTTCCATTTTTGTCAAAAATTGTTGCCGCGGCCAACATTCTTAGAACTTAGTTTAGTCAGACCTCAATATTTCCCTTTGGCACACTCTACAGGGCACATTTATGATCGGATTGCTTTGAAACCTGGCATGCTTGTTTGGGGAGACCTCTATATGGGAGCTATCTATTTTCTTCAATTTTTGTCAAAAAATGTTGCCGCGGCCAACATTCTTAGAACTTAGTTTAGTCAGACCTCAATATTTCTCTTTGGCACACCCTACAGGGCACATTTATGATCGGATTGCTTTGAAACCTGGCATGCTTGTTTGGGGTGACCTCTAGATGGGAGCTATCAGTTTTCTTCCATTTCCGTCCGTCAAAAAATGTTGTCGCTGGCAACGATCTTTGAACTTAGTTTAGTCAGACCTCAATATTTCCCTTTGGCACACTCTACAGGGCACATTTATGATCGGATTGCTTTGAAACCTGGCATGCTTGTTTGGGGAGACCTCTATATGGGAGCTATCTATTTTCTTCAATTTTTGTCAAAAAATGTTGCCGCGGCCAACATTCTTAGAACTTAGTTTAGTCAGACCTCAATATTTCTCTTTGGCACACCCTACAGGGCACATTTAGTCAGGCATCTATATATTCCTTTGGCATGCCTTACAGGGCACATTTATGTTCAGATCGGTTTGAAACTTTGTATGCTTGTTTGGGTTTACCTCTAGATGGGAGCTATCAATTTTCTTCGATTTCCGTCAAAAAATGTTGCCAGTGGCAATGACCTTTGATGAACTTAGTAAAAACTTAATGCAGTTAAACATCAATATTTCCCTTTGACACACCCTGCAGGACACATTTATGATTGGACCACTTGCAAACTTGGTATGCTTGTGTGGGGTGACATCTATATGGGAGCTGTTGATTTTCTTCCATTTCTGTCAAAAAATGTTGCTGCTGACCTTTGAACTTAGTTTAGTCAGACCTCAATATTTCCCTTTAACACACCCTTCAGGGCACATTTATGATCGGATCACTTTGAAGCTTGGTTTGTGTGTTCGGGGTGACCTCTAGATGTGAGCTATTGCTTTTTTTCATTTCCATAAAAAATTATTGTCATTATCACCAGTTCTTGAACTTACTGCATTTGTGCATCAGCCTATCCCTTCTGCACTCTCTGCAGGGTATATTTACAAATTTCCATAAAAAAACCCCTAAAAACCATTGCCACAAGCAATGACCTTCTACTTAGTGCATTTGTGCATTAACATCTTCCTTTGGCATGCCTCAGAGGGCACATTCATTATCAGGTTGTTATGAAACTTTGCCTATGCAGGGTGACAAAGATAGGAGCTATTGATTTCTTTACATTTCCATCAAAAGCTGTTGCTGTTAGCAACAATCTTTGAATTTATTGCATTTGTGCATCAACATTCTTTGACATGGCCCACAGGCCTCATTTATCATGGGATTGTTTTTGAACTTGGTGTGCTCATTAGGCAAGACCTTTAGATAAGAGCTATTGATTAGCATTCATTTCTGTTTAAAAAAAGTTGCCATTTACAATAACCTCTGAACATACTGCATTTGTGTATCAACATTCTTCCTTTAGCCAGTCTTACAGTTTACATTTAAAAATGCTTGGAGTACTCTGACGTTGTGCACACCCAATGCTGTTATGTTGAAATTTCATCAAACAACATTGGTACCAATGACCTTCAATTTAGCCATTTCATTTATAACTTACCAAGTTCAAGTTTGTCAAGTTGAGCTACAGTGTCATTGACACTTTCATTATATGCCCGGTTTATAAAAACAGTTGTATTGTGTTATGGCAGTGGCGTCTGTCCATCTATCTGTCCATCCGTCTGTCTTGAATTGTTTTTTTCGTTATGGATGGACATATTGAGAAAATGTTTGGTATATTGGTATACAGCTTTGTTATGGATACTTACAGATCAAGTTCGAATTTTGTTCCCTAAGTTGATTTTTTGGTGGAGTTACTGCCCTTGAACTTAGTTACCATTTTCGGACTTTTTTCATTATGGATTGACATATTGAGAAAAAAAATTTATATATAGTTTTGTTATGGATACTTACAGATCAAGTTCGAATTTCGTTCCACTCGGTTGATTTTTGATGGAGTTACTGCCCTTGAACATAGAATTTTTAGAGTTTTCCATTTTTTTTTTCCTTTTCCACACTTTTTGAAAGAGTATAATTAACTAAAATGGAGAAACTGAAAGTAAAGTTCAATTGGAATGTGAATAATGTTTTATAATTTCTGGAAGTGCGGTATATTATGTACCGTCCAACAGTGTCCTCTGATTTATAGTTGATGTAACTCCACGTAACCTAAATTATCTTTTGCATTTTTTACATAACCTTAATTATCTTTCCCATTTTTTTACAGTTGATGTAACTCCCACTTAACCTAAATTATCTTTTGCATTTTTTACATAACCTAAATTATCTTTCCCATTTTTTTTTACAGTGATGTAACTCCCATTTACCCTAATTTATCTTTCACATTTTTTACAATTGATGTAACTCCACGTAACCTAAATTGTCATTCATATTTTTTACAATTGATGTAACCCCCTTACAACCTTAATTATCATTTGCAGGTTATTTCCAGGTCGGATTATTGCATTTCAGCTTATTGGTCATTTTTTGTTTGCAGGAAGTAGATATGGTAATTGCACCTCTGTCAATGGATGCCAGGCGAGAATCAGTGATGGACTTCTCTTATCCGTATTACTATGAGTACACAGGAGCACTTATGAAGAAGCAAGACCCATTAAAGACAAAATGGAGAACCATCATCAACCCCTTTACTTGGCAGGTCCATGTTACCATAGTCTGTGTACTACCAGTTTCCACTTTTATTCTTTTTTTGTTGGAAAAAATCACCCCTTACAACAAACGTCATGTGAAAGACTATGAAGGAGAGGGAAAAAAAGTCTACTCATTCTATAATACCATTTGGTATATGATTGGACTAACAGTGTGTCAAGGTAAATTAACCGTTGTTATCATCCAGAAATTTTGTTTTAGTGTAGAAACCTTTCATTATAGCTACCAAGCATCCCCAAGTAGTGTTAACATTGTAAGCTGGGCTGCAGGGTACACAGGCCATAGTAAGTCCAGGACAAAGCTTTTTTGAGGACCAAGGAGGAAGTCCTTGGCAGAAAAAATAATTTTGAGAAATAGAGGCCTAGGTGTTAGAAGCTGAGCAATGAGCATGGCGTATTCATGTTCCATAAGATAATCCCACTTCTGTAAATTGTTCTTTAATCATTGTGGTAAATTGCACTTTTTTCTTTTTGTTGACACACTGGAAAAATGAAAGTGTATTGGTGTGTAAAAGAAACTGACTTTTAAAATTCTGACTAAAAAACATTAAAACAACATTCGAAAACGAAAGTACATATCAGAAAACATTCTGACATAAATTCAAATGAATCACTGCCATCAACATTTGTCAGTTCCAGGTAAATAAATGTGTGAATCAGTTTTGGAGCATCTACAATCCTAGAGCGGTCCCCTGGGCGCCAGCCTGTGTTAGTTGTGCTTGCCTTGCTTCGCTCGGACATTCACACTTTCTGGTATTTTTTTTTACATCTGCCACTTTCATCCCTGTGGCAGGTATAAGTCACAAGATTTTAGAAACAGGGTTTGAGAGTACGATCTAGATTGGAAAAGCATAAAACTCATGCCAAATGTCTGAAAGTTGGCACAAAATATATTGGAACTACAGAATTGTAATTTGTTGGACAAATTACGGGCTTTCCCAATTTTCCAATGTGAAAATGCAGACTACATATAGCAAAGCAAAGTGCTTGAAATTAGCCATTCCAAAATGATAGACAAAAAGCATCCAAAGTTGGCTATTTTTGGCATTGTATAATGGTACTCTTATTCTCACCGTCATTGTGCTTGGGGGTTAAATCTTGAGATTAAAAAGTAAACAGTAACTTTCTTCTGCAATCATTGTTACATCTATCCATTCAAAAATAATTGCTACAACAACCTTGCAATTAGAGGAAATGAGTACAGATGTTTGCAAAATTCTCTGAAAATCAATTTTTGTCAGCCAATACTCTTCTTTACGTGGCCAAAGCATATGTTGGGTTAAGCCCCAAAGCATAACTTACAGCAGCAGATTTGTTCATTAAGCATCTCTACCTATAGCAAAACAAAGTATCTAACATTAATCCTTTCCAAAATGACAGGAAAATGTAACTGAAGTTAGCTAATTTTAGCATTTATGAATGGGAAATCTTACCCTAGTTGTGCTTGAGGGTTAAAAATGAGATTAAAAACTAAACGGTAACTTTCTTCTGCCAGAATAGTTGCATCTATGCGTACAAAAATAATTGTTACAATAACATTGCAATTGGAGAAATTAGCACTTGGAAGTTAGTCAATCTCGAAGATAATATGCTATATTCCTATCATTTGTGGCCAATAGGGGTTAATTTTAAATTATTTGTGTGGTGATTTTAGTGTATCATATTATGCTCTAAATGTATGAACATCAATCACAGACTGAGTGTCTGATAAGAGACATAGCGGAATCTTGAATCTTGGTATTTGAATGAACATGTACAAATTGAGGGTCCTCCAAGTCAAGGCACGACAACTGGGTGAGGGTTAAAACTTGGAATAAAACATATAACAGCAAAATTGTTCTTGGGTGAATGACCTATCTTCTCATGGGAAACGTTTTGAGAAAATATGGCTCCACTGCTGAGATATTGCATGTAAATTTTGGCAGAAATAATAATTATTCCAACAGTTCCCTTAGGAAGTCTAAAATCTGCCAAGAGTCAAACTTTTAATAATAACATATAGAACAAAATTTGTCATACTTTGACTGCTGCATGCAGCTATAGAAACATTCAGAGCTCAATCAATTTAAAATGGAGGAAATCGTCATCTAAACTTACCAAATTCTGAAAAAATTGGATTTTTTTTGGATGGTACCTACTTTTATGCAACCAGAATGGGATAGGGTTAAACTTCACAACCAAACTTACAACAGCAAATATGCTTCATAGTCAATTGTGAATATGTACATGAAAAGTGTTTGAAATTAATTCTTTCTAAAATGATAGAAAAAGCAACCAAAGTTGGCTAATTTGGGCATTTTCAAATGGTACTCTTATTCTCGCACTTAAATCTGAAATTAAAAAGTAAACAGTAACTTTCTTGCACAATCATTGTTGCATCTATCCATACCAAAATAATTGTTACAACAACCTTGTAATTAGAGAAATTTGCTCTTGAAGTTGGTCAATTTTGAAGAAAAAATCTATATTCATGTCATTTTTGGTCAATGGGGGTTAAAGTTGAAAGATTTGAGTGGTATTCGTGGTGTATTATGTTATGCTTTAAATGTGTGGAAAATTTGAGCTAAATAACTGTAAACAATTTTGAGACATTTGAAAAATGGTGAAGTTTTCACAGTTTTGGCAGAATATTTTGAAAATGCACGTTTTCACAGACATGACGATACTGCATTTCATTAGATTTTATGACATTACATAAGTAATCCAAATTTGATCAAAATCGTACAGCTTGCTTTTGAACAGTTCAACAGACAAAATTTACAGAGGAAAAAAAAAAAGAAAAAAAAAATAGAGAAGAAAAATTTTGAAAAAGAAGAATAACAAGAGTCTTTCCTAAACTGGTTTTTGGAAAGACTAATAAAATGTCTATCACCATGGAAAGGTGAATGCACTAAGTTTTTATCTGTGAATAATAAATAGTGCTAAATCTGAAAGAATTTCTGTCAGTCTGTTCTGAAGTTGTCATTTAAATAGTAAGCACTGAAGTCTTTGTGGGGAAGTGTACTTTACCTTTACCCAATGAATCGGCCACATCTGCCCGCATAATATGCAAATTTAACTGCTGAAAAAATACTATATTTTTATACTGTACCAATGACCCAGACATAGCTGGTGCTAACTCTTAAAAATCTAGGGCCAAACACAAATTTTGCCCCCCAATCCCCAAAATTTGCATCTAAAACCAAAGAAATCATGTCCTGAATGGCCCTCCATACTTCGCCTCTACTGCGCATGCGCAGTGTCAAGGAGGTCCCGAAATTGGCGCCATTTATCATTCTTTGTTTGGCCCTTCATCAGTTCACATCTGACTGATCTTTGTGCTTGTAAATCTCAGTTTAAATGATGCCAGACACATAAATATTAGAGAAATGGTGGATCTAAAGAGGAAATAGAAGGAGAAGAGGAAAAATGAGTGACAGAAAATAATCAGGGCTGTAACTTAAAATGTTTTTATGAAATTATGTTAAGTTACCTATTTTCGAGGCATGGGCCTGTTGTTGTCATTCTTGTTATAAAGTTACACTGCTTGTTCAGTGTTTCCTCTCTCCCTTTCCTTTAAGTCCCCCCTTGCTATTCTCCCATGCCTTTGCCATTTTTTCTGTAATATTATTACTAAAATTTCTTGGGAGTTGTAGCTGGATAACAGAATGAATTCTGTTCTTTTCCCCATGTTTCCGTCCTCACCCATGGGTGTTTAGGCATTGTGTTCTGCATCTACCATCTGATGTTCTGCAGCTTCTTCCCTGGAAGTCTCTGTTTTGCATCAGATGGTGTATTATTGGTAACTGATTTCGGGCCATAGTTATCAGTGCCTGGAGTCATGTTTCTGGTGTTTTTACACTTCTTGTTTACATTGACAACAGTCTCTGTGGAGGGGGGATTTCTTGTCTTTGTGTTAGTTTAATCATAACAAGATACATTATTATTATTCGTAAGTGTTGCATTAATTTTTTAAAATATTTTTAAAATTTTTGTCCACACTTAGGCTTGGGATCCATTGGGGCTCAACGTTACTTTTCAGAAACTTGGGCTTTTCTGAAAAAATATTTTTTTCAAAAAATTTTTTTGATTTCAATTATTTTTTCTATGTTAATGGATCATGTTATTATGTATCTTTGTTTTCAGGGGTTGGTGCGAGTACTAGGACTTTTTGTATGCTTTTCACAATGAAAGGATATTGTTCAATTGTAATAAGAGGAAATCTTCCTCTGACTTTCATAATCATTGTATTAATTGTAGTCAGTGTACTCGCACTAACTCCTGTCAGTATATGTCAATTGGGATGACAAACATGGGAAGCGTGTGTCACGGTATGTTGTTAGCAGGGAAATGGCCATGCCGGTCCTTTCTCCGCAGGGTCACTCTAGTTTATCAATCTCTATTTCAGACGAACAAGAACAGGGTGATGTATCCGTGATGTCTTCCAAAAGTGTGCCTCCGTCGTCACAATTAAATGAAGAGCTAGTGGCAAAGTGCTCATGGAAATACGTCAATTGCCTAAGAGGTCCCTAGTAGGATCGACGGCGTTGACGTCCGCTAGCTCGCCTGGTGTAGCGTCCATTCATCGAATGGTTCGGCAGCCGGGTTCGTCCGTTGCGGTCCAGAAAGGAGTTTTGGGTGATGCGAGCACTATAAATCAACTAAGTGCACACCCAGTGATCGTGGATCAGAGGAGAGAATGGAGGAAGCCTATTAGTCCGGTTCCTAGCTCGTCCAGGTCCATCTGGGCTGCGAGCGAGAGAGGTCCCTCTCTCGTACAACAACATCTGGGACCAGATGTTACGTCCGCCGCTCGGGACGCTCCGTTATATAGACAGTCCAGAGAGACTGTCAATAAGGCTTCCTCATCCTCACGGCAACGCACACGACCGCACCTTGGCTACGTGACCTCGGATATCCAGCCAGCTTCGCCAATCAGAGAATCCACGGCGACCAGGTCACGCCATCCGGTAGCCAGGGACACGAGGCCTGTAGACTACGGATGTTCACATAAGAAAAGTATGCAGGAGTCAACGTACACGGAGCTTCCAGCGGCAAAGCATCGTAAGACCGCTACTTCACAGGCCTCAGTGATGGACCTGCTATCCCAAATAGCACAACTTATCGCAGCATCCCAGCAACGACAGAATCTCTGTCGGATCAGGTAATATCCGACGACGCTGGGTCGGTACGCTCCGCTGAAGCATCAGGTACGGACGTCCGAAATCTTCATAGGGTCTGACGGGATGGCGAAAGGGATTCGGAGGATTTTGAGCTTTCCCTTTCGGAACAACATAAGCTGCCGTACATTTCATCCGGCATTATCTTCCAGAGGTTGTTTCGTCGGACCAGAATGCTGCGATGCCAGATAAGAGACTGATAGCGCCTTTGGACACAAGAATTTTTTGATCGGTTCAGGGACATCGTCCCTGAGTTTCCGACGCAGTCCAATAATGTCACAGGAACTTTCGAATTATTGAACGACGCTATATATATGTATACTATTAAACAAGCAAGTCTGGTTTCTTGTTCGCAAAAGTTACCGTGATGTCTTCCAAAAGTGTGCCTCCGTCGTCATAGTTAAATGAAGAGCTAGCGGCAATAAGTGCTCATGGAAATAAGTCAATTGCCTAAGAGGTCCCTAGAAGGATTGACGGCGTTGACATCTGCTAGCTCGCCCAGTGTAGCAACCATTCATCGAATGGTTCGGTGGCCGGGTTCGTCCGTTGCGGTCCAGGAAGGAGATTTGGGTGATGCGAGCACTATAATAAGACAAAAGTGCACACCCAGTGACGACGGATAAGAGGAGAGATCGGAGGAGGCCTATTAGTCCGGTTCCTAGCTCGTCCAGGTCCATCCGGGCTGCGAGCGAGAGAGGTCCCTCTCTCGTACAACAACATCTGGGACCAGATGTTGTGGTACAAACGTTTCGCATTCGGAGCATACGTCCGCCGCTCGGGACGCTCCGTTATATAGACAGTCCGAGAGACTGTCGATAAGGCTTCCTCATCCTCACGGCAGTGCACACGACTGCACCTTGGCTACGTGACCACAGATATCCAGCCAGCTTCGCCAATCAGGGATTCCATGGCGAACAGGTCACGCCATCCGGTAGCCAAGGGACACGAGGCCTGTAGACTCCGGACGCTCGCATAATAGAAGTATGCTCAGGTCAACGTACATGGAGCTTCCAGCGGCAAAGCAACGTAAGACCGCTTCTCCACAGGCCTCAGTGACGGACGTTCTATCCAAGATAGCACAACTTATCGCAGCATCCCAGCAAATGACAGAATCTCTGTCGGATCAGGAATAGTCCGACGACGCTGGGTCGGTATGCTCCGCTGAAGCATCAGGTACGGACGACCGAGTACTTCATAGGGTCCGACAGGATGGCGAAAGGGATTCGGAGGATTTCGAGCTTTCCCTTTCGGAACAACAGAAGCCGCCATAGATTTCTTCCGGCATTATCTTCCAGAGGTTGTTCCGTGCTGCGATGCTGGATAAGAGACTAATAGCGTCATTGGACACAGAATTTTTTTTTGGATCGGTTCAGGGACATCGTCCCTGAGTTGCCGACACAGTCCAATAATGTCACAAGAACATTCAAATTATTGAACGACGCTATATATAAGCTTGCTACCAAAACAGTCAAGTCTGGTTTCTTGTCCGCAAATGCTCTAATTCTGCCTTTCATCAATTCAAGGAATAAATTTGAAACGGCAGGACAGGGCATACCGAGAGTTCCTCTGCGTCTAGACGACAAGGCTGAAGACTTGGAATTGTCTATATCGCCGTCTATGTCAATTCCAACCACGACGTTGGAAACGACAATAATGTCTAACAGACTTAACTTAGACGCTTTATCATACACAGACCACCTTACTAAGGCGTTATCATTACGTCTTCAAGGGAAACAATTCCGGGATATGATCCTCAATGAGATTTCTTTCAAGGGCAGTAGCTTTTCCACGTATAACTCCGCCCTTCAGTGGCAAACCTGGAGTTGGTTAGACGTGACGCAGCCCTAGCTACATCCACGCGCGTGGATAGTAAGGTGAAGAACTCTCTCAGAGTCGCTTCGGTCTCGGAGAAGCTTCTCTTCGACGGCAACCTTTCAGCAATCTGTGAATTGCTCGATATAGACTTTCTCTTGTCAATCAAGTGTAACAAGAGATTCAGACTTGGGCAAACATTCAGTGGTTGACTAAGGGAGTTCCACTGCAGTTGCCGGATCCGAGTTTTACGATTATGACGGATGCCAGTCAAACAGGTTGGGGTACAACATTGATCCCAACGGATTCGAAGTGCCAGAGTCTTTGGGTTCCGCAGTTTCTAGGCAAGCACATAAACATCCAAGAAATGATGTCAATTTGGCTTGCACTAAGTCATTGGATGAACATTATTCAGAAAGCGCATGTCTAAATCCTGTCCGACAATACGACAGTAGTTGCGTATATCCGGAACCAGGGAGGCACTCATTCCGTTCCGTTATTCAATTTAACGGAAAGAATCCTTCTGTTTGTTCTAGAACACCAAGTTCTGCTATCGGTCCATCATATTCCGGGTCGTCTGAATGTATTAGCAGACTCCCTTTCACGGAAGGGTCGCTTTTTGCCAACAGAATGGACTCTCAACAAACAGGTATTCAATCAGATTTGCTACCAATGCGAGCGGCCAATGATAGACTTATTTGCGACACAACTCAACAATCAATTGCAGACGTATGTGTCACCATGTCCGGATCCCCGAGCATATGCAGTAGACGCTCTATCGATCTCGTGGGACGGAATGATGGGATATGCGTATCCTCCAGTGCCGTTGATTCAGCAAATATTGCTAAAGATAAAACAATCACAATACAATTCTGTTGGTAGCATCTCTGTCTCCACAGAGACCGTGGATAAATCTACTCAGGTGTCTGCTGTGGGACTTCCCGCGAAAACTTCCGCCACGAGAGGATCTTCTTTCGCAGGGGAAATCGTGTCAACTTCATCACAACCTGCAAGGTCTCAACCTTCACGTATTCCGTTGTGTGGTCCTTCTTGCAAGACAAGCATTGTACAGGATGAGCAGTGGACGTGATTTCTAACTGTAGGAGGACCTTCTCTTCGCTATACTATGCAGCTAAAGTGGAAGGTCTTTCGTCGTTGGTGTAGGGATCATTATGTTGATGTTTTTGATCCCTCCATACCAGACATTGCAAACTTTCTAGTATACTTGTTTGTCGAGATCACCTGCAGCCTGTTACTATTAAAGGTTATAGGTCTATGTTATCTGATACCTATGCACACCATGATAGTTTACAATTGGATCTAATGTCTTTTTATCTAAATTGGTTAGAAACTTTTCGATAAATAGACCTAGAGCCCTTAGATTAATTCCTAAATGGAATTTAGCTTGGGTTCTTCTTAAACTAAAAGAAAACCATTTGAGCCTCTTGAGACAGTAGATTTCAAATTCTGGTCTTATAAGACAGCATTTCTCTTAGCTTTCTCTTCTGCTTGAAGAGTCAGTGAGCTTCATGCACTATTGGTGGACGATTCTCACTATCGTAGTGTCGGGAACACTATTACCTTTACTACTAATGTTGGATTTTTGGCTAAGAATCAGGCTCCTAATAAATATCCGGAACCTGTTGTTATTAAGGCCCTTCCGTCTTCAGACGGGCATAGGCCTTTACTCTGTCCAGTTAGAGCTTTATGTATTTATAAACAAGATCTCAGTTTATCAGAAAGGGACGTAAAAGCTTCTTCTGTCTCTGATGCCTAATAGAAAGGACATTACGGTCCATTCTATTGCTAGATGGATTCAATTAACTATCTGTACTGATTTCGGCTCATGAAGTAATAGCTCTTTCTACATCTTGGGCTTATGCAAATAGTGTTGCCATTACAGATTTAATGAAGGCTGAATATTGGTCTCAGCCATCCACATTCATGAATTTTTATCTCAGAAATATTGAGTCCATTTCTGGAGACCTGCATTGTTTAGGTCCATTATCTGCTGCTCAGAATGTCGTTCACTAAACAGTTGCAACTATAGTTATGTAGGCTTTCTGTTCAGGCAGTGACTCTGTCCTGTTGCCCTCTTCACTCTGGGCTATTTGACCCAGGGCAAGGGGAAGGGGGGGGGGGGGGAGGGTGTTCCCTTGGGTCACCTGTTTTGTAGTGAAAACAAGGGGATACCTCCTCCGGAGTCAGTAATTCTGAGTTGTTACCGGGATGGTTTTAAAGTGAAAAGTTAATATTTAAAAAATTCATTCATGTCATATTTTCAAAGTGTAGCATTTGAATATGTCACGTGTCAAACGGGCGTTAATATACAATCCTCGGACACTTTTAAAAGAGTATAAAGAGTCTCAATTCTCTGGACTAACTTTATTTATTGGCTTACTTTAAAAATAATTAGTATAAGGATTATACTGGATGTTAATAGAGAACATGAATGTTATGATGCTCAATTATGGAGGGTGTTGTGTCTTTCTAATTTATCATAAATAAGAAAGATACATGTAAAGCCTAATACTCCTTTTCTCCTCGAGGGGATGACTCTATTTTATATAGTTGAGCTTATTGGATTTTCCTCTATGTCCTAGGCCCTTCAGCCTTTTTACTATTCAGCTATGTCTGGGTCATTGGTACAGTATAAAAATGTTAAAAAATTTATAGTAATTTATATATTTTTTATACTTACCAATGACCCAGACGGGGATGGCCCTCCCAGGAGTTGGGAACTTATACCTCCCCGCTGAGTACATAGCGCTGACCAGGCACTGATTGTAAGAATGATAAATGGCGCCAATTTCGGGACCTCCTTGACACTGCGCATGCGCAGTAGAGGCGAAGTCTGGAGGGCCATTCAGGACATGATTTCTTTGGTTTTAGATGCAAATTTTGGGGATTGGGGGGCAAAATTTGTGTTTGGCCCTAGATTTTTAAGAGTTAGCACCAGCTATGTCTGGGTCATTGGTAAATATAAAAAATATATAAATTACTATAAATTTTTTAACTTTTCAAAATATTTCTACAAAACCATATCATGTGACCCCTCTTTGGAATGAGCTTGTTGAGCTCATTCCAATGAGGAGTCACATGTTGAGGTTTTGTTAAAATATTTTGAAAAATTTTAAAAAAGGATATTTAAAATAATAAATTTTGATATCGTCTGCGTTGGGTAAAGGGTTAATGGTGAGTGCACAAAGTTTCTCTGGGGAAAAGAACTGGTGTCAAATCTAAAAAAAAACTTCCATCAGCCTCTTCTGAAAAGTCAGTACAGTGAAGCCCACATAATTGGATATCTCTTAACTGAATAAACCTGTTAATTGAATATAATTTTCCAAAACAAAACCATTTACCATACCTCCAGTACAAATTTGACCTGTTAATTGAATGTAGGTTATAGAGTAAACTCCTGCTAATTGAATAAAAAATCTTGTAACTGGTCGAGAAATTACCCTGACTCACCACAGTTTTCCTTTGTTTATACACCTATTTTGCCTCAGTACATCCAATATAGGCATTTAATCGATTTTATCTTGTTTGACAGAGCTCATGGAGCTCTGTCAAAGAAGATATAATAGAATAAATGCTAAGTTTATTACTAGAATAGAGGAACGTGGCACAATCCCTGTTAATTATAACGCCACTTTCGAAGAAAATGGGGGAACACTGGATTACATGTGTCCATCCATCCGTCTGTCCATCCGTCCGCACTAACAAATGACTACTTATGTGGCTATGAGTTAGTAAAACAGGATACTTATGTGGTTAAAGTCTGTTATGTGGCTAGCCATGTAACAGAATCTCTTAATGGGGGGGGGTTGGATAAATGTAGAGTAGGGTTAGGGCATTCCAGGGTGTGGTTTAGGAGTGGGGTGGGGTGTCAATGAAGGGGTGTTAGAGTTATGTGGCTAGGGTTAGTGTTAGTTTAGGGTTAGGGTTAGCTTAGGTTTAGGGGTGGGTAGGGTTAGGGTCAGTAAAGGGTAGGGTTAGGGTTAGCTGACCCACCAAAAATTTTCCCCCAAAAAACTTGTTTTATAATGTTAGACATGTGTTTTAGGTTAGCCACCTAATATGTCCATGAAATAGCCACTTAAGTAGTCATTTGTTAGAATATCTGTCTGTGCGTCTGTGTGTGAGTCCGTCCGAAAATATTCATAACTTAAGTAAATTATTATTTTTCATAATATTTGTTGGTCATAATTGGTATGCCCACACTAGGTATTTTTTTTTTATTATTTTTTTTTTTTTTTTATTACTTGTTCACTTAGAAATTGTGTCCGTCCAAGCCAAATTTTGTCTATTCAGCCAGTATCGCGGGTATCGAATGTTCTATTGCAATGCAATTTGCCATGAACACTGCTTATGGTATAGGCTTTAAAACAAGGATTCAACGATATTTCTCACATTCCCCTTTTTTAGAGTTATCCCCCTTTTTGACTTAGAAACTGTAGGAAATAGACATTTTTTGTCTGTTCAGCATGTATGTCAGGTATGGGTTATCGGATTTCAGTGAAATATGGCATGCAGTTTGCCTATGACAAAGGCTTCTGCCTCATTGCATAAAACTTCCAAACACCAAACAATTTACCATACCATTTGACTTAGAAATTGTTGGAAATTGTTGAAAACTTTCGAAGAAAATGGGAGGGGGGGATACTGGATTGGGGTTATCGGATTTCAGTCAAATATGGCATGCAGTTTGCCTATGGCAAAGGCTTCTGCCTCATTGCATAAAACTTCCAAACACCAAACAATTTACCATACCTTTTGACTTGGAAATTGTTGAAAACTTTCGAAGAAAATGGAAGGGGGGGGGGTGGGTGTATACCTGATTGCGTCCGTCCATCTGTGCATCCGTCCATCAGTCCGTACGAGAATATTTATAAATAATATTTGTTGATCATAGGTATGCCCACACTAGGCGGCATACCATGTGGGGGTATGCACCGGACGAAAGTCCAGCTCTTGTTGAATTCTCCTGTTAATTGAATAATTTTCATTGGCAAAGTATTTATTCAATTAACATTGTTCCACTGTATTTAAAATTGCAAGCTTATTGTAGGTGTTGGGTTTGAAACAATTATTGCTTCATTGTTATTTACGAGTAGTTGAGTTTATAAAAACTATAAATTAAGGCTACCTGAGATAGGATTACCCAGAATATTTTTAGGCAGCCCTTAGGATAGAGTTTTATGCGAGAGAAAGGTAAATTTATGTGGATTTGTGTGCAAATGATGAGATGAGCATTGTAGAGCACTGTGGCTTATTTCTTCCATTAACCCTTTACCCAATGCAGACGATATCAAAATTTATTATTTTAAATATAATTTTTTTAAATTTTTCAAAAAATTTCAACAAAACCATATCATGTGACCTCTCGTTAGAACGAGCTCGTCGAGTTCGTTCCAACGAGGGGTCACATGATATGGTGTTGTTGACATTTTTTGAAAAATAATATTTTTTCAACTGCTGAATTTGCATATTACGCGGGCAGATGCGGCCGATCCGTTGGGTAAAGGGTTAACCCTTTACCTAAAGCACACGATGTCAAAATTTCTAATTTTAAATATTTTTTTCAAATTTTTCAAAAAATGTCAACAAAACCATATTATGTGTTCCCTCATTGGAACGAGCGTAATATGCTTTCTCCAATAAGGGTTCACATGATGTTGTTTTGTTGATGTTTTTTGAAAGTCCTTTTTTGAGCCTGACTGTTTGAAGTCAGGGCTATAGTCATGACTTTCGCCCATCTATCCGTCCATCTGTCCGTCTTTTAACATTTAGAGTTTTGGTTAAAGTTTGTGAGTAGTATATCATGCATGTTTCAACCCTCATCAGCAGGACCCCGGAAGTGACTTCATGTCATGTGATCCGGTGGTGCCATATTTGGTTGTCATGGTAGCCTGCATGAGTGGCCATGTTGTGACATCATCCCCATAGTGATCTGTGTTGTTAATGTGCATGTGCAGCGCATGTTGTCAGGGTGAAATGTGTTTCTATCGTCCATTTTGTATACTGGAGGCAACCATCTTGGTTTCTATATTAGCACGTGGTTGCTATGTTACCCGAAGGCTTCTTATATGACAGGGGTATTTTCAGAGGGTATGTTCCTTTGTACAGGAGTAATTTCCCGATTCATAGAATTACGAAAATAAACCCTACAATCCCTCTAAATCACCAAAAACGACTTCACTTACTGTGGAGTTCTCCAAGAATCCTACTTATAATAGTAGCACATAGTGCTATAGTACTGAGATTGCCCCCGAGGGCAAGTTCTATTGAACTAGAGTACATACAATTACCCATATTGACCTGACAATCCCTCCAGATCACCAAAATCTACTTTTATTTGATATGAAAACCCATTTTGGGCATATAAAAATAGTATGTAATGCTATAGGACCGAGATTGCTCCTGGGGTATGTTCTATTCAATAGGGGTACTGGTCCTGATTTTTCCAGAATCCCATTTCTCTGCCTATTACAAATGCTACTCTAACCCTAGAAGTTCATCTAGTCCACAGAATCTCTGGTTCCCTCGTCCAAGCCTTATAATCATCGGTGCTTGATGTTCTGTAACCTGTATGCAGAGTTATCTCTCTTGTGTATAAAGAAAGCCTATGTGATTCCTAAAGCCAAGTATCTATCCAGCAGTTACTGATAAGTCATTACTCGAAAGACTCAAACTCCATCAAGCAAATTAGCTATCGAGCAATTGCTCATTCAAGTGTCTAGCACATACGACTCTTAGCCTCATTTTTTGCTCAACTTTGGCGAAGCAAAATTTGAGGTATTGTCATAGCCCTCCATCTGTCCGTCTGTCGTGCTGTCAACACGGCTTGGGCTAGAGGCTGTATTTATGAACCGATCTTTATGAAACTTCTTGGGTACCTGTGTTATCACCTTGAGACGAGAACAAGTGTTTTGGGGTCCAGTCCAAAATTCAAAATGGCCACTGGCAGCCATTTTGTACAAAATTAGGTGCAATCAGATTTTTGCGCAGAACTTCCATATGAAAGCTCTGATTTGAATAATTTTTTGTATTAATTTTTAGTAAATTATGCAAATTAGACTAACTTTGATTTATTTAGTGTTACTTTCAGCACTGTAAGTGCAAATGCCAATACAGCTTGGGCTAGAGCCGTATTTATGAACCGATCTTTATGAAACTTCTTGGGTACCTTTGTTATCACCATGGGACGAGAACGAGTGTTTTGGGGTCTGGTCTGAAATTCAAGATGGCCGCTGGCAGCCATCTTGTACAAAATTAGGTGCAATCAGATATTTGTGCAGAACTTCCATATGAAAGCGCTGATTTGAATAATTTTTTGTGTGAATGTTTAGTACCATGGGATACATCACATATAATATGGGTTTTTTTCTCGTGCATAAATTATGCCAATTAGACTAACTTTGATTTTTTCAGTGCTACTTACACTCAGTAAGTACACATGTCAATACGGCTTGGGCTAGAGGCTGTATTTATCAACCGATCTTCACGAAACGTCTTGGGTACCTCTGCTATCACCTTGGGACGAGAACGATTGTTTCTGGGTGTGGTCCGAAATTCAAGATGGCTGCCAGTGGCCATTTTGTACCGAAATTAGGTCTAACCAGTTTTTTGTACACAACTTCTATACGGCTCAGGCTAGAGGCCGTATTTATGAACCGATCTTTACGAAACGTCTTGGGTACCTTTGTTATCACTGTGGGATGAGAACAGGTGTTTTTGGGTGTGGTCCGAAATTCAACAAGGCCATCAGCAGCCATTTTGTACCAAAATTAGTGCAATCAGTCTTTTGTACAGAACTTCTGTATGAAAGTTCTGATTTGAATAATTTTTTGTATGAATGTTTAGTAAAATGGAATACATCACATACAGTATGGGGTTTTTCTTGTGCAGAAATTATGCAAATTAGATGAATTTTGATTTATTTAGTGCTACTTGTACACTGTAAGTGCACATGTCCATACGGCTCGGGTTAGAGGCTGTATTTATCAACCGATCTTCACGAAACTTCTTGGGTACCTTTGTTATCACCTTGGGACGAGAACGAGTGTTTCTGAGTGCGGTCCAAAATTCAAGATAGCTGCCAGTGGCCATTTTGTACCGAAATTAGGTCCAATCACTTTTTTGTCACAACTTCTATACAGCTTGTATTTATGAACTGATCTTCACGAAACTTCTTGGGTACCTTTGTTTTCACCTTGGGACAGGAATGAGTGTGTTTTGGGGTGCCTTTGTTATCACTGTGCTATGAGAACAAATATTTTGGGGTTCAGTCAGACCCTCTCTGGGACTCAAAGATTTCTTTTCTAGTTTAGCATCTGACTGTCACCCACCTTTACAATACTTTACCTATACATTTGTTACAGGTTACGGTCAGTATTTATGTACAGGCCGTTACAATACTTTATATGTACCTTTGTTATCAGATCATTACCTAGATGTTTGTCATTGCTGTGTCACATACTATACATGTACATGTCTTGACAAGTTGAGCTACAGTGTCATTGACACTTTCATTTATACTTACCAATGACCCAGACTTAGCTGGTGCTAACTCTAAAATATTTAGGGCCAAACACAAATTTTACCCCCAATCCCCAAAATTTGCATCTAAAACCGAAAATTACATGTCCTATATGGTCCTCCATACTTTTACTCCACTGCGCATGCGCAGTGTCAAGGAGGTCTCGAAATTGGCACAATTATCATTCTTACAACCAATGCCTGGTAAGTGATATGTACTCAGCGGGGAGGTATGAGTTCCCAACTCATGGGAGGGCCATCCCCATCTGGGTCAATGGTAAGTATAAAAAATATATAAATTTTTTAACATTTTTATATTGTACCAATGACCCAGACTTAGCTGAATAGTAAAAAGGTTGAAGGGCCTAGGACATAAAGGAAAATCCAATAGACTCAATTACATATAACAGAACTATCCCCTCAAGGAGAAAATGAGAGATATGCTTTACATGTATCTTTCTTATTTTTATCAAAAAGAAAGACACAACACCATTCTGTGATTGAGCGCAATAACATCAATGATCTCTATTAACATCCAGTATAACCCTTTATACTAATATTTTTTAAAGGAAAGCCAATAAATAAGGAAGTCCAGCAAAATGAGACTCTATGTACTCATTTAAAAGTGTCCGAGGATTGTATATTAATGCCCGATTAACACGTGATATATACAAATGTCTCACACCGAGCAACAGTTAAAAAATATTACATAGATGAGTAAACATTAGCTTTACTTTAAAACCATCCCGGTACCGACTTGGAATTACTGACTCCAAGGGAGGTATTCCCTTGCTTTACACTATAAAGCAGGTGAACTAAGGGAACACCTGCCCCCCCCCCCCCCTTCCCCTTGCCCTGGATCAAATACTCCAGAGCGGAGAGGGCAGCAGGACAGAGTCACTGCTGGAACTGAAAGCCTACATATATATAGTTGCCACTGTTTAGTGGACGACATTCTGAGTGAAAAATAACGGACCTAAACAATGCAAATCTGCAGAAATGGACTCAATATTTCTCAGATACAAATTCATGAAAGTGGAGGGCTAAGACCAATATGCAGCCCTTATTAGATCTGTAATAGCAACATTATTAGCATAAGCCCATGATGTAGAAAGAACTCTTACTTCATGAGCTTAAAACTAAAGCACAGACTGCTGATTGAATATATTATCATAAGCAGTACTGATAGTAAATTGAATCCATCTGACCATAGAATGGACCGAAATGTGGAGGAAGCTTCCACGGCATGTCCCACAACAGACGCCTGAGTAGATTAATCCACGGTCTTTGTGGAGCTAGAAATGCTACCAACAGAATATTGCATTGAGATATTAACTTGAGCACATCCGCACTAACAAATGACTACTTATGTGACTATGAGTTAGTAAAACAGGATACTTATGTGGTTAAAGTCTGTTATATGGCTAGCCACGTAACAGAATCTCTTAATTGGGGGGGGTTTGATAAATGTAGAGTAGGGTTAGGGCATTCCAGGGTGTGGTTTAGGAGTGGGGTGGGGTGTCAGTGAAGGGGTGTTAGAGTTATGTGGCTAGGGTTAGTGTTAGTTTAGGGTTAGGGTTAGCTTAGGTTTAGGGGTGGGTAGGGTTAGGGTCAGTAAAGGGTAGGGTTAGGGTTAGCTGACCCACCAAACTAGGGACCTGCGAACCGTTCGAGATTCGGCTCGACTCGAAACCATCGCCGAGATTCGATTCGACTCGATACCTCACCATCCGATTCGTATTTTTCGAACCGACCTCTGTTCAAACGGCGAATTATATGTGCACTCGCTCGCATCAAGAACACGCCGTCATACGCTAACGATAGTGTAATAAATCGCTCTCTGAACGTATTAGCTCTCCAATTTTGTTGATTATTAAACCCCCGGGCTATTCATTAGAATAGATTATAGAGTTGTCTATCTTCACTATTAGTGCGCGATACTGTGTTTCGCGAGACTTTGAGTTTGAGATTTTTTATCATATTTTCCGACATGCCTTGTTTGCTTTTATAATAATGGTATTTGGTGCTGATGAGGCTGAGCACAAGCCACGACCACCAAGTGGGTAGAATAAAACTGCGAGTCTATGAGTTCAGAATCAATTGGTCTGGAATCGAGTATTCTCGCAGTGTGAGAATACTCGATTCCAGACCAATTGATTCTGAACTCATCCAGCATGCAGAGTACCGGTATTGCAGACTATGGAAGCATGAATGTCGCCGTCGCGCCGGTTTCAAGGTTCGAGATTCGACTTGACTCGATACCAGAGGGATGATTCGGCTCGAAGTTTTATCCCCGGCTCGCAGGTCCCTACACCAAACATTTTCCCCCCAAAAACTTGTTTTATAATGTTAGACATGTGTTTTAGGTTAGCCACCTAATATGTCCATGAAATAGCCACTTAAGTCGTCATTTGTTAGAATATCTGTCTGTGCGTCTGTGTGTGAGTCCGTCCGAAAATATTCATAACTTAAGTAAATTATTATTTTTCATAATATTTGTTGGTCATAATTGGTATGCCCACACTAGGTATTTTTTTTTTATTATTTTTTTTTTTTTATTACTTGTTCACTTAGAAATTGTGTCCGTCCAAGCCAAATTTTGTCTATTCAGCCAGTATCGCGGGTATCGAATGTTCTATTGCAATGCAATTTGCCATGAACACTGCTTATGGTATAGGCTTTAAAACAAGGATTCAACGATATTTCTCACATTCCCCTTTTTTAGAGTTATCCCCCTTTTGACTTAGAAACTGTAGGAAATAGACATTTTTTGTCTGTTCAGCATGTATGTCAGGTATGGGTTATCGGATTTCAGTGAAATATGGCATGCAGTGTGCCTATGACAAAGGCTTCTGCCTCCTTGCATAAAACTTCCAAACACCAAACAATTTACCATACCATTTGACTTAGAAATTGTTGGAAATTGTTGAAAACTTTCGAAGAAAATGGGATGGGGGGGGGGGATACTGGATTGGGGTTATCGGATTTCAGTCAAATATGGCATGCAGTTTGCCTATGGCAAAGGCTTCTGCCTCATTGCATAAAACTTCCAAACACCAAACAATTTACCATACCTTTTGACTTGGAAATTGTTGAAAACTTTCGAAGAAAATGGAAGAGGGGGGGGGGGTGGGTGGGTGTATACCTGATTGCGTCCGTCCATCTGTGCATCCATCCATCAGTCCGTACGAGAATATTCATAAATAATATTTGTTGATCATAGGTATGCCTACACTAGGCGGCATACCATGTGGGGGTATGCACCGGACGAAAGTCCAGCTCTTGTTGAATTCTCCTGTTAATTGAATAATATTTTTATACTGTACCAATGACCCAGACATAGCTGGTGCCAACTCTTAAAATATAGGGCCAAACACAAATTTTGCCCCTCAATCCCCAAAATTTGCATCTAAAACAAAAGAAAACATGTCCTGAAAGGCCCTCCACACTTCACCTCTACTGCACATGCGCAGTGTCAAGGACGTTCCGAAATTGGCGCCATTAATCATTCTAAGTTTGGCCCTTCATCAGTTAACATCTGACTGATCTTTGTGCTTGTAAATCTCAGTTTAAATGATGCCAGACACATAAATATTAGTGAAATGGTGATTCTAAGGAGGATAGAGAAGGAGGAGAGGAAAAATGTGTGACAGAATATTATCAGGGCTGTAACTTAAAATTTTTTAATGAAATTATGTTAAGTTACCTATTTTCGAGGCAGCAGCCATTTTGTTGTCATTCTGATTATTTAGTTACACTGTTTTTTCAGTGTTTTCCTCTCTCCCTGTCCTTTAAGTCCCCCCTTGCTATTCTCCCATGCTTTTGGCATAGTTTTTGTAATTATTATTACTAAATTTTCTTGGGAGTTTTAGATGAATAACAGAATGAATTCTGTTCTTTTCCCCATGTTTACGTCTTCACCTACGGGTGGTTAGGCGTTGTGTTCTGCATCTACCATCTGATGTTCTGCAGTTTCTTCCCTGGAAGTCTCTGTTTTGCATCAGATAGTGTATTTTTGGTAACTGATTTCGGGCCTGGGTGCCTGGAGTCTTATTTTAGTGTTTTTACACCCATTGTTTACATTTACAACAGCCCTCTGTGTGAGGGGGGGATTTCTGGAAAATAATATCTTGATGTTATTTTAATCATAACTAGATACATTATTATTGTTCGTAAGTGTTGAATAAATTGTTTAAAATATTTTTAAAATTTTTGTCCACACTTAGGCTTGGGATCCATTGGGGCTCAACGTTACTTTTCAGAAACTTGGGCTGTTCTGAAAAAATATTTTTTCAAAATATTTTGATTTCAATTATTTTTTCTATATTAATGGATCATATTATTATTATGTATTTTGATTGCCAGGGGTTAGTGCGAGTGCCAGGACTTGTTTTCTTTTCACATTGAAAGGATATTGATCAATTGTAATAAGAGGAAGTCTTCCTCTGACTTTTATAATCATTCTATATGTGGTCAGTGTACTGGCATTAACTCCTGTTCTGTATCGTATGATTTTGATGACAATATGGGAAGCGTATGTCACGGTATGTTATTGGGGAATTGGACACTCCGGTCCTTTCCCCGCAGGGTCACTCTACTTTATCAATTTCTATTTCAGACGATCAAGATTAGGGTGATGTATCTGTGATGTCTTCCAACAGTGTGCCTCCGTCGTCACAATTAATGAAGGGCTAGCGGAATAGTGCTCATGTAAATACGCCAATTGCCTAAGAGGACCCTAGTAGGTTCGACGGCCTTTGACGTCCGCTAGCTCGCCCGGTGTAGCGTCCATTCACCGAATGGTTCGGCAGCCGGGTTCGTCCGTTGCGGTCTAGAAGGAATTTTGGGGTGATGCGAGCACTATAAATCAACCTAATGCACACCCAGTGACGGCGGATCGGAGGGAGAACGGAGGAAGCCTTTTAGTCCGGTTCATAGCTCGTTCTGGTCCATCCGGATGGCGAGCGAGAGAGGCCCCTCTCTCGTACAACAACATCTGGCCCCAGATGTTGTGGTACAAAATGTTTCGCATTCGGAGCATACGTCCGTCGCTCGGGACGCTCCGACATATAGTCAGTCCGGAGTAGACTGTCAATAAGGCTTCCTCATTCTCATGGTAGCGCACACGACCGCTCTTGGCTACGTGACCACGGATATCTAGTCAGCTCTGCCAGTCAGAGAATCATCGGCGACCAGGTCACACCATCTGGTAGCCAGGGACACGAGGCCTGCAGACTCCGGACGTTCGCATAGGAAGTGTGCGGGAGTCAACGTACATGGAGCTTCCGGCGGCAATGCATCGTTAGACCGCTACTGCACAGGCCTTGGGAACGGACGTGCTTTCCTAAATAGCACAGTTTATCGCAGCATCCCAGCATCAACTGAATCTGTCGCATATTTTTTATCCGACGATGCTGGGTCGGGACGCTCCGCGGAAGCGGGTACGGACGTCCGAAAATTTCATCCGGTCCGACGGGATACCGAAAGGGATTTGGAAGATTTCGAGCTTTCCCTTTTGGAACAACATATGCTGTTGTGTATGTCATCTGACTTGGTCTTCTACAGCTTCTTTTGTCGGACCAGATTTCTGCGATGCCGGATAAGAAACTGATAGCGTCGGTGGACTTAGAAATTTTTGGTTCGGTTCAGGGACATCGTCCCTCAGTTCCGACATAGTCCAATAATGTCACACAAACTTTCGAATTATTGAACGACGCTATATATATTATTATTATATGCTTGCTATAACCAAGCATTTCTGGTTTCTTGTTCGCAAAGTTACGGAGATGTCTTTCAAAAGTGTGCCTCTGTCGTCATAGTTAATGAAGAGCTAGCGGCAATAAGTGCTCATGGAATATGTCTATCGCCTACGGAGTGACATTCGCTAGCTCACCCGGTGTAGCGTGCATTCATCGAATGGTTCGGCTGCCGGGTTCGTCCGTTGCGGTCTAGGAAGGAGATTTGGGTGATGCGAGCACTTTAATTATTTTAGTACTCACCCAGTGACGGCAGATTGAGGACAGATCTTAGGAAGCCTGTTAGTCCGGTTCCTGGCTTGTCCAGGTCCGTCCGGGCTGTGAGCGAGAGAGGTCCCTCTCTCGTCCAACAACATAGGGGACGCATGTTGTGGTTCTGATATTTTACATTCGGAGCATATGTCTGTCGGTCGGGACGCTCCGTTATATTGACAGTCCGAGAGACTGTCCATAATGCTTCCTCATCCTCACAGCAGGGCACACGACCGCACATTGGCTACGTGACCTCGAGTATCCGATCAGTTTCGTCATTCAGTGATTCCACGGCGAATAGGTCGCGCCATCCGGTAGCCAAGGGACACGAGGCCTATACACTCCGTTCGCTCGCATATTGGTAGTATGCACGGGGTAATGATCACGGAGCTTCCAGCGGCAATGCATTGTAGGACCGCTTCTCCTCAGGCCTCAGTGATGGACGTGCTATCCGAGTTAGCACAGTTGTTTCGCAACATCCCAGCAATTGACAGTTTCTTGGTCGAATCAGGAATTATCCGACGGCGCTGGGTCGGTGCGGTCCGCGGTTGCATCAGCTACAGACGACCGAACGCTTTAAAGGGTCCGACAGGATGGCGAAAGGGATTCGAAAGATTTCGAGTTTTCCCTTTTGTAGTATCGGAAGCTGCCATTCATATCTTCTGGCATTATCTTCCAGTGATTGTTATTTCGGACTACATTGCTGCGATGTTGGATAAAAGACTTATAGCGTCATTGGACTCGGAATTTTTGATCGGTTCGGGGACATTGTCCCTGACTTACCGACGCAGTCCAATAATTTCATTACAACATGTGTTTTATTTTTCGACGCTATATATGCATACAAGCCTGCTACCAAGCATGATAGTTTAGTTTCTTGTCGGCGTTGCTCATTTCTGCCGTTTTATCATTTATACAAATAGTTTATTTTGGCAGTGCAGGGCATACCGAGAGTTCATATGCGTCTAGACGGTGTGGTTAAAGACTGGAAGTATTCTTTTTCGCCGTCTATGTCTTTTCCAACTTCAATGTTGGAAACGACAATGATGTCTAGTTGACTTAACTTAGACGCTTTATCATACGTGAGGCGTTATCATTACGTCTTCAAGAAAAGATTTACGGGATATTATTCTCAATGTAATTTCTTTTGAGGGCAGTAGTTTGTTCACGTATAACTCCGCCCTTCAGTGGCTGATTGGAGTTGGTTAGACGTGACGCAGCCCTAGCTACATCCACGCGCGTGGATAGTAAGGTTAAGAACTCTCTCAGAGTCGCTTCGTTCTCGGAGAAGCTTCTCTACGACGACAACTTTTCGGCAATCCATGAATTGCTCGATTTACACGTTCTCTTGTCTATCTAGTGTTACAAGAGATTCAGACTGGGGCAAACATTCGGTGGTTGACTCAGAGAGTGCCACTGCAGTTGCCGGACCCGAGTGTTGCTGTTATGACGGTTGCAAGTCAAACAGATTGGGATATAATACTGATCCCAACGGATTCGAAGTGCCAGGGTCTTTGGGTTCCGCAGTCTCGTAGCAACCAATTATCTTCCGCGGAATAATGTTTTTAGGCTTGCTTTATGTCATTGCATGAACATTATTCAGAAACGCATGCCCAAATCCTGTCCGTTAATTCGACAGTAGTGGCGTATCTCCGGAACCAGGGAGGCACTCTTTCGTTTCCGTTATTCAATTTAATGGAAAGAATCCGTCTGTTGGTTATAGTACACCAAGTTCTGTTTTGGTCCGTCATATTCCGGGTCGTCTGATTGTTTTACCGGACTCCCGTTCACTTAGGGGTCGCTTGTTGCTGTCAGAATGGACTCTCAACAAACAAGTATTCAATCAGATTTGCTATCTATGGGTGCGCCCAATGATGATTTATTTACGACACAGCTTGCTAATCAATTGCAGACGTATGTGTTGGCTTGTCTGGATCTCTGAGCTAATGTTGTTAACACTCTATTGATCTATAGGACAGAATGATAGGATACGCGTATCCTCCGGCGCTGTTGTTTCTGCAGGTATTGCTAAGATAAACAACCACAATACATTTCTGTTGATAGCATCTCTATCTTCACAGAGACCATGGGTAATTTACTCTGTTGTCTACTGTGGGACTTAACGTGAAATCTTCCTCAATGTGAGGATCTTTTTTCACTGGGTAAATCGTGTCATCTTTATCACAACCCGCAAGGTCGCAACCTTCATGTATTCCGTTGTGTGGTCCGTATTGCATTGTGAGCATTGTACTGGACGAGCTTTGGACGCGATTTCTTACTATAGGAGATCCTCTTCTTCGCTATTCTATGCGGCTAAAGTGGAGGCTCTTCCGTCGTTGGTGTAGGGATCATTATGTTCATATTGTGGATCCCTCCATACTACTCATTGCAATTTTTTAGTATACTTGTTTCACAAGATCTACTGAAGCCTGTTATTATTAAGGTTATAGGTTTATGTTACCTCATACCTATGCACTCTAGGATAGTTTACAATTGAGTTTTATGTCTCTTTATCTAAGTCAGTTAGTAACTTTTTGATAAATAGACTTAGAATCTTTAGATTAAATTCCTATATGGAATTTAACTTCGGTTCTTATTTAGCTAAGTAATCATTTGAGACTCTGGAAACAGTAGTTATCAAATTCTGACCTTTTAGACAGTAATTCTGTTGGTTTCTCTTTTACTGAAGAGTCAGTGAGTTTCATGCACTATCGATGGATGATTTTCACTTTCGTAGTTTCGGAATCACTACTTCCGTTACTATTTAGGTTGGATTTTTGCATAAGAGTTAGGCTCCTAATATCCGGAGCCTATTGTTATTAAGGTCCTTCCGTCTTCGTACGGGCATAGGCCTTTACTCTTTTCGGTTAGAGTTTATGTATTTATAAACAGATATCTGTTTATTACTATGGGCGTAAGCTTCTTCTGTCTTTGATGCCTAGTAGAAGGACGTTACGCTCCATTCTATTGTTAATGGATTCTATTAACTATCGGTACTGCTTATGGTATATCATTGACTCAGCAGTTGTGCTTAAGATTTCAGCTCATGAAGTAAGAGTTCTTCTACATCTTGGGCTTACATTAATAGTGTCGCTATTATAGATTTTTGAAGGCTGCTCATTGCGCTCAGCCATCCACATTCATGAATTTTTATCTCAGAAATATCGAGTCCATTTCTGGAGGCCTCTTTTGTTAGGTCTATTATCTACTGCTCAGAATGTCATTCACTTAACAGTTGCTACTATAGTTAGGTAGGCTGTCTGTTTCGGCAGTGTCTCCGTTCTGCTGCCCTCTTCGCTCTGGGCTATTTGACCCAGGGCAAGAAAAAGTGGGGGGGGGGGGGGGGGGGGGAGGGTGTTCCCTTGGGTCACCTGTTTTACTATGAAAACAAGGGGATACCTCCTCCGGAGTTAGAGTAATTCTGAGCTGTTATTGGGATGGTTGTTTAGTGAGAAGTTTATGTTTTAAAAATTCATTCAAGTCTTAGTTTTTAAAGTATAGCTTTTGAATATTGCATATGTCAACGGACATGATTATGCAATCCTCAGACACTTTTAAGGTGTATAAGAGTCTCTATTCTCTAGACTTACTTTATTTATTGGCTTACTTTAAAAATTATTAGTATAAGGATTATATTGGATATTAATAGAGTACATGGATGTATGAAGCTCAATTTTGGAAGATGTTGTATCTTTCTAATTTATCATAAATAAGAAAGATACATGTAAGGCCTATTACTTCTTTTTCCCTACAGGGGATGACTCTATTTTATATTATTGAGCGTATTCCATTTTGCTCTATGTCCTTGGCCCTCCAGCCTTTTTACTATTCAGCTATGTCTGGGTCATTGGTACAGTATAAAAATGTTAAAAAATATATAGTAATTTCTATATTTTTTATACTTACCAATGACCCAGACGGGGATGGCCCTCCCAGGAGTTGGGAACTCTTGCCTCCCTGCTGAGTACATAGCGCTTACCAGGCACTGGTTTTTAAAATGATTAATGGCGCCAATTTCGGAACGTCCTTGACACTGCGCATGCGCAGTAGAGGTGAAGTGTGGAGGGCCTTTCAGGACATGTTTTCTTTGGTTTTAGATGCAAATTTTGGGGATTGGGGGGCAAAATTTGTGTTTGGCCCTATATTTTAAGAGTTGGCACCAGCTATGTCTGGGTCATTGGTAAGTATAAAAAATATAGAAATTACTATAAATTTTGTAACTTTCATTGGCAAAGTATTTATTCAATTAACATTGTTCCACTGTATTTAAAATTGCAAGCTTATTGTAGGTGTTGGGTTTGAAACAATTATTGCTTCATTGTTATTTACGAGTAGTTGAGTTTATAAAAACTATAAATTAAGGCTACCTGAGATAGGATTACCCAGAATATTTTAGGCAGCCCTTAGGATAGAGTTTTATGCGAGAGAAAGGTAAATTTATGTGGATTTGTGTGCAAATGATGAGATGAGCATTGTAGAGCACTGTGGCTTATTTTTTCCATTTACCCTTTACCCAATGCAGAAGATATCAAAATTTATTATTTTAAATATAATTTTTTTAAATTTTTCAAAAAATTTCAACAAAACCATATCATGTGACCTCTCGTTAGAACGAGCTCGTCTAGTTCGTTCCAACGAGGGGTCACATATGGTGTTGTTGACATTTTTTGAAAAATAATATTTTTTCAACTGCTGAATTTGCATATTACGCGGGCAGATGCAGCCGATCCATTGGGTAAAGGGTTAACCCTTTACCTAAAGCACACGATGTCAAAATTTCTAATTTTAAATATTTTTTTCAAATTTTTCAAAAAATGTCAACAAAACCATATTATGTGTTCCCTCATTGGAACGAGCGTAATATGCTTTCTCCAATAAGGGTTCACATGATGTTGTTTTGTTGATGTTTTTTGAAAGTCCTTTTTTGAGCCTGACTGTTTGAAGTCAGGGCTATAGTCATGACTTTCGCCCATCTATCCATCCATCTGTCCGTCTTTTAACATTTAGAGTTTTGGTTAAAGTTTGTGAGTAGTATATCATGCATGTTTCAACCCTCATCAGCAGGACCCCGGAAGTGACTTCATGTCATGTGATCCGGTGGTGCCATATTTGGTTGTCATGGTAGCCTGCATGAGTGGCCATGTTGTGACATCATCCCCATAGTGATCTGTGTTGTTAATGTGCATGTGCAGCGCATGTTGTCAGGGTGAAATGTGTTTCCATCGTCCATTTTGTATACTGGAGGCAACCATCTTGGTTTCTATATTAGCACGTGGTTGCTATGTTACCCGAAGGCTTCTTATATGACAGGGGTATTTTCAGAGGGTATGTTCCTTTGTACAGGAGTAATTTCCCGATTCATAGAATTACGAAAATAAACCCTACAATCCCTCTAAATCACCAAAAACGACTTCACTTACTGTGGAGTTCTCCAAGAATCCTACTTGTAATAGTAGCACATAGTGCTATAGTACTGAGATTGCCCCCGAGGGCAAGTTCTATTGAACTAGAGTACATACAATTACCCATATTGACCTGCCAATCCCTCCAGATCACCAAAATCTACTTTTATTTGATATGAAAACCCATTTTGGGCATATAAAAATAGTATGTAATGCTATAGGACCGAGATTTCTCCTGGGGTATGTTCTATTTAATAGGGGTACTGGTCCTGATTTTTCCAGAATCCCATTTCTCTGCCTATTACAAATGCTACTCTAACCCTAGAAGTTCATCTAGTCCACACAATCTCTGGTTCCCTCGTCCAAGCCTTATAATCATCGGTGCTTGATGTTCCGTAACCTGTATATGGCTTCCACGTTTAGACAAAATTGTAAACGTTTAAACGACTGTCTGTAAACGAAACGGAAACGTTTACACGTACTAACAATGCAAGTACATGTAGTCAATATTTGATAGAAGTGTGTAATAATACTCAGTAAGTTCATCATATCTTTGCGTACAGGGCATACAATCTATGTTATTGAGACAGCCGATTTACAGTTCGTTCAAAAACGACGTAGACGAACGATCACAGCATGCAGATGCCGATGGCAAAGTCGCTCGGTCTATGGGAGGGGGGCATCTGGGGGATTCTCCTCCAGGTAAATTTTGAAATTTATGGGGGTCTCGGAGCTCATTCTGGTGGGTTCGGGGTGAAATTCCTTGTGTTTTTTCAAACAGTAATGTTGGAGCGAGTTGCCATGGCACACAATAGTGACAATACCGGACTTGAGAGTGGAATGCAATGTCGCAAAAATAAACAAAGTCTACAAACCATGCAGGGGAATCCAAATTTTCAAACACCGCAAGTGCCAGTCTCTCTGTCAAGCTCCATAAATCGATCCTAAGATCATCCCATGTGTGAATAATAAATTAATAATCCATGTCAGGTGAACGAAATCATCGAGAACAATTGTGTATCACTTTGGGAATATACATGTAAATCCGAATAAACTAAAACATCCCACACATGTTTCGAAGGAAACAGCAAAGATAAGCACGTGCCATGCGGCTCATGTGACTGTGTCACATATGATATCACATGATTTGAAGATGATTTTGTTCGGTTACTGTGGTGGCGGCGCCAGTCGGAACCAGTACACAGTTTTTCTGAAGCATTACCAAAATATTGCATTGCAAAGTGGAATTTTTTGTTGTTGTTTCTTTGACTTTCTGCATTAATCTGCAATTTTGAAATTACTCTATTAAAACTTCATTCCGTGTACACGTTTACCAGAACTGTAAACGTTTAATGCCCATAAACGAAACGTTCACGTTTACACGTGTAAACGTGGAAGCCTTAAACCTGTATGCAGAGTTATCTCCCTTGTGTATAATGAAAGCCTATGTGATTCCTAAAGCCAAGTATCTATCCAGCAGTTACTGATAAGTCATTACTCGAAAGACTCAAACTCCATCAAGCAAATTAGCTATCGAGCAATTGCTCATTCAAGTGTCTAGCACATACGACTCTTAGCCTCATTTTTCACTCAACTTTGGCGAAGCAAAATTTGAGGTATTGTCATAGCCCTCCATCTGTCCGTCTGTCGTGCCGTCAACACGGCTTGGGCTAGAGGCTGTATTTATGAACCGATCTTTATGAAACTTCTTGGGTACCTGTGTTATCGCCTTGAGACGAGAACAAGTGTTTTGGGGTCCAGTCCAAAATTCAAGATGGCCACTGGCAGCCATTTTGTACAAAATTAGGTGCAATCAGATTTTTGCGCAGAACTTCCATATGAAAGCTCTGATTTGAATAATTTTTTGTATTAATGTTTAGTAAATTATGCAAATTAGACTAACTTTGATTTATTTAGTGTTACTTTCAGCACTGTAAGTGCAAATGCCAATACAGCTTGGGCTAGAGGCCGTATTTATGAACCGATCTTTATGAAACTTCTTGGGTACCTTTGTTATCACCATGGGACGAGAACGAGTGTTTTGGGGTCTGGTCTGAAATTCAAGATGGCCGCTGCCATCTTGTACAAAATTAGGTGCAATCAGATATTTGTGCAGAACTTCCATATGAAAGCGCTGATTTGAATAATTTTTTGTGTGAATGTTTAGTACCATGGGATACATCACATATAATATGGGTTTTTTTCTCGTGCATAAATTATGCCAATTAGACTAACTTTGATTTTTTCAGTGCTACTTACACTCAGTAAGTACACATGTCAATACGGCTTGGGCTAGAGGCTGTATTTATCAACTGATCTTCACGAAACGTCTTGGGTACCTCTGCTATCACCTTGGGACGAGAACGATTGTTTCTGGGTGTGGTCCGAAATTCAAGATGGCTGCCAGTGGCCATTTTGTACCGAAATTAGGTCTAACCAGTTTTTTGTACACAACTTCTATACAGCTCAGGCTAGAGGCCGTATTTATGAACCGATCTTTACGAAACGTCTTGGGTACCTTTGTTATCACTGTGGGATGAGAACAGGTGTTTTTGGGTGTGGTCCGAAATTCAACAAGGCCATCAGCAGCCATTTTGTACCAAAATTAGTGCAATCAGTCTTTTGTACAGAACTTCTGTATGAAAGTTCTGATTTGAATAATTTTTTGTATGAAAGTTTAGTAAAATGGAATACATCACTTACAGTACAGGGTTTTTTCTTGTGCAGAAATTATGCAAATTAGATGAATTTTGATTTATTTAGTGCTACTTATACACTGTAAGTGCACATGTCAATATGGCTCGGGTTAGAGGCTGTATTTATCAACCGATCTTCACGAAACTTCTTGGGTACCTTTGTTATCACCTTGGGACGAGAACGAGTGTTTCTGAGTGCGGTCCAAAATTCAAGATGGCTGCCAGTGGCCATTTTGTACCGAAATTAGGTCCAATCAGTTTTTTGTCACAACTTCTATACAGCTCGTATTTATGAACTGATCTTCACGAAACTTCTTGGGTACCTTTGTTTTCACCTTGGGACAGGAATGAGTGTGTTTTGGGGTGCCTTTGTTATCACTGTGCTATGAGAACAAATATTTTGGGGTTCAGTCAGACCCTCTCTGGGACTCAAAGATTTCTTTTCTAGTTTAGCATCTGACTGTCACCCACCTTTACAATACTTTACCTATACATTTGTTACAGGTTACGGTCAGTATTTATGTACAGGCCGTTACAATACTTTATGTACCTTTGTTATCAGATCATTACCTAGATGTTTGTCATTGCTGTGTCACATACTATACATGTACATGTCTTGACAAGTTGAGCTACGGTGTCATTGACACTTTCATTTATACTTACCAATGACCCAGACTTAGATGGTGCTAACTCTAAAATATTTAGGGCCAAACACAAATTTTACCCCCAATCCCCAAAATTTGCATCTAAAACCGAAAATTACATGTCCTATATGGTCCTCCATACTTTTACTCCACTGCGCATGTGCAGTGTCAAGGAGGTCTCGAAATTGGCGCAATTATCATTCTTACAACCAGTGCCTGGTAAGCGATATGTACTCAGCGGGGAGGTATGAGTTCCCAACTCATGGGAGGGCCATCCCCATCTGGGTCAATGGTAAGTATAAAAAATATATAAATTTTTTAACATTTTTATATTGTACCAATGACCCAGACTTAGCTGAATAGTAAAAAGGTTGAAGGGCCTAGGACATAAAGGAAAATCCAATAGACTCAATTACATATAACAGAACTATCCCCTCAAGGAGAAAATGAAAGATATGCTTTACATGTATCTTTCTTATTTTTATCAAAAAGAAAGACACAACACCATTCTGTGATTGAGCGCAATAACATCAATGATCTCTATTAACATCCAGTATAACCCTTTATACTAATATTTTTTAAAGGAAAGCCAATAAATAAGGAAGTCCAGCAAAATGAGACTCTATGTACTCATTTAAAAGTGTCCGAGGATTGTATATTAACGCCCGATTAACACGTGATATATACAAATGTCTCACACCGAGCAACAGTTAAAAAATATTACATAGATGAGTAAACATTAGCTTTACTTTAAAACCATCCCGGTACCGACTCGGAATTACTGACTCCAAGGGAGGTATTCCCTTGCTTTACACTATAAAGCAGGTGCACTAAGGGAACACCTGCCCCCCCCCCCCCCCCCTTCCCCTTGCCCTGGATCAAATACTCCAGAGCGGAGAAGGCAGCAGGACAGAGTCACTGCTGGAACTGAAAGCCTACATATATATAGTTGCCACTGTTTAGTGGACGACATTCTGAGTGAAAAATAACGGACCTAAACAATGCAAATCTGCAGAAATGGACTCAATATTTCTCAGATACAAATTCGTGAAAGTGGAGGGCTAAGACCAATATGCAGCCCTTATTAGATCTGTAATAGCAACATTATTAGCATAAGCTCATGATGTAGAAAGAACTCTTACTTCATGAGCTTAAAACTAAAGCACAGACTGCTGATTGAATATATTATCATAAGCAGTACTGATAGTAAATTGAATCCATCTGACCATAGAATGGACCGAAATGTGGAGGAAGCTTCCACGGCATGTCCCACAACAGACGCCTGAGTAGATTAATCCACGGTCTTTGTGGAGCTAGAAATGCTACCAACAGAATATTGCATTGAGATATTAACTTGAGCAATATCTGCTGAATCAACGGCGCTGGAAGATATGCATATCCTATTATTCCGTCTCTCGAGATCGATAGAGCGTCTACTGCAAACGCTCGAAGATCCGAACATTGTGACACATACGTCTGCAACTGATTGTTGAGATGCGTCACGAATAAGTCGATCATTGGCCGCTCTCCTTGGTAGCAAATCTGATTGAATACTCGTTTGTTGAAAGTCCATTCTGGCGGCAACAAGCGGCCCCTCTGTGAAGGGAGTCTGCTAATACGTTCAGATGACCCGGAATATGACAGACCAATAGGAGAACTTGATGTTCTAGTACAAACAGAAAAATTCCTTCCGTTAACATGAATAACAGAATGGAATGAGTCTCCCTAGTTCCGAAAATACGCTAATACCGTCGAATTGTCGGACAGAATTAGCACATGAGCATTCTGAATAACGTAGCGCAAGCCAAAATGACATCATTCTTGATGTTAATATGCTTGATTAGGAACTACGGATCCCAAAGACCCTGGCCCTTCAAATCCGTTGGGCTCAATGATTCGACCCAACCTGTTTGACTGGCATCCATCAAAACTATAAAACTCGGATTTGGCAATTGCAGTGGAACTCCCTGAGTTAACCACTGAAAACCTGCCCAAGTCTGAATCTCTTATTCACTTGATTGACAAGAAGATGTCCGTATCGAGCAAAAAAATCTTCACCCTCCAATTCTGGATCAGAAGAAATTGGAGAGGACAAGTGCGTAACTGCCCCATCGGAATAAAATCGCAGCAGCTCTGCACAAACGTATCAGTCTCATGAGATCTCTCGCTGAGACCTAGTCTGAGCAAAGACAATAGTGAGCATAACAACTGATTACGTTCGCTCTGGTTAACGGCAGACGAACGAGAATGTTGTGCGTCTCGAAGCTCATCCCCCGGTGGGTGAATGACTTGGACGATACCAGATCCAACTTCTCCTCGTTAACTTATGAAACCGAGACGTCGGAGCAATAGAAGCAGATTCTGCCCATTGTTCTGAAGCGTTAACTCATTGCCGTACCTCTAAAGAATGTCGTCCAGGTAGGCCGACGTTATCGCAGACGAATGAGCTCGGAAATGAGTCATTACCGAGTTCGTTATTCGAGTGAAAGCCCAGGGGGTTAGATTCAGACCAAAGCACATTGCTCGGAGCTGATACACGACTCCTATGATGAAGAAGCGACGATACTTTCTGAACGCCTGATGTACCATGAAAGTGCGCAACTTGAGATCTATGCATGTAGCATAGTTGTACACCCGAAAACTCACTCTGACCGATCGGATGGACTCCATATATAAACTTGGAGCCACGATCAGCTTGTTTATCCAGCTCAGATTTATGAGTGGACGGAACGACCCGTCTGGTTTTGGAACCAGAAAAGGATGGTTGTAGAAACCTGGAAATTCCTGGATTTCTATGGTCTCTATGGCGATCATTCCAGAGGAGACTGGACTTCTGATGGAAGCGAGCCTCTTCCTTGCGGACTTGACGGAAGCTGTCTCCATCTTGGACTTCGAGTTAACGGAGGTTTTCATTTGAAGGACAATTTAGTCCTTCTGAAATCACCCCTCGAATCCAAGGGACGTCCGTAATCTACTCCCAATTAATTGAGAAACTTGACAGTCTTCCGCTCACTGGTACACGATAGAGGATAATACCATTACCTCCTGGTCCTGCGAGGCTTGCGGAAGGAGAAGCCATTCCTCCATGGCCCGCACCTCGCCCCGTCGACCTAGGGGCATCTGACCGGATGTCTCAGCCAGAATTACGGCCCCTACCTGAGTCACTACCCTGACGGTCTCTAGAATAAGACTTAGAGGATGCATAGGAACCCCTATAGGACCATCCCTTGGACGTATTTGTCCCAGAAGTGCCTGTCCTACTTTTCTCCGCTGAATCCGACTATATGGAAGCGGATATGAATAGCAGAGAGTCTGAAGCTTTCTTAGTTATCTGATCATAGACTGCGGAAAGTTTGCCGTCGAAGAGAAACTCTCTGGAGACCGGAGCGACTCTGAGAGAGTTTTTCACCTTACTATCCACACGTGTGGATGTAGCCAGGGCTGCGTCACGTCTAACCAACTCCATATTGCCACTAAAAGGGCGGAGTTTTACGTGAGGCCCTTGAAAGAACTCTTAAGGAGGTTGTACATCCTGGAATTCTTTTTCCTTTGAGATGTAATGATAACGCTCTGGTAAGGTGATCTGCGTAAGATGATGCATCTAAGCTAACCCTGCTAGACGATATTGTCGTTTCCAACATCGTGGTTGGAATTGACATTGACGACGGTATAAACAATACTAGGTCCTGCCCTGGTCGTCTAGATGCACTGAACTCTCAGAATGCTCTGTCCTGCCGTTTCAAATTATTCCTTGAAATGATGAAAGGCAGATGTAGAGCATTTGCCGATAAAAAACCTGACCTGCTCATTTAGGTAGCAAGTTATATATATATAGCGTCATTCAACAGATCAAATGTCTGTGAGACATTTCTGGACTATGTCGGAAACTGAGGGATGATCTCCCTAAACCGGTAAGAATTCTGAGTCCAGTGGCGCTATCAGTCTCTTATCTGGCAACGCAGCAATTTTGGTCCGGAGGAACAATGTCAGAAGATAATGCCGGATGCACTCTACGGCAATTATGTTGTTCCGAAAGGGAAAATACAACTCATCCGTATCCCTTTCGCCATCCTGTCAGACCCCTTGTAATTCTTGGTCGTCCGTGCCTGAACCTGCAGCGGAACGTACCAACCCAGCTTCTTCGGATAATTCTTAATCTGACAGAGTTACTGTCGGGTGCTGGGATGCTGCGATAATTTGTGCTATCTGCATCCGTAACGGAGGCCTATGGAGCTGCGGTCTTACAGAATTTAGCCGCTGGAAGCTCCTTGGACGTTGACTCCTGCATATTTCTTATATGCGAACGTTCAGAGTAAGAAGGCCTCGTATCCTTGGCTACCGGATGGCGTGACCTGGTCGCCGTAGAATCCCTGGTCAGTGATGTTGGTTGAATATAACTGGTCACATAGCCATGGTGCGGTCACGTGTGCTGCCGTGAGGATGAGGAAGCCGAAAGAGCAGTCTCTCTGGACTGTCTATATAACAGAGCGTCCCGAACGGTGGACGTATGCCCCGACTGAGGAACGTTTTGTACCACATCTGTGCCCAGATGTTGTAGTACGAGAGAGGGACCTCTCTCGCTCACAGCCCGGATGGACCTGGACGAGCTAGGAACCGGACTAATAGGCTTCCTCTGTACAATCCTCGTATCTGTCGTCACTGGGTGTGCACATTGTATTTATAGTGCTCGCATCACCCAAATTTCCTTCCTGGAACGCAACGGATGAACCCAGGTGCTGAGCCATTTGGTGAATGGTCGCGACACTGGGCGAGCTAGCGGACGCCAAAGCCATCGATCCTACTTGGGAACTCCAGGCAATTGACACATGTACATGAGCACTTTTGCTGCTAACTCTTCATTTGACTGTGACGACTGAAGCACACTTTACGAAGACATCACGGTAACAACATCTTGTTCATGTTACTCTATGAGACCTGTGGAGCCGCGGTCCTACGTAAATTATCCGCTGGAAGCTCCAGGGATGTTCATTCCTGCACTTATATAATATGCACACGTCCCAACTCGAAAGGTCTCGTATCCTTGGCTAGCAGATGGAATGACCTGGTCGACGTGTATTCCTTGGTCGGCAAAGCAGGAGCACCAGTGATGTTCAGTGCTGCATTTATATAATATGCGAACGTCCCCTGGAAATCTGTGGTCACATAGCCAAGGTGCGGTCGTGTGTGTGGATGAGGATGAGGAAGCCAATATAACAGCCGCGTCAGACTGTCATGCGAAGGAGCGTCCCGATCAGGAGGAGTGGACGTAAGCTCCGACTAAGGGAACAAACATATAACAACATCGCGCCGCAGATGTTGATGCAAGAGAGAGGGGGCCTCTCTCGTTTGCGGTCCGGGTGGACCTGGACGAGCTAGCTACCAGACTGACAGGCTTCCTCCATACTATCCTCGGATCCGTCATTGCTGGGTGTGCACATCTGATGTTTTATAGTGCTCGCATCACCCAATCTGCTTCCCTGGGCCGCGACGGATGAACCCGGGTGCTGAGCCATTCGGTGAATGGTCGCGACACCGGGCGGACTAGCGGGCGATCAATGCCTTCGATTGAACTAGCGAACTCCCAGCAATTGTCGTAATACCTTGAGCACTTCCCGCTAGCCATAATATTGCAACGGCGGAGACACACTTGTTGAAGACATCACGGAAACATCACTCTGAATTCTGAAAAAGAAACTGATAATATAGAGTGACCCTACGGAGAGAGGACTGTAATGGACCCCTCACCGCTAACAAAATACCGTGACACACGTCTCCAACGTTGTCATATCAATCAACACACACAGAGCAAGAATTAGTGCGAATATATTGACTATAAGAAACACAATGAACCTGTGAATTAGAGGAAGATATCCTCGCATTACAACTTGAACAATATTTTTTCAACATGAAAAAATATTCACAGTCAAATTACTCGCACTAACCCTTGAAATAAATATACATAATATATTATAATCCATTATAACATTTCAAAAGAAAATAATTTCAAAAAAAAAAATTTTTTGAAAAAATTTTCAGAAGAGACCAAGTTCCCAATGGGAACAGTGAGCCCCAATGGATCCCAAAAAAGCCTAAGTGTGGACAAAATTTTTAAAATCATTTAAAAAAATTAATGTAACACTTACGGACAATATTAATGTATCCTGCTATGAACTGAACTAAGCAGAGGACAAGTAATCACTATAAGTAACCGTTGTCAACATAAACAAAAAGTGTAAACAAACCGGAAACATGACTCCAGGCACTGATAAACATGACCCAAAATCAGTTACCAATTTAAACACTATCTGATGCAAAACAGAGACTTCCAGAGAAGAAACTGCAGAACATCAGATGGTAGATGCAGACCAAAACGCCTAAACACCAAAGGGTGAGGACGTAAACATGGGGAAAAAAACAGAAAATAATTCTGTTTCCAAGCCAAAACTCCCAAGAAATTTTAGTAATAAACATTACAAAAAAAAAGCCAAAAGCATGGGAGAATAGCTAGGGGGGAATAAAGGAAAGGGAGAGAGGAAACACTGATTAAACAATGGAACATTCATAGCAAGAATGACCACAACAAGGTCATGCCTCGAAAATAGGTAACATGAATAATTTCGTAAATTAATTATAAGTTACAGCCCTGAACATTTCTCTCCACTGTTTTTTCCTCTCCTCCTTCTATTTCCTCCTTATATCCACCATTTCTCTCATAATTATGTGTCTGGCATCATTAAAACTGAGATTTACAAGCACAAATAACAGTGAAGTGTAACTATATTGAGGGCCAAACAAAGAATGATAATTGCGCCAATTTCAAGACCTCCTTGACAGTGCGCATGCGCAGTGGAGTAAAAGTATGGAGGACCATATAGGACATGTAATTTTCAGTTTTAGATGCAAATTTTGGGGATTGGGGGGTAAAATTTGTGTTTGGCCTTAAATATTTTAGAGTTAGCACCAGCTAAGTCTGGGTCATTGGTACAGTATAAAAATATACTAAGCATGTTAAGAGTTAAACATACCTTATTAGCAATCAATGTTATTTTAACATGTTTAGTTGTCTCCTTGCTCATGTAAGAGTTAAACATACCTTATTAGCAATCAATGTTATTTTAACATGTTTAGTTGTCTCCTTGCTCATGTTTAGGCAGGTAATCACCAAAATCAGGTACAGTAGGGCCTCCATAACCATTGCATGAGTAAAGATCTCCAATGCTGAAACATAGATGTACATGATCACTATTGCCTGATTACTTCTCTTCACTTCTCTATATGTTATATCATGATATGATTTTCCAAGCTGAGCTTAGTGACTGCCAACATTGAACACCATGTAAGCATCAACCCATCAATCAGTAAACGAATCAGTCAATAAGAGCTGTGGAATAATAGATGTACACTTAAAAATTTGAGATTTCCTCTACCATTATTACATTATCATTATTGTGGTGTCTTACATGTCTACCTTTCAGTATGGAGCCCACATTTGGGCTTTCAGCACTCACTCAGTTAAGGGCTGAAAGGCCTCCAGCCCCATATCACATTTTATCATCATGATTTGCTAAAAAATATCAGGTGTAGTGATCACACATGGACATAGATTTGAAAAAATATTTTATTTGAAGAAAATATTAAACTTTATACAGCAGTTGGAGATTTGGAGAAATTGCCAGGTCACAAATTGCTGAAAGTTACATCAGTTTCCCTTTAGTTAACTGTGTCTTATCTTTTCAGTGTTGCGTGATCAGGAATATCAGCATAAACTAGACAATCTGGTTCTCTGTTGGACAGAGGTGGGCAAATCCCAAACACTAAATGCTTATTTCAGTGCTTAAGCTATAGGGCTGTAATGTTGGCTGGTTTACTTTTCCTATTCACAAAAAAAGTCTTGATCATTAGCAGTTTGAAGTAAGAATGTTGGGATTGTGAGGGATAACATACACCCCATTAAATTCTATATGCAATTATGCTCTCTTTTTCAGGTGGTACCCATTCTCCACTATCTTTCACAGGCAGAACTATGTTAAGTTTTTGCTGGCTGTATTCAATAATTATAGCATCACTTTATAGTGGAAACCTGATCGCATTTTTGACTGTAACTAAAGACACCTTGCCATTCACCACAATTAACAGCTTAGTGAAGCAGGACACATACAAGTGGGGCACTATGAATGGATCAATATGGATGACGTTGTTTAAAGTAAGTGTGTCATTATTACAAATGTTAGGCTACATTGATCCAACAAACAAATGAGAAATACTATTATTGTTTTTTTTACCCTTTAGCCAATGTAATGACCAAAACTTGCCAGTGCTATTCAGAAAAATTGCCATTTAAATTTTATCACCAGCCACCGAAGTTGGGAGAGGGATATTGAAATGGTGTTCATCTGTCCATCCCTCTGTCTGACATGTCTGTCCATCCATCCATCTGTCCATCCCTCCGTCTTCAAGATTTGAGTATTGCCATCCGTCCATTCGTCTGTCATAAACTTTCTCTTCTTAACTACTACAGTTTTCAGTGGATTTTTATGAAACTTGGTCTAAAGTATCAGTATTAAGTGTAGATGTGCATTTGGTCAGGAATTTTCGATGCAATGAATTTTGCTTGGTTACAGCCCTTGGAAATAACAAAACTTCCATCACAAATGCTTGTCTGCTGAACTCCTGCATTTTTTATTGAATTTTTATGAAACTTCGTGTGCAGTATCAGTATGATGTGTACATGTGCATATGGAAAGGAAGTTTTGATTCGAATAATTTTTCCAGAGTTTTTAGCCCTCGTCGACTTTGAATTTACCAAAATTGCAGGTTTTTGGAAGATATCTTAAGATGAGATCCATATGGATCCATCAGTTGCAATGAACTAAATGAGGTATTTAACCTTGTCCAAAGAAGTCCATTCACCATCTCAGTGTTTGTTCATCCATCTTTTCTTCTGTCTTGATCACCTCATATGCTTATTCCTATCATAACATAAAATTTGGCAGGGAATATGGATGTCATTTGACTGTCTTGTATTATTTTTTAGCTCACCTGACTGCAAGTCAGTATGAGGTATTACCATCACTTGGCGTCCGTCGTCCGTTAACTTTTGCAAACCTGGCTTCTTCTCCACAGCCATTCAGCCAAATTCAAACATATATTACACAAACCATCCCTAGGGTATACCCTTTCTATTTTGTTCAAATGGAGTGGCTGCCTTCCTTGGGCTCTGGGCAATGATGCCAAAGCCTAAAAATCTTTAAAAATCTTCTCATGAACCTCCAGAGAGATTGCCTTGATATATGGTATGTAACACTCTTTGGTGTTGAAGATTAAAGTTTGTTCAAGAAGTTGGTAGAACAATATTTGGGCTCTCTGGGGGCACATATCCATTTTGGGCTCTGCCCAAAATTTCTGTTTCAAGAACCGATGGGCCGATTTGAACCAAATTTGGCATGTAGCATAAGTGGGTCCAAAGTACTTGATTGATGCCAGAAATCTTTTTTTCTCGTTGCCTCGTGGGTACCCCAGGGACTAAAATTAAAAAAAAAATTGAAAATGCCCATATTTCCCAAACTACACGGAACAGAGAACTGTTATTTGGTATGAAGCATCCTTTTGATCAGTAAAATGGATTGAAAAAAAAGGTCATCGGTTGTTTTAGGGTGTTCTGTAGGGGACGTTTAAAAAATGTTGAGTCAACATATTTGCAAAAATTGAAAAAAGATTTTTCTTCACAACTGCTGATCAGAATCTTTTGATATTTGGTATACAGCATCCATAGGATGGTCAAATACAAGTGTGTTCAAATCGACCTCCTCGGTTCATATTTGGGCTCAACAGAGGAGCCCAAATAATTGACTTGGGGCACTATGGGGAATAAGCTTTAAAAATCTTCTTCTTCAGATCATACAGTCAGATTCTTTTGAAAGTTGATATACAGCCTTTCTACAGGGGTCAGATTAAAGTTTGTTCAAATTGAGTCCCTGGGTTAATACTTGGGCTTCCAATGGAAGCCCGAATATTAACTTGGTGCAATATGGGGAATAATCTTTAAAAATCTTCTTCTTCAGATCCACCAGTCAGATTCTTCTGATATTTGGTATGCAGCATCTCTAGGAGGGGGGGGGGGGAGGAGGTGGAGGGGGCGGGGGTAGAATCAAGTTTGTTGAAATGCTATCCCTGCATAAATATTTGGGCTCTTTATTGGAGCTCAAATTTTAACTTGGTGCAATATGAGAAAATTTCTTAAAAAATCTTCTTTTTCAGATGCACCAGTGAGAATCCTTTCATATTTGGTTTGTGACATCTCTAGAGGTGTAAGATTTGAATTTGTTCAAATCGACCCCCTGAGTTAATATTTGGGCTTCCGATGGGAGCCTGATTATTAACTTGGTGGAATAAGGGGGATATTCTTTAAAAATCTTCTTCTTCAGATCCAGGGGTCAGATTCTTTTGATATTTGGTATGCAGCATCTCTAGGGGGGTTAGATTCAAGTTTGTTCAAATGGGATTCCTGGATGAATATTTGGGCTCTTTATTGGAGCCCAAATTTTAACTTAGTGCAATATGAGAAAATTTCTTAAAAATTCTTCTTTTTCAGACCCACAAGTGAGAATCCTTTCATATTTAGTATGTGACATCTCTAGAGGTGTAAGGTTCAAATTTGTTTGAATTGAGTTCCTGGGTTAATATTTGGGTTCCCCAAGGGAGCCCAAATATTTACTTAATGCAATATGGGGAATTATTGTTTAAAATCATCTCCTTCAGATTCAGCAATCAGATTCTTTTGATATTTGGTGTACAACACCTCTGGGAGGGTTAGATTGAAGGTTGTTCAAATCAGGTCCCTGGCTTAATATTTGGGCTTTTTATTGAAGCCCAAAGTTTAACTTAGAGCAATATGAGAAAATTTCTTGAAAATTCTTCTTCTTCAGATACACCAGTGAGAATCCTTTCATATTTGGTATGTAACATCTCTAGGGGTGTCGAATTCAAGTTTGTTCAAATCAATTCGCTTGTTTTGTTTTTTTTTAATTTGTTTTTTTGTTTTTGTTTTTTTTTTTTTTGGGGGGGGGGGGGGGGGGGGGGCGGGGGCGAGGGGGTGCTAGAGAGAACACAGTAGTTTGAAAAAAAAAAATTCTTTCGGTTGTTTTTTAATACTTCATAGAACAGAGTTTGCTAGGAAGCTTTCCAAGGACCAGCAGAAATGAATGGCCAAAAAAGTTGCCTTCGGTTGTGTCATAGCATGACATGCTGATACACTTATCTGTTTTGACAAATTGAGCCAGGTGAGTGTTTTAGGCTCACTTGAGCCTCTGGTTTAATTATTGCCTCAAAAACATAGCTTATGACCCCCTCATTGGAGCAAGTTTATTGAGGGTTCATAACTCATAAGCTTTGTTTTTCAGGCAAAAAATTTAAGTTTTTAGTTTTTAGCTATGACTAGCAGCTCTATAAGTGGCAATGTCTGTCTGTCTGTCTGTCTGTCTGTCTGTCTGTCTGTCTGTCTGTCTGTCTGTCTGTCTGTCTGTCTGTCTGTCTGTCTGTCTGTCTGTCTGTCTGTCTGTCTGTCTGTCTGTCTGTCTGTCTGTCTGTCTGTCTGTCTGTCTGTCTGTGACCAACGAGTTTCAAAACTCAATAACTTTTGAAATACTTGATGGAATGACTTTATATTTGGCATGTAAGTGTATCTTATTGATGTCTAGCCACTGTTCAAAGCATGTGTTGTTCCAAATATTTTTCTTGGAATTATGGCCCTTGATGAACTTAGAATTTTGTGAGATTGCACCACCCATCGCAGCTATGGCGTTGATGTCGTGATTTTTCCCTAAATATTTTTGTAAGTACATATATTGTCTGATTTTAAGGCTGTCACGAATGATCGAAAAATCGATCAACCGTCAATTGAGGTCATAATCGACGATTTTTTTCAATGATCGATTATGTGACTGGACATGTGCTGTCATACCTTTTTGTTAAACAAAGGGGAAATATTGATTCACAAGCTATTGTTTCACATAAAGGACCTATTTCGACAACAAATGTGTGTGTGAACGCGGTTAAAACATAAAACCAATATATAGCTTCAAGTCACGGCACCTCGTGAGTTAAAGTTAGACGAAACCCATTATCATCGTATGCTTGATCACTCAGTTCCCAATACTTCTCATTCCTTTGATGTGAGTCTTGTGACCTGTCAAAAAAACATCAACGTTGTTACGAGGTTGTATTTAATAAATCCCTGGAAAGATTGAGCCCCCAAAGGGAAAGCATTTTCACACTGAACAGGGGCTGAATCATTATCATTAATGGGCCAAACATTCCGGTTCCAGCATCGCTGGCTCACTACCATTAGCGGTGATAACAATTTAACAAAAATAACATAACACTCGATGATGCCTTACTGTCAATGGCTACATTGTATTCCTTGCCAATAAGACATCGTCGAGTGTTGAGTTGTTTTTGTTTTTATTAATTTGATACTTGATAAGCAATTTTAACATACGGAAAGTAAAGAGGGAAAAACTTCGAAATGCCATGTTATTTATTTTTTAAGTATGATGATTTATTTTTTTCTCCGACGTACCACAACCGGAAGTTTCATTTCCATGTGTAAAGCTTTGTTGACTTGACATTCCCTGAGGCTAAATTCATAATCATTACGCATTGAGCGCGGATGGGGCCATTAGTGTCAATTTAGTGAGTTTAGTATGCATTTTTCTATGATTTGAAGTTTGAATCTATGCGATGTTGATTTTGTTTTGTCAAATTTTTCAAGGTTTAGTGTTCGTTTGCTTCATATACAATTAGGATATTTTAATTTTTAACTCCTCCCAAGTTATTTCATAGACGAAGTTTAGAAATATTAACCATAAATAATTGAATAACCATCAATTTTTATGACAAAATAATTGATTATGAAAATTCATAATCGTGACAGCCTTATCTGATTTGTCTTCATTTTCCAGTCAGGTATAGGCTTAACCCTTTACACAACTTAACGGCCATAACCGGCCAGCATTACACTAAAAAATCGCCAATTAATTTTCATTTTTTGTCTCTAAAACTTAGGTTGTGGCCCCTCATTGGAACAGGCTTATCCAGCTCCTTCCAATGAGGGGTCATAACCTATGTTTTTGAGACAAAAAATGAAAAAAATAGTTATTGAAGAATTTTGTTTGCAAGTGTTGTCTGCTTTTTCCAGTGAGGTATAGGCTTAAATAAGTTAAAACTCTAATTTGACCATATCAGTTTGGTGATACTTTAAAATTCCTTTCGTGTCTCGAGATGAATGATTGCCATTTGTCTTAAAATAAAAAAAACATGAAGTTGATGTGTACCTATATACTTTCCTGCTAAATCAGTAGATTGATGAGGCCTCCAACCAGCAAATGTGAAGTATATGAATGATTGGGTGTGGGTTGCTCTATGGTTCATGACTGCAGATTTCCACATTGAGCTCTAAATTTTATATTTCTGTGGCCTAGTATTAAATCACATCATGCATACTGTTCAGTCTTTTTGTGTTACAATCATGACATTTATACTTGCTGGTGTCTAATTTTATCAATATGTAAGACTTGGTGGCATTCCAGATAAATAATTTTTTTTTTTTCAAATGGGCCCAAAATGAACTTGAATACATGTATCAAAATATCAAAATATGAGTATTCACCTGTTTGAGTCCGTGAGTCTTAACACTCATTACATTCTTGCCCTCTATTTCTTCCTGAATATCCTGCAGGCTCAGTAATGCAAAAACAATATGATGCATGAACAAATTTTTAAGACAATAAATGTTTTCCTGGCCTACCATTTTCTTTGATAATATTACTGCTGACCACCACTTTTCAAGGTGGATAACTTTAATTCAATCATTTACTATTCAGCCATTCAGTCAAGTTACATAACTCTGGTTTAGTTTAGTGCTGTAAAGTGTGAACAATCCACAATCTTATGTCTCCTAGCTACTAGGTAGTGAATGGTTTCATGGCTTCTAGACTTCTGCCAGTGTCTACTCTCCCCCTCATTATCTCCAATTTGTAGGCTTACTACCGGTTATGTTTTCTATCCCTACTGTAATATCTCCAGTAGGGGAGAGTGGGGTACGGTGGATCACCAATCTTTTCAGACATCATATCTTGAGTTGTACAGGATCCCAGGAAAAGGTTTAATGTGCAAATTATAGCTGAGTGTTTACTCTAATATGTAATTTAACCATTTGGACTAGGCTGTTTACAAATTCGAGTTTGAGAGGTCTGAAGAACATTTTTTTCTTGATCCACTCTGCCCCGATATTGGGGCAGAGTGGAACAGTGCCTGGGGTTAAGTGGATCAATCTATGGAAATCATTATATTAGTTACAATGGAACTGAAAAAACAATTTAATAACGGAAATGATACAACTGTATCAAATTTAAATGGAAACATCTGTCCATGGGTCTCAAATACTTAACACTTTACCCAACGCAAAAAGAAGACGACAGTTGCAAAACAGTTTCAATTTTGGTCTCAAAAACATAGCTTATGACCCCTGATTGGAACGAGCTCAATGAGCTCGTCCCAACGAGGGGTCATAAGCTATGTTTTTAAGACATGTTTTTTTGTTTGGAAATTATATTCAACTAGCAGGGTTACCCGGCATTGCACGGGAAAATGTAGGGGTCATAGGTCCCCCCCCCCCAAAAAAAAATAGGGGCTGCATATTTTTTTACCCTGCCCGCCCTACGGGCGGCACACTTGGAGCCACCCTCTGGGTGGGGGCCTTCAATCCCGCCACTTTTTAAACCCCACCATTAGATTCCTGGTAAAAAGTTACCCCTAGTAGACCCCTTTGAGGGCTTATATCGGTGAAATCCAACAATTTTGCTCCTCCCCACCCCCACTCCCACCACTTTTTTAAACACCACCATTAGATTCCTGATAAAAAGTTACCCCAAGTAGACCCCTTTGAAGACCTATATCGGTGAAAAAAAATTCATAACTTTCGGTGCCCTTCCCTGCCCCCACCATGCACACTTTTTTAAACCTGACGAGGACCTCCGCCTTAAAAAGTACCCCTAGTAGACCCATTTTGGGCACTCTGGATGGCTCCATATCATTTCTATAGCAGACAGACAGACAGACAGACAGACAGACAGACAGACAGACAGACAGACAGACAGACAGACAGACAGACAGACATTCTAAAATATAGTATAGAAAGATATACATATACATATATAAAGATTTCTAAAGACCTAAATTTATTGTTTTCCCCTTGCAAGGGATAACAGATAAGAAACAAAATAATAGTTCAAATTTGGGTAATCTGCTGGGGGGACTGGTCTTGATTGAAGTTGATTCAGTTCAGATTACTGTCTAATAATCCATGTTTGCCTCCTATATAAACAATGTAGATACATTTGGCATTCGTGTAATAAGAAAAATGTCCTATATTAGACTTAAAATACAAAGATAAAGCATGTGGGGTACAGTGGATCACTACTCACGTTGATCCACTGTGCCCCTATCAACTCTGCCCCAACATACCCCCTGCACACAAAGGGGTCATCCCCATAGAATGGTTATATATTAGTAGCAAGACATGCATCTAAAAACTTTGTCAATATTGCCTCTTAACAACAGTATGTGTTGAAAAAGTTTGCACAAGTTTAGCTATTCAACAGAACAAAAGTTCTGGTGTCATAAAAATTTACTTTTGGTATCTTAAAACATACTTTACCTTGTAAAATCTGTAAAAGCCTTGGAACTTGAATTGTTGATCAAAATTTACATTTGGTGTTTCTGTGCACTTATACTGATGACATCACATGGGTGTTCCCTCCAAGCTGTTTCTAAAAAAAGTCAATGATCCACTGTGCCCCGTGATCCACCGTGCCCCACTCTCCCCTAACTATTACAGCTCCTAGGGCTACCACATTCCACCATGTACTAGAGGCTTCCACCATTACTATTGATTTGTAGCACTACTACAAGGTTGCTAGCTATCTCTGAACCTGTGTCTTAGACCAAGACTTAGTAGGCGGAGTCATGTTGTGCCATTCATCTAAATCTGAATCAGTTTATACAGTTCCTTGATTGAGTGTATGCTGGGGGTCCTTCTATATTAGAGATTGTTGATCACATTGGTATATGCTTTTGTTATAGTTACTACTGTGGTGCAGGGTGCAAGCCAAGAGGTCCTCGGTTCGAATCCCACCTGCGGCAACCGCGTTGTGTCCTTGGGCAAGACACTTCACCCCCATTGCCCATGTGGGGGTACGATGACGCCGTGTACTAAGGCGTACTGCACGTCGGTGGTACGCATGTCTTCAACCAATCTAACCCTGCCTGTGCTGCAGTGCGGAGTTACGATGTTGGGGAGCTGGCAGCTGCTCGTCGTTGCTCGGTGGTTCTCTCCGGGTACTCCGGCTTCCTCCACCTGTAAAACTGTCACGGTCATGATTAGCCATTGTGCATAAATATGTGACCTTAAACATCAATAAATAAATAAATAAATAGTTACTACTGTAAGCACAACACTTAAAAGGCATGGACACATGCTTGAAAGACTGAGATATGCTTATGTGATAGATTGCAGTGTGCCTGAAAACATAGTGCACATAGGCACATGTGGATAGTTGAGGATACTTGTGACACAGTGATGTACAATATTAGAATAGTTAGCTGAGGATCTTTTTCATAGGATAGTTATCACTGGTGACCATTGCCAACATTACCAACTGGGATATCATGCTTTTAACTACAGACATCATTAGTAGCCATTTCTACTTTTGGCCTCTGCTACTACTATTGGCTATCACTACTGTGATGTTATTTATTTATTGGTGTTTAAGGTCACATATTTCTGCACAATGGCTAATCATGACCTCGACAGTTTTACGGGTGGAGGAAGCCTGAGTACCCGGAGAGAACCACCGAGCAACGGTGAGCAACTGTCAGCTCCCCAACATACTAACTCCACACAAGCAGGGTTAGCATTGGTTGAAGACAGGTGCACCATCGACGTGCAGTACGCCTTAGTACACAGCGTCACCATGCCCCCACGTGGTCAATGGGGGTGAAGTATCTTGCCCAAGGACACAACGAGATTGCCGCAGGTGGGATTCGAACCGAAGACCTCTCAGCTTGCAGCCTGTACCTCTACCTACTGAGCGACCGTGCCCCCACTACTGTGATGTACTCCCATCACTAGAGTGGCAGATTCTACAACTACCACTGGCTGATATCTTTAGTATAGGCCCTCACCACATCTTTAGAGTTAATACTATGAGCTGCAGTTACCAGTCTGGCCATACACTGTCATTATGAGTTATGTAATTTCAATTACAGCTTAATAGTGGAAAAAGCTAACACAAAAATCAAACCTTACTTGTACAACTCATCTGTTATTATGCTCCCAAAAAATTTTTTCGAGGGGTATATAGTGGAGCTCTCCGTCCGTCCGTCTGTCCGTACGAACATTTTGTATTATAACTCGAACATCAGTTGTTGGGTTTCAATGTTCTTTGGTATGGTGATAGGGCAGCTTGGGGGAACGGATGCTCTTGTACCTAGGGTTTCATCCGACAAATCTTACAGGAGTTATGTCCCTTATTTACTTTTTCTGTCCGTCTGTACGAACATTTTGTATTATAACTCGGACATCAGTTGTCGGATTTTAATGTTCTTTGGTATGGTGATAGGGCAGCTTGGGGGAACGGATGCCCTTGTACCTAGGGTTTCGTCCAACAAATCTTACAGGAGTTATGTCCCTTATTTACTTTTTCTGTCCGTCCATACGAACATTTTGTATTATAACTCGAACATCAGTTGTCAGATTTTAATGTTCTTTGGTATGGTGATAGGGCAGCTTGGGGGAACGTATGCCCTTGTACCTAGGGTTTCGTATAACAAATCTTACAGGAGTCATGTCCCTTATTTACTTTGAAAATTGATGATTTTTTGGTTTCCTACCAATTAAAATTGTTTGGCTGAACCGATGAGTTTCAAATTTTATATGCTGATTACTCATGTCAAAGTACAGGTCGGTTTCAATTTGAGGTTTGACTCTGCAATTTTTGATGCAGTTATGCCCCCTTTTTCACTTGGAAAAGATGCAAGACCAGTTCTACTTTTTCACTGGTTTGAGAATTTTTAACAAAGGTATGTACTATTCCTATTTTTGCCTCTTTCAGTTATTATTCAATATGGCACCATTCAAGTCATCGGAAATTATTTTTATAACTTTTTCTCTATTACTGACTCCTTAGTGCTGTTCTGCAATGTAGCAGCAGTGAAGCTGTTGTCTGTTGTTACAAAACATATTAACAAAATATAAGTAATAATAATTTTATTGGCACTTTGCCATTCTTTACTGTTGTTCTGCAATGTAGTGTTGTTCTGCAATGTAGCAGCAGTGAAGCTGTTGTCTGTTGTTACAAAACATATTAACAAAATATAAGTAATAATAATTTTATTGGCACTTTGCCATTCTTTACTGTTGTTCTGCAATGTAGTGTTGTTCTGCAATGTAACAGCAGTGAAGCTGTTGTCTGATTATCCACATGTGAGTACGACTTAGCTACCTTCGGGGGCAATAGTACACGCATTAGCGTTGCTCTTGTTTTTTTCGAGGATAGTGAGTGTACTACCAGAAGAAACCTATGGCTTCTATAGTTTTGTCATATGAGGCCATGAGGTTCGACCTCAATGCTATAACCTTATTTGGATATGGAAGGATACTTGTGACATGATTTTGTAGTATTAAGAGGATAGTTATCAAAGGACGCTGCCCTCAGAAGCCTATGGCTTCTACGGTTTTGTTGTTTAAGGGCCATAAGATTAGATCTCAAGGAGGGTCTATGGGTATTGGAAGTATGGCATGTCAGTGTAATATTGGAGGATAATTATCAGAGGATACTGCCTGGTTGTCATGTTCGTATGAGCATGTCAGTGTAATATTGGAGGATAATTATCAGAGGATACTGCCTGGTTGTCATGTTCGTATGACTACCAATAGAAGAGGGTAGTGATGTTAGAAGTAGTAGTAGACACCAAGTAAAGTGCTGCTAGGACATAGTAGTATTGATGGTGACAGATAGTACTTAATACCTTACACATAATAGGTTGATAGTGGTTAGACTATTAGTTAGGGCCCTGCAAAGCTTTGAAAATTCAATTTGATTTTGAATCTTAAATTCAGTTCAGTTCGAATTGGCTGCCTGATTAGTTTCCATTCATATCTTTTCACTGGAATATAGTTTGGCATCACTCATCTTCATTGTCTCATAATACATATAGTTCTGGTGGCAATTGTACATAACTAATATTGAAAATAAAGACTGGGTGTAATTTCCACTATCCAAACAGAAACAAATCTGTCATGTCACCAGTCGTGCTTATTCTAGTCTCACCAGACTACCACTATAGAAAAAAAGGTTTCCAAGCAATATCAATGATATGCTGTTGCTAGTGGCGAGCCTTGTACAATCCCTAGTACCGATGATTCTCGCACCCATTTCTGTTTTGAACTATAATCCTTACTGGGTAATATTCCAACAACATCACTAAGGCATGCCTTCAATGAAGGCATGCCTTGGTGATGTATTTGGAATATTTTATCAGTCAGGACTTGAGCCATCTCTGTCTAAACAAATCAGGTTTACAGCACCCTTCTTGTTCCTCCAGTCAGCCAACTTCAAGACGACACTGATTCGATTAGAGATTTGAGCTGAAGTGAAAATGGGTGATTTGCAGGGCCCTATATTAGTTGTAGTGATGGAAGCTAGGACTGTACAGTCACCATAGAGCTGACAGTAGTGAGAGGAGTCAATGATAGCCATATGAGCAGAGCTGTAGTGGTAGAGGAGATGGGTGGTAGAGGTAGAAAGTAGTAGTGGGTGTCAAAGACATTAGTATAACTAGGAGATAGTGAGAGGGATAGTTGACCATGGCAGTAATGAAACAATCGGCTGTGTAGTAGCTAGGAGTCATGGGATGGGGTAGGAGCTAGTCTTGATCAGTCCAAAATAGTCCCCGCCAGTTCCCAAGTTTCCAAACATAAACCTTCAGTCCCCAAAAGACCCCCCCCCCCAAATCAGTCCCCAAAAGACCCCCAAATATCTCCATATGCCAATGTGCTATATGTTTTGGAGACAAGTTGTGACCTATCACATAAACACACCTCAGTCTTTCTAACATGTGACCACATGCCACGTGATGTGATGAATAGACTGTAGGCAATGATCACATTCATATCAGCTTGGTCAAGGGACTGATAAGGCAGATACAAGCGCAGGAGAATTGAATGATCTGACTGAATCTATTTGACTCAGTTGGGACAGAGATTGGGACCAGAGATAGCTAGAACAAGATCAGATGGTAGTGTCAAGAGTAGCCAGAGTGGACCAAAAGAGCTAAAATAGTAGCAAAACATTGATTCTCCTCAAAGACTACATTCCATTCTGGACCAATCAACCAGACTGTTGGACATACCTTATTTGGTTAATGGTCCTACAGCACTATGTGCTACTCTAGATGGTAGTCAAGAAAGTTGGAAAGGTCCAGTTTGATAATTCAAGGTAGTTGTCAGATCCTTTCTGTAAATAGATATTCTTGCCTACCAGAACAGACCTGAAATGCTAAAAATAGTAACACAACACTGATTCTACTTCATGTTTGGGGCTATTCTTTACATGAGTACACTCTTGACCATTCAAATGGGCCTTTGACATTCTGTACTTTCTTAATAGCCCTCATAATAGTATTACATGCTACTCAAGATGTCAGTCTAAAAAGGTTCTTTTGAGTAATTTAATATGATATTTGTATGGTCATTTCTGCTACTTTGATATACACACACTCAATTGAGCATACCTTCCGAACACACCCCAATTCATCCCAGCACTTTCAGGGTAATACTAATGATGTGCCAACATGGAAATCAAGATGACGGCCTCCATTATACAAAATAGATGTCGGAAACATATATTACGCTAACAGCATGCATTGTGCATGTGCATTGACACCACATATGCCAAAACATGATGTCATAACATGGCCACTCAATGTTGGCTACCATGACAACACACATGACACCCACAATACACCACGGGTGTTACATGAGAACCCCCAAATTGGGTTTAAACGTGCACCCAAATTAAAAAAAAATTCCCAAAGCAGATTTTGGATATGTTGTTTCATGGGGTTATCCAACATTGAACAACACCAAAGTTAGCTAGTAAAATTATTTTGCAGATAGGCCATGCTTTTTAGTTCTCACAATCAAAGAATTATTGAATGTATGCAAAAAAGGAATAAAGAATATGAAAACTTTCAATGATCCAGCATTACTCATGTCAGTACTGATGTGAAGATCTCAAGAATCATTAACTTGAATAATCTGTCATCATTAGTGGCAGTAGTGAGTCGAATGAATTTCATATATAGTGAAATGGTTTTCAATTGATGTGAAGTTTTACTCTATTTACTCTGGTTCCATTTCTGGAACAGTCCATTGGGGCAACAGTATTGTCAAAGACCTTAACTGGCTGAGTGCTGAAAGTCACTATCATGGCTCTATTGACAAGTGCTGAGAGCAGCTTTAGTGGCTTTGCGTGGTATGCATTAACTTGCTGCCTTCTCAGATGTAGATAAAAAAATGTTTATACACAATTGTTTAAGTTACAATTTATTGGAGAGTATAAAATAGTATAAAATAGATTGTAACAAAACATGAACAAAGACTTAATAAACTAAGGCTTTCCTTGCTTGTAGCATGGTTTGTTTGGGAAAAAAATGGTCATGTTTAAAATCATCTTTGAAAAATAATTGAGCACTCTATCAGTTAATTGGTAGTATTGTTAATCTTTTTCTATAGATTTCCATCTTCTCAGAGCCCCAAAATATGTTGTGCAGAAATCAGGCCCTGTCTTAAAGCAACAGGTTGAGGCAAAACTTGCATGTTGGTTTGGAATAAAAGAGGAAGAACCCTATTCATTTTACAGTCAGTGTGCAATGGTCAAGGTAATTGAAATTCAGTGACCTTGAACTTGAGATTGGTTTCCACTTTATAACTTTAGATATCTTGAACTAGTTTGAGTCACATGTGATATTAACCCTTTACCTAACATGAAAAGCAGACAACACTTGCAAAAAAACTTCTTGAATAACTTCATTTTTTGCCTTAAAAACATAGGTTATGACCCCTCGTTGGAATGAGCTCATTCCAGTGAGGGCTCATAACCTATGTTTTTGAGACAAAAAATAATAAAAATAATAAAAATGAATTGGCGATTTGTTGGTTGTACCAAAGGTCAACATTTGAGTGACTTCCAATTTGAAATTTTTCATACTCCAAAATTAAAAATATCTTTGGCTGATTTGGGACACATTTGAGGTGTAGGTTGGACATGATGAGAGAAAGAACCCTGGGAAGAAGTAATTTATTTGTCTTTGGGACATTGCGTAAAAAGACGAGATCACAGTGTACCTAAAATTGAAATTGGTATTTTTAGCTGCAACTAGCAGCTCTATAAGTGGCAATGTCGGTCTGTCTGTCGGTCGGTCTGTCTGTGACCAACGAGTTTGTCTGTGACCAACGAGTTTCAAAACTCAATAACTTTTGAAATACTTGATGGAATGACTTTATATTTGGCATGTAAGTGTATCTTATTGATGTCTAGCCACTGTTCAATGCATGTGTTGTTCCAAATATTTTTCTTGGAGTTATGGCCCTTGATGAACTTGTGAGATTGCACCACCCGTCGCAGCTATGGCGTCGATGTCGCGATTTTTATACTGTACCAAGGACCCAGACTAAGCTGGTGCTAACTCTTAAAATTCTAGGGCCAAACACAAATTTTGCCCCCCAGTCCCCAAAATTTGCATCAAAATCCAAAAAGTCAATGTCCAATGTGGTCCTCCATACTTTTATCCACTGCGCATGCACGACCGCACCTTGGCTACGTGACCGCAGATATCCAACCTGCTTCCCCGACCAGGGATTCCACGTCGACCAGGTCACGCCATCCGCTAGCCAAGGACACAGGGCCTTTCCAGTTGGGACGTTCACATAAGAAGTATGCAGGAATTCGCGTCCCAGGAGCTTCCATCGGCTAATTTACGTAAGACCGTGGCATCCCAGCGCCATCACAAACTTTTCAGAACAGGAACTGTCTGAGGTCGGTTCACTCCCCTGCAGAGCAGTAAGGGACGACCGAGAATCTCATATGGTCCAGTCGGATGGTGAAAGGGAATCAGCGGGGCAGGAATTTTCCCTTTCCGAACAACATAAGGTGGCCGTAGATTTCATCCGGCAACACCTTCCAGAAGTTGTTCCTTCGGACCAAAGTGCTGCGTTACCTGATAAGAGACTGAAAGCGTCACTGGACACAGATTTTTTCGGCGGGAATAGGGACATTGCGTCTGAGTTTCTGACCCAGTCCAGTAATGTTATGCTGACATTTGATCTTCTTATGGATGCTGTATTCAAGCCAGCCTCTAAGACAGGCAAATCCGGTTTCTTATCGTCTCTTGCTCTACAGCTGCCTTTCATCTATTATAGAAATAGAATTGAGATGTGAGGACAGGGCATGCCGAACCAGTTCCGCTTTACTAGTAAAATAGGACCCAGTCACCAATGCTTGGGGTGAAAGTCCTCTAAAATGGGCAACATGTAGATCAACGATTGACTAACCTTGACTTCATCTCCATGTTGTGTCACGATTAGCCATGGTGCATAAATAAGTGACGTTAACCACCAACAAACAAACAAACAAACAGACAGGGCATGCCGAGAATTCCTCTGCGTTTAGTCGTTTCATTCCAGTACGCTGGAGATGACAATCTCGTCTAACAATCAGTTTAGACGCATTATCTTACGCAGATCACCTTACCAGAGCTTTATCACTCTGTCTCGAAGGAAGAATTCTAGGATGTTCAAGCTTCCTTGAGAATTCTTTCGAGGGCCATAGCATATTCCATGTATAACTCCGCCCTTTCAGTGGCAATCTGGAGTTACTTTGACGTGATGCTGCCCTGGCTGCATCCACAAGAGTGGATAGTAAGGTGAAAAACTCTCTTCGAGTCGCTCCGGTTTCCAGAGAGCTTCTCTTCGACGGTAAGCTTTCTATAATCTATCAACAGATTACTAGGAAAGCTTTGGACTCTCTGCCTTTTAGATCCGCTTCGCAAAAGTCGGATTCAGCAGAGGGGAGTAAGGCAGGCACTTCTGGGCTGAGTACGTCCAAGGGAAGTTCCTATAGAGGATCTAAGAAAGACTCTACGTCTTACTCCAGAGACCGTCAGAGTAGCGACTCAGGTAGGGGTCATATGCTGGCCGAGACAACCGGTCAGACGCCCCTAGGTCGACTGGGCAAGGGGCGTGTCGTGGAGGATGTAGTTTCTGCCCCCACAAGCCTTGCAGGTCCAGGAGGTGATGGTCTAAACCTCTATTGCGTTCCAGTGGACGGAAGGATGTCGAGATTCTTATCCAATTGGTTGTCAGTTACGGACGAACCATGGGTGTAGGTGGTTATTTCCGAAGGTCTAAATCGGCCCCTCTAGGAAAACTCCGTTATCTCGACCTCCACGTTGGACTCAGCTTCCGTCAAACCTTCAGAAGAGGGATTTGCTTCTATCAGAAGTCCAATCTCTTCTGGAGAAGAATGCGATACAGGTCATAGAAAACCAGGAATCTCCAGGTTTCTATAGTCATCTGTTCCTGGTTCCAAAACCAGACGGCTCATTTTGTCCAGTCTTAGATCTGAGCTGGATAAACAAACTGATCGTGGCTCCAAAATTTTATATGGAGACCATCCGATCGGTCAGAGCAAGCATTCGAGTGAACGATTATGCTGCGAGCATAGATCTCAAGTATGCGTACTTTCACATCATGGTACATCCTGGCGTTCAGAAAGTATCTTCGCTTCGCTGTCCTAAGGGTCGTTTTTCAGTTCCGAGCTATGTGCTTCGGTCTGAATCTAGCGATCTGGGCTTTCACTCGAATAATGAACTTGTTAATGACTCATTTCCAAGCCCATTCGTATGTGGTAACGTCGGCCTACCTGGACGACATTCTTCAGAGGTACGGCAACGAGTTAACGCTTCAGAACGATGTTCTAAGTCTGCTTCAGCTGCTCCGACGTCTGAGTTTCATAGTAAATGAAAAGAAGTCGGATCTGGTGCCATCCAAGTCATTCACCCACTGGGGAATGAGCTTCGAGACACACAACAATCTCATTCGTCTGCCGTTAACCAGAGCGAAATTAATCAGTTGTTACGCTCGCTTTTGTCTTCTGTCAGAATGTAGTAACAGCGAGAGAATTCATGCGACTTATAGGTTTGTGCGGAGCCGCCGCAGATCTTATTCCAATGGGGCGGCTACGCACTCGGCCACTCCAAACATTTTTTACTCAAAATTGGAGTGTGAAGATTCATTCGCTCGAAACGAACATCGTCTTGTCGGATCAAGTAAAACAAGAGATTCAGACTTGGGCAGATATTCAGTGGTGAACTCAGGGAGTTCCCCTGCAATTGCCGGTCCGAGTTTTATGATTATGACGGATGCCAGTCAAACAGGTTGGGGCGCAACACTGATCCCAACAGATTCGAGGTGCCAGGGTCTTTGAGATCCATAGTTCCTAAACAAGCACATAAACATCAAAGAGATGATGTCAAAATTTGGCTTGTGCTACGTCATTGGATGAACATTATTCAGAATTCACATGTTCAAATTCTGTCTGACAATTCGACAGTAGTAGCGTATATTCGGAACCAGGGAGGCACTCATTCCATTCCGTTGTTCAACTTAACAGAAAAAATCCTTCTGTTTGTCCTCGAGCATCAAATTCTCCTGTCGACCCGTCATATTCCAGGTCATCTGAACATTCTAGCAGACTCCCTTTCTTGGAAGGTCGTATGTTGCCGTCAGAATGGACTCTCAACAAACGTGTATTCAATCAGATTTGCTACCAATGGTGATAGACTTATTTGCGCAGCATCTCAACAATCAGTTGCAGACGTATGTGTCGCCATGCCCAGATCCTCGAGCGTTTGCAGTAGATGCCCTCTCAATCTCTTGGGACGGAATGATGGGATACACGTATCCTCTAGCTCCGTTGATGCAGCAGATATTACTAAAATAAAGCAATCTCACTGCAGGATTCTGTTGGTAACATCTCTGTCATCCCAGAGACCAGGGATAAATCTACTCAGGTGTCTGTTGTGGCACATGCCATGGAAGCTTCCTTCACAGGAGGATCTTCTTTCGCAGGGGAAATCGCGCACACTGCATCACAACTCGCAAGGTCTCAACCTTCACGTATTTCCGTTGTGCGGTCCTTCTTGCACGGCAAGCATTTTACAGGATGAGCAGTGGACGCAATTTTTAACTGTAGGAGGACCTCCTCTTCGCTAAATTATGCTGCTAAGTGGAAGGTTTTCTCACGGTGGTGTAGGGATCATTCTGTTAATATTTATGATCCCTACATTCCTGACATTGCTAATTTTCTGGTCTACTTGTTTGATGAGATCAAACTGCAGCCAGTTGCTATTAAGGGTTAAAGGTCTATGCGATCAGATACCTATGCACATCATGATAGCTTATAAATTGGATCTAATGTCTCTTTATCTAAGTTAGTGAAAAACTTTTCAATAAATAGACTTAGAACCCTTAGATTAATTCCTAAGTGGAATTTAGCTTGGGTTCTTCTAAAGCTAAAAGAAGCGCCATTTGAGCCTCTTGATACGGTGGACTTCAAATTCTTATCTTATAAGACAGGTTTTCTCTTAGCCTTCTCTTCTGCTAAGAAGAGTTACTGAGCTTCATGCACTATCTGTTGATGATTCTCACTATCGTAGTGTTGGTAATACTATTACTTTGACTACTAATGTTGGATTTCTGGCTAAGAATCAGGCTCCTGATTAGTATCCTGAACCTATTGTAATTAAGGCTTTTCCGTCTTCAGACGGTCATAGGCCTGTGCTCCGTCCAGTTAGAGCTATATGTATTTACAAACGTAGATCTGAGTTTATCAGAAAGGGACGTAACGTTTCTTTCTGTCTCTGCTGCCTAATAGAAGGGATATTACGGTCCATTCTATTGCAAGGTGGATTCAATTAACTATCCGTACTGCTTATGAAAAATTATCTTCAACTCAGCAGTCTGTGATTAAGATTTCAGTGCATGAAGTTAGTAATTTATAAATTTTTTATACTTACCAATGACCCAGACAGGGATGGCCCTCCCATGAGTTGGGAACTCATACCTCTCCGCTGATTACTTAATGCTTACCAGGCACTGGTTGTAAGAATGAGGTTTGACGCCAATTTCGGTACTTCCTTGACACTGCGCATGTGCAGTGGATAAAAGTATGGAGGACCACATAGGACCTTGAATTTTTGGATTTTGATGCAAATTTTGGGGATTGGGGGGGCAAAATTTGTGTTTGGCCCTAGAAGTTTAAGAGTTAGCACCAGCTAAGTCTGGGTCCTTGGTAAGTATAAAAAATATAAATTACTATAAATTTTTTAACTTTCATTACAAAAAATTAAGGAAAAGTTTCTTTCATATAATGAAGGTGGAATACAACTCTATTATTACAACAACACTTGCATGGTAAAGGATATTTTAAATTTTCATTTAAAACAATATAAATATTCTTGTTTTTAAACACCAGGTTTAAATTTTATTTAATTTTGTTTCTGTTTACTTAAACACTTCATAGGGTTCTGCGAATATTTGAGATTCGATTTGATATTGATACCATACGTCTGCTTCGATATCAATCCTGAATCAGTCTCAAGATTCAATTTTTTCGAATCCCATACTAACATTTCAGTTTGTTACATTTTCAACAAAAATTGGATAAAATTGTCATTAGAAAATTCATTCATGTAGGCTCAATTCCTATTTTATTGAGTAATTGACAGTGTTTAATTGTTTGGTAAGTAGTGAATTTTGCCCAGAACATTATCCATAGTTTTAGTTTTGAAGCCTTAACTTGTTACTATTCACGTTCTTAAGAACGTGAACAGTAACAAGTCAAGCCTTCAAAAACTAAAACTATGGTTAGTAGGCCCGGCTGTTTCAGCAATGGTGCTACAGAGAATATTTATTTTTTGGTGTTTAATTAAGGTGTTCACTCAGTCATGTGAGGGTCATCACAGTGTTAGTAACTTCAGTTTGGTGCAATATGAAATAACTTGTCTTTTAAGATTCGATTCTGGATTCAATTCAATATCAGGAACACGATTTGATTCGAAAATTTTGTGATTTGCAGATTCCTAACACTTCACTACTAGTATTTCTCTTGCCATATTCTCTACAGCACATAAATTTTAGTTCTTGGTTGTATTAATTTGATATAATTTGTAGTTGTAAATAGTGTATCAAGACATTATTTCATAGGGATCAGCTGTCCTTGTTGGCCACCTCCAGTTCTTATTTCTAGAATTAATAACTTTTGTTGATGACAAGTTTTAGTCTTCGGAATTTTTGCCTAGAATAATTTCTCAATAGTCAAATATGATGGTGATATCACTTGACAATAAGCAATGGTTTTTTACTGCACTTTCACTTTTATTTCAGAACTCATCAGTCCATTCTTTAAAAGCTGTATGGGATGGAATAGAACAGTTTGTGAAAGAGGATGCCAGTATCCTTAGTGGAGATAACAAAGCACACATTGAGAAAGTACGTGCTGGAGGATATGTGTATATTGCTGATCAAACACAATTTGAATTGTTGACATATACTGATCATGAACTTATTACCTTGGAAAAGTTCTATCCGACTGGTTATGCAGTGGCTCTTCAGAATAACTCTCCATACAAGAACATTTTCTCAGAAAGGTATTCATTTGCTATTTTATTTCCATTTGAAAGTTTTTTGCTATCATAGAGTTGGTTTGATGACGCATAAAACACATGATGTCACTTTGAACCTGTAAAATTATGCAAGTTTCAATTTGAATGCAATTTTATTGATAAAATCTCAGTATACTTGTGAAAGTGTGTGGAGACAGGATTGCAGTGTTATTGGGAAAGAGATGGCTTTTGTAATAACGATTCCACACAAGACTCTTCTGGCAAAGTGCACAACCAGAAGTACTTAGGTACTCATGTACTTATGCCTCAGCATCTTCTCTAGGAGAAAATGAAATTTACTTACCGGTATCAAGTGGATCTTTAGCACACCTGACTGTCAGTCAGGAGAGCTATAGTGATCACTCACTGTCCGTTGTCCATCGTTTGGCATCCATGAATATGGTGTTTGCGTATTCTCCTCCCAAACTGCTGTACCAATTTAATTGATATTTGAGATAATAGATTGCTATGGTATCGCAATTTGATTTTGTTCAAATCAAGTTGCCTCGCCCCTCGGAAGGGCCACGCCCAAAATGTGTGCTTAAATCTTAAAAAATGTACTTCTCATGAACCAGCAGTAGTAGAGATTTGATATTTGGTGTGCAGCTTCCTTTTGAGGAAGAGAAGTTGTTCAAGAGAAGTTCAAGGAGCTATATTTGCGTTCGTTATGGGAGGGGCAAGAATTTTCGCTACGCCCAAAATTTCTATTTTCCAAACTGAGAGGCAGATTTGAACCACCAAATTTGATATGAGGGCTTATTGGGTCATAAGTACTTAATTTATGCCCCAATTTTTTTTCCTGACGCCCCATGGGAACAACAGGAGCTAAAAATAGAAAAAATTAAAACGCCCATATCTCCAAAACTATACGGCACTGAGAATTCTTATTTGGTGTGAAGCTTCCTTAGGACCAACAGAATGGAATGGTAAAAAAAAATTGCTATCAGTCGGTTTTATCATGGGGTACTTTTTTGGGACTTTGAAAAAGTGCTGATTCAGCATTTTTTAACACTGTGGGTAATGCGGAAAAACATTTAAGACTACTTTTCTCCCAAACCTTGGCTCCAAAAGCTTTCAAATTTCACATATAACATCTTTGGAAGATTGTTTCACACGTTTATTGAAATCAAACCCCTGGGTCCGTGTTTGGGCTCTCTATGGGAGCCCAAATGTTTTTAATTAGTGCAGTATGAGGAATATTCTTTAAAATTATTCTTCAGATCTACCAATCAGAATCTTTTGATATTTGGTATGCAGCATGCTTAGGGGGGTGAGATTCAAGTTTGTTCTAGCCAAGTCCCTCCCTGGGTTCATATTTGGGCTCACTGTGGGAGCCTGAATTATAACTTGGTTCAAAATGAGGAATTTTCTTTAAAAATCTTCTTCAGATCCAGCAGTCGGAATATTTTGATATTTGGTATGCAGCATCCTTAGGGGGGTGCGATTCAAGTTTGTTCAAGCCATGTCCCTAGGTCCATATTTGGGCTCACTGTGGGAGCTCGAATTGTAACTTGGTTCCAAATGAGGAATTTTCTTTACAAATCTTCTTCTTCAGATCCAGCAGTCGGAATGTTTTGATATTTGGGGTGCTGCATCCTTAGAGGGGTGAGATTCAAGTTTGTTAAAGCCAATTCCCTGGGTTTATATTTGGGCTCCCTGTGGGAGCCCGAATTATAACTTAGTTCAATATGAGGAATTTTTCTTTCAAAATCTTCTTCGGATCCAGCAGGCGGAATGTTTTGATACTTGGTATGCAGTATCCTTAGGGGGTGAGATTCAAGTTTATTGAAGCCAAGTCCCTGAGTTTATATTTGGGCTCCCTGTGGGAGCCCAAATTATAACTTAGTTCAGTATGAGGAATTTTTCTTTAAAAATCTTCTTCTTCAGATCCAGCAGTTGGAATGTTTTGATATTTGGCATGCAGCATCCTGAAGGGGGGATCCAAGTTCCTTCAAGCCAAGTCCCTCGGTTGATATTTGGGCTCACTGCTGTGGGAGCCCGAATTATAACTTAGTTCAAAATGAGGAATTTTCTTTAAAAATCTTCTTCTTCAGATCCAGCAGTCAGATTGCTTTGATATTTGGTATGCAGCATCCTTAGGGGGTAAGATTCAAGTTTGTTCAAGCCAAGTCCCTAGGTCGATATTTGGGCTCCCTGTGGGAGCCCAAATTATAACTTAGTTCAATATGAGGAACTTTCTTCAAAAATCTTCTTCATATATACCAGTCAGAATCTTTTGATGTTTGGTATACAGCATCCCACTGGAGGTGAAGTCAAGTTGTTTGTTCAAGCCAAGTCGCTGGGTTCAAATTTGGGCTTCCTGTGTGAGCCCGAATTATCACTTAGTTCAATATGAGGAATATTCTTTAAATATCTTCTTTTTTTTTAGATCGACTGGTCAGAATCTATGGATATTTGGTATAAGCTTTTTGTGGGAGGGGCGGATGCAACTTGTTGAAATTAATTCCCTGGGGCCTCTTGTTCTAATTCTATTTAGTGTTCCATCTCTCCTTATGAAAAAGTCTGGGATACAAAATGGATATGCCATTGCTGGGGTGGACTCAGGTTTTTTTTTTAAGTGGTTCAGAGGTGGAAGCTCATAATCAGGGGTTATTCTGAAGTGCAGATACAACTTAAGGGTTTCAAATTTTGTGGATGTGCTTCATATAATCTTTGACATAAATTTACATAGTCTGTATGAATTGCTTGTTAAGTTTATGGTTGAGTGCCTTTATGCACTCTCCCTTAAATTGTAAAATGGCAAAGGACAGTCTTATGACCAAAAATAATCTAGAACTGTACTAATGCATCTGACACAATGCATCCGCCAAAATGCATCTGCCAAAATGCTCCCACTAAAACTTGATATATATAAGGCTGAGTCACAAGTAAACCCTTTGCCTCTGACGAAGTGCACAGTAGCACAAAACCGGTTAAGCAAGACAATATACGGGATAACCCAAGAAGAATTACCCCCCTCGAACTCTTAAGAGTTGTTTAGAAACTAGAACTGTACTAGTTGAGGTTGTGAGGAGTTGCCTAAGATAGATAAATAATTCTAGAAAATGAAACAACATTTCATTTTGATTTTGCTTAATCCTTTAAATCTCATTAGTCTAAATTTTTGGTTTAAGGAAAAATTGACAGCTGATAACACAGTCAGCATCAAATTGATAAAGAGGATCAGTAGCAGTTTAGCAAGCATGCCGATGTCAAAAAATATTAATTATCCAGCAACAAATTTTTTCCATGCTGGCAATACAACTTAGAATTTAGCTAATTCAATTTTGTTTGACTGAGCTCAATGAGCTCTGTCAAACAAGATTGAAATGGTTAAATTCTTAGTTACATTGCGAGAATAATTTGCTTCTTAAATGCAGATGTAATAGTATAGGCACTGGATTTGAATTATTTCTAAACTTCTAACAAACGCAATGCGGATATCGCCATTTTCAAAGACAGAAAGTATTGAAATTGACAATGCCATTCAGGACAAATATTTAAAATGATTTTATAATACATTACACCAAAATGATCTGCCTGCCTGCCTGCCTGCCTGCCACCGAGTTTAAAAAACACCATAACTCCTAAAATACTTGATGGAATGACACCATACTTGGTATGCAAGTATATCTTCATGATGTCTACACCCTCTCAATAGTGCATGTCACTTGAATAATTTCTGTCACATTTATGGACTTGTCACCAACAAGTTTTTTTTGTCACCAATGAGTTTTTTTTGTCACCAACCAGTTTTAAAACATCATAAGTCCTAAAATACTTGATGGAATGACACCATACTTGGTATGCAAGTGTATCTTCATGATGTCTACACCCTCTCAATAGTGCATGTCATTCGGATAATTTCTGTCACATTTATGTACTTGTCACTAACGAGTTTTTTGGAGCATAATTCTTAACTTGCTTAATCTTTAAACACATTTTTCAGGGTACTGGCTATCAGTGAAAGTGGAATTCCTGGAATGTGGAAACAAAAATGGTGGCCAAAAAATAATGGTTACAGTGCGAAGATAAAAACTGAAAGTAAACCTATACATGTTATTGATATTCAGAGTGCCTTCTATTTGCTGTTGTTAGGTTTTATTTGTGCTCTCATGTCACTGTTACTGGAACTAGTCCTTAGTAAAGCAAGAAATAAAAAGTGTCTAATTAAGACTCACTGTGCAGCAATTTAATCTGACAATATATTTTTTGCTGCCTGGAGAACTTTAATAATTTCTTGTGACAAGTATGATAAAAAAAGTTTCTCAGGTGACAAATAGAAGGATGTTTTATGGGAATAATTAAACTATGTTCATGGGAATTGTTGATGTACATGCCTTTCAAAATGTGTTCAGTTCTGATTAACCCTTTATCTAATGCATCTGCCACATCCACCTGCATAATTTACAAATGTTGGAGTTGAAAAAAAACTTTCAGAGCAATTCAACAAAACCTTTTCCTGTGACCCCACATAGGTTTTGTTGAAAGTTTCTGAAAAATCTGAAGAAAAAAATAAATAAGGCCTAAAAAAGTAAAGAATCTGTTTTTCAGGCCCTCCCGCATGATCTTTTTGGCTGCCGTATGCTCTGCTCTTATAACCAATGCAAACCTAAAAATTAAATGGTTTATGTCTAATATTTTACCCAAGTTAATAAAATTGATAAATTTGTCCCTTGAATACAAGAAGACTTTGCAATGCTTGAGCATTGCAAAGCCTTCTTGCACTCAAGGGACAAAATATGCCACCACCTATGCTATTCTGTAGATTGTGAGGCCTAAAACATAAAACAAACCAAGAATATGAACTTTTGATGGCAAAGAAATAATTACAAAAATGAAAAATAAAATAAAAAAATGCCCGCTCACATGCAATTTTACAAAAAATGGCCTGAGAAACAGAAAATCTACTTTGAGGGGCCTAAAATAAGACATTTTGATATTGTGTGCATTGGATAAAAGGTTAAATGCTTTAATGTGATGATCTGCTAAACAATGAAAACAATATTAAAAACTGGATGTGCAAATGAATTTGTAGGGCTGTTGCAATTAGTTGAATAATTGTGGTCTATATTGGTAGTCACAACAGCTTTTATTTATAGTCGATCGTCATTCAGTATAAATGAAGTAGAAGTTGTTTAAATTGCACTATCTGATACTGAGAATCTCATAATATCCAATGATCTTCACCTTTCACGTGGGTGTGCAACAATGTAATTTTTAAAACATCAAGTGTAACCTTCTTTCAGTTATTCAGTACTAAAGGGTAACATTTAAATGGTGTTCGATCTGCATAATTGTGTTTCAGAAATTATTACAGGGTAAGCTGAGACTTTGGTAGTGTACCCTTGAACTACCCTATTTAACTCTTAACCCACTGAGTATTTTCAAGATATTTTTTATCAAATCTAGTCATGGCTGCAGTGAAGCAGCCATGGCTAGATTTGATAAAACCTTCATCCAATTTTAACTCAAGAAATCAATGGTAAAAAATATATGCAATTTACAGGTGGAAATTTGATTAAATATGCCTAAATTCCACTTATTTCAGTGGTAGGTGTCCTGGGCAGGAATATCCGTCAGCGGCATGCAAGGAGTTAAAGAAATCAAAATGAAAAAGTGAGAAATTTGTTGTAATTTTTTAGAAACAGTCAGTTGTAAGTTGTAACCTAACTGACTATGTCGGAATGGGAGAAGATTTATGCTCAAATTTTTTGGAAAGATCTCCCAATGAATATCGGAGAATTTAACACTTGCACAAAACTTTCTGTTTAAATTATTTTGATAGGGCCTAAAAAAGGTTAAAATTATGTTTCTCAGGACCTTCCACATGGTCCTTTATGCTGCCGCATACTCTCCTCTTATAACCAATTCAAACTTAAAAAAATAAAAATTATATGCTTTATATGTGATATTTTACTCAAGTTCATAAAATTGATAAATTTGTCCCTTGAGAGCACTCAAGGGATGAAGTACACCACCACCCAATCTATTCTGTAGATTATGTGGCCTAAAACAAACCAAGAACATGAACTTTTGATGGCAAAGAAATTATTAAAAAAAATAAAATTAAAAAACGCCTGCCCACATGCAATTTTACAAAAATGTGAAACAGAAGATCTACCATGTGGGGCCTAAAACTGTCATTTAATAAACAGCAATTCTTGGAATATTTTGGTGTTTTTTTCCATTTTACCAAATGTACATATTCATCGTCAGCTATAGCAAATGACTAACCGTTTATTAATGATGGTGATTTGTTGACTATAAAAATTGATAGTTATGACAGACCTATTTGGGGACTTTAGATTGGTCTAATTTGGGAATATTGCAGACTTGTCAAGTCATTTGGTGTTCAGCCCCATTAAAAAACCTTCTTTTTTTGTAATAGTGACTGCCTGAAATGTCATTTTTTGGCTTTTTATACCCCCCACAAAATGAAGTTTAGGGGGGGGGTATATAGAAGTCAACATGTCATTGGTCTGTTGTCACGTCGGTCTGTTTCACATGTAAACTTGTGGAGCGAACTACTTCCACAGTTTTAGCTGCATTTTCATGAAACTTCACAAAAATGATCAACATGATGAGGGAAAGTGCGAGACATAATTTCTTTCCTGCTCAGATCCAAGATGGCCGACAGGAGGCCATATTGGATTTTGCAAAATAAGTATGGAGCGAACTGCTTCCACAGTTTTAGTCACATTTTCATGAAACTTCATCAACATGATTAACATGATGAGAAGCAGTGCGTGACGTAATCTTTTTCCCGATTGGATTCAGGATGGCCAACTGGCAGCCATATTGGATTTTGCAAAATATTTGTGGGGCGAACTACTTATAGAGTTTTGGCTGCATTTTCATGAAACTCAATATTAATTGAGGAGGAGCAGTGCGTGTCATAAATTTTTACCGGATCAGATTCAAGATGGCCAACCGGAGGCCATATTGGATTTTTTTTTACTTAAAAAAATTGAATGCTCCTTTTCAGTCACCCACACTAGGTGGTATGCCACGGTGGGGGTATACCGGGACAACAGACCATCTCTAGTTTGTGGCTGTTCTAGTGCTTCAGAATATCTATTGAACTTGCAGAGTCTAACTCCAGATCTGTCACTTTTTTCCACAACAGAATATTCCCTAACAAGCAGTCTCTATGTAAATTTGGAGGTACAGTATAAATACCATAACAGTTATTTCTAGGTAAGCCTTGCTGCCTGTATAGGCAGTCAAGTCTTGCCTAGAAACAACTGCAAAAGATAATACAGATAATAGTTCGCTGCTCAGATTGGTGTTTGATTTTAATCCCTGAGTAGGACATGCAGAGGATTATTTCACGCAGCTAAATTAACTGAGTGAAATAATCTGTGCTGCCCATGAGAGGATAAAATCGTACTTGAATCCGAACAGTAAACTTTTGTATTTATTTTTGTTTCTCCTTATGTGTTTTCCCAAAACAACACTTCATAATTGATTCAACTCAATTGACTTGTAAACAGCAATAAAAAGAAATTGTCTGATATCACTGTGAATGGAATACGATACTGGGTGTGGAATTCCATTTTGGGCGAGGGGGAGTTGGAATTTGATTTGTTGTAGGGGAAGAAAAACCAACGAAAATAAAATAAAAACTGTCATTATGTAGCAAAAATGTATACAACTATACAGGCCTTGCACTGTTTGATCAGATTTTATCAAATTGGACAAAAAGCATAAAAACAAACCATACTGAGTGTTTCCTCTCTACTTTGTGAACATTCAAGTAATTTTGGGACACCGGTTACTGTTTGGTGGAATTTAAAAGCATGCTTATTTGTTGGTGAGATGTGTCTGCTGGAAACACATTTGTGATGGATATGTCATTTTAACCCTTTACCTAACGAATCGCCCGCATCCGCGTAATTTAGAGATTGAGTAGTTGAAAAAAATAAATTTTCAAAAATATTTCAAGAAAACCATATCATGTGACCCCTCATTGGAACGAGCTCATCGAGCTTGTTCCATTGAGGGGTCACATGATATAGTTTTCTTGAAATTTTTTTACAAATTAAAAAAATAGTAATTAAAATAATTTTGATATTATCTGTGTTGGGTAAAGGGTTATATAAGCTGTGATTTTGAAAAAAATAAGTTGACCACATAACAAAACCACAATGTCTTGTTATGCAAAATTGCCCTTCTGTTTTATAAATCATTTGTATTCTATAAAATAAATTGACCTGAAGCAGGCCTGGCATATTCAAGGAGGGCTGCCCTCCTGGAGCCCTCACAAATTTTTTTTAGGAGGGCTATTTTTACACAATTTCTACAGCTCACTTTATTGTTATGACAAAAAGGAATATATAATTTGCTCAAAAATAAAACCCAGCTGCACCACTGGGCCTTATGTTCAAACATTCTGTCACATTCATGCTACTGATGGTGTATGACACTCTGGTAATGCTGCCAGTTAGATGTAGAATAATATTTGAACATTGTTGGGGAATGTACAATTCTACCTTAAGATGCTGTTCACATCTCTCTAGAAATGCTGCTAGTGATAGATGTGGTCAACCTTGTTGTTCTTACACTAACTGTATGAAGCAAGAAGACTTCCTTAAACATGTTGTCACCGGAGTTCCATCTCCCTACTGGGAGATAGAACAGATGGAACTCAAGCGACGATGTGTATCCTGGCGAGAGCATTTGCCCTCCTGGGAGGATTCAGGAGGGCAATTTTAGCCCACCTGTAATTTTCATAATGCCAGGCCTGCTGAAGGTGAGAAATTATCAAACAATTGAAAAACAGCATGCTGTAGTTCTTCTACCCAAACTGGTTAGCCAATAACTCCTGAAAAATTCTGTACAATGTTATTTTCCACATTCAGCAAAATTAGCTTTATTAGAAGGACAAAGGTGAAGGTTGTGTTCATGTTGATCTATTTATGGCATATGCAACAATGAAATCTCGTTCAGATTTCCATTGTCTTCTAATGTGCTGAAGGTTTTATTGGATACATAACTGCAATTTCTTTCAATGTTGCAAACATTTTTAGCTCAACTTGACAAAGTCAAGCTGAGCTATTGCCATCACTTCTCGTCCGTTGACGTACGTATGTACATCCGGGTGTACATACATACATACGTCCGCAATTTCCTTTGGCGCACCTCACAGGTCGCATTTATGATCAGATCGCTTTGAAACTTTGTATGCTTGTTTGAGTTGACCTCTAGATGGGAGCTATCGATTTTCTTCAATTTCCGTCAAAAAATGTTGCCGCTGGCAATGTTCTTAGATCTTAGTTTAGTCAGACCTCAATATTTCCCTTTGGCACACCCTACAGGGCACATCTATGATCGGATTGCTTTGAAACCTGGCATGCTTGTTTGGGATGACCTCTGGATGGGAGCTATCGATTTTCTTCCATTTCCATCAAAAAATGTTTGTCTTTGAACTTCGTTTAGTCAGGCATCAATATATTCCTTTGGCATGCCGTACAGGGTGCATTTTTGATTAGATCGGTTTGAAACTTAGTATGCTTGTTTGGTGTTACCTCTAGATGGGAGCTTTCAATTTTCTTCGATTTCCGTCGAAAAATGTTGCCGCTCGCAATAACCGTTGATGAACTTAGTACAGTTGTGCATCAATATTTCCCTTCGGCTCACCCTGCAGTGCACATTTTTCACCAGATCACTTTGAAACTTGGTATGCTTGTTTGGGCTAACCTCTAGATGGGAGCTATTGATTTTCTTTGATTTCTGCCAAGAAATGTTGCAGCTGGCAACAACCTTTGATGAACTTAGTGCAGTTATGCATCAAAATTTCCATTTGGCACATCCTACAGGGCAAATTTATTATCAGATCACTTTGAAACTTGGTTTGCTTGTTTGGGATGACCTCTAGATGGGAGCTATCAATTTTCTTCGATTTCCATCAAAGAATGTTGCCACTGGCAATAGTTGCTATTGGCAATGACCTCTGATGAACTTAGTAAAAAACTTAGCGCAGTTATGCATCAGTATTTCCCCTTGACACACCCTGCAGGGCACATTTATAATTGGATCACTGGGAAAACTTTGTGTGCTTGTGTGGGGTGATATCTATATGGGAGTTATCGATTTTCTTCCATTTCTGTCAAAAAATTGTTACAACGTTTGAACTTAGTTCAGTCATGCTTCCATATTTCTCTTTGGCACACCCTTCAGGGACATTTATGATCAAATCACTTTGAAACTTGATATGTATGTTCGGGGTGACCTCTGGATGTGAGCTATTGATTTTTTTTTCAATTCCTTTAAAAAATTATTGTTATCACCAGCCTTTGAACTTGAACTTGTGTAGCAACTTATCCCTTTTGCACTCTCTGCAGTGTATATTTATGTATTTCCATAAAAAAGAGAAGACAAAAAACATTGCCAAAAGCAATGACCTACAAACTTAGTGCATTTGTTCATCAACTTCTTCCTTTGGCATGCCTCAGAGGGCACATTCATTATTAGGTTGTTTTGAAACTTTGTATGCTTATGCATGTGACAAAGATAGGAGCTATCGATTTTCTTTTCATTTCCATCAAAAAACTGTTGCTGTTGGCATCAATCTTTGAATTTATTGCATTTGTGCATCAACATTCTTTTTTGACATGGCCAACAGGCCATATTTATCATAGGATTGTTTTTGAACTTGGTGTACTCATTGGGCAAGACCTTTAGATGAGATCTGTTGATTAGCATTCATTTCTGTGGAAAAAAGTTGCATTTACAATAACGTCTGAACTTACTGCATTTGTGTATCAACATAGCCAGTCTTACAGTTTATATTTAAAAATGCATGGATTACTCTTGACGTTGTGCACTCACAATGCTGTTATGTTGAAAATTCACCAAATAACTTTGGTATCAATGATCTTCAATTTTGCCATTTCACTTGTAACTAACCAAGTTCAAGCCTGTCAAGTTGAGCTACAGTGTCATTGACACTTTCATTTATGTAATAATGCTCATTTATAATTATTATTGCTAAAATAATGCACAGCTGTTCTCCGTAGTTGTCATTTAATTGGAAAGTTAAAATTAGAAACCACTTATATTGGTCTTTGCAGTAGTCATACACCCTTTACTTTCTTATAGAAAAACTTCCACATATCCTAAAATTAAATTAATACCTCAGCTAACATTTTGGAAAAATCGGACCAGTACAGTCACTGGCACAGTCTCTTATAAAATAGCTATTCTAATTTAGCTACTTTTTCAATTTTTGCTTACAAAATGGCTTTTGCCCACTCATTCAAACAAGCTTGCCAAGTCCAATAATGACTTGTATATTACGTTTTGTTGGAAAAAGTTGGGGTGGGGGGGGGGGGGGGGGGGGGTTGTTGTTGCAATAAATGTTGTTTCAAACTACAAACTACTGGGGTTAGGTGAAGGGTTTACAATTATTCATTCTCAGCATAAAAAGAACAATAAGAATTTCTATTTGCCTAGAGGGTTGGGCTTAGTTTTCATTTGTTATCTCTGTTTGATGCCTGGTCTGAGAGTGTTGTAATATTTATCTACCATTTATAAAAAATGCAATCGCAAACAGCAATATCAGTAGTGATAAAAAAGTTGGCAAAAGATCTTGTATCGCTATTGATTAGCGATAAAGGTCAGATGACAACTCGAGAAAAAGAAAGCCTGACAGACTATTTCAGTGGTACTAGCAATTACAAGCCATTTCCTTCAGCACCTTATAATGCTGCAAAGAACGATGCATCAAGTTAGCCTCAACATACAACACACATTCCATGTTGCAGTGAATTGCACGATCCATTAAATAAACAATCCACCCATCAAAATAAAAAATATGGAGATGAATAACAATTGAAAGTTATAGCGATAAAATTCTGAAGCATAACGTCAGTCTCACTGTGATTTGATCATTTCTAAAAATTAAGAATGAAGTGACGTCATGTAATTAAAGTGATTCTTGCACACTACAAAAAAGTAATTTGCTAGTTGTTTTTCACAAACCGGCCATCTCTGTCTTGGGTGACCTCATGAAATGAATTGAATTTGGTTTGAAATATCATTGCTCGACAGAAGAAGCATACCTGGGCTGAGTTTGATTCATTTTTTAACAATGTACAATTTCATTCATGCTGAAGGAATTTCTACACATGCCGTCGGGTTGAGAGAATTGAAAATGGAGATCTATTATTTTGATCAGTTTGTTTGTTAACAATTATATTTGAGAAGTCATGGTTATCTATGTTTTTTTTTACTGAACGGTAGATAAATGTGTTATGTGCTCATTGAGCTTATATACTATTAGTTATCCTTGTGTTTTCCAGGGTGTATGGAAATTTACACCAGTTTGGGAACTCTTATACCCTGAGGCAAAGCCAAAGGGTGTATGAGTTCCCAAACCTGTGTAAATTCCCATATACCCTGGAAAACACAAGGATAACAGATTTATTTCCAAGAATTTTGGGGGTACTTAATACTTTAACCTGCATTGTGGGCAAAAACTGACAGAAAATTTGTACTTTGTAAGTTTCTTCAGAAATAAATCCAGACAAATATGGATGTCATCGGAACTGGCTTAATGAGCCAGTTCCAATGACATCCATATCAGTAATATTTAATTGCACATAAATATTAAATTTCCTGCATTTTTATTTTTGTTCTAACATAACCGAGTAGAAGGTATGAATTAACAATTAAAAATGGGTACTGGTTTTTTTTAGCCATATAGCCTGCTATTGTATATTCTTGTTTTTACACCGTGGTTAACCACAGTGTAAAAAAAAAAGCCACTGTGGATTGCAAGTTACACCATATCTCTCAGCCAATCAAAATGCAGTATTTTGTTTCATTTGGAAATAATTTCTCTTATCATGACTCTACTCTTTTTGGGGGGAGGTATAGCTTCTCGTCGCACGAGTGCAACTCGTAGCTATACGTCTGCAAAAACGAATCTCATCGCAATAAAAGATTCTACATGCACAATGTGCACATAACACATATGTATCTTCAAAGTTGCAGCCTGTTTGGAATACAGTGACCCCCTATTTATTGAATTGCCATTCTGACAGTGCAAGTTATTCAGTTAACAGGAGAATTTAATTAATAGGGATTTGGCAGCTTTCCTGTATTTTAGAGATAAACTCAGCATTTATTCTATTATAACTTGTTTGACAGAATTCTATGAGATATAATAGATTAAATACAAGTATCTGAGGTACTGAGCTATAAACAAGGGAAATTCAGTGAGAACCAAGATGCATTTAACAGGTAAAATTTGTACTGAAGATAAGGAAGATGGGTTTTGCGGTTGGAAGTTATATTTGATTAACACAGTTATTCAGTTAGATACAGTTACCACGCTGGTCATCGTATAATACTTGCTGCGGGCAGTAAAACTCTGCTATGGGCATCAGTAACACCCGCATCAGGTTTTAGTTTTCTAGTTGACAATTATGGACCAATGTGTCTTTGATAATAATCTATATGCTAGTTTTGAAAGGAAGCAACCAGAATTCCAAACCATTTACCCACAAAGACATCTTTCTGACCATATATCACAGAAAATTATAAAGTAATCCCAAGAGCGGGCATGCAGTAAAACATGCACTGTGTTCCACCATGTCTGTCACAGGTTTTTATAAAAACAGCAGTGAGTATCACAACAAGAAGCCCCAAGGGGCCTGAGGGCGCTCACCTGACATGGTAGCCTAAATATCAACCCAGAGAATTGATTTCAACAAGTTGCATCTGCTCCTCCTAAGAAAAGCTTATACCAAATATCCAAAGATTCTGACCAGTGGATCTAAAAAAAAAAGAATATTTTTAAAGAATATTTCTCATATTGAACTAAGTTATAATTCGGGCTCGCACAGGGAGCCCATATACGAACCCAGGGACTTGGCTTTAACAAACTTAAATCTCATTCCCTAAGGATGCTGCACACCAAATATCAAAACATTCCGACTGCTGGATCTGAAGAAGAAGATTTTTAAAGAAAATTCCTCATTTTGAACTAAGTTACAATTCAAGCCCCCACAGTGAGTCCAAAAATGGACCTAGGGACATGGCTTGAACAAACTTGAATCTCCCCCCCCCCCACCCCCCCCCCTCCCCCCTCCCAAGGATGCTGCATACCAAATATCAAAACATTCCAACTGCTGGATCTGAAGAAGGTTTTTAAAGAAAATTTCTCATTTTGAACTAAGTTATAATTCGGGCTACCACAGTGAGCCCAAATATGAACCCAGGGACTTGGCTTGAACAAACTTGAATCTCACCCCCCAAAGCATGGTGCATACCCAATATCAAAAGATTCTGCCTGCTGGATCTTAAGAAGAAGATTTTCAAAGAAATTTGCCTGAAATGCACTAAGTTCGAATTCGAGCTTCTATAGTGAGCCCAAATATGAATCTAGGGAGCCGATTTGAACAAACTTGAATCAGATCCACCCCACAATGTTGCATACCAAATATCAAATGATTCTGCCTGCTGGATCTGGAGAAGAAGATTTTTGAAGAAATTTGCCTGAAATGCACTAAGTTCGAATTCGGGCTTCTATAGTGAGCCCAAATATGAATCCTGGGGGCCGATTTGAACAAACTTGAATCAGATCCACCCCACAATGTTGCATACCAAATATCAAAAGATTCTGCCTGCTGGATCTGGAGAAGAAGATTTTTTAAGAAATTTGCCTGAAATGCACTAAGTTCGAATTCGAACTTCTATACTGAGCCCAAATATACACCCAGAGGGCCGATTTGAACAAACTTGAATCAGATCCACCCCACAATGTTGCATACCAAATATCAAAAGATTCTGCCTGCTGGATCTGGAGAAGAAGATTTTTGAAGAAATTTGCCTGAAATGCACTAAGTTCGAATTCAAGCTTCTATACTGAGCCCAAATATAAACCCAGGGGGCTGATTTGAACAAACTTGAATCAGATCCACCCCACAATGTTGCATACCAAATATCAAAAGATTCTGCATGATGGATCTGGAGGAGAAGATTTTTTAAGAAAGTTGCCTGAAATGCATTAAGTTCGAATTCGGGCTTCTATAGTGAGCCCAAATATGAATCCAGGGGGCCGATTTGAACAAACTTCAGATCCACCCCACAATGTTGCATACCAAATATCAAAAGATCCTGCCTGCTGGATCTGGAGAAGAAGATTTTTGAAGAAATTTGCCTGAAATGCACTAAGTTCGAATTCGAGCTTCTATACTGAGTCCAAATATAAACCCAGGAGGAGGGGGGGGGGGGGGGGGGGGGGGGGGGGGGCAATTTGAACAAACTTGAATCAGATCCACTCCACAATGTTGCATGCCAAATATCAAAAGATTCTGCCTGCTCGATCTGGAGAAGAAGATTTTTTTTAAAATTTGCCTGAAATGCACGAAGTTCGAATTCAGGCTTTTATAGTGAGCCCAAATATGAATCCAGGGAGCCGATTTGAACAAACTTCAATCAGATCCACCCCACAATGTTACATACGAAATATCAAAAGATTCTGCCTGCTGGATCTGGAGAAGAAGATTTTTGAAGAAATTTGCCTGAAATGAACTAAGTTCGAAATCGGGCTCCTATACTGAGCCCAAATATGAACCCAGGGGGCCGATTTGAACAAACTTGAATCGGATCCACCCTACAATGCTGCATACCAAATATCAAAAGATTCTGCCTGCTGGATCTGGAGAAGAAGATTTTTTAATCTTTTTCCCATTGCCTACAGTGTTAAAAAGTGCTGACTCAGCACCTTTTCAAAGTCCTGAAAAAAGTACCTTGTGATCAAACCGAAAACACCACTGCTCAATCACATGATAGCTTACTTTAAATATATTTGTTTGCCACGAAAAATTGGCCTTCTCCCGAAATCTACTAACAAAAACCTGCCATAATGAATTAATTACACTCACCTTGACAATTTGAATGCTTCATCACTGAAGTAATGGGGAAATCACACAATTTTGACATGTTTTTTTAACATTCATTGCAGTTAAGCGCATTTCATCATCTCGGAACCAGTGGCGGGTTTGGTATAGTGGATTACATAAACTGTAACCGGAGCAGGGGCTGTTAACAAAACATTTAGCCGGAAGCGGGCTGTTAACCACTTTTAACACACAACTTCCGGTTTGAGTCTGTGCATTATGCACTTTTACCGTAAAGGTAAAATTGTGTTAATATACTAGAGAACGCACGCTAAAGTGGTAATAATAACTAGTGTGCTAAGGTATCACTTCATGGGTTAACTTAAGCTTCCAATTACAATTACGTATTTATTTAGCCAATGACTATAGTATAGTAGGAGGAGAACCCAACTCGAATAACCAGGTAGGAACTTATTCTGAGAATTCATTTATTAGCTTACCTGACTGAAAGTCAGGGTGAGCTTTTCTTTTCACTCTTCGTCCGTCGTCCATTGTCTCCTGTCCGTCGTGAAGGTGGTGTTTGAGCCTCTTTCTCCTAAACCACTGGCCACATTTTAATTAAATTTCATGTAAGTAGTGGTTATATAGGGGCATTTTGATTTTTATCCACATTGGGTTTCGGCTCATATTGAGCAGAGGTGTGGGGAAAAAATGGCCAAATTTTTTGAAAATCTTCTTCCAATGAACCATCAGTAGCAGAGACTTGATGTGTGGTATACAGAGTCCTTTTGAGGTTTAGAATCAAGTTTGTTCAAGGGAAGTTTGTCAGGCATTATTTGCCTTCGTTATGGGAGGGGCAAAAATTTTGGCCGTGCCTAAAATTTCTATTTTCTGAACCGTGAGGTCGATTTGAACCAAAATTTGATATGAGATGATAATGGGTCATAAATAGTTGATTGATGCAAAAAAAAAATTTTCTCATCACCCCGTCGGAACCTCGGGAGCTAAAAATAGGAAAAACCTTAAAACTGCCATATCTCCAAAACTACAAGGCACAGAGAATTCTTATTTTGTATAAAGCTTACTTTTATCCAGTAGAATAGAATGGTTAAAAAAAAATCCCTATCGGTTTGATCACAAGGTACTTTTTTCAGGACTTTGAAAAAGTGCTGAGTACTTTTTTCAGGACTTTGAAAAAGTGCTGAGTCAGCACTTTTTAACACTGTAGGCAATGGGAAAAACATTAAAAAATCTTCTTCTCCAGATCCAGCAGGCAGAATCTTTTGATATTTGGTATGCAACATTGTAGGGTGGATCTGATTCAAGTTTGTTCAAATCGGCCCCCTGGGTTCATATTTGGGCTCAGTATAGGAGCCTGATTTCGAACTTAGTGCATTTCAGGCAAATTTCTTTGAAAATCTTTTTCTCAAGATTCAGCAGGCAGAATCTTTTGATATTGGGTATGCACCACGCTTAGGGGGGTGAGATTCAAGTTTGTTCAAGCCAAGTCCCGGGGTTCATATTTGGGCTCACTGTGGTAGCCTGAATTATAACTTAGTTCAAAATGAGGAATTTTCTTTAAAAATCTTCTTCAGATCCAGCAGTTGGAATGTTTTGATATTTGATATGCAGCATCCTTACGGGGGGTGAGATTCAAGTTTGTTCAAGCCATGTCCCTAGGTCCATATTTGGACGCACTGTGGGGGCTTGAATTGTAACTTAGTTCAAAATGAGAAATTTTCTTTAAAAATCTTCTTCTTCAGATCCAGCAGTCGGAATGTTTTGATATTTGGTGTGCAGCATCCTTAGGGAATGAGATTTAAGTTTGTTAAAGCCAAGTCCCTGGGTTCGTATATGGGCTCCCTGTGCGAGCCCGAATTATAACTTAGTTCAATATGAGAAATATTCTTTAAAAATATTCTTTTTTTAGCTCAACTTTGACGAAGTCAAATTTGAGCTATTGTCATGGCCTGTCATCCGTCTGTCCGTCCGTCTGTCTGTCCGTCTGTCCGTACGTCAACAATTGGCTATGGCTCGGGCTAGAGGTCGTATTTATGAACCGATCTTTACGAAATTTCTTGTGTACCTTTGTTATGACCCTGGGACGGGAACGAGTGTTTTTGGGTGTGGTCCAAAATTCAAGATGGCTGCCAGCGGCCATTTTGTACCGATGATGCAAAAATCAGTTTTTTGTACAGAACTTCTGTATGAAAGTTCTGATTTGAATAAAGTTTTGTATAAATGTTTAGTACCATGGGATACATCACATATAATACGGGTTTTTTTCTCGTGCGTAAATTATGCAAATTAGACTGACTTTGATTTATTTAGTGTTACTTTCAGAGCTGTAAGTGCCAAGCTGCTATGGCTCGGGCTAGAGGCCGTATTTATGAACCGATCTTTACAAAACGTCTTGGGTACCTTTATTATGACCGTGGGACAAGAACGAGTGTTTTTGGGTGCGGTCCGAAATTCAAGATGGCTGCCAGCCGCCATTTTGTACCGATGATGCAGAAATCTGTTTTTTGTACAGAACTTCCATATGAACGCTCTGATTTGAATAATTTTTTGTATGAATGTTTAGTACCATGGGATACATCACATATAATATGGGGTTTTTTCTCGTGCGTAAATTGTGCAAATTAGACTAACTTTGATGTATTTAGTGTTACTTTCAGCACTGTAAGTGCAAATGCCAATACGGCTCGGGCTAGAGGCCATATTTATGAACCGATCTTTACGAAACTTCTTGGGTACCTTTGGTATCACCGTGGGACGAGAACGAGTGTTTTGGGGTCCGGTCCAAAATTCAAGATGGCCGATGGCAGCCATTTTGTACAAAATTAGGTGCAATCAGATTTTTGCACAGAACTTCCATATGAAAGCGCTGATTTGAATAATTTTTTGTGTGAATGTTTAGTACCAAGGGATACATCACATATAATACGGGTTTTTTCTCGTGCAGAAATTATGCAAATTAGATGAACTTTGATTTTTTCAGTGCGACTTACACACAGTAAGTACACATGTCAATACGGCTCAGACTAGAGTCTGTATTTATGAACTGATCTTCACGAAATGTCTTGGGTACCTTTGTTATCACCTTGGGACGAGAACGAGTGTTTCTGGGTGCGGTCTAAAATTCAAGATGGCTGCCAGTGGCCATTTTGTACCGAAATTAGGTCTAATCAGTTTTTTGTACACAACTTCCATACAGCTCAGACTAGAGGCCATATTTATGAACCAATCTTTACGAAACTTCTTGGGCACCTTTGTTATCACCGTGGGATGAGAGTGAGTGTTTTTGGGTGTGGTCCAAAATTCAAGATGTCCACCAGCAGCCATTTTGTACCAAAATTAGTGCAATCAGTCTTTTGTACAGAACTTCTGTATGAAAGTTCTGATTTGAATAAATTTTTGTATGAATGTTTAGTAACATGGAATACATCACATATTCTAAGGGTTTTTTTTTCGTGCAGAAATTATGCAAATTAGATGAACTTTGATTTATTCAGTGCTACTTACACAATGAAAGCACACATGTCAATACGGCTCAGGGTAGAGGCTGTATTTATGAACCGATCTTCACAAAACTTCTTGGGTACCTTTGTTATCACCTTGGGATGAGAATGAGGGTTTCTGGGTACGGTCCAAAATTCAAGATGGCTGCCAGTGGCCATTTTGTACCGAAATTAGGTCCAATCAGTTTTTTGTCACAAGTTCTATACAGCTCGTATTTATGAACTGATCTTCACAAAACTTCTTGGGCACTTTTGTCTTCACCTTGGGACAGGAACGAGTGTGTTTTGGGGTGCCTTTGTTATCACTGTGCAATGAGAACAAATATTTTGGGGTTCAGTCAGACCCACTCTGGGACTCAAAGATTTTTTTCTAGTTTAGCATCTGACTGTCACCCACCTTTACAATACTTTACCTATACATTTGTACATTTGTTACAGGCAACGGTCAGTATTTAGACCATTACAATACTTTATATGTACCTTTGTTATCAGGTCATTACCTAGATGTTTGTCATTGCTGTGTCACATACTATACATGTACATGTCTTTGTCTTGACAAGTTGAGCTACAGTGTCATTGACATTTTCATTTTTTAGAACCACTGGTCAGAATCTTTGGATATTTGGTTTAAGCTTTTCTTAGGAGGAGCAGATGCAACTTGTTGAAATCAATTCTCTGGGTTGATATTTAGGCTACCATGTCAGGTGAGCGCCCTCAGGCCCCTTGGGGCCTCTTGTTATTTTATCCCCTTGTATAAATGTACTTGAAAATAATCCATGTAATTATATTTCAAATTTTGCTTCATACCCATAGACATGAAAATGCCATAGTTTTCCTACATATACTATCTCCTGAACAAATTCAACAACTGATCCATATAATTTAATAATAATAATTACGAATTGATTATAGAGTCAGTCTTTGTTTAAACCATAAATTCCAAGTAAACCTGTTATTTATTAATTATTTAATTTTAACAACTTCCGCTAATCCATAAAAAGATTTTATAAATTTTGATAGTCTTGTTTTAATGTTTACACTGAGTGAGAATGAGTTTTATTCTTGCTCTGTGAAACACGCCCACTTTTGATATTTCCCCCAAAATCAAAATAAGATGGTTAAATGTAGGTGTCTACATTATTTATAGCTGAAATATTGTTCGCATCTTGTTTTAAAAGTTTTAAGGTTGCTTTGTTTTGTCCGATAGCTGAGAATGACCCGGCTTCAGTGTCCGAAATATCGTCTGCGCCTAAAAATCCACACCAGAATGTGTTGAGTGGAGTGTGAATCACATCACTTAATCTCGTACTCCACAGTTTTCCAAATGTGCGAGTTACAGAATTTGCATTACAATAGGAATGTAAATGCATAAGCAATTGCATGATTATTAAATTTAAACATCACCCAGCAATAAATTCACTGCTGTTTATTTTAATTGTTTAATTTTGAGGTGAAAGCATTAATACTACAGTGGAATTGTACAAGAATGCGCTTTCGAACCTGGGGCAGAGGAAAAGCTTAGTGCACAAGTGCGATGTTCGACTTTTAAACTGAAAGCATGTTTCCAATGAAAACATGTACATTTACAGGATAAAATTACTATTTTTCGAATGGATAGTTTCTAATTTGGAAAGTAATAGATGAATATATATAGAATGTTATGCTAGGAAGTTGTTGCAAGGTGAGTTCATTAATGTCAATGTGAATTTATATGAATAATTTCACTCCGATGCAGAGATGCCTATGTGACCTACAAAAAGCCAGGTTGTACGCAACAGCGAATACAGTTTGCCAAATGCAACATAAATAAAATGGGCTTATCGTAGTTACAAATATAGCGTTCAAAAGATCTGAGCGCCATTCATAAAAACAAAAGCCAACAGTTAGGGACATTTCGTCACAGGTGTATCAACATAAACCACAGGTCAAGTTCAAATTGGGGTTTGGTCCAACATTGTTTGTCAGAGTTATGTCCCTTCTTCAACTTTGAAAACTTCAATTTTTTTCAAATACCTCAAATTGCACACTTTTTCGGGGATGTGTGGCCAGGTGGCCTTTTATTATACCATGATTCCACTTGAATTAAGTGGATGAAGCTGATATCTTTAACTGATAGAGTGCTATGTTATTTTTGGTCATCTAAATTAGTTCAAGTGTCTTTGTCTTGTTACAATCTATGGGAGAGTGCCACTGGGCACTCTCCCATAGATTATAACAAGGCAGATTCTTATAGACTTAATAACTTTGCATCAAAAGATTAAACCCACCAATGTAAACCCACCAAGTATGAAGCCTCTAATTTGGAATACCTGTACTCCCGAATAAAGCACAAATATGAGCTTCCAGCATTCTCCCAGTCAACAAAAAAAATATCACCTTCGGTGGACAATTTACATTTTTGCTTGATGCTGTTTTGTGCGGAAGCATTTCATTCATGTTTTAACGTCACTCAGATGAGTAATGACTAATCAGACACATTTTTGTGTCGCCTGCCCCACAAAGTGGGGAGCGACATATAAGGATTACTTTTGTCGTCTTGCGTCATCCGCGTCACACTTTCTCTTATCCGCCACTCCTCTTTAACCTATGAATGGATTTTGATGAAACTTTCAGTGATTCTTTATCACATAATGGCATTGTGCACCTCCTATTTTATTTTTTGATCTGCTGTATTTTTTCCAGAGTTATGCCCCTTTTCAACTTAGAATTCTGTCTGAAACGCCTTGGAGTGTATATATCTCAGTCATTGTCAGGCGGATTTTAATGATATTTGGTATGCACATGAACCAGGATGGGGGAAAGGGTATCCACATACAACCGTTATCATCAACACATTTTCTCAGAGTTATGTCCCTTTTTCGACTTGGAATTCCATATAACTTACATAGAAGAACTTGATTAACAAGGTTTGAGGTAAATATTTAAAGACACGCTATTAAAATATAGTGCAAGCGACACACGTCTTCCATGGAAGACTCACATCTAAGTTACATGATGTTCTTACACATCGGCTGGATTCCACACATAATGTACATAGCCATTTTTCAATAGTCTATATTGTATAGGGTAACATTGAATACACACACCAATTGTGGTATATAATACCCGGAGTCCTTCAAAAATATATTTAAAAGCACTGGAATTTAGAACTGAAATTTCAAGCCTCTGAAAGTGCTTGGTAAAAGACATGGAAAGTCATTCAGAAATATATTTAGGCAACTGCTTTGATCACTTTATAAGCCACACATCATGGCATTGACAGTGTTAACCCCTCCCCTTCCCCTCCTCATATTGCTGTTAATATGCAACAATTTCAACTAGCAAACTTCTCCCATAATGTAAGTAGAATGATGTAACCAATTCAGTCTTGTTTGACAGAGGTCAATGAGCCCAGTCAAACAAGACTCAGTTGGTTACATTCTTAGTTGCATTATGGGAAAATATTTCCAGCATGAAATTTCAATATTTTGTCATCAGTGAGCAGAGGGTTAAGCTGTCGCATTAGTCATTCTCTAAATAATACCCTTGTATGACATATTTCATTTTTCCATTCATGAATTCATCAAAAGTTTATATTCTTATTTTGTTTTATGTTTTAGGCCACATAATCTGCAGAATAGCATGGCTGATGGTGTATTTCGTCCCTTGAGTGCAAGAAAATTGTTGCATATTAACAGCAATGCTAAAACATTGCAAAGCTTTGTTGCACTCAAGGGACAGATTTTTCAATTTTATTAACTTAGGTAAAATATCAGATATAAACCAATTAATTTTTGTTTTTAGCTCACCTGAGAAAAGCTTGGGGGGAGCTTTACTGATCAGTTTTCATCTGTTGTCTGTCCATCCATCGTCACGCATTAACTTTACATTATCAACTTCTCTTCAGAAACTACTGGACCAAATCTGGTGTGCATGTTCCTTATCATATGTCAATTCAAGTTGGTTCAAATAAAGTTTCTTATCAACCTACTTACAATTGTTTACTACAGGCTTGCACTACAGTGGAAGTCCCTAACTCAGATAAAATACTCTCTATTTTTGTCTTTCCCAAGCAAGTTGGGAAAGAAAAGTGGTGCAAAAGCACCAATAAAAATAAGCCAAAACTGGGTCGAGGGCAACCGGCGCAGACCCAGTACGGGACGCTCTCTCCCAAGTACAACTCCACGACTTCCGTTGCCAGTGCGCATATACCGTCTCTAAAGACTCATTCTTTTTAAAATCCGCTTCGTGTCGAGATGTTTTTGCACGCTTATCAGTGTTCCACCAGCTCGATGTTTGATGATTCCTGATTCATTATACCACAGTGTATCCTTTGTATTCTCAGGAACAGTGTTTTATATTCTCTTTTTTCTATTATATGCCCATAATGTATATTTATTTGCTCTCTCTCGAGTCGCGTGCGAATTTCGCGGGCCACGCGGTTCGGACTTAGATTATTTCACAATTATTGTTAATGCTTTTTTTGCAAAATTTTCTAATTGTGTAAGAGTTAGGTGTCAGCGGGGTACCACTCCTACAGTGTTTCTTCTTTCTGTTGAGAGTAGTCTTCCTGTTGGGTGGTTCCTGGTCGACCGTCTGGGGTCTTTGTTTCTGTCACCTTTCTCTCTTTGGGGGTGTTCTGTTTTCTGATCTCACCTTCTCTGCTCCTCTCACCTCTTTCATGCCTAGGACAATTCCTTGTGGGCAGTGTCCAGGGCTGCAAATAAAAAAAATAAATGGTCCGGACGTGATGTCAGGCCCCAGACAATTTGGGCCGGACATGATAAATTTTGGGCCGGACATCCGAAAATGCCTAAATGAGGTCAATATATAGACATCAGACACTCCCTTTCTTCTTCCAAATGACGAATTTTGCTCATTGTGACTCGATAATTATTATAATCATGCATGGGGAGGTAAGTAAAAGTTCCTTGAATGTTGGACAGGTGAAGAGACAAAGTGCAAGGATGGAGAAAGACAAGTCAGGTAATTAAAAGAATGGTAATAGATCAATTTTCTTTTAATTGAAACAGGCATCATTCATAGTGAACAATTTATCAAACAATTTCAGCACTAAATCAACGATGAGTGGCCGGTTGGTCCAGGCTTTTGCGGGAAAGAAGCGCAATGGTATTGGTACTCGCGGACGACACCGCCTCCCAATTTAGGATGAGAGGTGTTGAAAATCGCGTGCCCGTTCGTGTGCATTATTTTTTCAAGAAGCGTTTTTTCTCATCAAACGTTCATTTTGTATTGCCCGTCGTGTCGATAACTTAAGCAAACTCCAGAGATTATCAAAGCAAAACTCGTGGTATTCGCTTGTGTTGTAATGCATCTGCCGTTTGTTTATTTTGACAGTGAATGTTTTCAAAAACGTCCGTGCTGTTTTGACCAATCATGGACTTGCACATCAAGGGAGCTAATTTAACAGCTCTGGCTCTGACGGGGAATTTCAAAGCCATTTACCACTGTTGACTACGCATGGCAGGCATTACAAATTATTGTTTTTTTATGAACAAAACGAACACAACTTTCAAAAATATTTATACTGAGATGGTAGCAGGGCTGGTGCCGGGACGCAGACGATTTTAATAATTGAATGTCCGTCATGGAGACTACTGCGACGGTTGATTTTACACAGATGACTGTAGTAATTGACCGCCGGACATGAAGACCGACCATAACTGATTTCAGCCGGACAGTATGGCGAATTCGGCCGGACATTGTCCGTGTCCGGACGCTTATTTGCAGCGCTGGCAGTGTCTGCTGCCTAAGCATGTGGACGATGTACATTCGTCGTGTTCCTCCTGTAATGGGTGTTCGGCCGAGCGGCCGTGTGGTGTCTGTGGAACATGGTCTTCCACCTTTTGGGCGTCTGTAAATCGTGTCGTTCGTTCTCGTGGCCGTGCCTCCCGCTCCCACGGGAAAGGAGAACGTGGTCGTTCGGGGCCTCCCGAGCCGACTTTGTCTGGTGAGAGTTATTCCTCCTCCGTGGGGGATGTGCAGTCTTTTCCTGTGGTGGATACTGCGGGAGCCGTTGAGTGTTCTGGTGTAGAGATGCCTGGTTCCGGGACTACGGTCCCCCTCCAGTCGACATCTGAGGCTGTCACTAGGGTTGTGACTCCTCCTTCGGAGCCGAGCCGGTATGCTCTCTCCACTATTTCACCAGCCTCAACGACTCTCGACGTATCTACTACTGCTGCTGGTCCGTCTGCTTCGTTGTCTGTTTCAGCCGGCCTCGGCTTTTCGCTGCAGGGGACTGCAGAACTGTCCGATACTGTAGACGTGGGATATCGGCCCCAGCCTTCCCTGGCTTCAACTCGGCGAAGTCGGAAGGGGCTGCCGGCAGAGCCCATCGCTGTGGTCTCGTCGCCGTCGAGTACCACAGTTGTGTCTTTGGATTCGGATGTTCGTAGTGGAAACACTATGAACTCCGTGGCGTTTCCGTCCACTCACTCTGGTCACACGACCAGTTTTAGGGGACCAACGCTTTTTGTGCAGCCTGGACCTTCTGCCCCGCAGAGGTCCGCAGTGACTCTCATGAGTTCTCGCAATATTGATCCTCGGGGTGCATCGTACCCCTATACACGTCTGCCTTCAGATGTTTTGGCTGCCGCCCGTCGTCCCGCGTCGGGTGTTTTGGAGGATCGTGACCCTTCGCTGGTTAAGAGGGTCAGAGGTGAAGCCGCTTTGCCGGTTCGCTCCCCTGTCGAACCGGTCGGTACAGGCAGTGAGCTTAGGGAGGCCCTCTCCTTACTCACTCAGGTTCTCTCTAAGAGCCTTCCTGTTGCTTCCAGCGAGGCTATGGGTGGTTTCCAGGCGCCTCCTATGGCGCCGCCTCCCGGGATTGGAAACAGGCCGGTTTCCGATTCCTCTGGTGTCCCGACACCATGGGAGGCATCGGCTGGTTTGCCCACGATGGGCTATGTGTCTTCCGACTCTGGGGAGGAGTCCGACATGCTTGAGGTCGAGGGCCAGCAGTCTTCGGACTTGGGGGCGGCTCTTGACTTTGTGTTTGGGTTTCTGCCTGAGCTCAAACCTGCTAACCAGCCGACAGTGTCAGCCTGGCCGCGATCATCGGTCGCGCGCCAACAGCCTATGGAGCAACCTGCTTCTGGGCGCCTTCGCCCATGCCAGTCAGTACAGGTGGTTGAGGCTTTTTCAGCTTTGGATGCCAAGCTGAATTCCAAGGCTTTGAAGACTTCGTTCTTCACCAGGGTTGACACCTTTTTGCCTCCTGTGCGTTATCGTTCCTACGATTCCGCCAATCCGTCAGTCTGCCAGACTTTGACGGTTCTGGATCAGGACTCCACTTCCCTCGGGCTTTCCAAGCCCAAGTCTGCCGTCATTCCAATGACGACTCTGGAGTCCACGTTGGGCTTATCTAGAGAGATGCTTGGCATGCTTTCTCTCTCAGATCACGTCGTCTCAGCTTTGGCTGCTTATCTGCCTCCAGATAAGTTTGACGAGGTACAGGCTCCTTTGCGTGTGCTGTCCAAGGTGCTTATGCACCTTACTCACACCCATGCCTGTAACACGGCCAATTTGGAATTAGTTCGAAGGGACGCTGTGCTGGACACAGGACGATCCCTTCCCGAGGAGCAGCGTGCTACTCTTCGATCTGCTTCTTTGGCAGGTCCGCAACTTTTCCATGGTTCCGTGTCGACGGTCCGGGATGACGTCCTACGTCATTCCAAAGATCAGCTGCTGTTTCGTCAGCTTGATCAGCCTTCTCGGGGAGGCAAGGGCCATTCCAAGCCTAACAAGTACCCTTCTGCTTCCTCTGTGAAGCAAAAGGCTGGTCCTTCTGCCGCCTCCTCTACTTCTTACTCACGGGGTAAAGGTAGGGGTCGGCAGAATCGAGGGAAGTCTCAGGATTCTTCATTTAGCAGAGGAGGTGGTTTCTCCTCTCGCGGGCCTCGTCGAGGCTCGAAATGAAGGTCCTCACCTCGACTCGTCCCAGGTTGGAGGAAGGATAGCAGAGTTCGCAGACCTTTGGACCACCATCACATCCGATCCATGGGTGTTAGATGTTGTTCGGTCCGGGCTGCGCATATCCCTCCGACGGCACCCCACTCTGTCAAGGGTGCCTCTTCCAACCACAGTTCCTTCAGACGTTTTACGTCGGGAACTTTTGTCCACGGAGATTGCCAATCTCCTGGCAAAGGGGGCGATCGAGGTCGTCAAGAACGTTCAGTCAGTGGGTTTCTATTCCCGCCTGTTCTTGGTGCCGAAGAAGGACGGCCGACTCCGACCGGTTATCGATCTGAGCATCCTGAACCAGTCTATCATTGCTCCCAAGTTCAGCATGGAGACTTTCAGGTCGGTCCGCCAATCAATTCACCAGGGAGATTTCGCAGCCAGCATCGACCTGCGAGACGCTTACTTCCACGTTCCGATGCATCGGGCGTCACGGAAGTATCTCAGGTTCGCTTTTCTGGGGCGAGTTTACCAGTTCAAGGCCATGCCTTTCGGCCTCAACCTGGCTCCTTGGGCGTTCACCAGACTGATGTCGCATGTGATAGCGTTCCATCGCACACAGTCCAGGGTGACTACTTCGGCATATCTGGACGATATCCTCCAGAGGCATTCCAATGCTGCCTTACTGGAATCGGATGTCGCCACTCTGTTGAGCTTGCTCACGTCGCTAGGATTCAGAGTCAACAAGGAGAAGTCGGACCTGGTCCCTTCTCAGTCGTTTTGTCATCTGGGGATGTCTTTCCAAACCAAATTCAATTTGGTGGCTGTTCCCCAGGCCAAGGCTGTGATTCTCTCAGCTTTTGCTCTGACTCTGTCCCAGTCCAGGTCCGCGACCGCTCGGAGTTTTCTCCAGCTGATCGGTCTCTGCGGTTCGGTTACGGATCTCATTCCTCTAGGTCGGCTGCGTGTCAGACCTCTCCAACACTTTCTGCTCAGTCGTTGGAGACCGGATGTAGATTCTCTGGATCAGGTGCTTCCGTTTCCGGACTCTCTGTATCCTCACCTTCTTCCCTGGACAGATGTTCAGTGGATTACGCAGGGTGTTCCGCTGGACTTACCCACGTCCGATCGCGTTCTGACGGCAGATGCCAGCGATCTCGGATGGGGTGCGACGTTGGATCCTCTCGGTCTTTCCCTACACGGGATGTGGGACCAGGATCAAGCAGCTCTACACATCAACCAGAAGGAGCTTCTTGCTCTTCTTCTGAGTTTCAGGCAGTGGATCCCTCACCTGTCGAATCGCCAGGTCCTTCTACTATCCGACAATTCGACAGTGGTTGCTTACATTCGGAACCAGGGCGGCACGTACTCGCTTCCGATGTATGAGTTAGCTCGGGATCTTTTACTGCTTTCTCAGGAGGTTCACGCCGGAGTGGTTGTTTGTCACATTCCCGGTCGTCTGAACGTCCTAGCCGACTCCCTGCCCCGACAGGGCAGGGTTATTTCCACCGAGTGGATGCTTCACAGGGCAGTGTTCCAGTCGCTTTGCGATCTCTGGGGACATCCCCACATCGATCTCTTTGCGACTCGTTGGAACCATCAGGTGGACACTTTCGTGTCCCCGTGTCCAGATCCTCTGGCTTTTGCCGTGGACGCTCTGTCACTCGATTGGAACGGTCTAGTCGGCTACGCCTTCCCGCCGGTTCCGATTCTTCCTCAGGTTCTCGCCAAAATTCGAACCTGCAGTTGTCGAATCATTCTGATCGCTCCCCTGTCGCCTCAGCGGGTGTGGATCAATCAGCTCCACTCGCTGATGGCGGCGGTTCCGGCACGTCTCCCGCTACGTCGCGACCTTCTTTGTCAAGGTCGCCCGAGGAGGTTTCACATCGACCCGACTTCATTGTGCCTTCACGCATATCTTTTGTCAGGTCCTGTCCCCTCCGTAGAGGTTTTTCGAGACGAGCAGTGGAGTGCATTTCTTCTTCAAGGAGGCACTCCACTGGTTTAGCTTATGCAGCTAAATGGAAGGTCTTCTGTCGATGGTGTGCTGATCACTCTGTTGATTATGCCAATCCTTCGATTTCACAGATTGCGGAGTTTCTGGTATATCTGTTTGATTCTCGGGGTCTCCAGCCTGTTACCATCAAGGGTTACAGGTCTATGCTTTCAGAGACTTTTTCTTATGTGGGGAAGCGTCGTATCGGCACTAATCCTTACCTCTCCAAGCTTGTTCGGCACTTTTCTTTGAAAAGGCCTCGGACTTTGCAGCTTACTCCACGATGGAATCTTTCGTGGGTGCTGCTTTGCTTGGGGGGGGGGGGGGGGGGGGGGGCGCCGTTCGAACCTTTATCCCAGGTGGATATGCATTTTCTCACATACAAGACGGCTTTTCTGATGGCATTTGCTTCGGCCAGACGGGTTAGTGAGCTTCACGCCCTCTCGGTTGACCCGGCCTTTTTTAGGAGTTCTCCCAACAGTGTTACTTTTACCACTGATTGCTCCTTTTTGGCTAAGAATCAGTTACCAGATACTACTCCTCCTCCTATCTGTATCAGGGCTCTTCCCTCTGTTGAGGGTACTCGCCCTTTGCTCTGTCCGGTCCGTGCTATTCGCATTTATCTTGATCGGACACGCTTCATTCGGAAGGGCAGAAAACGTTTTTTTCTGTCGCTCATTCCGGGTCGACAGAAGATCTCTCCTCAATCCATTTCTCGATGGATTTGTCTTGCTATTCGTACGGCTTATAGTCGTTTAGCAGCTGGCGATTGTATTACCAATCGTATTTCTGCCCACGAGGTGCGGGCACTGTCTACCTTTTTGGGCTTATTCTAACTCCGTCAAGTTGTTGGATGTTATGCAGGCAGCCTACTGGAGAAATGCTTCTACTTTCTCCACCTTTTATTTACGCCAGTTGCAGGAGCAGTCGGAGGACCTTTTTGCCTTGGGGCCTCTTTCTTCTGCTCAGGCTGTTGTCTGCCATAGCCATTAGGCTTCTTGAAGGTCAGTTTCAGCCTTGTGCTGTTACTGCCCTTTTTCTGTCTGTGTGTCACACAGGCTCATATGTCTCTTTTCATTGTCCTTTACCAATGATTGCGACATTATGGTTGATAAGCCTCGGGACCTCTTCCTTCTGCTTCACGGTTCCAGTGCACTAGGGTTATGTGGGGGTTGGTTATGCGATTCCCTCCAGCCTTTTGTCTATTCAGCCTGTAGTAAACAATTGTGAGTAGGTTGATAAGAAATCTAAATTTTATAGTAAATTTCCTTTCTTATTATACCTACCACAATTGTTTACATGGAGGCCCTCCCGTCTTCTTTACGGGTAACGAATCTTTCCTCCCCGCTGATCACATAACTCTAACGTTTACGGATTCAAAAAGAATGAGTCTTTAGAGACGGTATATGCGCACTGGCAACGGAAGTCGTGGAGTTGTACTTGGGAGAGAGCGTCCCGTACTGGGTCTGCGCCGGTTGCCCTCGACCCAGTTTTGGCTTATTTTTATTGGTGCTTTTGCACCACTTTTCTTTCCCAACTTGCTTGGGAAAGACAAAAATAGAGAGTATTTTATCCGAGTTAGGGACTTCCACTGTAGTGCAAGCCTGTAGTAAACAATTGTGGTAGGTATAATAAGAAAGGAAATTTACTATAAAATTTAGATTTTCATGCCAAAAGGGGGCACCACAATGGGCATAACTCTGATAGTACCCACATATCCAGAGCCATCAATTAGAATCTTTTGATATTTGGTACACATCATCTCTAGGGGGGTCAGATTCAATTTTGTTCAAATCAATCCTTGAGTTAATATTTGGGCTTCCTATGGGAGCCCAAATTTAAACTTTGTGCAATATGAGGAAACTTCTTTAAAAATCTTCTTCAGATCCACCAGTCAGAATACTTTCATATTTGATATACAACATCTCTAGTGGGGGCAGATTCAGTTTGTTCAAATCGGGTATCTGGGTTAAACTTTGGGCTCTCTATTGGAGCCCGAATTTTAACTTAGTCCAATATGAGGGAAGGTTAGGTTCAAGGTTGATCAAATCCATTCCTTAGTGATTTACCATAAAATTTGCCTTTCAAACTGCAGTGACATAACAACCCTTGGAAGTTTGGTAGTGCTTGTCTACAGCTGATAGAATTGGAAGCAGTCAGGAAGACCTATGATATTAATCATCTGACTTGGACACGAGCATTATGAATAAATTCATGATTTCATTCCTTTGTAGTGTTGATGAACCGTGACTAACTGAATGTGATGCAAAATACTTTATTGAACCACTTTGTCAGGTGAGCGATTAAGGCCTCTAAGGGCCTCTTGTTTCAAGTTTGGATTGGTTATAAAAAGAGAGCATGCGGCAGCTAAAATGACCATGTGGGAGGGACTTACAGAGAAACAAAATTGTTAACTTTCTTAGGGGTAATATATGTAGTTTTTTCATACTGCAATAGTTATTGATGGGTATATGGTTAAAAATCAGAGCTTCTGGGGCAGCGGGGATAAGATTGGGAGTATTTGTGACTTGTGTAGTTTTTCCAACACTGATATTTTATTTGTTTGCGATGTGAACACAATTGGTTTCAATAATAGCCTGATGCCACGGATATGGAAGAAAATATCCCTCTCCTAAAATACAATAAGAGTAGTGAATTTGGTTGTTTCACATTTCTTCGTTAGAATATTAATTAATTTTAACACAATGCATCAATTTTAGTTCTTCACTCAACCCAATATGTAAAACTGTTCACCACTGAACTAACATTCTTTGCATTTGAATATCTTCAAAGTGCTTTCACACAAACATGGTCTTTGATTGTAGACCTGTGTAAACAGAAATCAATGCCTCTTTAACCCTTTACCCAACAAATCGACCACATCCACATGTGTAATATGCAAAATCATCAGCTGAAAAAATACTATTTTAAAAACATTTCAGCAAAACCATATCATGTGACCTCTCTTTGGAATGGGCATGTCAAGCTCATTCCAATGAGGGGTCACATGATATATTTTTGTTGAATTTTTTTTGTAAATTTAAAAAAATGATATTTACAATGATAAATTTTGATATCGTCTGCATTGGGTAAAGGGTTAAAAGGATTCTTGAACATTTTTAAGACAATCCTTTCTTAAGGTAACCCATTTTCATAAATTTTAACTCCTTTCATGCTGCCGGCACATATTCCTGCTCAGGATACAAAATATCTTGCCACTGAAATAAGTATAAGTTGGGCAGATTTAAACAAATCTATCTCTTGTGAATTGAATGGACTTATTAACGAATGATTTAAGTTAAATTTAGATGAATTTTTTCATCAAATCTAGTCATGGCTGCTTTACAGCCATGACTAGATTTGATGAAAAATATTTTGAAAATACTCGTGTTAAGAATTTTGTTTACATGTGTTCATATGTAATTAATACTTTGAAAGAGGAGGTGCGGTGGCTCAGTTGGTAGAGGTTCCGGCTGCAAGCCGAGATGTCCTCGGTTCGAATCCCACCTGCGGAAACTGTGTTGTGTCTTTGGGCAAGACATTCACCCCCATTGCCCATATGGGGGGCACGGTGACATTGTATACTAAGGTGTACTGAACGTCGATGGTGCACCTGCCTTCAACCAATGCTAACCCTGCTTGTGTGGAGTTAGTTTGTTGGGTAGCTGACAGTTGCTTGCCATTGCTCAGTAGTTCTCTCGGAGTACTTCGGCTTCCTCCACCCATAAAACTGTTGTCATGATTAGCCATTTTACAGAAATATGTGACCTTAAACACCAATAAATAAATAATACTTTGAAAGTGCATTCCAACAATGTTGAGTGGAGTTCAGGTAATTAGATGTATTTTCAATTGAATAATCCTGTTAACTGCATATAATTTTCAAAAAGCAAACCATTTACCATACATCCCATTCAAATTTGACGTGGTTAATTGGTGAACTTTTTAGAGTGAACTCCTGTTAATTTGAACAAATTCCTTATCAGTCAAACAGTTACCTTTATAACCATGGGTTTGTTTATTTTACCACTGGAATATAGGGAAAAGGTACCATTCACTGTTAACTGAATACTCTTGTTGATTGAATAGTTTTCACTGGAAAAGTGGCTAATCATTTAATGGGATTTTATGTATTTCATCTTTATATTATAGAATAGATAATAATTCTGCAAAATTATTAGCAGGTGTCATTTTTTAGCCTGCAATGTGGCACTTCTTGTGAAAATATATTTTCTTAACAAAGTTATTATTCTTATAGAATAGATCATAATTCTGCAAAGTTATTACCAGGTATCATTTCTTAGCCTGCAATGCAGCACTTCCTGTGAAAATAGTTGACCTGTCTATACAGTCTTCTTGGTTACTGTCTGAGGTCAGTACTGACTATTATGGGTAGTTTGGAGAATACTACAACACAACAACAACTCAGGGTGTTTTGAGATAGTGTGGATGATACATATGTAGCTTGTGTATTTGTGACGCAGAGGCAGACATGATGATGAGATTATACTGAGTTATTGTTCTCGGATAAAAAGGAGAATTTATAGGCACCTAGAACAGAAGAGATACTGTGTGGTAGGTTGTTGCTTTATTTTGTCTCATGGCTACGGTCTTTTTTGTAGAATATCCATGGGGTTTAGAGTGAATTCAGCATGTTTAATTTTATAGAGAACAAATAGTCTAGTTCTGAGCCGTCTTTGTTGCAAGCTTTGCCATTGCTTGGAGTCAGTCATTTCGGATGGTGAGCTGTGTTATGGTATTGTTTTATAACATACCGAGCTGTCCTGCACTGTACACTTTCCAGATTCTTAATTTGCTTGTCATGATGGGGATTCTATATGGACAAGATGTATTCCATAGTGGGTCTGACAATTGTCTGATAGGCTGGCTTTGGAACAGATGGCTGTGCTGTGCTTGCCCCAGTTTAAGTATGTTTGAATTGTAACCCCTAGATATTTTGCAGAGTACTTTTGCAAAGGGGTGACCTTTAAGATGGTATGTGGTGAGTGTTCAGAAAAGGCTCAGAGAGTCGTTTCTAATGGGATTAATATTCATTTGATTTTATTGATCCCCATATTCCAATACAATTTATCACACTACTACTATATTACTTATGGATTTCAATAAAGTACTCCAATAAAGCCGCATAAATATCAAGTTATGGTATTGGCTCTGGGATTGACAAAAGTCTCTGGGGCCCGGTGACATTGTGGTAAACAGTTCTCGGCAGATCACCGAAGTTAAGCAATTTCGAGCCTGGTTAATCCTTGGATGAGTGACCATCTGAGCGATTGATTCGGACTCCCGCATTGTGTCCTGGGGCAAGGCACTTAACACCGCTAGTCCACATTGGGGCACGGTGATGCTGAGCACTAAGGCGTACTGCACGTCGATGATGTGCATGTCTTCAACCAATCTAACCCTGCCTGTGCTACAGTGTGGAGTTACGATGTTGGGGAGCTGGCAGCTGCTTGTCGTTGCTCGGTGGTTCTCTCTGGGTACTCCGGCTTCCTCCACCCATAAAACTCTCACGGCCCTGATTAGCCATTGTGCATAAGTATGTGACCTTAAACACCAATAAATAAATAAAAATGACAAAAGTCTTTTGTTGATGTCGTTCAAGTTTTCTTCTGATAATAGTTTGACCTGAATGTCCACCATTTTGGTCTGTTTACATAAGAGTTCTGTGAGCAAATAAAATGGAAGTGATAACTAATAAGCTGAATACTTTATTTGGCAATGGCAGTCTCACCATAAATGTTAATGCACACAAATTGCATAAACACACTCTAGGCTTTTGGTGCCCACAACTAAGGTCCACCTATTCATGTGTTTTCAAGTGTCTGCATGAACTCTTAAGTTCCTCGGTGTTTGCATTGTCTTTTAATGTATTGAAAACACCTGGATTTCCTTGAGCTGGCAGCAATTGAAGAGCCATCAATTTTCTTCTGTATCTGTCGGTTGAATCTGGTGTCATGCAAGTAGTCTGCATCCTAAGTCCTTGTTTGTGGCACCATACTGTTGGATACCAGTGAAAACTGCATCTTTTGTTTGCAGTAACTATAAAGCTTTCCACGGTCCCATTTCAAAATCTACCACACTGCCACTGAGAAATATACATTTTGTTGAACAACACGTGTTGCAAGTAAGAGGTACCATGCATTGGTTCTTCGGGTAAAGCGTAGAAATTGTCATTTACATCACGTTACTGCTTTACCAGTCTTTTCGGCTGCTGGTGACAGAGGCAGAGGTGTAACTATGGGGAGCCGTGCCCCCCCCCCCCCCCCATATAATTTTCCTGTCAGACATTTTCATCTGGATTTAGATTTACTCTTCACTCTTGCTGGTAATTAATCATGTACTGTCTTACATGACCAGATTTACGTTTTGGACTTGACGTGTCGCACACACAGTCGATCTTATACAAAAGGAGGTCTGCGGTTGATTGGAGATTTTGGGATCTCAGCATGACAAATTTGGAGTGCAGTATGTACTAATTAAATAAGAAGTTGGCAAGCCCATGCGTCACGACTACTATACATGCATTTATCCACAAACAAATTTCTTGAGTTTTGTTTTAACTATATGGAGTCAAAAAAGAAAGTATAATAGAAACAAATGTGAAAAAATAGCATGAAAGATGAAATATAATAATAGTTTTAATGCTGCATGTTAACTGTATATGTATGGTTACGTCGTAAGACCCACTACTGGTATTGTACGACGGATGTAGGCGGCTTATTGTTGTTTCTGGGTGTTTATGAGAGCAGATCTAAATCCCTCAATAGTTGGAGCACGAACTACTTCTTCTGGCAGATGGTTCCAGTTGATTGCAGTTTTAACAAGGAATGATTGTTTGTACTGTTCACTTTTTGCTGTTGGAATTTTTATTGGATGGCTATTATTGACGATGTTTTGTTGGACATTTGATATTTCATATCCTGCGTATTTCCTTGTTGTAGTGCGTCTTGTTCTTTTTGAGAATGTTAAATTTTCCTCTGGTGGTAATGCTGGTATCAACCCCTCAACCATCCTGTACATAAATATTAGTCGCTGGGCACATCTTCTTGTTTGAAGAGGAGGTAATTGTAGGTCTATTAGCATTTGGGTGACGCAACCCTCCTCCCTGCTTTTGTAATCTCCGGTGTGCAGATCTGCGTTGGATACTCTCTAGTTTATCGATGTCTGACTTTGTGTAGGGATCCCATATGATGCTTCCACAGTCTAAGATTGACCTTACTAGGGATATGTATGTGGTCTTCTTGCATTCTTGTGGGCAGTTTTTTAGGTTTCGTCGTAGGAATCCCAATGTTAAGCTCGCCTTTCGTACTATATTGCTGATGTGAGTGTTCCATTTTAAGTCGTTGGGGATTTGGAGCCCCAGATATGGGTTGTTTTCTACTTCTTCTAGTATGTGGTTGTTTAGACTGTAGAAGAGATTTGTCTTCTTACGGATGGATAAGACATAGCACTTTTTAGCATTAAAGTGCATTCCCCACGTGTCTGCCCATTTTTCTAGGTTTTTAGGTCTTGCTGCAGTACGATGTGGTCTTGGTGGGTTCGGATGGGCCTGTAGAGGAGACAGTCCGTCATCTGCGAACAATCTAACTTGTGACTTTACGGTGCCTGGCAAGTCATTGATGTGGCATAGGAACAGAAGTGGTCCTAGTACTGTGCCTTGAGGGACTCCTGAGTCGACCTTTACACTTCTGGATGAGGTCCAGCCAATACTACTCTCATTTGTCTTTCAGTGAGGAATGAGGTGAGCCATTTGTGTATTGGTCCTCTTATGATCTATTTTGTGCAGGAGTTTTTTGTGTGGTACAGTGTCGAAGGCTTTTGGAGAAGTCCAATATTGCCACATCAACTTGTGTTCCTTTATCGTAAGAGTGTAGAAAGTCGTTAATCATGATCAATAACTGGGTCTCGCAGGAGTATCCCGATCTAAATCCGTGGTTTAGGCTGGTTAGAACTTTGTGCGTATCCAGGTGATTGAGCATGTGTTTGCATATAATGTGCTCCAGCAGCTTGCACGAGACTGATGTTAGCAAGACCGGTCGATAGTTTTCAGCTGCATGTTTGTCACCTTTTTTGAAGATGCTTGATATGTTTGCATTTCTCCAATCAGATGGGAGGTTTCCTGTGTCGATTGATAGTTGGAAGATCTTTGTTAAGCCTGGTGCTATTTGTTCTGAGCATTCTTTAAGAATCCTGTTGGGAAGTTGGGCCAGATGCCTTTGATGTTTTTAGGTCTTTCAGTAGTTTGATGACTCCGTTACAGTTTATTGTTAGTGGTTGGATGTTTTCTTTTATATATTTTGTTGTATCAGGAATTGTATCATTTTTTTCTATTGTGAAGACTGATTTGAATTGATCTATGAGTATTTCAGCTTTCCCTTTGCTATCATTTATTAGTTTGCCAGCTTTTTTGAGTGGTGCAACTCCGATTGAATCTTGTTTTTTAGATTTTATATATTTCCAAAAAGGCTTGTTGTTTTCGAGGCCTTCGAGGATGCTGGTGTTTATGTATTTCCATTCTACTCGTCAGAGTTGTTTTTTTTGCACTCTTTTTGGTGGTGTCTATAGTTTGACCATTTATTAGTTCTTTTCGCTTGTTGGTAGAGCCTTGGTTTTTTACGGATCATTTTTTTCTCTAATGGTCCTATCCACGGGACTTTGTTATTTGATCTGATGGTTTTTGTTGGTATGTGTTTATTCATGCTGTCTATTTTACCATTTTTATATGAAGACCACAGTGATTCAACGTCTTCTTGTTTCCAATACTGTTCTATGATGTTGTCTGATATGTTTGATAAATCAGATATTACTGAGGTCATCCCATGATGCTCTAGTGTATTGGTAGCATTTCCTTGGTTCTGATTTGTTTATCTGGGGCCTGGAGTCCAGGTTTGTGACTACCATTTCATGGTCTGAAATCTCTGGGACACTAACCGAGTCTGTTATGAGGCTAGGATTTGTAGTGAACACCAAATCGTGTACATTTTTCTCCCTGGTTGGCTGGTCGTGGACTTGGGTCAGATGTGTTGTAGTGCTGATGTCTATTAGCATGTTCTGTACATCTTTGTCTTGCGCGTCTGAGTCCATGCCGAGGCTTTTCCAAGATATATTTGGGCAGTTGAAGTCTCCGGCTAGTATTAGATTTTTAAGTTTAGTGCTCTGTATTTGGCTAAGCGATTTTTACAGTTCGGTTAGGTCCTTTTTGTTTCGGTGTGGCGTGTAGTATGAGCCTATGACGAGGTCCTTATGTCCAACAAGTTTTATTTTTACCTAGACTATCTCGCATTCGGTTACAAATTCTGGTTGTTCCACTGATATCAGGCTTTTTTTGATCAGTATGAATACTCCTCCCTCTGTCGTGTCTATATGCGCTGCATGTATCCGGGAAGATTTCTCTTGATTTTATTGCGTCTTTTTGCGGGTTTTTCCCAGGTTTTTCCCCTTTAGCCATGATTCTGTGCCGCACACAATGTCTGGTTTTGTGTAGTGCAGTGCTGCTTCAAGTTGTTGTTTTTTATCTCGCACACTGCGACAATTGACAGTAAGTATTCTGATATTGTGTGTGTGTGGCAGGTGGTAAATTTGTTCACTCGTATCATCATTTGTTATGTCATTCTTTTCACTGCTTGGTGTTTGATTTTGGGGTTTAGGACTGCTGGTTTTTAAGGGGCTAAACATGTCCGATTTTAGTGATTCAAATGATGTGTCTATTGTTGAGATTGGCTCGTAGTAGTTTGTGCTGCTTAGTTCGTAGCTTCTAAATATGAATGATGAAACGTTGATTGTTTCGCATTTGCAACATAACCATTGGACGTTTTATCTTTCTAGTAGTTCGAAGTCTCTAGTACATAGTTCGATACATGATTTGTGGTGCCAGATGCTGCGTTGGTCTCAACATACACTTTTATTTGACCATGTCACTGGATGTTCACATAGTCCACGTGGAAATATGGAGGCTCGTTTGCATCTGGGTCCAGGGTTTGTTTCAATGTCTCCAGAAAGTAATAATGCAAGGATAACAACGGTGTTTCTTTTGTCTGCTTTATGTAAGCTGAGTGATTTCTTTCTGACGTGCGAAAGTTTAGGGTTTAAAGCTGTTGACAATCTAGTGATGCTATTTCTGGCAGTGATGTCTCTAACTTGAATGGCTATGAATATTAATGCTAGAGTGATTTTGAACGTCGCAACCATTTTGCTGTTCTTTTCTCAGTAGTGTGGCTTGTTAGCAAGGAACATCCTTATTAACTTGCTTTAAGATGAAGGGTATCTAGGAATATCCTGGATGCCCGAACTTGTTAGCGAGGAATATCCTTGCTAACTTGTTGATTTCTGTAGAGTTGGAAAGGGTAGCTAGGAATATCCTTGAAACCCTAAAAAGTTAGTTTTGGTACAAGCGAGGAAAATCCTTACTAAGTTTGTCTACTGTCTATTTTTGCTGTAACAGTCTTTGATTGCTTGCTCTGTGATCTTCTTTAGCCATGTTTTAGATAGTAGGTGACCAGGGTGGATACCATCAAAATAGAGCCAAAAGCTATACTTCTTCCGCTTGGCGAAATTATCTTTGCCCTTCTGCTTCCGAACTTTTGAGTTGACAATTAGGTCTGTAATGAAGAATGGAGAATGGTTGTTATTTTTTTTATTTAGTTCTCTTATTTTGCTGTTCAGCTGGTATATCTGTTTTTCTAGCTGGTTCCAGTTATTGATAGAATGCACAGGTATTTCCAAAAATGTTACTTTGCAGGTTTTGTGTGTTTTGATAAGCTCATTTATTTTTTCATAGTAGTAGATAACGTTGCTTATGGCCTGGTCGTCTTCGGCGGTGAGCGAGATGCATTTTTTATTTTTTGTTGTAAGGTCGCAGGTGCCCAACCATACGTAGAGCCATACACTTTTTGTTTTTTTTTCAGTTTTGAGTTTAGGTTTCTTTTCAGCCATCGATATCATTCCTTTGCTGTTTCTCCGCTTTTTGACCAAAGTGTTATTTCGCTCTCAATTGGTACCTTCATGATTCTATCGATTTTATTTCGTTCTCAATTGGTTCCTTCACGATTTTATCTCTTCGCACGACTTCTTGTGGACAAGAAGTCGTGCAAAGAGTTTAAAGACATGTTGTTATCCACCCAACCGTATACAATTTGGGTCCCACTAAATACCTAACCTGAGTTGAAATACCTAATCTGACCCTCCAAAATGTAATTATATGTATTTCTCAATTAATTTCTTGCTATTATGGGTGTTCAGTAATAATAAAAAATATTTTAAGTGAAAAAAAAAATGAAAAAATCCCGAAAAATATTTGTTTTTAGGTAATAAGTTCCATTATTTCATCTAGTAGAAAGTGTCCCAGGGTCTCCACCACACCTAAATTACACATCTGGCTCTCCTGTTCACTGTTGAGTCCAATTCCTCCCCCCCCCCCCCCCCCAGCTCCAGGGACCGCGACCTCAGTTTAGTTTAAACAATAGTTTATTTCATAACTCAGTTTCACATTAATATACAGATAAGCAATAAATTAACATTTCACATGCTGGTGGTTATGGCTGGCTTCTGCTTTGTAAAAATTAGGCGACAGTATATGATCATATAATAATAATAACACTTTGGCCGCCGCTAATTTGTCGCGGTTCTCGGGTGAAAAGGCCTTGGTTACCCCTGTACTCCCAACTGCCTCCCTATTCTCATGATTCTTCTCTCCCCCAACACTCGGAGACGAACTGCTTGATGACATCCCTAGCCCCATTCTTCCCAATCTCTCTGATTAGCATATTAACCCTCTCCTTCGAATCTCTTACTAACCACGTCATTCATTCTCCCATCCCACTTCCCCATTATGCTCCCAGTGAATCTTATTCTTTTGGACTCGTATTTTGGGCATTCTAGAAAAAAGTGTTAAAGGGTCTCCACCACGCCCATATTAAACATCTGGCACTCCTTTTCACTGTTTTTCCTAATTTTTCCCCTCAGCTCCATGGACCACGACCTCAGCTTGAACAACAGTGACCCCCCCCCCTCCCCCCAAAGGTGGCATCAAGGTACTTTTCAAAACCAGGGTTCTCTTTATCATGCAGACCACCAAAGACCTCTTTGATTTGAACCCCCCCCCCCCCCCCCCCCCACTCGCCAATTAAGGTTACCATCCTCCATGACCCTTTCTCTGGTGATTTTTTTTACCCCACTTAGCCCCAACATCTAGGTCCGAGAGCTCTAATGAGTAGTTCTCTATTAGCTCCCTCACTTGGACCATCCATCCTGTCTTGATATTTGAGTTGAAAAGTCTCTGGAACATTACTTTACACCATCGGCTGTTGGGGAGATTTACTAAATAATTAAGATACCCGAGTTTCAATAAGTCTTTCCTGTCATTGATCCTCATCCACCCAAGCTCACCCCTGATTGCCTCTAGTGCTGCGGCATTACTCGCCCTGTTATCCATCGTTCTGCAGGATTTCCAAGCTCTTTACAGCCGTATGGTTTAGGGATACCACTTCCGTACCATATGTTATAATTGGCAGACCCACCATTTCCCAAATGGTTTTCCCCACGAAAACCTTATTGAAACTGTTTCTCCCTATAAGTTTCATTTGGTTAAGGATTCGCCTCCCATTCAGAATCAATTTATTTGTGTGGTTTCGGTAGATGCCTCTTCCTGTGGTGTTTATATTTACCCCCCAGATACTCATAGTCACCTGTCTCTCCTACACGAAGACGTTTGTTGCTACCTTCCGGAACACAGAACTCCCCAACTCCCCACCTTCGCGCGGGGTCCACTTTGCGGCCCACAGGTATAACTTTGCTCTTGCTTTCATTGAGTTCGAGTCTCCATTTGCTCCCATATTTCCCAATAATTCCTAGTATTTTCGCTAGCCCCCTCTTCGCTTTCTGACACTAGCACCATATCGCCTGAAAAAAAATAGCCATGGGATCTTCAAGTCCCCAACTGCTTCCCCCTCGTCACTATGCAGGAGTTCATCCCCTAAACCTTTCATGTACAAGGCAAAAAGAATTGGCGAAAGGATACACCCCTGTTTTAGGTCCATCTCCATAGGCACACGTTTTGTTGTTATGTTACCCCGGCTAGTTCACTCTACATCTTTATATGATGCTTTCAGAATTCCAACAAACTCGACTCCCAAGCCCAGAACCTCAAGACCCCCCCCCCCCACCCACCCACCCACCCACACACACACACACACACCCCTTCATACTCTATCAAATGCCTTTTTATCATCCAAAATGGCCATAAACATATTTTTCTTTTTTGCTTTCGCAGATTCTATCATTTGGGATAGCGTGAAAAGATGGTCAGTGACTCGCCTTCCCTTCCTGAAGCCATTCTGAATCTCTCCCCAAAAAAAACCCTTCTCCTCAATCGCCTCCTCTGATCTCCCATACAGGACTTTGCAGAAAACTTTTCCAATGTTGCTACTGTCAGAGATAATTATCCAAAACGTCTTTTCCCCCTTTTTGTGAATAAATGCCACTTTGCTTTCTCTCCACTCATCTGGGACCTCTTGTTTTTCTATGGCTAAATTGAATAGGGTAGTTAGACTTTCCCAGATTTCCTCTCTCCCATTTTTGGTAAACTCGTTAGGAATTTCGTCCATCTCTCCCGCTTTTCCATTCCTTAATTTTGAGACCATCTTTCGCACCTTCTCCGTTTTAATTTTACTGCACACGAAGTTCGATATATTTTCCTTGACCTTGTTCGGACACTCCAGTTGGTTCCCCATGCTTCATCATTTATCGTTTACCTTTTCCCAGTGCTTGACTAGTTCTGATGAGAGTTGATCTTGATCGTCTGTAACTCTGCCATCTACTTTAATAGTCTGTTGGTTACTTCCTTTGTTACGCTTATTCACCCATTTCCAAAATACGTTCGAACTCGATCTCCCTGGCATTCTTATCATCCAAAGAAGACTGCTATTTCGCACTCTCCGATTATCATCTTATTTACTTTATTTCATGCTTGTTGGTATTCTTCCTTTGCTACCATGGCCTAGTTGCTTTCTACCCCCTTGAGTTTTCTACTTCTCCTGTATGCAGCACATTTGGCTTTTCTACCCTTTATGGCACTTTTCAGTTCACGTTCACTCTGTACCCAAGTTCCCGTGTTGGCACCCTAATCTTTCCTACACATTCCTTCCCTGCCTCCACTAAGCTCGTAACTATGGCGTCGGCCATTTTCTGGACACGGGCCCCTTGTGTACAGTATCATAATATTGCAAAGTTGGGATATCTGATTTTTTATTCTGAAGGAATTTGGTTGAGAGTTTTCCACAATCTCAGCTTGAACAACAAATGTGACATCAAGTATATACTCTTCAAAACCAGGCTTCTCTTTACCATGTATGCCACCCCTAGGTTGCCCCTACTTCTATGTCTGTAATTTCCAATGAGTAGTTCACTATTAACTCCCTCACTTGGACCATCCACCCTGTCTTGGTATTTGAGTTGAAAATACTCTGCAACAATAAATGTTATTGTGCCGTAATGCAAACTGCAGCAGTAAGAGCTTAGGCAATATGTTAACTATCTTCACGAGTTCCCAGTTAAAAGTGAAAGTTACAGAATGAGTTCTGTAAATTAGGTCTGGTGACTCCGGTCTGAGTCTTTCGCGAGCCTTATCGCATTTCGTAAATTTCACTAAACTGCGAACGAGTTGAAGAATTTCGTAATCCATCCATCCATCCACCCCTACTCACTCTCTCTCTCTCTCTCTCTCTCTCTCTCTCTCTCTCTCTCCTAAGAAATTTCGAAAATGAACTCGACACTGCTCAGAAAACAGGTGAGAATACATTGGTGTGTAACTGTTAATTGGCACTAATCTTTTCCACAATTATCGTAAAAAAATATGCTTTCATTTTTGATTTGCTTGCTCACTGAAACAACTTGATGCAACCCTGATGCTGAGCAAACACTAATCGGTGATAATCTGATGAATGTTATAACAAGCCACACGTCGGCGATTAACAAAGAGGCTTTTTGAATCTGCCCGATAAATTGGATAATGGAACTCATTCACTTACGAACCTCACTAATGACTCCAAAACTCAAAATTCGCAAACTTTTTACCGTTACTTTTTCATTTAAAATGATCTTTTATATTCACTAGATCACAGAATAGTAAGAAAGTATCTTTAATTAATCTTTTGGAGGGTCAGATTCGGTATTTCAAGTCAGATTCGGTTTTTAGTGACACCGTACAATTTTGCTACGGATTTCAAAATAGCACGTGCTACCCGAGAATGTCAAATTGAATGGGTGACCGACGATTTTCTTTGTGTTATGTTGTGCTAGAGAGCCTTGGCTGAGAAAACACGCTAGTTTTTGTCTTCCGACATTTTAAAAAAATGCCAAGGTTAACTAAAAATCATAGGTTGCGTGCCATTGGTATGCATGAGGCTGGAATACCTCCAGATGAGCTCGCTTTTGAGTTAGAAGTCACTGTGGCCACTATTTACCATCTCACTGGAAGGTATAGAACAACTGGATCTACTGCATACCGACCACGTTCAGGTCGACCAAGAGTTACGACCCCCGCAGAAGACCAACACATCAGGACGTCTCACTTGCAGGATTGCTTCCTTCGGGCGACGAGGACAGCAGCAATTACTCCTGGTAGAACTAACAATAGAATCAGTGCACAAACTGTCCGCAACAGAATCGCTGGACACGGCATCCGAAGTAGGTGTCCAAACCACAGACCAATCCTTACCCAACGTCATCGTACCGTCAGAATGGAATGGGTACGTCGGCGTCTTTGCTGGACTCAGCAGCGTTGGAGCACAGTTCTTTTAAGTGATGAATCACGATTTTGTCAACGCCATGCTGATGGTGAGAGTGTATCGCTGAGGAGGAAAACGGTGTTCTGATGCTTGCATGCGGGAATGCGACCGTTTCGGTGGAGGTAGTGTAATGATATGGGCAGGAATTTCCTTGCACCATCGAACGCAGTTGATCTTCATCGATGGTAATCTGAATGGACAGCGATATATGGACGAAATTCTTAACGCTGTTGTTGTCCAACGCTAACGTCGGATTGCAGTTATTCCAACAAGGCAATGCCCGATGTCACGTGGCGCATATCTGTGTGACTTTCTTGAGCAGAGCATCGAACGTCTTTCTGGCCCCCACTTTCACCAGATTTGTCACCAATCGAGCATCTTTTGGGATCAACTGGACCGTCGGATACGATTTCATGATCTTCAGACGTTAGGCGATTTACGTAATGTTCTACGGCAGGAGGGGAACGATACCACAGGGTGACATCCAGAGACTTATCATGTCGATGCGCCACCGATGTCTTGTCATCCAAGAGGCAAACGGTGGACATATACACGCTATTGACTGCATGTGTGAACTTGTCATTTCACCCCATGTCTGAATTGCGACGTCCTGACGGGACGCTGGCAACAGTAAGAACATGAAATTATGCAAATTCATACAGCTAGACTGGAAATATGAATTTACAATAATTTGTTTGAGATTAAAGTGAGTAATACTAAACAAAATTGCTCCTCAAAGTTTATTAGGCTTTCCCAAACCCAGTTTGGGAAAGACTCTTCTTATTCTTCTTTTTCAAAAATTTTTTCTTCTCTATTTTTTTTTTTTCTTTTTTTTTTCCTCTGTGAATTTTGTCTGCTGAACTGCTCAAAAACAAGTTATACAATTTTAACCAAATTTGGCATACTTATGTAATGTAATAAAATCTTGTGAAATGCGGTATCGTCATATCTGAAAACGCGTATTTTCAAAATATTCAGCCAAAACTTTCAAAATTTTAACATTTTTCGAAAGTCTCAAAACTGTTTACAGTTATTTAGCTCAAATTTTCCACACATTTAGAGTATAACATGATACACCACAATCACCACTCTAATCTTTCAATATTAACCCCCATTTGCCAAAAAATTACATTAATATAGCTTTTCTTCAAAATTGACCAAATTCAAGGGCAACGTTCTCTAATTATACTCTAATTATAAGGCTGTTGTAACAATTATTTTGATATGGATAGATGCAACAATGCTTGTGGAAGAAAGTTACTGTTTACTTTTTAATCTCAGATTTAACCCTCAAGCATAATGAGGGCGAGAATAAGAGTACCGTTTGAAAATGCCAAGAGAGGTCCTCGGTTCGAATCCCACCTGCGGCAACCGCGTTGTGTCCTTGGGCAAGACACTTCACCCCCATTGCCCATCTGGGGGCACGGTGACGTCGTGGACTAAGGCGTACTGCACGTCGATGGTGCACTTGTCTTCAACCAATGTTAACCCAGCTGTTGTGGAGTTAGTATGTTGGGGAGCTGACAGTTGCTCGCCGTTGCTCGGTGGTTCTCTCCGGGTACTCCAGCTTCCTCCACCCGTAAAACTGTCATGGTCATGATTAGCCACAGTGCAGAAATATATTACCTTAAATCCCAATAAATAAATAAATAAATTGAAAATGCCAAAATTGGCCTACATTGGTTGCATTTTCGATCATTTCGGAAAGGCTTAATTTCGAACACTTTTCATGTACGTATTCACAATTGACTACCGAGCGTATTTGCTGTTGTAAGTTTGGTTGTAAAGTTTAACCTTCTCCCATTCTGGCTGCATAAAAGTAGGTACCGTCCAAAACACTTTTCAGAATTTGGTAAGTTTAGGTGACGATTTACTCCATTTTTATTTGATTGAGCTCTGAATGTTTTCTATAGCTGCTTGCAGCAGTCAGAGTATGACAAATTCTGTTCTATATGTTATTATTAAAAGTTTAACCCTTGGCAGATTTGAGACTTCCCGTAAGGGTACCGTCGGAGTAATTGTTATTTTCGCCAACATTTACATGCACTTTCTCAGCACTGAAGCCATATTGTCTCAAAACCTTTTCCATGAGAAGATAGAACATTCATCCAAGAACAATTTTGCTGTTATATGTTTTATTCCAAGTTTTAACCCTCACCCAGTTGTCAGGCCTTCAATTTGAGTACCCTCAACGTGTACATGTTCATTCAGATACCAAGATTCAAGATTAGTCCATGTCTCTTTTCAGACACTTAGTCTGTGATTGATGTTCACACATTAAGAGCATAATATGATACACTAAAATCACCACACAAATATTTCAAAATTAACCCCTATTGGCCACAAATGATATGAATATATCATTTTATCTTCAAGATTTACTAACTTCAAGGACAAATTTCTCATAATTGTTGTAACAATTATTTTTGTATGCATAGATGCAACAATGCTTGCTGAAGAAGGTTACTGTTTAGTTTTTAATCTCATCTTTAACACTCAAGCAAATGTTCCTGTCATTTTGGAAAGGGTTAATTCTAAACACTTTGTTTTGCTATAGATAGAGATGCCTAATGAACAAATCCTCTGCTGTAAATTATGCTTTGGGGCTTAATACAACATAAGCTTTGGCCATGTAAAGAATAGTACTGTCAGAAAAAAAATTGATTTTCAGTGAATTTTGCAGACATTTGTACTCATTTCCTCTAATTGCAAGGTTGTTGTAGCAATTATTTTGGTATGGATAGATGCAACAGTGATTGTAGAAGAAAGTTACTGTTTACTTTTTAATCTCAAGATTTAACCCCCAAGCAAAATGAGGGCGTTAATAAGAGAACCGTGAAAGAATGCCAAAATTAGCCAACTTTGGATGCTTTTTGTCTATCATTTTGGAAATGGTTAATTTCAAACACTTTGCTTTGCTATATGTAGTCTGCATTTTCACATTGGAAAGTTGGGAAAGCCCGTAATTTGCCCAACAAATTACAATTCTCTAGTTAAACTTTCTTTTTTGATTCAGTATAAAATCCCCATGGATAAATATTCTAACTACATCAAGACATGATTTCGAGGAAGGCAGGTCTTGATGAATTTATTTGCGGCACGTCGCTTTACCCAAATGAAAACAAATGAAATCAAATGAAAGTAATTAAGGGCCTATATAAGTAATGAAATTTTGTTTATTTTGAAAATTCTCACCTCTGATATTCCTCCAATTCAAATTAAATATTCACAAAATGTACATCAAAATGAAGGTTGGGATGTATAGAACTCGAAACACATGCGTAATCAGTTCATAGAGTCGACTGTGTTCCTGGAAGTCTGCTGCCGTATTCGCACCAGAACTGATAATTTAATAATATTTCACGAAAAAAACTTGTGGCCAAATGTGCTTTACATATCCAAGAACAAAGCTTGGGATCAATTTTTTTCAAAACACGTCAACAGAGCTGCATGTGGGGGGGGGGGGGGGGGGGGGGGGGATTCCAAAGCCTTTGCATTTGTTTGCAATGAGTATACTTTCGATTTCCGATTTTCCGATTGACGTCATCGGACGGAAAAAGTATATAAAAACAACGCCGTCTAAAATCAAATAATGAAAAAGATCGCCTTCATGCAGTATACTGTTATTAGATAGAGATTGCACAGTTGCCATATTCAATGCAAGGTATCATACCTGTTGAAATTTCTTAGAATTACGATTTTGTTTTTCGATGGAAATTCGTGGTATCGAGTGACTTGCGCATGTCTGTCGAGCATGGAAACCATCTTCAATAAAAAAAAATGCAGACAGCGTAGTCCTTTTTCCAAAATGCAGTAGTGTCGCTGCACTAGAAAGTGTTTTGAATGCCTAGCTTTGTTATTGAATATCTGAAGCACATTCGACCACGAGTTCTTGAGAAATATTATTTTATTATCAGTTCTGGTGCGAATACGATAGCAGACTTCCAGGAACCAGTGGTGCCTGCTGTCAACTCTATGAGTTGATTACATATGTGTTTCGTGTTCTATACATCCCAACCTTCATTTTGATGTATAATTTGTGTATATTTAATCTGAATGTAAGGAATATGAGAGGTGAGAATTTCAAAATAAACAAAATTCCGTTACTTATATAGCCCCTTAAAACACAAAACCAACCAAATGATACTATATCATACTCCTCTTACATATTAAAAGCTATATACAAAAAATGCCTCAAAACAGACTTAAGAAAAAGTTGTAGGCGTTTTAATAGACAGAAGGTGCGACGAGAATTGAACCTCCGTGGTTGTATGTAAAATCATCTTCGGAATCCAAGTATGCAGTGAATGGAACGCGTCAGAAACAAGTAACCTGACGGGTTACGAACTGATTTATTTGATCAATCTTGATTAAAGGTTTTGAAGATGTTTAGTAAAGATAGTTTCAAAGGTTCGATCCTTTTATTTTAGAAAAAAGCACAACTTTGAACTTAGAGCACCCAGCTTGTAATTGGTGGGTCGGTGCACATCAACGCTCTTAACCACAGCATTCTGTCTGGCTCCTAAGGGCCAGGCCCACATGCCTTTGACTGGCTCCTATGTATACAATTGTTCATGTATACAGGTATTATCTCCATTATAAACGGTCCCAGGCGGAGGTGGGTAGTTTCGCCCCCAAATCAGACAACAAAATTTCAAAAATCCAAGGCGGGTGTGGCCATTGGCGTGCCATGACTTTAAGTCTCATCAAATGATTCAGGGATCTCCGTATTCCTGCAGACATAACACGTGTTCGCATGCTGCCTGCGTCTCACCTTTCTATTACAGTCTACATATCGTCCCCTGTGTTCCAATGTGTTCTATGTGCCTACTGGCACATAGAACACATTGGAACTCAGGGGACGATATGACTCGGACATATTCGCAGTGTCTGTAGTTTGAATTTACTGAAGCTGAATAAATGAATTTACTCTTGGCGTAGCGGAGGTTTATAAAGCCTGACATTGTCGGCAGTGTAAAGTGTTGTCCGAAATTAAAAAAAAAACAACATTATACAAAAACATTAGGTTATATGCATTTTAATGTTAACTGGTGGCGAAAAGTACTTTAAAACCATTTAAAAAGATGAATAAAATCATCGTTGTTTCGCACATCATACCCGGGTCGTTTCGCCCCAATATAGGGGCGAAATACCCCGGGGCGAACGGGAATTGGGGCGAAACGACCCGACACCTGATAAACAAGTGGTCTTTCAGCACTATTTAAATTAAATTTGGTAATTGACATTACGATTTTAACCACATGTTTTTTTTCAAAAATGGAGATGTCCCCGGTTGTTAAAGGTCCACATTTCACATTGTCCACACTTTCGCTAGTACCACACCAAATGGCAAACGGTGTTTTGGAGACCATTGATATGTTTTGAGAATGAAAGACTATTTTCAGATGATCCCAAATCCAGCGATCTACAGTGCGGCGGGGATGATGTTGAGGTGAAAAGCGCCGTCGTTTGTTCGGAACCAGTTATGAGATGAATGCATCATTTAAGTTGTCTTTAAGCGATGATATGTCTGGCCAACGACGGGCCAATAATTATTCCGACCTTTCTAACAAATAAAATGTCCTGAATACTGAGAAAGAAGAATACGCGGTACAAGCAGGGTTAGCAATGATTCAATGCACATGAAGCATCAGCATATTCCTCTTAGCACTCCGCGCATTCCCCGCGACTCACTAGGCTTCCGAAATCACAAACCTACCAGCAGAAGCAATGTACCCCAATGAAAGGAGGGGACCCATCTGTATGCAATTGACCTGCCCTGTAGTTGAGGAAATGTTCGTCACTTCTTTGGTACACTTGGCTGAATATTGTTGACGGATTTCGTTTGGAAAGGGGGTTTCCTGTGGATCTCACTCTCTGGACAATATTGAAAAATTCGATGGTTCAAGAGCAATACCAGAGCCCCCAACCTGGCTTTCCAACCCTATATTTGAGGGAAATGTTTGTCACTTTTTATGTGCACCTGGCTGAATGTGGTTGACAAGTGTTGTCTGGGACTGTTGAAATAAACAGTTACATCTGTATTCTTAGAGGTCCGAGTCCATAGATTACTCGACATTTTTCGGGAAGCCAAAAGTCTCAAGTTGCATGCATTGTGACAATTAAAGTTTGCAGGCAGTTTTCAATTTCGGGAAAGATTCGCCCTGTTTGGAATGCTCGAAAACAATTTGAAAACTGTCCGAAATATTGCACTTTCACAATGCTACTTGAGACTTCCGGCTGCCCGAAAAATGTTGACTGATCCATGGGTTCGGAGCTCTGAGGATACACAGACATAGCTGTTTATTTCAACAGATTCCAGACGAAACTTAACCAAATTCAGGCAGGTACGCCTAAAAGGTGACGAATTTTCCCATCAACTACAGGGTTGGACAGGCAGGTAGGGGGCTTTTGTTTCGTTCTCAAACCATCGGTTCTTCCATTGTCCCCAGCGAGGCTTACATGAAACACCTTTACACTCCAGGGCCGTATTCCCATGACTGGCTCATCTGTATGCAATGACTGAATGTGCGCAGGTATATCACCATGATAAACAATTGATCTTTCAGCATTCATTTCAAATTAAGTATGGCAACAGAGATTACGATGTCAACCATTTGTTTCAAAAATGGAGATGTTCGCGGATATTAACCTTTTACCCAACGTAACGGTCAAAACCGGCCAACGCTATTCACAAAAATCACCAAATAATTTTCATTATTTGTTTCATTTTTTGTCTCAAAAACATAGGTTATGACCCCTCTTTGGAACGAGCTCGACGAGGAGCCATAACCTATGTTTTTGAGACAGAAAATGAGTTATTCCAAAATTTTGTTTGCAAGTGTCGTCTGCTTTTCATGTTAGGTAAAGGGTTAAAGGTCCACATTTGACAGCTGTGTATGACATAGTGGCCACACACAGACTTCCACCGCACTAAGTTGCAGATTGCATTTTGGAGACCAGCGATGTGTTTTGAGAATGACTTTTCAGATGAGTCCAATTCTAACGAGATTCACAGCGTGGGAGGGATTACACACAGCTGAAAAAACACCACCGTTTGTTCGGAACCAGTTATGAGATGAATGCATCCTTGAAGTTATCTTTTAGCAAGGTCTTCCTCAGCAAGCACAATAATTATCAACTGGTATTGTACTGACTTTTTAGGTACTGTCGTAATTTAATGTCTTTTGCCTTGTTAAAATTTATGAGAGAGTACATTTGGGCAGTCTCATCAATTACAAGAAAGTAAAGCCACACAGTCTAAAAAATTCCACTTGAAAGATAATATTAAATACAACAGCAGAACATGAAACCTTACGTTGAAGTATCTGTTCTCAAGAAAAAAAACACAAGTTTGGTCTTCCAGCGCCTATAGCTAGTTAATTAGTGGATGGGTAAACAATCAATGCTCGCGTACCATGGCGCCATGTGTGGCTGCGAACACCCAGACATCCCCACCCCATTCCCGTACGCCTATGACCGACTCTTCTGTATACAAATGTCCATGTGCACAGGTATATAGGTATATCTCCATGACATAAAATGGACCTTTGATTTCCATTTAGCAAGGTCTCCCTTAACAAACCCAATTATTCGTAACTGGTATAGTGCTGAATTTTAGGTACCTTCGGAATCTAAGATGGCTTTGCTTTGTGATCATATATGGGAGAGAGCAGTTGGGTACTCTCTCGTAAATTTTAAGAAAGTAAAGCTGTAACAAATAAATCCACTTCAAAGATAATATAACATCAGTAGAATATGAAGCCTCAAGTTGAAGTACCCGTCCTTTAGAAAAAAGCACAACTTTGACCTAACGGCACCCAGTTTGTAATTAGTGAGTCGGTGAACATCAACACTCTCAAATAAGGCGTTATGTTCGGTTGGAAATACCCACATACCCCCGGCCCGCACGCCTTTGCCGGGCTGTTCTGGATACAGCTAGTAATTAGTGGGTCTGTGAACAATCAGTGCTCTCAACCGCGGTGTTATGTCTGGTTGCGAACACCCTACCACCCCCGGCCCGTACACCTCTGTATACAATCGTTCATGTTCACCAGGTATATCGCCATGATAAATAACTGATCTTTCAGCATTTTTTTTTAAATTATTTGTAACTGAGATTAGGATTTTAACCATTTTTTTTAAATGATTAAAGCTCCACATTTGACGGCTGCGTTCTGATTATGACACAGTATCCACACACACACTTCTACTGCACACAGTGGTTGATGGTGTTTTGGAGACCACTATGTTTTGAGAAAGAGACTTTTCAAATGAGCCCAAATCCAGCGAGATCTACAGTGCGGCAGGGATTACATAGAGGTGAAAAACACCATCATTTCTTCGGAACCAATTATGAGCTGAATGCATCCTTTAGGTTGTTTTCTGGCGAGGTCTCCCTTAGCAAACACAATTATTATTCACTGGTATGGTGCTGAATTTTAAATACTGTCGTAATTTAATGTTTTTGCTTTGTTAAAATTGATGAGAGAGTACATATGGGCAATCTCATTAATTGTAAGAAAGTAAAGCCTCGCAGACTAAATAATTTCACTTCAAAGATAATATAAAATATGAAGACTTAAGTTGAAGTATCTACGCTCCAGATAAAAAAAACACAACTTTGGTCTTCCCGGACCCACCCACCGGTGAAGTGAACGCACAGGCCGCCCCTACCCCCCCCCCCCCCCCCCCCGTCCGTACGCTTGGCTCCTCTGTATACAATTGTTCATGTGCACATATCGCAATGATAAACAATTGGTCTTTCAGCATTTGTTTTTCAATTTAGACGTGGTGACTGATATTACGATTTCAACTTTTTTTGTAAAATGGAGTTGTTCCCGGTTGTTAAAAGTTCTTATTTGACGGATGTGTATTGATGTGCCTGAGTAGTATGTAATGTGGTTTTCGAGGGTAGGTTGGGGGACCCCGGTGGGGGACCCCGGAAGTGACGTCATGTCACGTGACCTAGTGCCGCCATGTTGTGTTGTCATGGTAACCCGCGTGAACGGCCATCTTGTGACGTCATCTCCATAGTGACGCGTGGTGTTAGTGCGCATGCGCAGCGCGTGTTGTTAGGGTGATACGTGTTTCCGTCGTCCATTTTGTATACTGGAGGTCGCCATCTTGGTTTCTATGGTAGCACGTGATTGCTATGTTACCCAATTGTTCTGCAATGGGACGGGGTATGTTCGGGGGTGTGTACCTTTGTAGAAGAGTAAATCTGATTACCACAAACAACCCGACATTCCCTCCAAATCACCAAAATCCACCCAAAATCACCGAAATTGACTTTATTTCCCCAATTTATCGGCTTAGCACGTAGTGCTATGGTACTAAGGGGGTACAAAGGGGTGCGTTCGATTGAACAGGAGTAATATTCTGGCTTAGAATTCTCCCAGAATCCCTATCCCATGACGTTTTTCTCTATTACGAATAGCACGTAGTGCTATAGGACAAATTTACCTAGAATTCTCTGCTTCTATGTATGCAATAGTTTACGTCTATCTGGCCATGTTCCTTTGTTCTAGAGTATACTCCAGTAGCGTAGAAGAGCCTATTATTTGGAACAGTTTATCTTATTATTACTATATTTAGCAATTTCGGGTCTATTCTTGTTAGTTCTGACCCTATTCCGTGTACTCTTGTTGTTTCATTTATCTAGATAATAACTAACCAATCAGATTGCTTGATTTCCCATAACCTGTATGCAGAGTTATCTCCCCTTATTACAACGAAGTTGTATCAGATTCTCATCACATCTATATCCACAGGCAATATCCCCGGGCACCCCAATTTAGGCACCCCTTTTTTGAAAAACATATGACCTTCGGCACCCCTTTTTTGTCATATGTGCTTATGTGAAAAAGCACAATGTGACACAATGTGCCCTAGCACATAGGCACATGATTTATGTGCCGATATGTGCTTATGTGAAAAGGCACAATGTGACACAATGTGCCCTAGCACATAGGCACATATGGGTATTTGAGGATACCTATTGCCTGGTATTGTATTATTCGAGGATACCTACTAGAGAATCCCTTTTTTGTCATATGTACTTATGTGAAAAGGCACAATGTGACACAATATGCCCTATCACATAGGCACATGCTTTATGTGCCGGTATATGCTTATGTGAAAAGGCACAATGTGACACAATATGCCCTATCACATAGGCACATACGGGTATTTTAGGATACCTATAGCCTAGTATTGTATTATTTGAGGATACCTATCTAGGATACCTTCTGGAGAATCCCTTTTTGTCATTGTTATGGTCAATTCAGTTCGATACCTTCATTGGGTCAGTTCTCTTCTATCTGTTCAGTTCGATTTTTGTCACTTTGTTTTGATCACTTCGATCTTAGTTGTGTTGGATCTTTGTTCACTGCGGCTTCAACAGTTCAATCGTAGTTGTATTTGACCAGAGCTGTTCAGTCTGTCAAACTTGTTCGATCAATCCGACTAGTTTGACATTCTTTCACTTTGTTATGTTTACTTCGATCTTGGTTATGTTGGATCTGTACCTTTATTGTTTTGTAGTGGTTGGTTGTCTCTGTTCAGAGTCTTGTAGTCATTGTTGAATTGGGTGTTATCAAACCCTTTCCATATCCTCGAGTGTCGATGTTAAAACACGGAATCCAAATTTTACGGACTTGGCCACTTATGGAATGCCTTATATGTATACAGGGGAAACAGATGGAACATTTTGAAAGCTTCAGCGAAGGTATAGCTAGGAAGTAATTGATGGTAGTTTAGCCAATAGTACTGGTACAAGGCCGCAATGGAACAAGACTGTTGTTGAAGCTAATGATAGGACAGATAGACCATAGACCTGTAGTGGCCTTGGAGCTTTGGAGACAAGATGGAAACGGAATCCCATTTGTGGAATCCCCTTTTTTGGAATCCCATTTGTGGAATCCCTTTTTCGAAAACGCTTGTGGCTATGGAATCCCATTTTGGTCGTATGTGCCTATGTGATAGGGCACATTGTGTCACATTGTGCCTTTTCACATAAGCACATATCGGCACATAAAGCATGTGCTTATGTGCTAGGTCACATTGTGTCACATTGTGCTTTTTCACATAAGCACATATGACAAAAACTTCGTTGTAATAAGGGGAGATCACTCTATACGATTAAGTACAGGTTATGGGAAATCAAGCAATCTGATTGGTTAGTTATATAAATGAAACAACAAGAGTACACGGAATAGGGTCAGAACTAACAAGAATAGACCAGAAATAGCTAAATGTAGTAACAATAAGCAAAGCTGTTCCAACTGATAGGCTCTTCTACGCTACTGGAGTATACTCTAGAATAATGGAACATGGCCAGATAAACGATAACTATTGCATATATAGATAGAAGCAGAGAATTCTGGAAGAATTCGAAATAGTAAAACTTGGGTTGTTTTGTGGTAATTATCCAGGGAAGTTGTTCCAGAAAATACTCCGATTCAATCGAACATACCCTCCGGACATACCCCTGTCCTATTGTGGGACTTCAGGTAACATAGCAATCACGTGCTAGAAACCAAGATGGCGGCCTTCAGTATACAAAATGGACGACGGAAACACGTATCACCTTAACAACACGCGCTGCGCATGCGCACTGACAACACGTATCACTATGGAGATGACGTCACAACATGGCCGCTCACGCGGGTTACCATGACAACCAAACAAGGCGCCACTGGTCACGTGACTATGACGTCACATGAGATCCCCCCGATGAGATCCCCCAACCTTGAGGTGAAAGGTACATGACATACTACTCATGCTTATTGCCAAGATAATTCCTACTGGGCCGTCTTTAGGGCCATCCTTAATCACATACACAAACATATACACACATTATGCAGCGGGTGGTGTTTTAGAGACCATTGATGATTTTGAGAACGAAATAGGTTTTTTTAGACGATACTAAAGAAGAACGGAATCTGCACTGCAACGGGTCTCCTGTGTTTCATTTTGAAAATTAAATACTTTTGTTTCAGAATGAAATGCTTTGACAATTGCAGTTATATCGTGTAGGGTAGTTTTACAGGTGGATGAAGCCAGAATAGGTGGACTGAACCACCGAGCTGCGGCGAGTAACTTTCAAACCCATCAGCTTACCCACGCGGCAGAAACAGCGTTAGCAGGAGTATGCGATACGCCTAAGCAAACAGCGATTCCGAACACCTGATGACTCAACTGCGGTTACGTGTATTGCACAGGCACAACACAGCGAATCTCGATTTCACCACCTCTCCGTCATCCATCTGGTGCTCTTACCAATGACCAACTACAGCCTCTTTTTCTCCCTGTAAACGGGCTCCAGTGTATATGGTTATGTTCACGCATAATGCGCATGTGCATCGTCGCAGTATTTCAAACTCGTTATTTGGAGGCCTTTCCATTCAAATCTTGATAATGTTTTATTGTTAGCACGACACATGAGAGTAGAAGTTCAGGATTAACAAAAAACGGGGACGTCCCTGGATATGGAAATTCTGCATTAAACTTATGTATTGATGTGTCCCGCTGGTGACAAACCGTCCACACACACACCGCTACAATACACGCACACTATATAGCGAGTGGTATTTGAGAGACAAGTAATTGTTTGGGGACTGAACGACTTTTTTCAGATGAGCCTAAACTCAATGTTATCTACATGTCGGCAGGGATTACAGAGTTGAAGAAATCCGTTGTTTGTTCGGACACGATTAAGTGACGAATGCAACCATCAAGTTGCTTTCTGCAAAGTGTCCCCCGTTGTCTTTAGATTCTTTCGGACCGATGTTCAACTTTGTTAAAGTATGCAGCCAACTTGAACATTTTTCTGAATGTGGAGGTGCTTTAAGCCTAAACATATCTTTGTGTGTCGTATTCCTACCATGCGCCTAAGGTGCACCGTGCATGGGCCATCACTGACGTTTATCTCTGCGCGGATGCCCTTTTATTACTGTACAATCACGGCAATTTTTGAGAAACTTCATATCTCTTTTCTACTAATAAACGTACTCCTCTGTATATGGTTATGTACATGTATAATCGCCACGATAATTTCCTTTGGTTCTTTGTAGCCATTTAGGGAGGGGGGGGGGGGGGGGGGCAGACTTGATATTTTATAGTAAATGGGGCACTATTTAACGTGCTACTTGGGAGACTAAGATTTCAGCATTTTTAAAAGTGGGGACGTCCCAGGTTATGAAAGGTCCCCATTTAACATTTGTGTTTTGATGTATCTTGATGTACATGGACCCGGTCAGGACAAACCGGGCACACAAACACACTAGCACTTATGTATATACACACTGTGATGCGGTGGCATTTTAGAGTCCAGTGATATTTTTTTAGAATGAAACTGAAAGACTTTTTTTTGGATAAACTAAAAACCAACAAGATCTAAGGGGCAGTGGGGATTACGTCTTTTATTTGAACCCAGTTATTAGATGAATGCAACCTTGAAGTTGATTTTAGCAAGATATAATTCCCTCAACACACGTTCACATTCTTAAAAACATGATATTATAAGCCAATTTCGAAACTGCCATCTTTGGACTTTAATCTATGCAAGGTCACAGGTCGCGAGGTGTAAACAACGATTTCATTGCTAAGAAAGCGTTTTCTTGGAATGTTTATACCTCGCGACCTGTGACCTTGCATAGATTAAAAGCCAAGATTGCAGTTTCGAAATTGGCTTATTGAAAGGATTACATTAATACGATACTTAGTACTTGTGCTGCCTTTATTTTCTGGGGTCACGATGATATTGTAAGTGTCATTTCAAATACTATACATAATAAAAATTAGCAGGGCCGTCGAGGGGGGGGGGGGTAGTAACCCCGGGGCCCGGCGGGACGAGGACGAAGCCGCGCCACCCGAGACAGCTAGTTTGCGATTTTTTTCAATGCCCAGTGTGTGTGAATCGACAGGCGGGCGGCGGGCCCCCGAATTCACTAGTAAGCATATATTTCTTTCAAGAACTGTCTAAGTTATTGGATATATCGTGGGTCAAATAGGATAAAAATAACTGCAGGATACAGGTCTTCGGTCGGCTGCAGCTTGCAGTTATTTTTATCCTCAATGTACCATCTGTATGCACTAGAGTAAGTCCACATTCTTTATCATATGCCAGTTAAAGTGACGTGAACAATAAGTTCGGTTGATTCAGTAAATATATCCCTTCTTACCATTCTCTTGTGTAACCCAATCTAGTCTTTGAGAGGCAATAAGCCAATTTCGAAACTGCCATCTTGGCTTTTAATCTATGCAAGGTCACAGGTCGCGAGGTATAAACATTCCAAGAAAACGCTTTGTTAACAATGAAATCGCACTGTTTACACCTCGCGACCTGTGACCTTGCACAGATTAAAGTCCAAAGATGGCAGTTTCGAAATTGGCTTATTGAGTCATAATCGATATCGGTCGGGGGAAGGGTGAATATTTTCATGGGTCTTTGATAAGTTGGGTTTGAAACAAGGGGGCACGCCCAGGTGGTACCATCTGTCCGTATTTTCTCTCGGCGGCACTGAAAATTAGGCATAGTAAAAAATACCCCAACATTGATGAATGTAAACTGAATTGCTTTCAATAATAATGTACCAATTCCACATCAGCGATTGGGGACATTGTAATTCCAAATTATCTCCCTTGATGTGGGCAAACGCGAATCCACTTACCTCCCCTGATGGCCATTTAAAAATGAACATCGCCACCGAAAGAGAGTAAAATGTGTTGAAACGTTTCATAGTGGCACTTTGTGTGCGGTTAAATTTACTAAATATATCCTAATTAAAACATACGTTACGCTCTGTCTGAATTTCCGTTTTTATGGTTTTCAAGAGATGAAAAGTTGTGGAGTTTCCAAATTGACATGCGTTCTTTTTTTTTTCTTAATATACTACTCAAAGTTTGCTAAGCACCAAGTATATCCAACTACCTGTTTTACGTTTTAGTTGAAATATTGTAATGAAAAGTATATATATTTTTTATTTAATTATATCTTTAATGATTTAAGTACAGAAATTGAGATTTTATTTGTGTTTGACATTATTTTTTAGCTTAAAAATTGAATACGATAACTATGGAAAATGGATATTGTTGGTAAAAGAGGACATTTTTCAATTTGCCAAAAAGTTGACGGAGCGAACTGGTATGGGTTCAGTATCGAGTATGAGACCCACTACTGTTAATTACAGCTTGACAACGCCTTCTCATTGTCCCAGTCAGGGTCCTGGTGGTCCTTTGTGGGATGTTGTTCCATTCTTGGACCAGCATGGCACCAAGCTCCTGGACACTTCTTGGCTGTACTGGACGGGCTGAAATTGCAAGCTGCAACTCATTCCAGGCGTGTTCGATTGGATTGAGGTCAGGGAATCTTGCTGGCCAGTCCATATGCTCAATCCCCTCTCTCTGTCGGTACTCCCCGACAGCATGGGCAACATGAGGACGGGCATTATCGTCCATCAGAATGAATCTATCATCCACCCTGGTCTTCTCCATACCCTAGAACGCCTATCTGTGTGGTCTAGGCAGTACCTTGACTCATCTGTAAAAAGGACAGGTCGCCAATCTGATCCACCCAACGTGGTCCATGGCCCATTCATATCGTGCCTGGCTGTTGTTCTGGGACAGCGGAATGCGAATACATGGTCTTGATAATAGATAATAGAATTGATAATAGATTTAAAAGCAGTCCCAAACGGGTCTGGGATTCCAGAAAGTCATGAGGTGCAAAAAATTGCCTTCCTCAATTTTTTCTAGGCGTGCAGCACTCCTACACTCTTAAAGAATGCCAGGCCTGGGATGGAGTGAAGGATTATCAGAATCCGTACGGTTACTAAATATCCATAGCGGTTATTATAATTTCGTAACGGTCATTGGGAGAGAGAGAGAGAGAGAGAGAGAGAGAGAGAGAGAGAGAGAGAGAGAGGGAAAAAAGAAAGAAATTAATTATATCTTTAATGATTTAAGTACAGAAATGAATATTTTATTTGTGTTTGACATTATTTTTTAACTTTTGAATATGATAACCATGGAAAATGGATATTATTGGTAAAAGAGGAAATTTTTTAATTAGCCAAAAAGTTGACGGAGCGAACTCGTTTGGCTTCGATATCGAGTATGAGACCCATTACTGTTAATTAGGCCTACAGCTTGACAACGCCTCCTCATGCTCCCAATCAGGTTCCTGGTGGTCTTCTCTTGGATGCTGTCCCATTCTTTGACCAGCATGGCACCAAGCTCCCGGGCACTTCTTGGCTGGACTGGACGGGCTGAAATTGCAAGCTGCAACTCATTCCAGACGAGTTCGATTGGATTGAGGTCAGGGGATCTTGCTGGCCAGTCCATACGCTCAATCTTCTCTGGTCCATCCAACGTAGTCCATGGCCCATTCAAGTCGTGCCTGGCGATGGTTCTGGGGTCGAAGGAAACTCTCTCGGCGTGGTTTCGCATCCCCGCTGTGCCATAAACAACCAACGTCCTTGATTCTATGGAACGCTGAAATTTGATAGAGAAGTTTTCACTGATTTTCTTGCAGTGCAATATGTAGAATTAATAGAATTGATGCAGTCCTATACTTGGTGACTATGAATAAATAAATTGTTGGGACAGGGGTGGCGGAAGCTGGGTGGGGGGGGGGGGCGCTTCAGCGCCCTTCCACTCACCTTTTTTGCCGGGCTATGTTTTTTGTATGCATATATTTTAACACATCCAATGACTGGTGAAACTAGGGGCGGATCCAGAGCCTCCCCCATATTTTCGCCAGCTATTTTACTCTTGTCCCCTGGTTCAGTTTCGATGGATTTCGGAACATATTTTTGCAGTAGGCCCTTTAGAAGTGGCAGCAAACGCTAATAGGTAAAAGCCTACGGTCTGTTAAAAATAGGTTAACTGCTATAAAAATTTGAAATATCCCAAAATATCCGCTCAGATGCATGGAAATTGGGGTTTTGGGACCCTGGAATTTAAAATTTTCGTGCCACGGGCCGAACCGTGGTCGGCCCGCCATACCGACGACCATCCATCGCCCGATCCAGCACCCCCCCCCCCCCCCCCAACCCCACTTTGAAAATCGTTGGGAGTCAAAAACTGCGGCTGCGGAGTCAGTCCTTTTTTTACCGAACACACAGGGCACTGGACATGAAGAACTAAACAGTCAAGATTCTTTTCTCGATATTTGTAACCGTTCGAAGTTATAATATTTATTAATAAGCATCATATTAAAAATTTTAGAGGCACCCGACATCACTCAGTGAGTGTAGGTGGTTGTTCCTTTCATCAATCTGGTAATTCCAAGTCATAACCCAACAAGGACGAATGTCGTTTGGCGCAGCGTCACTTCACACCGAAGACGAAGCATGTGTTTTGTCACTTTCAAAGGTAACGGGTTAAAATGATACTTTGCAAGTTCAGTGTGGTGTCGTCCAAAGTACTGTATAGACCCTCGGGTAAGTGTCCCAAATTTGAAAACTATTTGAAGACCAGAAAATGTTCAAATAGCCAATACCAAAGACACGTTCAAACGGTCCATGGAAAATTTGAAAATGGCTAATTGCCAGTTGCGGCGTGGCCACAGCACGTGGCATTGGCAGGGCCAGGAAGCTGCAGGTTGTCCGTATAGAATTTGGATGATACTGATAATATGAAATAGGTGCTTCCCAAAGTGCGAACGTAGTTATTTTGTTAACGATTATTTTGTAAATTTGAATAACAATTATACAGAGGATGTCAATGGGTGCGTGTAATTAGGGATTTTACATGAAAATTCCATAATGGTTTTTTTGTGATAAAACTGATTGGAAAATATTCCTCACATGGTGAGAAAAAGAAATCTTTTTACAGAATCTAAATATTCCATGTAGTTTTCGAGTTATGGTCATTAGAAGTTTCAAAATTTGTCGAAAATTTAGTCACTGGGCCATAGTGCTTTCAGTATAAATCCCAGAACCCAAAACGCCCCCAAAAGTGGTGATTTTAGCTCATTTTTTTCATGTAAATAAAGACATTAACACTTATAAAAATGAAAGCAGTAATCACAGAGCCTTGAGATTTCACACAGTCATGGGCTATACGTTGGCCCAGAAGTTAACTTTAAAATTTTATAACATGACCGAACCATCTTCAAGTTAATTTGCATATAATTTGCATAAAAATGTTAATTTTTCCTTTTAATTAGAGAATATTCCCACATTTTTCCTACTAGACCTGAAATTACATCACAGGAGTATTGCAGCAACTTGCCTAACATGGACAGTTTGTTTTGTAACCATATCTGATTTTAAAAAACAGCTAAAATTTCTTAATTTGCATATTTAAGCCCCGCCCACATTTTTAAAATTCCACTATTGAGGAATGAACTGAACACTGACAAGCACAACTGACCACAAAATGACATAAGTAATGAATCCACAACATTTTGAACCCTTGAAACATGTCAGCATGCCACCAGCTAGATATAACTATAAATAGCAGCACAATTAAAATATTTAGGCCACGCCCACTTCTTTGGAAAAATAAGAAAATGTATGTAACTGTTTGAATATACAACCAAACTAAAGCTTACTAAGAAAACGTGTCTACTAACAAACTGATTCCAATATTACCTTGAAGACAAAGTTCATAGAAGCCCAATTCAGGTGCTAATAAAATTTAAAACTAATTAAATATGCAAATTTATTCAGTGATGTTATGTATTTCAAAATATTCATTCTTATCTCAATCCATCATTTTGTCTCGCTTCTCGGTCAAAGTCAGTCAGCATGGTGAGAATAAAATCTAAACCCTCTTGTTTTGAACTAATGGTCTCCAACTTCATGAGGTGATAAAATATAATTAAATTATTTTAATTATTTAATAATTTATATAAATATACATATTTATTCATTTCAGTTTGATTTTTTACTATTATTCATTGCTAAAACCAACAACTATATTTTCTTCTAATTTCCCGCGTAACTGGGGAAAAGAATGTTGAATGCTTTCGACTAAGACTACCAAAAGGCCACTCTGAAAGCTAGCCAGCTTTCTTTCAGCTAGCTGGACAGACCATGTGTACAAGAGTAGTGTGCTGCTTAAAACGTGTAACACTCATTGTATAAGAAAAGTTTTACAGCTTTGATCAGCAGTGCAAAATCCAAGAGGCCACTGGCTGGGATTGACAATAAATCTTTGAGTGAAAAAGACAACTGAAGAATGAAATGTAGCATCAGTCAGGAAAAAAGTATTTGATTCCTGCACTTGTGTTCCATATAATCCTACCTGTAATATTCATATATTTTCTACTCCATATTAATTTGAGCCCCTATTTTTATTCATTTTCACTAGGTTGAACTGTGAGCTAATCATTAGGATACACTATTTTGGAGTTTGGACTAAATTCTTAAAATGTTTCCATGGCTGTTGAAAGTTGGGAGTTATTTTAGAATTTTGAGGTTATTTATCCAAGATGTGGCACTTTGAAGTATTATAAACTCAGTTTGAAACTTCAGTATTAGGCAAAAATATTCCACCCTGTACTATTATTCCAACCCATAGTATCATTTCATTTTACCAAATTTTCCACCCTTTACTATGAATCCTCACCATACTATTATTTGGATGACAGGAGTATACCTCCTTACATAATTCACAGTAAAGAAACATGAGGACAATTGTCAATGAATGAAAATACATAGAGAATTAGAATATGGGATGAAGATCATCCTCACCAGTCACCAACTTTATCAGCACCCCCCCCCCCCCCCCCAAACTGTAACCTACCAAGAGATCCTGACAAGCTGAAGTCTTGTTCATATTCAAGTTTTGAGACTAACCAGTAAGGAATTAGAGAAGCATGTAGTTAGAGAAGAGATACAGCCTGGAGAGAGTGGATCACCATTAAGGGGTCGTCCAACCTAACTTTGGTCAATTTTTTGACATTTTTCCCAATGCCTCAGAAACAGATAAGAGAAGTAAGGAAAGGCAAATTATATATCAAAATAATGAGTAAAGTGCATAGAAAAGGTACATATATTTTTTTTCAGGAAAAAAAGTGAATTTTATGATTTTGAAGAAGATTAATTTGCAAATGGCATAAGTAACGAAACGGTAAAACCACAAAATAATCGGTAATTCGAAAGCCTTGTCCTCAATATAATGATAACATGCTACAGACTCGGAGAAAGCATTTTTTTGACACACACTCTGGTGGGTTTTGACGTTTGAATGTAATAACATCAACACAAATTTTTGATGTTCCGGATGTGGCCATGTTTCAACGATGTTTTTCCGGTCATGTGATTACGATGTGGTTCTTGCAGAAATACTCAATTTGGGCAATCGTAAGAATGCAAGGACGTGATCACGCCCTTTATTTGTTCGAGACAATGTATGAGCGTATTTGCAAACAGGTGACAGCAAGTACTTGAGCTGTTAATGTCATAACTGCAAAATATGGTTCGAAATTCCCTCTCGTGTTTACAGGCCGTCTGAACTTTTTTGTTGACAAAAAATCTGAATTATTGCGCACTAGAAAGACAACATGAACCACTTGTAAAAAAAATAACCGAGTGTATAAAATCGGGACGATACACATAAAATAAGGCAATATTCATAACAAAGTAAGCAGAATGCTTCAGAAATCACTTTTTCACGAAGTATATTCCAAGTGACCTGGAACTATATTGAGTGTGTTAATTTCCCCCTGTCGCTGCGAAGTTATTTACGTCCTAGTAACCATGGAATTTGAAGACGGGTATGTTTGATGTCTGCAAAGGACCGATTGAAGATGGGTTGAAAATGATGCATTCGTGCTTTTAAATAAGGTGCGCTTGGACGATGCTGAGAATTTAGTTTTTTCTTCCAACCAACCATAGTAATACAAGCGTCGATCAGTGTTTTTTTTTTTATCGTTTTACACTGACAAATGTGACAAATCTCCTTCACCGGAAACCATCCCCCAATTTGCATATCACAATAAACATAACCGCTGTCACGGAGTGTCAGCGTGGCCGTGTGGTCAAAACCGAAACGAATTATCGAATGCACGGTCAATATTAGCTGCAATTGGCTTTTAAATAAATGAAATACACGAAATATTCGCAATTTCTTCATTATTCATGCCGAGTTACTTTTTAATCAAACCACATGCGTTCAGTTTCGTTTGTCGGCATCAAACTGATATTGTTTGTGGTAATTAAATAGTACGAGAAGGCGAAGGAAGCCAAATATTTTTACATCATCTATTATTTAATTCAAATTGATAATTTCTTTTATTTAACTGAAATTATGAACTGATAAGTTGGGTGTGTTGCGATTATTATGCCCGAGACCTGGAACTTAGTGGAAGTTGGAAAATCAAAGGTGCATCTAGGGCCGTGCAGTGGTGACCCCCTGTCCTCTTAATCTTAGTCTTACCCATTCATCATTGCATGTACCAACATTCCCCCTTGTATCTCAACCATTGCTACTCCAATTTGAAGGATATTTGGTTTTGTGATCGAGCATCATGGAGAAACAATGCCTGTGTAGCTGCTGTAGCATGTGTTTCTTCCCACATTTTTTCAGAGTTGTGGTACTTTTTCACTCTTTTGAGTTAGAAAATTTTGTTTATAACTAGTTGATTTGTTACAATTTGTTGCAGAGTGCCTGCTAATACCCTCAATTGTATTGCTGCAGAATTTTCTTGTGAAGATTTTGTTCCTATTACTTATCAAGCAACAACCTAATGAATATTCTGTATAAAGCCACCAATCTGATGTTTGACACTTTTATTGGAGCTGTTTTGAAGGCTTATGGAACTCAAAATGTTGATTATGGCAGGACTTTTCTATTCACCCATGAATCGATAAATAAAGTGTTATAGTTGGAAGTAAGAAGCATGATAGGTCCAGAACTAAAACTCTAAAAAGAATGTTTTGCAATGTAACATGATTTTTGCAGATACACTTATTTGGAGGTTTACCTGTCTGATAGTGTTTGGAACATGTGTGGCCAGGATCTTCAAAAAGAAAAAAAGAGTTAAACTTTGAGAAAAAAGGCATATGCCTTGAGTGCCGGAGGTAGAGTCATACAAGGAAGAGAGCCCCCCCCCCCCCCCCCCCCCCCCCCCCCCCCCCAAATTTTCTGTGTCAAATGGAGCTCACTTGTCATCTTTTGGGGATTGCTTTGTGTACTGCGTTCTTGAAAAAAATATGTGAGACCCTCTGGATGTGCCCTTCTGATGTGCCCTTCAATATGTCAGTAAGCCTCCTTGGGGAAAGTACATGCAATAATGGTTATGTAAGGTTGATTTGATGTGTTTTGAATAACAATGTAGTTTTAAGTACATTAGATGGTTTATTGCAGTGACAGGTTACAGTTACCCTTATTTCTTCTCCAACAGATATCATGAGTGTATTGGTGTCCAAGAGTTAAACAAAGCTAATGTACTTATTGATAAACCAGACAAATTTAACAATTTAATCACTATCAAATTGATGCATGGGATAAAAGGGGTTACAGTGCAAGGGGTTTGTAAATATATTTATTCAACTACAATGTATGACTTTGCAGTGCATTCTACATAGGAGAATATCATATTTTCTTTCCAAACCATTACAGTAACACATACATCTTGATATTGGGAGACACTCTTTTGTCCTTCCATACTTCTTCTGCTGGACTCCTTCAAGTTGACCTTTGTTGAACTCCCCAAATCAAAACATAAACAAAAGAAAATGTCTGCCTTCAATCAGTGAGCACTCCACTTATAACATTTGGTCTCAATCTTCATTACTTTCATGAATTAGGAAAAGATTTCTTCGAGTATGTACTTAAATGTTTATAGAATACAGCTGTTATTTTATTTTGAGGTATTTTATTGTAAAAATTTTGTTCTCTTACTTATGCCATAGCAGACTTTCAGGTGGTGCTATTTACACATGGCAGCAGTTCCATGGCAAATTTCAGTTTCCACATGTTCTATGTTTCATTCCAAGCATTTTGGTATATAATTTATTGGGGTTATTCATTTTGGGCCTTTTTTAGACTTGAAAGAAAATTACATGAAATTTGACCAAAGTTAGGTTGGACGTCCCCTTAAACCACAAAACGCTTACGACAATTATGCACCTTTTGAGAACAGAAAACAAAAAAAGTTACAGTGCAAAACAGCTGGGGGTGCAAGAGGTCTATGAGCTGAAAAATTTACATTTATTATACTTCCTTGAAAAACGGTACCCGCAGTAATTGAATAAACTCAAGACTGCTGTTCTTTGATTTCACTCAGGGACCTGGTTAGGAGGATTTAGACAGAAGCCACAGGAAAAATCCAGCCCCACCACAGCCCTAGAATTTTCTACTTATGACACTAATAATTACAATTTGGTGAAAGTCCTGTTGCCCACCCTCATAACATTCTTTTCAATTATATTTGTTATGGTCCTGCAAAATTTCAGCACCCCCCCCCCCCACCCACCCACCCACACACACCGCCAATATTTTTCCAATTAGTGTTCGTTCACAGTAATTACTATTCACCCAAAATCTAGTTACCTGCCACTACCGCTTATATTTTTTATGGCCATGTGTTATTCCAGTTTATCCCTTATTAGCCCCCCCCCCCCCCAACCCACCAGAGACTTTCTAACAGTGCTCTCAGTAGTTACAATTAACAATTGGAAAGCAAGGTGAATGCTATTACCCCTTTCCAATATTTCTCATGGTTTTGGAAGTGTGAATTTCTGACTGCATTTTTTCTTGTTGTGTTGGACTATTTCCAAATCATGTTGAATTGTTATCAGTGAGAAAAGATTGTTTTCCAATTTTTATAGTGAGAGAAGATTGTTTTCCAATTTTTCAGAGTTAGTAAAAATTTCTGACTTTTTTACCACTTTTAAGCTTCAGAACTTTCATACTCAGGAATCTGTGATGGGATTTGATACCCACACACCACCTCCAAAATAACCATATCACTGGTTGTATTTGCAAGAAGGCCTACAAATGCTCCATATGGTTGATTTTTTTTTGAGGGGGGGGGGAGCACAACAGATATACTCATTCAACCCCCCCCCCCCCCCCCCCCCCCCCCCAGTTCCATGTGGATTGGAAAAGGTTTGGGGGTGCATCCCCAACTTCCCTGTGAACCCGAATCTATAGTTGTATTTTTAAGTACATTAGAATGTTAAAAAGTTTTTGCTTAATTTTATGTGGTCTTTTCTGGAATTTTTAATAGTGCGGCATTTTGATTCCAATTTCCATCAGGCATCACAAGTTTTCCAGATACCGACTATTTGTTAAACTTTATGTAAAAACGTGTGGGACCAGATTAAAGATGAATTCAGTATCAGTGGATGTAAAACTGCCTGGTATCAAATTTATGCAATTAATAACTTTTGTTGCGTCGTTATAATTTGCTGGCCTGTTTACCTGGTCGCCTGAAATTTGAAAACTGAAATTGAGTCTTGAGAAAACACTTGGAGACTGCGTGTTGTTTGATCGGACTCGGTGACTGATCAAAAACGACACGAGTTTCACCTTCTGGTCTGTCTCATATTTTCCTTAAAATATATCTTTAAAATGAATCAAAGTCATGAACTATTTACTGATTTAATTTTATATTCAAAGAAAAACGTGTATCCAAACTGCGTGCATGTTGATAATTTTATCTTGCAATCATAACCCGAAGACGTCAAACGGTCTTTCCCTGATGAAATTAGTACACAAGAACCTCCGTGTGACGTAAAAGTGGGTCAATCCGAAAGTAGCAACAATTTTTGGCGGAGTTTCCGCTGGAGGTGCTTGGGTGTATCACTTTAAAACCTTCATAAATGAAAAGAACGTATTCGAAATATCATTACCAGGTACCGTACTTTTTGATAAATATTTTTTTTGACGTGGAAAAATCGTTCCAAAAACTTTATTGCGTCAGAAAAATGGTAAAAAATTGACGATTCGAAAAGTATGGTACCCTGTGATAAAGAGCAAAGTCTCAGGAATCCCATTGTGTGCCTCATTTAATTGTATATGACGTATCCTCCAGCGGAAATCGTCATAAGCACGAGAGGGGTAAATCCGTTGTTTACAAAAAACGCGGGTCAGAAATGCGAGAAAATGTCGACTCGTCGAGTTTAAAACGCCTCGTGAAACGAAAATACTTACAATTATAGAATTTCTTGTACACCCACTTGTTCATGGATATTTTATTAACAAACGTGTTGCTTTGTGACCATCAACATTTTTTATTTATTTTTTTACAAGCAATTGAAGTTGAAAAATTGGAAATTATCACAATGACTACGCGATGACGTCACACGACTGAACACTCTAGTGTAATGGGGGACGGGACCACATGCCCGGGCCAACTCGTCTCCAGCCTGGCGGGCCAACTAGCCCCCAAATGAAACAATGAGGAATGGTTATGAGGGATGGTTACAGTATTTAACAACACGTGATTTCAAAAGTAAATTTGTTTATTTTTAAGGTGCTATATAAGTAATGGAATTTTGTTTATTTTGAAATTCCCACCTCTGATATTCCTTAAATTCAAATTAAATATACACGAATTATAAACTAAAATGAAGGTTGAGCGATAGAGAACACGAAAAATATATGAAATCAGCTCATAGAGATGACAGCAGGCATCAGTGGTTTCTGAAAGTCTGCTACCGTATTCGTACCGGAACTGATAATAAAATTATTTTTCAGGAGAATAACTTGTGACCAAATGTGCTTCACATATCCAAGAACAAAGCTTGGGCATCAAAATCCTTCAAAACACAGCGACAGAGCTGCATGGGGGTAAATTCTCAAAGTGACTGTTTTGTTTACATATATTCTTACTTTCGATTTCCGGTCTACGTCATCGGACGGGAAAAGCATCGAAAAACAACGCAGTCTAAAATGAAATAATGAGAAAGATCGCCTTAATACAGCATACTATCATTATATGTAGACGGCAAAGGTGCCATATTCAATGCAAGGTACAATGACACCTGGTGAAATTTCTTAGAATTGCGATTTTGTTTTTTATGGAAATTTGTGGTATCGAGTGATTTGCACATGTCCATCACAGGTACTCGGCACAAGCTGAGAACTCGAAAAAATGACATTTAATAAGGATTTTTGGATCGACTCTCTTCACCCCCCTTAATAGACTAATATATAGAACAAGGTAAACAACATTGAAATCCTCGACAAACCAACCGACCTTCGTTTCATTCGTCTCAAATCTTAACTATGTGGTGTTTTACCAAATACCCGGTGTCATTTGAAAGGTGAGACAATAAGCTTTACGCTGATGTATAACTTGGCCGTTGGATGTTCTGGGCTTATTCATAATTACTTGGAATTTCGGGATAAAACACGAAAATCATCAGGTCGACATCGATTGCGTTCAAGTGAATAACTTCAATAAGTAGGACATCACCTGAACTGCCTGATTTACGATCAAACCTGAAGGTTTCATGTTCCGATTGAAGCATATTCTTAAATGGCATGTTTCGTGGTGCTCAGTTTTGATCGTGAATTGAATTTAATTCACACACCATGGTCGCAAGTCTCAGATTTACATTATTCTCCGAATAACATTGACAGAGATTTTTCCAGTCCAGCCATGAATAAAGCCTAGAACGCACTCAGACATCAACGCTCTCCCATTGGCTACTATTTTAGGCAACACAAAAGCGTTGATAAACTAAGTATAAATACAAGTTAATTTTTACCCTGGGCGAATAGTAGCCAATGGGAGAGCGTTGATGTATGAGTGCGTTCTAGGCTTTATTCATGGCTGGCCTGGAAAAATCTCTGTCAATGTTATTCGGAGAATAATGTAAATCTGAGACTTGCGACCATGGTGTGTGAATTAAATTCAATTCACGATCAAAACTGAGCACCACGAAACATGCCATTTAAGAATATGCTTCAATCGGAACATGAAACCTTCAGGTTTGATCGTAAATCAGGCAGTTCAGGTGATGTCCTACTTATTCACTTGAACGCAATCGATGTCGACCTGATGATTTTCGTGTTTTATCCCGAAATTCCAAGTAATTATGAATAAGCCCAGAACATCCAACGGCCAAGTTATACATCAGCGTAAAGCTTATTGCCTCACCTTTCAAATGACACCGGGTATTTGGTAAAACACCACGTAGTTAAGATTTGAGACGAATGAAACGAAGGTCGGTTGGTTTGTCGAGGATTTCAATGTTGTTTACCTTGTTCTATATATTAGTCTATTAAGGGGGGTGAAGAGAGTCGATCCAAAAATCCTTATTAAATGTCATTTTTTCGAGTTCTCAGCTTGTGCCGAGTACCTGTGATGTCCATTAAACGTAGAATCCATCTTCAATAAAAAATGCAGGCAGTGTTGTCCTTTTCCCAAATGCAGTCCTATCGCTGCATTCGAAAGTGTTTTGAATGCCTAGCTTTGTTCTTGGATATGTGAAGCACATTTGGCCACAAGTTGTTCTCGTGAAATATTTTATTATCAGTTCTGGTATGAATATGGTAGCAGACTTCCAGGAACCAGTGGTGCCTGCTGTCAACTCTATGAGTTAATTACATATGTGTTTAGTGTTCTATACATCTAAACCTTCATTTTGATGTATAATTTGTGTATATTTAATTTGAATTTAAGGAATGTGAGAGGTGGAAACTTCAAATAAACAAAATTCCATTACTTATATAGCCCCTTAACAGGACATCCAACCTAAGGTTGGTCAAATTTCATGTAATTTTTTTCCAAGTCTAAAAAAGACCCAAAATGAATAACCCCAATAAATTATATACCAAAATGCTTGGAATGAAACATAGAACATGCGGAAACTGGAATTTGCCATGGGGCTGCTGCCATGTATAGATAGCACCTGTCCACCTGAAAGTTAGTGTTGTGCGGTTTTATTTTTCTTGTTTTGGTTCAGTTTTTTAAAAAAAAACTCTGTTTATAGGTCGGTTTTCGTTTTTTTATAGTAAGATTTCTGCAGTTTCCAACAGAAACTATGTAGTGTCAATATAATGCCCATACTGTCATATTTTCAATGATGATTTAATTGGCAGTGACTAGCATTTGTGCTAAGTGTATAAATGGCAGGCATTATCAAAACAAAAAAATATAAAAGAAAATAAAATATAACAGTGTTCGCAGAATATCACCACTGATCACTCACCAATTCTAGGCACATGCCCCCCCCCCCCCCCCCCACCTCTGGTTTTTAAGTTCAGGCATAAGAGAGTCTATGTTGAATTGATATTAACACATGGGTGCGAAAAGAGCTAATTCACAAATTCCCCAGGGCTCTGTTCAGTGCTCACTCCTGGCTGGGGCCCTGGGCAGCCTAGCAAAGTGACCCTACCAGGCATTGCAAATAATAACAAGCATTGCCAAGTGGGTCACCTAGACACCCATTTTAACATATTTGACAATGAACTGATGTATGGACTCTTTTCAGTACCCCCACCCCCACCCCCCCACCCCCAGACACACACACTCACAGTGGCCAGTGCCACCACCCACTCTAGTAAAATAATCAGCAATCATTTCATGTCGGCCTGGAATGGGAAAGTCATATTGTTTGTTGTAGCTGGGTGGGATTCAAAACGAACCACTTTACCAAATACCTATTGTCTATCCCCCCACCTCGCGCACGCAATGGTTTTAGCTCAACAGAATTGATTTGACAAATTCACTAGTGTACTGTTATGTATTGTAACTTTTTTGCGTTTGCCGTTTGCCATTCCACTTTCTATTTCTACCGCTGATGTGTTCCTTTGGTTGGCCCCTTAAAATTAGTTGTGTGGGAATGCAACTGTGGCACGTTGACACCGATATTATGGAATGCAGCTTTTTCCCGTGGATATGGACGAGTCGGTCTTGGGACGTTTCGGGCTCGGACCGTTTCGGTTCAAGACGTTTTGGCCTTCATATATTGAACTAAATAGAATAAGAACTTGCAGTTTCGTGTTTTTAGTGGGCCGAAACCTTCAGGACAAATTGTCTCGGGTCGGAATGTCCTAAGACTGAATCGCAGTAAAACCTCTTCCCGGATAAGCACATCAAGGGAGGCAACAGACTACATCCGAAACACGTGGTGGGGCAACCCGTGACAAATGTTATTTTCGAATACAACAATGAAATACCAAGACCTTTTTCTGATATGATATTATTCACTGCCCAACAGATTGTAGATAAGACAGTAATTTTAATTAAACTGATTGACTATTTCAGACAAACCTGTTCAAAAACGAAGCCAATTGCGCAAGGTATGCAAAGTAATCTCCAGAAGTTGACAAGTGAGTTCCATTTCCTGTGGAGGGGGGGGGGGGGCAGGGGCACTCCATGGCATATGCCTTTTTCATCAAAGTTTAACTCTTTTTTCTCTTTTTGAAGATCCTGGCGGCACACATGTTCCAAACACTATCAGACAGGTAACCCTCCACATAAGTGTATCTGCAAAAATCATATTACATTGCAAAATATTCTTTTAGACTTTTAGTTTTGGACTTTTCATGCTTCTTACTTCCAACTGTAACAATTAATTTAATAGAATAGAATAGAAAAACCCTGCCATAATCAACATGTTGAGTTTCAGAAGCCTCCATAACAGCTCCAATAAAAGTGTAAAACATCAGATTGGTGGCTTTACAGAATATTCATTAGCTTGTTAAGTAATTTGAACAAAATATTCACAAAACAGATTTTGTTGCAATTAATTTGAGGATGTCAGCAGGCACTTTCCAACAAATTGTAACAAATCAACTAGTTATAAACAAAATTTTCTAACTCGAAAGAGTGAAAAAGAACCATAATGTGTGGAGGAAACATGCTACAGCAGCTACACAGGCATCATTTCCCCATGATGCTTGTTATAGCCCCCATATTATATTGAGATTGATATATCCATAAGTAGATAATTATATGAGAAAGATATTTTTTTTTATTTCTGCATTTTCTGACTGGTCTAACTCATTTGCACTCAGTGACCTTGTTTACATCTTTGTTACACTGATATATTGTACATATAGCTGTTGATTGTTTGTTTAAATAGGTCAGTGACCTTGTTTACTTGAACTTTAACAGAATCCCCTAGAAACTGTTAGAACATTGAAGAATTTTCATCTTCTGGAACATTCTATCTGGTTACTATATAAAGGTTTGTCAACAGAATTCAAAAACTCATTCTTAGAAAGCCTTTCAAAAAGACTCACTTCAGTTATTTCCATTGGAGAATTATTATTGTTCTAGGACAGTGCATTTATTATAGAAGCAGTGCTTCTTTGTGATTCTGGAAGATTGATTCCAAAAGAGAATTTTTGAAGAGAATTTGTTCGTCTTGGAAAAGAGAATTTATACTTTCTGTGAAACAGAATAATATTATTTTGTGAAAAGCCAGGATTCTACTGGATTGTTTGGAAATTACCTGTGGCACAAACACTTTTTGGATTTTTTACTCCATTTGAATTTTGCGGAGCATTTTATTATATTTTATTGGAGACTGCTGAAATTTCAAAGTGAAAATTTTATTACAAATCTACGGGATACTGTTTCTGTGAGACATTCTTGGATTTAATACTACATCTACCAGCTGGTAACTTTCTTCAGAAGATACTTCACCACTGGATTACTGGATTCTGTCAAACTGTACTTTGGACTAATTCTATAATTGATAAGTACCATTGTTTTTATTTTCTGTAACCCAATTAGTGTAAAAGATCTTTGTATCATTTTTTTTATATTAATTTTTTTTAATTAAATTTCAGAATAGTTAAATTCATAGTTTTGTTGCTGATTCTCAGATTTCTTTCTGTTACCAATATCTATAATATTTCCACACCGTAACAGAAATTGGGGGCTCGTCCGGGATTGAATATTAGATAACGAGAAAATTGCTAATTGCAATTATTATTTTGGCTCACTTTCAAAACATTTAAATTTTCTTAGAAAATTTCAGTATTATTATTTATATTCTGAGAACCAGCAAACCTTTTCATCATGGTATTTATTGTGACAGAATTTATTTCTGAATTTGAAAGCTCTCCTAGTTTGGCTCTTTTAGAATCTCTTAAGAAGGAGGATTTATTTCAACTTGCTCAGTATCTAAAATTACCTGCCACCCCTGGTCTGAACAAACATAAACTTAAACAGCTCATTGTTAATCATTATATGGAGGAAGGCCTTTTGCCTCAGTCTGAAACTCTCCCCTCTGAACCACAACCCACTGATGCCCTTGAACTCAAAAACTTAGAATTGGAACTAAAGAGATTAGAAATGCAACAAGAAATGAAAAGGCAGGAAAATGAAATGAAATTAAAAGAATTAGAAGCTCAAAAAGAAAGGGAACAAATTCAGGCTCAAAAAGAAAGGGAACAAATTCAGGCTCAAAAAGAAAAAGAGGATAGGGAATTAAAATTAAGGGAAATAGAAGCTCAAAAAGAAATGCACTTAAAAGAATTAGAAATTCAGGCCCAAAAGGAAATAAAAATAAAAGAATTAGAATCTCAACGTCAAGGCTCAAATGTAATTTCTCCAAGTAGATTTGATGCAACTAAACATGTTAGGCTAGTTCCCCCCTTTCAAGAAAAAGAAGTTGATAAATATTTTTCACATTTTGAAAAAGTGGCAACAAGTTTAGAATGGCCAAGGGATGTATGGACTTTGCTACTGCAAAGTGTTTTGAAAGGGAAGGCCCAAGAAATCTATTCCGCTCTCTCTTCTGAGCAAAGCAACAATTATGACGCTGTTAAAGAGGCAATACTTAAGGCATATGAACTTGTTCCAGAGGCATATAGGCAGAAATTCAGAAATTATTATAAAAATGAAAATCAAACTCATGTGGAATTTGCCAGAGAAAAGCAAAATTTATTTGACAGGTGGTGCCACTCAAAAGAAATAGGGAAAGATTTTACAAAATTAAAGGAAATGATGCTGATTGAGGAGTTCAAAGGAAAGATACATTCAGATATAAAGGCCCACCTGGATGAACAAAAAGTTGACACATTAAATAGAGCAGCAGTACTGGCAGATGACTATGCCTTAACTCATAAAATGAGTCGTAACGCCACAAATTTTTGGCCCCACAAGAATTCTTTCCAAAGTGGACCTAGACCAGCTTCAGATAAAACTCATCCTTCCAATCATCCTTCCCATCCTACGAACTTTTCACCACCTAAATTTTATCGGAAGCCTAATGAGAATAAGTCATCCAATGCCAGCCCTACACCATTACGACCCAACATTTCAGCTAAAACTTGTAATTATTGTAAGAAAGCAGGTCATTTATTATCTGATTGCTGGCTGTTAAAAAGGAAAAATGAGTCCTCTACTTCACAGAATGCACTAGCATGTGCTCCATGCCCTGAAAATTATGTTATAAAGCAAGACGCTTTAGAAAATTATAAGCCATTTATTTCTGAAGGCTTTGTTTCCCTTGATGGGGATAAGCACTGTTCCTTACCAATAAAAATACTGAGAGACACAGGGGCTACTCAGTCATTAATGTTAGAAGGCATTTTGCCATTTTCTGAAGAAAGTGCTACAGGGGCACAAGTTCTAATATCAGGTATTGAGTCAAACTCTTTAAAGGTCCCACTTCATAAAATAAATTTAAGAAGTAGCTTAGTAAATGGGACTGTGACAGTAGGAATCAGACCTACTCTACCTGTAAAAGGTATTTCTTTATTATTGGGAAATGACTTAGCTGGTGACAAAGTCACTGTAGAACCTCAAGTGGTGGATAAGCCGAGCACAGATGAAAGTATTATTAATTTGAAGGAATGTTTTCCTTTTGCCTTTCCAGCATGTGCTGTGACTCGGTCCATGGCAAAGAAAGCTGAGGTTGATAACAACCTCAATTGTGTTGATTTAAACAGCAAAGCTGAGGATAAGAACAGTCACAGAATTATGGATTCTGAAGATATTGATTTGTCTCAGACATTTTTGAGTCAGTGTGATGACTCCTCTAGAAATTGTAAAGAGGTCACTACACCTGAGAGTGATAGGGGGACCTCCTTGAATGTCATTTCCCGGACATCTTTAATTCAGGAACAGGAAAGTGATCCTGACCTTGCCGAGCCACGTGAAAAGGCTCTAACACAGGCTGAAGCCCAAAACTCCCCTGTCTGTTATTTCAGAAAATCTGGTGTACTTATGAGGAAATGGCGACCACCAGAAGTACCCTCCAATAGTGATTGGGAGGTTATTTATCAAATAGTTGTCCCCACTAAATACCGGAATGAAATAATAAGCCTGGCTCATGAAAATCCAATGGCTGGACATTTGGGAATTAGGAAGACCTACTCTCGTATTCAGCAATGTTTTTACTGGCCCAAGCTTCGACAGGATGTTGTCGAATTTTGTAAAACATGCCACATCTGTCAAATTGTAGGAAAACCCAACCAGAAGATTCCTCCTGCTCCCCTTCAACCAATCCCTGCTTTTGAGGAGCCATTCAGTAGAATTATTATTGATTGTGTTGGCCCATTGCCTAGAACAAGATCTGGAAATGAATATCTTCTTACCATCATGTGTGCTTCTACACGATTTCCTGAAGCTATACCTCTAAGAAATATTAAAACTAAGACAATAGTTAAGGCCTTGATAAAATTTTTCACGACTTTCGGTCTACCCAGGTCAGTGCAATCGGACCAAGGCTCAAATTTTATGTCAAACATTTTTCAGCAGGTGATGTATGAGCTCAAAATTAAGCAGTACACATCAAGTGCCTATCATCCCGAAAGTCAAGGAGCTCTAGAACGCTTTCATCAAACACTGAAGACCATGATAAAGGCCTATGGGGAGAATAATGAGAAGGATTGGGATGAAGGAGTACATCTCCTCTTATTTGCAGTCCGTGAGACTGTACAGGAATCTCTGGGGTTCATCCCTTTTGAATTAGTGTTTGGACACTCAGTGAGGGGTCCACTCACTGCTTTGAAGGAGAAATGGCTCGAGGAAGAGCCACCTGAAATTTCTCTTCTGGACTATGTGTCCACTTTTAAGGAAAAACTGCACCAGGCCAGAGAAATGGCAAATAAACATTTACAGAAAGCCCAGAGTCATATGAAGACCTGGTATGATAAAAAGGCAAAATTTCGCACCTTTAAACCTGGGGACAAGGTGCTAGTCTTATTCCCTTTAAAGGGCAATGCTTTACAAGCAAGATATTCAGGCCCTTATATTGTTAAGCACAAGATCAGTGATACTGATTATGTTGTTGAGACTCCCGATAGACTCAAAAATACTCAGCTGTGCCATATAAATATGTTGAAAACTTATTATGAGAGAGAACCAAACTCTCTACCAGTCTCAACAGTCACCCACATGGATGAGCTGGAAAATCCTGTAGAGGATATTCATGAAGGCGGCGAAAATGTACCTCTGAAGTTACAGAACTCAGATGTCCTGAGAGATCTACAAAATAAAACAGATTATTTACTGCCTGACCAAAGAAAAGATTTAGTTGATTTAATTTTCAAATATCAACACTTATTTCCCGATGTGCCTAGTAGGACATCTGTTATTTTTCATGATGTTGATGTAGGAGAGGCAAATCCCATCAAACAGCATCCATATAGATTGAACCCTTTCAAAGCTGAGATCATGCGAAAGGAAATACAGTATATGCTGGACAATGATATCATAGAACCTAGCCATAGCAACTGGAGTTCGCCCTGTATACTCGTCCCAAAACCTGATGGCAGTTACCGATTTTGTACGGATTACCGAAAGGTGAACAGCCTCACCAAAACAGACAATTATCCAATTCCAAGAATTGATGACTGCATTGACAAACTTGGCCATGCTAAATTTGTGACAAAATTTGACTTGTTAAAGGGTTATTGGCAAGTCCCTTTAACAGAAAAAGCAAAAGAAATATCTGCTTTTGTTACCCCATTTGGGTTGTATCAATATAAAGTAACCCCTTTTGGCATGAAAAACTCTCCGGCAACGTTCCAGCGCATGGTTAACCACTTAATTGCAGACCTAGATCACAGTGAAGCTTATATTGATGATGTTATTATACACACAGATACAAATTGGGCTGATCATCTAAAGCATATTCAAGAATTTTTTGACAAAGTGACCCAAGCCAACCTAACTATTAACTTGGTAAAATCAGAATTTGGCAAAGCAACTGTAAATTATTTAGGTAATGTTGTGGGGCAGGGGCAGGTGAGGCCGATTGCGGCTAAAGTTGATGCCATTGTAAATTTTCCAGTACCAAACTCTAAAAAAGAGCTCATGAGATTCTTAGGCATGGCTGGATATTTTAGAAAATTTTGTTTAAATTTTTCAGATGTTGTCTCCCCTTTGACCAGTTTATTGAGCAAAAGGGTTAAGTTTGTTTGGACTGAGGAATGTCAGAAATCCTTTAACAGAATAAAAACTTTATTAAATAATTCCCCTGTCCTGGCCAGTCCCAATTATGAAAAGCCCTTCAAATTATTCATAGATGCAAGTGACAATGGAGCAGGTGGGTACATTGCCCAGGAAGATTCCCAAGGTATTGATCACCCTGTATGTTATTTTTCCAGAAAATTTCTCAGACATCAAAAGAATTACTCTACGGTAGAAAAAGAAACTTTGGCTCTAATTTTGGCATTAACCCATTTTGATGTGTATCTAGGAACCGCCCAATGTCCAATTACAGTTTACACCGATCATAACCCCTTAACATTTATCAATAAAATGAAAAACAAGAATCAAAGATTATTGCGGTGGAGTTTAGCCCTTCAAGAATATAATTTAGAGATTAGGCATATTTCGGGAAGAGATAATGTTGTAGCTGATGCTCTTTCCAGAATATCCTAATTTAAAATGATATGATCGGTCCCTTTTCACTTCAAGTGTATCTATGTTTATTAAAAAAAAAAATTGTGAAGATTATGGTGTGTGTGTATTGTAAACCAGTCAGAGTCTGCTAAAATTATGTAAAAAAGTTTTCAGTACCTTCAAACTTTTTCTTTTAAGGCGGGGTGTGTTATAGCCCCCATATTATATTGAGATTGATATATCCATAAGTAGATAATTATATGAGAAAGATATTTTTTTTTATTTCTGCATTTTCTGACTGGTCTAACTCATTTGCACTCAGTGACCTTGTTTACATCTTTGTTACACTGATATATTGTACATATAGCTGTTGATTGTTTAATTGTTTAAATAGGTCAGTGACCTTGTTTACTTGAACTTTAACAGAATCCCCTAGAAACTGTTAGAACATTGAAGAATTTTCATCTTCTGGAACATTCTATCTGGTTACTATATAAAGGTTTGTCAACAGAATTCAAAAACTCATTCTTAGAAAGCCTTTCAAAAAGACTCACTTCAGTTATTTCCATTGGAGAATTATTATTGTTCTAGGACAGTGCATTTATTATAGAAGCAGTGCTTCTTTGTGATTCTGGAAGATTGATTCCAAAAGAGAATTTTTGAAGAGAATTTGTTCGTCTTGGAAAAGAGAATTTATACTTTCTGTGAAACAGAATATTATTTTGTGAAAAGCCAGGATTCTACTGGATTGTTTGGAAATTACCTGTGGCACAAACACTTCTTGGATTTTTTACTCCATTTGAATTTTGCGGAGCATTTTATTATATTTTATTGGAGACTGCTGAAATTTCAAAGTGAAAATGTTATTACAAATCTCCGGGATACTGTTTCTGTGAGACATTCTTGGATTTAATACTACATCTACCAGCTGGTAACTTTCTTCAGAAGATACTTCACCACTGGATTACTGGATTCTGTCAAACTGTACTTTGGACTAATTCTATAATTGATAAGTACCATTGTTTTTATTTTCTGTAACCCAATTAGTGTAAAAGATCTTTGTATCATTTTTTTTATATTAATTTTTTTTAATTAAATTTCAGAATAGTTAAATTCATAGTTTTGTTGCTGATTCTCAGATTTCTTTCTGTTACCAATATCTATAATATTTCCACACCGTAACAATGCTTGATCACAATACCAAATATCCTTCAAATTGGAGTAGTAGTGGCTGAGATAAAAGGGAGAATGTTCCTATGGGTTAGAGGGCAGAGGTCTCCATGGCACTAGATGTGCCTTTGACTTTCCAACTTCCAGGTCCGGGGCATAATAATCACAACACACCCACCTTATCATTTCATAATTTCAGTAAAATAAACAGAATTATCTACTTTATACGTAAAAACAGTAACGTTTTATCTTTTATCGTTATCGAAAAACTCGCCGTCAATAAAAAATCTTTTATCGTTACTGCAGTAACAATAAAAGTCACGTGATATCGCAAGAATACAACGTTCACGCCCATCTCATTTGCATGACGTGCTATTTCATTCAACACTTTGAATAACTAATTATCGCTGCCGCGGATCGAAACAAATAAAACGGGGCGTATTTATCGAAATGTATTGAATAAAAAAGAAGGCCATTAATTAAACTTACTGAATTGTAAAAATAAAATTTGACGGAAAAGAGTAAAAATTAGTAACTTACACTTTTTCAAATGAGATTATTTCACCCTTCGAGACTTTAATTATCCTGACGTTCAAACGTCACTGGGAATTCAGTTTCTTCAACATTTTTCAAAATGTGACGTCAAACGTCGGAAAGTACAAATAACCAGTTATTTTTCACATTAGTGATTATCTGGTTGAAGGCTAGATTATTTTTAGTGGTCTGCATTTGTTAATCAAAACTTGTTTTATTACGGGAGTGGGGGAGGTGGGGGTGTAGATAAAAGGGTTATATACACATGGTGTTTGTAAAAAATCTTTTATCGCGACTCGAGCGTTTTCGGGGGCTACATAGCTACTCGTCGCTGCGCGACTCGTAGCTATATATGCCCCCGAAAACGCTCTCGTCGCAATAAAAGATTTTTTACAAACACCATGTGTATATAACCCATATTTATCGATTTTAATTAATTTATAGATGATGGGAAAATATTTGGCTTCTTTCTCCTTCTCGTACTGTTACCACAAACATCTGCAGTCAGAACGATGCTGACAAATGAAACTGAACGCATGTGATCTAGTGTGTTGGGTTAAAAAGTAACTCGGTATGGATAATGAAGAAATTGTGAATATTTTGTGTATTTCATTTGTTTAAATGCCAATTGCGGCTAATTCTGACTGTGGATTCGTTAATTCATTAGGGTTTTGACCATCACGGTCACACTGACAGCTGTAATGTTTATTACGATATGCAAATTGGGAGATAGTTTCTGGTAAAGGAGATTTGTCACATTTGTCAGTGTTAAACGATGACAAAAGACACTGATCAACACTTGTGTTGGCAAGAAAAAACTAAATTCACATCATTGTCCAAACGCACCTTATTTAAAAGCGCGAATGCATCATTTTCAACCCATCTTCCATCAGACCTTTGCTGACATCAACAATGTCCGTGGCGAAGATCCATGGTTACTAGGAAGTAAATAACTTCACAACATCGGGAGAAATCAACACGCTCAATATAGTTCCTGGTCACTTGAAATATACTTCGAGAAAAAAGTGATATTTTTATACTGTACCAATGACCCAGACTTAGCTGGTGCTAACTCTAACAAAACCAGGGCCAAACACAAATTTTGCCCCCCAATCCCCAAAATTTGCATCCAAAACAAAAAGAAATCATGTCCTAAAGGACCTCCATACTACGCCTCTACTGTGCATGCGCAGTGACGCAGACGTCCCGAAATTGGCGCCAATTATCATTCTCTGTTTGGCCCTTCATCAGTCAACATCTCACTGATCTTTGTGCTTGTAAATCTCAGTTTAAAGGATGCCAGACACGTAATTTTTGGAGAAAATGTGATTCTAAGGAGGATAGAAGGAGGAGAGGAAAAAGAAGTGACAAAAAATAATCAGGGCTGTACTTAAAATTTTTTGATGAAATTATGTTAAGTTGCCTATTTCTTGTTGTCATTCTTGCTAATTGTTGCACTGCTTATTCAGTGTTTCCTCTTCCCTAACTTTCTAAAGTCCCCCCTTGCAATTCTCCCATGCTTTTGGCATATTTTTGAGAAATTTCATTTCTAAAATTTCCTGGGAGAGTTGCTTGGTTACAGAATGTTTTCTGTTATTTTCCCCATAGTTACGTTTTCACCCATGGGTGTATAACGTTTGTGTTCTGCATCTTCCATCTGATGTTCTACAGATTCTCCCCTGGGAGTCTCTGTTTTGCATCAGATAGAGTGTAATTGATGACTGATTCCGGGCCAGTTTTTTCAGTGCCTGGAGTCATGTTTTCTGGTGTTTTTAAACTGTTTGTTTTCATTGGCAACAGCCTTTTTTGAGGGGGGCTGTTTGCCTTTGCTGTAGTTTATCTCACTATAAGATACATTTATATTATCCGAAAGTGTCTCATTAATTATTTAATATAAATTTAAAATTTTTGACCACAATTTGCCATCGGATCCATCGGGGCTCAACGTTACTTTTCAGCAACTTGGGCTTCGCTGAAAAAATATTTTTTCAAAATTATTTTGTTTTGCAATTGTTTTTTCATTTATTAATGGATCATGTTATTATGTATCTTTGTGTCAGGGGTTTTTGCGAGTAACTAGGACTTATTGTTGTTCTTTCACAATGAAGGGACATTGTTCAAATTGTAATAGGAAGAAATCTTCCTCTGACTTTCATGATCATTGTATTAATTGTAGTCAGTGTTCTCGCATTAATCCCTGTCCTATATGTGAATATTGGGATGAGAAACATTGGAAACGTGTGTCACAATATGTTGTTTCTGGAGAAAGAGCGATTCCGGCTCTTTCTCCGCAAGGTCACTCTACTCTCTCAGTTTCTATTTCAGAGGAACCAGAACAGGGTGATGTTTCCATGTTATCTTCTTCAAGTGTGAGTCCGTCGTCACAAATGAATTCAGAGCTAGCGGCAAAAGTGCTCATGGAGATTAGACAAATGTCGTCCGCTAGCTCGCCCGGTGTAGCGTCCATTCACCGAATGGTTCGGCAGCCGGGTTCGTCCGATGCGGTCCAAGAGGAAATTTTGGGTGATGCGAGCACTATAAACATAATAGATGCACACCCAGTGACGGCGGATAGTAAGCGAGAACGGAGGAAGCCTTTGAGTCCGGTTCCTAGCTCGTCCAGGTCCAGCCGGGCCGCGAGCGAGAGAGGCCCCTCTCTCGTACAACAACATCTGGGACCAGATGTTGTGGTACAAAATGTGTCTTTAGCGGAGCATACGTCCGTCGCTCGGGACGCTCCGTTGTATAAGCAGTCCGCAGAGACTGTTAAGGCTTCCTCTTCTCCTCAGCGCACACGACCGCACCTTGGCTGCGTGACCGCCGATATATTACCAGCTTCGCCGATGAAGGATTCTTCGGCGACCAGGTCACACCATCCGGCAGCCAGGGATTCGAGACCGATGGACTCTGGACGTTCACATAGGAAAAGTATGCGGGAGCCATCTGATGCGGAGCTGCCCTCGGCGAAGCAGCGAAAGACTGCGCCTCCGCAGGTCTCGACGCCGGACATTCTTGTGCAGATAGCACAGCTTATCGCAGCAGCCGACAGAAACGGTGTCGGATCGTGAATTATCCGACGGCGCTGGGTCGGTACGCTCCGCCGAAGCATCGGGGGCGGACGACCGGGAACATCATGAGGTCCGACCGGATGGTGAAAGGGATACGGATGACTTGGAGCTATCCCTTTCGGAACAACATAAAGCTGCCGTCGACTTCATCCGGCACTTTCTCCCTCAAGTTGTTCCGTCGGGCCAGACTGCTGCGCTTCCGGACAAGAGAATTATAGCGTCATTGGACTCTGAATTTTTTGAGCGGTTCAGGGACATCGCTCCCGAGTTTCCGTCGCAGTCCAATAATGTTGCAAGAACATTTGAATTATTGAACGACGCTATATTTAAACTTGCTTCCAGGACGGGGAAAGCAGGTTTCTTGTCCGCTAATACTCTCAACCTGCCTTTCATTAATGCAAGGAATAAATTCGATACGGCAGGACAGGGTATACCGAGAGTTCCTCTGCGTATGGACGACGAGGCGGAAGACTTAGAGCTATCATTACCGTCGTCAGCTTCTATTCCAACCGCTGTGTTGGAAACAGCTATTGCGTCTAACAGAGCCAATTTAGATGCCTTATCTTACGCAGATCACCTTACTAAGGCGTTATCACTGCGCCTTCAGGGGAAAGAGTTTCAGGATATACAATCCTCTTTAAGACTTCTTTCAAGGGCAGTAGCTTATTCCACGTGTAACTCCGCCCTTTCAGTGGCAAATCTGGAGTTGGTTAGACGTGACGCAGCCCTAGCTACATCCACACTAGTGGATTCTAAGGTGAAGAACTCTCTTAGAGTCGCTTCGGTCTCAGGAGAACTTCTCTTTGACGGCAAGCTTTCCGCTATTTATGATAAAATTAAAAAGAAAGCTAATGATTCTCTGTTGTTCAGATCTGCTCCTAAGAAGTCGGATACAGCAGACACGAATAAGACAGGCACTTCTGGGTCTAATGCGCCCAAGAGAGGTTCCTATAGAGGTTCCGGTGCGTCCTCTTGGTCTTATTCGAGAGACCGTCAGGATAGCGACTCTCGTTCGGGACGTCCTTCAGGCCGGGACAATCGGTCGGACGCCCCGAGGTCGACGAGGCGAGGTGCGGGTCGTGGAAGACGTGGTTTCTCCTACCGCAGGCCTCGCAGGTCCAGGAGGTGATGGCTTAAACCTCTATCGTATTCCGGTTGGTGGAAGGTTGTCAAGCTTTTCACAAGAATGGGCGTCGATTACGGACGACCCTTGGGTGAGAGGAGTGACTTCGGAAGGTCTAAAGATATCCTTCAAACGAAAGCCTCCATTAACTCGAAGTCCAAAGTGGACTCATCTTCCGTCAAATCCACAGAAAAGAGACGCTCTGTTATCAGAGGTGCAGTCTCTTTTAATGAAGAACGCGGTAGAGGTCGTAGAAAACCAGGAATCTCTGGGATTCTACAGCCATCTGTTTCTGGTTCCGAAACCAGACGGCTCGTTCCGTCCAGTCATAGATTTGAGCTGGATAAACAAGCTGATCGTCGCTCCGAAGTTTTATATGGAGACGATTCGATCGGTCAGAGCGAGTATTCGGGTGAACGATTATGCAACGAGCATAGATCTCAAAGATGCGTACTTTCACGTCATGGTACATCCGACATTCCGAAAGTATCTACACTTCGCAGTCCTAGGAGTGGTGTATCAATTCCGGGCGATGTGCTTCGGATTGAATCTAGCACCCTGGGCTTTCACTCGGGTAATGAACTCGGTAATGATCTACTTCCGAGCTCATTCGTCTGCGGTAACGTCGGCCTACCTGGACGACATTCTTCAGAGGTACGGCAACGAGTTAACGCTTCAGAACGATGTTCAGAATCTTCTTCTATTGCTCCGACGTCTCGGTTTTATAGTAAACGAGAAGTCGGATCTGGTGCCGTCCAAGTCATTCACTCATCTGGGAATGAGCTTCGAGACGCACAACAATCTCGTTCGTCTGCCGTTAACCAGAGCGAAATTAGTCAGTTGTTACGCTCGCTATTGTCTGCACGCAGACAAAGTCACGGCGAGAGAATTTATGAGACTGATAGGTCTGTGCGGAGCCGCCGCGGATCTCATTCCGATGGGGCGGTTACGCACACGTCCTCTTCAAATTTTCCTGACTCAGAATTGGAGTGTGAAAATTCATTCGCTCGATGTAGACGTTCTCTTGTCAGATCAGGTGAAACAAGAGATACAGACTTGGGCAAACATTCAGTGGTTAACTCAAGGAGTTCCGCTGCAGTTGCCGGATCCGAGTTTTACCGTTATGACGGATGCCAGTCAAACAGGTTGGGGTGCATCATTAATCCCAACGGATTCGAGATGCCAGGGTCTTTGGGATCCGCAATTCCTGTGCAAGCACATAAACATCAAGGAAATGATGTCAATTTGGCTTGCGTTACGTCACTGGATGGACATTATTCACGATGCTCATGTCCAAATCCTATCCGACAATACGACAGTAGTGGCGTATATACGGAATCAGGGAGGCACTCATTCAGTTCCGTTGTTCAATCTAACGGAAAGAATCCTTCTGTTTGCGTTAGAACATCACGTTCTTCTTTCGGTCCGTCACATACCGGGTCGTCTGAATGTGCTAGCAGACTCCCTTTCACGAAAGGGTCGCTTGTTGCCGTCGGAGTGGACTCTCAACAAACAAGTATTCAATCAGATTTGCTACCAATGGGAACGGCCAATGATAGACTTATTTGCGACACATCTCAACAATCAGTTGCAGACGTATGTGTCTCCGTGTCCGGATCCAAGAGCTTTTGCAGTAGACGCTCTGTCGATCCCTTGGGACGGAATGATAGGATATGCGTATCCTCCAGCGCCGTTAATTCAACAAGTATTGCTAAAGATAAAACAATCTCAATGCAAGATTCTGTTGGTAGCATCTCTGTCGCCACAGAGACCGTGGATAAATCTACTCAGGTGTCTGTTGTGGGACCTACCGCGGAAGCTTCCTCCACGGGAGGATCTTCTTTCGCAGGGGAAATCGCGCCAACTCCATCACAACCCGCAAGGTCTCAACCTTCACGTTTTTCCGTTGTGCGGTCCTTCTTGCATGGCAAGCACTTTACAGGACGAGCAGTGGACGCGATTTCTAACTGTAGGAGGACCTCCTCTTCGCTAAACTATGCGGCTAAGTGGAAGGTTTTTCGTCGTTGGTGTAGGGATCATTCTGTAGATATATTCGATCCCTCTATACCAGACATTGCAAACTTTCTAGTATACTTGTTTGACGAAATCAAACTGCAGCCTGTTACTATAAAGGGTTATAGATCTATGTTATCTGATACCTATGCACATCATGATAGTTTACAAATTGGATCTAATGTCTCTTTATCGAAGTTGGTTAGAAACTTTTCGATAAATAGACCCAGAACTCTTAGATTAATTCCTAAGTGGAATTTAGCTTGGGATCTCCTTAAATTGAAGGAAAAGCCATTTGAACCTCTTGGGACAGTAGATTTCAAATTCTTATCTTATAAGACAGCTTTTCTCTTAGCTTTCTCTTCTGCCAGAAGAGTCAGTGAGCTTCATGCACTATCGGTTGATGATTCTCATTATCGTAGTGTTGGGAACACTATCACCTTCACTACTAATGTGGGTTTTTTAGCTAAGAATCAGGCTCCTAATAAATATCCGGAACCTATTGTTATTAAGGCTCTTCCGTCTTCAGACGGGCGTAGGCCTTTACTCTGTCCTGTTAGAGCACTACGTATCTATAAACAGAGATCTCAGTTTATCAGAAAGGGTCGGAAACGTTTCTTTCTGTCTTTGATGCCTAATAGAAAGGACATTTCAGTCCATTCTATTGCTAGATGGATTCAGTTAACCATCCGTACTGCTTATGAAGATTTATCTTCTTCTCAGCAGTCTGTGCTTAAGATTTCTGCTCATGAAGTAAGAGCTCTTTCTACTTCCTGGGCTTATGCTAATAGTGTTGCTATTACAGATTTAATGAAGGCTGCTTATTGGTCTCAGCCATCCACATTTACGAATTTTTATCTCAGAAATATTGAGTCCATTTCTGGAGACCTGCATTGTTTAGGTCCGTTATCTGTTGCTCAGAATGTCGTCCACTAAACAGTTGCAACTATAGTTATGCAGGCTTTCTGTTCCGGCAGTGACTCCGTCCGGCTGCCCTCTTCGCTCTGGGCTATTTGACCCAGGGCAAGGGGAAGGGGGGGGGGGCGGGTGTTCCCTTAGGTCACCTGCTTTATAGTGAAAAGCAAGGGAATGCCTCCTCCAAGTCAGTATTTCTGAGTCGCTTCCGGGATGGTTTTAAAGTGTAATATTAATGTTTAAATTCATTCATGTCTTATTTTTAAAGTGTAGCTCGGTGTGAAGCATTTGTATATGTCAAGTGTCAAACGGGCTTTAATATACAATACTCGGACGCTTTTAAATGACTATAAAGAGTCTCAATTCTCAGGACTACTTTATTTATTGGCTTGCTTTAAAAATAATTAGTATAAGGGTTATACTGGATGTTAATAGAGAACATGAATGTTATTGTGCTCAATTATTAAGGGTAGTGTATCTTTCTAATTTAATATTAAATAAGAAAGATACATGTAAAGCCTAATACTCCTTTTCTCCTTAAGGGGTTACCTCTTTACTATATAGTTGAGCTTATTGGATTTTCCTCTATGTCCTAGGCCCTCCAGCCTGTTTACTATTCAGCTAAGTCTGGGTCATTGGTACAGTATAAAAATGTTAAAAAATTTATAGTAATTTATATATTTTTTATACTTACCAATGACCCAGACGGGGATGGCCCTCCCTGGAGTTGGGAACTCTTGCCTCCCCGTTGAGTACATAGCGCTGACCAGGCACTGCCAGTAAGAATGATAATTGGCGCCAATTTCGGGACGTCTGCGTCACTGCACATGCGCAGTAGAGGCGTAGTATGGAGGTCCTTTAGGACATGATTTCTTTTTGTTTTGGATGCAAATTTTGGGGATTGGGGGGCAAAATTTGTGTTTGGCCCTGGTTTTGTTAGAGTTAGCACCAGCTAAGTCTGGGTCATTGGTAAGTATAAAAAATATATAAATTACTATAAATTTTTTAACATTTGTATGGTGCTAACTCTTAAAAATCTAGGGCCAAACACAAATTTTGCCCCCCCCCCCCCCCAATCCCCAAAATTTGCATCTAAAACCAAAGAAATCATGTCCTGAATGGCCCTCCATACTTCGCCTCTACTGCGCATGCGCAGTGTCAAGGAGGTCCCGAAATTGGCGCCATTTATCATTCTTTGTTTGGCCCTTCATCAGTTCACATCTGACTGATCTTTGTGCTTGTAAATCTCAGTTTAAATGATGCCAGACACATAAATATTAGAGAAATGGTGGATCTAAAGAGGAAATAGAAGGAGGAGAGGAAAAATGAGTGACAGAAAAATATCAGGGCTGTAACTTGAAATTTTTTAATGAAATTATGTTAAGTTACCTATTTTCGAGGCATGGGCCTGTTGTTGTCATTCTTGTTATAAAGTTACACTGCTTGTTCAGTGTTTTCCTCTCTCCCTTTCCTTTAAGTCCCCCCTTGCTATTCTCCCATGCTTTTGGCATATTTTCTGTAATATTATTACTAAAATTTCTTGGGAGTTTTAGCTAGGTAACAGAATGAATTGTTCTTTTCCCCATGTTTACGTCCTCACCCATGGGTGTTTAGGTGTAGTGTTCTGCATCTACCATCTGATGTTCTGCAGTTTCTTCCCTGGAAGTCTCTGTTTTGCATCAGATAGTGTATTATTGGTAACTGATTTCGGGCCATGGTTATCAGTGCCTGGAGTCATGTTTCTGGTGTTTATACACTTCTTGTTTACATTGACAACAGTCTCTGTGGAGGGGGATTTCTTGTCTTTGTGTTAGTTTAATCATAACAAGATACATTATTATTATTCATAAGTGTTGCATTAATTTTTAAAAATATTTTTAAAATTTTTGTCCACACTTAGGCTTGGGATCCATTGGGGCTCAACGTTACTTTTCAGAAACTTGGGCTTTTCTGAAAAAATATTTTTTCAAAAAATTTTTTTGATTTCAAGTATTTTTTCTATGTTAATGGATCATGTTATTATGTATCTTTGTTTTCAGGGGTTGGTGCGAGTACTAGGACTTTTTGTATTCTTTTCACAATGAAAGGATATTGTTCAATTGTAATAAGAGGAACTCTTCCTCTGACTTTCATAATCATTGTATTAATTGTAGTCAGTGTACTCGCACTAACTCCTGTTCAGTATGTGTCAATTGGGATGACAAACATGGGAAGCGTGTGTCACGGTATGTTAGCGGGGAAATGGCCATGCCAGTCCTTTCTCCACAGGGTCACTCTAGTTTATCAATCTCTATTTCAGACGAACAAGAACAGGGTGATGTATCCGTGATGTCTTCCAAAAGTGTGCCTCCGTCATCACAATTAAATGAAGAGCTAGCTGCAAAGTGCTCATGGAAATACGTCTATTGCCTAAGAGGTCCCTAGTAGGATCGACGGCCTTTGACGTCCGCTAGCTCGCATGATGTAGCGTCCATTCATCGAATGGTTCGGCAGCCAGGTTCGTCCGTTGCGGTCCAGAAAGGAGTTTTGGGTGATGCGAGCACTATAAATCAACTAGGTGCACACCCAGTGACGGCGGATCAGAGGAGAGAACGGAGGAAGCCTATTAGTCCGGTTCCTAGCTCGTCCAGGTCCATCCGGGCTGCGAGCGAGAGAGGCCCCTCTCTCGTACAACAACATCTGGGACCAGATGTTGTGGTACAAAATGTTTCGCATTCGGTGCATACGTCTGCCGCTCGGGACGCTCTGTTATATAGACAGTCTGGAGAGACTGTCAATAAGGCTTCCTCATCCTCACGGCAGCGCACACGACAGCACCTTGGCTACGTGACCTCGGATATCCAGCCAGCTTCGCCAATCAGAGAATCCACGGCGACCAGGTCACGCCATCCGGTAGCCAGGGACACAAAGCCTGTAGACTCCGGATGTTCGCATAAGAAAAATATGCAGGAGTCAACGTACATGGAGCTTCCAGCGGCAAAGCATCGTAAGACCGCTACTCCACAGGCCTCAGTGACGGACGTGCTATCCCAAATAGCACAACTTATCGCAGCATCCCAGCAACGACAGAATCTCTGTCGGATCAGGTTATATCCGACGACACTGGGTCGGTACGCGCCGCTGAAGCATCAGGTACGGACGTCCGAAAACTTCATAGGGTCCGACAGGATGGCGAAAGGGATTCGGAGGGTTTCGAGCTTTCCCTTTCGGAACAACATAAGCTGCCGTACATTTCATCCGGCTTTATCTTCTAGAGGTTGTTTCGTCGAACCAGAATGCTGCGATGCCGGATAAGAGACTGAGAGCGTCTGTGGACACAAGAATTTTTTGATCGGTTCAGGGACATCGTCCCTGAGTTTCCGACACAGTCCAGTAATGTCACAGGAACTTTCGAATTATTGAATGACGCTATATATATATGCTTGCTATTAAACAAGCAAGTCTGGTTTCTTGTTCGCAAAAGTTAACGTGATGTCTTCCAAAAGTGTGCCTCTGTCGTAATTAGTTAAATGAAGAGCTAGCGGCAATAAGTGCTCATGGAAATATGTCAATCGCCTAAGAGGTCCCTAGTAGGATCGCCGGCGTTGACATCCAATAGCTCACCCGGTGTAGCGTCCATTCATCGAATGGTTCGGTGGCCGGGTTCATCCGTTGCGGTCCAGGAAGGAGATTTGGATGATGCGAGCACTATAATAAGACAAAGTGCACACCCAGTGACGACGGATCAGAGGAGAGATCGGAGGAAACCTATTAGTCCGGTTCCTAGCTCGTCCAGGTCCATCCGGGCTGCGAGTGAGAGAGGTCCCTCTCTCGTACAACAACATCTGGGACCAGATGTTGTGGTACAAACGTTTCGCATTCGAAGCATATGTCCGCCGCTCGGGACGCTCCGTTATATAGACAGTCTGAGAGACTGTCGATAAGGCTTCCTCATCCTCACGGCAGCGCACACGACCACACTTTGGCTACGTGACCGCGAATATCCAGCCAGCTTCGCCATTCAGGGATTCCATGGCGAACAGGTCACGCCATCCGGTAGCCAAGGGACACGAGGCCTGTAGACTCCGGACGCTCGCATAATAGAAGTATGCACGGGTCAACGTACACGGAGCTTCCAGCGGCAAAGCAACGTAAGACCGCTTATCCACAGGACCCAGTGACGGACGTGCTATCCAAAATAGCACAACTTATCACAGCATCCCAGCAAACGACAGAATCTGTCGGATCAGGAATAATCCGACGACGCTGGGTCGGTACGCTCCGCTGAAGCATCAGGTACGGACGACCGAGCACTTTATAGGGTCTGACAGGCAGGATGGCGAAAGGGATTCAGAGGATTTCGAGCTTTCCCTTTTGGAACAACAGAAGCTGCCATAGATTTCTTCCGGCATTATCTTCCCGAGGTTGTTCCATCGGACTAGAATGCTGCGATGCTGGATAAGAGACTAATAGCGTCATTGGACACAGAATTTCTTTTTGATCGGTTCAGGGACATCGTCCCTGAGTTGCCGACACAGTCCAATAATGTCACAAGAACATTCGAATTATTGAACAACGCTATATATATATATATAAGCTTTCTACCAAAACAGGCAAGTCTGGTTTCTTGTCCGCAAATGCTCTAATCTGCCTTTCATCAATTCAAGGAATAATTTGAAACGGCAGGACAGGGCATACCGAGAGTTCCTCTGCGTCTAGACGACGAGGCTGAAGACATGGAATTGTCTATAACGCCGTCTATGTCAATTCCAACCTCGACGTTGGAAACGACAATAATGTCTAACAGACTTAACTTAGACGCTTTATCATACGCAGACCACCTTACTAAGGCGTTATCATTACGTCTTCAAGGGAAAGAATTCCAGGATATGATCCTCAATGAGATTTCTTTCAAGGGCAGTAGCTTTTCCACGTATAACTCCACCCTTCAGTGGCAAACCTGGAGTTGGTTAGACGTGACGCAGCCCTAGCTATATCCACGCGCATGGATAGTAAGGTGAAGAACTCTCTCAGAGTCGCTTCAGTCTCGGAGAAGCTTCTCTTCGACGGCAACCTTTCAGCAATCTATGAATTGCTCGATATAGACGTTCTCTTGTCATTCAAGTGTAAGAAGAGATTACTATTCATTAATTTAACCAAACTTGTAGAAACTTTATCATTACTCATTAATTAAAGATCTTTAAAAATTTAAGTTTAATTTAAAAATGTAAATTTTTATGTGAGTTTTTAGAAATTAATAAAAAAAAAATTAATCTAATCTTTTAGAAAAACTAACCTTCAATATCATTATTTGTCCTAACTGTGTGTCCAAAACTGCTCTACTCTTGGATTCCAAAGGTTGTTGAGTCGACCCACTGTTGTTGAACATAATTAACCAATTCTCTGAGTTTCGAATCTGGTGGTGTTCTATTATATAAAGCATCAAACGTGTCACAGATTTGCATGGCAGGCAAAAATGGCAGCGCTAAAATCTGTCTAACAAAATCGTGAACAGCTCCACCTTCTCTGTACGCAGACGTAGACCAATTGTTGTAACCTTTCGATATACAGCTTGTGACCAATGGAAGCACAACCTTCTTTAATTTCACGCCCAGGAAACACTTCTCTAACAGCTTGCCAGACGGCTGGAATGAATGAATGACTGAATACATTACCTGCTTCAAAATCTAAGACAAAGTTTGTCACCACTGATTCCTGTAACTTTGACGATATCGCCTGCAGTACCTTTACATAATCTGCCTGACTACGATTCGACATTAAAACAAAGACCAGAGGAAACTTTTTTCTTCCAGTCTTTCTGTGTGAATGCATTGATGCTTAATAACTGGCCTTTGTGAAATGGTGCCCCAACAATCTGTTAATAAAAAAGTAAAAGTTTTTAGCATATGTATTTGATGAAAACTTAAATGAAACATGAACTGAACTGTACCACCCCCTCCACCCCCAACGATATGATATTTTTACATTCACATATTGATTTTCATAGATAAACGGACTGAAACATGCCATTTTATTCATCGTTTAAAAGGCTATAGACAATAGAGACAAAATATTAAATATTATATTCAAATTACCTTGAATGTTCCATCAATAAACCATCGACATACTCTGCTCAGAAGGTTTAGTTGAAATGGAGAAGAAAAGATGAAATGTCGTGTAGTCTGCATGTAGATATCAGCAACCAGGAAGGTGTCTATGTTAAGGAAGTCAGTGTTTATCTCGAATTGTAGGTCTGTTGGCTGAGAAGGACAATTCTTAGCACGGTGTTTGTTGATATATCTTTTGGTGGTATCAGTACGGGGCTTCAATGCTAAATTCTCACTTGTCAATGTCTCTCGAATAGCTATTCCAGTTGCCAGACGGTATAGGTCGTTGTTAGCCTTGGCTTTTGCATTGGCGTATACTTGTTTTCGGACTACCAGTTTAGGGTCAGCAGGATTCTGATGTTCGATTGAAGGTGTTACCATTTTGTGATTCGGTTACAAAAAACGCAGTACCACTGCTTCTGACACTGCACCTCCATCTAGTGGTACCATTTTTCTCAGACTGGAAAGAGAGAACAATAGAATCGAGTGAAAAATAGAATGAAGAAATGAATAATGAATGAAAATTTAACAGCGATTATCAAAAAATATGTCGCTGTTTCTTTTACCCCACTCATATCAAATTTATTTACTTTGTAGAATTTAATATTAAATATTATTATATATTATTATTATTATATATGTATATACTATGATTATTATATCACTTATTACTCTGAACTTATGAATGAAGCTAGTAAATAATACTGACCTTCTTGTTGTATGAATAGCCATCAGTAGGCTTGCCGCGATTATGAAATTCCATAGTCGATTAATCAGAGCCCAAAATCGACGATTAGTCAACTTTTTTGACCACATTTTTTAACAAAGGGCCGACTAAAACGATATGACTGAATGGCCCTAAAGGTAGGTATAACCAGGCGTTTGGCCGTTTACATTTCAAATAACATGGTGACACAGTCAACGATCCATCATTCCCACATTATAAGGCTTGGTGAACGTCGGAATGAACATTTCGTTGACCTTATTCTGTTAAGTTGGTCAATCGTCTACCATACCGTTAAACAGTAATACACCCTGACGCCCGAAATTCAGATGAAACATAACAGTGAGCAGCCAGAAGGAACTAGGCCAGATCCGAGGGAGGGGGATTTTACAACTTTCAAGGTCTGTTCTGCTCGACCCTGTAAGGGCACTAAGGACGTAAAAAGTCACATCCCCCTCCCTCCCCTTCCGTACACACTGACGATAATTTATCAGTGGTGGGAAATGTTGTGATTTTTGGATTTCCAACATGAAAAGAGTGCCCCAAGGGAGCTAACTCTAGTTTTGTGATGCAAAATAGATTAAATATTTTGTGTTACAAAACTGGCTATGCAAATTTCATCAAACGCAGCGAGTTTCATTTCGTGTTGTTCAAAATAAAGATTTATGAGCAAAGAATGGTTATTGGAAACGATGTTGTCTAAAATATGGACATGTTGTTGACATGACGAGAGCAGTAATACTTGAAAATAACTTTCTTATTCTCCCCCCCCCCCCCCCCCCAAAAAAAAAAAAAAAAATCATCAAAGTGGGAGGTAATTACCACAAACATTTCCGAATCAAACTTAGAAAAATGACGAATTATTTGGGGGGGGGGGGGGGGGGGTTTGAGGCTGCCCTCTTTTACCTCCATATATAGTCTACCACTGTCGTTTATACATCCAGAAAAGTTCTCATCATGTATATACAGTGTGATCACGTTCTGGCAAGGCAGGTGTCGTTATACATGCGGGGTAAAAAAAGTCGACTTTAAAATTTAAAGACGATCAATCGGCATGACCGACGGTTAGTCGACTTTTTGCATAATCATGGCAAGCCTAGCCATCAGTTGAAATCAATAGTGGTTTCCGCCTGCTGACTGCCAGTTGGAAGCACTGTTTAAGTTGGTGGTCCATCAGTTGGTAGTTCAGAATCTTCTGGTAAATCTGGGTCATCTAGTGATACTTCCATGACTTCGGCTTCATTATCCATGTTGCCATGTGGGAGGTCGAAGCTGTCGTTCAATGCATATGTGTTAGTTGGTTGGTCAGTTGAATTTGATGACTCCTGCAGAGCAGATTCAGATGTAGATACCTCTGAAGGATGATCAGATGTAATTGTATCTGAGTCGTCGGCTGTCGGTCCCTCTGCTAATGCCTCCACCTCTGACTCCTCGTGTAAAATATCGGAAGCGAGAGAGTCAGAAGTGTCGAGATTGTTAGCCGGGTCTGTTAGAATTTCTACGTTTTGAGTATCCAATGACAAGGAAAGTTGAAGGTTTCTCCTACAATAAAAAGAAAAGAACTTGTTACCAAAACAGTTACTTCTAAACAGAGAATCATTTTGTTGATAGTATTTTGTAATGGAGCGATTTGTATCGAATAGAAAAATCTTTACTTACTTCTCTTTGCAATCATTGCATAAAAATGCAGGACAATCTTATTTTCCATAGCCAGTCTATATTCTCTGAAACTTACGCCAGTGTCGCACAGATGGTGTTGCCACCGACCACAATCATCACAGTCCACCCCATGCTGTTGTATCCTAACCTTACAATCGCAACTAATACACTTTGAAGACATTTTGGGCAACTGATACCGTTACCCACAACCCTGCGATATAAATAGGGCCAAACAGGTCGGAACAACAAAGATTAACACCCATCATTGAGACTCACTGACTGAGTAGGTGAAATGAAAACAATCGCAAGAGTCAAAGAAATCAATGACAAAGTGAGTGCCGACAAAGCGATGATCCGTTGACAGGTTTTTGTTCATGATTACTTATCTGTTTTGCAACTATGGTGCCTGGTTGGAGGCCGCTTCAGTCAGATTGTAAACATTATTTAGAAATCAATGACAAAGTGAGTACTGACAAAGTGATAATCTGTTGACATATTTCTTATCAACCTACCTTACAATTGTTTACTACAGGCTTGCACTACAGTGGAAGACCCTAACTCGGATAAAATACTCTCTATTTTAATCTTTCCCAAGAGATTTGGGAAAGAAAAGTGGTGTAAAAAACACCACGAAAAAATAAGCCAAAACTGCGCCGAGCTCCATCGGCGCATACCCAGTATGGGACGTTCTTCCCTCAGTACAAATCCACGACTTCTGTTAACCAATGTGCAGTGCATCATCAATTCATCATTCTTCATTTTTTGTCCACACACGTGGAGGATGTGTGGCCATTTTTGCTCCTCGAAACAGTGATAATTCAACTCGTCGATAATGGTTTTCCTGTGACTGGATTATGGATCTGAAGCTCGTACCATAACAGGACTGTGTTTTATATATTCTCGTTAATATTTTCAACCACATTCTCATTGTATATTATTTATTATTCCGTTTTTGCGAATGTTTTCGACATCGTGTCAACGCGGTTCGACAATGAAATTTTTCGGTTGATAAATTTAATTTGTTATTGCAGTTAGTTCTGTTTTTTCAGTCCCTGTCGTCCGTCTGGGTTTTGTCGTGTACCCACCATTTTTTTTTCTGCCACGTTCTCTCATAGTTGAGGATGTTCTACTTTCTGTATCTGTTGAGTTTACCTTTTTCTTCTACTGCTCTCACCTCTTGTTATTTCCAGTTCGGTTCCTTTAGGGCAATTCCTTTTGCCCTCGCCTTGGTGCGTTCTCGTGACTGTTTCTTCCGCACCCGCGGGTGGTGTGGAATGCTGTCGTTTAGGGGCCTCACGACTCGACCACATCGGATGAGAATTTCTCCCCCTCCATGGGGGATGTGCAGCTCCTCCGCACCAACGGGGGGGGGGGGGGGGGGGGGGGGGAGGGGGGGGATAACGCTGTTGTTTTGGGGCCTCCCGACTCGACCATGTCTGGTGAGAATTATACCCCCTCTGTAGGGGATGTGCAGCTCCTTCTGCACCCATGGGGGTGGGGGTGGGGAACGCTGTCGTTTCGGGGCCTCCCGACTCGACCACGTCTGATGAGAATTTCTCCCCCTCCGTGGGGGATGTGCAGCTCCTCCCACACCAGCAGGGGGTGGGGAACGCTGTCGTTTTGGGGCCTCCCAACTCGGCCACGTCTGGTGAGAGTTATTCCCCTTTTGTGCAGGATGTGCAGTTTTTTTTACCGTAGTGGATACTGCGGGAGCTGTTGGATTTCTGGTGAAGAGATGCCTGGTTCCGGGACTGTGCGCCCTCTCCAGTTGACATCTGAGGCTGTCACTAGGGTTGTGACTCCTCCTTTGGAGGCCGTGCTAGGTGGCTCTCTCCCCTTTTCCGCCAGTTCCAACAGCTCCCGTCGTATCTGCTGCTACTGCTGTTCCGTCTGCAACGTCATCGGGCACCGTTTTAGCCGGCCTCGGCTTATCCCTGCAAGGGTCTGCAGGGATGTCTGTAGTGTGGTTGTGGGGGTATTGGCCTCAGCCTTCCTCGACGAAGTCGGACGTGGCTGCCGACTGAACCCCCTGCTGTGTCCTCTCAGCCGTTGCCAACAGCAGTTTTATACCTGCAGTGGTCTGCAGCGGTGTCTGATAGTGTAGATGTGGGGGTATCGGCCCCAGCCTTCTCTGACTTCAACTCGGCGAAGTTGGAAGTTGGCTGCCGGCCGGACCCTCTACTGTGGTCTCTGCGCCGTCGAGTACCACAGTTTTGTAATTGGCATTTTCCGTCCACTTATTCTGGTCACACGGCCAGTTTTGCGGGACCAATGCCTTCTGTGCAGCCTGGACCTTCTGCCCCACAGAGGTCCGCTGCAACTCTCCCGAGTTCCCGCTAGGTTGATCCTCGGGGTGTGTCGTACCCCTATACACGTCTGCCCTCAGATGTTTCAGTTGCTGCCCGTCGCCCCACTTCGGGTGTATTGGAGGATGGTGACCCTTCGCTGGTTAAGAGGGTCAGGTGTGAAGCCAGTTTGCTGGTTCGTCCCCATGTCGAACCGGCTGGTACAGGCAGTGAGCTTAGGGAGGCCCTCTCTTTACTCACTCAGGTTCTGTCCAAGAGCCGTCCCATTGCTTACAGCGAGGCAGCGAGTGGTTTCTAGTCGCCCCCTATGTCGCCACCTCCCGGGATTGGAAACAGGCTGATCCCCCTGGTGCCTACACCATGGGAGGCATCGGCTGGTTTGCCCACGATGGGCAATGTGTCTTCCGACTCCGGGGAGGAATCAGACATCTTTGATGTCGAGAGCCTGCAGTCTTCTGACTTGGGGGCAGCTCTTGACTTTGTGTTTGGGTTCCCTCCGGATCTCCAACCATCAAACCAGCCGACAGTGTCAGCCAGACTGCGATCATCGGTCGCGCGCCTACAATTGTGGAGCACCCTGCTTCTGGGCGTCTTCGACCGTGCCAGGTGGTTGAAGCATTTTCAGCCTTGGACTCTAAGCTTAGTTCCAAGGCTATGAAGGCTCCGTTCTTCACCAGGGTTGACACCTTTTTGCCTCCGGTGCGTTATCGTTACTATGATTTCGCCAATCCGTCAGTCTGCCAGGCTTTGACGGTTTTGGATCAGGACTCCAATTCCCTCGGGCTTTCCAAGCCCAACTCTGCCGTCATTCCTATGACAACTCTGGAGTCCATGTTGGGCTTATCGAGAGGAATGCTGGGTATGCTTTCTCTCTCCGATCACGTCGTCTCTGCCTTAGCTGCCTATCTGCTCCAGATAGGTTTGACGATCTACAGGCTCCCTTGCATGTGCTGTCCAATTTGCTCATGCATCTTACTCACACGCATGCCTGTGACACGGCTATTTTGGAACTAGTTCGAAGGGACTCTGTGCTGGACACAGGCCGACCCCTTCCTGGGGGCAGCGCGCTGCTCTTCGGTTTGCTTCTTTGGCGGGTTCGCTACTGTTCCATGGGTTCCGTGTCGACGGTTCGGGATGACGTCCTACGTCATTCCAAAGATCAGCTGCTGCTTCGTCAGCTTGATCAGCCTTCTAGGGGAGGCAGGGACCGTTCAAAGCCTAACAAGTGCCCTTCTGCTTCCTGATCTTTCTTCCACCCCACCGCTTCTACTTCTTACTCACGGGGTAAGGGTAAGCATCGGCAGGCTAGAGGGAAGTCTCAGGATTCTTCATTCAGTAGAGGAGCTGGTTTCTCCTCTCGTGGGCCTCGTCAGGGCTCAAACTGAAGGTCCTCACCTCGATTCGTCCCAGGTTGGAGGAAGGATAGCAGAGTTTGTGGGCCGTTGGGCCACCATCACATCCGATCCTTGGGTGTTAGATGTTGTTCGGTCCAGGCTGTGAATATCCTTCTGAAGGCACCCCACTGCAGAATGCCTCTTCCAACCACAGTAGTATCATGAACCAGTCTATCATTGCTCCCAAGTTCAGCATGGAGACTTTCAGGTCGGTCCGCCATTCCATTCACCAGGGAGATTTTGCTTCCAGCATCGACCTGCGAGACGCTTACTTTCACGTTCTGATTCATCGGGTGTCGCGGAAGTATCTCAGGTTCGCTTTTCTGGGGCGAGTTTACCAGTTGAAGGCCATGCCTTTCAGCCTCAACCTGGCTCCTTGGACCTTCACCCAACTGATGTTGCATGTACACACACAGTCCAGGGTGACTACTTCGGCATATCTAGATGATAACCTCCAGAGGCATTCCAATGCTGCCTTACTGGAGTTGGATGTCGATACTCTGTTGAACTTACTCACATCGCTAGGATTCAGAGTCAACGAGGAGCAGTCGAATCTGGTCCCTTCTCCATCGTTTTATCATCTGGAGATGGCCTTCTGCACTCAGTTCAATACAGTGGCAGTTCTCCAGGCCAGGGCTGGGATTCTCTCAGCTTTTGCTCTGACTCGCCCAGTCCACATCCGCGACAGCACGGGGTATTCTCCGGCTGCTCGGTCTCGGCGGTTCGGTGACGGATCTCATTTCTCTTGGTCGGCTGCATGTCAGACCTCTCCAACACTTTCTGCTCAGTCATTGGAGGCTGAATGTCGATTCTCTGGATCTGATGCTTCATTTACCAGAATCTCTTCATCCTCACCTTCTCCACTGGACAAATGTTCATTGGATCATGCAGGGTGTCCCGTTGGACTTACCCACATCTGATTGCGTTCTGGCGACATATGCCAGCGATCTCGGATGGGGTGCGACATTGGATCCTCTAGGTCTTTCACTTCACGGGATGTGGGACCAGGATCGGGCATCTCTACACGTCAACCAGAAGGAGCTTCTTGTGGTACGCACTCGGTTCCAATGTACGAATTGGCTCGGGATCTTCTACTGCTCGCTCAGGATGTCAACAGCTGGGTGGTTGTTTGTCACATTTCCGATCGTCTGAACGTCCTAGCCGACTCCCTGTCCCGACGGGGCAGGTTCTTTTCCGCGGAGTGTATGCTCCACATGGTGGTGTTCCATCGATCTCTTTGTGACTCGTTGGAACCATCAGGTGGACACTTTCATGTCCCCGTGTCCAGATACTCTGGATTTCGCTGTGGACGCTCTGGCCCTCCTTTGGGATGGTCTTGTCGGCTACGCCTTCCTGCCGGTTCTGAGTCCGCCTCAGGTTCTAGCCCAGATATGAACTTGCAGTCGTCGAATACATGCTGTTGCCTCGGTGTGTGGATCAATCTGCTCCGCTGTCTGTTAGCGGCAGTTCTCCCTCTACGTCGCGACTTTCTTTGCCAAAGTCGGCCGAGGAGGTTTCAAGTTGACCCGACTTCATTGTGTCTTCGTGCATGTCTTTATCGGGTCCTGTCTCCTCCGTAGTGGTTTTCAGAGACAAGCAGTGGAGTTGCTTTTCTTCTCCAAGGAGGCACTCACTCCACTGGTTTCACCTCTGTGGCTAGGTATAAGGTTCTTCTGTCGATGGTGTGCGATCACTCTGTTGCTTCTGTCATTCCTTCGATCACTCCGCTTGCGGAGTTTCTGGTATATGTTTGTTTCTGGGGGTCTCTGTTATAGCCCCACATTATATTGAGATTGATATATCCTTAAGTTGATAATTATGTGAGAAAGATTTTTTTTTTGGATTTTCCTAAAGGGAAAATCTATTTGTTATTGCAAAGATTATTTTTTTTTTTTTTTTTTTTTTTTTTTTTTTTTTTTTTTTATTATTCTTCCACACTTTTATTTTCACTATTTCTCGAAAACGCTCTGAACGATTTTTTTTAAAGTTTCTGTACTCATAAAGGGTCATAAGTTGTAACTAATCGTCACATTCCCATTTTTCTGAAAATGTTTTAGTTAACCCTTTAACAAAAATAGTCGGAAGCTCATATCTTTGAACTGGTAAGGGCGATTGACTTGAAATTTTCTCAGACATGTCAGCACACCACCCCTCTATCAGCCTATGGTACAAAAATGTATGTAGTTAACACCTTTCTGCCAAAACATTTTTTGAAACGAAAAAATTTTTCAAAATTTGACCATTTTTTAACTCAATCTCGGGACATGGATATGCTGAACCATCCAAAATGGCTTGGAAATGAAGATTGTATCACCGAATTATAAAAACCATCGAAAAAATTTCGATTCGAATTTCCGACAATCCAAAATGGCGGCCGAAAAATCGAATTTTTATTTTCGGTTATTTATGTGTTTCAGGCCATTTGGAGATGAAAAAAAATTTTTTTTTGCACCAGAAAAATTTTCGGTTAGGACTTAGAAATTTTCGACCAAAAGTCGGAAATTTTTGTTTCGACCGGGCTACTTTGCCATAACAGTACTCAACAATGGGGACGATTTGAAAGCTTCTTAGGGTAGAAATGTTGAAGTTGCACTGTACATGAACAGCTATCATCTTTTGGAAATGGAGTTGTTCTTAATTTGGCTTCCGCTAGCAGTCAAACATGGCTTCGGGACACCGTGACCAAAAATTGAAAAAAAAATTCTTGTGTTTTTTTTTACTTTAATATGCCTAGGTTCATTAGTTCTCATAAATGAAAACTATCAATGATGGCCATGGGTCCTAATAGATAAAACCATCAGTATTTGGGGCAAAATGTTTCTTGTTGGGCAAAAACTCCCAAAAACGCCCAAACATTTATAGGCCAATATCTCATGAAGGAAGAAAGCTATCGACTTAATTTCTTGAAAGATTTGTCAGAATTACTCTTGTCTAAAACAAACATAATCGGTATTTTTTTCCATTTTTTATGTTTTCGGCCTAAATTTTTCACAAAACTGAAAGTTATCTCGGAAATCGGCCATCTTGGATTGAAATATCGATATTTAAATATAATGAGCCCTCTAAAAGGGATCCAAATTGAAGGCAGTAATACCGCTTTATAAGAACAATCGAAAGAATTTCGTTTCGATTTTTCGTTAATCCAAAATGGCGGCCGAAAAATCGAATTTTTATTTTCGGTTATTTATGCGTTTCAGGCCATTTGGAGATGAAAAAAAAATTTTTTTTGCACCAGAAAAATTTTCGGTTTGGACTTAGAAATTTTCGACCAAAAGTCGGAAATTTTTGTTACGACCGGGCTACTTTGCCATCACAGTACTCAACAACGGGGATGATTTGAAAGCTTCTAAGGTTAGAAATGTTGAATTCACAGTGTACATGAACAGTAATCCTCTTTTGGAATTGGAGTTGTTCTTCCTTTGGCTTCTGCTAGCAGTCAAACATGGCTTCGGGGCATTGTGACCAAAAATTGAAAAAAATTTTTTTTTCCTTTATTATGTCTAGATTCATTAGTTCTCATAAATAAAAACTATCAATGACGGCCATGAGTCCTAATAAATAAAACCATCAATATTTGGGGTAAAATGTTTCTTGTTGGGCAAAAACGCCCCAAAACGCCCAAAGCTTCATAGGCCAATATCTCATGAAGGAAAAAGCTATCGACTTAATTTCTTGACAGACTTGTCAGAATTACTCTTGTCTAAAACAAACATAATCGGTATTTTTTTCCATTTTTTATGTTTTCTGCCAAAATTTTTCATAAAACGGAAAGTTATCTCGAAAATCGGCCATTTTGGATTGAAATATCAAGATTTAAATATAATGAGCCCTCTAAAAGGGATCCAAATTGAAGGCAGTAATACCGCTTTATAAGAAAAATCGAAAGAATTTCGTTTCGATTTTTCGTTAATCCAAAATGGCGGCCAAAAAATCGAAAATCTTTTTTTTCGTTTTTTATGCGTTTCGTTCAATTTTGAGACAAAAAATTCTTTTTTTTTCTACACTGAAAATTTTCGGTCCGCTTCAGACGGAAATTTTTGACCATATGTCCAAAATTTTTGTTACGACTGGGCTACTTTGGGGTCAGAGTACACAATAACGGGGATGATTTGAAAACTTCTGATGTTAGAAATGTTGAATTCACAGTGTACATGAACAGTTGTCATCTTTTGGAATTGGGGTTGTTCTTCGTTTGGCTTCTGCTAGCAGTCAAACATGTCTTCGGGACCCTGTGACCAAAAATTGAAAAAAAATTTCTTGTGTTTTTCTTTACTTTATTATGTCTAGATTCATTAGTTCTGATAAATAAAACTATCCGCATATTGCGGAAAATGTTTTTCCAGCCAAAACCGTCCAAAAACGCCCAAATATGCAGGAGCCGATATCTTTGGACTGGAAGGGGCGATTAACTTGAACTTTTCACGAGAATGACTGTTGTAATACACTTCTCTATTAATCAAGGGCACAAAATGGTAGTTGATTAACGCCTTTCTGCCAAAACATTTCACGAAACCGAAAAAAATTCAAATTTTTATTTGGTATGGAGTTCCATTAGGACTTGCTGAGTAGAACAGTCAGTAAAAATACAAAGGAAAATCCTGTGTATTGTTCCGAAGGTACAATCACTTCCTCTAGTTTATTTCTGCATTTTCTGACTGGTCTAACTCTTGCACTCAGTGACCTTGTTTATATCTTTGTTACACTGATATATTGTACATATAGCTGTTGATTGTTTAATTGTTTAAATAGGTCAATGACCTTGTTTACTTGAACTTTAACAGAATCCCCCAGAAACTGTTAGAACATTGAAGAATTTTCATCTTCTGGAACATTCTATCTGGTTACTATATAAAGGTTTGTCAACTGAATTCAAAAACTCATTATTTTAGAAAGCCATTTCAGAAGAACTTATTTTCACAGCAGTTGTTTCCATTGGAGATTATTATTGTTTCAGAACAGTGCATTTATTATAGAAGCAGTGCTTCTTTGTGATTTTGGAAGATTGATTCCAAAAGAGAATTTTTGAAGAGAATCTATTCGTCTTGGAAAAGAGAATTTATACTTTCTGTGAAACAGAATAATATTATTTTGTGAAAAGCCAGGATTCTACTGGATTATTTGGAAATTACCTGTGGCGCCAATACTTCTTGGATTTTTACTCCATTTGAATTTTACAGAGCATTTTATTATATTTTATTGGAGACTGCTGAAATTTTCAAAGTGAAAATTTTATTACAAATCTACGGGATACTTTTATTGAAGAGACATTCTTGGATTTAATACTACATGTACCAGCTGGTAACTTTCTTCAAGATTCTTCACCTCTGGATTACTGGATTCTGTCAAACTGTACTTTGGACTAATTCTATAATTGATAAGTACCATTGTTTTTTTTTATTTTCTGTAACCCAGTTAGTGTAAAAGATCTTTATCATTTTTTTTATATCAATTTTTTTTTTAATTAAATTTCAGAATAGTTAAGTTCATAGTTTTGTTGCTGATTCTCAGATTTCTTTCTGTTACCAATATCATTAATAATTCCACACCGTAACAGAAATTGAGGGCTCGTTGCCGAGATTGAATATAAGATAACGAGAAAGCTTTATTTGCATATTGCAATTATTAGTTTGGCTCATAGTTGAAACATCTAAATTTTCTTAGAAAATTTCAGTATTATTATTTATATAATCTGAGAGCCAGCAAACCTTTTCATCATGGTATTTATTGTGACAGAATTTATTTCTGAATTTGAAGGCTCTCCTAGTTTGGCCCTTTTAGAATCTCTTAAGAAGGAGGATTTATTTCAACTTGCTCAGTATCTAAAATTACCTGCCACCCCTGGTCTGAACAAGCATAAACTTAAACAGCTCATTGTTAATCATTATATTGAGGAGGGTCTTTTGCCTCAGTCTGGGTCACCTGTCGCTGAAGCACAACCTACTGATGCTCTTGAACTTAAAAAGTTAGAATTGGAACTAAAGAGATTAGAAATGCAACAAGAAATGAAAAGGCAGGAAAATGAAATGAAATTAAAAGAATTAGAAGCTCAAAAAGAAAGGGAACAAATTCAGGCTCAAAAAGAAAAACAGGACAGGGAATTAAAATTAAAAGAATTAGAAGTTCAAAAAGAAAGGGAACAAATTCAGGCTCAAAAGGAAATGGAACAAATTCAGGCTCAAAAAGAAAAGGAAGATAGGGAATTAAAATTAAGGGAAATAGAAACTCAAAAAGAAATGCACTTAAAAGAATTAGAAATTCAAAAGGAAATAAAAATAAAAGAATTAGAATCACAGCGTCAAGGCTCAAATGTAATTTCCCCAAGTAGATTTGATGCAACTAAACATGTTAGGCTAGTTCCCCCCTTTCAAGAAAAAGAAGTTGATAAATATTTTTTACATTTTGAAAAAGTGGCAACAAGTTTAGAGAGGCCAAGGGATGTCTGGACTTTGCTACTGCAAAGTGTTTTGAAAGGGAAGGCCCAAGAAATCTATTCCGCTCTATCTTCTGAGCAAAGCAACAATTATGATACTGTTAAAGAGGCTATACTCAAGGCATATGAACTTGTTCCAGAGGCCTATAGGCAGAAGTTCAGAAATTATTATAAAAATGAAAATCAAACTCATGTGGAATTTGCCAGAGAAAAGCAAAATTTATTTGACAGGTGGTGCCATTCCAAAGAAATTGGGAAAGATTTCTCGAAATTAAAAGAAATGATGCTGATTGAAGAGTTTAAAGGAAAGATACATTCAGATATAAAGGCCCACCTGGATGAACAAAAAGTTGACACATTAAATAGAGCAGCAGTACGAGCAGATGACTGCCTTAACTCATAAAATGAGTCGTAACTCTACAAATTTTTGGCTTCACAAGAATTCTTTCCAAAGTGGACCTAGACCTACTTCAGATAAAACTCATCCTTCTAATCATCCTTCCAATCCTCCAAACTTTTCACCACCCAAATTTAATGGGAAGCCTAATGAGAATAAGTCATCTAATGCCAGTCCCACACCATTACGACCCAACAGTTCAAGTAAAACTTGTAATTATTGTAAGAAACCAGGTCATTTATTATCTGATTGCTGGCTGTTAAAAAGGAAAAATGAGTCCTCTACTTCACAGAATGCACTAGCATGTGCTCCATGCCCTGAAAATTATGTTATAAAGCAAGATGCTTTAGAAAATTATAAGCCATTCATTTCTGAAGGCTTTGTTTCCCTTGATGGGGATAAGCACTGTTCCTTACCAATAAAAATACTGAGAGACACAGGGGCTACTCAGTCATTAATGTTAGAAGGCATTTTGCCATTTTCTGAAGAAAGTGCTACAGGGGCACAAGTTCTAATATCAGGTATTGAGTCAAACTCTTTAAAGGTCCCACTTCATAAAATAAATTTAAGAAGTAGCTTAGTAAATGGGACTGTGACAGTAGGAATCAGACCTACTCTACCTGTAAAAGGTATTTCTTTATTATTGGGAAATGACTTAGCTGGTGACAAAGTCACTGTAGAACCTCAAGTGGTGGATAAGCCGAGCACAGATGAAAGTATTATTAATTTGAAGGAATGTTTTCCTTTTGCCTTCCCAGCATGTGCTGTGACTCGGTCCATGGCAAAGAAAACTGAGGTTGATAACAACCTCAATTGTGTTGATTTAAACAGCAAAGCTGAGGATAAGAACTGTCACAGAATTACGGATTCTGAAGACATTGATTTGTCTCAGACATTTTTGAGTCAGTGTGATGACTCCTCTAGAGATTGTAAAGAGGCCACTACACCTGAGAGTGATAGGGGGACCTCCTTGAATGTCATTTCCCGGACATCTTTAATTCAGGAACAGGAAAGTGATCCTGACCTTGCCGAGCCACGTGAAAGGGCTCTAACAGAGGCAGAAGCCCAAAACTTCCCTGTCTGTTATTTTAAAAAATCTGATGTACTCATGAGGAAATGGCGACCACCAGAAGTACCCTCCAATAGTGATTGGGAGGTTATTTATCAAATAGTTGTCCCCACTAAATACCGGAATGAAATAATAAGCCTGGCTCATGAAAATCCAATGGCTGGAAATTTGGGAGTTAGGAAAACCTAGTCTCGTATTCAGCAATGTTTTTACTGGCCCAAGCTTCGACAGGATGTTGTTGAATTTTGTAAAACCTGCCACACCTGTCAAATTGTAGGAAAACCCAACCAGAAGATTCCTCCTGCTCCCCTTCAACCAATCCCTGCTTTTGAGGAGCCATTTAGTAGAATTATTATTGATTGTGTTGGCCCATTGCCTAGAACAAGATCTGGAAATGAATATCTTCTTACCATCATGTGTGCTTCTACACGATTTCCTGAAGCTATACCTCCAAGAAATATTAAAACTAAGACAATAGTTAAGGCCTTGATAAAATTTTTTACAACTTTCGGTCTACCCAGGTCAGTGCAATCGGACCAAGGCTCAAATTTTATGTCAAACCTTTTTCAGCAGGTGATGTATGAGCTCAAAATTAAGCAGTACACATCAAGTGCCTACCATCCCGAAAGTCAAGGAGCTCTAGAATGCTTTCATCAAACACTGAAGACCATGATAAAGGCCTATGGGGAGGATAATGAGAAGGATTGGGATGAAGGAGTACATCTCCTCTTATTTGCAGTCCGTGAGACTGTACAGGAATCTCTGGAGTTCAGCCCTTTTGAATTAGTGTTTGGACACTCAGTGAGGGGTCCACTCACTGCTTTGAAGGAGAAATGGCTCGAGGAAGAGCCACCTGAAATTTCTCTCCTGGACTATGTGTCCACTTTTAAGGAAAAATTGCACCAGGCCAGAGAAATGGCAAATAAACATTTACAGAAAGCCCAGAGTCATATGAAGACCTGGTATGACAAAAAGGCGAAATTTCGCACCTTTAAACCTGGGGACAAGGTGCTAGTATTATTCCCTTTAAAGGGCAATGCTTTACAAGCAAGATATTCAGGCCCTTATATTGTTAAGCACAAGATCAGTGATACTGATTATGTTGTTGAGACTCCTGATAGACTCAAAAATACTCAGCTGTGCCATATAAATATGTTGAAAACTTATTATGAGAGAGAACCAAACTCTCTACCAGTCTCAACAGTCACCCACATGGATGAGCTGGAAAATCCTGTAGAGGATATTCATGAAGGCAGCGAAAATGTACCTCTGAAGTTACAGAACTCAGATGTCCTGAGAGATCTACAAAATAAAACAGATTATTTACTGCCTGACCAAAGAAAAGATTTAGTTGATTTAATTTTCAAATATCAACACTTATTTCCCGATGTGCCTAGTAGGACATCTGTTATTTTTCATGATGTTGATGTAGGAGAGGCAAATCCCATCAAACAGCATCCATATAGATTGAACCCTTTCAAAGCTGAGATCATTCGAAAGGAAATACAGTATATGCTGGACAATGATATCATAGAACCTAGCCATAGCAACTGGAGTTCGCCCTGTATACTCGTCCCAAAACCTGATGGCAGTTACCGATTTTGTACGGATTACCGAAAGGTGAACAGCCTCACCAAAACAGACAATTATCCAATTCCAAGAATTGATGACTGCATTGACAAACTTGGCCATGCTAAATTTGTGACAAAATTTGACTTGTTAAAGGGTTATTGGCAAGTCCCTTTAACAGAAAAAGCAAAAGAAATATCTGCTTTTGTTACCCCATTTGGGTTGTATCAATATAAAGTAACCCCTTTTGGCACGAAAAACTCTCCGGCAACGTTCCAGCGCATGGTTAACCACTTAATTGCAGACCTAGATCACAGTGAAGCTTATATTGATGATGTTATTATACACACAGATACAAATTGGGCTGATCATCTAAAGCATATTCAAGAATTTTTTGACAAAGTGACCCAAGCCAACCTAACTATTAACTTGGTAAAATCAGAATTTGGCAAAGCAACTGTAAATTATTTAGGTCATGTTGTGGGGCAGGGGCAGGTGAGGCCGATTGCGGCTAAAGTTGATGCCATTGTAAATTTTCCAGTACCAAGCTCTAAAAAAGAGCTCAGGAGATTCTTAGGCATGGCTGGATATTATAGAAAATTTTGTTTAAATTTTTCAGATGTTGTTTTCCCTTTGACCAGTTTTTTGAGCAAAAGGGTTAGGTTTGTTTGGACTGAGGAGTGCCAGAAATCCTTTAACAGAATAAAAACTTTATTAAATAATTCCCTTATCCTAGCCAGTCCCAATTATGAAAAACCCTTCAAATTATTCATAGATGCAAGTGACAATGGAGCAGGTGGGTATATTGCCCAGGAAGATTCCCAAGGTATTGATCACCCTGTATGTTATTTTTCCAGAAAATTTCTCAAACATCAAAAGAATTACTCTACAGTAGAAAAAGAAACTTTGGCTCTAATTTTGGCATTAACCCATTTTGATGTGTATCTAGGAACCGCCCAATGTCCAATTACAGTTTACACCGATCATAACCCCTTAACATTTATCAATAAAATGAAAAACAAGAATCAAAGATTATTGCGGTGGAGTTTAGCCCTTCAAGAATATAATTTAGAGATTAGGCATATTTCGGGAAGAGATAATGTTGTAGCTGATGCTCTTTCCAGAATATCCTAATTTGAAATGATATGATCGGTCCCTATTCACTTCAAGTGTATATATGTTTATTAAAAAAAAAAAATTGTGAAGATTATGGTGTGTGTGTATTGTAAACCTGTCAGAGTCTGCTAAAATTATGTAAAAAGTTTTCAGTACCTTCCAACTTTTTCTTTTAAGGCGGGGTGTGTTATAGCCCCATATTATATTGAGATTGATATATCCTTAAGTTGATAATTATGTGAGAAAGATTTTTTTTTTATTTCTGCATTTTCTGACTGGTCTAACTCTTTTGCACTCAGTGACCTTGTTTATATCTTTGTTACACTGATATATTGTACATATAGCTGTTGATTGTTTAATTGTTTAAATAGGTCAATGACCTTGTTAACTGGAACTTTAACAGAATCCCCCAGAAACTGTTAGAACATTGAAGAATTTTCATCTTCTGGAACATTCTATCTGGTTACTATATAAAGGTTTGTCAACTGAATTCAAAAACTCATTATTTTAGAAAGCCATTTCAGAAGAACTTATTTTCACAGCAGTTGTTTCCATTGGAGATTATTATTGTTTCAGAACAGTGCATTTATTATAGAAGCAGTGCTTCTTTGTGATTTTGGAAGATTGATTCCAAAAGAGAATTTTGAAGAGAATCTATTCGTCTTGGAAAAGAGAATTTATACTTTCTGTGAAACAGAATAATATTATTTTGTGAAAAGCCAGGATTCTACTGGATTATTTGGAAATTACCTGTGGCGCCAATACTTCTTGGATTTTTACTCCATTTGAATTTTACAGAGCATTTTATTATATTTTATTGGAGACTGCTGAAATTTTCAAAGTGAAAATTTTATTACAAATCTATGGGATACTTTTATTGAAGAGACATTCTTGGATTTAATACTACATGTACCAGCTGGTAACTTTCTTCAAGATACTTCACCACTGGATTACTGGATTCTGTCAAACTGTACTTTGGACTAATTCTATAATTGATAAGTACCATTGTTTTTTTTTATTTTCTGTAACCCAATTAGTGTAAAAGATCTTTGTATCATTTTTTTTATATCAATTTTTTTTTTAATTAAATTTCAGAATAGTTAAGTTCATAGTTTTGTTGCTGATTCTCAGATTTCTTTCTGTTACCAATATCATTAATAATTCCACACCGTAACAGTCTCCAGCAATGGGTACAAGTCCATGCTTCGGAGACCTTTTTCATATGTGGTACTGCATTATTTCGACACTCATCCTTGCCTCTCCAAGCTTCTTCAGCTCTTTTCCTTGAAAAAACCTAGGACTGTGCAGTTTACTCCAAGATGGACACTTTCTTGGACGCTGCTCTGCTTGTGGGGGGGTGGGGAGGGGGGTTCGCACCTTCATCCTGGATGGATATGCGTTTTCTCACATGCCAGATCTCTCCTGCATCCATTTCTTGATGGATTTGTCTTGCTATTTGTGCAGCTTCCCCTCGTCTAGCTGCTGGTGATTGTATTACCAATCGTTTTTTCTGCCACGAGGTGCGTGCATTGTCTTCCTCTTTTACTAACTCTGTCATGTTGTCGGATGTTATACTGGCAGCCTACTGGAGAAATGCTACCTTCTCCTTTTATCTGCGACAGTTGCAGGACCGACTGAGGACCTTTGTCCTACGGGCCCTCTTTCTTCGGCTCAGGCTGTTGTCTGTCTCAGCCATTCGGCTTTTCTGTCTGTGCGTCGCACTTCACCATACGCCTCATCTTTCATTGTCTTTTTCTAATGTTATTGATGCTATGATTTGATAGGCCTAGGGATCTCTTCCTCTGTCGACGGTTCCAGTGCAATTGAGTTATGTGTGGGTTGGTTATGTGATTCCCTCCATCCTATTGTCTCTTCAGCCTGTAGTAAACAATTGTAAGGTAGGTTGATAAGAAATATAAATTTTATAGTAAATTTCCTTTCTTATAATACCCACCGCAATTGTTTACATGGAGGCCGTCCCGTCTTCTTATTCGGGTAAGAATCCTTCCTCCCCGCTGATCACATAACTCCTATGTTGGCGGATTCAAAAGAATGATGAATTGATGATGCACTGCGCATTGGTTAACGGAAGTCGTGGATTTGTACTAAGGGAAGAGCGTCCCATACTGGATGTGCACCGATGGCGCTCGGCCCAGTTTTGCCTTATTTTTTTTCGTGGTGTTTTTTACACCACTTTTCTTTCCCACATCTCTTGGGAAAGATAATAGAGAGTATTTTATCCGAGTTACGGTCTTCCACTGTAGTGCAAGCCTGTAGTAAACAATTGCGGTAGGTATAATAAGAAAGGAAATCTACTATAAAATTTATATTTTTGTTCATGATTACTTAACTGTTATGGAAATTCATAAAAATGGGATATAATTTGGATTACAATTCAGAAAACTGTAAATAACAGGAAATATAATTAAGATATTCAATTTATCAGGGAATAACTAAAATAAATACATAAATAAAATGAATAAATAAATAACGATAATAATATGACGTGGGCCAACTAGCCCCCAAAATCGGGCCAACTCTCCCCCTGGGGGCATGTTGGCCTGGGGTGAGTGGTCCGGGGCAAACTTGCCCCTAGGGGGCGAGTTGCTATGTAAGTAATGAAATTTTGTTTATTTTGAAAATTCTCACCTCGGATACTCCTTTAATTCAAATTAAGTATACACACATTGTACATCAAAATGAAGACTGAAATGTATAGAACACGAAACATGTGTAATCAACACATACATGTAGAGTCGACTGTAGGCACCACTGGTTCCTGGAAGTCTGCTACTGTATTCATGATACCTTTCATTGAATATGGCAACTGTGCAGTCTCTGTATAATAATAGTATACTGTATTAAAATGATCTTTCTCATTATTTGATTTTTAGACGACGTTGTGTATCAGTGCTTTTTCTGCACGATGACGTCGACCGGAAATCAAAAGTACATTCATATGTAAACAAAAGCGAAGGTTTTGGAATTTACCTCCATGCAGCCCTGTCGCCGTGCTTTGAAGAATTTTGCAACAAGTTCTTGTGAAATATTATTAAATTATCAGTTCTGGTACGAATACAGTAGCAGACTTCCAGGAACCAGTGGTGCCTACTGTCGACTGAGTTGATTACACATGTGTTTCGTGTTCTATACATCTCATTCTTCATTTTGATGTACAATTTGTGTATATTTTATTTGAATTTAAGGAATATCAGAGGTGAGAATTTTCAAACTAAACAAAATTTCATCACTTACATAGCCCCTTAATACATTATCCATGTTTAAAAAATATAGGTTATAACATTACTTGAATTTAATGTTTGGCATTTTTATGTGTACCCATACTATGTATGGTACACATAATGCCGGCATCCGGGGTGACCATCCGTCGTTCGTCCATCATTTGTCCGTCCATCTGTCTATCTGTCCGTCTGTCCGTCCGGCGTCCGCATCCATTTCTTTGGCATTCGATAACTTGAAAAATATTGCTTGGATTGTCAAGTTACTTTATATTTGTGTTCAGGTTACTGATGTGCTGAGCTGTATAGTTTTTGGTGTAAATCAGATAATTTGATCCTGAGATATTAACCCTTTATCCTTCAAATTGAAAATTTCTCCAATCCCTTTGGAATTCGATAACTTGAAAAATATTGCTTGGATTGTCTAGTTACTTTACATTTGTGTTCAGGTTACTGATGTGCCGAGCTGTATAGTTTGTGGTGTAAATCTGATTATTTGATCCCGAGATATTAACCCTTTATCCTTCAAATTGAAAATTTCTCCAATCCCTTTGGCATTCGATAACTTGAAAAATATTGCTTGCATTGTCAAGTTACCGGTACTTTATATTTGTGTTCAGGTTACTGATGTGCCGAGCTGTATAGTTTTTGGTGTAAATCTGATAATTTAATCCTGAGATATTAACCCTTTATCCTTCAAATTGAAAATTCCTCCAATCCCTTTGGAATTCGATAACTTGAAAAATATTGCTTCGATTGGCAAGTTACTTTATATTTGTGTTCAGATTACTGATGTACCGAGCTGTACAGTTTTTGGTGTAAATCTGATAATTTGATCCGGAGATATTAACCCTTTATCCTTCAAATTGAAAATTCCTCCAATCCCTTTGGCATTTGATAACTAGAAAAATATTGCTTGGATTGTCAAGTTACTTTATAATTGTGTTCAGGTTACTGATGTGCTGAGCTGTATAGTTTTTGGTGTAAATCTGATAATTTGATCCGGAGATATTAACCCCTTTATCCTTCAAATTGAAAATTCCTCCAATCCCTTTGGCATGAGATAACTCACAAAATGTCAATCCGATTGTCATGTTACTTTATATATTTATTCAGGTTACTGATGTGTTGTGCTGTATAGTTTTTTATGTAAATCTGATAATTTGATCCGGAGATATTAACCCTTTATTCATCAAATTAGTAAATCCTCCAATCCATTTCTATATGTACCCATACCTTGTATGGTGTACATAATGTCGGCATCCGAGGTGGCCCTCCGTCATACAGCTTTCTACTAGTTGCGCGTATGGGTACACATCTGACGATTTCATCGGCCTATTTTTTTAGAGATTTTAACTGGCGTCATTTCTGTGTCCTAATTTCGTTGCGAACAAAAAATCGGAAAAAATATTTGCTGATGTGTGTCGGTGGTGTCCTTCCATAAGATTCAGAAAAATGCTATGCACATGTGTATTGCCTTAACACATGCCTATGCCTATAAGTACAAGAACTGTTGAAACTGGCAGTAGTATTTTTACATCAGAAATTGTGTGTTTGAAAAGGTAGCCTATTTGACCGGTACTGAACCAGGTAAATTACGCAATTCATCGAATGCTGACTTATTTGCCCCTTGGCGCATTCGCCTCTCGGCTCATTCGCCCCCTGGCTTATTCTACCATTCGGCTCATTCACCCCCTGGCTTATTCGACCCTCTGGCTTATTCGCCCCTCATGTTTTCAGCAGTAATGGTCGGGACGGAACATGATGTTTCATGTTCCATCCCGGCGCAACACTGGGACTATATGGGCACAGAACAATGTGGGAAGGGCAGATAGATAACAAAATGAACAACTCTCAAATTTAAGAAAGTTTATTACACATCATAAAACCTATATGCAGCACAAGTTGGAAATATATAAAAAAAATATATAAAAAAATAACAAACATGAAATATTTGACATGTATTAAAATGAAAATGAAACAGTGATAGTCTAAAACAAATGAATATTACATTAAATTGGTGCATAAAGCTTAGCAGCTTCTTTAAAAAGTCGACTGGTACTGAGTGACTTTGCAGAGTACTGCTCCCAAAGATTCATCAGCTTGCTGGTGATGTGCCGGGTCTGGGTTAGCTGTGTTCGACGAAGCTTTCCCTCAAAGATCATCTTCGCATTTGTCGGTGTTCTTTTATCCTCTTGACACAGTAGTGTTATGGCGAGGTGGAAGGGTAAGTTTCCATTCTTGGCTCATCGATTCAATGTATTATGCCATCCCTCACAATCATTGTTAGTTCTGATGTCTGGACCATCTTCAGTGCTTTCTCTTTCAGTTCAGCAAAAGATGCTGGGATGTCATATGTTGGTAAAAACGGCAGGGCAAAAATCTGTCACAGAACTTTGTAGACTCTGACCTTCTCACTGTAGGCATGTTGTAGGCCTCTTTGTTGCACGTTCCTCCACATTGCCTCGCCGAAATGAAATGAGCACCCATGGATAGCAAGTTCATTGAAAACTGATCTGTTTGCACCCCACATGGCATCCTCAAAGTCGACGACAAAGGACTTTACTTTTGTTTCTGGCGGTAGATGCTTGAGGACTGCCAGTAGTACCAGAAATCAGAATATAAATTGTGATTAGAACTACAATAAGACAAATTTATTGGGAGACAGCTCTCTCTTGATTTATAATTTCTACTGTCAAACATTGGTTCGTCTGTTCGTTGTTTTGAGTAAATATTATTTGAATTAAAGTATAGAGGTAATTAATTAGATAACACAATCATACAGACCTTCTTATAATATTTCTTGTGTTGTCGACTCATAATAGCGAAGCGTTATGGTAGCTGTTTAAGGTCGATACCGGATCATATAAAACCATGAAGTGATAGCAGCTGCACAAATGGTAGCTTTTTGATTTTAAAGGTGCCATCCAAATACCAGGTCTTGGCCTTTGCCAGGAGCTTCAGTTGTTGACTTGTGGCAAATATTAGCTGTGGTTGGCTATCGAATCTGAGATCCGCAAGAAGAAAGACTTCATCAGATTGTGATGACGATTGTTAGAGCTGTGTCGGTGTCACCGTCCGGTTTTTATGTAAAGTAAAAAAACGAACACCAAACCGTGTTAAAAAGTAAAAAACGGTGTTTTGCAAACTGACTTTGTCTGAGAAAAACGCGCCCGTGTCCAAGTGAACTTTTATCACATTCAGTTTGTCGGTACGCGAAATGGCTGACACGACCTAAAAAAGTGTGTGTGGCTTGCATTTCGAGTGGTTAGAGTCTGACAGAGATAGGGTTAGGCCAAAAAAAAAAAAAGATTTTGGTTCTCAGGCACCTCCGTGTTGGGAAAAATACCCTCCACATTGAATTTTTAGCTGTGACTAGCAGCTGTATAAGTGGCAATGTCGGTCGGTCTGTTAGTCTGCAATTGATCAGTGGGGGCCGAGCAGGAGACTCCCGGACTTGCTAGGGTTAGGGGCCGCGGACAGACATATCGGGCCGACTCCCGTTGGGAGAAAACTTTTAATTTTATGTTTAAAAGAAGCCATTTCAAGCATTTCTAGAGACAGAATTGGCGATTCATTCACATCCACACGAAAGGGGGCCCCGGTTGGCTTCATTTAGCTTCCCACATTTGCCCACCCCCCTGGTCTGGGGTCCCCTGGACTTGTCCATTGTACTCCTACGGAGTGAGCCGCCACTGCAATTGACATGCATTAAATAGTTGCCTTATGCATTGAAACATGTATTAAATGGTCTATCAATAACGTTACAATCACATTATTTTACCACAAGGGCGAATCCAGACATCAGCGCACTTGGTATGCGGCTACCCCCCCCCCCCCCTCGCAACAGCAGAACAAAGCTTTTCACCTCAAGAAAAGTTTAAGATGCCAGTATTGCAGGGACTGATACATGTATAAGCTTCATACACCGTAACCTTAAAATAGGTTACGGTGTGCCTAGCATAAATAACCTGTAGGTTTCCGTAGTGTAGATATAAGGTAAATTATTAAGGTAATCAGTTTCCTCTCGTAACCTAATAATAGGTCTCGAGTTTATAGAAACACGTAACCTCCCCCATAACCTAACCTATAGGTTACAGCTTATGTCGGACCCTGTATTGCAGTCTCTCTGGTGGATTGCTGGTTTGGGGTTCCAGTCTTAAAACGTCCCCTGTTCAGTCACTTAACTGTGACTTAGTTTATTCTTTTTAGTCCCCTACGGGAACCTTAAGGGGACTATAGAATGGCACTCAGTCCGTCTGTCCATCCGTCTGTCTGTCTGTTTTTATGCTACCACCTCTCCCTCCAACATGCTTTAAGCTACACCTTTCTTTATTTGATGCATGGATAAATGGTTCTGAGGGGAAGATGCACGTTCAAAATCTTTGTTTCAATATCCAAGATGGTGGAATGGCAGCCATTTTGTTGTGTTTTTTAAGCTTTCTTCTTGATTTTCATGTTACCACCCTTCCCTCCAACATGGTTCAAGCTACACTTTGCATATTTGGTACATGGATAGAGGGTTGGGAGGGGATGATGCACGTTCAATATTTTTTTTTCAAAATCCAAGATGGTGGCATGGCGGCCATTTTTGTTGTGTTTTTTTAAGCTTTTTTCTCTATTTTATGTTACCACCCCTCACTCCAACATGGTTCAAGCTACACTTTTCATATTTGGCACATGGATAGAGAGTTGTGATGGGATGATGCATTGTCAATATTTTTTTTTCAAAGTTCAAGATGGCTCCATGGCAGCCATTTTTGTGTTTTCTAAGCTGTTTTCTCTATTTTATGTTACCACCCCTCCCTCCAACATGGTTCAAGCTACACCTTTCATATATGGTACATGAATAAAGGGTTGTGAGGGGATTATGCACGCTCAATATTTTTTTTCCAAAATCTAAGATCTGTCTGTCAGTCTGTTCGTCTGTCTGTCTGTTTTTATGTTACCACCTCTCCCTCCAACATGCTTTAAGCTGCACCTTTCATATTTGGTATATGGATAAATGGTTCTGAAGGGATGATGCACGCTTAATTTTTTTTTTCAAAATCCAAGATGGCAGAATGGCGGCCATTTTTGCTGTGTTTTTTAAGCTTTTTTTTCTCTATTTTTATGTTACCACCCCTCCCTCCAACATGGTTCAAGCTACACTTCTCTCAATTCTCAATTTTAAGATTCCATTCACATTTGAAATCCTGTCTGATAACCTGTATTTTACCCAAACCACCCCCCAGGTCTGACACTCTTGTTGACTGTTGTCATGAAACCTGAATTGTCCCCAAGCCGAACCGTCCCCAGGCCGAACTGTCCCCATTTATTTTACCAAAACTGTCCCCCCCCCCCCACCCCCCAGTTCTGATACTCCTGCTGACTGTGGTCATGTCTTATGTGACAAAAACACCTTATGTCACAAAAGCACCGTAGGGGACTAATACCACCTCGGTGGTCAAACACTTGTTCAAACAGAAATGTATCTTGTTTGTCTTAAAATAAAATTCCAAAGGTCCATTGTGGGTATTGTGAGGCTGGTGTAACAACTTGTTTGGCCCAAAAAGGGGAATATTGAGTAAGTAGTATCTACTGTTATGTTTCTTTATACTTTTTATGCAAAAACCCACACGTCAGTTTGAATAAATTCACGAACGAGACGTAGTTCACCTTTATTTCTTTTTGCAGTGCGAACACTGAAACCAAAACCGCGGTTCTTCCTCCCCCCTCCCCCCCCCCCCTCCCCTGAAAAACACCGAAACCGACACCGACTGTAAAGTTCTCCACTGAGCCAGCTCTAATGATCATTATCCTGGCTGGGAGTAATTAGATATGAATCTATTTCAGATATCCCCTCCAGTGAGCCGGTGGTCTTACCTGGTTTGCCTTTTCCAATTCCCTTCTCATTGTAGCCTTTTCTTTATCTGCTTGCCGCTTCTGGGCATGAAGCTCTGACTGCAAACTCTCTATTGTGTCATGCAAGACAGACAGGGCAGGTTATTCCATTGGTCAGTAATGCTGTGGATGAAGGAAGACTTGTACAATTCAGTCAGACAAAAAGGAACACGGTGGTTTTGACTTGATCCGAGACTGAGTGATGGATAGGTTGAAGAAGCAAGTGGGGGAACTTTACTGGAGATATGTGGAGGTACCATACGATGATACATTTTGAAAAACTGGATTAACTTGTGTTTACGACGTCTTTCGAGCACTGGATCCCATCATGTTTCTAAATAAAGTAAGGACTTACTAGCACTAATGGTTGCGCCTGTAATGATCCTTGCCGCTACAATCTGTATTTTTAGCTCAACTTTGGCGAGGCCAAATTTGAGGTATTGTCATGGCCTGTCGTCCGTCTGTCCATCTGTCGTGCCATACACACGGCTCGGGCTAGAGGCCGTATTTATGAACCGATCTTTACGAAACTTCTTGGGTACCTTTGGTATCACCGTGGGACGAGAACGAGCGTTTTTGGGTCCGATCCGAAATTCAAGATGGCCAATGACAGCCATTTTGTACAAAATTAGTTGCAATCAGATTTTTGCGCAGAACTTCCATATGAAAGCGCTGATTTGAATAATTTTTTGTGTGAATGTTTAGTACTATGGGGTACATCACATATAATAACAGGTTTTTTTCTCGTGCAGAAATTATGCAAATTAGATGAATTTTGATTTTTTTAGTGCTACTTACACACAGTAAATACACATGTCAATACAGCTCGGGCTAGAGTCTGTATTTATTAACCTATCTTCACGAAACGTCTTGGGTACCTTTGTTATCACCTTGGGATGAGAACGAGTGTTTCTGGGTGCGGCCCCAAATTCAAGATGGCTGCCAGTGGCCATTTTGTACCGAAATTGGGTCTAATCAGTTTTTTGTACACAACTTCTATACGGCTCAAGCTAGAGCCTGTATTTATGAACCGATCTTCACGAAACTTCTTTGGTACCTTTGTTATCACCGTGGGATGAGAACAGGAGTGTAGCCAGGATTTGAAAATAGGGTGTCCAAATTTGGGAGAGGGGTAAGTTGGAGTCTTCGGAGGCAAATGCAGATGCCGAAGGCATCTGCTTGCAAGTGCCAAAGGCACTTGCCCTTTTAGGGGGCTCCGGGGGTTTTTCCCCCAGGAAAATAGCCTTCTGGTGAGTTTTAGGGGTTGAATCTACTTTTAATTTTGAGTGGGCAAAAAGACATTTTTTTAACAGCATGTTACAATTTTCCCACCCAAATTTACTGACATTTAATCATTGGGGCCACAGACTTATGTCCCTCCCCGCCCCCGGGTAACCATGTGTTGATGTAATAGTTACTAACTCAGGTGGAGCCTTGAGGTAGTAGGTACATTCATGTATTCATGAATTTGAACAACCTGCCCACGAGCGGTGAGTGTTACAGCACGTAGGCAGGTTGTTCAAATTCACGAATACCTTCAGCGAGGTTACCTTAGTAACCGTCTTAAACCAAAGTTCACAAATGCATTGACCTGTGTTGGTATCTTGGTACGTGATCACATGTATTCAATTCAAGTACAGTTCTATCAGGTATTTCATTCATCTCTCATTATACCAACCCAGCCTCAGAAGACAAAGGAATTGGGGTGTAACTTATAACTTTGTAAGTGTAATTACTGACCTGTGACTCTGTGACAAGTCTGTCCGTTTTGGCTTCATACAACTTACAATGGATGGTCGTTCCATAACTTCCATTCCATCATGCAAATTGATGCAATGCATGTGTTCCAAGTGCGGTGTTCAGTGCGCACTATAAACATTGTAGATGTGGCATTATTCTGTCAACAGTCGACTGATCTCGATGGAAATGTCAATGAGTGGACTAAATTTGTCATTGAAACTAGGACGGGTGAAATTCACATCTTGATGTTTAGAACTCGTGTGATCATCAGAATTTCACTGAAACGTACGTTCGAGGTTATCCATAAGCAAAATTAGATCTTAGCGTCATTCGCGTCACTGAATGAACGGGGACAGAAAGATTGACAGGTGATGTCGCCATTTGCATTCTCTGGATTTCAGATCAAATCTAAAGCAGGTAGATAATGGGAGCGGGATTGGAAAGGGGGATTCTTCAATTTCTTTATAAAAAAGTACCAATGGTAAACCATGGTTAGTCCCAAAATACACTGGTAAAACAAGGATAGTTTGGACTTAACATTGGTTACCGTAGTACATTTTAAAAAGAGGGGTGTTGGCTCCGTGTTGCTGACAGTAGCCTATAACGAAAAGTTGAACTGCCCTTACAGGATTTCAAGTTCTGTAACATTTTTTTATAAACAGATAATAAAAATGAAATGAAACTGGAAATTCCCATATAACGCTATATGGAGTCGACCGGTTATAAAATGTAGGCCTATAGGTCTAATCGAGCGTTGTGTAGTGGGGGGGGGGGGGGGGGGGGGGGGGGGGGGGGTCAACTTGATATTTTGTTGTTATGTTTTTTTATCTATCAATACTGATCTAATAGGCCTAGAGGAATGTTACTTGATATTTTGTTATGTTTTTTTATCTATCAATACTGATCTAATAGGCCTAGAGGAATGTTACACATGTTACACTCTGATATCAGTTTGGTTGAAAATTAACCCAAATTGACTGGGTTGAGCGAATATGAACCCAATTGGGTTTATATTTACTCAAACCAGTGGATTTGGGTTAATTTTCAATCCAACTGATTTAAGAGTGTGGCACCATTCCCTTAATTCCCCCTGCAGCCCTACTGTAGGGCTGTGGGGGGAATTAAGGGAATGGAGCCAAATATCATCTCTACAGCCTATTAATCCCTGCTTGGGTTCAAATTTTCACCCAAGTCAAAATTCGGAACACAGCTAGGCAGGGTAGGCCCACAAATAAATTTTCTCTGATTTGTAATTGCCATAGTGTATTCTGGGTCTTCTGACCCAGAATACACTATGACATTTACAACATAGTCATTTGAATAGCTATATTATCTGAGATTGAGATCATTATCAACAGGCCTTCACCAAGGGGTTGCATTAAAAGTTCTCATTTTTCATGGCACAAAAAACTTTTATTAAAAAAAACCCTCAGTTTTTCTGATTGTTTCTCAATCTTATGTATTGTTTCTGATTGTTTCTCAATCTTATGTATTACCTAAAAGTTAAAAGTTAAAACTGATTATTTACCAGTATCCTTGAAAATAGTGTTGTTTCCTTGCGAGCCCTGCATATTAACCCCCCTGCACACTGATGTCGAAATATCTAAATTCCCTGTTACCATTTTTTCCCATAATGCAACAAGAAATTTAACCAATTCAACCTTGTTTGACGGAGCTCATTGAGCTCTGTCAAACAAGATTGAATTGGTTAAATTTCTAGTTGCATTATGGGTAAAAATGGCAGTCTGAAGTTTAGATATTATGACGTCAAGAGAGCAGAGGGTTAACCAACTTGGTTTATATTTATAAACGACGGTTGTTCATGCTTATAAATGCCTCAACTGCATCATCAAACGGAAAGTCCTCTAATGGTATTTTAGCATAGCTAATACGTAGCAGACGGTCCAAATTTGGCATTTCCATTGTCATTCGAAGCTTATTTTTGATGCGGTTTTGGCATGAAAACACTCTCTGCCTCAGCATTTCCCACCAGTACACAAATACACAAGGTAAACAGTTTATACATTTCACTGAAGGTGTTTCTGTTCCTGTGGTTTCCACCACCAAACATAGCTTCCATTAATTCTGTAGGTCGCAGAAAGTGGGTGTTACCCTCGTCATCTACCCTGGTTGAAAAGTGGTGCACTTCATTTTTGAAAGGGAGAAACTCACCCTCACACCTGGCCCTTCACACCAGTGCATCATATCGCAAGCCATTGCTGCTGGTTTTGGCCTCTCCATAGTGACTGAGTAGAGTTTTAAGGTGGTCCACTCCCCAGAACAACAATGGACCATCATCTGCAGGATCTGCATAGCATGCAGCAACTCTCCATGAGGAAAATGAGCTTCAATGTTGGCTATTACTCGATCCAATATTTGTGTCCTGTTGTCCTGAAAGATGACTTCTTGCGACCTCAGATCACCTCTTCTGTGTGATGACGATGTCATGTTAAGCTGTACACCAAAGTAGTGTCCATCATTGGCCTGCAGAGCATTCTTCAGGATTGTTAGTTGAGTGCCATCATTTTGGTACATATTCTTAAGAGAGTTCACGGTGACATGTAGGTCTTTCTTAATGGAGGCAAAAGAAATGTCTCTGTACTGGAAAAGCCCACTCGAGTGGTTTGTAAGACTAAGGACATCAGCAGCAAAGTGCAGTAAAGCGACAAAGTTGTATGACTTCAGCAGTTGGATCTCCCTGTGTTGCATCATCCTCCAGTAGCATCATCAGAGCCTGATAGTTGTGGATGATCGCTATCACAGACTCCCCAAGTGACAACCATCTAATCTGAAAGTGTCTTTTGAATTTAATAATATCAAGTTCCAATATATTTGCAAGTTCTTTCAACCTCTCTAGTCGCTTGGGTTGTTTAGCCACAAAGTTGTACAAAGCTGCACAGATTTTCTCAATTGTATCCATATCTGGAACAGCAGTGCATGCCTGACTCACAGCAAGATGGAGTCTGTGGCATACACAGTGTACGCACACACAAAATGGGTTCTCTTCTTTCATGAGACCAGTGAGGCCATTCATCTCACTGCTCATCATCATGCTTACCACCCGCTCGAAATTTTTCTGTCCAAATCTGTTCAGTACTTGTTTGATGGCTTGCAGCAAAGATGGTGCAGTGCCGTCTCTAATGATCTCCATACCCATTTACGTTGTTGTCACAGTCCCGTTAGGAGCAACATAGCGTACTACAACAACTAGGTGTTTTTCTAGACTTTGATCTGTCGATTCGTCCACCCCAATAACAATGAAAGGCGTCTTGCGGATGTCTGATTTCAGATTTAACTCTAACTGATCAGCAGCACACTTCAGCATTTGGCAGAATATGTCAGGAGTCATATCGTGCATTTTGCTTTAGGCACAAATACAAGGCATCTTTGTCTGATCGCAATCTAAGGAGTTCAAATAATGACTTATATTTGCGATTTGCTATTTCTTCAGAAGCCAGCCAAACTGTTGCCTGCATTACACATTTGAAAGCATCCCTCCTCCTCTGTTCATTCTGTGATGCTAATAAAGCAAATTGGGGCTGAGTTTTGTCTTCGGCACATAAGGCTACGACGTGATCCTGAGATTTTTCATGGAACTCTAATGTCTTTCTTCTAAAGTTCCGTGTCCCAGAGGACAGAATGGTTGTTTTTTCGTGCTTTTTGCACAATTCACAGAACATGAGGTTCTCTCTTGGCAAATAACGTAACCAGTCAAAGTCTTTCAGCCATTTCTGCACAAATCTTTTTCCTCCATCACGTGAACTACTAGTTGCAGTTAAATTTACGGCTGTGTCCTTGTTACTTTCTGTAAATTCTGTTTCAGTCCTAACTTCCGATGCATCTGTAGACTTGCTAACAGTGGTTACATCTGACAGATTATCATCGCCTGCAATTTTACCGTTGTTATCACCCGTGGAGTCTGTGCAGACTGTGCTTTCGTTTTCACCCCGACCCGATCCTGCATTGCAGAAAAAGCTAGTAATAACAGTATTCGTTTTAGCGATTTTCTTATAGCCTTTCTCAAACTGAGATTTGCATCTTTTTTCTGTCGGCATCTTGATTCATTGATCGATGGTAACAGAATGCTCGGTTTTCTGAAGTACACATACTACACAACCGTGTAGACACCTAAATCACGTGACGTTACACTGACATATAGTTGCATACTACAGAAATCTAAATAATAGACCATAGAAATGGGAATAGCCCTCGAATGGGATCGACCGTACGCAGCTTTCCGTGATATCTATCAGTATCTGACAGTATCATATTGGAATTGGGGTATTTTCTATGCGATTAACACACTGGGAACCGGTGGCATTTGTAACATTTAGGAAAGACAATCAACAGGGCACCGTGAGGGATGCATAACAACATCAGAAGGGCCATCTTTTTGAAAAAACAATGTGTCCAAATTGTAAACAGGGCATCCAAAAGACGGCTGGACGCATCTCTGGCTAAACCCCTGGATGAGAACGAGTGTTTTGGGGTGTGGTCCGAAATTCAAGATGACCACCAGTAGCCATTTTGTACCAAATTAGTGCAATCAGTTTTTTGTACAGAACTTCTGTATGAAAGTTCTGATTTGAATAAATTTTTTTAGGAATGTTTAGTAACATGGAATACATCAGATATAGTATGGGTTTTTTTCTCGTGCAGAAATTATGCAAATTAGATGAACTTTGATTTATTCAGTGCTACTTGTACATAAGTAAGTGCACATGTCAATACGGCCATTTTGTAACGAAATTAGATTCAATCAGTTTTTTGTCACAACTTCTATACAGCTCGTATTTATGAACTGATCTTCACGAAACCTTTTGGGTACCTTTGTTATCACCTTGGGACAGGAACGAGTGTGTTTTGAGGTGCCTATGTTATCACTGTGCTATGAGAACAAATATTTTGGGGGTCTGTCAGAGCCACTCTGGGACACTAAACTCTAGTTTAGCATCTGACTCACCCACCTTTACAATACTTTACCTATACATTTGTTACAGGCTACGGTCAGTATTTAGGTACAGACCATTACAATACTTTATATGTACCTTTGTTATCAGGTCATTACCTAGATTTTTGTCATTGCTGTGTCACATACTATACATGTACATGTCTTAACAAGTTCAGCTACAGTGTCATTGACAATTTTATTTTCATTTTTTGTCTCCAAAACATAGGTTATAACCCCTCATTGGAACGAACTCGTTCCAACGAGGGGTCATAACCTGTTTTTGAGACAAAAAAATTTAAAAAATAATGATAATTAATTGGTTATTTTTAGCTCACCTGACTTTCAGTCAGGAGAGGTATAGTATTCACTCACCGTCCGTCATCCGTTGTCCGTGAACATGGTGTTTGCGTCTTCTCCCAAACCGCTGAACCAATTTAATTAAAATTTAAAATAATAGTTTGTTATGACATCGCAATTTGATTTTGTTCAAATCAAGTTGCCTCGCCCCTCAGTAGGGCCATGTCCCAAAGTGTGCTTGAATCTTAAAAAATCATTTTATGAACCACCAGTAGCAGAGACTTGTTATTTGGTGTGCAGCTTCCTTTTGTGGTGTAGTCTCAGATTTGTTCAAGAGAAGTTCAAAGAGCTGTATTTGCCTTCGTTCTGGGAGGGGCAAGAATTTTTGCCCCGTCCAAAATTTCTATTTTTCAAACCGAGGGGCAGATTTGAACTAAATTTGATATGAGGGCTTATTGGGTCATAAGTACTTAATTTATGCCCAAATGTTTAGCTCAACTTTGGGGTAGCCAAATTTGAGGTACACGTATTGTCATGGCCCATTGTCCGCCTGTCTGTCTGTCCGTCTGTCGTGCCATCAACACAGCTCGGACTAGAGGCCGTATTTATGAACCGATCTTTACGAAACTTCTTGGGTACCTTTGTTATCACCGTGGGACGAGAACTAGTGTTTTGGGGTTCGTGCTGAAATTCAAGACTGCCGCTGGCAGCCATTTCGTACAAAATTAGGTCAAATCAGATTTTTGCGCAGAACTTCCATATCAAAGCTCTGATTTGAATAATTTTTTGTGTGAATGTTTAGTACCATGGGATACATCACATATAATACAGGTTTTTTTCTCATGCAGAAATTATGCAAATTAGACTTACTTTGATTTATTTAGTGTTACTTATTTAGTGTTACTTTCAGCACTGTAAGTGCAAATTCCAATACGGCTCGGGCTAGAGGCCGTATTTATGAACCGATCTTTACGAAACTTCTTGGGTACCTTTGTTATCACCGTGGGATGAGAATGAGTGTTTTTGGGTCCGGTCTGAAATTCAAGATGGCCACTGGCAGCCATTTTGTACAAAATTAGTTGCAATCAGATTTTTGCGCAGAACTTCCATATGAAAGCGCTGATTTGAATAATTTTTTGTGTGAATGTTTAGTACCATGGGATACATCACATATAATATGGGTTTTTTTCTCGTGCATAAATTATGCCAATTAGACTAACTTTGATCTATTTAGTGTTACTTTTAGCACTGTAACTGCAAATGCCAATACGGCTCAGGCTAGGGGCCGTATTTATGAACCGATCTTTACGAAACTTCTTGGGTACTTTTGTTATCATACTTTTGTTATCACCGTGGGACGAGAATGAATGTTTTGGGGTGCGGTCCAAAATTCAAGATGGCCGCCAGCAGCCATTATGTACCAAAATTGGTGCAATCAGTTTTTTGTACAGAACTTCTGTATGAAAGTTCTGATTTGAATAAATTTTTGTAGGAATGTTTAGTAACATGGAATTCATCACATATAATGCGGGTTTGTTTCTCGTGCAGAAATTATGCAAATTAGATGAACTTTGATTTGCTCAGTGCTACTTATACACAGTAAGTGCACATGTCAATACGGCTCGGGCTAGAGTCTGTATTTATGAACCGATCTTGACTAAACTTCTTGGGGTACCTTTGTTAGAGTCTGTATTTATGAACCGATCTTGACGAAACTTCTTGGGGTACCTTTGTTATCACCTTGTGACAGAAACGAGTGTTTTGGGGTGCCTTTGTTATCACTGTGCTGTGAGAACAAATATGTTTGGGTTCAGTCAGACCCAACTGGGACCGAAAGATTTCTTTTCTAGTTTAGCATCTAACTGTCACCCCACCTTTACAATACTTGACCTATATATTTGTCACAATCTACGGTCAGCATTTATGTACAAACCGTTACAATACTTTACATGTACCTTTGTTATCAGGTCATTACCTAGATGTTTGTCATTGCTGTGTCACATAGTTGAGCTACAGTGTCATTGACACTTTCCTTTTTCCCGTCGCCCCATGGGAACTTCAGGAGCTGAAAATAGAAAAAAATTAAAACACCCATATCTCCAAAACTACATGGCACTGAGAATTCTTATTTGCTGTGAAGCTTTCTTAGGACCAACAGAATGGAATGGTAAAACAAATTGCTATTGGTTTTATCATGGGGTACTTTTTGAAAATATGCTGAGTCAGCATTTTTTAACACTGTGGGTAATGGAAAAAACATTTAAGACTACTTTTCTCCCAAACCACTGCTCCAAAAGCTTTAAAATTTCACAGATAACATCTTTGGAAGATTGTTTCACATGTTTATTGAAATCACATCCATGGGTCCAAATTTGGGCTCTCTATGGGAGCCCAAATGTTTAAATTAGTGCAGTATGGGGAATATTCTTTAAAAATCTTCTTCATATCTACCAATCAGAATCTTTTGGTATTTGGTCTGCAGCATGCTTAGTGGGGTGAGATTCAAGTTTGTTCAAGCCAAGTCCCTGGGTTCACTGTGGGAGCCCGAATTATAACTCAGTTCAAAATGAGGAATTTTCTTTTAAAATCTTCTTCATGTCCCGGAGTCGGAATGCTTTGATATTTGGTATGCAGCAACCTTAGGAGGTGAGATTCAAGTTTGTTCAAGCCATGTCCCTAGGCCCATATTTGGGCTCACTGTGGGTTCTCGAATTGTAACTTAGTTCAAAATGAGGAATTTTCTTAAAAAATCTTCTTCTTCGGATCCAGCAGTCGGAATGTTTTGATATTTGGTATGCAGCATCCTTAGAGGGGTGAGATTCAAGTTTGTTGAAGCCAAGTTCCAGGGTTCATATTTGGGCTCACTATGGGAGCCTGAATTATAACTTAGTTCGATATGAGGAATTTTTCTTTAAAAATCTTCTTCAGATTCAGCAGTCGAAATGTTTTTTGATATTTGGCATGCAGCATTCTTAGAGTGGTGAAATTAAAGTTTGTTCAAGTCAAATCCCTGGGTTCATTTTTGGGTTCACTGTGGGAGCCTGAATGATAACTCCGTTCAAAATGAGGAATTTTCTGTAAAAATCTTCTTCAGATCCAGCAGTCAGAATGCTTTGATATTTGGTATGAAGCATCCTTAGGGGGGTAAGATTAAAGTTTGTTCAAGCCAAGACCCTGGGTTGATATTTGGGCTCCCTGTGGGAGCCCGAATTATAACTTAGTTAATATGAGGAATATTCTTCAAAAATCCTTTTCTTCACATCCACCAGTAAGAATCTTTTAATATTTGGTATACAGCATTCCACTGGAGGTGAGATTCAAGTTTGTTCAAGCCTAGTCCCTGGGTTCATATTTGGGCTCCCTGTGGGAGCACGAATTTTTACTTAGTTCAGTATGAGGAATATTCTTTAAAAACTTTTTTTTTTTTAGATCCACTGGTCAGAATCTTTGGATATTTGGTATAAATTTTTGTTAGGAGGGGCAGATGCAACTTGTTGAAATCAATTCCCTGTCTTGATATTTAGGCTACCATGCCAGGTGAGCGCCCTCAGGGCCCCTGGAGCCTCTTGTTTAGAATAGCGCTGGTTGGTTTTGGCTGTTAAATTGGGTAATGGGTTAAAATAATAATAAAAATAATATTTAGCAGTTGATTCCCACAAATTGCACAGATTATTTCCACATAAACTGAGTTATAAACTAGGATATTAGAAGCAGAAATTTGCCAGTATTTTATTGACAGGTTAGTGCTGTGCAGTATAACGATTTTTCGGTATGGTATTACAGGGATACCAGAAACCGTACCGAAACCAAATCAAAATATCGCTCATTTCGGTATTTATATTTTTCTTCGAAATTGACAAAGTCAACTCATCAAGGTGGATCATAAATCTAAAAGCCTGTGGGATGCATATTTTGTGTGAATTGATAAGAAAACATGCAAATGTGAACTTTGTAAACGACAGGTAGCAGAAGACGCCGCCGAATACGTCGGAGAAAGAAATAAAAAAAAAAGCGACAACAGAAAAACGAAAAATGGCAAGTTGTTAACTTGGTACTTTTGTTTCTGAAGAAATATGGCCTGGGCCCAGTGTTCTTTACATTTTGGCTGATTCAGTATATTTTCTGGAAATTACTGTGCGATTTATTCACAAGAGGCATTAGTGGTCGGGTGGGTGGTTGACTGGTTGACAATTGATTGGAAATAATCCACTGGTATTACAAACGGTAATACTGCTTGTGGTTATCCCTTTTTGGCGATTTTGTATAGCATTTTTTTCAATTCAGGATTACTATTTTAATTCAGGATTGCTATTTTAAGTTGAAGATACATGTACTTTTAACAACTGATCATTTTATTAAAATACAAGCCCCCAAACTTTAATACCTGATCATCTGCTGTATATTCTTTTGAATAAATAATTTATACTGCCGATCAGTGTACACTGAAAAAATAGGATTGACCTAAATTTTAAGACGCAATGTACGGAAGCCAACAGGCGACATCAGACTTAGAATTATCAAAGTTCATTTCATCAATCGAGGTACAGAAAATGATTTGCTGCTATTAGTAAATCATCGATTTGTACATTTTTTCTCATGGAAAATGAAAATGTACTAGAGCTGTAGGTTTTTAAATTTCTTGTTCGGTTTCGGTTTTGGTTTTTCAGGTGGAGAAAAACCTCAGTTCGGTTCGGTTTTCGGTTTGTTCATGAGGCCAAGTAGAATTCAATAAAACTCATTCTTGTGTCCGGAGTCATAACTGAATGGTAGTGAAATTGAGTGAAACTCAATGAATGCCCGAAATTAGCTATAATACATGAAGAATTAGGAAGGCCAATATAATAATTACCTAAATATACAGAACTTTTATTGTGCTTGGCCATTTTTCGAGGTCTGACACCAACACGCAACTTGAGAAAAGCTGCAAACACAACTAAACTGAGATGTCGGAAATTCACAGAATGTAGCCTTCCCAGAGTAGTGAGAGTACCCAGACACTGCCATTGGCAGTGTCTGGGTACTCTCAGCACTCTGGGATGGCTACATTCTGTGAATTTCTGCAGCAAGAGAGTATTTAATAAAAAACGAAAAACCTTAGATTACGGGATGTCGATGGTTTCGGTTTTTTAAAAAAAACTAAAAACCTCGGTTCGGTTTCGGTTAACCTACAGCTCTAAAATGTACCCTAATGTATCATAGAAAATCATAGATTCTCTGGAATTTTCAGAAACGTGTATGAAGCCAGGAACCAGAAGTGAAGTTAGTGAACACTGGTAGAGTGATTTCACTCAAAATACCTTATAATTACAAGCGGATGAATGACATAAAACATGTTATTTTACATGTTTTTCAAGGATGAACCCAAACAATGAAAAGTGGATGATGCCATGTCATTGAAGCATTGCAAGATCGGCAGTGACTACACATTGTTTTCACAACTGGGATTATCATAGGGAGATTAATTACAGTTGCATTGCTGAAATTTACTTGCATATTTAGGTGGATATTGAACAATGGATTCAGTGGACATTAAACTTGTTGCCACTTTGAAAGATAAGGAGGGAAGGACTGACCAAGAATGTTCCTACTAGTCCCCGTGGGAACCCCGGGAAGTAAGCAGAACTTGTTTACTGTGGTAAACCAGTTCTGCTTTACTAGTAAAATAGGACCCAGTCACCAATGCTTGGGGTGAAAGTCCTCTAAAATGGGCAACATGTTGATCAACGATTGACTAACCTTGACTTCATCTCCATGTTGTGTCACGATTAGCCATTGTGCATAAATATGTGACGTTAACCACCAATAAACATAAACATGTTCCTACTAGTGAAAACTTACTGAAACTCGTTGAAGGTGAAGAACCTGTTTCTTTAACCTAATTCATTTTACTGAAGAACATAGGTTTCTTCAACCAAATTCATAGGGGGAGGGGCATGGTACGAAGGACATACAGTTAAAACTAGAAGTCCTGTCACGAATAGTGCGTTTATCTAGGCTTAATTGCGCGTTGGACTTGCGCGCAGTTGCCATATCGAATGGCATCCAAAGCACGGCAGGTTCTCCTGGTTACTCATAGCAAACACATGCAATGTTTCTGCCAATGGACCTCCGGGTTACCCGGAGGTCCATTGGCTGAAACATTGCCTGTGCACAGGCCATATGTACAGAATATGATAGCTTTAATTGGGTCATAACGCGCACATTAACGTGCATATCAACGTGCTATTTGTGCGCATTTCATGACGGGACTTCTAGTTTTAACTGTAGAGGCCAACTGATTAGCTTGGCAAGTTAATGATGAAACGAGTGATTCATTAACTCTTAACCCGCTGAGTATTTTAAAAATATTTTTCATCAAATCTAGGCATGGCTGCTCTGAAGCAGCCATGACTAGATTTGATGAAAAAGTCATCTAAATTTAACTCAAGAAATTGTTGGGGAAAACTCCATTCAATTTACTGGGTGCAAATTGGATTAAATATGCCCAAATTATACATATTTCAATGACAAGAGAAATACTGTCCTGGGCAGGAATAGCCGCCAGCAGCATGCAAGGAGTTAAATTAACATACTAGACTAATTAGTTATCACAGTGGAATCCTTGTCAAGTTCATAAGATGTCAGCGTTGAACCTGTTAAGTTACTATGTGGTTGAATGTTTGGAAATTGGGTGACTACTTTCAGTGTATTCTGTGCATATACCGAATCCTGTACCAAAACCAAGGTATTCACCTGAAAAATACCGATACCGAACCTGAAATTTCAATACCGCACAGCTCTACTATCAATATGTGCTGCCTTCCACTACACATACACTATAATGTTGTGATGGGTGTCGACTAGTCAATAAGTCATCAACTAATGGAGCCCTGCTGATTACTCTATGAAATCCCTAATATGTTCAACACTAGGAATGATATATTTAGGAGGATGAGAAGTACATGTAACCCTCTCTGATCAAATAACAATTAACAAACTGAGCAAAATACATGTCCAGTCTCCATTTTGCTTAGTGTATTGTCTTTGTTGTAGGTTGAAGGTGAATGGATCTGGTGTAAAACTGATGAATGGTGATGGTGGAAGTAGATCATGAAAAGATAATAACAGTCATTGCAGATACAGGAGCTCAGTATGAAAAGGTGAGTAGGAAGTAGTGAGCTGCTTGTGATAGTGATTAATAAAAACCCTGCCCCCTCCCCCCCAAAAAAAAACACCCTACACATGTCAAGTTTATGAGGATAAATACAACTGAAGCAAGTTTTCCAGCGTGAATGTGACATTATCGACTTCTCATAAACCACTGGGCCGAATTGAACCAAATTTGATATGCATGGTCCTTATATGTCAATTCAAGTTCATTCAAATAAAGTTACCACACTCCATAGGGAGTGGGGCGGGGTTGGGGTGGAAAATGCTCCAAAATTTGGAAAAAATCTTCTCATGAAGCAGTGGGTACAATGACTTGATATTTGGTATGGAGCTTCCTTTTGAGGTGTACAATCATATTTGTTAAAACGAAGTTAGTGGATCAATATTGGCCTTTCCATTTTCAGAACCGATGGTCCACTTTGAACCAAATTTGGTATGTGGTATTATTGAGTCATAAAACAAAAATTCTTATGCCTCCATTGGAACCCCAGGAACTTAAAATAGAAATATTTTGAAACGCCCATATTTCTCAAACCACATGCTGAATCAGCATATTTGCAAAAATTTAAAGAAAAATTGTCTCCAGAACCAGTGTTCAGAATCTCTTGGGCTCAATACAGGAACTTGAATTGAATCTTAACTTAGGGCGGTATGGCGAATAAACTTAAAAATCCTCTCCAGAACCACTGGGAGTCACCGATGTTAAGCAACGTTGAGCCCGGTTAGTCCTCAGATGGGTGACCATCTATGCGATCGATTTGGACTCCCGTGTTATGTCTTTGGCAAGGCACATAACCCCGATTGTCTACATGGGGACACGATGACGCCCTGTACTGCACATCGAGGGTGCGCATGTCTTCAACCAATCTTAACACCAATAAATAAATAAATACCACTAAGGGACAGATACTAGTATGTTCAAATTACCCCCACCCCCACCCCCGGTTCATATTTGGGCTCAATACAGGAGCCTGAATCTTAACTTCGGGCAATATGGAGAATAAGCTTTAAAAATCTTTTTCTCCAGAACCACTTTTCAGAATCTTTTAATTTTTCGTATTCATCATTGTTACGATAGTCACATTGGTCACAACTTGGTGCAACATGAGGGATAATCTTTAAAAATTTTCTTCAGATTCAGCAGTTAGAACCTTAAGATATTTTGTTCGTTTTTTTTTTTCGAGTCCCTGGGTTCATATTTAGGCTCCCAGAGGCAGCCCAAATTTGAACTTGGTGCAATATGAGAAAATTTCCTCAAAAATCTTCTTCAGATCCATTTGTCAGAATCCTTTCATATTTGGTATAAAACATCTCTGGGGGGAAAAGATTCAAGTTTGTTCAATTCAGCTCAATGGGTTAATATTTGGGCCCTCTATTGGAGCCCAAAGTTTAACTTAGTGCAGTATGAGGAGATTTCTTTAAAAAAATTCTTCTTCTCCACCAGAGAATTATATTATATTTGGTATGTGACATCTCTACCGTTAAAACTGGAAGTCCTGTCCCGTATTCTGCACTAATTTGAAATAATAGCACGTTAGGTTAGCACAGCAAATCATCAGAGAATCACATCTGATATCTGATGCACAATAGTGTATCGCGATTTCTGCAGAATTGTAACGCGCGATGGCTGATTGATATTCAGTACTTGTAACAGGCAATCAGCAGTAATTAAGTCGCGCCTCCTACTGACATAAGGTGGCAATTAAATATTAGAATGCAGATACTCCGAGGGCGAGTATCAATTCATTTCGCAGCAATACAAGAAGTATTTAAAAACGCATATTGCGTGATTTCCGTTTTCGAAGATTGATGAGAAGATCATGCAGGTTGATTCAAGACTGCTAAACCTTGAGAAGGCAGAAGTAATGACATTTTCATTTTGAGAAGTTTTAGCCTGCTGTCAATCGCAGCCGTTCTTATGGAAAAACTATGAGAGAGGCAAGCGTGGTTGGAAACAAAGAATGCTCTCCACAGAATACTGAACCGACAGTGTTTCGAAAGTGCTATGAAAAAATTACGAAATTGGAATGCTCGGCGATTTATAAAGAAAGTTTCAATTTCTAGAGATAGTTGGTGTTCTGTTAAAAAAATATGCATTTCGGTGAAAGCTGAACAAGAAATTATTTACCAAGAATTTTGTCCCACACTCCTTTCCTCAGCAGAATCCTCAAGTCCTCATGCATCCTTATCCCCACAAAGAGAGAAGGATGGGTATCAAACTGCCAATTCCTCAGACCCCACAACTCTTCCTCCCCACACTAGCTTTGTTTTTTTTTTAGCTCAACTTTGACGAAATCAGATTTGAGATTATGCCATGGCCGTCGTTCCGTCTGGCCCTCTGGGCATCTGTCTGTCCATCAACAATTCAATACGGCTCGGGCTAAAGGCCGTATTTATAAACCGATCTTTACGAAACTTCTTGGGTACCTTTTTTATCACTGTGGGACGAGAACGAGTGTTTTGGGGTGCAGACCAAAATTCAAGATGACCTCCAGCAGCCATTTTGTACCAAAATTAGTGCAATCAGTTTTTTGTACAGAACTTTTGTATGAAAGTTCTGATTTGAATAAATTTTTGATTGAATGTTTAGTAACATGAAATGCATCACATATAATACAAGTTTTTTTATCGTGCAGAAATTATGCAAATTGAATGAACTTTGATTTAACTTTGATTTATTCAGTGCTACTTATACACAGTAAGTACACATGTCAATACGGCTCGGGCTAAGGGCTGTATTTATGAACCGATCTTCACGAAACTTCTTGGGTATCTTTGTGTTTCAGGGTGCGATCCAAAATTCTAGATTGCTGCCAGTGGCCATTTTGTACCGAAAATAGGTACAATCATTTTTTTGTACGGAACTTCTATATTGTTATTTATGAACCGATCTTTACAAAACTTCTTGGGTACCTTTGCTATCACTGTGGGACGAGAATGAGTGTTTTTGGGTGCGGTCCAAAATTCAAGAATGCTGCCAGCAGCCATTTTGTACTGAAATTAGTGCAATCAGTTTTTTGTACAGAACTTCTACATGAAGGTTCTGATTTGAATAAATTTTTGAATGAATGTTTAGTAATATGGAATACATCACATATAATACAGGTTTTTTTCTCGTGCGGAAATTATGCAAATGAGATGAACTTTGATTTATTCAGTTCTACTTATATACAGTGTACATGTCAATACGGCTCGGGCTATAGACTGTATTTATGAACCGATCTTCACTTTCATGTTTAGCTTAACTTGACAAAGTCAAGATAAGCTATTGCCATCATGAGTGCGGAAGTCTGTTAGTCCGAGAGTCTGTGAGTCTGTTCACATTTTCCTTTAGCACAGGCTGCATCCTGTAGTTCTTGTCTGATCATCACGAAATTTCATATGCAGGTTTGGGGTCACGTCTAGATGAGAACTTCCCCTTTTGGTCGTGATCTGTCAACTGGTCTGACTGCCCGAGCCCAAAACTCGAAAACCATTGGCACAGTCTAGAGGTCGTATTTATGAAGGGATTTTATTGCAACTTGGTAGGATGCCTATGTATAATGTCTAGATGAGAACGTCCCCTCTTGGTCATGATCTGTGAACCCTGATGGCTGCACAAGCCCCGAAACCCAAAAACTTTTAGCACAGCCTGCAGGTCATATTTAATATGGAGGGATTTCATTGTTACTTGGTAGGATGACTCCGTATTATGTTTAGATGAGTATTTCCCCATTTGGTCACGACCTGTCAACCGTGACAACTGCCCGAGCCCAAAAACCTTTAGCACAGTCTTTATAGAGTGATTTCATTGTAATTTGGTAGGTTGACTTCATATAATGTCTAGATGAGAATGCCCTCTTTTGGATGAGATTAGGTAACTGCGACGGCCACAGGGTCCCGAAGCCCGAAAACCTTTAGCACAGTCTACAGGTCATATTTATGAAGGGATTTCATTGTAACTTGGTAGGATCACTCCAAATATTGATGGCTGCCTGAGACCAAAACCCCAAAACCTTTAGCATAGTCTGTAGGTCATATTTATAGAGGGATTTCATTGTAACTTGTTAGGTTGACTCCATATAATACCTAGATGATGACATCCCCTTTTGGTCGTGATTGGTCAACTGTGATGGCTACAGGGGCCTGAAGCCCGAAAACCTTGAGCACAGTCTACAGGTCATATTATGAAGGGATTTCATTGTACCTTTTCAGGATCACTCCAGATAATGCCCAGATGAGAATGTCCCCTTTTGGTCATGATCATTCAACCATGATGGCTGCTCGAGCCCAAAACCCGAAAAAATTTAGTCTCTTGTGTTAGATAAAGGGTTAAGCTTATTTGTTTTATAAGGATTGTTGAACAAGTTAATTGCCCATTGGTGCAGGTGAGAGTGGTGGCCGAGCGGTCTCTCATGCCAGAGGTCCTGGGTTTGGTCCCTGGTCAGGGAATGTTCTACAGGTGTCCGAACACTCTCTATCGGCATCAATTGTGGGGTTGATTCTGATTCTGTCACAGCATACCATCTTATCAGGTGGGGCCGTTAAAAGGCTGTCCTCTATGCAAGGAGAGACACACTCTGTGCAGGCTGAAGATCCCTTTTTAATATTTGAGAAGGGGGGCCACTAAGTTGCCGCTATGAAGGCCATCCCACACATCTGTACCATTGGGCCAAGGAGAGGCATTAATATAAGTTGTGTAACTTGTTCATTAAATAAATCTGAGTAATATCTTCTCCAGAAACGCCAGTCAGAATTCTTTATTGTGTGGTATTCAGAATCCCTATTTTGTTCAACTTGAATCCATGGGTCAATAATTGGGCCCTCTAAGGGAGCCAGAATTTAATTTAGTGCAATATGATAAATCTGAATAATCTTTTGATATTTTGCATACAACACCCTTCAAGTTTGTTTCAAGTTAAGTCCCAAGGCTGATAGATGCATTACTGAAAATCGTGGCATTATTTCTGAGGGGCCCATCTCAATAGAAAAAAAATCATCTCTTGCATGGATAACAGAATTATAAATAATTAAATAACTTCATACCTCTTTAGTGTTAACTAGCCATAAATACTAATTAAACCTTTCTTTAACCCTGTACCTAACATGAAAACCAGACGACACTTGCAAAAAAAATTATTGAACTATGTTTTTCATTTTTTGTCTCAAAAACATATGTTATGACCCCTTGTTCCAAAGAGGGGGACATGACCTATGTTGTTGAGACAAAAAATGAAAAAATAATGAAAATTAATTGGCGAAATTTTTAGAATAGCGCTGTCCGGTTTTGGCCATTATGTTGGGTAAAGGGTTAAACAAGTTTTGGTTAGGTGGGCACCTCAGGCCTCATGTTTGAAATTTTCTTCTTTTTTTGGGGAGGGGTGGGGGGACTATTAAAAAAGCCAGTGTCCATCCGTCTAGCTGTTCATCCGTCCCACTTTCGTTTCCCGATCATAACTTTAGTTGAGCAAATCAAATGAAATTTGGTATTTATGTGCATCATAAAATACAGGTCAAGTTCGAATCCAGGTGCAGTCCTACAATTTTTGCCAGGGTTATGCCTCTTTTTCGACTTTGAAAACTCTATTTTTAGCTTAACTTGACAAAGTCAAGATAAACTATTGCCATCACACGTGCTGTGCAGAAATCTGAGTCTGTTCACATTTTCCTTTAGCACAGGCGAGACCCCATTGTTCTTGTCCTATCGTCCCACAATTTCATATGCAGGTCATGTCTAGATGAGAATGTCCCCTTTTAGTCGCGATTGGTCAACTATGAGGGCTGCCCAAATCCAAAAACCTTCAATCCAGTCTACAGGCCGTATTTATGAAGGGATTTCATTGTAACTTGGTAGGATGGCTCTGCAGACCCAGTAATTCACCCTCAGCAATCAGCAGTGCCAAGGAAAATGCTGAGAAAAATAAAAATATCCATAGCAAAAATACTGCCGAGGATGGCTTCTTCAGAAAGCTCTGTAGTGGCAGAAATTACAAGGAATCAAACCATCTGGTTTGCACTACGCTGTATTGCTAATCTTACGATTTACAGTACAAGTTGCAGCATAACCACTAGAAACTATGTGTTCCGCTTCTTCTGTGTTGATAACACCAAAATCTGACGTCAGTTTCTGGTAAGCTCTCACAGAGCTTGGATCCAGAAAATGATGTCAGATTCTGGTGTTATCAACATAGAAGCAGTGAGATACCTAGTTTGTGTTTATGCTGCATCTTATTTTCACTCGTACTATACATATTGAGCAAGTCGCCTACTTACAAGGTTTTTTCTCCGCATTCACAGGGTTAATGATATTGGCATGATCTAATTGAGTGAAAGATTTTGCACATTGATTGTGATTATATATATTTTCACTTCACTGCATACTACATATACATGGCATTTGAGACTATGCCCTGCTCCGGATGATTTTTGGCTCAACTTTGACGTAAGTCAAATATGAGCTTATGCCATGGCCAGTCATCCGTCTGGCCATCTGTCCGTCAACAATTCAATACGGCTCGGGCTAGAGGCCATATTTATGAAGCGATCTTTACGAAATTTCTTAGGTACCTTTGTTATCACTGTGGGACGAGAACGAGTGTTTTTGGGTCTGGTCCGAAATTCAAGACGGCCGCTGGCAGCTATTTTGTACAAAATTAGGTGCAATCAGATTTTTGCGCAGAACTTCCATATGAAAGCTCTGATTTGAATAATTTTTTTGTATGAATGTTTAGTACCATGGTACCATGTAAATTATGCAGATTAGACTAACTTTGATTTATTTAGTGTTACTTTCAGCACTGAAAGTGCAAATGCCAATACGGCTCGGGCTAGAGGCCGTATTTATGAACCGATCTTTACGAAACTTCTTGGGACCTTTGTTATCACCGTGGGAGGAGAACAAGTGTTTTGGGGTCCGGTCTGAAATTCAAGATGGCCGCTGGCAGCCATTTTGTACAAAATTAGGTGCAATCAGATTTTTGTGCAGAACTTCCGTATGAAAGTGCTGATTTGAATAATTTTTTGTGTGAATGTTTAGTACCATCATTGGATTCATCACATATAATACAGGTTTTTTTCTCATGCATTAATTTTGCCAATTAGACTAACTTTGATCTATTTAGTGTTAGTGTTGAAACGATTATTGATTTTCAGGAATCGATTAGTCGCCAGTAGTAATCGATTACTAATTGACTAGTCGAAGCCCCTATGTTATTGTTATCAAACACGTATACCACCGTTCTTCCCTGGTTAAACTAACAGTAATACTTGCAATGAAACAATGGCAAGTGAAGCTTTCAAAGTCCTCAAAACCTCTTTCAGTTTCAAGAGAGAAGTAATGTTGGTAGCTTCTGTTTAAAATCATATTTTCTCAATATTGTCACTGATATTTTAATAAAATAAATCATTATTCAGGTTTTTAGCTCACCTGAGCGAAGCTCAAGGGGAGCTTTACTAATCACTTTCTGTCCGTCGTCCGTCGTCGTCCGTCCGGCGTTAACTTTACATTATCGACTTCTCCTCCTAAACCACTAGCCCAATTTTATTCAAATGTTGGCTAAATGTTTATTACCTAATGCCAATTCAGATTTGTTCAAATGAAGTTGCCCCTCCTCCTGGGTGGTGCCACACGCCCAAGGGGCACCAAAATCTTTGTAAATCTTCTTCTTATGAACCAGCAGTAGCAGAGACTTGATATTTGGTGTGCAGCTTCCTTTTGAGGTGTAGACTCAGATTTGTTCAAGAGAAGTTTGTGGGGCTATACTTGACGTTGTTATGAGAGGGGCAAAATTTTTTGCCCCGCCCAAAATTTCTATTTTCCAAACCGAGAGGCTGATTTGAACCAAATTTTATGTGAGGGCTTATTGGGTCATGAGTACTTGATTTATGCAAAAAAAAATTTTCCCGCAGCCCTGTGGGAACCGCAGGAGCTAAAAATAGAAAAAATTTAAAACGCCCATATCTCCAAAACTGCACGGCACTGAGAATTTTTATTTGGTGTGCAGCTTCCTTAGGACCAACAGAAAGGATTGGTAAAAAAAAATTGCCATCGGTTTTATCATAGGGTACAGTTTCGGGACTTTGAAAAAGTGCTGAGTCAGCACTTTTTAACACTGTAGGCAATGGGAAAAACATTAAAAAATCTTCTTCTCCAGATCCAGCAGGCAGAATCTTTTGATATTTGGTATGCAACATTGTAGGGTGGATCTGATTCAAGTTTGTTCAAATCGGCCCCCTGGGTTCATATTTGGGCTCAGTATAGGAGCCCGATTTCGAACTTAGTGCATTTCAGGCAAATTTCTTAAAAAATCTTCTTCTCCAGATCCAGCAGGCAGAATCTTTTGATATTTGGTATGCAACATTGTGGGGTGGATCTGATTCAAGTTTGTTCAAATCGGCCCCCTGGGTGTATATTTGGGCTCAGTATAGGAGCCCAAATTTGAACTTACTGCATTTCAGGCAAATTTCTTTGAAAATCTTCTTCTCCAGATCCAGCAGGCAGAATCTTTTGATATTTGGTATGCAACATTGTAGGGTGGATCTGATTCAAGTTTGTTCAAATCGGCTCCCTAGATTCATATTTGGGCTCACTATAGGAGCTCAAATTCGAATTTAGTGCATTTCAGGCAAATTTCTTCAAAAATCTTCTTCTCCAGATCCAGCAGGCAGAATCTTTTGATATTTGGTATGCAATGTTGCGGGGTAGATCTGATTCAAGTTTGTTCAAATCGGCCCCCTGGATACATATTTGGGCTTACTATAGAAGCCCGAATTCGAACTTAGTGCATTTCAGGCAAATTTCTTAAAAAATCTTCTCCAGATCCAGCAGGCAGAATCTTTTCATATTTGGTAAGCAACATTGTGGGGTGGATCTGATTCAAGATTGTTCAAATCGGCCCCCTGGGTTAATATTTGGGCTCAGTATAGGAGCCCGATTTCGAACTTAGTGCATTTCAGGCAAATTTCTTAAAAAATCTTCTTCTCCAGATCCAGCAGGCAGAATCTTTTGATATTTGGTATGCAACATTGTAGGGTGGATCTGATTCAAGTTTGTTCAAATCGGCCCCCTGGGTTCATATTTGGGCTCAGTATAGGAGCCCGATTTCGAACTTAGTGCATTTAGGCAAATTTCTTAAAAAATCTTCTTCTCCAGATCCAGAAGGCAGAAGCTTTTGATATTTGGTATGCAACATTGTGGGGTGGATCTGATTCAAGTTTGTTCAAATCGGCTTCCTAGATTCATATTTGGGCTCACTATAGAAGCTCGAATTTGAACTTAGTGCATTTCATGCAAATTTCTTAAAAAATCTTCTTCTCCAGATCCAGCAGGCAGAATCTTTTCATATTTGGTAAGCAACATTGTGGGGTGGATCTGATTCAAGTTTGTTCAAATCGGCCCCCTGGGTTTATATTTGGGCTCAGTATAGGAGCCCAAATTTGAACTTAGTGCATTTCAAGCAAATTTATTAAAAAAATCTTCTTCTCCAGATCCAGCAGGCAGAATCTTTTGATATTTGGTATGCAACATCGTGGGTTGGATCTGATTCAAGTTTGTTCAAATCGGCTTCGTAGATTCATATTTGGGCTCACTATAGAAGCTCGAATTCGAACTTAGTGCATTTCAGGCAAATTTCTTAAAAAATCATCTTCTCCAGATCCAGCAGGCAGAATCTTTTGATATTTGGTATGCAACATTGCGGGGTGGATCTGATTCAAGTTTGTTCAAATCGGCCCCCTGGATTCATATTTGGGCTCACTATAGAAGCTCGAATTCAAACTTAGTGCATTTCGGTCAAATTTATTCAAAAATCTTCTTCTCCAGATCCAGCAGGCAGAATCTTTTGATATTTGGTATGCAACATTGCGGGGTGGATCTGATTCAAGTTTGTTCAAATCGGCCCCCTGGATTCATATTTGGGCTCAGTATAGGAGCCCGATTTCGAACTTAGTGCATTTCAGGCAAATTTCTTAAAAAATCTTCTTCTCCAGATCCAGCAGGCAGAATCTTTTGATATTTGGTATGCAACATTGTAGGGTGGATCTGATTCAAGTTTGTTCAAATCGGCCCCCTGGGTTCATATTTGGGCTCAGTATAGGAGCCCGATTTCGAACTTAGTGCATTTAGGCAAATTTCTTAAAAAATCTTCTTCTCCAGATCCAGCAGGCAGAATCTTTTGATATTTGGTATGCAACATTGTGGGGTGGATCTGATTCAAGTTTGTTCAAATCGGCTTCCTAGATTCATATTTGGGCTCACTATAGAAGCTAGAATTTGAACTTAGTGCATTTCATGCAAATTTCTTAAAAAATCTTCTTCTCCAGATCCAGCAGGCAGAATCTTTTCATATTTGGTAAGCAACATTGTGGGGTGGATCTGATTCACGTTTGTTCAAATCGGCCCCCTGGGTTTATATTTGGGCTCAGTATAGGAGCCCAAATTTGAACTTAGTGCATTTCAAGCAAATTTCTTAAAAAATCTTCTTCTCCAGATCCAGCAGGCAGAATCTTTTGATATTTGGTATGCAACATTGTGGGGTGGATCTGATTCAAGTTTGTTCAAATCGGCCCCCTGGGTTTATATTTGGGCTCAGTATAGGAGCCCAAATTTGAACTTACTGCATTTCAGGCAAATTTCTTTGAAAATCTTCTTCTCCAGATCCAGCAGGCAGAATCTTTTGATATTTGGTATGCAACATTGTAGGGTGGATCTGATTCAAGTTTGTTCAAATCGGCTCCCTAGATTCATATTTGGGCTCACTATAGGAGCTCGAATTCGAATTTAGTGCATTTCAGGCAAATTTCTTCAAAAATCTTCTTCTCCAGATCCAGCAGGCAGAATCTTTTGATATTTGGTATGCAATGTTGCGGGGTAGATCTGATTCAAGTTTGTTCAAATTCGGCCCCCTGGATACATATTTGGGCTTACTATAGAAGCCCGAATTCGAACTTAGTGCATTTCAGGCATTCTTAAAAAATCTTCTTCTCCAGATCCAGCAGGCAGAATCTTTTGATATTTGGTATGCAACATTGTAGGGTGGATCTGATTCAAGTTTGTTCAAATCGGCCCCCTGGGTTCATATTTGGGCTCAGTATAGGAGCCCGATTTCGAACTTAGTGCACTTAGGCAAATTTCTTAAAAAATCTTCTTCTCCAGATCCAGAAGGCAGAATCTTTTGATATTTGGTATGCAACATTGTGGGGTGGATCTGATTCAAGTTTGTTCAAATCGGCTTCCTAGATTCATATTTGGGCTCACTATAGAAGCTCGAATTTGAACTTAGTGCATTTCAAGCAAATTTATTAAAAAATCTTCTTCTCCAAATCCAGCAGGCAGAATCTTTTGATATTTGGTATGCAACATCGTGGGTTGGATCTGATTCAAGTTTGTTCAAATCGGCTTCGTAGATTCATATTTGGGCTCACTATAGAAGCTCGAATTCGAACTTGGTGCATTTCAGGCAAATTTCTTAAAAAATTATCTTCTCCAGATCCAGCAGGCAGAATCTTTTGATATTTGGTATGCAACATTGCGGGGTGGATCTGATTCAAGTTTGTTCAAATCAGCCCCCTGGATTCATATTTGGGCTCACTATAGAAGCTCGAATTCAAACTTAGTGCATTTCGGTCAAATTTATTCAAGAATCTTCTTCTCCAGATCCAGCAGGCAGAATCTTCTGATATTTGGTATGCAACATTGCGGGGTGGATCTGATTCAAGTTTGTTCAAATCGGCCCCCTGGATTCATATTTGGGCTTAATATAGAAGCCCGAATTCGCACTTAGTGCATTTCAGGCAAATTTCTTCAAAAATCTTCTTCTCCAGATCCAGCAGGCAGAATCTTTTGATATTTGGTATGCAACATTGCGGGGTGGATCTGATTCAAGTTTGTTCAAATCGGCCCCCTGGATTCATATTTGGGCTTAATATAGAAGCCCGAATTCGCACATAGTGCATTTCGGGCAAATTTATTGAAAAATCTTCTTCTCCAGATCCAGCAGGCAGAATCTTTTGATATTTGGTATGCAACATTGTGGGGTGGATCTGATTCAAGTTTGTTCAAATCGGCTTCCTAGTTTCATATTTGGGCTCACTATAGAAGCTCGAATTCGAACTTAGTGCATTTCAGGCAAATTTCTTAAAAAATCTTCTTCTCCAGATCCAGCTTCAGAATCTTTTCATATTTGGTAAGCAACATTGTGGGGTGGATCTGATTCAAGTTTGTTCAAATCGGCCCCCTGTGTTTATATTTGGGCTCCGTATAGGAGCCCAAATTTTAACTTAGTGCGTTTCAGGCATATTTCTTAAAAAATCTTCTTCTCCAGATCCAGCAGGCAGAATCTTTTGATATTTGGTATGCAACATTGTAGGGTGGATCTGATTGTGATTCATGAACGTATTTATTTGTAAAGTTGATAGAATCTTAGACAAAATTTGCAGAAAAGATCTACTATAGAAGGGGTGGTATCCAGGGTGAACCGTTTACCCAAATCTAGCAGTACTAATGCATTATTCACACAAATCTTCGTTCAAATTTTATGACCCCTCATTGGAACACACGCATTCAGCTCATTCCAACAAAGGTCATATGCCATGTTTTCGAGACAAAGGAATAAAAATTTTAGTTATTCATGAAATTTTTAGGCAACTGTTGTCTGTTATTCACATTGCTTCATGAAATTTCAGTACTTTTAGAAGTTACCTCAGTAATCAAGGGTTAATTCCCCTTAATTAAATGTCGCCTCTAAAAAACAACCACTTTGCATATCTTACCTTTTTACCAGCATAACTGCCAAAACTTGTCAGCATTCTTCGCAAAAATCGCTATTCAAATTTTAATTTTTGTCTCTTAAACATACATGTACTTATCGCTTGTAAATACCCCATTGGAATGAGCTTTTTGAGCTCATTCCAATGAGAGGTCGCACACCATGCTTTTTGAGTCACAAAAGCAATTTTTTTAGTTATTCCAGAATTTCGTACGTAAAACACAGCTTTATGACTTCACATTAAAATGAGCTCTCTAAGCTTTTTCCAATCAACATTCACGCACTATGTCTTTCACACAAAAAATAAAATTTTCCATTTATTCAGGAATTTTGTTTGCAAGAACACTCTTACCCCCCCCCCCCCCCCACACACACACACACACAAACACACACACACACACACACACACACACACACACACACACACACACACAAACACAGACACACACATCTAAAAGTTCGTCAGCAAAAAAACAGTTACTTCAATTTTTAAATGCATTATAGGAACAACTTGCCTAATCAAATTTAAATACTTTTGCATCATTCTGTATCTAGAACAAACCATTTACCATATCTTTACGCAAAATTCTCCAGCATCATTCACAAAAAAACACCATTATTTATATATTCACATTTCTGTCTCAAAAATATACCTGATCTTCCCATACCCCTATTGGAATAAGCTGTTTGAGCTTGTTCCAATGATGATAAAAAAAAATAAAATTTGTGAAAATTTTTGTTTTCTTGCATGCAAATATATACATGTAGCACATGGAAGATATCCACAGTTGGGGAGAGATGTCCAAGGCTATCTCTTCACATTCCTTGTTTGTGCTTCATGCTAAACCAGTTTGTCTGCAGAGATAAATTTGCTTTATTAAAAATCATTGGAGATTGGCCACACACCAATGATTTTAAATAAAATTAATTTTAGGTAACAAATGTTGAACTTCAAACAAAATCTATCACTCAACCAGTTAATGTTGATGAGGCATGACATGGTGAAGGTGACCTAAAATACTTCTTAGAGTCACTTTGTCAGGTGAGCGATTAAGGCCACGTGGGGCCTCTTGTTTTTTATATTATTCGTTCCATCCCATTGAATGTTAACAAAAGGAAGCGCTCTTTACGCATGCGTGATGTACATCCCCTGTCGAAAATTAAGCACAGTTAACGCCCACAGCAGTCATCAGCCTGTCAACAATTGTACACCGAACACTCCCACACAACTTCTCGTATTATGACTTAACCTCTTATCTGTTCATAATTATGCATACATCGAACACGCCTACTAATATTTCCATATTGTCTGCTTTGAAAATCATCACCTGACCTGATTGGGTTTCCTCTTAACTCAGTTGCAGTTCGAGGAAAAGATAGTTTCAATTTCCCGGAAACTCGCAGATTTCCAGAAATTTGTACGCATGTATTTACAAAATGAAAATAAAAAGCACATGGATTTTGTAATTGGTTCTTTAGTGTTAACAAATTGTTCCAAATACGAACTGGTATGTGTTCTTCCATAATTTCTCTTTGATGTTTCTGTAAGACATTTCGAACTTACCAGTACCTGTTGAACAAATTGATGTCCGTAGGTGGCCTAATTTCATGTCAACTTTGGGTCCTAATTTTCCTGCAGGCTGCTCCCTCGAGAATAAGCTCACCCATATATTTTTCCCTGTTTACTTCACGCACCCCTGGTCTTATTCAATCTCTGGTCAGTTTACCAACTAAGGTTGTTATTCATGCAGTCGGAAACATCAAACGCGTTATTTCTGTGGGTTTTTTTATTTCGGGAGTTTACTTGTGACGTTCGCAACAACATTGGGTGAATTTAAGGGGATGGTGTATGGTTGGGGCAGATGTTCCGACTAATCGACTAGCAGATTTAGGGATCGACTAATTTAATAATCGCGTCAACAGCGATTAGTCGGCTAATCGTTTCAACACTATTTAGTGTTACTTTCAGCACTATAACTGCAAATGCTAATATGGGTCGGGCTAGAGGCCGTATTTATGAACCGATCTTTACAAAACTTCTTGAGTACCTTTGTTATCACCGTGGGACGAGAACGAGTGTTTTGAGGTCTGGTCCGAAATTCAAGATGGCCGATGGCAGCCATTTTGTACAAAATTTGGTGCAATCAGATTTTTGCACAGAACTTCTATATGAAAGTGCTGATTTGAATAATTTTTTGTGTGAATGTTTAGTACCATGGGATACATCACATATAATACGGGTTTTTTCTCGTGCAGAAATTATGCAAATTAGATGAACTTTGATTTTTTCAGTGCTACTTGCACACAGTAAGTACACATGTCAATACAGCTTGGGCTAGAGTCTGTATTTATGAACCGATCTTCATGATACGTCATGGGTACCTTTGTTATCACCTTGGGACGAGAACGAGTGTTTCTGGGTGCCGTCCAAAATTCAAGATGTCTGCCAGGGGCCATTTTGTACCGAAATTAGGTCTAATCAGTTTTTTGTACACAACTTCTATACGGCTCAGGCTAGAGGCCGCATTTATGAACCGATCTTTACGAAACTTCTTGGGTACCTTTGTTATCACCATGGGATGAGAACGAGAGTTTTTGGGTGTGGTCCGAAATTCAAGATGGCCACCAGCAGCCATTTTGTACCAAAATTAGTGCAATCAGTCTTTTGTACAGAACTTCTGTATGAAAGTTCTGATTTGAATAAATTTTTGTATGATTGTTTAGTAACATGGAATACATCACATATAGTACGGGTTTTTTTCTCGTGCAGAAATTATGCAAATTAGATGAACTTTGATTTATTCAGTGCTACTTATACACTGTAAGTGCACATGTCAATACGGCTCGGGCTAGAGGCTGTATTTATCAACTGATCTTCACAAAACTTCTTGGGTACATTTGTTATCACCTTGGGATGAGAACGAGTGTTTCTGGGTGCGGTCCAAAATTCAAGATGGCTTCCAGTGGCCATTTTGTACCGAAATTAGGTCCAAACAGTTTTTTGTCACAACTTCTACACAGCTCATATTTGTGAACTGATCTTCACGAAACTTCTTGGGTACCTTTGTTTTCACCTTGGGACAGGAATGAGTGTGTTTTGGGGTGCCTTTGTTATCACTGTGCTATGAGAACAAATATTTTGGGGTTCAGTCAGACCCACTCTGGGACTCCCAAGATTTTTTTCTAGTTTAGCATCTGACTGTCAACCACCTTTACAATACTTTACCTATACATTTGTTACATGCAACGGTCAGTATTTATGTACAGACCGTTACAATACTTTATATGTACCTTTGTTATCAGGTCATTACCTAGATGTTTGTCATTGCTGTGTCACATACTATACATGTACATGTCTTTGTCTTGACAAGTTGAGCTACAGTGTCATTGACACTTTCATTTTTTTCTTTCCTCGAATATGCATTTTGAACTATTTACAGTCACTTAAAATGCGGAACCTTTTTTTAAACTCACATAACCCCCAACTCCACCCCCTCCCCCAACCCACCCACCCACCCACCGGGGGGCCAATTAGGCACTTTTTTTTTTCTTTCGTGAAAAATGCACTTTTACAGTTTGGGGTAAAGTTTGTGGTTAAAAACCCAGGCAAACACCCCCCCACCCCCATGGTGCCAGTTAGGTATTTTTTTTTTCTCTGCTCAAAATGCATTCTGAAGGATTCAGACAGACCACATGTGGAAAAAAAATGGACTCTCCTAACACACTCCCACTCTCCCTCACCCCTACCCCACCTCCTCCTCACCCAGGGCCATTCATGCAATATTTTTTCTTTGGTACAAAATGCATTTTTAGCCTGACTATAGGCAGGGCTATAGTCATGACTTTCGTCCGTCCATGTGTCTGCAAACAATTGGTTTCCAACTGATTACTCCATTTTGGATTATTTGTTTTCAACCAAAGTTGATATGTGTATTTGTGTATTTTCCTGCAAGTCGTAATACAGGCCAGGTTTCAATATAGCCCCCCCCCCCCCCCCCCCCCCCCCCCCCCCCTCCACACACACACACACACACACACACACAAACGTGTCACTTAGGCAATTATTCCCAAAATGCATTTTGAAGGATTGGGAGTTATTACATGCAAAAAAGAAAATTGACTCATATAGCCCAACATTGCTTTATGTACTGCATCTTTAATCCTTTACCTTACACAAGTTGAAGCCAACAGTACAAATTATTTTTCTGAAACATCAGATTTTTTCATTTTTAATTTACTTCTAACCATGGCTTATTACTCTTTATTGGAACAAGCTCATCAAGTTTGTTCCATTAATATTAAGGTCATGAGGTATGTTTTGAAGTAGAGAAATGAAAAAATAAAATTTGAATAGCAAATTTTGTATATCACGAGTACAGATATGGCAGATTCGTTCAGGGCTTGATTTAATCTGAAAATTTTGAATAGCAATTTACTATTCACCCTGGAAAATTGATTAGCAGTTGATCCAAAAGCACTTGAAACTAATAAATTTTGAATAGCAAAATTCAGAAATTGGAGAGCAAAGTGCTATGCTAATCCAGTTAAATCGAGCCCTGGATTCGTTAGGTAAACTGTTAACAAAAAATGGCTCCGACTATTTTGCATCTAAGCATTGCCATTCCTGGGACAGTCGGGCTGCATGTGTGACATCACTCTAGTTTCATTTTTTTATTTACTTCTAACCATGGCTTATTACTCCTTATTGGAACAAGCTCATCAAGTTTGTTCCATTAATAGGTCATGAGGTATGTTTTGAAGTAGAGAAATGAAAAAATAAAATTTGAATAGCAAATTTTGTATATCACGAGTGCAGATATGGCAGATTCGTTAGGTAAACTGTTAACAAAAAATGGCTCCGGCTATTTTGCATCTAAGCATTGCCATTCCTGGGACAGTTGGGCTGAATGCGTGACATCACTCTAGTTTCTTTAGGCCCTCTTTTTTTTTCTGCTCTGGCTGTCATCAACCCTAGCTATTAGGGTTCTTGCAAGGTCAGTTCCAGCCCTGTTCTTGGTACTGTACTTTCTGTCTGAGAGTTGGACAGGGCCATAGGCCTCATCTCCCATTGTCATTTACGATTTGTTGTGATGCTATGGTTTTATAGGCCTAGGGAAATCTTTTGTCCATGGTTCCAGCGCAGTCGGGTGATGTGGGGGTTAGTTACGTGATTCTGTCCTCCTATTGTCTATTCAGCCTGTTGTAAACAGTTGTAAGGTAGGTTGATAAGAAATTAAAATTTTATAGTAATTTTCCTTTCTTATTATACCTACCACACTTGTTTACATGGAGGCCCTCCCGTCTTCTTTTTGGGAAAGAATCCTTCGTCCCTGCTAATCTCATAACTCCATTGTTGGCGGATTCAGTAGAATGACACTTTGGTTATATGTTTGCTCACTGGTTCTGGAAGCCATGGATTAGTACAAGAAGAGGGTCCCCTACTGGATTTGCGCCAGTCGCACTCCACCCAGTTTGGGCTTTTTTTTTTTTGGTGCTTTTGCACCACTTTTCTTTCCTAAATGGCTTGGGAAAGAGCAAAATAGAGAGTATTTTTCCGAGTTGGGGACTTCGACTGTGGTGCAAGCATGTTGTAAATAATTGCAGAAGGTACAATAAGAAAGGAAATTTACTATAAAATTTAAATTTTCATGTCGGGCAATACGTCAATGCCTTGAATGCAAATGAAAAATGAATTTGACACAATCATAAATTATCTGTCTCAAAAGGCATTTTTGCGACTAAATCTTGCAGCCCCCCCCCCCCCCCCCCCCCCCCCCCCCTCCAAAACTGAACCAAAACCAATTTCCTGTGGAAAATTTCAAAAAGCGACCAGCTTTCACCAAAATGCAAATTGCTTGGAAATTATTATTTGGTTCCCAGCCGCTTGAACTCTCTCCCCTGTCTTGCATGCAGATAAGGATTGTTCTTAGCCCTTCTTGTATTGTCAGCACTAGCATCTCGGTTCAAACTTAGCAGCAAAGTAGAGAGAATATGTGGCCATTCAATTCAAAGACTGCCCCCAACACCAGTGCCATTCTGCAAACACTCCATTTTACCGATGTATGCACCAATGTATGAAACATGTCCATGCATATATGCATTGTTTTTCTTCCTTCCAGAACTTTATGATGAAAAATTATGGACTTCAAGTCTAATCCCCAAGGTGTCGCAGCTGATCATCTATCCCACCCAGACTTGCTGATAAAAGTGTTGGGGTTGTTTCAATCCTACACACCTGACCTGCATTTCAGTGTCAAAATAGATAAGTAGAGGGGACGCGGAGGCATTGCGGTAGCCGGTTCTTATGAGATCACCGAAGTTAAGCACTGCCGAGCTCGGTTAATCCTTTGATAGGTGACTGTTTGAGCTATCGATTTGGACTCTCGCATTGTGTCCTTGGGCAAGGCACTTAACCCCAATTGTTCATATGGGGGCACAATGAAGCAGTGTACTAAGGCGTATTGCACGGCGATGGTACGTATGTCGTCAATCAATCTAACCCTGCCTGCATTACAGTGCGGAGTTACGATGTTGGGGAGCTGGCAGTCGATCGGTGTTCTCTCCAGGTACTCCGGCTTTCTCCACTGTAAAACTGTCATGGTCATGATTAGCCATTGTGCATAAGTATATGACCTTAAACACCAATAAATAAACTAGAGAACTGTAATTTGTTGGACAAATTACGGGCTTTCCCAACTTTCCAATGTGAAAATGCAGACTACATATAGCAAAGCAAAGTGTTTGAAATTAACCATTTCCAAAATGATTGACAATTGAAATAATTGCTACAACAACGTTGCAATTAGAGTAAATGAGGGACAGTTGCTTGCAAAATTCACTGAAAATCTTTTTTTTTTCAGATAGTACTATTATTTACATGGTCAAAGCTTATGTTGTGTTTAGCCCAAAGCATAACTTACAGCAGAGGATTTGTTCATTAGGCATCTCTACCTATACCAAAACAAAGTGTTTGGAATTAACCCTTTCAAAAATGACAGGAAGATGAAACCACAGTTAGCTAATTTTGGCATTTTCGGATGGTACTCTTACCCTCATTTGCTTGAGGGTTAAAGATGAGATTAAAAACTAAACAGTAACATTCTTCTGCAAGCATTGTTGCATCTATGCATACAAAATTAATTGTTACAACAACCTCGCAATTATGAGAAATTTGCCCTTGAAGTTAGTAAATCTTGAAGATAAAATGATATTTTCATATCATTTGTGGCAAATAGGGGTTAATTTTGAAATATTTGTGTGGTGATTTTAGTGTATAATATTGTGCTCTTAATGTGTGAACATCAATCACAGACTGAATGTCTGAAAAGAGCCCTGGACTAATCTTGAATCTTGCTATTTGATTGAACATGTTCAAGTTGAGAGTACTCCAATTCAACAATTCAAGGCCTAAAAACTGGGTGAGGGTTAAAACTTGGAATAAAACATATAACAGCAAAATTGTTCTTGAATAACAGTTAGATAATTGCCAAAAATAAAAGGGGACAGAAATCGCGCATAGGTTAATGGCGAATAGGTGGTAATTTGCCTAATTTGACATTAAATTGAACAGACAACAGTGTCGCTCATACGCCCACTGCGTCCAGACCAGTGAAGGCAGATACACGAAATCTTCAGAAGTTGTTTTACTATCCCTGCTCGACAGGACAGTGTCTTTGTCGAGTGGCGTGACCACGTGGAAACTGCGGGGACGATTCATCCCTACTCTATTCCCAATGCAATGCTGTTTCCATTCACTATTTACCTATCACCGGTCGAGTTTGGCATTATTTCGGTCTATTTGATGAACTGTTCAGCTTTAAATATTCACACATTCATATGGGACAGAAAGTTTTGAGTTAAACTGCTTATTTTAGACCGTCCTGGCAGAAACTGAAAACTCGATCCGGTGGAGAAAAAGCCGTCATCTGGCTAATTTGGCATTCAGATTGAACAGATACAATGTCGGATATACGCCAGTTATGTCCCGACCATGCAAGACAGCAACTTGAAATTCTCAAAATGTTTTCTACTGTCCCTCCCCGACAGTTTAGTATCTTTGTCAAGTGCCGAGACCGCGTGGAAATACCGTGGATCAGGTGGAAACCGAGGGCACGATTCGTCCCTACTTTATTCTCAATTCAACGACTTTTCCATTCATTATTTACCTGTCACCGGCTGAGTTCGGCATTATATCTGTCTATTTGATGAACTTTTCAACCTTAACTATTTGCGGCTTCATGTAGCACCACCGAAAGGCCACTGCATGGTTACCAATATATTCAGGGAATGATTTTACGAAAATAACAATTATTCCGACTATACCCACATGGGAACTCCTAAATATGCCGAGGGTTAAACTTTTGATAATAACGTATAACACAGAAGTTGTCATGCTATGCTAGCTGCATGCAGGCATAGAAAACATTCAGCGCCCAGTGAATTAGGAATGGAGTAAATTGTCACTTAAACCTACGGAATTCTGAAAAAATGAGTTTTTTTCGACGGCACCAATCTTAATGCATATGAGACAGGGATGGCGTTAAACTTTACAGCAACCTTATAACAGAAAGTATTCTTGGAATTGAACTGTGAATCTGAATTTCGAAAGCATTTTCGAATATTCTATTCCAAACTACCACTACTATTCAGTGATTTTATGAAAATATCAATTATTCCGACCGTACCCATATGGGCAGTCTGGAATCTGCCAACGGTTAAACTTTTAATAATGACACATAAAACAAAAATTGTCATACTATGACTGCTGCATACAGCCATAGAAAACGTTCAGCGCTCAATCAATTAGGAATGGAGTAAATTGTAACTTAAACTTACCAAATTCTGAAAAAATGATAGTTTTTTGGACTGCACCTATCTTTATGCAAACCGAATGAGCATAGGGTTAAACTTTACAACAAAACTTACAACAGCAAATATGCTCAGTAGGCAATTGTAAATACGAACATGTAAATCATTTTTCGATATTCCTTTCGAAAATGGAAGAAAAGTGAGCTCCAAATTAGCCAATTTTATGGAGAATTTTAGGGCACTCAAAATCAAGGCCCGAAAACTGGATGAAGGTTAAAACTTTGAATAAAATATACAACAGCAAAACTGTTCTTGGATGAAGGCACAATCCTCTCATGGAAAAGGTTTTGAGACAACATGGCTCCAGTGCCGAGAAAGTGCATGTAAACGTTGGTGAAAATAACAATTATTCCGAGAGTACCCTTATGGGAAGTCTCAAATCTGCCAAGGGTTAAACTTTTAATAATAACATACAGAACAAAATTTGTCATACTTTGACTGCTACAAGCAGCTATAGAAAACATTCAGAGCTCAAGCAATTAAAAATGGAGTAAATCACCACCTAAACTTAACAAATTCTGAAAAATTGGAGTTTCTTTTGGACGATACCTACTTTTATGCAACCAGAATGGGATAGGGTTAAACTTTACAACCAAACTTACAACAGCAAATATGCTCGATAGTCAGTTGTGAATACATACATGAAAAGATTTTGAAATTAACCCTTTCCAAAATGATAGAAAAAGCAACCAAAGATGGCTAATTTTGGCATTTTCAGACAGTACTCTTATTCTCGCCCTCATTGTGCTTGAGGGTAAAATCTTGAGATTAAGAAGTAAACAGTAACTTTCTTCCACAATCATTGTTGCATCTAGCCATACCAAAATAATTGTTACAACTACCTTGTAATTTGAGAAATTTGCCCTTGAAGTTGGTGAAAATAATAATTATTCTGACAGTACCCTTATGGGAAGTCTCAAATCTGCCAAGGGTTAAACTTTTAATAATAACATTTAGAACACAATTTGTCATACTTTGACTGCTGCAAGCAGCTACAGAAAACATTCAGAGCTCAAGCAATTAAAAATGGAGTAAATCGCCACCTAAACTTTCCAAATTCTGGAAACATTGGAGTTTTTTTGGACGGTATCTACTTTTATGCAACCAGAATGGCATAGGGTTAAACTTTACAACCCAACTTGCAACATCAAATATGCTTGGTAGTCAATTGTGAATACGTACATGAAAAGTGTTCGAAATTAACCGTTTCCAAAATGATAGAAAAAGCAACCAAAGTTGGCTAATTTTGGCTTTTTCAAACGGTACTCTTATCCTCGCCCTCATTGTGCTTGAGGGTTAAATCTGAGATTAAAAAGTAGTAAACAGTAACTTTCTTCCGCAATCATTAAAAAATCTGTATTCATGTCAGTTTTGGCCAGTGAGGGTTAATGTTGAAAGATTTGAGTGGAGATTGTGGTGTATCATATTATGCTGTAAATGTGTGGAAAATTTGAGCTAAATAACTGTAAACAATTTTGAGACATTCAAAAAATGGTGAAATTTTGAAGGTTTGGCAGAATATTTTGAAATACGCGTTTTCACAGATATGACGACACTGCATTTCACTAGATTTTATGACTTTACATAAGTGTGCCAAATTTGGTCAAAATCGTACAGCTTGTTTTCTAGCAGTTCTACAGACAGAATTCAGGGAGGAAAAAAAAAAATTTTTAAAAATAGAGAAGAAAATTTTGAAAAAGAAGAATAACAAGAGTCTTTCCCAAACTGGGTTTGGGAAAGCCTAATAATAAATAATAGATAAGTAGAGGAAATGTTCCCTGTCCTATCCAAATTTCCACAGTCTCCCTCCTCCCCTGCAAACCACCACCACCACCACCCCAACCTTTCAAGATACAGAACTTGTGTGACTATTTGTAGCTGCACTTTATTCCCAACATGCTTGGAAAAATATTTTGTGCCCAGCCCTCTTGAACTACAACCCCTGCCTTGCATGCAGATAAGTATTGTTCCTTGCCCTTCTTGTATAATCAACAAAGTTTCAACTTTGCAGCAAAATAGATAGAATATGTGCCAAGTTGGTTCAAAGACAACTCCGACCCCCGAACATCCCCCACACTAACAGTGCCACCCAACAAACATTTCACCCTACAGATGTATGATACATTGTCATTGTTCTAATACACTAAATTCCACGGAAGAAAAGTTATGGTGCTATAAGCCTTATCCCCAACCCACCGAGACTTGAGGATTGTTCCTTGTCCATTATTCTTCTCTCTGAACTTTGGTATTACAACTCTTATCCTCAATCAGTGTTGCCCCCCCCCCCCCTCCCCCGCTCCCTACTTTCCTCACCTGCAAATCCCTCAAAAAATTGTCAACTTGAACTCAGGTCCATGAATGAAATGTCCCCAGCCCTGGCATGCCAGTTGGGGGGAGTGGGGACTGGGCACAGACACACAATGTCCCCAGTCTTATTCAGCCTCATCCCCAACCCACTGAGATGCAGAACTTGTGACCATCTGGTATTTGCAGCCACTGTTTTCCCAACATGATTGGAAAGATATGTTGTGTACCTGTACCCAACTGACATGTCCAATGGAGGGAGTGATTCGCGCACGGCACTTAACCCCGATTGCCTACATGAGGGCATGGTGATGCTGTGTACTAAGGCGTTCTCTACGTCGATAGTGCGCATGTCTTCAACCAATCTAACCCCGCCTGTGCCACGGTGCAGAGTTCAGAGTTACGATGTTGGGGAGCTGACAGCTGCTCGTCGTTGCTCAGTGGTTCTCTCTCCGGGTACTCTGGCTTCCTCCACTCGGAAAACTGTCACGGTCACGATTAGCCATTGTGCATAAGTATGTGACCTTAAACGCCAATAAATAAATAAATAATAAATTGAGGGAGTGGGGGCTGTGTACAGACATACAATGTCCTCAGTCCTATCCAACTTCCCCTCTATCCCAACAAGATGCAGAACTTGTGTGACCATCTGGCATTTGTTGCCACCGTTTTCCCCAAAATGCCTGTATTTTGTGTACCTGTGCCCAGCCAAGCCACACCCCCCTCCCCCCAGATGGGCATGCCAGTTGCAGGCTTGGGGCTGGGCACGGGCACATAATTGGCCCAGTCCTATTCAACCTCAACCCTTTGCCCTACCACTTTAGATGCAGACTTGTGTGACCCTTTTGCATTTGTAGCCACTGTTTTCCCAACATGCTGGGAAAGATATCCTTGTGTGCCCAGCCAAGCCCTCACTCCCCCCCCCCCCCCCCCCGACATGCCAAGTTGGAGTGGAGTCTTGGCACAGGCACACAATGTTCCCAATCCTATCCACCCCCACCCACCCCCCCCCCACCCCCAGTCAACCGAGATTCAAAACCTGTGGGACCATCTGGCATTTGTAGCCATTGTTTTACCCATATGCCTGGAAATATATTATGTGCCTGAGCCCCCCCCCCCCCCCCCCCCCCCCCCTATCCACCACCCTGTGACATTTATGTCAACACATCAGTTGGAAACACAATAGAGCAAAGATGTGCCCAGTCACTTCAAATACCCTCTTCCCTCCCATTCTCAATAGAATAACACCCATGCCCCACCTCAGGGTTGAACCAAGTGTTAACCATGAGCAAGTGTGTGGTGTTTCCTGTGAACTCCAATGTGAGTAGAAGTCTTTTAAAGTGACAAAAGATATTGTCATTATTATTGTAAATGTGAAGTATATGTATACTTTTTGTAGAACTGTCATTGAACTGGAAGTATCTTGAATAAAATGTCTGCTCACAAATCCTTGAGTATGTTGTTTCTCTCTCCCATAACATGGAGAGATTTTTAAGTGAAATAGATACATGCATATGGAAACAAAATGAAGAACTATTGAAGATATTTCAAGCATTTATTAACAATATATATGAATAGTGTATAAGAATGCATACATATAAGTATATACAAGTGTATAAAGATATATATAAGTATGTATTTATAAGTATGTAAAGATATATATATTAAGTATATCAATGAATAGTATTTTATAACAAGAACATATTAAATGTATATAAGAATATCATATTATAAAGATATTACACCAAGAAACAAAAGAGAATATTATTATTATTTTTTTTTTTTTTTTTTCTTTTTTCGTTTTTTTTTCGTCGCCCCCACCCAATAAAAAAAAAAATCCGGGTGGGGCTTCGGAAAGTAAAGAAGCTGACTTACTCAGACTGTCCCACCCAAGTGAGAAAACCTGGTGGCAACTGACTAAGACACAGTCCATACAAGATGACTCGGCATGCCTGAAGACAATTTAGTCCAAGATTTCATGCAATACTATACTAACCATTTGATTCCCGCAAAAGTACGCTGAAGTTGACTAAAATTACACCTAATGTAATCTGGATGAAATATTTATGTTTAAATACTTTCATGTCTCGTGGTGAATGGTGCTCCAATTATACGTAGAATCCTGGCATGGTATTTTCACTCATTCTGAACATTGGACAGTTTTAAGTGGCATTTACTTGCCTGCATGTCTCCTTGCCAATATATGAGAATACGGACTGGTATAAAAGAAATTTCTCATCATTTCAATGAATTGTATTTCATAATTATGTCTCCCCTTCACAGAAGGGAGACATATTGTTTTACCCTGAATTCTTCTCCTCGTTGTTGTTAGTCCCCCAGGGTTTTACCGTTTTGGGGGACTATTGGATTGCACTCTGTTTGTCTGTCCATCTGTCTGTCCTCATTTATGTTACCACCTGTATCTCATATATGCTTCAACGCTGTACTTTCTTTTTTATACCATTGGTGACACATAATAGGAGGAGGATGCACGTCAAAAAGTTTTTTAAAAAAATTCAAGATGGCCGACTGGCAGCCATTTTTGTTGGAAATTGCGTGTATTTCGTTATACGGTCAGAACTTCTGAACGACATTTCCGATTTCAGTAATATTTGGTATGGAGGTCTATCAGCATAAGATAAATAACATATCTATGGGTTTTTTTCTTCGTGCATAAATTATGCAAATTAGCCTTACTTAACCTTTTTTTGAGGTAATATTTTTGTGTGTTCTGTTACCACCCGTATCTGATGCTTTGACGCTTTTGTTTAAAATTTTCAGATTTGATGGGGCATAAGGAAAAATTAGGAAAAAGATTTTTGTGCGTATTATGTTGTGTACTGCTACCACCTGTATCTAAAAAGATGCTTTTATGCTTTTGTTTCAAATTTTCAGATTTGAAGGGAAGGAACATAAGATAAATAACATAGTATGCATGTTTTTTTTTCTTGTGCATACATTATGCAAGTTAGCCTTCCTTAACTTTTTACATGTATTTGGATGCTTCCAGTACAACCACAGAAATATGGGTAATATTGGGAGCAGTTTGTGGAGTTCCTTTGATATCGATATTTGTTTGGGTTTTATTGAGGAAATATCAATATATTTCACAGTAATCCACCTACCGTGGTGATGATTGTCTGATCGTGGGGATCGGCGTTGCACTTGTTCTTCTTTTCATACAACATATTCCCAATTATCATAATTCTTGTCTTATTTCATAATCCTTTCATAAACATTAAACATTATCCTTTTCATCAACACACAACTCACAGACAAGTTAAGCTACGGTGTCATGGACACTTTCATCTTTAATCTTTTGACTTAGGCTTACGATATTTGGCATGTGGGTGTACCATCATGAGACGATGTACCATCATGACCCCCATGACATTGACCTTTGACCTCAAGGTCAAATTACTTGGGTTTTTGGGCAAGTAAGCTTGTCCAAGCAAGAACTTATTTAACTTTTCACCTTGGCTTATGATATTTGACATGCGAGAATATCACCATAAGATGATGTGTCGCGTACCTGCATGACCCATACATGACATTGACCTTTTACCTCAATGTCAAATTACTGATTTTTTGGCAAGTAAGCTTGTCTGGACCAGAACTTATTTACCTTTTCACCTCAGTTTATGATATTAGGCATGCGGGTGTATCATCATGAGACGTTGTGTCACGTACCATCATGATCCACATATGATCCTGACCTTTGACCTCAAGGTCACATTATTGACTTCTTTTTTTTTAATCTTTTGACCTAGGCATATGATTTTTGGCATGTGAGTGTATCACCGAAAGACGATGTGTCATGCACCATCATGACCTACATATGGCCTTGACCTTTGTCCTTAATGTCAAATTATTGATTTCTTTTTAACTTTTCACCCAGGCTCATGATATTTGGCAAGTGAGTGTGTCACCATGAGATGATGTCTCATGTACCATCATGACCCACATATGACCTTGAAGAGTCTGGCTTGGTGGTTCTCTCCGGGAACTCAGGCTTCCTCCACTCGTAAATCTGCTTGACACGATGTGACTGTGGCTGTTGAAAATGCAGCCATCACCCTTCAAAAACATAATCGCTTGTCTTGACTGAGATGAAATCAAAGCAGGGATAAGACAAGATTGGGAAGTGAAGTTGATGATATCTTCACCTTGGCTCACTTTGCCAATTTCTATGTTTGGGAAAAATCAAACTAAAAAACGAACCTCTACAATCGAAATTAGGAGAGATATTGTGAAAACATTGGAGTGAGTTACCAATACAAATGATTCGTATATCACGACTTCAACAATAGTTATCAAAATCACAGGAAATATGATTTGTGTTTCTTTTATTCCACTGTCAATTGAAACAGGAATCATTAAGAAACAGTCTATTTTGAGCAATGAAATAATTACCGAAATAAACAAAACAATTGCATATTATCCACAAAAAACAGGGTGAGAGCTTATCGACTCCTTAAAAAATAAGCAAATGCTGATTTTTATTAAAATGTCTATTTTCTAGTAAATCTTTGCATCCTGACAAGGCCCCAAATGTCACTGACAGAACAGGACAAATCTCATAAGTGGTGGAGCCATGGTTTGAAATCCTTGAGAACCATGCTGGTGAAGAGTTTGGTGGGGAGAATCTCAGGACTGAGGGTACTGTACTTGTACTGAGGGCAGGAAATCAGGAAAAATCTTTTCAAATATGGGGATGGGATGAGCATTTGGGATGGGGGTGAACTGGGTTCCCTAGATACCCCATGGCTCCACCACTGTAGCCCACTGACTTGATTTTCAGTGTTTGACTGGTCTCTATCGACGAATTTCAAAATATTAAATTAAATTCTCTTCGCAGCATGTCTTTCTTTAGAAATTTCACTTCTCTCTGAAGACCTCTCACTTCTCCTTTTTCGAATAGGGAGAAGTCACTTCTAAAATCCACCCCTTGAAAATACTTGCAGTTCACTATTATTTTCAGTTAAACATCCTATCATTATACCACCCACTTGAAAAGTGGGTGGTATATAGTGTTTGGTATGTCCGTCCGTACGTCTGCCATCCGTCCGTTATGCTTTGGGGGGGGGGGGGGGGGGGGGGTTACAAATCTGCCACCCACAACTTTATCCTAAACCAGTGAACGGATTTCATTGAAACTCTCAGACATTCTTTTACATACACATGAAGATGTGCACCTCCTATTTTCTTTTCAGATATTTTCATATTTACAGTTCTCCATATTCAAAAATGATCTTTGTCAATTCAGGTTTTAGTATGGAGGGATATAGATCTGCTATCCACTACTCCTCTTAAACCATGAACAAACTCCATTGGAACTCACAAACCTTCTTTTACATACATTGAAGATGTGCACCTCCTATTTTTCTTTCCGATATTTTCATATTTTGATGTCTGTCTGTCTGTCCATCCGTTACTCTTTAGGGATGTACACATCTGCTATCCGCAACTCCTCTCAAACCAGTGAATGGATTCCATTGAAATTCTCAGACATTTTTTTACACACATTGAAGATATGCACCTCCTATTTTGTTTTCAGATATTTTCATTTTTACAGTTTCCCATATTGAAAAATGAACTTTGTCAAATTCACTTGACATTCTGTACAGATCTGCTATCCACAACTCCTCTTAAACTATTGACAGATTTCATTGAAACTTTCAGACATTCTTTTACATACATTGAAGAGGTGCACCTCCTATTTTCTCTTCAGATATTTTCATATTCACAGTTCCCCATATTCATCCCCGTGGGAACCCCGGGAAGTAAGCAGCACTTGTTTACTGTGGTAAACCAGTTCCGCTTTACTAGTAAAATAGGACCCAGTCACCAATGCTTGGGGTGAAAGTCCTCTAAAATGGGCAACATGTTGATCAACGATTGACTAAACTTGACTTCATCTCCATGTTGTGTCACGATTAGCCATAGTGCATAAATATGTGACGTTAACCACCAACAAACAAACAAACAAACAATCCCCATATTCAAAAATGGTCTTTGTCAATTCAGGTTTTAGTAGGGAGGGGTATAGATCTGCTATCTGCTACTCCTCTTAAACCATTGAACAAACTCCATTGGAACTCTCAGACCTTATTTTACATACACTGAAGATTTGCACCTCCTATTTTTATACCCCCACTTTCGAAGAAAATGGGGGTATACTGGATTACATGCGTGCATCCATCCGTCTGTCCGTCTGTGCATCCGTGTGTGAGTCCGTCCAAAAATATCATAACTTGAGTAAATTATTTTTTAAAATATTTGTTGGTCATAGGTATGCCCACACTAGTTATTTTTTTTTTTATTATGTTTTTTGTTTTTTTTTATTAATTGTTCACTTAGAAATTGTGTCTGTCCGAGCCAAATTTTGTCTGTTCAGCCTGTATCTTGGGTATTGAATGTTCTATTGCAATGAACTTTGCCATGAACACTGCTTATGGTATAGGCTTTAAAAAAAGGATTCAGCGATATTTCTCACATTCTCCTTTTTAGAGTCATCCCCCTTTTTTGACTTAGAAATTCTAGGAAATAGACATTATTTGTCTTCAGCCTGTATCTCAGGTATGGGATATCGGATTTTGGTGAAATATGGCATGCAGTTTGCCTATGACAAAGGCTTCTGCCTCATTGCATAAAACTTCCAAACACCAAACAATTTACCATACCTTTTGACTTAGAAATTGTTGAAAACTTTCAAAGAAAATGGAAGGGAGGGGGGGGGGTATACTGGATTGCATCCGTCCATCTGTGCATCCGCCCGTCCGTCCATACGAGAATATTCATAAATAATACCTGTTGGTCATAGGTATGCCCACACTAAGCTGTACACCATGTGGGGGTATGAACCGGACGAAAGTCCAGCTCTTGTTCTTTCAGATATTTTGATATTCCGACATTCATCCGTCCATCCGTTATGCTATAGGGGTTTTATGCTTTGTGGGGGGGGGGGGGGGGGGGGGGGGGGACGGGGTACACATCTGCTATCCACAACTCCTCTTAAACCAGTGAACGGATTTCATTGAAACTCTCAGACATTCTTTTACATATTTTGAAGATGAGCACCTCCTGCTGTTTTGTTTTCAGATATTTTCATGTTTAGGGTTTCCCATATTTAAAAATGGGCTTTGTCAATTCAGGTTTGTGTCTGTGGTGGGGGGGGGGGGGGGGTGGTGGATGGGGGGGGGGGGGGGTGGGTGACATTTGCTATCCGCGACCTCTTTTAAACTCGTGAATGGATTTCAATGAAACCTTCAAACATTCTTTTACATACAGTGAAGATGTGTACCTTCTATTTTGTTTTCAGATATTTTCATTTTTACAGTTTCACATATTGAAAAATGGGCTTTGTCAATTCAAGCTGTGGGGTGGAGGTGTTGGGGGGGGGGGGGATGGTGTCAGTGTTTGTGCTCTCTACATTAAACACACTTTTACTGTTGTAAAACTGTAAAACTGTCACGGTCATGGTTAGCCATTGTGCAGAAATATGTGACCTTAAACACCAATAAATAAATAAATATTCACTGGTATTTGAATTAGGAACTATAAATAGTTTTTATATATATGGAGGGATGTCTAATTCCCAAAATAAACTTAATTGCATATTATCCCCCCAAACCATGTTACGATCTTAACTTTTCTTGTAAATTTTTGCATCTTGACAAAGCCCTATATTTGACTGAACAAGGCAGATCCTACCCGTGGTGCAGCCATGGTATGAAATCCTGGGGGGGGGGGGGGGGGGGGGGGGGGGGGGGCAGGGAGCAAGCTAGTGAAGAGTAGGAGTGTGGTGGAATCTCAGAATTGAGGGTGTTAAGAAAAGGAAATCAAAAAAATTCTTTTCAAATTTCAGTGCTGTTTATTTGAAAATACGAGGAAAGCTGAAAACTACACTTCTTAAATTTGCAAGAAGCAAAATTGCTCTCACTCTTCTTAATTTTTCAAGAAGAGTGAAAATATTTTTCATAAGCTTTCTGATTAGAATTTACCTTGCTGTTGTGTCTTGAAGAAATTCATCAACATTCTGACCTATGACTTTATACTATTGCAAGCCAAAAAATATGCTAATGAAAATTGCCTTTTCCTTGGCGAATGGAATAGCAACATCTGAGATGTTTATTTCTGATAGCCTTTACTCAAATTAAGGGAAAGGAAAAATGCAAGAATCATGAGATTTGTCTCTTTAAGCTTTTTGTGAGATGTTTAAATCATTGGAATCTGAAACTTGCCCAATGCAATGCAAAGTGTGCATTCTTTCACTTTGGAAAGCTAACTTTTTCCCATAATAAGAAATGTTTTGACACATAAAGGTATGCTAGGTTTGTTCTGTTGAGTATTCATTACGTGTACAGTCCATTTAAAATATTCTCTCCTCTCTACTAGTCGATTGCATAATAGGGTATCTAAAAATAGGTTAAGCTAATTGGCTTTGAGGGGAACTTTTTAGTATCCATGGAAATTACTTCAACAATAACGAGTGCAGTTGTCAATGATGATCTTATGGACAGTCAGCTGTGTTGACTGATTATATGGGACAAATGATTTTAACAAACAATACTTTATTAAGCAATTTTTTTTATTAATGATATCTGACTTTAAAGCTTTGCAAGTATCTACAAACATTTGCACACACGAATAACAAAATATATTATATTTTAAAAAAATATATACGCAAGTACTCTTTCAAAGCACTATAATATCGATCGGGTTTTGTGATTAATGATATCTGACTTTAATGCTTTACAAGTATCTATAAACATTTGCACACATGAATGACAGAATATATTATCTTTTAAAAAAAATATATACACAAGCACTCTATCAAAGCACTATAATATCGATCGGATTTTGTTTGCACTTTTGAATAGAAAATCCCTGCTAATATTCCATGCAGTTAGCACTCAACTACTAATGGGTAAAAATACACAGTACGTGACAGGTGGACTACTACCAAATCACTTGTCAGGTGAATGTTTTACAGAACTCATATTTTTTTACACAAACTGATTTTTTTAAGGGCCACCAGATTTATCTACACATCCATTAAGAGACAATTTGCTTGCTTGTCTGCTGTTTATCGGCGCCTGTAAGGTGAAGTTGAGTGGATAATTCACTCTGTGTGTGATTTTGTTGTAATCCACCCTGCACTTCTCTACACACACGAAATAAATTGTGTGAACAAACTAAACACTTTGCAAGAAGCATCAGCTATTTATTTATTTATTTATTGGTGTTTAAGGTCACTTTCATCAGCTATGACTAATTGTGCCCATTGGTTGCAATTGGCCATAGTTGCAGAAAAGTGACATTAAACACCAATAAATAAATAAATTGTGACCACAAGAAAGGTCTAAAGTCAAATTTAGCCGATCGTTTACCCCTTTGGTGCCCATTTTAGTGGAATCCATCCCAGGCACTGGTGACCGAGTCCTATTTCACCAGTAAAGCGGAACTTTCTTATCATAGTAAGTAAGCACTGCTTCACTTCCTGTTGCTACGCGGAAAGAAACACTATTAAATATTATCACAGTGTACATTATTGTCTAAGAAATTCTGTTGAAATGCAATGAACCCCCCCCCCCCCCCCCCCCAATATTTCAGACAACACACCTCTTGAACGGGGTAGTGATCCATTGAATTGAACATGTGTTTGTTTAAACACACAAGAATAATTTGACTGGGTTTTTTTTAACAATTTTTTTGTAGTTGGGAGACATGATTTGGTTATACTCACGCAACTCGTGTTTTTTTTTTATCTTGTTTAAAAAGTAGCTTTCCCTGGTTAAACTTTCGTTTCTCCATTGCTGGCGACATTTATCTTTTTGGCGAGGAGATAACTGCTTCCAATTTTCGTGAAGTGACACAAATAATTCACGAGTCTCTTTAAAATTTTATTGGGGTCCTTTTATTGAATTTCACTTCTTTTTTTGAAAACAAAGTACAAAGAACTGTTTCGACCAGGGGAGATAAGTTTGACCAGTGTTTTTATTTTTTTCTTCATTTTTTTTTCATGTCACTGATCATGTTGCGTGTCTTGTCAAAATATTTTTTTTCGAGGGTGGTATCTTTTAAAATGGACACATTTTTCAGTAAATTTAACTGATAATTTTCTGTTGGTAAACAATTTTTACTGTCAGTGCAGTCCAGGATGTAATGGAAGGACACGACGGGGAAACCCCTTTGAAGTGCTTGCCTTATCAGAATGGGAATCTTTTTCCCTTTCAGTACTCCATTGCAGGTCAAAACAACATAAACCTTGGTTGACATTCCGTTACTGCGATCATCGAGATCTTTCCAATGAGAGGTCATAAGCAATGTTTTTTTAACAAATATTTGAAACATAATAAAATTTGAATAGAGATTTTTGTGTATAGTGCTGGCCGAATTTGGCTGTTGACGTTAGGTAAAAACAGAAAGCTTGCTAGCGGTTTTCATGCTTTTTCCCGCATATTGGACGATTAATTTTTTAATGAATAATACATTCTCATTTTAGTTCATCTAAACTATTTCGGTAAAATGCTTATGCTACAATAAAAATTAAATCACCGGGTTTTAACTTTGAAATGTTCGAGCACCCGGCACAGTATAGAATCCATAATCCCGTATCGTAAAAGCTGTTGCCGTAGCGAAATGCCCGGATGTATCGCCAAGACTGTCACATTGTTCTTTCAAAAACACCATACACCAAGAACACATTTTCTTCACTGAAATACTTGTCCTATTCCATAATTTCATTTAAAAAATACAGATGAAGCATTACGGGAATGGATGAAGACAAGATCATTTCGGGGAATCCAAATCATATATCAGCGAAAATTTTATTTTAATATGAAAACAAATCGAAAATCTCACGAATTAACGAACAGATTTTTTCAATTCCTATTTTAAACCGCAGTACAGAGTTCTGGAAATTGAAAGATCTTGCATTTGTATCTGAATATTTTATTAAATGTAGGGTTTAGAATTTTCTGACTGAACAATATAATTACTGATCAGGGACAGTCTCTGAAAGATTTTTCTCGCCAAACATTAATTGGTTATGTAATCCTTCTCACATGACCGCACTAAAACAGCTTTTCATACCTGGTCGTTTCTTCACAAACGGCGGGGTAATTAACAAGTGCGGTTTTGTATGCAATGTACACATAATGCTAAAATGAGGGCGTTCTTGTTATCAATGTGCTTGAAATTAATTCGCATTTACAACAAACTTGTTGTCCATCATTTATGCTGTATTTTTAGCTCACCGAAGGGAGCTTAACTTATCACTTGCCGTCCGTCGTTAACTTTACATTATCGACTACTCCTCCCAAACTACTGGATCAAATTGAACCAAATTTAGTGTGCATGTTCCCCATCATATGTCAATTCAAACTTGTACAAATAAACTTGCCGCCCCCACCGGGGGCACCACAAGGGGCATAACTTTGATAGCACCCATGAATTTCTTTCCAAAATTCAAAAAAATCTTCTTCAGATCCACCAGGCAGAATTCTTTCCTATTTGGTATACATCATCTCTAGGGAGGGGGGGGGGGGGGGGGGGGGCAGATTCAAGTTTGTTCAAATCGGCCCCCTGGATTCATATTTGGACTCACTATAGAAGCCTGAATTTGAACTTAGTGCATTTCAGGCAAATTTCTTAAAAAATCTTCTTCTCCAGATCCAGTTGGCAGAATCTTTTGAAATTTGGTGTGCAACATTGTGGAGTGGATCTGATTCAAGTTTGTACAATTCGGCCCCCTGGGTTCATATTTGGGCTAAGTATAGAAGCCCGAATCTGAACTTAGTGCATTTCAGGCAAATTTCTTAAAAAATCTTCTTCTCCAGATCCAGCAGGCAGAATCTTTTGATATTTGGTATGCAACTTTGTGGGGTAGATCTGATGGAAGTTTGTACAAATCGGCCCCCTGGGTTCATATTTGGGCTCAGTATAGGAGCCTGCATTCAAACTTAGTGCATTTCAGGCAAATTTCTTTAAATTCTAAAGATCCAGCCGGCAGAATCTTTTGATATTGGGTATGCAGCATGCTTAGGGGGGTGAGATTCAAGTTTATTCAAGCCAAGTCCCTGGGTTCATATTTGGGCTCACTATGAGAGCCCGAATGATGACTTAGTTCAAAATGAGGAATTTTTTTTAAAAATCTCCTTCTTCAGATCCAGCAGTTGGAATGTTTTGATATTTGGTATGCAGCATCCTTAGGGGGGTAAGATTCAAATTTGTTGAAGCCATGTCCCTAGGTCCATATTTGGGCTCACTATGGGAGCCTGAATGATAACTTAGTTCAAAATGAGGAATTTTCTTTAAAAATCTTCTTCAGATCTAGCAGTCAGAATGTTTTGATATTTTGTATACAGCATCCTTGGGGGGGGGGGGGGGGGGGGGGGGGGGGGGGGGGTTTGTTCAAGCCATGTCCCTAGGTCCTTGTTTGGGCTCACTGTGGATCCCAAATGATAATTTAGTTCAAAATGAGGACTTTTCTTTAAAAATTTTCTTCTTCAGATCTAGCAGTCAGAATGTTTTAATATTTGGTATGCAGCATCCTTGGGGGGGAGGTGAGATTCAAGTTTGTTCAAGCCATGTCCCTAGGTCCATATTTGGGCTCAATGTGGGAGCTTGAATTGTAACTTAGTTCGAAATGAGGAATTTTTAAAAAAAATCTTATTCAGATCCAGCAGTCGGAATGTTTTGATATGTGGTGTGTAGCATCCTTGGGGATGGGGATGGGGGGGGGGGGGGGGGGGGGGTGAGATTCAAGTTTGTTATAGCCAAGTCCCTGGTTTCATATTTGGGCTCCCTGTGGGAGCTCGAATTATAACTTCGTCAATAGGAGGAATTTTTCTTTAAAAATCTTCTTCAGATTTAGCAGTCGAAATGTTTTGATATTTGGCATGCAGCATCCTTAGGGGTGAGATTCAAGTTTGTTCAAGCCAAGTCCCTGGGTTCATATTTGGGCTCACTGTGGGAGCCTAAATGATAACTTAGTTCAAAATGAGGAATTTTCTTTAAAAATCTTCTTTTCAGATGCAGCAGATGAATGCTTTTGATATTTGGTATGCAGCATCCTTAGGGGGGTAAGATTCAAGTTTGTTGAAGCCATGTCCCTAGTTCCATAAAATTTGTCTTTCATGACTTCATTCCTTTGTAGTGTTAATGAACCATGTCTAACCGAATGTGAACCCAAATACTTCTTTGAACCACTTTGGCTGGTGAGCGATTGAGGCTCTTTGGGGCCTCTTGTTGTTTAAATAAATAGTTGATTCCTATTGGAGGACAAATAATGAATTAGTCTACATTCATTTTTATACTCCCGTTTAAAAAATGGTCGTATTATGTTATAAGTCTGTCTGTCCGTCTGTCCGTAAACAATTTGGTTTCCATTCATTTAAAGCTGAACGTCTTGACGGATTGACACCAAATTTTTCAGATGTTGTTTTTTGCAATGAAATACAGGTCAAGTTCAATATTGGTGTTTCTCAGTCCATCCGCTGCAGAGTTATGGCCCTTTGAAAACACAATTTTGGAGGAAAAAAATTGGTTTCCGTTCATTTAAAGCCGAACGCCTTGACGGTTTGACACCAAATTTTTCAGATGTTGATTTTATTCACCCGTTTGAAAAACGGGACGTATTGTGTGAATGGTCTGTCCACCCGTCTGTCTGTCCGTCCATGGACACATTTCGTTTCCGGACGACAACTTAAGTTGTAATGGTTTGAGCTAAGTTAAATTTGGCATGTGGATTTAGTATGACAAAATACTGGATGGGTTCGTTTTCTGTTTCTAGCGGCCCATTTGCAGTAGAGTTATGGCCCTTTATTTATGGGAATTTAGCCCAACTTTTCGTTTCTGGACGATAACTTTAGTTTGCCTTGACTGATTTATTTCAAATTTTCAGGGGTTTTTTTTGTTTTGACCACAAAATACAGCTCAAGTTCACTTTTGACCACAATCGCATATACCTTTCCAGAGTTATTCCCCTTGAATGATTGCAGATTTGTGCATTTTGTGGTTTCCGGATGATAACTTTAGTTTGCCTTGACCGATTTTTTTCAAATTCTCAGATTTTGTTTTTGACCACAAAGCACAGCTCAAGTTCACCTTTGGCCATAATCGCATGTACCGTTCCATAGTTATTCCTCTTGAATGAATGCAGATTTGTGAATTATGTGGTTTCCGGATGATAACTTTAGTTTGCCTTGACCAATTTGTTTCAAATTCTCAGATTTTGTTTATGACCACAAAACACAGCTCAAGTTCACTTTCGGCCAAAATCGCATGTACCTTTCCAGAGTTATTCCTCTTGAATTTGTGCATTTTGTGTTTTCCGGATTATAACTTTAGTATGGCCTAACTGATTTTTTAACCGTCGAATTATGGAATCAGTCAGTCTCTCTGTCCATTTGTCCTTCCATTTGTCTGTCCGTTCGTCAACATTTGGTTTCCAGATGTTAACTTTAGTATTTTTTTTTCGATTGACTCCTAAACTTGGTATGTGGTTTAATCAAAACAAAGACAGGTCAAGTTCGAATATGGGGTCAGTTCGAAGTTCCCCTGAATTATGGACCTTGTTGGACATAGAATGCATCAAATATTTGGTTTCCGGATGATAACTTTTTTTTTTGTTTTCTGATTGGTTCCAAACTTGGTATGTTGTTTAATCACAACAAAATACAGGTCAAGTTCGAATATGGGGTTGGTCGAAACAATTTTCACCCTCACTCCCATCCTTACCCCAACCCTTCAAAAATACAAAACGGGCGTATATTGTCCCGCTACGCGGTGCTCTTGTTATCATGTTTGAAAACGAATCGATGTATTAATTGCATAAACACAGAATGTTTTTCATATGCGACTGGATATCAGTAATTCGGTTTCATCGAGAAACGAACCGCCTTTGATGTCTGGATTTTCCCGTCGTCTTTAAGTAGCCTCGCAAAGAGGGTTGTGGACCCATGAAGACAATGTGTTCACCGGGTGTGACGAAAGGGGGATTTAAATGGAGCGTACACGTAATGTCTAATAAAAGGCAGCATAAGCCATTACTGTACTTGATGGAATTGTAATTCGCATATTGCAGCTGTGTTCAAAGGTGTGAATTGTCATTAAGCAAATTATTTATCTGTTTCAAATAACGCACAATTAGACTTTCCCTGAACATTGTTTTGTTTATTGTGGTCCAATAAGAACTTTCCACACTTTTTTATTGTGCTAAAAAACTGAAAGCAGAACAGAAAACAGGACCTGGTGACTGAAGATGTGTACTTTGATGATGCAATTGTTCCATGACCTGCATAACTTAACCCTTTACCCAACGAATCGGCCACATCCGCCTGTTTAATATACAAATTCAGCAGCTGACAAAATACTATTTTTCAAAAAATGTCAACAAAACCATATCATGTGACCCCTCTTTGGAACGAGCTCGTTGAGCAGTGACAAATGAGAGCAAAATGGAGGCGAGTGGAAAATCGCTCACTTCAAATAAGTTTGCGAGAGTGAAAAATGTGAGGAGAGTGATTTTGATTTATTTTGCAGTTACCATTGAAAATGGCCATCGAAACGAATGTACGAATACAACTGAACGTGGATGGAAATCTTGATGGTGAAAATATATGTAACACATTAAACTAAAATACAGTCTGGATTTTAAATCGCAGATTATTAAAATCGTGCAAATGGATGCATGAATTCCAAATCGGGCACATTAATTCGTGTCACTGGTGAACTTGAGTGACAGGTGCCACGTGTATAAAAGAAAATAATGAACAGGGCAGCATTCCGCATGTCTTCGATAAAAAAAATATGGAAATATTAAAAGGTTTCTCAGATCTCAGAATGGCCACCGTTTTTAGTCGAGTTTTGACAAAGTCAAACTCGACTTATCGTTTGATGAAGTGGTGGTGGGCGGTAGACGGCGGGCATAAACAATTGGTTTCCGGGCAATAACTTTAGTTCTATTTGATGCACCTTTACCAAAATTATACCAGAGGTTACCCTATAGGAAAGGAAGAAACCTATCGATTTCAGAGTCTCGCACCCCAAGATCAAGGTCACTGTTACTATAACAGAATATTTTGTGACAAATTGGTTTCCGAGCAATAACTCTAGTTCTATTTGACGAACCTTTACCAAACTTATACCAGAGGTTACCCAAAAGGAAGGGAAGACACCTATTGATTTCGGAGTCTGGGACTCCAAAGTCAAGGTCACTGTTACCATAAATAGAATATTATATGACAAATTGGTTTCCGGGCAATAACTTTAGTTCTATTTGACGCACCTTTACCAAACTTATACCAGGGGTTACCCTATAGGAAGGGAAGACACCTGTTGATTTCGGAGTCTGGGACTCCAACGTCAAGGTCACTGTTACTATAAATAGCTTATTTCTTCAGAATTTAATGTCAAAACTCGTCTTCTGGATCTGTGATCCTCTTGCTGGATTTTTTTTTATCTGAACATGCGTGTTCGTTTTGTGGAGTAAGCTCGGGGCGAGTTGTCAATGTACTACCAACCCTCTTACTGTTAGCATGACGTGTGTGGATATATAAGCGAACTACTGTGTGTCATGTTCATAACAACGGAAAGGAAATTGTACTTTAAACGCTTCAAATTGTGAGAGATTCTTTAAAATTTTCCAGCATCCAAACTTAATTGAATGTTTCTGTTGACTCAACTCAAAAGGATGAAAACGCACCAAAGAAAAGAGGCGAGCGATTATTCACGCACATTGGACAATTTTTGCGTGAGCGATGGTGTGCGAGAGCGATCGCACACCTTTCCCCTGTGTCACTGGTTGAGCTCGTTCCAATGAGGGGTCACATGATATGGTTTTTGTTGAAATTTTTTGAAAAATTTTAAAAAATGCTATTTAAAATAATAAATTTTGATATTGTCAAGAATAGCCTCATTGAATATTAAAAGGAACACGTGACCAAACGGTGTGATTTGTTTGGTCAGTTTGTGCACAACATAATGTGAGTTGAAAAACTTCATTCAACAGTAAATATTATGTGACATTTTGTTTTCTGACCAGTCTTATTACTGCAACATTTACCCAAAACAAGAACGTGTTGAACAAGAATGAACTTCTGTAGATGTACTTCTGCTGTCAGCTTTTTTTTATTAAAATGACAAAACAGTTTGCAGGAAAACTGTTCACACCTCATTTGTGTGTTTTAATCAGTGTACCGTAATGGATTCTCAAATCTTTGCCCTGTAATTTAATCTATTTTCTTGAAAATTGGAGAAGAGCAAAAAAGAGAGCTTCTTAATTCCAATTTAGAAGTGTGAAGAAGCGTGAGTGCAATAGCACTCCTCACATCGACAGTACTGAAATTTGGGGTTGAGAGGAGCCAACTGGTGGAATTGTGTGTGTGTCGTGGTGGTTGGGAGGTGGGGGGGGGGGGGGAGATAGGGTGCTAGGCTCCCTAGAAACCCCATGGCTCCTCCACTGGATCCCACTGACCTGATTTTCAGTGTTTGACAGGTCTATGGACAAATTTTTGTCCAATGTATATTTCCTGTTCACAGTTGACCATTAACTGAAACCATGCTCATCTTTCTTATCAAACTGCCTTACAATTGTTTACTACAGGCTTGAACTATAGTGGAAGACCCTAACTCGGAAAATATACTCACTATTTTCATCTTTCCCAAGTGATTTGGGAAAGAAAAGTGGTGCAAAAGCACCAAGACAAAATAAGCCAAAACTGGGTCGAGTTCCAGAACCAGTGCGCAATCCACAACACTTTTTACAAATCTCCGACTTCCAGAACCAGTGCGCAAGCAGTAACTTCTCTTAGTATAAATCCACGACTTCCAGAACCAGTGCGCAAGCAGTAACTAATGAATCATTCTTTTTTATGTCGGCCCATGTGGCAGGACGTCCATCTTGCATTGAGAAACAGTGATAATTCAACACGTTGATAATGGTTACCTGTGACTGGAATTATGGCTCTGAGGATCGTATAATAACAGGACTGTGTTATATATTTTCGTTATTATTTTCATTGTATTTTATATATTTTCCGTGTTTGCGCGCGACTTTCGAGTACCCTGCGGTCCGGCCATAAAATTTTTCGGTTCATAAATTTAGTATTATTATTGGAATTAGGTGTCAATGGGGGGCTGTATGGACAGGATTTTTCCTCTCTGTTGAGAGAAGAATTTCTGTTTTTTGGGGTCCTGTCAGCCATCTGGGTTCAGTTGTGTTCCCGCCGGTCCTTTTTCTGCCACCTTTCTCTTGTAGTTGGGGGGTGTTCTACTTTCCACATCTGTTGAGTTCACCTTTTTCTTCTACTGCTCTCACCTTAGTTATGTCCAGAACTGTTCCTTTAGGACACTGCCTTTTGCCCAAGCTTGTGGTGCGTTTTTGTGACCGTTCTTCCTGCACCTGCAGGGAGGGGGGGGGGGGGGGGGTACACTGTCGTTCGGGGCCTCCTGACATGAATACGTCTGGTGAGAGTTTTACCCCCTCTGTGGAGGATGTGTAGTCTTTAACTGTGGTGGATACTGCGGGAGCTGTTGAGTTGTCTGGTGAAGAGATGCCTGGTTCCGGGACTATGGTCCCTCTCCAGTCGACATCTGAGGCTGTCACTAGGGTTGTGACTCCTCCTTTGGAGGCCAAGCTCGGTTGCTCTCTCCCCTTTTCCACCAGTTTCAACAGCTCCCGTCGTATATGCTGCCACTGCTGTTCCATCTGCAACGTCATCGGTCACTGTTTCAGCCGGCCTCGGCTTATCCCTGCAGGGTTCTGCAGCGATGTCTGGTAGTTTGGATGCGAGTGGGGTATCGGCCTCAGCCTTCCCTGACTTCAACTCAGCGAAGTCGGAAGGGGCTGCCAACCGAACCCTCTGTTGTGGCCTCTCAGCCGTCGAGCACAGCAGTTTCATCCCTGCAGGGGTCTGCAGAGATGTCTGGTAGTGTGGACATGGGATATCGGCCTCAGCCCTCCCTGACTTCAACTCAGCGAAGTCAAAAGGGGCTGCCGGATTAACCCTCTACTGTGGTCTCTCCGCCGTCGAGCACTGAAGTTTTTTCATTGGATTTGGATGTTCATGGTGGGGTCCACTATGAACTCTGTGATGTTTCCGTCCATGCACTCTGGTCGCATGGCCAGTTTTGCAGGACCAATGCCTTTTGTGCAGCCTGGACCTTCTGTCCCTCAGAGGTCCGCGACGACCCTCCTGAGTTCCCGCTCTGTAGATCCTCAGGGTATGTCATACTTTTATACACATCTACCTTCAGATGTTTCGGCTGCAGCCTGCTGCCCCACTTCGTTTGGATTTGAGAATCGTGACCCTTCGATGATTAAAAGGGTCAGGAGTGAAGCCACTTTTCCGGTTCATTCCCACGTCGAACCGGCAGACAAGGGCTGTGAGCTTAGGGAGGCCCTCTCCTTGCTCATTCAGGTTCTGTCCAAGAGCCTTCCTGTTGCTTCCAGCGAGGCTACTAGTGGTTTCTAGACACCCCCTGCAGATCTGCCTCCAGGGATTGGAAGCAGGTCTCTTTCTGATCCCTCAGGTGTGGCTACACCATGGGAGGCGTATGGTTTGCCCATGATGGGCTATGTGTCTTCTGACTCTGAGGATGAGTCTGACATACCTGACGTCGAGAGCCAACAGTCTTCTGACTTTGGGGCAGCTCTTGACTTTGTTTTTGGATTCCTTCCAAATCTCCAGCCGTCAAACCAGCCGACAGTGTCAGTTGACAATGTCTGTCAGGCCGCGATCATCGGTTGCACACCTACAGCCTGTGGAGCAACCTGCTTCTGGGCGACTTCGACCGTGCAAATCGGTACAGGTGGTTGAAGCGTTTACAGCTTTGGACTCTAAGCTGAGTTCCAAGGCTATGAAGACTTCATTCTTCACCAAGGTTGACACTTTTTTTGCCTCCAGTGTGTTACCTTTCCTACGATTGTGCCAATCTGTGAGTCGTCCAGTTGGCCATTATCCCTATATCGGCTCTGGAGCCTGTGTTGGGCTTATCAAGAGAGATGCTGGGCATGCTTTCTCTCTCAGATCATGTCTCTGCTTTCACTGCTTATCTGCCTCCAGATAACAGGCATGAGAGTGTTCAGCTAATTAGCTGATTTCAGCTAATTTGTTTGGAAAATGCAGAGAACTTTTTTCTATAAATCTACAAGAAAATGGCCTTTTAGGCCATTTTCTTGTGGATTTACAGAATTAATTTAAAAAATAAGGCCATAGTATTGGAGTATTCCTGGTTTTGAAGGCAAAATTAGTATATTTTATTTTCAAAATTTGATTTTTTGGCCAATTCTAAGGAATTTCAGCTAATCCGGTGGCTTTGTCTCTCATGTCTGAGATAAGTTTGACTACGTACAGTCTCCTTTGTGTGTGCTGTCCAAGGCGCTCATGCATCTTACACGCATGCCTGTCACACGGCTAACTTGGAATTAATTCGCAGGGACACAGTGCTGGACACAAGCCTTTCCCTTCCTGAGGGGCAGTGCACTGCTCTTCGATCTGCTTCTTTGGCGGGTCTGCAACTGTTCCATGGTTCTGTGGCGATGGTCCGAGATGACGTCCTACGTCATTCCAAGATTAGCTGCTACTTCGTCAGCTTGATCAGCCTTCTGTTGGAGGCAGGAGCCATCCAAAGCCTAACAAGCACCCTTCTGCTTCTGCTGCGAAGTAAAGGGCTGATCCTCCTGCCGCCGCTTCAACCTCTTACTCACGGGGTACGGGTAAGCATCAGCAGGCTAGAGGGAAGACTCCGGATTCTTCATATAGTAGAGGAAGTGGTTTCTCGAAATGAAGGTCTTCACCTCGATTCATCCCAGGTTTGAGGAAGGATATCAGAATTCACAGACCATTGGGCCACCATCACATCCGATCCCTGGGTGTTAGATGTTCGGTCTGGGCTGTGAATTTCCTGCCAGAGGCACTCAACTCTACCAAGAGGGCCTCTTCCAACTCCAGTTCCTTCAGACGTTTCACGTCTGGAGTTTTTGACCACGGAGATAGACAGTCTCCTGGCAAAGAGGGTGATTGAGGTCGTCAAGAACATTTAGTTAGTGTGATTTTATTCCCACCTGTTCTTGGTGCCAAAGAAGGACAGCCGACTCTGACCAGTTATCGATTTAAGTATTTTGAACCAGTCAATCATTGCTCCCAAGTTCAGCATGCAGACTTTCAGGTCGGTTCGCCGATCTATTCACCAGGGTGATTTCGCTTCCAGCATCGACCTGCGAGACTCTTACTTTCTCGTTCCGCTTCATCAGACATAGCGAAAGTATCTCAGGTTTGCTTTTCTGAGGCGTGTTTACCAGTTCAAGGCCATGCCTTTCAGCCTCAACCTGGCTCCTTGGGTCTTCCCCGACTGATGTTGCATGTGATAGCCTTCCATCGCACACAGTCCAGGGTGACTACTTCGGCATATCTAGACGATATCCTCCAGAGGCATTCTAATGCTGCCTTTCTCATTCCTCTGGGTCGGCTGCATGTCAGACCTCTCCAACAGTTTCTGCTCAGTCGTTGGAGGCCGAATGTCGATCCTCTGGATCTGGTGCTTCAGTTACCAGATTCTCTTTGTCACCTTATCCCCTGGACGGATGTTCAGTGGATTACACAGTGGGTTTCGTTGGACTTGCCCACATCCGATCGTGTTCTGACGACAGACGCCAGCGATCTCGGATGGGGTGCGACGTTGGGTCCTTCTAGGTCTTTCCCTTCACGGTGCATGGGACCAGGATCAAGCACCTCTTCACATCAACCATAAGGAGCTCACTGCTTTTCTTCCGAGTTTTCGGCAGAGGATCCCCCACCTTTCGAATCGTCAGGTCCTTCTGTTGTCTGACAATTCGACGGTGGTTGCTTACATTCGGAACCAGGGCGGCACTCCCTCGGTTCCCATGTGCAAATTGGCTCGGGATCTTCTACTGCTCGCTCAGGATGTCAATGCCGGAGTTGTGGTTTGTCACATTCCTGGTCATCAGAGCATCCTAGCCGACTCCCTTTCCCGACGGGGTCATTTCCACCGAGTGGATGCTCCACAGGGCGGAGTTCCAGTCACTTTGCGATCTCTGGGGTCGTCCCCACATCATCTCTTTGCGACTCATTGGAACCACCAGGTGGACACTTTCATGTCCCCATTTTCAGATCCTCTGGCTTTTGCCGTGGACACTCTGTCACTCGATTGGAACGGTCTTGTCGGCAACGCCTTCCCGCCGGTTCCGATTCTGCCTCAGGTACTAGCCAAGATACAAACCTGCAGTTGTCAAATTATTCTGATTGCTCCCCTGTTGCCTCAGCAGGTGTGGATCAATCAGTTCCGCTCTCTGTTGGTGGCGGTTCTGGTACGTCTCCATCTACATCGCGACCTTCTTTGCCAAGGTCACCCGAAGAGGTTTCACGTTGATCGACTTCATTGTGCCTTCACGCATTTCTTTTGTCAGGTCCTATCTCTTCCGCTGAGGTTTTTCGAAACGAGCAGTGGAGTGCATTTCTTCAAGGAGGCACTCCACTGGTTTAGTCTATGCGGCAAAGTGGTATGTCTTCTATTATGGTGTGCCGATTACTCTGTTGATTATGCCAATCCTTCGATTTCACAGATTGCAGAGTTTCTGGTACATCTGTTTGATTTTCTTGGATCTCCAGCCTGTTACCAGCAATGGGTACAGGTCCCTGCTTTCGGAGACCTTTTCAGATGTGGGGAAAGCATCGTATTGGCTCTAATTCCTACCTCTCCAAGCTCCTTTGGCACTTTTCCTTGAGAAGGCCTAGGACTTTGCAGCTTACCCCAAGATGGAATCTTTCTTGGGTGCTGCTTTGCTTGGGGGGGGGGGGGGGGGGGATGCCGTTCGAACCTTTATCCCAGGTGGATATGCATTTTCTCACATACAAGACGGCTTTCTTGATGGCTTTTGCCTCAGCCAGACGGGTCAGTGAGATTCACGCCCTCTCGGTTTACCCGGCCCTTTTCAGGAGCTCTCCCAACAGTGTTACATTCACCACTGATTGCTCCTTTCTGGCTAAGAATCAGATACCAGAAACGGCTCCAACTCCTATCTGGATCAGGGCTCTTCCTTCTGCTGAGGGTAACCGCCCTTTGCTATGTCTGGTTCGTGCAATTCGCATTTATCTCAATCGGATGCAGTTCATTAGGAAAGGTAGGAAACGATTTTTTCTGTCTCTTATTCCTGGTCGACAGAAAATCTCTCCTCAATCCATTTCTCGATGAATTGTCTTGCTATTCACGCGGCTTACGCTCGTCAAGCAACTGGCGATAGTATTTATTACCAATCGTATTTCTGTCCACAAGGTGAGTGCATTGTCTACCTCTTGCCCTTGGGCTTATACTAACTCTGTCATGTTGTCAGATGTGTTGCAGGCAGCCTACTGGAGAAATACTACTTTCTCCACCTATCTGTGTCAGGAGCAGGCAGAGGACCTTTTTGCTTTGGGCCCTCTTTCTTCTGCTCAGGCTGTTGTCTAACCTGGTCATTAGGCATCTTACAAGGTCAGTTCCAGCTCTGTGCTGTTACTGCCCTTTCTGTATGTGCGTCGCACAGAACCATATGCCTCATCTTTCATTGTCTTTTACTAATGTTTGTGATGCTATGGTTTGATAGGCCTAGGGACCTCTTCCTCTGTCCACGGTTCCAGTGCAGTTGGGTTATGTGGGGGTTGGTTATGTGATTCCCTCCATCCTATTGTCAATTCAGCCTGTAGTAAACAATTGTAAGGTTGATTGATAAGAAATTAAAATTTTATAGTAAATTTCCTTTCTTATTATATCTACCACAATTGTTTAAGCCTTTGATACTTTTGTACCTGTTATTACGTACTAAAATAAAACAGCGCATTGATACTTTGTGGTCATTTGTTTTGTTATTATTTTTCGATATTTTAAAGTTTTAACCTCAATTCCTATTTTCTCCCGAATAGTGCTCAGTGACAACCGTTGAACCAAATGTTATCGCAGCTAAAATACTGATATAATCCTGCTGTCAAGACTTCTTAACTGATTGAGTGCTAGAAGCCATTATCAGGGCTTTCAAAAAATGAGTATACCAGAGCAAAAGCCAATACCTTCCTTGCTTGTATTTCATATTCAGTCAAACACAAATAATATTTTCTTTATATAAATTTGTTTTACTACAAATTATTGGAGAGTGCCTCTGGGCACTCTACAATAATTTGTAATAAGACAAGTCTTGAATAACAAATTCAGACCACCAAAAATAATCCAGCTCTCAACCAGATATTCACTAATGTGAAAAATATCTTGTTATTTGTACTTTCCGACTTTGACGTCACATTTTGAAAAACGTTGAAGAAACAGAATTCTCAGTGACGTTTGAACATCAGGATTATTAATTGAAGTCTCAAAGGGTTAAACGGAGGGCCTCCCATCTTCTTATTCGGGTAAGAATCCTTCCTCCCCGCTAATCACATAACATCAATGTTATTATTAAATTGAGACCGAAGGTGTATGTGCTCAATGTATTTCTGATTAATAAGACCGAGTCTATTGCATTTAGGAAACAAAAATGTATTAACACTATTTATTAGAATAAACACAACTTTAACAAGAGAACAATATCGTGATTATATCTTCTTTCCCCAAAACCGCGATTATTATTTTGGCTAATATTGCCCAGCATGATAGATTGCCCATGTGGGGGCTCAAGAGATGCTGAGTACTTAGGCGTATTGCACATGGATGGTCCACTTGTCAACCTATGCTTACCCTGCTTGTGTGGCGTTAGTATGTTTGGAAGTCTGACAGTTGCGCACCATTGCTCGGTGGTTCTGGCTTCCTCCACACATAAAGCTGTTTGACACAAGGTAACCCTTGCTGTCGAAACTGTTGCTAAACCAGATTAATAATTATGAGAACAAACTCCAAACACGAAAAAGATGAGATCAGTGGACTGATGTCACACCTTTTTAGGACACCCAGTTTTAAAACTCTTGTTAAAATGATAAATATGTTTGTATTTGTTCAAATTGAGCCTTTTATTTGAAACCTAGTTTTGTGTAAAACAAGTGCTGCTACACAGTAGGACACTGTAAGAGGTAAAATGGAAAAAGTTCAAATATAGTGTTTCTACTTAGCATCTGGCATAGAACATGCCAAAATTATCAAGTATTGTAATGCTGAGGAATTACACAAAGTACCTAAGATGATACTGTTGTGGATCTCATCTGTACCATTTATGTAGATACTTTAGCATTGAGAAGAGAGATATTAATGCTCAAATCCTTAACTTGAATGATTGAGACAGTAAACAGTTGACCCCAAAGTAGTGATGACCGATTATCAGACTTGCTATGAACCGATTACCAATTATTCCTCTGCCGATTATGCTGATTCCGATGCCGATTCCGATGGTTGAAATAGGACACAGAAGAAAATCTCTTGGTGCCTGTTATACTAGAGAATTTCAATGATAAATCACCAATTACGAAACCTTCAAAGTATGCATGTTTAGTGCTGGGCAGTATAAGCCAAAATAATATTTGCATTTTTGGGCTTGGGGGAAAAGATTGTTATTAACGATACAGTTACACAATATTGTTCTCTTTTGAAGATTGTGTTTATTCTGGTAAATACTGTAAATACGGTTTTGTGTAAGAATACAATACACTTGACTGTATTAACCAGGAATATACTGAGCACACATACTTTGCGTCTTAATTGAATAATAACTTTGATGTTAATGTGTGTTGTGAAGTTGTATGTTGCATGGTTTACAGATACACACGCAACATGTCAGAGTTTATTTAATGTTCATTTTTCAACTTATCTCCTTTGATGTGTTGCAGTCAACATTGGAGAGAAACATCAAAGGAGGTAACTGAATTAAAAAAGGAACTTGACAAACCGATAACATGTTTGTGACAGTTATGTGATTTACCTGTTGCGTAACAATCATCTATCATTGAAAAAAAAAATAGGGTTTTTTTTAGCTCACCTGACTGAAAGTGAGGGTGAGCTTTTCTGATCACTCTTCGTCCTTTGTCCTGCGTGAAGGTGGTGTTTGAGCCTCTTTCTCCTAAACCACTGGCCACATTTTAATTAAATTTCTTGTAAGTAGTGGTTATATAGGGGCATTTTGATTTTTATCCAAATTAGGTTTTGGCTCATATTGAGCAGAGGAGTGGGGAAAAAATGGACAATTTTTTTTAAAAATGTTCTTCTATTGAACCACCAGTAGCAGAGACTTGATATGTGGTATACAGAGTCCTTTTGAGGTTTAGAATCAAATTTATTCAAGAGAAGTTTGTCTGGCATTATTTGCCTTCGTTATGGGAGGGGGCCAAAGTTTTGGCCATGCCTAAAATTTCTATTTTCAGAACCGTGAGGTCGATTTGAACCAAATTTGATATGAGATGATAATGGATAATAGATACCAGTGATAGAATGCCAGTAGTTGTTGAAGTAGAATGCTTGTTTAATCCAACATCTTAAAACTATTGTACACTCCTTTTCTTTGCAGTAATGAAAATAGAAAATAACAGATTAACATAAATAATGTTTGGATTTGAAGAAGAGTTTAAAATACAGTGAGTATTCTTAACCATTTACTTACTTTATCTTGAAAACACCTTCCTTTATAAGTTATTCATCATTTTCAGCTCACCTGTGTAAATTTCAAGGGTAATGTTACAGACACTTTCTGTCTGTCCATCCATCCATCCATCCTTAACTTTGTTATTGAATGGTACTAATCACTTTCTGTTTGTCTGTCCATCCTCAACATTGTTATTGAATACTCAGAAGCTACTAGTGTGTAGTGAATAGAACCAAATTTGGCATGCATGTTCCATATCACATGTCTTCCCACCAGGCAGGGGGTAACTTTTTTTGTGTCCTCGGTCAAGGCACCTACTCCCGATTGTCAACACGGAGGCACAGTGGCACTGTGTACTAAGGCATACTGCATGTCGATGGAGCACACACTTTTACCTGCTGCAAACTTGTCTTGTGTCAGGTTAGTAAGTTTGAGAGCCTGGACTTCTACAGGTACATATACTCTGGAAAAATTGTCCCATTCTTGAAAAAAATCTCAAGATCCGTTGGATGGTATGAATTGGATGTTTGGTATTCTGTTTCTTTTTGACGTATCTTCTGAAGTTTGATGGGCAATATTTTACAGTTGCTCTGGGAGGGACAAGAGTATTGGCCCCACCCAAAACTCATTTTCAGCAATCGGTGGTAGGGTTGGGCGGTATTTCGGTATACCGATTATATTCGGTAATATTTTCAATACCGTTACCGATACCGGCAAATAATTGTTTAATCAGTATACCGAAAACTCGGTTTTACCGCGATATGCAATTCTCAAATTGCCCATCGCGGTTGGCTGTGAATAGTTTCACGTCAATCAGGCTCGATACACTTGGCTTAAATTTGGGTAATTATTGTATTCTATTTACTTTCTTGCTGTGTGAATCATAGTAAAGTTCAAGATATGTGTGTTTGTAGGTTTCTGCCAGTTCATTTATATTCTGTGGATGCATTTAATGAAAAGCTGACTGCTGGAACTGAAGCAATTCTGTTTACCTCGAATTTGAAACAAGTTGAGGTGAAAGGCACGCACTAAGCATGTGTAGTTAGTCACGTGGACACTTTCGGCCAATGGCACTGCCGTCTGCTAAAGTTAAATAAAAATAGGACATTTTCTTTGGGGGAAATATCAGGGGATTCCAAACGAAACTCACAGTGATTGGCTGCTGGGACACGCATTACGTCATTACTGCCTCGCGACTTCAGAAATGTGCTTGCAGGATTATTCAACACAAAAAGGACGAAAGTCTTGTCATTGTTTCAAATAAATAAAAAAGCCCAACTCACTTACATTTTCTACCAAGCAGCATTCGCCCCATACGACCTTTTTTATTTGAATGGTGATGTGTAATACGGTTATTAATTTTAATCAAACATGAAAATTATTGTGATGAACTGTGGCAATCGCATGCCCTTCTGTTTTTACTTGTTGCACACTTCACTTCTCAATCTCATGTCACTGGACGATTCTGATTCGAAGAATTATTATCTCTGGGTTTGATTTTATTTTGAATTTCCTTCGATAAACATCAAATGTGCCTTGTTATATACCCCAAGTTGGCCCAACTGAACTTTGTGCTTAACTAAAATCATTTGTGAGTAAATATTTGAAAAAGTTTTGATTTTTGACGGCCGTTTTGTGCAAAGCTTCAGGCTCAAATTTTACAGTTTCGACACGTTTAAGTTGCGTTTTTTGTTATGGAGAAGACCCCCTTTGCTTTTAATCGGTATTTCGGTATACCGCGGTAATATTTTGCGATTACCGCGGTATTTATTTTTCCCTATACCGCCCAACCCTAATCGGTGGCAGCCCAAGACTGGGGTTCCGAGGACATACTTAAGCATGGGATCCTATATATGCTGAAAGCATATCCTAAGGCCGCAGGGCTGGGGTGATGTGGGTTATAGGAGGAAGTGTCCTTTTCCTATTGTGGGGATCTGGGACAGTAGTAGAGCTGTGGGATGTCTACGAGGTTCTGTCCAAGAACCCCCACCCCCCCCCCCCCCCAATCTTGCCCCTCCGCCCTAATTCATGGGCTATTGTGATGGTTTGAAAACTGATCATGTTTGTGTAAATGGCTTTTCCATCTGTCCTAACATCCATCGAAACTTATTTTGGTTTCCGTACGATAACTTGAGTGATCTTCACATTTGTTAAGTAAGTCATTTATAAGGGAGATTGAGTTAAAAGACTGGCATGGAGATATTTCGTTACAGTCACTGACATCATATCTGACATTTGGAGCCTGAGTAACTTTTGGCTGTAATTCTGAAGCTTTGCATATTTATGAAACTTCAAACAATTGCCAATCATTTTCCTATGCAAGAACTCTGAGAATCTTTTCCTTGTGAGAACGAAACAAGCATTAGCATGTCTGTCCACACCACAATTTCCCTGTCTTCCTGGTGCAGAAAATTAGCTCCAGTTGGAAGCAAATGTTACCCCAGAGGCTCTCTCAGAGAACTACATTACAACTATGGCATGTCACACAGAGCCCCCTGAATATTGTCCGTGCATCTTATTTGAGAACCCTAGCTCAGCCAATGATCTGGAATTTCTCCCTCCCTGGGAAAGTTCTAAAAATTCAAGGCCCTGAGAGCAAATCTGAGGGCTTTTTGGCTTCAAATCCAAAACTCGAACATAGAGGCCTAGGTCACGCAGCACATGCCATAGGGCTTATAAGTGAAGCTAGGTGCACATGTTTGCGGTTGTGGCAACAAATCTAGGGTCTTAGGGTCCGATGCTTTATTTTTACCGGAATACTTTGTGGAAGCGAAATTTAATGTAGGAACACATGTCTGCTGTTGCATGCGAAATTGAATCTGTCACTGAGAATCCCATCGGCATCAGACTGAAAATGTCTGTATTGGCGTTCGATCAATGAGACCCATTGACCCACAAAAAATGGTTCCATATCTGGCCGTCTTTATTCTTCTTCCTCCTCTTTTTAAGTTTTCTTGACAAAGTTCTTCTTCTTATGAATTTCTTCTTCTTTTTCCCTCAGTTACTTTGCCATTTCACCACTTTTTGGGCCCCCTCAGGTGGGGGCCCACAGGACCCACTCCAGATCGCACCTAATGGATGGGCCGCCTCTGTCAGCAATGATGGAACAATTTTAACAAAATTTGGTAGGTGATACCATTGGGTACCTCATTAGAGCAAAACAAATCCAAATGCTCCCTGCTTTCCAAACTTCATGGAACAGAGAATTGTAATTTAGTTTGTAATTTTGGGACCAGTTGATTTGAATCAGAAAAAATTGTAGTCCGAGATGTCATAGGCTATAGTACAGCAGAGATGATAGTTTTCAGGTTTCCCCCAATTTTAGGATTTTTTGGTATCGCCATCTTAAAAGAGAAAGTATTAATTTAAGTTTGTTTTCTTTCAAAACAGCTAACTAGGGCTGTCACGATTTTTGTATTTAGGAATCGATTAATCATCATAAATAATCAATAATTGATTAATCGTACCTAGATGACCCCCTCCCATCTTCCTCTCTTTGAAGTTGTGAAGAAGGAAGTCAGTTGACCTACCTCAAGTAAACAACGGACATTAATTTCTTTTAGGAACATTAATATTAAGCTTTGATATTCTGAACTTTTTGAGCCGTCAGTGTAATAATCAAGACCATTCGTCAGTTATGAACTTCGCAAGTTCGCAACTACCATCCTGTCTTCATCATTACACTGATGGTTCAAAAGTTCAGAACATCAAAGCTTTGAATGTACCTAAAAGACACATGCTTCTAATGGCTTCTTGAGATTTAATGTTAACGTTCTAGACCTTTTACCTTTAGTTTTTTCATTAATTTTTTAATCCATCCACGTAATATGCAAATTTAGCATCTGAAAAAATATTATTTTTCAAAAAATTTCAACAAAACCATATCATGTGACCCCTCTTTGGAATGAGCTCATTGAGTTCGTTTCAGTGAGGGGTCACATGATATGGTTTTGTTGAAATGTTTTGAAAAATTCTAAAAAATGATTTTTCAAATAATAAATTTTTATATCGTCTGCGTTGGGTAAAGGGTTAAATGAATCTGGCCCACAAGTTTTAGGGCTGACTGTGGTCAGATTTTTAGCTCACCGAAGGGAGCTTAACATATCACTTGCGTCCTCGTCGTCCACCGTCGTGAACATTTTTCAAACAACTTCTCCTCTGAAACCACTGGTCCGATTTTCACGAAACTTCATGTGGATGTTCATTACTATATGGCAATTCATGTTTGTTCAAATGAAATGGCCACGTCCCTTGGGGGCTCTCTATGGGGCATAACTCTGATAGCACCGTATGAATTATAGAAAAATTATTAAAAAATCTTCTCCAGAACCAGTGGTCTTTTGATACTTGGTATGCAGCATCTTGGTATGGTTCTGATTCAAGTTTGGGCCCCCTGGATTCACATTTGGGCTCAGTATTGAAGCCTGAATTCGAACTTCATTTCAGGCAAATTTCTTAAAAAATCTTCTTCTCTAGATCCAGCAGGCAGAATCTTTTGATATTTGGTATGCAACATTGTGGGGTGGATCTGATTCAAATTTGTTCAAATCGGCCCTCTGGGTTCATATTTGGGTTCAGTATAGGAGCCCAATTTGAACTTAGTGCATTTCAGGCAAATTTCTTTAAAAATCTTCTCAAGATCCAGCAGCAGAATCTTTTGATATTGGATATGCAGCATGCTTAGGTGGGTGAGATTCAAGTTTGTTCAAGCCAAGTCCCTGGGTTCATATTTGGGCTCACTGTGGTAGCCTGAATTATAACTTGGTTCAAAATGAGGAATTTTCTTTAAAAATCTTCTTCTTCAGATCCAGCAGTCAGAATGTTTTGATATTTGGTATGCAGCATCCTTAGGGGGTGAGATTCAAGTTTGTTCAAGCCATGTCCCTAGGTCCATATTTGGGCTCACTGTTGGAGCCCGAATGATAACTTAATTCAAAATGAGGAATTTTCTTTAAAAATCTTCTTCTTCAGATCCAGCAGTCGGAATGTTTTGATATTTAGTATGCAGCATTCTTAGGGGGGTGAGATTCAAGTTTGTTCAAATCGGCCCTCTGGGTTCATATTTGGGTTCAGTATAGGAGCCCAATTTGAACTTAGTGCATTTCAGGCAAATTTCTTTAAAAATCATCTTCTCAAGATCCAGCAGGCAGAATCTTTTGATATTGGATATGCAGCATGCTTAGGTGGGTGAGATTCAAGTTTGTTCAAGCCAAGTTCCTGGGTTCATATTTGGGCTCACTGTGGTAGCCCGAATTATAACTTGGTTCAAAATGAGGAATTTTCTTTAAAAATCTTCTTCTTCAGATCCAGCAGTCAGAATGTTTTGATATTTGGTATGCAGCAGCCTTAGGGGGTGAGATTCAAGTTTGTTCAAGCCATGTCCCTAGGTCCATATTTGGACTCACTGTGGGAGCTTGAATTGTAACTTAGTTCGAAATGAAGAATTTTCTTAAAAACTCTTCTTCTTCAGATCCAGCAGTCGGAATGTTTTGATATGTGGTGTGTAGCATCCTTGGGGAGGGGGGGGGGGGGGGGGGGGGGGGTGAGATTCAAGTTTGTTAAAGCCAAGTCCCTGGGTCCATATTTGGGCTTCCTGTGGGAGCCCGAATTATAACTTCAATATGAGGAATTTTTAGCTCACCAAAGGAAGCTCAACTTATCACTTGCTCTCCGTCGTTATCCGTCATCGTGAACATTTTACAAACGACTTCTCCTCTGAAACCATTGGTCCGATTTTCATGAAACTTCACGTGGATGTTCAATACTATATGGCAATTCATGTTTGTTCAAATGAAATGGCCATGTCCCTTGGGGGCTCTGTATGGGGCATAACTCTGATAGCACTGTATGAATTATAGAAAAATTATTAAAAAATCTTCTCCAGAACCAGTGGGCAGAATCTTTTGATACTTGGTATGCAGCATCTTGGTATGGGTCTGATTCAGGTTGTTCAAATCGAGTCCCTCAACCAATATTGGGGCTCAGTATGGGGGCGTGAATTTTCCAGAACCAGTGGGCAGAATCTTTTGATATTTGGTATACAGCATCTTGGTATGGGTCTGATTCAAGGTTGTTCAAATGGAGTCCCTTGATTAATTTTGGGGCTCACTATGGGGACCTGAATTTTTACTTGGTGCAATTTAAGAAAAAAAATTAAAAAATCTTCTCCAGAACCAATGGGCAGGATCTTTTGATATTTGGTATACAGCATCTTGGTAAGGGTCTGATTCAAGTTTGTTCAAATTGAGTCCCTCTATCAATATTGGGGCTCACTAAAGATGTGTGAGTTTTTACTTAGTGCAATTTAAGAAAATTTCTTTAAAAATCTTTTTCGGAACCGATGGGCAGAATCTTTTGATATTTGGTATACAGCATCTTGGTATGGGTCTGATTCAAGTTTGTTCAAATTGAATCCCCCGTTCAATATTGGGGATCACTATGGGGGTGTGAATTTTTACTTAGTGCAATTTAAGAAAAAATCTTTAACAATCTTCTTCACCAGAACCAGTGGGCAAAATCTTTAGATATTTGGTATGGGTTGGATTCACGTTTGTTCAAATTGAGTCTTTTGATCAATATTGGGGCTCACTATGGGGGCGAGAATGTTTACTTTGTGCAACTCAAGGAAAATTCTTTAAAAATTTTCTTCAGAACCATCATGCAGAATCTTTTGATATTTGATCAGCAGCATTGTCCCATTCAGTCCTGTTGATGTTTTAGCTCCACAGAGAGTATAGATTTACTCTGTAGAACCTTAAGAATAGCTTTTGATAAAATTTGTGTCTTAACAGTATGGAACATCCAGTGGACGCCTAAGGCCCCCTGGGGCCTCTTGTTAAGATATATATGTTGGTGGATAAGATTGATGGTTGTTTAAATGGGGCTCATCCTGCTGCTTTTTCAGCTCATCTGACTGAAAGTGAGGATAGGCTATCGCTTGGCACACTTAGCTGTTTGCAGTCTGTTTGCAATTACCCGATCTTTCCGGGGGTGGGAGGTAGACAGCCTTTCTGGCTCTGCCACTTCCCATGGTATGCTATATATTTGCAATATGTTTATTTGTAACAACTTTACATGTATGTATACCGTGAATAAAAAATTTGAATCTGCTGAAGGCTGTGAGGAAAAAATTATTCTGTTAGCGCCACATAGTTACGTCGTCGGTTGTAATTAACTTTAACAATTCCATCTTCTCCAGAACCACTGCCCCCAAACCAACCAAACTTGGAACAAATTATCTTTTGGGGATTTTCTTCTGTAAAGTTGTAGGGGCTGGGGGTTAAATCACCTTACACCCTATTCAGACAACTGACTCTCAAGGAAAGGTATACAGGAGATTATGATAGAGCTGCCCCCAGTATCAAATGATACACAATAATTCATGTATTTCTCCAACCTCCCAGGCAATCTTAACACTGGGGCATTTGCAGCAGCTGGGGTTAACTGGTCACGAAATCCCAAGCTGTAAACAACCCCAGTAGAAGGATTCAATGTTTAAGTCCAAACAGCTTGTTGGATATCAGTACTGGTACTGACTTTACACGACTACACCAGGCTATCACTGTTACAACTGGTTTGGTCTGTTCTGGATATTCTCTGGTGGTCCACATAAAATAGTGGTTCAGTATTATCTGGTTGATACTAATAATGGGTTCATTTACATCTCAATATCAATTTTCAGACTCAGTTGAAGCCCATCATACAGTTCACAGCTTTTAGTCAGGACCGAAATAAAAGTACAAATAGGAAACACAATGGTATATAAAAATAAGAAGGTTAACAAAGAGAGAATATTAAATGCTGGGCTGGTGTTTAGGTAGACGACAAATCAAAGTGCGTAACACCATTCTCAATCAGTCCGTCCACGACGAGAGAAATATAGGGAAATGTAGCACACAAATGTAGGTTAACATGAACGATGAATATTTATTGCAATATAAATACTTTCACTGAACTGATCATGTCAAGTTACCAAAGTGGAGAAATGGTTCATGTTAATTGTGAATATTTTACTCAAATAAAAAAACAAATTCCCTATATCTTGCCCAGAAATATTATGAAATGATGGGGCCCTCAGACTACTCACTACGGTGTGAAAGTATGTACATACGTTTCATTGTGAGTGTACACAAATCTGGAAGGTTCAGGTCAGGTCAGAAAAATCTGCGGAAACAGGGTAAGTTATTAGGTCCAGTTTCACAGAATTGGATCTGATGACGTGATATGGTTACTTCACTGGTTAGTACCTTTATTGCTAAGTTTATCTTGATTTACTTTTAACGGGTTGGATGGCATCTGCTACAGTCGTTGACCAAAATGGAGACCCAGCCATGTGTAGTGCCCATCTTTATATACTCTACAGTTGTCAGGGGAAGAGCTTGTCAGCTGGGTCATTGTGAAAGAACCCAGCAAATTTCAAGAGTGTACAGGCAGTGGAGGAACAGGAGTGAGAACCAGTCATAAAACGCGTGTGCTGTCGCTTGTGATACAGCTGATTTACCGTTCGAATACCACCGGGAAGTGATAGATTTCAACAAGGAATGAATCCAACACTTTTGCTAAAATAAAGCTATTAACACAACAGGGGCGTGGTGTTGCGGTAACCGGTTCTCGTCAGATCACCGAAGTTAAACAACATAGGGCCCGGTTAGTCCTCGGATGGGTGACCGTCTGAGTGATCGATTCAGGCTCACGCATTCTGTCCATGGGCAAGGCACTTAACCCCGATTGTCCACATGGGGGCACGCTGACGCCGTGTACTAAGGCATACTGCATGGCGAAAGTGCGCATGTCTTCAACCAATCTAACCCTGCCTGTGCTGCAGTGCGGAGTTACAGTGTTGGGGAGCTGGTAACTGCTCGTCGTTGCTCGGTGGTTCTCTCCGGGTAGTCCGGCTTCCTTCACCCATACAACTGTCATGGCAATGATTAGCCATTGTGCATAAGTATGTGACCTTAAACACCAATAAATAAATAATAATAATTAACACAACAATATGGTTATTACATGATCTACCCATTAAATACAATCATGGTAAATCTGTATATAGCTTTCTCAGGTTATGACAAGCAGATTTTAACGGGAAATTGACAGTTGAAGACCTATGAGAATGACAGAAATTACACAAAAGTGCACAACACGTCCACACTGAAATTTACAAGTTTTCGTAAATGAATAGGATTACAGTGACCAAAGTTCCGAATTACTTACAAAAATAAGCCTTAAGTAGAATGCCAATTGAAGGTAAGGGTTACTTTCACATGGTTTGAGCTAAAGTTTAACCCTTTACCTAACATGAAAAGCAGACGACACTTGCAAAAAAATTTCTTGAATAACTAATTTTTTTCATTTTTGTCTCAAAAACATAGGTTATGACCCCTCATTGGAACGAGCTCGACGAGCTCGTTCCAATGAGGGGTCATAACCTATGTTTTTGAGACAAAAAATGAAAATATAATGAAAATTAATTGGCGATTTTTGAGAATAGCACTGGCCGGTTTTGGCCGCTACGTTGGGTAAAGGGTTAAACAATTTCTTAACCCATATTTGCCAAATAATAATAATGTCAATACTATAATTGTGGGCAATGAATGACAATAATAATAATTAATATACAGCTACAAGTTACTACAGCATGGTTCCCAAATAATTTATATATAAAAACATATATTTAACTTGATGCTTTCCCAATTTATTAGCGTAACTTGACAAAGTCCAGATAAGCTATTGCCATCACGCATGAGGAAGTCTGTCAATCTGTGAGTCTGTTCACATTTTCCTTTAGCATGGGCTACACCCCGCAGTTCTTGCCTGATCGTCACGAAATTTCATATGCACGTTTGGGGGCATGTCTTCCCCTTTTGGTCGCGATCGGTCAACCGGTATGGCTGCCCAAGCCCAAAACCTGAAAACCATTAGCACAGTCTACAGGTCGTATTTATGAAGGGATTTCATTGTAACTTGGTAGGATGCCTCTGTATAATGCCTAGATGAGAACATCCCCCTTTGGGCATGATCTGTCAACCGTGATGGTTGCCCAAGCCTGAAACCCAAAAACTTTTAGCACAGTCTGCAGGTCATGTTTAATATGGAGGGATTTCATTGTCACTATGATGTAAGATGACTCCTTATGATGTCTAGATGAGAATTTCCCCATTTGGGCGTGATCTGCCAACCGTGATGACTGCCCGAGCCCAAAACCCGAAAAGCTTTATCACAGTCTACAGGTCATATTTATTGAGGAATTTCATTGTAACTTGAAGGGTTGACTTCGTATAATGTCTAGATGAAAAAGTCCCCTTTTGGACGTGATTGGGCAACTGTGATGGCTACAGGGGGCTGAAGCCCAAAAACCTTTAGCACAGTCTACAGATCACATTTATGAAGGGATTTCATTGTAACTTGGTAGGATGACTCCAAATAATGTCTAGAAGAGAACATCCCATTTTGATCGCGTTCATTCAGCCTTGATGGGTGCCTGCGCCCAAAAACCTTTAGGATAGGCAGAAGGTCATATTTATGTAAGGATTTCATTGTACCTGTTAGGTTGACTCCAAATAATGCCTAGATGATGACATCCCTTTTTGGTCGTAATTGGCTTCCTCCACCCGTAAAACTGTCACGGTCATGGTTAGCCATTGTGCAGAAATATGTGACCTTAAACACCAATAAATAAATAAATATAGGTCGTATTTATGGAAGGATTCCATTGTAACTTGTTAGGTTGACTCCATATAATGCCTAGATGATGACATCCCCTTTTGGTCTTGATTGGTCAACTGTGACGGCTTCAGGGGCCCGAAGCCCGAAAACCTTGAGCACAGTCTACAGGTCATATTTATGAAGGGATTTCATTGTAACTTGGTAGGATCACTCCAGATGACGCCCAGATGAGAATGTCCCATTTTGGTTGCGATCATTCAACCATTATGGCTGCGCGAGCCCGAAGCCCAAATACCTTTAGCACAGTCTACAGGTCATATTTATGAAGGGATTTCATTGTAACTTGGTAGGTTTGACTTCATATAATGTCTAGATGAGAACGTCCCCTTTTGGACACAATTGGGAAACTGGCGGCTACAGGGCCCGAAGCTCGAAAACCTTTAGCACAGTCTACAGGCCATATTTATGACGGGATTTCAATGTAACTTGATAACATGACTTGTTTTGGAATAATTTCACTGTAACTTGGTAACTTTTGTTGATATACGTTAACTGTGAGGGCCACATACATTAACTGTGAGGTCATATTAACCCACCCCTCAGCTCTTTAGTACAGTGTACACCTCATTATTTTTATCAAAAACATAGCATACAGGAACGGAAATTAACATATTCCCAATTATCACAATTCTTGTCTTATTTCATAATCCTTTCATAAACATTGAACATTATCCTTTTCATCAAACACAACATGCAAGTTAAGCTACAGTGTCATTGACACTTCCATTTTTGGTGTACATCTGATAATTTAATCCTGACAAAATGTCCTCACATGGATTTTACCTGTCCACAAAATTGGTCCTGAGATAATAACAGCTTTCTACTAGTTGCGCATATGGGTACACATCTGACGATTTAATCGGCCTATTTTTCTTAATTTTCATTCGAATTTTTTACTTTGTACTTGACAATAACATAGTGTATCTTCCTCCATTTTCTCATGACAATATAGCCTCTGCTGCTGATGTGGCATTAAGCACCAATAAAAAATAATAATACCGCCCTCCTAGGTAAATCAGTCAATTTTAAATTTTACCGAAGTGTGCTGCCAGCACTGGGGAGGGGGTTTGAAGAAAAACGAACCCAAATCTTGAAAAAAATATCAGAATTCATAAATAGCTCAAGCGAAGATCCTACAAACAGACCACCGGGGTGACCCCCAAAGGCCCACTGGCATTGTTTCCAGCTGTAAGCATTTCAAAAGATTGTCTTGGTGGAATTATACATCTCAGTGTTTTATAGTAATGGGCCCTTTCTGTAGCAAAGACCAAATGGGAAGAGTTAATATTCTCCAAGAAATCCTGCCTGCATTAGAGAAATATCACCACTGACCTACATATATTGGGTCTCTGGTTTCAAACACATGACAGATATGGAAATGTATATATATATTGGTGCACATGGTTCAGTGATGCTTACTTTCACAAATGTGGAACATAAATTTCTTATCCAGGGCTGGGATTTATCTTGATGCCCCTGGAGGGTGACACGGGTACATTCTGCATATGGGAGGTGGGGGCATGACCCCTCCCTCCCCACCATAGGTAGAGCGTCCCCTGCAATATGTCATATGCCATAAAACATACTTGTTTCAGATTTATTGGCCAGAAAAATTTGGTAGGTAGTTAAGAGAATTTTTTTTTTTTTTTTTGTGGGGGGAGGGGGTGGTTAAGAATTCTTTGTTGGTCCTGTTGAAATCAAATTTGTGTTCGCCGAGGCACTCAATGGCAAGTTCATCTAGGACCAATATAAGTTCCCAGGAACATGTCCTCTACTTTTGTAACTTTGGTGTCTCGGAGTCCAGGTTTGAATTCGAGTTTGTGGTCTGAGTAGTGAAGGTTAATAGGGGACCCAGGTACAGTGTGAGCGATGTCCATCTCCTCTGCCTCCTCTTCCTTATTTCCTTCCCTTCTGACCTCTTACGTGTAGGGGTTGTCAATGCAGGTTTTGGAGGCGAGTTGACAGTTGTCACCCTCTCCTTATCCCGTTTCCCCGTCTCCGCCCTTTTCCTCTGAAGCCATGCCTCCATTCGCTTGGCGTCCTGACACCCAGTCGATGGTGACTTCTTTTTCTCCATGGGTGTCTTGATGGTTATGGTGGTAGTCAATGATAGCTTCTTACCCTTTCTCTGATGTGTGTGTGTGTGTGGGGGGGGGGGGGGGGGGGGGTGCGACCACTCCCAAATGTGCATTTTTGATAATTAGCTGAATGCTGTCCGATCAACATGGACATCCCAGTTGAGTAGTGAACCAGCAGTCAGTACATCAGTCTTTTACATTTGAGGTGTGAGAAAATCCATCACTAGCAGTCAGTCTTCACACTCCAAAGTTAGAGTTGCGAATGAGGTGGCTGTGGTCATTTTAGTAGTTCGATTTTTGTTTTATTTTCATCAGAAACTGCCTGGTGCTTTCCTCACATCGCTCGTAAATCATCTATAATCATACCTCAAGGTTGCTCTCTGATTTTCAACCAATCACATCCTGTGTCAAACCTCCGACACTTCATCCCAAACATAACCCACAAGCTTCCTGGCTTCAGTTGTCCTTTAGGCAATTGTTTTAATAGACAAATCCACTTCACAATCAATCCGTTTTCTTCTCAGAAAATGTTGTGAACTTTAGTTCCCCTCCCCCCACATCAAAAAACCCAACATCGCAGCAACATCACTATAACAAGTGTTTTCATGTCATCGCCGAGTGCGATTGTTCCAGTCTTCCAGATCGGCAACTTTTTCCAGGTCGGTTGGCAATCAGAAACAAGTATGTTTTTTGGTCTTACTACATCTCTCAGCAAAGACAATGATCCCAGATCTCAGCAAGAATGCTTCCTGCCTTAGGTCTACCTGGGCAGCGAGCCCAGGAAAGCCTAAGATTGTAAGTATAGCCTTACTAAGACTAGGAGATGGGGGTCTCACTGGGAAACAACAGCTGTTTGAAGGGGAAAGAGAAGATGAAAGCACTGAAAATTATGTGGGAATCGGATGATTTCATTAAGCTGTTTTCCAGTTTTGGTTCCTCCTGGGATATGGCAATAAAATTGGCATTCCAGAAAGTTTTGTGTGCCAAATGTATGGTCAGAAATCAAATTTTAAGACAACTTGCTTACAAAATGATGGTATACGTGATATAACTGAGTTTGGTTAAGTCATATATTAACGTCTTAAATTGAATAAGTATAGTAAAAATTAGAAACTATGACAAAATTCCAATTTTTACCTATTTCAAGTTTTGAACCAAACTAGTGGTTAAAGGTAAATTTCTCCAAATTCAGATCAGTCACCTAATTTCTTACCTCATCACATTATTAATGCACAAATTAAGCAGTAGAAACTGAAAAGGTACCACAAAATGACTAACATAAACATATAGCGAAATTCCAATTTTCTCTAATTTTTGGTTAAAACCCCTTAAATTCTACCCCAAAATCTACCAAATGTACATCTTTTTTAATTGAAACATTTCATTTTATGGGAGAAAGGTATATTCCACACACAAAAAACTAAAAATTGTGTAGTGCATAATTAGTTCACACTCAGATTTTTTTGGGCCCATTTCTTGACTATGGTCTATACAAGTACTAATAGTAATAATAATCAGGTCACCCAAACTTGACAGGATCAAGAGTTATATACTTTTTTTTCCACAAAATATTTTGTTTTTAGTTATGTTTTACAAAAGTTAAGGCTTTTTTTTATACGGTCGCTCATATGAGCTGGCCGTATTATGGTATGGCAATGTCCGTTTGTCTGAACATCCATCCATCTGTCAGTTAACTTTTGTTTTTCCTTGCGATAAACATCCAACAGATACCATTTCTTTATGGTTGATTAATCACGAAGTGGATGGTTCTTTTCGATAACCAGCATTCTGGCATATCCAATTTGAGGTTTTGTCATGGCTCGTTATCCGTCTGGACTTCTTGTCATCAATTTAATTTGGCTCAGGATAGAGGCCGTATTTATGAACCAATCTTTAGAAACCTTCTTGGGTACCTTTGTTATCACCTTGGGATGAGAACGAGTGTTGTGGGGTGCGGTCCAAAATTCCAGATGGCTGCCGATGGCAATTTTATACCAAAATTAGGTGCAATCATTTTTTTGTACAGAACTTACATATGAAGGTTCGGATTTGAATAAATTTTAGAATGAATGTTTGGTAACATGGAATACATCACATATAATACAGGTTTTTTTCTCGTGAATAAATTATGCAAATTAGATTAACTTTGGTTTATTCAGTGCTACTTATACACAGTTAGTACATGTGTAAATACGATCGACTCAGACTAGAGGCTGTATTTATGAACCGATCTTGACAAAACTTCTTGGGTACCTTTGTTATCATCTTGGGATGAGAACGAGTGTTTTTGGGTGCGGTCTGAAATTTCAAGATGGCCACCGGCGGCCAATTAGTCAAACTTTGATTTATTCTGTGCAACTTACACACAGTAAGTGCACATTTCAATACAGCTCTGGCAAGAGGCATCTGTCACCCACCTTTGCAATACTTGACCTGTACATTTGTTACAGGCTACAATCAGTATTTATGTACAGACCTTTACAATACTTTACATGACCTTTGTTATGAGGTTATGACCTAGATGTGTGTCATTGCTGTGTCACATACTATACATGTACATGTCTTATACAAGTTGAGCTACAGTGTCATTGACACTTTCATTTATGGTTGATTAAGCATCACTAGAGGATGGTTCCTTTCGATAACCAGCATTCAGCAGCCACCTTGGATTTTCAGGGACTTTTGATTGTCCATACGATAGAAAACTATAGATCCGGCAGATACTGGTTTTTATGGTTGATTAATCATCTTTTGTCTCGAAAACACAGCTTATGACTCCTCACTGGAATGAAATTGTTGAGCAAGTGCAATGAGGATTCATAGACTATGTTTTTGGCACAAAAAATAAAAGAAAATAAGTCATTCAGGAACTTGTTTGCAAGTATCATTTAAGGGTTAAAGATGTTTTATTAATAACAAAAGACATGAAATGGTAAATTGAAAAATAATTTATTTTTCTCTTCTCTTTTTTCAGTTTCAAGAGTGCATGAGTGGTACATCGAATAGATTAATTCCATGATGGATGATTCCATAAATATGACATAACCTTGTGGACATTTGGACTTGGAATGGAGTGATGATAAACTGTTGGCCAAAAGGTTCAGAGTACTGATTTGTGTACTGGGTGTATATTTAGTTGCAGATATTTGTACATTTTTGGTATTTCTGTACAGTCAGTTCCAACATTTTTTTACCCATATCTCTAGAATGCAAGAAGGCACCATTTGCAATGCTTTTGCATTGCAGATTGTGCCTTGTTGCAATTTAGGGACAGAAGAAGCAACAATACTGACAAAGGTGATGTGGTACTCTGCCACCTAATGGTGGACATCTACCTAGACACTTTCTACATCAGTAGAAATTTTAGGATTGAACAAGTAAATGTGTAATTCATGGATAACTGTGTTGTGTTGTTGAGCTCTTTGTCCATGGTCAGTACTTTTCCTCGTTTGATCCTAAAATTTCCACTTGTCTAGCAAATAAGTGTATAGGTTGATGTCCACCATTTGGGTTGTTACGTACCATGTCGCTTCATTCATCACAAGAATTGCAAGAACAAAAATGGATTGCTACACAGAGCCCAACTTTACTGAGGTTGTTTTAAGCCCACTAACTGGCCCACTAACTTATTAATTTTCTGACTTACTGATTCTGTCTCACCCGACTGAGGACCTGGTGACAGCTGACTGAGGCACAGGAAATTTGAGATGACCCAGCATGTTTGAATGCTTTACCCTAAGAGCTATGGCACTGTTAAAGAGTTCATGATGTTTGTGGGGGGTTTTCTGAAAGTTCATCTTTTATTGATGGTTTCCCCTGCACTCTGGAAATGCATCTTTTAATGACAGATGTCTTTGCACTAACAGGGTCATTTTCTATTATTGAAAAAAAAATATTCAATAGAAGATGACCCTGTTAGTGCAAAGACATCTGTCATTAAAAGATGCATTTCCCGAGTGTGATTAGAAAACCTCCTGAAACATTATTTTCTCGTGTGTAGCAGCAGTGCCATAGCTGTTGGGACTAAATTGTCTTCAGGCATGCCGAGTCATCTTGTATGGACTGTGTCTTAGTCAGTTGCCACCAGGTTTTCTCACTTGGGTGGGACAGTCTGAGTAAGTCAGCTTCTTTACTTTCCGAAGCCCCCACCCGGATTTTTTTTTTATTGGGTGGGGCGACGAAAAAAAAAAGAAAAAAAAAAAAAATAATAATAATATTCTCTTTTGTTTCTTGGTGTAATATCTTTATAATATGATATTCTTATATACATTTAATATGTTCTTGTTATAAAATACTATTCATTGATATACTTAATATAAATATCTTTATACACTTGTGTATATACTTATATGTATGCATTCTTATACACTATTCATATATATTCTTAATAAATGCTTGAAATATCTTCAATAGTTTCCATATGCATGTATCTATTTCACTTAAAAATCTCTCCATGTTATAGGAGAGAGAAACAACATACTCAAGGATTTGTGAGCAGACAGTTCTACAAAAAGTATACATATACTTCACATTTACAATAATAATGACAATATCTTTTGTCACTTTAAAAGACTTCTACTCACATTGGAGTTCACAGGAAACACCACACACTTACACATGGTTCAGCCCTGAGGTGGGGCATGGGTGTTTGAAGTAACTGGGCACATCTTTCCTCTGATATGTGGGGAAAACAATGGCTACAAATGCAAGATGGTGTGGCTGGGCACAGACACACAAGGATATCTTTCCCAGCATATTGGGGGGGAAAACAGTGGTCACAAGTAGTGGGATTGAATAGGACGGGGGGCACATAAGGATATATTTCCCAGCCCAGCATATTGGGGAAAACATTGGCTTAAAGTGGCGGGGTTGAATAGGACTGGGCCAATTATGACAATGGGTCTTCTTTTATTGAGAAGGCGGAGGGAACAGGGTTTTGAACTGACTGTTCAGGGAGGGTGCACATAATATATTCCCAGGCATGCAACGCAAACAATAGCTACAAAAATGCCATATCGATTTGTCTTTGAACCAACTTGGCACACATATTCTTACTATTTTGTTGCAAAAACTGACACTTTGTTCATAATACAAGAAGGGCAAGGAACAATCTTAATGCAATCCATGCAGATAAATAAGTATTGTTCCTTGCCCTTCTTGTATTATGAACAAAGTGTCAGTTTTTGCAACAAAATAGTAAGAATATGTGTGACAAATCGATATGGCATTTTTGTAGCTATTGTTTGCGTTGCATGCCTGGGAATATATTATGTGCACCCTCCCTGAACAGTCAGTTCAAAACCCTGTTCCCTCCGCCTTCTCAATAAAAGAAGACCCATTGTCATAATTGGTCAAAGAATGTTGGGAATAAAGTGCAGTTAAAAAATGCCAAATGGTCACACAAGTTACGCATCTCAAAAAGGGGGGGGGGGGGCTCAAGAATATATTATGTGCACCCTCCCTGAACAGTCAGTTCAAAACCCTGTTCCCTCCGCCTTCTCAATAAAAGAAGACCCATTGTCATAATTGGTCAAAGAATGTTGGGAATAAAGTGCAGTTAAAAAATGCCAAATGGTCACACAAGTTACGCATCTCAAAAAGGGGGGGGGGGGCTCAGGAAACAAATTCAGTTGCCTTGCCCCTTGGTAGGGCCATGCCAAAAAAGTGTGCTTAGATCTTAAATCTTCTCATCAACCAGCAGAAACTTCATATTTGATGTGCAGCTTCCTTTTAAGGTGTACACACATATTTGTTCAAGAGAACTTCGAGGACCTATTTTTGCCTTTGTTATGGGAGGGGAAACAAATTACGCCCTGCATAAAATTTCAGTTCTCCAAACCCACAGGCAGATTTGAACCAAATTTGATATTACGGCTTATTGGGTCGTAAGTACTTAATTTATGCCCCAATTTTTGTACTGTTTCCCCATGGGAATCACATGAGCTAAAAACAGAACCAAATTTAAACGCCCACATCTCCAAAACTACACAGCACTGACAATTCTTATTTCGTGTGAAGTTTCATTACAACCAACAGAATGGAATGGTCCAAAAAAATTTGACATCGGTTTTATCATCGGGTACTTTTCTGGGACTTTAAAAATTTGCCTAGTCAACATTTTTTAACACTTTGGTTCAATTTTTCTCTAAAACCACTGCTCCAAAACATTTCAAATTACACATATAACATCTTGGAAGATTGTTTCACATGTTTATTGAAATCAAATCCATGGGTCCCTATTTGGGCTCTCTGTGGGAGCACAAATGTTTAAATTAGTGCCGTATCATAAATATTCCTTAAAAATCTTTTGATATTTGGTATGCAGCATGCTTGGGGGGGGGGGGGGGGGGGGGGGGGGGGGGGACATTCAAGCTTCTTCAAGCCAACTTCCGTGGTTCATATTTGGGCTCACTGTGATAGCCTGAATTATACCTAAGTTCAAAATGAGAAATTTTATTTTAAAATCTTCTTCAAATCCAGTAGTCAGAATGATTTGATATTCGCTATGCAGCATCATTGGGGGGGGGGGGGGGGGAGATTCAATTTTGTTCAAGCCAAGTCCCAGGCTTGATATTTGGTCTCCCTGTGGGAGCACAAATTATAACTTCGTTCAATATGAGGAATATTCTTCAAAAACATTCTTCTTCACATCCAACAGTCAGAATCTTTTGATATTTGTTTTCACCATCCCACTGGAGGGGAGAGATTCAAGTTTGTTCAAGCAAAGTCCCTGGGTTGCTATTCAATAATTCCTTAGTTCAATATAAGGAATATTCTTTAAAAAGAATTCTTCTATCAATCCACTGATCAGAATCTTTGGATATTTCGTATAAGCTTTTCTTAGGATGAGCAGATGCAATTTCTAGAAATCAATTCCCGGGGTTGATATTAGGCTACCATGTCAGATGAGCCCCCTGGGGCCTCTTGTTTCACGAAAAATCAGAGGATTTTCAACTCTTTTTTTTTCGTCTGTACTTCAATTCAATATCAGTGAATAACACGGCGACATACTTCTCAAGCAAACAGACATTAATCATCGGACCAGCTGGTGTCCCAGGAACTATTACGCTCTAGTATGCAATATATTTTTATAGTTTGCTGAATGGAAAGCAGGTGGGCGTAAAAAATTGGTTTCTGGACAATAACTTGATAATGGTGCAACACACGTTCATCAGACTTCATCGGTAGGTTGGAAACTGAGAGGAAGAACCCCATTTATTTTGGACTCGCTAGGTGAAAGATCAAGGTCACACTGGCCTTCAACATAGTAAATCCGTAAAAAATTGTTAACATTCTCTTCGAAAGTGGGGGTATAACAAACATTACAAGTCACAAACATAGCACTTGTGAATTCAAAGTTGGAGATAAAGTGGCCATCAGAGATTACATTGTGACAACGTGAAAAGGCAACGTGGTAAAATTGTTACCCGATGCAGTCAACTGCATTATGAAATCATAAATTTCACCAGGGATTGGGTGAAAACAGCACACTGATCAAATAAAAAGTGCTGATTTAATGAAGTTTCATATGATATATAGGAAACACATATTACCCATGATGAAGCCGTTAATTCTAAAGTCAACACAGATACAGCTTCTTCGGCAGTATCACAGAATTTGGGACGATACCCATCCCAAGTTCACATGCCTCTTGATTGTTTGGGATTATAATAAACAGGTTGCGTGTGCAAGGGTCATAATAACTCCCTGGCAACCTGAGTGTTCAGTGTTAAAATGGTTGCATTCTCGAGGGTTATAATAATTCCTTGGCAACCAAAATGTTCACAATTAATACGCAAAATCAAAGATGGCCGCTGGTGACCATGTTTTTCAACAAAATTTGATAGCTCCCATCTACACATTGCCACAGAGATACATATGAAATTTGGGACTGATAGGGTGAGAGCTGTGCCTTGTATGGCGTGCTAAAGGAATTGGACAGTGTATATCCAATTGAAATATGGCTGCAGGAAGCCCTGTTTTTTAACAAAATTCAGAAAAATTCATTACCTCCCATCTGGACATCATGTCAAAGCTGCATATGGAATATGAATAAGATTGGGTGAGAGACGTCGCCTCTGGAGTGTGCTAATGGAATTGACAATTTATATACCAAATCTAAGATGGCTGCTGGCAGCCAGGTTTTTTAACAAAATTTTGGCAATTTTGATAGCTCCCATCTAGATATTGCCACAAAAGTAAATATGAAATTTCAAACTGATTGGGTGAGAGCTGCACCCTGTAGTGTGTGCTAAAAGAATTGTGGACAGACAGACAGACAGACAAATCACGACCCATCCCAATAGCTCATACTTCACGTTGAGCTCAAAAGCACAAATTTTACCTGAAATCAGTTCAGCAGTTTTCTAAGAGGAGGTGCAAAGACCATGTTCACGGACGACAGGTGGAGAGTGATCACTAAAGATCATCCACACTTTTAGTCAGATGAGCTAAATATCAATTGCCTGGTGGGTTTCAACAAGAAAACCTTTTAAGAATATTCCTCATCCTGCACTAACTTAAAATGGTTCAAATACAGGGAGCCAAAATCTCAGACCACAGATTGAATCGGAACACACATGAATCTCCATACACTTCAGATGTCAACACTATGTAACAATAAAAGTGTTAATGACTAGCTCTACTTGACAAACTTGAACTTCGTAAGTTATCCGTGAAATGGCAACATTTAAAATCATTGGTAGAAATGTTATTTGGTGAAACTTCAATAGAACAGCATAGTGTGCACAACACCAGACTCACGAGCAATCCATGCATTTTTAAATGTAAACTGTCAGGCTGGCTAAAGGAATAATGTTGATATACAAATGCAGTAAGTTCAGAGGTTATTATAAACGGCAACTTTTCATAGAAATCAATATCTATTGTCTAGAGGTCTCGCCTAATGAGCACACCAAGTTAAAATGAAAGTGTCAATGACACTGTAGCTCAACTTGTCAAGACAAAGACATGTACATGTATAGTATGTGACAGAGCAATGACAAACATCTAGGTAATGACCTGATAACAAAGGTACATATAAAGTATTGTAACGGTCTGTACATAAATACTGACCATTGCCTGTAACAAATGTATAAGTAAAGTATTGTAAAGGTGGGCTACAGTCAGATGCTAAACTAGAAAAAAATCTTTCAGTCCCAGAGTGGGTCTGACTGAACCCAAAAATATTTGTTCTCATAGCACAGTGATAACAAAGGCACCCCAAAACACACTCATTCCTGTCCCAAGGTGAAAACAAAGGTACCCAAGAAGTTTCGTGAAGATCAGTTCACAAATATGAGCCGTATAGAAGTTGTGTACAAAAAACTGATTAGACCTAATTTCGGTACAAAATGGCCACTGGCAGCCATCTTGAATTTTGGAATGCACCCAGAAACACTCGTTCTCGTCCCAAGGTGATAACAAAGGTACCCAAGAAGTTTTGTGAAGATCGGTTCATAAATACAGCTTCTAGCCCGAGCCGTATTGACATGTGCACTTACAGTGTATAAGTAGCACTGAATAAATCAAAGTTCATCTAATTTGCATAATTTCTGCACGAGAAAAAAACCTGTACTATATGTGATGTATTCCATGTTACTAAACATTCATACAAAAATTTATTCAAATCAGAACTTTCATACAGAAGTTCTGTACAAAAGACTGATTGCACTAATTTTGGTACAAAATGGCTGCTGGTGGCCATCTTGAATTTTGGACCACACCCAAAAACACTCGTTCTCATCCCACGGTGATAACAAAGGTACCCAAGAAGTTTCGTAAAGATCGGTTCATAAATACAGCCTCTAGCCTGAGCTGTATAGAAGTTGTGTACAAAAAACTGATTAGACCTAATTTCGGTACAAAATGGCCACTGGCAGCCATCTTGAATTTTGGACCGCACCCAGAAAGACTCGTTCTCGTCCCAAGGTGATAACAAAGGTACCCGAGACGTTTTGTGAAGATCGGTTCATAAATACAGACTCTAGCCCGAGCCATATTGACATGTGTACTTTGTGTGTGCAAGTAGCACTGAAAAAATCAAAGTTCAGCTAATTTGCATAATTTCTGCATGAGAAAAAAACCCGTATTATATGTGATGTATCCCATGGTACTAAACATTCACACAAAAAATTATTCAAATCAGCCCTTTCATAGGGAAGTTCGGTGCAAAAATCTGATTGCACCAAATTTTGTACAAAATGGCTGCCATCTTGAATTTTGGACCGCACCCAAAAACATTCGTTCTTGTCCCACGGTTATAACAAAGGTACCCAAGGAGTTTCGTAAAGATCGGTTCATAAATACGGCCTCTAGCCCGAGCCGTATTGGAATTTGCACTTACAGTGCTGAAAGTAACACCAAAAAACATCAAAGTTAGTCTAAATTGCCTAATTTACGCACGAGAAAAAAAACCCGTATTATATGTGATGTATCCCATGGTACTAAACATTCATACAAAAAATTATTCAAATCAGACCTTTCATATGGAAGTTCTGTACAAAAAACAGATTTCTGCATCGTCGGTACAAAATGGTGGCTGGCAGCCATCTTGAATTTCGGACCGCACCCAAAAACACTTGTTCTCGTCCCACAGTCATAACAAAGGTACCCAAGAAGTTTCGTAAAGAGTTTTTTCATAAAAAAAAAGTTTCGTAAAGATCGGTTCATAAATACGGCCTCTAGCCCGAGCCGTATCCAATTGTTGACGGACAGACGGGCCATGGCATAAGCTCAAATTTGGCTTCGCCAAAGTTGAGCTAAAAAATCCTATGATAAATATGCCCTGTACGCCATGTCAAAAAAGAACGTTGATGCACAAATGCAATAAATTCAAAGATTGTTGCCAACAGCAACAGTTTTTAATGGAAATGAAAAGAAAATCAATAGCTCCTATCTTTGTCACCCTGAATAAGCATACAAAGTTTAAAAAAAAACGGATAATGAATGTGTCCTCTGAGGCATGCCGAAGGAAGATGTTGGTGCCACTGGCAATGTTTCTTTTTATTTTTTTTTTATGGAAATTCAAAATTATACACTGCAGAGGGTGCAAAAGGGAGAAGTTGCTGCACAAATGCACTAAGTTCAAAAGTGGGTGATAACAACAATATTGTTTTATGGAAATGAAAAAAAAATCAATAGTTCACATCTAGAGATCACCCCGAACACACACACCAAATTTCAAAGTGAACCAATCATAAAAGTGCTCTAAACGGTGTGCCAAAAGGAAATATTGAAATCCGACTAAACTAGTTCAATGGTCATTGCCAGTGGCAAGATTTTTTGACAAAAATTGAAGGCAATATATAGCTCGCATCTAGAGGCAATCCCAAACAAGCATACAAATTTACAAACCGATCTGATCATAAATGTGCCCTGTAAAGCGTGCAAAAGGAATATATTGATGCCTGATTAACCTTTTACCCAACGAATCGGCCGCATCCGCCAGCGTAATATGCAAATTCAGCAGTTGAAAAAATATTATTTTTCAAAAAATTTCAACAAAACCACATCATGTGACCCCTCGTTGGAACAAGCTCGTCGAGTTCGTTCCAACGAAGGATCACGTGATATGGTTTTGTTGAAATGTTTTGAAAAATTTGAAAAAATGATATTTAAAATAATAAATTTTGATATCGTCTGCGTTGGGTAAAGGGTTAAACAAAGTATAATGGTCATTACCAGCAGCAACATTTCTTGATAAAAATGGATGAAAATCGATAGCTCCCATCTGGAGGTCAATCCAAACATGCACACCCAAGATTCAAAGCGATCCAGTCAAAAATGTGCACTGCAGGTTGTGCGAAAGGGAAATATTGATGCATAACTGCACTAAGTTTATCGAATATCGTTGCCTGCAGAACCATTTTTGGACAGAAAATGTGCCCTGTCGGGCGTGCCAAAGGAATATGCTGATGCCTGATTAAACAAAGTACAAAGGTCATTACCAGCAGTAACATTTTAAGACGGAAATGGAAGAAAATCGATAGCGCCCATCTAGAGGTCACCACAAACAAGCATACCAGGTTTCAAAGCAATCCGATCATAATTGTGCCCTTTAGTGTGTGCCAAAGGGAAATATTGAGGTGTGGCTAAACTTGACGGAAATGGAAGAAAACAGATAGCTCCCATCCAACGGTCACCCCAATCAAACGGTCACCCCAAAAAAGCATACCAAGTTTCAAAGTGATCTGTGCAGTGTGCCAAAGGAAATTGTGGACGTACGTATGCCGACGGATGAGAAGTGACGGCAACAGCTCAGCTTGATCTTGTCAAGATGAGCTAAAAATTGGCCTCATGGATTTGAAGATTTTAAAAAAATAGTACTTCTATTGCATTTAGTTACAATTTATGATGCCGCAGGAATCCCAGATATAAGCCAAGGGACGTCATTTGAACAAACTGGAATCTCAACCTCCTAACGTGGCAGCATATTGAATATCAAAAGATTGTTCCTTGTGCATCACAAAATTTTTTTTTTAACAAATTTCCAATATTGTACTGAAGTTAAAATTTAGGTTCTGTAGGGAGCATAAATATGAACCCAAGGACTTGATTTGAACAAATTGAAACCTGATCCTACTTATGATCTTAGCAAATATCCAAAGATTCAGACTGATGGATCAAAATAAGAGGATTTTTTCCTAGAATATTCCTCTCAAAATAAGAGGATTTTTTCCTAGAATATTCCTCATATTGCACCAAGTAGAAATAGTAAATTTCCTTTCTTATTATACCTACCACAATTGTTTACTACAGGCTTGCACTACAGTGGAAGTCCCTAACTCGGATAATATACTCTCTGTTTTTGTCTTTCCCAAGCAATTTGGATAAGAAAAGTGGTGCAAAAGCACCAAGAAAAAATAAGCCCAAACTGGGTCGAGTGCAACCGGTGCAGACCCAGTACGGGACGCTCTCTCCCAAGTACAACTCCACGATTTCCATTGCCACTGTGTATGTACGTCGCTAATGGCTCATTCTTATTGAATCCGCCAACGTTAGAGTTATGTGATCAGCAGGGAGGAAGGATTCTTACCCATATAAGAAGACGGGAGGGCCTCCATGTAAACAATTGTGGTAAGTATTATAAGAAAGGAAATTTACTATAAAATTTAAATTTCTTATCAACCTACCCACAATTGTTTACTACAGGCTAAATAGACAAAAGGCTGGAGGGAATCGCATAACCAACTCACACATAAACCCAGTGCACTGGAACCGTGAAGCAGAAGGAAGAGGTCCCGAGGATTTTCAACCATAACGTCACAATCATTGGTAAAAGACAAGGAAAGGAGACATATGGGTCTGTGTGACACACAGACAGAAAAGGGCAGTAACAGTGCATGGCTGAAACTGACCTTCAAGAAGCCTAATGGCTAGGGCAGACAACAGCCTGAGCAGAAGAAAGAGGACCCAAGGCAAAAAGGTCCTCCGTCTGCTCCTGCAACTGACGCAGATAGAAGGTGGAGAAAGTAGAGGCATTTCTCCAGTAGGCTGCCTGCATAAATAACATCCCACAACTTGACAGAGTTAGAATAAGCCCAAGAGGTAGACAATGCACGCACCTCGTGGGTGGAAATACGATTGGTAATACAATCGCCAACTGCTAAACGACCGTAAGCCGTACGAATAGCAACACAAATCCATCGAGAAATGGATTGAGGAGAGATCTTCTGTCGACCAGGAATAAGAGACAGAAAAAAACGTTTCCTGCCTTTCCGTATGAATTGTGTCCGATTGAGATAAATGCGAATAGCACGGACCGGACAGAGCAAAGGGCGATTACCCTCAACAGAAGGAAGAGCCCTGATACAGATAGGAGGAGGAGTAGTATCTGGTAATTGATTCTTGGCCAGAAAAGAGCAATCAGTGGTAAAAGTAACACTGTTGGGAGAGCTCTTAAAAAAGGCCAGGTCAACCGAGAGGGCGTGAAGCTCACTAACCCATCTGGCAGAAGCAAAAACCATCAGAAAAGCCATCTTATATGCGAGAAAACACATATCCACCTGGGATAAAGGTTCGAACGCCCCCCCCCCCCCCCCCCCCCCCCCCCCCCCCAAGCAAAGCAGCACCCACGAAAGATTCCATTTTCAAAGAAAAGTGCTGAACAAGCTTGGAGAGGTTAGGATTAGTGCCAATACGACGCTTCCCCACACAAGAAAAAGTCTCTGAAAGCATGGACCTGTAACCCTTGATGGTAACAGGCTGGAGACCCCGAGAATCAAACAGATATACCAGAAACTCCGCAATCTGTGAAATCGAAGGATTGGCATAATCAACAGAGTGATGAGTACACCATCGACAGAAGACCTTCCACTTAGCTGCATAAGCTAAACCAGTGGAGTGCCTCCTTGAAGAAGAAATGCACTCCACTGCTCGTCTCAAAAAACCTCTACTTAGGAGGCAGGACCTGACAAAAGATATGCGTGAAGGCACAATGAAGTCGGGTCGACATGAAACCTCCTCGGGTGACCTTGGCAAAGAAGGTCGAAATGTAGAGGGAGACGTGCCGCCATCAGTGAGCGGAGCTGATTGATCCACACCCGCTGAGGCGACAGAGGGGCGATCAGAATGATTCGACAACTGCAGGTTCGAATTTTGGCTAGAACCTGAGGCAGAATCGGAACAGCCAACTAGACCGTTCCAATCGAGTGACAGAGCGTCCACAGCAAAAGCCAGAGGAACTGGACACGGGGACACGAAAGTGTCCACCTGATGGTTCCAATGAGTCGCAAAGAGATTGATGTGGGGACGTCCCCAGAGATCGCAAAGAGACTGGAACACTGCCCTGTGGAGCATCCACTCGGTGGAAATGACTCTGCCCCATCGGGACAGGGAGTCGGCTAGGACGTTCAGACGACCGGGAATGTGACGAACAACCACCCCAGCGTGGACATCCTGAGCGAGCAGTAGAAGATCCCGAGCCAATTCGTACATTGGAACCAAGTGCGTGCCGCCCTGGTTCCGAATGTAAGCAACCGCTGTCGAATTGTCGGACAACAGAAGGACCTGGCGATTCGACAGGTGAGGGATCCACTGCCTAAAATGCAGAAAAAGAGCCAGAAGCTCCTTCTGGTTGATGTGTAGAGCTGCCTGATCCTGGTCTCACATCCCGTGAAGGGAAAGACCTAGAGTCGCACCCCATCCGAGATCGCAGGCATCTGCCGTCAGAACGCGATCGAACGTGGGTAAGTCCAACGGAACACCCTGCGAAAGCCACTGGAGATCCGTCCAGGGGAGAAGGTGAGGATCAAGAGATTCTGGAAGCTGAAGCACTAGTTCCAGAGAATCTACATTCGGCCTCCAACGACTGAGCAGAAAGTGTTGGAGAGGTCTGACACGCAGCCGACCCAGAGGAATGAGATCCGTCATCGAACCACAGAGACCGATCAGCCGGAGAATACTCCATGCTGTCGCGGATGTGGACTGGAACAGAGTCAGAGCAAAAGCTGAGAGAATCACAGCCTTGGCCTGGGGAACTGCTACCAAATTGAATTGGGTGTGGAAAGCCACCCCCAGATGACAAAACGACTGAGAAGGGACCAAGTCCGACTTCTCCTCGTTGACTCTAAAACCTAGCGACGTGAGCAAGCTCAACAGAGTGGCGACATCCGACTCCAGTAAGGCAGCATTGGAATGTCTCTGGAGGATATCGTCCGGATATGCCGAAGTAGTCACCCTGGACTGTGTGCGATGGAAAACTATCACATGCGACATCAGTCTGGTGAAGGCCCAAGGAGCCAGGTTGAGGCCGAAAGGCATGGCCTTGAACTGGTAAACTCGCCCCAGAAAAGCAAACCTGAGATACTTCCGTGCCGCCCGATGCATTGGAACGTGCAGGTCGATGCTGGAAGCAAAATCTCCCTGGTGAATTTAACGGCAGACCGACCTGAAAGTCTCCATGCTGAACTTGGGAGCAATGATAGACTGGTTCAGGATACTCAGATCGATAACCGGTCGGAGTCGGCCGTCCTTCTTCGGCACCAAGAACAGGCGGGAATAGAACCCCACTGACTGAATGTTCTTGATGACCTCGATCGCCCCCTTTGCCAGGAGATTGTCTATCTCTGTGGACAAAAGTTCCCGACGTAAAATGTCTGAAGGAACTGTGGTTGGAAGAGGCACTCTGGACAGAGTGGTGTGCCTTCGTTAGGATATTCGCAGCCTGGACCGAACAACATCTAACACCCACGGATCAGATGTGATGGTGGCCCAATGGTCTGCGAACTCGGCTATCCTTCCTCCAACCTGGGACGAGTCGAGATGAGGACCTTCATTTCAAGCCCCGACGAGGCCCACGCGAGGAGAAACCACCTCCTCTACTGAATGAAGAATCCTGAGACTTCCCTCTAGTCTGCCGATGCTTACCCTTACCCCTTGAGTAAGAAGTAGAAGCGGTGGCAGAAGGATCAGCCTTTTGCTTCGCAGAGGAAGCAGAAGGGTACTTGTTCGGCTTGGAACGGCCTCTGCCTCCCCTAGAAGGCTGATCAAGCTAACAAAACAGCAGCTGATCTTTGGAATGACGTAGGACATCATCCCGGACCGTCGACACGGAACCATGGAAAAGTTGCGGACCTGCCAAAGAAGCAGATCGAAGAGCAACGCACTGCTCCTCAGGAAGGGATCCGCCTGTGTCCAGCACAGAGTCCCTTCAAACTAATTCCAGGTTAGCCGTGTTACAGGCATGCGTGTAAGATGCATGAGCACCTTGGACAGCACACGCAAAGGAGCCTGTGCCTCGTCAAACTTATCTGGAGGCAGATAAGCAGCTAAAGCTGAGGCAAAGTGATCTGAGAGAGAAAGCATGCCAAGCATCTCTTTCGATAAGCCCAATGTGGACTCCCGAGTTGTCATTGGAATGACGGCAGACTTGGGCTTGGAAAGCCCGAGGGAATTGGGAGTCCTGATCCAGAACCGTCAAAGTCTGGCAGACTGACGGATTGGCAGAATCGTAGGAACGATAACGAACAGGAGGCAAAAAGGTGTCAACCCTGGTGAAGAACGGAGCCTTCATAGCCTTGGAACTCAGCTTAGAGTCCAATGCTGAAAATGCTTCAACCACCTGTATCACTGGCACGGTCAAAGGCACCCAGAAGCAGGTTGCTCCATAGGCTGTAGGCACGTGACCGATGATCGCGGCCTGGCTGACACTGTCGGCTGGTTAGATGGTTTGAGATCCGGCAGGAACCCAAACACAAAATCAAGAGCTGCCCCAAAGTCCGAAGACTGCTGGCTCTCGATATCCAGCATGTCTGACTCCTCCCCCGAATCGGAAGACACATAGCCCATCGTGGGCAAACCAGCCGATGCCTCCCATGGTGTCGGAACACCAGGCCACAGGGGGATCAGAAAGCGGCCTGTTTCCAATCCCGGGAGGCGGCACCATAGGGGGTGCCTGGAAACCACTCGCTGGAAGCAACAGGAAGGCTCTTCGACAGAACCTGAGTAAGGAGAGGGCCTAAGCTCACTGCCCGTACTGGCCGGTTCGACAGGGGAGCGAACCGGCAAAGGGGCTTCACCTCTGACCCTCTTAACCAGCGAAGGGTCACGATCCTCCAAAACACCTGACACGGGACAGGCGGCAGCCGAAACGTCTGAAGGCAGACGTGTATAGGGGTATGCGACGCACCCCGAGGATCAACATAGCGAGAACTCTTGAGAGTCACTGCTGACATCTGCAGGGCAGAAGGTCCAGGCTGCACAAAAGACGTTGGTCCCCCAAAACTGGTTGTGAGGCCAGAATGAGCGGACAGAAATGCCACGGAGTTCATAATGTCCCCACTAAGAAGATCCGAATCCAATGACACAACTGTGGTGCTCGACGGCGCAGAGACCACAGTAGAGGGTTCGGCCGGCAGCCCCTTCCAACTTCGCCGAGTTGAAGTCAGGGAAGGCTGAGGCCGATATCCCACGTCTACACTACCAGACATCCCTACAGTCTCCTGCAGGGAAAAGCCGAGGCCGGCTGAAACTGACGACAAAGCAGACGAACCAGCAGTAATAGTAGATACATCGGGAGTCGTTGAGGTTGGTGCAATTGTGGAGAGAGCACCCCTGCTCGGCTCCGAAGGAGGAGTCACAACCCTAGTGACAGCCTCAGATGTCGACTGGAGGGGGACCGCAGTCCCAGAACCAGGCACCTCTTCACCAGAACACTCAACGGCTCCCGCAGTATCCACTACAGGCAAAGACTGCACATCACCCACAGAGGAGGAATGAATAACTCTCACAAGACATGGTCGGCTCGGAAGCCCCCAATGACCGCGTTTTCCATTCCCGCGGGAGCGGGAGGTACGGCCACGAGAACGCACTACACGGTTCACTGACGCCCAGAAAGTAGATGACCAAGATCCAAAGCGCTGTTCGGCCGAACACCCATTACATGAGGAGCATGAAGCATGTAAATCGTCCACATGCTTTGGAAGCAAACATTGCCCACAAGGAATAGTCCTGGGCATGATAGAGGTGTGAGAAGCAAAGAAGGTGAAATCAGATGAGAACAGAAGAACACCCCCAAAAGAAGAGAGAAAGGTGACAGAAAATTAGACCCCAGACAGTCGACCGGGAACCACACAACATGATGACCACAGAAGAGGTACCCCGCTGACACCTAACTCTAACACAATTAGAAAAATGAGCAATTTAAACATTTACAATAATTGTAAAAATAAATTAAGTCCGAACCGCGTGGCACACGAAATTCGCGCACGACTCGGAGAAAGAACATATAAAATACATTATGGATAATAATTGTATAGTGAATATAATAAATAAACTGTTCCTGAGAATGCAAAAGGATACTCGGATCCACTATGAAGCAGGAAACAACAATCAACGAGTTGGATGAACACCGATACGAGTGCAGAAGAACATCTCGTCACATGGCGGACGAAAAAAAGAATGAGTCATTAGCGACGTATATGCGCACTGGCAACGGAAGTGGTGGAGTTGTACTTGGGAGAGAGCGTCCCGTACTGGGTCTGTGCCGGTTGCACTCGACCCAGTTTTGTCTTATTTTTTCTTGGTGCTTTTGCACAACTTTTCTTTCCCAAATTGCTCGGGAAAGACAAAAATAGAGAGTATATTATCAGAGTTAGGGACTTCCACTGTAGTGCAAGCCTGTAGTAAACAATTGTGGGTAGGTTGATAAGAAATTCAGGCTTCCAAAGGAAGCACCAAATATGATCCTTGGCACTTCCTTTGAACAAACTTGTATCTGGACCTCTTAAGGATGCTGCACATAAATAGAAAATGATTACAACTTGTAGATCTGAAGGCAATTTTTAAAGAATATTCCTCATATTGCATGAAGTTAACCCTTTATCCAACAGCTAATAATGGCCAATGCTATTCACAAAATCACCATTCAATTTTCATTATTTTTTTCAGTTTTTGTCTCAAAAACATAGCTTATGACTCTGAATTGGAATGAGCTCAATGACACCATTCTAATGAGAGGGCATAAGCTATGTTTTTGACGAAATAAGAGGCCTCAGGGGGCTTGAGAGTGCTCACCTGACAAGGTAGACTAAATATCATCCAAGGGAATTGATTTCAACAAGTTGCATCTGCCCATCCTAAGAAAAGCTTATACCAAATATCCCAAGATTCTGACCAGTGGATCTAAAAAAAAAAAAAGTTTTAAAGAATATTCCTTATATTGAACTAAGTTATAATTTGGGCTCCCACAGTGAGCCCAAATATGAACCCAGGGACTTGGCTTTAACAAACTTGAATCTCATCCCCCTAAGGATGCTGCACACCAAATATCAAAACATTCCGACTGCAATTCGAGCTCCCACAGTGAGCCCAAATATGAACCCAGGGACTTGGCTTTAACAAACTTGAATCTCATCCCCCTAAGGATGCTGCACACCAAATATCAAAACATTCTGACTGCAATTCGAGCTCCCACAGCGAGCCCAAATATGAACCCAGGGACTTGGCTTTAACAAACTTGAATCTCCCCCCCCCCCCCCCAGGGATGCTGCATACCAAATACCAAACCATTCCAACTGCTGGATCTGAAGAAGAAGATTTTTAAAGAAAATTCCTCATTTTGAACTAAGTTATAATTCGGGCTCCCACAGTGAGCCCAAATATGAACCCAGGGATTTGGCTTGAACTTGAATCATCCCCCCAAACCCCCCCCCCCCCCCCCCCCCCCCTCTAAGCATGCTGTATACCCAATATCAAAAGATTCTGCCCGCTGGATCTTGAGAAGATTTTTTTGTTTAAAGAAATTTGCCTGAAATGCACTAAGTTCTAATTCGGGCTCCTATACTGAGCCCAAATATGAATACAGAGGGCCAATTTGAACAAACTTGAATCAGATCCACCCCACAATGTTGCATACCAAATATCAAAAGATTCTGCCTGTTGGATCTGGAGAAGATTTTTTAAGAAATTTGCCTGAAATGCACCAAGTTCAAATTCGGGCTTCTATAGGGGCCTATTTGAACAAACATGAATCAGATCCACCCCATAATGCTGTATACCACAGAGACCAGCTTAGAGGCTAAATTCAGGGAGAAGTCACTTCCCCCACCCAAGGTTTTAAGGAGAAGTGAGGTGAAAATAGGGAGAAGTGAGCAAAAGATATTATTTCTCAAAAAGCTATGTCAAGTAACGGGTTAAATTCAGTTATCAAATTACTTTTGACAACCAAATATTTTCAAGAACCTGTGTTAGGTAAAGGGTTAAAAATCAGTTTATCAAATTTACTTTTGTCAACCAAATGTTATTTCTCAAAAATTTCCTTTAGGTAAAGGGTTAAATTCTGTTTAGCAAATTATTTTTTTGTCAACCAATTATTATTCTCAAAAAACTGTGTTAGGTACAGGGTTAAATTCAATTTAGCAAATTATATTTGCCAACCAAATTTTTCTCAAAATTTCACAAGAAGTTTTTTTGGTAAGGGTTCATTCAGATTAAAAGCTATTGGGGGGGGGGGGGGGGGGGGGGGGGGGGGGGGGGGTTAATTCAGTTAGTGAATTATTTTTGCAACCAAATATCATTTCAATTCAGTTTAGAGAATCATTTCTTCCAGGCAAATGTTCTGTTATCAAGGAAGATAATTGAATTTGTCAGTTTGCTTTTTACTCTATTTATTTCTGTCACTTACTACTTTTTGGTAATTTAGTGGGACCCTTATTGTGACCGCCACAAATGGAACACACCCAACAATAATTTTTATACACCCGTTTTGAAAAAAAACGGTATACCGATGTCCGTCCATCTGTCCGTCCGGTCATATGTCGTACGATAACTCAAGAATGCTTTGAGAGATTTTCGTGATTTTTTGGTAGGTGGTGTATATCGATGGGGGGAAGCTCCCTTCCATTTAGTGTCGCCGTTCGATTAGTCATTCCTGAGTTATGGGACTTTATTACTTAGAAAATTGTTGATTTTTACACGTTACGATAACTCGAGAACGCTTGGAGAGGATTTCGTGATTTTTGGGTAGGTGGTGTATATCGATGGGGGGAAGCTCCCTTTCGTTTAGTGTCGCCATTCGATTAGTCATTCCAGAGTTATGGGACTTTATTACTTAGAAAATTGTCGATTTTTTACACTTCGTACGATAACTCGAGAACGCTTTGAGAGATTTTCACGATTTTTTGGTAGGTGATTTATGTTGACGAAGGAAGCTCCCTTTCGTTGGGTGTCGTCGCTCGATTAGTCATTCCAGAGTTATTGGACTTTATTTTTCACATGTCGAACATTAACTTGAAATGCTTAGAGCAATTTTCATGATTTTTTGGTTGCAAGTACATGTTGATAGAAGGAAACGCCCTTACGATTTGTGTCGCTGTCCGATTTGTCTTTCCAGAGTTATGGGACTTTATTCATCAAAAATATAGGCAGTTTTCCACATGTTGGACTTTGAGCAATTTTCATGATTTTTGGTAGCAAGTATATGTAACCTGACAAGTACACATGTATACTCATATTGTGTGGTTTCCTCTTGTAATTAATAACGAGCATATCATGCGCTCATGGCGCAGCTGTTTATTAAAAATCACATGCTTCAAACTCACAAGTGCAAACTAAAAATTAAACGATTTTTATCATTACCAAAATGATGTTTTTAAATAAATACCCTGATTAGCGAAGTTTGATGGTGGAAATCACTTGAAATGAAACATTAAAAAGAACTTGAGCATTTTTTGTCTTGTCATCTAACTTCACTCTAGTGAAAACTTGAATTGTCCATGATGAAATCGCGCCGTGGTTGGTATTATTTTGGGGTTTTATGGAAGTAAACTCAATATATTTAGTAATTCTTTAACCTGCCCAATTATTTGCTTTCACTACACTTATTTTTTTCTATTTTTCCAAGCGAAGTTAGCAACGGAATCGCCGGAAATAACTTTTCTCAGCGACTTTTCAAAACTGTAAGGCGACTTCAACTTCGCCCACAGAAAGAAATTGGGCGAACACCTGGTGTTAAGGGCGAAGATTTCGCCTACTTCGCCTTGTAGGCTGGTCCCTGGTATACCAAATATCAAATGATTCTGCCCACTTGCGTTGGAAAAGAAGATTTTTTAAGAAATTTGCCTGAAATACACTAAGTTCGAATTTGGGCTTCTATAGTGAGGCCAAATATGAATCCAGGGGGCCCGATTTGAAGAAACTTAAATCAGATTCTACCCTATAATGCTCTATACCAAATATCAAATGATTCTGCCCACTTGTGCTGGAGAAGATGATTTTTTAGTAATTTCTCAAATATACATAGGGTGCTATCGGAGTTATGCCCCCTATGGAGCCCCAATGGGCATGTCCATTCATTTGAACAAACTTGAATTGACATATGGTAATGAGTTTTGAGTTCCCATAAAAACTTGATGGGAACTTTTTCTATAGGATTGAATGGTAAAAATCTGAACATAGAGGGGTAGTCACAACGTTCGGATCGCTGAACTAGGGCTGGGCATGCTGAGTTGAACAAAATGTGATGCCCTTCGGGACCATCACTCACACAAACTTTCACTTGAATATTGGCCCAGTGGTTTTGGAAAAGACCAAAACATGGTGTTGCTGGACGAGGGATGGACAATGGACAGAGAGCGATTTGATTAGCTTGGCTTTTCTTTGTCAAGGTGAACTAATAGAAACTGCCCGCCCACATGTAGTTTTACAAAAAATGGCCTGAGAAACAGAAGATCTACTTTGTGGGGCCTAACCAATGCACAATTTAAATGAGCATTCCTAAAAATTTTAAAGGCCTACGAGAGTTTCTTAGTTAAAGTTATCATAATGTTAAATCTTTTCCACTAGTTCATTTTTGGTGAACAAGGACATTCACAGCCTGCTCCATCGCCCAACCTTGGGGCAGTTACCCCAGCTTCTGGTGTCTTTGCCTTTGATGGGGTGCCATATACACTAGGGACACACAATTCACTTACATGGTCACACTATCTCTTCCATCATTTTCAAATGGAGGGGGGTAGCAAATCCTAAAGTCTGAACAGAAGGAAAGGTAACCTTATATTTTAACATACACTACAATACTCTAGGGGAGGGAGGACAAGATTAAAACACAAGACTGACACACATTATCCCCCTTGTATGCAGTTCTTGTGGATTTATACTTGGTTTGCACTTTTCAATTCCAAACATACTTTCTCTGTACCAGGCCTTCCATTTTCAAAATGGGAGGAGAGCAATGATGGCCCACCTTAAATGAACTTGGGAGGGCCATTTTTAGCCCACCTTCATTTGACACGAGGGGAGCCACTGGGGTCTGTTATTGAGATTAGTAATTTTACCATATCTTTCCATCTTATTGTTTGGGCTGTGCATATAATATCTAATGTGGGTTTCAAAAATGCAATAATTTCTTGCTAAACATGTCAGGATTTCTACATGAATTATGTATATAGTCAGACAATTATAGTCAGTATTCGATAAGTAAGCTAAATGGTTAACAGTTAGTTCCTGTGAGACCCCTACACCTGGCCTCATCTTGAGATGTATGGGCCTCACAAAGACAAGCTACCATTGAGCTTTTTCCAAAGTGCTTGATCACATACTAAGTTGTGTGATACCGATCACCACAACCTCACAAAGCTCAATTTTGTAGTCGTCCTTGTATGAGGCAAGGAGGGCGTTTACTGCCCGCATAAATTTTTTTTTAGAAGAGCCACTGAGAGCAAGAGCAGTTTCCCACCTTTAAATGACAGGCCATCTGTACCATAAACCCACATCACTGAACCTCTCCCAAACTCTTTCCTCAAATTACTGATGTCTTCACAAAATTCTCAAGTGTTCCAGTTCCACACATTTATAGGCTTCATATGCAAGGAATAACTATTCACGATACACTGGTAAAATATGCCAAAGGAATTAACAATATTGTTGTTTAATATTTTTTTTAATTTCTAATCCAGAAACAAACATTATGACCCCTCTTGGAAAAAGTTCATGGAGCTTATTCCACCGAGGCATTATAACCTGTGTTTTGGTATGATGAGAAAATAGTATTCTATACTATACTCTATATATATATATATTATGAACATTGTGTTCAAATTAGGCAGGTTATCTTAAGTGTTAACCCTTTACTTAACGAATTAGTCACATATGCATGCATAATTTACAAATTAAGTAGTTCACTAAATATATATTTTTCAAAAAAATTCAACAAAACCATATCATGTGACCCCTTGAACAAGCAATACATTTTCTAATTCAAAAGAGTGAAAAAGGGCCATAACCCTGGAAACAATGTGTGGAAGAAACTTACGCTACTCAGGTATCGTTCCCCGATGATGCTCTATAACAACAAATATCATTTAACCCTTTACCTAACATGAAAAGCAGACGACACTTGGAAAAAAAATTCTTGAATAACTAATTTTTTTCATTTTTGTCTCAAAAACATAGGTTATGACCCCTCATTGGAACGAGCTCGTCGAGCTCGTTAAAATGAGGGGTCATAACCTATGTTTTTGAGACAAAAAATGAAAAAAATATTGAAAATTAATTAGCGATTTTTGAGAATACCGCTGGCCGGTTTTGGCCGATACGTTGGGTAAAGGGTTAAATCAGAATCGCAATTGCTGAGATATAAGGGAAAATGTTGGTATGGACTGATGAATGGAAGGATGGATGGACGGACAGACAGATGGACTGAGGTCTCCACCAAATGCCCCTTCGACTTTTCAAGTTGGGGCATAATAAATCTTCTGCAATTGGGTAAAGGGTGAAAAGCTTGCATTTCACAAAGTATAACACTTGCCAGCAACAATGCATGGCACTTCCACCCACCACATAAATTTTCTTATTATACAACATAGTGTACATCCTTGTAACAAATATTCAAAATAAAATGTTCATGAGGTAACAATGTTCTTTCAAAAGCACATTCACAAAACAATCTGCCGACATCGGAATGGAACAGAAAATGGTATGCTTTACTTTTCAATCTCAGGTCCAAAAAGCTCTGTTCTTCTCATCAGCTAACTGAAAAAGAAAGAAAAACATTCTTAGTTTTAAACAGAATATTTCAAAAACCAGTAAAATACATGACGGAAAAAAGAGAGCTTACATTGTAATCAGAACCTGTTAGCAGGTTACAGAATCTAACGCGGTGGTAACCTGTAAGTAGAGTTGTGCAATATTGGATTTTTGACTTCGATACCGATATCAATATTTTTCTCACAAATATCTCGATATCAATATGATATTCGATATTAATTATGAACACAAAATTACTCCATTACATTTTGATTACACCTAGATTAGTTTTCTGCAGAAAGTTCAGTGTTAGAAAACAGAGTGCTGTAGCATCTAATATACCCATTTGCAGGCTTCTGTGGTAAGATTATAAGAATTATTGACTTGATATTTGTAATAATGCATGGCCCTTTTCCCCAAGTCCCCCACCCCACCCCACCCCCTCCCCCTCCAATAGCTATGGTGCTCCGAGGAACTAATAAAAGTTATATAATGTTGAGTCTATTGATCAGCTAAAATAGGTCAGCAAAGGTAATGCGCATTTGATTGGATGCATACTTCCTCCATTTTTTATGAAAGTTGTGGTCGATCTTGTTTTCTCACTGAACATTTTATCAAGACATGTTAGTCACTCTGCACACTAGCACTAGGCCAGAAAATACCTATTTTAATTTTTTAACAACCTAGGTACCTTATTTTTAGAAGAATAAGCCATTTGTGAAAGCCTTCTGTCAAGAAACAGCATGCTTCCCTTTCAGATGGACTGAACGATTCCTCTCAGGGAAGACTACTTTCCTTAATCATAAAAGACTAGAATGATAAACTGAAATCTCAAAGAAAAAAAATAACGTAACAGGCGGCAAAGTGTAAAATATGGAAACCAAAAGTAAACTACAAATTCATTATATCTCTGGGAAAGACATACACACATTTCCTAGCCAAAAATAACTGTTACTTTTATGGGGAATTTATAAACAAGAGCCCAAGGGGGCCTGAGGGCATTCACCTGACATGGTAGTCTAAATATCAAACTAGGGACTTGACTTGAATAAGCTGCATATGCCCTTCCAAAGAAAAGCATATACCAACTAGATGAAGTGATTGTGCCCACACAATACACAGGATTTACCTTCTATTTTCAGTTCCTGCACTTTTACGTCCCAACATTGAGATAAACACATAAAAACAGATTTTTTTTATTTTTGTTCAGAAATTTTCGAAGTCTCAAACAAAATATTTTCAGACTAAAATTATTTTTTCTTCTTAAAATTGACCAAAACGCATAAAAAAACAAAAAATAGGCCGATTAAAGTCAGATGTGTACCCATACGCGCAACTAGTAGAGAGCTGTTAATATCTCAGAACCAATTTTTGGAGGAATTTTCAATTTGAGGGATAAAGGGTTCATATCTCAGGATCAAATTATCAGATTTACACCAAAAACTATACAGTGCGGCACATCAGTAACCTGAAGATATATATAAAGTAACATGACAATTGGATTGATATTTTTTGAGTTATCTCATGCCAAAGGGATTGGAAGAATTCTCAATTTGAAGGATAAAGGGTTAATACCTCAGGATCAAATTATCAGATTTACACCAAAAACTATACAGCTCGGCACATCAGTAACCTGAACACAAATATAAAGTAACTTGACAATCCAAGCAATATTTTTCAAGTTATCGAATGCCAAGAAATGGATACGGATGACAGATGGACAGACAAAGGATGAATGAACGACAGAAGGCCACACCAGATGCCGACATTATGTGTACCATACATGGTATGGGTGCACACAATAACTTTGATCAATGTTTTTGGGTTATCGCATTCCAAAGAAACTGATTGTGTAATTCTTAATTTGATGGATAAAGGGTTGATATCAGAGGATCAAAATAACAAATTTACACCCAAAACTATACAGCTCAGCACATCAGTAACCTAAACAGAAATTTAAAGTAACAACACAATCTGATTAATATTATTTGAGGTATTGTATGGCAAAGAAATAGATTGAAATTTTTTTATTAATTAAGTGGATCAAGGATTAATACCTCGGGATCAAATGATTAGATTTATATAAAAAAAACTATACAGCTCGGCAAATCAGTAACCTGAACATCTATATGAAGTAACAAGACAATCAGATTGATATTCTTTGGAGTTATCGCATGTCAAAGAAATTGATTGGAAAAATGCAGAATTTGATGGATAAAAGGTTAAAATCTCAGGATCAAACTACCAGATTTACACCAAAATCTATACAGCTCGGCACATCGGAAACCTGACCACACATATGAAGTAACAAGGCAACCTAATCAGCATTTTTTAGGTTACAGCATGCCAAAGAAATGGATTGGAGTAATGCTTAATTTGATGGATAAAGGGTTAGTATTTCAGGATCGAATCGTCAGATTTACGTCAAAAACTATAGTTATCGCACGCCAAAGAAATGGATTGGAATAATTCTTAATTGGATGGGTAAAGGGTTAATATCTCAGTATTGAATAATCAGATTTACACCAATGAAAGTGTCAATGACACTGTAGCTCAACTTGTCAAGACAAAGACATGTACATGTATAGTATGAGACACAGCAATGACAAACATCTAGGTAATGACCTGATAACAAAGGTACATATAAAGTATTATAACGGTCTGTACATAAATACTGAGCGTTGCCTGTAACAAATGTATAGGTAAAGTATTGTAAAGGTGGGTGACAGTCAGATGCTAAACTAGAAAAGAAATCTTTGAGTCCCAGAGTGGGTCTGACTGAACCACAAAATATTTGTTCTCATAGCACAGTGATAACAAAGGCACCCCAAAACACACTCATTCCTGTCCCAAGGTGAAAACAAAGGTACCCAAGAAGTTTCGTGAAGATCAGTTCACAAATATGAGCTGTGTAGAAGTTGTGACAAAAAACTGATTGGACCTAATTTCGGTACAAAATGGCCACTGGCAGCCATCTTGAATTTTGGACCGTACCCAGAAACACTCGTTCTTGTCCCAAGGTGATAACAAAGGTACCCAAGAAGTTTTGCGAAGATCGGTTCATAAATACAGCCTCTAGCCCGAGCCGTATTGACTTGTGCACTTACAGAGTATAAGTAGCACTGAATAAATCAAAGTTCATCTAATTTGCATAATTTCTGCACGAGAAAAAAACCCGTACTATATGTGATGTATTCCATGTTACTAAACATTCATACAAAAATTTATTCAAATCAGAACTTTCATACAGAAGTTCTGTACAAAAGACTGATTGCACTAATTTTGGTACAAAATGGCTGCTGGTGGCCATCTTGAAATTCAGACCACACCCAAAAACACTCGTTCTCATCCCACGGTAATAACAAAGGTACCCAAGAAGTTTCGTAAAGATCGGTTCATAAATACGGCATCTAGCCTGAGCCGTATAGAAGTTGTGTACAAAAAACTGATTAGACCTAATTTTGATACAAAATGGCCACTGGCAGCCATCTTGAATTTTGGACCGAACCTAGAAACACTCGTTCTCGTCCCAAGGTGATAACAAAGGTACCCAAGACGTTTCGTGAAGATCGATTCATAAATACAGACTCTAGCCCGAGCCGTATTGACATGTGTACTTACTGTGTGTAAGCAGCACTGAAAAAATCAAAGTTCATCTAATCTGCATAATTTCTGAACGAGAAAAAACCCCGTATTATATGTGATGTATCCCATGGTACTAAACATTCACACAAAAAATAATTCAAATCAGCGCTTTCATATGGAAGTTCTGTGCAAAAATCTGATTGCACCAAATTTCGTACAAAATGGCTGCCATCGGCCATCTTGAATTTTGGACCGGACCCCAAAACACTCGTTCTCGTCCCACGGTGATAACAAAGGTACCCAAGAAGTTTCGTAAAGATCGGTTCATAAATACGGCCTCTAGCCCGAGCCGTATAGGCATTTGCACTTACAGTGCTGAAAGTAACACCAAAAAACATCGAAGTTAGTCTAATTTGCATAATTTACGCACAAGAAAAAAACCTGTATTATATGTGATGTATCCCATGGTACTAAACATTCATACAAAAAATTATTCAAATCAGAGCTTTCATAAGGAAGTTCTGTACAAAAAACAGATTTCTGCATCGTCGGTACAAAATGGCAGCTGGCAGCCATCTTGAATTTCGGACCGCACCCAAAAACACTCGTTCTCGTCCCACAGTCATAACAAAGGTACCCAAGAAGTTTCGTAAAGATCGGTTCATAAATACGACCTCTAGCCCAAGCCGTATCCAACTGTTGATGGACAGACGGCCAGACGGACGACGGGCCATGGCATAAGCTCAAATTTGGCTTCGCCAAAGTTGAGCTAAAAACTAAACAGCTCGGCGCATTAGTAACCTGAACACAAATATAAAGTATCATGACAATCTAAGCAATAGTTTTCAAATTATCGAATGTCAAAGAAATGGATACGGATGCCAGACGGACAGACAAAGGATGGACGAACAACGGAAGGCCACCCCAGATGCCGGCATTATGTGTACCATACATGGTATGGGTACACATAATGAAAGTGTCAATGACACTGTAGCTTAACTTGTGTGTTATGTTTGATGAAAAGGATAATGTTCAATGTTTATGAAAGGATTATGAAATAAGACAAGAATTGTGATAATTGGGAATATGTTCATTTCTGTTCCCTGTATGCTATGTTTATGATAAAAATAATATGAGGTGTACACTGTTCTAAAGATCTGAGGGGTGGGTTAATATGACCTCACAGTTAATATATGTGGCCCTCACAGTTAACGTATATCAACAAAAGTTACCAAATTACAGCGAAATTATTCCAAAATGAGTCATCCTATCAAGTTACATTAAAATCCCTTCATAAATATGCACTGTAGACTGTGCTATAGTTTTTTGGGCTTTGGGCCCCTGTAGCCGTCAGTTTCCCAATTGCGTCCAAAGGGGACATTCTCATCTAGACATTATATGAAGTCAATCTACCAAGTTACAATGAAATCCCTCCATAAATACGACCTGTAGACTGTGCTAAAGGTTTTTGGGCTTTGGGCTCTGGCAGCCATCATGGTTGAATGATCGCAACCAAAAGGGGACAATCTCATCTGGGCATCATCTGGAGTGATCCTACAAAGTTACAATGAAATCCCTTCATAAATATGACCTGTAGACTGTGCTCAAGGTTTTTGGGCTTCGGGCCCCTGAAGCCATCACAGTTGACCAATCACGACCAAAAGGGGATGTCATCATCTAGGCATTATATGGAGTCAAACTTACGGGTTACAATGAAGTCCTTCCATAAATATGACCAATATTTAGACTATGCTAAAGGTTTTGGGGTTTGGGGTTCGGGCAGCCATCAAGGCTGAATGGTCGCGACCAAAAGGGGACGTTCTCATCTAGACATTATTTAGAGTCATCCTACCAAGGTACAATGAAATCCCTTCATAAATATCACCTGTATACTGTGCTAAAGATTTTCGGGCTTTGGGCCCCTGTAGCCAACACAGTTGCCTAATGGTGTCCAAAAGGGGCTGTTCTCATCTAGACATTACATGAAGTCAACCTACCAAGTTACAATGAAATCCCTTCATAAATATGATCTGAAGACTGTGCTAAAGGTTTTTGGGCTTTAGGCCTGGGCAGCCATCATAGTTGAATGATCGCAACCAAAAGGGAACATTCTCATCTGGACATCATCTGGAGTGATCCTATGAAGTTACAATGAAATCCCTTTATAAATATGACCTGTAGACTGTGCTCAAGATTTTCGTGCTTCAGGCATCTGTTGACATCACAGTTGACCAACCACGAGCAAAAGGGGATGTCATCATCTAGGCATTATATGGAGTCAACCTAACAAGTTACAATGAAATCCTTCCATAAATACGACCTACAGACATGCTAAAGGTTTTTGGGCTTGGGCAGCCATCAAGGCTGAATGATCATGACCAAAAGGGGACCTTCTCATCTGGACACTATTTGGAGTCATCCTACCAAGCTACAATAAAATCCCTTCATAATTATGACCTGTAGACTGTTCTAAAGGTTTTCGGGCTTTGGGCCCCTGAAGCCGTCACAGTTGCCCAATCGTGTCCAAAAGGGGACGTTCTCATCTAGACATTATATGAAGTCAACCTACCAAGTTACAATGAAATCCCTTCATAAATATGACCTTAGACTGTGCTAAAGGTTTTCGGGCTTCGGGCTCGGGCAGCCATCATGGTTGAATGATCGCAACCAAAGGGGACAATCTCATCTGGGCATCATCTGGAGTGATCCTGCGAAGTTACAATGAAATCCCTTCATAAATATGACCTGTAGACTGTGTTCAAGGTTTTCGGGCTTTGGGCACCTGTAGCCATCACAGTTGACCAATCACGACCAAAAGGGGACGTCATCATCTAGGCATTATATGGAGTCAACCTAACAATGTTACAATGAAATCCTTCTATAAATATAACCTTTCGCCTATGCTAAAGGTTTTTGGGCTCGGGCACCCATCATGGCTGAATGATCACGGCCAAAATGGGACGTTCTCGTCTAGACATTATTTGGAGTCAACCTACCAAGTTACAATGAAATCCCTTCATAAATATGACCTGTAGACAGTGCTAAAGGTTTTCGGGCTTCAGGCACCTTTAGCCATCAAAGTTGCCCAATCATGTCCAAAAGTGGATGTTCTCATCTAGACATTATATGAAGTCAACCTACCAAGTGACTATGAAATCCCTTCATAAATATGACTCGTAGACTGTGCTTAAGGTTTTCGGGCTTCGGGCTCGGGCAGCCATCATGGTTGAATGATCACAACCAAAGGGGACAATCTCATCTGGGCATCATCTGGAGTGATCCTATGAAGTTACAATGAAATTCCTTCATAAATATGACCTGTAGACTGTGCTCAAGGTTTTTGGGCTTCGGGCACTTGTAGCCATCACAGCTGACCAATCACGACCAAAAGGGGATGTCATCATCTAGGCATTAAATGGAGTCAACCTAATAGGTTACAATGAAATCCTTCCATAAATATGACCTTTTACCTATGCTAAAGGTTTTTGGGCTCGGGCACCCATCAAGGCTGAATGATCGCGATCAAAAGGGGACGTTCTCATCCAGACATTTTTTGGAGTCATCCTACCAAGTTACAATGAAATCCCCTCATAAATATGACCTGTAGACTGTGCTAAAGGTTTTTGGGCTTCGGGCACCTTTAGCTGTCACAGTTGCCCAATCATGTCCAAAAGGGGACGTTCTCATCTAAACATTATATGAAGTTAACCTACCAGGTTACAATGAAATCCCTTCATAAATATGACCTGTAGACTGTGCTTAAGGTTTTCGGGCTTCGGGCTCGGGCAGCCATCATGGGTGAATGATCGCACGTTCTCATCTAGACATTATATGAAGTTAACCTACCAAGTTACAATGAAATCCCTTCATAAATATGACCTGTAGACTGTGCTAAAGGTTTTCGGGCTTCGGGCTCGGGCAGCCATCATGGGTGAATGATCGCAACCATATTGGACAATCTCATCTGAGCATCATCTGGAGTGATCCTAAGAAGTTACAATGAAATCCCTTCATAAATATGACCTGTAGACTGTGCTCAAGGTTTTCGGGCTTCGGGCACTTGTAGCCATCACAACTGACCAATCACGACCGAAAGGGGATGCCATCATCTAGGCATTATATGGAGTCAACCTAACAGGTTACAATGAAATCCTTCCATAAATATGACCTTTTGCCTATGCTAAAGGTTTTTGGGCTCAGGCACCCATCAAGGCTGCATGACCGCGATCAAAATGGGACGTTCTCAACTAGACATTATTTGGAGTCATCCTGCCAAGTTACAATGAAATCACTTCATAAATATGACCTCTAGACTGTGCTAAAGGTTTTCGGGCTTCGGGCTCCTGTAGCTGTCACAGTTGCCCAATCACGCCCAAAGGGGGACTTTCTCATCTAGACATTGTATGAAGTCAACCCACCAAGTTACAATGAAATTCCTCAATAAATATGACCTATAGACTGTGCTAAAGGTTTTCGGGTTTTGGGCTCGGGCAGTCGTCACGGTTGGCAGATCATGCCCAAATGGGGAAATTCTCATCTAGACATCATAAGGAGTCATCCTACCAAGTTACAATGAAATCCCTCCACATTAAACATGACCTGCAGACTGTGCTAAAAGTTTTTGGGTTTCGGGCTTGGGCAGCCATAACGGTTGATAGATCATGCCCAAAAGGGGACGTTCTCATCTAGGCACTATACAGAGGCATCCTACCAAGTTACAATGAAATCCCTTCATAAATACGAACTGTAGACTGTGCTAATGGTTTTCGGGTTTTGGGCTCAGGCAGCCAAACCGGTTGCCTGATCGCGACCAAAAGGGGACGTTCTCATCTAGACATGACCCCAAACCTGCATATGAAATTTTGTGACGATCAGACAAGAACTGCGGGGTGGAGCCCGTGCTAAAGGAAAATGTGAACAGACGTCACAGACTCACAGCCTTCTGCAGGCGTGATGGCAATAGCTTATCTTGACTATGTCAAGTTAAGCTAAAAACTAATTTCTTGATATTTGGCCCAAAATTTCCAAGTCCCACTACGACCCCAAATTTTCAGTGTAAAAAAAAAAAAAATTTGTCTTAAAATTGACCAAAACGCAGAAAATAACAAAAAACTCATTTCTGGATTTTGGTCCAAAATTTCTAAGTCCCACCTGGACCCCAAATTTTCAGTGTGAAAAAAAAAAAAAAATTTTGTCTTAAAATTGACCGAAACGCATAAAAAACAAAAAACTTATTTCCGGATTTTGGTCCAAAATTTCTGAGTCCGGACCGGCACCCCATATTTTCAGCCTAAATATGAACCCAGGGACTCGGCTTGAACAAACTTGAATCTCACCCCCCCTAAGGATGCTGCATACCAAATATCAAAAGATTCTTATTGGTCGATCTGAAGAAGATTTTTAAAGAATATTCCTCATACTGCACTAATTTAAACATTTGGGCTCCCATAGAGAGCCCAAATATGGACCCTGGGAATTGATTTCAATAAACCTGTGAAACAATCTTCCAAAGATGTAAAATGTGAAATTTTAAAGCTTTTGGAGCAGTGGTTTGGGAGAAAAGTAGTCTTAAATGTTTTTTCCATTACCCACAGTGTTAAAAAATGCAGACTCAGCACTTTTTCAAAGTCCCCAAAAAAGTACCCCATGATAAAACCAATAAAAACCAATAGCAATTTTTTTTTACCATTCCATTCTGTTGGTCCTAAGGAAGCTTCACACCAAATGAGAATTCTCAGTGCCGTGTAGTTTTGGAGATATGGGCGTTTTAATTTTTTTCTATTTTTAGCTCATGCAGTTCCCATGGGGCGACAGGAAATATTGCTTCACAAACTTCGTTTGAACAAACTTGAATCTATACTTTAAAAGAAAGCTCTATACCAAATATCCAGTCATTATTTATTTATTTATTGGTGTTTAAGGTCACATATTTTTGCACAATGGCTAATCATGACCACAACTTGAGTATCAACTCAAGACCAGGAGTGAGCGTTAATAAGCCATGTTGCCCATTTTAGAGAGGGTTTGCACCTCCCAAGCAGTGGTGACTGGGTCCTATTTTACCAGTAAAACAAAGCCTGTTTGCCGCAGTGAACAGGCACTGCTTCACTTCCCGGGGTTCCCACGGGGACTGGCATAAGTTACATTCTGTGTATCCAGTCATTGTACCCACTGGTTCAGGAGAAGAATTTTTTTTTAATTTGGGAAAATTTGTCCCCACCCCTCTCTAGGGGGCTGGGCATGTCGAGTTGAACGAAAACACAATGGCCCCTCAGCACCATCACTCACACAAACTTTCACTTGAAGAGGCCCAGTGGTTTTGAAGGTGAAGCCCTAAACATGGTGATGACGGATGACACTTACAGACTGAGAGCGATTAGATAAGCTCAGCTTGACTTCGTCAAGATGAGTTAAACATACAACAGAAGTTTCAGTGGTACAAAACATTTGCAGTTTGTACACTTTAGCTATATACAATTGTGGATAATCTGTGATTGATCATCAAATACTACAATTAATTTCATATCAAATAAAGATGAACCTTTAAAATAATATTGTTTTCAACAGCTATCCGGTGTCATAAATTCATATATTTTGATCAACCAGGAAGCTTGTTTCAGTTAAAATACATAAGATCTGCCATTAGGGTTTAGAGCAGAAGAAATGACATCAGACATAGTCACAAGCAAACATATCTTGCAAAACTTGGAGTGCAGTGTTTGTAAATACAGAAATGTGTGATAGATGCCTATAATATCTATTTTGAAAAGTATCAAAATGGGATTAAAAATGGGTCTCAACCAAGCCTGGAAATAAGAAATCTGTCATTTGCATAATGAGGTCTCAAGAGAGTGAATTTGCTGATGCCATCCCATACAATGGGATAGAATTCCCTAATTTATCTGGGTACCTCTTTCTGTTTAGGCTAGAGACCCTGATTCAGATTGAGGTTTGCAGAGAGAAAATTTAGTAATGCTGCCCTGCTGTAAACGGTAAAGCTATACAATGCATACAACATTCCAGGTTATTCATCCTCGCTTTTGCACTGACACAGGGAACACACCTACAAGTTACCTTTCTCTTGCTAGAAAAATGAAAGTGTCAATGACACTGTAGCTTAACTTGTGTGTTGTGTTTGATGAAAAGGATAATGTTCAATGTTTATGAAAGGATTATGAAATAAGACAAGAATTGTGACAATTGGGAATATGTTCATTTCTGTTCCCTGTATGCTACGTTTTTTATAAAAATAATATGAGGTGTACACTGTACTAAAGAGCTGAGGGGTGGGTTAATATGACCTCACAGTTAATGCATGTGGCCCTCACAGTTAACGTACATTAACGAAAGTTACCAAGTTAGTGAAATTATTCCAAAATGAGTCATCCTATCAAGTTACATTGAAATCCCTTCACAAATATGGCCTGTAGACTGTGCTAAAGGTTTTCGGGCTTCGGGCCCCTGTAGCCGTCAGTTTCCCAATTGTGTCCAAAGGGGACGTTCTCATCTAGACATTATATGAAGTCAACCTACCAAGTTACAATGAAAACCCTTCATAAATATGACATGTAGACTGTGCTAAAGGTTTTTGGGCTTTGGGCTCGGGCAGCCATCATGGTTGAATGATCACAACCAAAAGGGGACATTCTCATCTGGGCATCATCTCGAGTGATTCTACAAAGTTACAATGAATTTCCTTCATAAATATGACCTGTAGACTGTGCTCAAGGTTTTCGGGCTTCGGGACCCTAAAGCTGTCACAGTTGACCAATCATGACCAAAAGGGGATGTCATCATCTAGGCACTATATGGAGTCAAAGTAACAGGTTACAATGAAATCCTTCCATAAATATGACCTATAGACTATGCTAAAGGTTTTGGGGTTTTGGGCTCGGGCAGCCATCAAGGCTGAATGATCGTGACTAAAAGGGGATGTTCTCATCTAGACATTATTTGGAGTCATCCTACCAAGGTACAATGAAATCCCTTCATAAATATCACCTGTAGACTGTACTAAAGGTGTTCGGGCTTTAGGCCCCTGTAGCCGTCACAGTTGCCTAATGGTGTCCAAAAGGGGCTGTTCTCATCTAGACATTATATGAAGTCAACCTACCAAGTTACAATGAAAACCCTTCATAAATATGAACTGAAGACTGTGCTAAAGGTTTTCGGGCTTTGAGCTTGGGCAGCCATCATGGTTGAATGATTGCAACCAAAAGGGGACATTCTCATCTGGACATCATCTGGAGTTATCCTACGAAGCTACAATGAAATCCCTTCATAAATATGACTTGTAGACTGTGCTCAAGATTTTTGGGCTTCAGGCACCTGTAGCCATCACAGTTGACCAATCACAACCAAAAGGGGATGTCATCATCTAGGCATTATATGGAGTCAACCTAACAAGTTACAATGAAATCCTTCCATAAATACGACCTATACACTATGCTAAAGGTTTTTGGGTTTGGGCAGCCATAAAGGTTGAATGATCGCGACCAAAAGGGGACGTTCTCATCTAGACATTATTTGGAGTCATCCTACCAAGCTACAATGAAATCCCTTCATAATTATGACCAGTAGACTGTTCTAAAGGTTTCGGGCTTCGGGCCCCTGTAGCTGTCACAGTTGCCCAATCGTGTCCAAAAGGGGACATTCTCATCTAAACATTATATGAAGTCAAACCTACCAAGTTACAATGAAATCCCTCAAAAATATGACCTGTAGACTGTGCTAAAGGTTTTCGGGTTTTGTGCTCGGGCAGCCATCATGGTTGAATGATCGTAACCAAAGGGGACAATCTCATCTGGGCATCATCTGGAGTGATCCTACGGTTACAATGAAATCCCTTCATAAATATGACCTGTAGATTGTGCTAAAGGTTTTTGGGCTTCGGGCCCATGTAGCCGTCACAGTTGCCCAATCACGTCCAAAAGAGGACTTTCTCATCTAGACATTATATGAAGTCAACCCACCAAGTTACAATGAAATTCCTCAATAAATATGACCTGTAGACTGTGCTAAAGGTCTGTGGGTTTTGGGCCCGGGCAGTCGTCACAGTTGGCAGATCATGCCCAAATGGAGAAATTCTCATCTAGACATCATGAGTCATCCTACCAAGTTACAATGAAATCCCTCCATATTAAACATGACCTGCAGACTGTGCTAAAAGTTTTTGGGTTTCGGGCTTGGGCAGCCATGACGGTTGACAGATCATGTCCAAAGGGGGACGTTCTCATCTAGGCATTATACAGAGGCATCCTACCAAGTTACAATGAAATCCCTTCATAAATACGACCTGTAGACAGTGCTAATGGTTTTGGGGTTTTGGGCTTGTGCAGCCATACCGGTTGACCGATCGCAACCAAAAGGGGACAATCTCATCTAGACATGACCCCCAAACCTGCATATGAAATTTCGTGATGATCAGACAAGAACTGCGGGGTGTAGCCCGTGCTAAAGGAAAATGTGAACAGACTAACAGACTTCCGAAAGCGTGATGGCAATTGCATATCTTGACTTTGTCAAGTTAAGCTAACAAGAGGCCTCAAGGGGCCTTAATGGCTTAACTGATAATATTGTTTAAAAAAGGACTTAAGTTCACATTCAGCATCTCCATGTTGATATCGTTAATCTAATTTAGCTTGGGGGTTGCAGGAGAAGAGTCTGTTGGGTAAATTGTTTTTTTCAAAATACATTTAGTTTAAACAATATGTATTGAAAAATGATTGATAATTTCATGTAGCAAATGTCATGTATAACATATACAAGAAGAATAGAAGGTATTGTACTTTTGTGTAGTATCTGAAATAACAGGATTCGACATCAAGCCCAAGTCTTATGTGCATCATCTCCTGAAGCAAAAAGAAAAGTAATCACCCAGTGGACCCCCTCCAACTTCCCACTCCACAACAGGGCAAAAGATTTTTTGGGCCTAAAATGACTCAAAATCTTCTTTTCAACAAAAAAAAAAGAAAAAGAAACATTTGCCCAATGGACCCCCCCCCCCCCCCCCCCCCCCCCCCCACCCATCAGAGCCTCAAGAGGCCTGGTGGGGCCCCATTTGAGTAAATGTTAATTTTATGCACTCACATTTCCTTCTAACTAAAGTTTACCATAATCGGATCTGTCATGCATGGGCACAATTCATTCAAACAAATAGTAAATTCTCCATTGGGCTCAATGTTAAATTTCAAACCCATTGGTTATCAGCAGGCCTGCACAAATTGGGCGGACGGTTGTTTCGTTCACCTAAAGGTTGCCCTAATTTTTTATGGTGAGCAGTTTCCTGTTCGCCAAAATTTTCAGCTGTGTTTCGAATGTATCCGACTGAATACAAAACTTATGGTTTATACATGGAGACCGGTCGAAGCTAATTTAATTAATTACTTGTTGTGAATGTATGGTTGTTACCTGTACAATGTGTGTGGAAATCACCAGCAAATGTTAGAGATCATATGAGTGACATCATTACTATTGACAGAGCTAACCACTTGTACAATAAATAACTGTGGAGACTGCGCATTCATCATAGAAGATTTGATTTTTGTCGCAACTTACCTTGACCTTCTAGTTCTCCATATGATCGCGTATGACATTGTTGAATCTTCCCGAGCAGTGGGTTAAACTAATTGATAAAGTTGTCAAAATAAAACAGTGCAATTGATGATTTTCGGTTGTTGAAACCATGTTATAAATATATTTCTTTAGAGGTACAATTACTTCCAGCTTAAAAGAATAAAATTTTCTTGCTGAACGCGGTCATAGTCCTAGAATTTTATAGTAATCAATTGTACAGTATCTGTCATGAGGAAATCATCTTGTGGCGGAGCTTCAGGTCTGTAAACAAACGTACACTGATGTGATCTTATAATACAATTATCAACCTCATTGTTTTTGAAATTGTTATTAAAACCTGGTCATCATGTTTAGCAAATCAAAAATACATCAAGTGACTCAATCTGTCACTGAAAAAAACTTTAAAACTAGAGTGATGACGAGTATGCAGCCCGACTGTCTCAGCATTGGCGATGCTTAGACACAAATAGTCTGAGCCATTTTTTGTTAAGCGTTTACTTAACAAATCCGTCATATCTGCACTAATTGGCACCCCAAGTGGGGGGGGGGGGGGGGTGGGTGGGGTGGGGGGGGGGGGGGGGGATTATAGGAGTCAAATTTTTTTTCCACATGTGGTCACTCCAAATCCTTCAAAATGCATTTTGGACCAAAGAAACATAATGCTTAAATGGCCCTGGGGGGGGGGGGGGGGGGGGGGGGGGGGGAGGAGAAGGGGGGGGGGGGTCAATTTTTTTTCTTCATGTAGTCACTCTAAATCCTTAAAAATGCATTTTGGACCAAAGAAAACAAAGAAAAAAAGTGCCTAATTCATTGGTTTGGGGAGGGTGCGGAGATGGCCAGAGCAACAACTTCCAACAATTTTCATTTGATATTGGTGGTCATTGAACTTGACATAGACACTGCTGCTGTAGAGACATGTACTGCCAAGAATTGAAATCTGTTAACTATTGTTCAAGTTATGCCATAAACAAAGTTCGGACAGACTGATGGACAGACAGACGGACAGAGCTCTATGCTATATCCCTCCCTTGTGGGGGGGGGGGGGGGGGGGGTTAAAAAGTAATAAAGTATGTGGTAGAAGCCTAATTTCAAATTTAGAGAAACTAAGTTCGAAAACCATTTTGAAAAGGGTTAAATTAATGCCAATATTATTTGAAACCACTGTACACAGGTTCAGGAGACCTTGCCCCAAAAGAAAAACAATGACGTTGGAACACAGTGTTTCAAATACAAAGAAACTAAGTCTGAAAACATGTTTAAAAGGGGTTAAAATCATGCCAATATTAATGAAAATCACTGTAGAAATGTTCAGTAGACATTGTCCCAAATGAGAAACAGGGACATTGCACTCAGACATGTTAACTCTCCCAGAATGCCCGGGATTCTCCCGGAATTAGCTATCCCCTCCCGCCCTCCTGCCCGGGAGTCAATTTGGACCAAAAATCTCCCGGAAAGTCGACATACCAGACAAAAACTGAATCCACCAGCTTTTGTTTACAAATACAAAAGCATGTGCTCTACTCTCAATGGCAAGGTCATTAAGTTTGTGTGAAACGTCACCACTTACGTAAGAACTGATGACCAATTCTCATTTCTGTCAATGGCCGTGTTGTGATTATTGCAACACGTTTGGCAGGCGGATTAAATGAATTTGAGATGCAGGATAATTGCTGAAATTGATTATATATTAAAGGCACACCTTTGCTTGTATACAGGTAGCAGTCAAATCGAAAAATAAATTCCATACGTATAAAATCTTGTCCAATCGAAAAATGTGCAAAAATACGCACAAATTTATTGTGCATTTTGGATTTCACTTTCAGATAATTATAGCCAATTTTGGAGACAAACGGCTCAAACATATGAGTTGCTGTAATTTTCAATATATTAGGAAAAATTTCCGATTCGCAATTTTATAAAGCAGGCTGTGAAAAAAATTATGTTTTTGGTGAAAAAAATCTCTAAAAAGTTGGTAATTTACGGCACTTGCACGTTTTTTCATTCGTAGTGATAAATGGACAACAAAATATCCCCGAGATGTTTCGTCCTGGGCTGGCTGTGGCATAATTTTCACGTTTCACTGAAAAATGATCTCCCCATTCCAAATCCCCTTCGTAAATGACCAACTACTTTCAGTGAGTAACCGGTGTTCTAGGTTGGGCGCTGGGCTTTGGAAGATCGAATTACCACAACAACCGGGCTCTGGGGTGTGCCTAAACACCACAGATCGTCGCAGGTTACCGCAGGTCGCCGCAAGTACCCATAATTACCCAAATGGATCCAAAACTTTCAACACAGCACCATAACTGATATAGTGCTGAAAAGGTCGAAAATATCTCCAAACATTCTGTACATAAAACCATTGAAATATGGATGTCATTGGAACAAGCTAAGATATTGGCACATGACCACATCCATATTTCTGATTTCTGTTTTTCTCTATATTTCTATGGTTTGGCTTTTAAAAGGACAAATTGTTCAAATAAAACACATTAGGGTGGAATGCTTAATGTATGTGTGTGTGGGGGGGGGGGGGGGGGGGGGGGGGGGGTAACATGGAAATTATTGATGTGCTGCCCACGTGCAAAAATCTCACTGACAAGCATCCGAGTCTCACTGGGAGCTCATCAAAATCTCACTGACAGTCACCTCCAGAGGTTAACAGGTCTGGGTCACTCACCACCAGTTAGTAGAACGTTGACGTATGTTCCTTTGATGTATTGTTGTTGGGCTGTTTCCTGTTATGTGTGTGTGTGTGGGGGGAGGGGGTATTTGGTATTAATTTATATTTAAATTTTGATCGATCCACACATGGTATCTACGCGCAAAAAAAAATCTCCCTGAAAATCATGTCATCTCCCTGAAAATTTTCTTCAATCTCCCTGAAAAAAATTTTGGGAAGTTAACATGTCTGATTGCACTAAACTATTTCAAGAATTCAAGGTGTAACTTTGTAAACAAACAAGAGGCCCCACGGGGCCTGAAGCACTCATCTTGTACAGAACACAATTTAAACAGAGTCCAAGAATGAGTCTACATTAAGCAAGCCATCTCCATAGGCTACACTGTCAATCCTTGAGTCCCTCAGGAGTGACAAAAATAATCTGGGCATCATGCCTTTTCTTCAGATGATCATAAGTAAAATGCAGAGCTCCCCTATGAAGCCCCTTGATACAACCTATGTGGATTAATCTTAGTACCTCTAGAGGGTACTGAATACAAAATTTCTAATTCTTCAGCAAAATGGCCAATTCCGGCTCCCATAGAGAGCCCAAATATTAACCCAGGCTCTTGATTTGAACACAGTTAAATCTGACTTCCCTAGAGATGTTGTGTACCGAATATGAAAGCATTCTGACTGTTGGATCTGAAGAAGAGAAATTGTAAAGAAATTTCTTCGAATTGCACTAAGTTCAAATTTGGGCTACCATAGCGAGCCCAAATATTGACCTATGGATCCGATTTGAACAAACTTGAATCCGACCCCCCTAGAGATGTTGTATACCAAATGTGAAAGCATTCTGACAAGTGAATCCGAAGAAGATTTTTGAAGAAATTCCCTCATATTGTACGAAGTTAAATTTCATGTTCCCATATGGAGCCCAAATATTAACCTAGGCACTCGAATTGAACAACCTGGAATCTGACCCCCCTAGAGATGTTGTATACCAAATATAAAAGCATTCCAACTGGTGGATCTGAAGAAGAAGATTTTTAAAGAAATTTTCTCATATTGCACTAAGTAAAAATTTGGGCTACCATAGTGAGCCCAAATATATACCTAGGGATTTGATTTGAACAAACTTGAATCTGACCCCCATAGAGATGTTGCATACCAAATATCAAAGCATTCTGACTGATGGATCTGAAGAAGATTTTTTTAAATTACCCTCCATATTGAACAAAGATAAAATTTGGGCTTCCGTAGGAAGCCCAAATATTAACCTAGGGACTTGGTTTGAACAATCTAGAATCTGACCCTCATAAAAATGATGTATACCAAATATTAAAAGATTCTGACTGGTGGTTCTGAAGAAGAAGATTTTTAAAGAATATTCCCCATATTACCCTATGTTAAAACTTCGGGCTCCTGTAGAGAGCCCAAATATGAACCAATGAGCTTTATTTGAACAAACTTTTATCTGACCCCCCTATGAATGCTGTATACCAAATATCAAAAGATTCTGATGATTGGTTCTGGAGAAAAGATTTTTTAAAATTTTTGCAAATATGCGGACTCAGCATTTTTTCGATGCCCATTACAGAACACCCTAACATAACCGATGGCAATTTTTTTTTACCATTCAATTCTACTGGTCATAAGGCTACTTCATACCAAATAAAAGCTCTCTGTTCCATGGGGTTTGGGAAATATGGGCGTTTGAAAATATTTCTATTTTTAGCTCCCAGGGTTCCCATGGGGATGCGGGATTTTTTTTTTTGCATGGGTCAAGTACTTATGACCCAATACTACCACAAACCAAATTTGGTTCATACCGGACCATCGGTTCAGAAAATAGACATTTTGGGCGGGGCCAAAAATCTTACCCCTCCTATTACAAAGCCAAATATTACTTTATGAACTTCGTTTGAAGAAACTTGATTCTACACCTCATATGGAAGTTACATAGCAAATATCAAGTCATTGCACACACTGGTTCTTGAGAAGAAGATTTTTAAAATATTTTGGAGCATTTTCCCTCACTCCCTCCCTATGGGGCCGGGCATACTGAGTTGAACAAAATGAAATGCCCCTTTGGGACCATCACTCACACAAACTTTCACTTGAATTGGCCCAGTGGCTTTGGAGGAGAAGACCAAAACATGGTGTTGACGGACGACGGACGGGAAGCGATTAGATTAGCTCAGCTTGACTTTGTCAAGATGAGCTAAAAAACTTTAACCTGGAAGTTGTAAGTTAAATTGCCATACAAAAAAGGGTTAAATATTTCCCAAAATAACATGAAACATAATGAGAATGATACAATCAATAGTAAGGCCAAAAAAAAAAAATGTTTTGGATCTCAGGCAATTGGTTTTCCAAATTCAGTGAGGGTGTTTTTTTTTTTTACCACACCAAGTATACCCTAACTATTCATTGTTTTTTTCAAGGATTTCCCTACAGATCAACACAGCAGTTCATAGCAGGCCAGAAGAAATGCACCAAACCAGTTAGAGATGTCATCTCTCATTTTGAGGCTGAAATTTTACCCCACAATGATACTATACTCAGTTTCACAACCATCGGAATTCATACAAAAAGTTTCAAGATTTTGTAGGACATGTACCAGTACTACTGTATATCAGCAGAAGTATCAAATACTGAAATATATATATTCTTTATAGTAGCTATTGTTTTGTTTTTTTGTGGTTAAATTTCTAATAAAAAAAAAATAGTTTTTAACATATATTTAACTTGTTGTGTGTTTGCCCCTCTCTGAATTGAAAAAGAACAATTGGTCCTCATTTTAAAACCTTTGACCTCTGACCATGGATTCAAGAGATTGGGAATTCGGTATTGTTCATAGATATAGCAAATAAGTAGTTTCCACCTTAATTTCTATGGTAGCTTATTAGAAATCTCCCCTGTTCACCCTTTTCCCAACAAAACTGCCATAAAACACCTGGAAAGATTATCTTAAACAAGAGGCCCCAAGGAGCCTTAATCGCTCACCGGCCAAAGTGGTTCAAAGAAGTATTTGGGGTCACATTCAGTTAGACATGGTTCATCAACACTACAAAGGAATGAAGTCACGAGAGACATATTTTATGGAACTAGGGACATGGCTTGAACAAACTTGAATCTTACCCCCCTAAGGATGCTGCATACCAAATATCAAAAGCATTCATCTGCTGGATCTGAAGAAAAATATTTTTAAAGAAAATTCCTCATTTTGAACTAAGTTATCATTCAGGCTCCCACAGTGAGCCCAAATATGAACCCAGGGACTTGGCTTGAACAAACTTGAATCTCACCCCCAAAGGATGCTGCATGCCAAATATCAAAACATTCCGACTGCTAAATCTGAAGATTTTTAAAGAAAAATTCCTCATATTGACTAAGTTATAATTCGGGCTCCCACAGGGAGCCCAAATACGGACCCAGGGACTTGGCTTTAACAAACTTGAATCTCACCCCCTAAGGATGCTACACACCACATATCAAAACATTCCGACTGCTGGATCTGAAGAAGAAGATTTTTTAAGAAAATTCCTCATTTCGAACTAAGTTACAATTCAAGCTCCCACTGTGAGCCCAAATATGGACCTAGGGACATGGCTTGAACAAACTTGAATCTCACCCCCTAAGGATGCTGCATACCAAATATCAAAACATGGCTTGAACAAACTTGAATCTCACCCCCTAAGGATGCTGCATACCAAATATCAAAACATTCCGACTGCTGGATCTGAAGAAGAAGATTTTTAAAGAAAATTCCTCATTTTGAACTAAGTTATCATTTGGGCTCCCACAGTGAGCCCAAATATGGACCTAGGGACATGGCTTGAACAAACTTGAATCTCACCCCCCTAAGAATGCTGCATACCAAATATCAAAACATTCCGACTGCTGGATCTGAAGAAGAAGATTTTTAAAGAAAATTCCTCATTTTGAACTAAGTTATAATTCGGGCTACCACAGTGAGCCCAAATATGAAACCAGGGAATTGGCTTGAACAAACTTGAATCCCACCCCCCTAAGGATGCTGCATACCAAATATCAAAAGATTCGGCCTGCTGGATCTTGAGAAGAAGAATTTTAAAGAAATTGGCCTGAAATACACTAAGTTCGATTTTGGGGTTCTATACTGAGCCCAAATATGAATCCAGGGGGCCAATTTGAACAAACTTGAATCAGATCTACCCCACAATGTTGCATACCAAATATCAAAAGATTCTGCCTGCTGGATCTGGAGAAGATGATTTTTTAAGAAATTTGCCTGAAATGCACTAAGTTCGAATTTGGGCTTCTATAGTGAGCCCAAATATGAATCCAGGGGGCCAATTTGAACAAACTTGAATCAGATCCACCCCATAATGCTGTATACCAAATATCAAATGATTCTGCCCACTTGTGCAGAAGATTTTTTAGTAATTTCTCCAATATACATAGGGTGCTATCAGAATTATGCCCCCTATGGAGCCCCAAGTGGGCATGTCCATTTCATTTGAACAAACTTGAATTGACATATGGTAATGAACATCCATACCAAGTTTCGAGCAAATCGACGTAGCACTTTCAGAGGAGAAGTTGTTTGAAAAATGTTCACGACGCTGGACGGACGACGCACAGCAAGTGATAAGTTTAGCTCCCTTCGGTGAGCTACAAAGTATTCCTCAGACTTCAATTTCTGATAGAGGTTTCTCAATAACCACACAAATATGGATATTATTGAAACCAGCTGATTACGCCAGCCTCACAATACCCACAATGGACCTTTGCAATTTTATTTTAAGACAGACAAGATACATTTCTGTTTGAAAAAGAATAAACTTAGTCACAGTTAAGTGACTGCGCAGGAGACGTTTTAAGGCTGGAACCCCAAATCAGCAATCCACCAGAGAGACTGCAATACTGGCATCTTAAACTTCGCTCAAAGTGAAAAGGTTTGTTCTGTTGTTGTGACTTGTCAGCTTAATGACACTAAAATGGTGGCCAGTGTTATCTTTATAAAGGCTTTAAGGGGTCATCAGACATAACTTTGGTCAATTTGTTGACATTTTTCCCCAATGCCTCAGAAATAGATAAGAGAAGTAAGGAAAGGCAAATTATATATCAAAATAATGAGTAAAGTGCATAGAAAAGGTACATATAATTTTTTTCAGAAAAAAAAAAGTGAATTTTATGATTTTGATGAACATTAATTTGCCAATGGCATAAGTAACGAACCGGTAAAACCACAAAATGATCGGTAATTCGAAAGCCTTGTCTTCAATGTGATGATAACATACTACAGACTCGGAGAAAGCATTTTTATGACACACACTCTGGTGTGTTTTGATGTTGGAATGCAATACAACCAACACAAAATTTGGATTTTCCGGATGTGGCCATGTTACACTGATGTTTATTCCGGTCATGTGATTACAATGTGGTTCTTGCAGAAATACTCATTTTGGGCGATCTTCAGAATGAAAGGACGTGATCCTTTATTTGCTCGAGACAATGTCCGAGCGGATTTGTAAACAGGTTGCAGCAAATACTTGAGCTGTTAATGTCATATCTGCAAAATATGGTTCGAAATTCCCTCCCGTGTTTACAGGTCATCTGAACTTTTTTGTTGACAAAAAAACTGAATTATTGCGCACCAAAAAGACAACATGAACCATTTGTAAAACAAGAGGCCCCAGGGGAGGGCCTTAAGGTGCTCACCTGACATGGTAGTCTAAATATCAAACCAGGGACTTGACTTGAATAAGCTGCATACGTCCCTCCTCAGAAAAGCATATACCAATATATAGATGAAGCTATTGTGACCACACAATACACAGGATTTTCCTTCTATTTTCAGTTCCTGCCCTTGCACGTCCCAAAATTGAGATAAACGCATAAAAAAAACAGATTTTTTTTTTATTTTTGCTAGGAAATTTTCGAAATCCCAATCAAAATTTTTTCAGACTAAAATTTGTTTTTCTTCTTCTTAAAATGGACCAAAACGCATAAAAAACCAAAGAACTAATTTCCGGATTTTGGTCCAAAAGTCCCACACGGCCCCCAAATTTTCAGTGTAAAAAAAAAAAATTTTTATGGTCTTAAAATTGACCAAAATGCATAAAAAACAGAAAAACTCATTTCCAGATTTTGTTCCAAAATTTTCTAAGTCACACCCGGCCCCCAAATTTTCAGTGTAAAAAAATTTTTTTTTTCCTCTTAAAATTGACCAAAATGCTTAAAAAACAAAAAAAAACTCATTTCCGGATCTTGGTCCAAAATTTTCCAAGTCCCACCCAGACACCAAATTTTCAGTGTAAGAAAAAAAAATTTTTTTGTCTTAAAATTGACTGAAACACATAAAAAACCAAAATTTCTAAGTCCGGACCAGGACCCCAAATTTTCAGCCCAAATATGAACCCAGGGATTTGGCTTGAACAAACTTTAATCTCACCTCACTAAGCATGCTGCATACCAAATATCAAAAGATTCCTATTGGTAGATCTGAAGAAGAAGATTCCTCATACTGCACTAATTTAAACATTTGGGCTCCCATAGAGAGCCCAAATATGGACTCAGGGAATTGATTTCAATAAACACGTGAAACAATCTTCCAAAGATGTTATATGTGAAATCTGAAAGCTTTTGGAGCAGTGGTTTGGGAGAAAAGTAGTCTTTAAATGTTTTTCCCATTACCCACAGTGTTAAAAAATGCTGACTCGGCACTTTTTCAAAGTCCCAAAAAAGTACTGCATGATGAAACCGATTGCAATTGTTTTTGGCCATTCCATTCTGTTGGTCCTGAGGAAGCTTCACACCAAATAAGAATTCCCAGTGCCGTGTAGTTTTGGAGATATAGGCGTTGTAATTTTTTTTCTATTTTTAGCTCCTGCTGTTCCCATGGGCGGCAGGAAAAAATTTTTTTGGCATAAATGAAGTACTTATGACCCAATAAGCCTTCATATCAAATTTGGTTCAAATCTGCCTCTCGGTTTGGAAAAAAGAAATTTTGGGGGAGGCGAAAATTCTTGCCCCTCCCATAACGAAGGCAAACTAGAGGGGGTATCAGTACCCCGTGGCTCACCAACAGGTGGCCAATGTAAAGGGGTGGCTGGAGTAAAAAAAAAAGTTCAAAACTTGCACACAAAAGTCCAAAATTAAAGAAAATAAGCAGCTAAAGGGTTAAATAATATAATAATAACCCCTAAGAAGCATGCTAACATAAAATAGGAACCATGGCAATATGCTACAAGGTAAGTCTCCACTTTGAAAAAAAGAAAAACAAACCTCAAAACCTGCACATAAAAGTAAAAAAAAGTATCACATTTGTTTCAAAGGGTAAAAATTTAGAAAAATACCCCGAAAATATTACAATAACCAGCGTGGCAATATGCCAGTGAGATAAAACTCCACTTAAAAAAAAATATCAAAACCTGCACACAAAAGTCCAAAATTAAAGTAAATAAGCAGCTAAAGGGTTAAATAATATAAAAATAGCCCAAGAAGCATCCTAACATAAAATAGGAACCATGGCAATATGCTACAAGGTAAGTCACCACTTGGAAGAAAAGAAAGACAAACCTCAAAACCTGCACATAAAAGTGAAAAAAAAGTATCACATTTGTTTCAAGGGGTTAAAATTGAGAAAAATACCCTGTCACAGTAACCACAACGGCAACATGCCAGTAAGGTGAAAGTCTACTTGAAAAATATCCACTTGGAAGAAAAGAAAGACAAACCTCAAAACCTGCACATAAAAGTATCACATTTGTTTCCAAGGGTTAAAATTTAGAAAAATACCCTGAAAATGTTACAGTAACCACCATGGCAATATGCCAGTGAGGTAAAACTCCACTTAAAAAAAAATATCAAAACCTGCACACAAAAGTACAAAACCTGCACACAAAAGTCCAAAATTAAAGTAAATAAGCAGCTAAAGGGTTAAATAATATAATAATAGCCCCAAGAAGCATCCTAACATAAAATAGGAACCATGGCAATATGCTACAAGGTAAGTTGCCACTTGGAAGAGAAGAAAGACAAACCTCAAAACCTGCACATAAAAGTAAAAAAAACATCAAAACCTGCACACAAACGTCAAAATAAGTCCAAAATTTGATTCAAAGGGTTAAAATTAAGACGAAATACCCTGGAAAAGAGTTAAATGTTATCGTGAACCCCCACAGCAATATGCAAAGAAGAAAAAATTTTTTTTAAAAGCACAAAAATCCAAACCTGTAAACAAAAGAAGTCCAAAATTGAAGTAATTAAGCAGGGAAAGGGTTAAAGAATACAACGTAGCCCTAAGATGCATGTTTACATACAATAGAAAGCATGGACATATGCTACAAGGTAAATCTACACTTGGAAGAAAGGAAAAAAAAAAAACATGAAAACCTGCACGCAAACGTCAAAATAAGTCTAAAATACTATTCAAAGGGTTAAAATATTTTTAAAAATGCACTGGACAGATATCAATGTTATAATAACCACCACTGCAATATGCAGTGAGGTCAACCTCACTTGAAATTGTTTTTTTTATCGCAACCTGTACATAAAAGTAAGAAACTGTAAGCCTAAGTCCAAAAGCTGTACATAAAAGTCCAAAAATGAAGTAATTCAGCAGGAAAAGGGTTAAATAATACAAACATAGCCCTAAGATGCATGTTTACATACAATAGAAAGCATGGAGATATGCTGCAAGGTAAATCTCCACTTGGAAGAAAGGAAAAAAAAAACATCAAAACCTGCACGCAAACATCAAAATAAGTCTAAAATTTGATTCAAAGGGTTAAAATTAAGACAAAATACCCTGGAAAAGAGTTAAATGTTATAGTGAACCACCATAGCAATATGCAGAAACTCTACACTTGGAAGAAAGGAAAAAAAAAAAAACCCATGAAAACCTGCACGCAAACGTCAAAATAAGTCTAAAAATCTATTGAAGGGGTTAAAAATTTTTTAAAAATGTACTGGAAAGATATCAATGTTATAATAACCACCACTGCAATATGCAGTGAGGTCAACCTCACTTGAAATTGGTTTTTTTTTTATCACAACCTGTACATAAAAGTAAGAAGCTGTAAGCCTAAGTCCAAAAGCTGTACATAAAAGTCCAAAATTGAAGTAATTCAGCAGGAAAAGGGTTAAATAATACAAACATAGCCCTAAGATGCATGTTTACATACAATAGAAAGCATGGACATATGCTGCAAGGTAAATCTCCACTTGAAAGAAAGGAAAAACCACTTGAAAGAAAGGAAAAAAAAAACATCAAAACCTGCACGCAAACATCAAAATAAGTCTAAAATTTGATTCAAAGGTTTAAAATTACGACAAAATACCCTGGAAAAGAGTTAAATGTTATAGTGAACCACTATAGCAATATGCTGAAACTAAAAAAAAATTTGAAAAGCCAAAAAATCAAAACCTGTACACAAAAGTTCGAAATATTTAAGAGCGGACGCCGACGCCGACATGAGGGCTATGCCATAGGCTCACACAACTAACGTTGGTGAGCCAAAAAAGCTCCTCAAACTTCTTTTGAACAAATCAGAGTCTACACCTCAAAAGGAAACTGCACACCAAATATCAAGTCTCTGCTACTGCTGGTTCATATGAGAAGAAGATTTTTTAAGATTTAAGCACACTTTTTAGGCGTGGCCCTCCCGAGGGGCGGGTCAACTTGATTTGAACAAACTTGACATATGATAGGGTGCATGCACAGAAAATTTTGTTGAATTTGGTCCAGTAGTTTGTTAGAAGTTGATATAATGTAAAGTTAACGACAGACGGAAAGTGATTAGTAAAGCTCCCCTTGAGCTGTGCTCAGGTGAGCTAAAAAAATAACCGAGTGTATCAAATCGGAACGATACACATAAAATAAGGTAATATTCATAACAAAGTAAGCAGAATGCTTCAGAAATCACTTTTTCTCGAAGTATATTCCAAGTGACCTGGAACTATATAAGTTTTTTCTTGCAACCAACTATACTAACACAAGCATCGATCAGTGTCTTTTGTCATCGTTTTACACTGACAAACGTGACAAATCTCCTTCACCGGAAACTGTCTCCCAATTTGCATATCATAATAAACATAACCGCTGTCAGCGTGACCGTGTGGTCAAAACCCAAATGAATTATCGAATCCATGGTCAAAATTAGCCGCAACTGGCATTTAAACAAATGAAATACACAAAATATTCGCAATTTCTTCATTATCCTTGCCGAGTTACTTTTTAACCAAACCACATGCGTTCAGTTTCCTTTGTAGGCATCAAACTGATATTGTTTGTGGTAATAATAGTACTAGAAGGCGAAAGAAGCCAAATATTTTCCCATCATCTATAAATTAATTAAAACTGATAATTCTTTTTATTTTTCTGAAATTATGAATTGATAAGCTGGGTGTGTTGCGATTATTATGCCCCAGACCTGGAAGTTAGAAAGTCAAAAGCGCATCTAGGGCCGTGGTGACCTCTGTCCTCTAACCCATACCAACATTCTCCCTTGTATCTCAACCACTGCTACTCCAATTTGAAGGATATTTGGTGTTGTGATCAAGCATCATGGGGAAACGATGCCTGTGTAGCTGCTGTAGCATGTGTTTCTTTCACACATTTTTTCCAGGGTTATGGTACTTTTTCACTCTTTTGAATCAGAAAATTTTGTTTATAACTAGTTGATTTGCTACAATTTGTTGGAAAGTGCCTAGCCCTGCTGACACCCTCAAATTTATTGCTACAAAATATTTTTGGTGAATATTTTGTTCCTGTTACTTCTCACGCAACAAGCTAATGAATATTCTGTTTGAAGCCACTTTTATCGGAGCTGTTATGGAGGCTTATTGAACTCAACATGTTGATTATGGCAGGCAGGATTTTTCTATTCATCCATTAATCGATGAATTAAGTGTTATAGTTGGAAGTAAGAAGCATGAAAGGTCCAGAACTTAAAGTCTAAAAAAGAATGTTTTGCAATGTAACATGATTTTTGCAGATATACTCATTTCGAGGGTTACCTGTCTGATAGTGTTTGGAACATGTGTGTCGCCAGAATCTTCAAAAAGAATGAAAGTGTCAATGACACTGTAGCTTAACTTGTGTGTTGTGTTTGATGAAAAGGATAATGTTCAATGTTTATGAAAGGATTATGAAATAAGACAAGAATTGTGATAATTGGGAATATGTTCATTTCTGTTCCCTGTATGCTATGTTTATGATAAAAATAATATGAGGTGTACACTGTACTAAAGATCTGAGGGGTGGGTTAATATGACCTCACAGTTAATATATGTGGCCCTCACAGTTAACATATATCAACAAAATTACAATGAAATTATTCCAAAATGAGTCATCCTATCAAGTTACATTAAAATCCCTTCATAAATATGGCCTGTAGACTGTGCTAAAGGTTTTCGGGCTTCGGGCCCCTGTAGCCGTCAGTTTCCCAATTGCGTCCTAAGGGGACGTTCTCATCTAGACATTATATGAAGTCAACCTACCAAGTTACAATGAAATCCCTCCATAAATACAACCTGTAGACTGTGCTAAAGGTTTTCGGGCTTCAGGCACCTGTAGACATCACAGTTGACCAACCACGACCAAAAGGGGATGTCATCATCTAGGCATTATATGGAGTCAACCTAACAAGTTACAATGAAATCCTTCCATAAATACGACCTACAGACATGCTAAAGGTTTTTGGGCTCGGGCAGCCATCAAGGCTGAATGATCATGACCAAAAGGGGACGTTCTCATCTGGACACTATTTGGAGTCATCCTACAAAGCTACAATAAAATCCCTTCATAATTATGACCTGTAGACTGTTCAAAAGGTTTTCGGGCTTTGGGCCCCTGAAGCCGTCACAGTTGCCCACTCGTGTCCAAAAGGGGACGTTCTCATCTAGACATTATATGAAGTCAACCTACCAAATTACAATGAAATCCCTTCATAAATATGACCTTAGATTGTGCTAAAGTTTTTCGGGCTTCGGGCTCGGGCAGCCATCATGGTTGAATGATCGCAACCAAAGGGGACAATCTCATCTGGAGTGATCCTGCGAAGTTACAATGAAATCCCTTCATAAATATGACCTGTAGACTGTGTTCAAGGTTTTCGGGCTTCGGGCACCTGTAGCCATCACAGTTGACCAATCACGACCAAAAGGGGATGTCATCATCTAGGCATTATATGGAGTCAACCTAACAATGTTACAATGAAATCCTTCTATAAATATAAACTTTATCCTATGCTAAAGGTTTTTGGGCTCGGGCACCCATCAAGGCTGAATGATCACGGCTAAAATGGGACGTTCTCATCTTGAACTTATTTGGAGTCAACCTACCAAGTTACAATGAAATCCCTTCATACATATGACCTGTAGACAGTGCTAAAGGTTTTTGGGCTTCGGGCACCCTTAGCCGTCAAAGTTGCCCAAACTTGTCCAAAAGGGGACGTTCTCATCTAGGCATTGTATGGAGTCAACCTACCAAGTTACAATGAAATCCCTTCACAAATATGACTTGTAGACTGTGCTTAAGGTTTTCGGGCTTCGGGTTCGGGCAGCCATCATGGTTGAATAATCGCAACCAAAGGGGACAATCTCATCTGGGCATCATCTGGAATGATCCTATGAAGTTACAATGAAATCCCTTCATAAATATGGCCTGTAGACTGTGCTCAAGGTTTTTGGGCTTCGGGCACTTGTAGCCAACACAGCTGACCAATTACGACCAAAAGGGGATGTCATCATCTAGGCATTATATGGAGTCAACCTAATAGGTTACAATGAAATCCTTCCATAAATATGACCTTTTACCTATGCTAAAGGTTTTTGGGCTCGGGCACCCATCAAGGCTGAATGATCGCGATCAAAAGGGGACGTTCTCATCTAGACATTATTTGGAGTCATCCTACCAAGTTACAATGAAATCCCCTCATAAATATGACCTGTAGACTGTGCTAAAGGTTTTCGGGCTTCAGGCACCTTTAGCCGTCACAGTTGCCCAATCATGTCCAAAAGGGGACGTTCTCATCTAGACATTATATGAAGTTAACCTACCAAGTTACAATGAAATCCCTTCATAAATATGACCTGTAGACTGTGCTAAAGGTTTTCGGGCTTCGGGCTCGGGCAGCCATCATGGGTGAATGATCGCACGTTCTCATCTAGACATTATATGAAGTTAACCTACCAAGTTACAATGAAATCCCTTCATAAATATGACCTGTAGACTGTGCTAAAGGTTTTCGGGCTTCGGGCTTGGGCAGCCATCATGGGCGAATGATCGCAACCATAGGGGACAATCTCATCTGAGCATCATCTGGAGTGATCCTAAGAAGTTACAATGAAATCCCTTCATAAATATGACCTGTAGACTGTGCTCAAGGTTTTCGGGCTTCGGGCACTTGTAGCCATCACAACTGGCCAATCACGACCGAAAGGGGATGTCATCATCTAGGCATTATATGTAGTCAACCTAACAGGTTACAATGAAATCCTTCCATAAATATGACCTTTTGCCTATGCTAAAGGTTTTTGGGCTCGGGCACCCATCAAGGCTGCATGATCGCGATCAAAATGGGACGTTCTCATCTAGACATTATTTGGAGTCACCCTGCCAAGTTACAATGAAATCATTTCATAAATATGACCTCTAGACTGTGCTAAATGTTTTCGGGCTTCGGGCTCCTGTAGCCGTCACAGTTGCCCAATCACGTCCAAAGGAGGACTTTCTCATCTAGACATTGTATGAAGTCAACCCACCAAGTTACAATGAAATTCCTCAATAAATATGACCTGTAGACTGTGCTAAAGGTTTTCGGGTTTTGGGCTCGGGCAGTCATCACGGTTGGCAGATCATGCCCAAATGGGGAAATTCGCATCTAGACATCATAAGGAGTCATCCTACCAAGTTACAATGAAATCCCTCCACATTAAACATGACCTGCAGACTGTGCTAAAAGTTTTTGGGTTTCGGGCTTGGGCAGCCATCACGGTTGATAGATCATGCCCAAAAGGGGACGTTCTCGTCTAGGCACTATACAGAGGCATCCTACCAAGTTACAATGAAATCCCTTCATAAATACGACCTGTAGACTGTGCTAATGGTTTTCGGGTTTTGGGCTCGGGCAGCCATACCGGTTGCCCGATCGCGACCAAAAGGGGACGTTCTCATCTGGACATGACCCCAAACCTGCATATGAAATTTCGTGACGATCAGACAAGAACTGCGGGGTGTAGCCCGTGCTAAAGGAAATGTGAACAGACGTCACAGACGTCACAGACTCACAGACTAACAGACTTCCGCACGCGTGATGGCAATAGCTTATCTTGACTATGTCAAGTTAAGCTAAAAAAGAGTTAAACTTTGAGAAAAAAGGCATATGCCTTGAGTGCTGGAGATAGAGTCATACAAGGAAGAGAGCACCCCCCCCCCCCCCCCCCCCCCCAGGAAATTTTTTGTCAAATGGAGCTCACTTGTCACCTTTTGGGGGTTGCTTTGTGTACTGCGTTCTTGAAAAAAATATGTGAGACCCTCTATATGTGCCCTTCTGATCTCAATATGCCAATAAGCCTCCTTTCGAAAAGTATATGCCATAATGGTTATGTCAGGTTGATTTGACGTGTTTTGAAAAACAATGTACTTTTATTTACATTAGATGGTTTATTGCAGTGACAGGTTACAGTTACCTTTATTTCTTCTCCAACAGATACCATGAATGTATTGGTGTCCAAGAGTTAAACAAAGCTATTATACTTATTGATAAACCAGACAAATTTAACAATTTAATCACTATCAAATTGATGCATGGGATAAAATGGGTTACAGTGCAAGGGGCTTGTAAATATATTTATTCAACTACAATGTATGACTTTGCAGTGCATTCTACATAGGAGAATATCCTAGTTTCTTTCCAAACCACCACAGTGACAGACTGGGAGACACTCTTTTGTCCTTCCATACTTCTTCTAGTGGACTCCTTCAAGTTGACCTTTGTTGAACTCCCCAAATCAAAACAAAAACAAAAGAAAATGTCTGCCTTCAATCAGTGAGCACTCCACTTATAACATTTGGTCTTAATCTTTATTACGTTCATGAATTAGGAAAATATTTCTTCGAGTATGTACTTCAATGTTTATAGACTACAGCTGTTATTTTATTTTGAGATATATTATTGTAAAAATTTTGTTCTCTTACTTATGCCATAGAAGACTTTCATGTGGTGCTATTTACACATGGCAGCAGTTCCATGTCAAATTCCAGCAATTTCCACTGCAAGAAAAAAAAGTAAATTTGGTGAGACATATGAAGGGGTGGGGGGGAGCAATTTCCACTGCAAGAAAAAAAAGAGTTCTTCAATAGCTAATTTTATTACCTCCCGTACATTAGTTACCTTTCAACAGTACAAAAATACACATTTTAATATGCTTTTAGTGAGCTGTTTATACGACCAATGCCGCTTCGAACAGTGTTGGTTCAGTGGCAGATGAAGGACTTTACTGAAAGCTGTGAGGGCCAAGGCAGGGGAGGGGGTGCCACAACTAGGCCCAAGTTTGCCGAAGATCCACAATGCACGGGAGAAAATAGGGGTGGGGGTGTGGGGGGTTTAGGGGGAAGGTGCATACCAAGTGCGCCGATGACTGGATTTGCCCTTGTGGTAAAATAATTGATGGACCATTTAATAGATGTTTCAATGCATAAGGCAACTATTTACTGCATGTCATGTTGGGGGGGGGGGGGGGGGGGGAGGGGGGCGGTGGATGTAAATGAATCACCAATTCCATCTCTTGATGCAAGGAAATGGCTTCTTTTAAATATAAAATTCAAAGTTTTCTCCCATCGGGAGTCGGCCTGATGTAACAGTTTATCCCCCCCCTGGTTTATCCCCCCCCCCCCTCCCCGCACAACCTGAATGAAGCTACATGAAGCCAACCGGGGCCCCCTTTCGTGTGAATGTGAATGAATCGCCAATTTCGTCTCCAGACGCAAGAAAATGGCTTCTTTTAAACATAAAATTCAAAGCTTTCTCCCATCAGGAGTTGGCCTGGTGTAATTATCCCCCCCCCCTCCCCTGTATATCTCCCCCCACTGGTTTATCCCCCCCCCCCCCCCCACCTTAACCTGAATTTGAAAGTTTCAGGTTGGGATAGGATAAACTGGTCAGGATATCTCCCCCGCCACCCTCAGCCCATCTGAAGATTTATCTTTTAACAACTTCTGCAAATGAATCTTAAAAATAAAAAATATTGATGAAATTCTCTTCAAAATTGTGGTTTGTAGTACAGGCGTTGAACTAAAAAAAAGTGGTGTTACCTGGAAAAAATTTGATACAAGCTGATTTTGGTGTCATTCGACGCGGAATTTATCTGGGAACAACATATCCAAAATCCGCTAAAATCCACCTTGGGGAAAATTTTTCATAGCGTCTCAACTGAGGGTGGGGTGGTGGCCATTTTTACCAATTTCCCGATGTCATTTTCCAGGCGGTTCTGTATTAAGGGCAGGAATTTGTCTCTTCTCAGATTTTTCCTGTCAGTAGAATACAATATAATGACTATAGTATTATACCAGCCCACGTAATTGATGTACACCGCGAATAAAGAGCGTTGTATAGCACAGTGGAGAAAGATAATTACATCATATCAGTCGCGGGTATTCCAGCGATTCTGTTACACACAGCACATCGCTATAAGCTTATCGCCACGTGCTCTCGAATTATTCGATTGTTTTGTCATTCTGTCATATTTTCTTTGTTTCGGTGTTAACATACACAGGAAACAATTCTTAGTCACATTTTCCTTTTTCATATTTCGTCAATATCATATTTCTTGTCTATTAATCCAGTTTTGATAATCCGCCTCAGGATCCGTACTACTTATAGCTAAGAGAAAATAATCCATTCCCTCCATCGGCATATTTCCACCATTTGATTAGATATGGCTTCACACCAAGGTGGTCGCTTTCGAGATGATACCTGTGTAATTTGCCAGGTTGGTTTCGATGAAGTCAAATCAGTTAAAGTCACCAAGAAAGGTTGTCATACCATGCTTAATTTCTGTAATGTCAGGGAGAGATCAGACCTTGAAGCACACCTTTTGGACAAGCTTCAACAGGACCACGTAGGTGTTGTTCTGGTTCATTCAGATTGCCGTAGGGATTTCACTGATGCGAAGCGGGCATCTGCTGCAAGCTCTTCTGACATCGAAGCTCCGTCGGCCAAGAAAATGAGATGTAATGTGCCTGTATTCGACTTCAAGACACACTGTTTGTTCTGTGGTAGCGCCGCAAAAATTGATCCATGCCACCCCGATAGGAACAAAATTATCAGGACCGTCGAGACACTACCTATACGAGAAACCCTCCTCGAACATTGCGAACTGAGAGGGGATAGTTTAGCTTCAGAAGTAAGCGTTCGGCTATTGAGTTGCATTGATCTGGTAGCTGCCGAGGCTGTCTATCATCCACTCTGCCATACGAAATTCCTAAACTATAGACAGTTGGAAATTGCGAGACCAGCTGGTCGAAAACCTGACCATGGCATGGAACATTGGTTTGAGTGCATATGTGAATTCTTAGAAACTCATTCCGATTCAGAACTGTACACATTGACCGAGTTGCATTCGAAGATGGAAGAGATCGCAGGTGAATCAACTGTGTACACAAAAAAGAGACTGAAGCAGAAACTAGAAGAGCGATATAGCGATTATATCTTTTTCGCCAGGGTACAGGGTCGCGACAATGTCCTATGCTTTCGCAACATGGCTGAATATCTGATAAATGAAAAATGGTATGCGGACAAGAAAGAAAGTATAAGTGATGAAGCTGAAAGGATCATTGTTACTGCAGCAAAATTGATCAAGGGGCAGCTTAGAGAGATGGAGTATGATATAGATTGGTATCCAACCCCTGTTGACATACAGGACATTTCGCGTGGCAAAACCTGGATCCCAGCCTACCTACAGTCTTTTCTCCAGTGCTTGATACCAAATGATATAAAACGAAACAGCATAGGTCACTCTATAGTCCAATCGGCTAGACCAAGATCAGTCATAACACCTACCCTATTCGGGTTAGGAGTAGAAATGGACCATACTTTCGGGTCAAAATGGCTCATTAATGAACTAGCTAGGCTTGGGTTTTCTATCACCTATGAGGAGGTCAAACGGTATAAGCAAGGTGTGATGGAGCTAGATTCTGTTGACAGCTATACCTCTATTTCCCCGGAGAATTCGTACAGTGGGTCGCAGACAACGTCGACCATAACGTTGCGACTATCGATGGGAAAGGTTCACTTCATGGTATGGGTATAATCGCCGTGTCAACCCAAACTCAGGTGCCATCCACCCCTATGTCGCATACATCGATAAAACGCAGAGCTCGAGTTGGCGCTGAACAAATGTTGGTGAATAAAGGAATCCCAGTGGTTGATTACTTGGAATCAACGAGGAGAGGCTTTGGTGGTTTGAGGTACAAACCAGTAGTAGAGCTGCAATCACCACATACACTTCCATCTAGCCCGAGTACTGACGTTCTATGGCATTGTGGGTGGCTATCTAGAGCAGTAGATGACACTGTTCCTAATTGGTCCAGCTTCACGCAACTAGCGCATTCTGTGCACGGTTCAGAGCATCAAGCGAAATCAGATATACTCTTTCTCCCAATAATAGATCTCAGCCCAACAGACAGCACATGCATCTTTTCCACATTGAAATTCATCTCAGAGCAAGCAATCAGATTGAACATCCCATCCCCGTGCGTCACGTTTGACCAGCCTTTATGGTTGAAGGCAAATGAGATAATAATTGATCAATCCATGAACATTGTCTGCAGGTTGGGTGGTTTCCACACAATCATGAGCTTTCTCGGCAGTATCGGCTCGATGATGGCTGGATCAGGTCTTGATGAAGCTTTGCAGGAAGTTTATGGCCCACTAGCAGTTCGGTCGATGTTGACCGGCAAAGCTGTTTCCAGAGCTATGCGAGGCCACCTCCTAGTAGAAGCTGCACTGACGAATAAATTATTGGGTGCCATAACCACATCCAAAATGAGCGCGAATGTTTCTCCTCCGATGAGCCCACCCACTGTTGAGAGTGTACAGATAAACCAGAGGGACTTAGATGGTGTGAAGGAGTTATACAAAGGTGTGTTTGAAGGCGTGGTCACCCTTTCTGATGTTAGCAGCTCATCAGCTCTCGTGACGGTGAACACTTGCCTTGACAACTACAAAGCCAAACTGTCAAGAGAATCACGCACCGCTAAGCTATGGGTACAATATCTAGAATATATTCAGGTACTGAAAATGTTCATCCGTGGAGAACGTCTTGGCGATTGGAATCTCCATCTCATTGCTGTTGGTAGAATGCTGAACCTCTTCGCCGCAACAGGGCATGTACACTATGCCAAGAGTTGCAGAGTCTATCTGCAAATGATGCTTGAACTACCAGAAAAACATCCTTGGTTGTATGAGAGATTCTACTGTGACGGCTTTCATGCTATACGTCGAAGTTCTAGGATTTGGGCAGGCCTCTCTAGTGGTCTTGTTATTGAGCAAGTTCTTATGCGTTCAATTAAAAGTCGGGGTGGGAGACGGAATCTGTACGACAGGAGTGGATTTACACGATGCATAAATGCGCAGAGATACATGAAGCCATGACAACGTTGACCGACCTAAAGCTCAATACCAGCGAACAGCATGTAGATATGGGCACATCTCGTCGAAAACGAGACAACTTAGACATGGCCAGAATACTAGAGTGGTTTGACACACACAACCCGTTCGATGGAAATGAACGATTGCGTTCTCTGTCATCTGGTTTGTTAGCTTCCGAGGGAGATGGTATCAACTGCGATATCACTGAGTCTGTAGGGGCAGAGATACACTCTAGATTAGACAACGCTATTGTTTCCGATGCCACTATCAAACGAAGTGATCAAATCCGTACCCTAGCTCACCTCACCCCCGGGTTGAAGCTAGATGACCAGAGGGTGACAATTGACCCCTCAACTGTGTTTACTAGACTGGTTGCTATTGCCCAGAGAGAGCAAAACATGGCACAGTTCTTTGCGTTTGAACTAACTGTACTGCCAACAGCCCTCTTCAAAGATTTTTTTCTCAGAAAAGCAAACAAGGCGGACCTAGCAACTGCAATAACTGATGGCTTATCCCTTACTAAACCACCATCTGATGGTCTGTACGTACTCGACGGGGGCGCTCTCCTCCACAGAGTTAAATGGAAGACAAACACAACTTACTTGGAAGTGGCAAATCAGTATGTTGGATACGTGACGAAGAAATATGGGCAGAATTGTCGAATTGACTTCGATGGTTATGGTCAACGACCAACAACCAAGACTCAGGAGCAAAGAAGAAGAGCTCTCCACGTTTGTGCTGATATCCGTTTGACGAACAACACGACTGCCCACAAAAATCAGGAACTGTTCTTATCGAATGGAAATAATAAAATGCAGTTTATAAAAATGCTTTCCACATCACTGAGAGAGGCTGGGCATATTGTCGAATGCAGTTCTGGAGATGCTGACACTAACATTGTTGACAATGCAGTTCAACTTTCGTCCCAGGGAAAAACAGTTGTCATTGTTGCAGATGATACAGATGTACTAGTTATGTCCGTATACCATTGGGATCATACTTGGTCTGATATCTATTTCCAGTCAGAAGCACGGAAGTCACACAGGGGTGGAGATGCATGGAAAATCGCAGATATAGTAGAGAAGATTGGAGAAACAACTCAGAAGAACCTCCTCTTCATTCATGCATGGAGTGGGTGTGATGTCACATCAGCAACACTTGGGCACGGGAAAACGTTGCTTCAAGAAGTTAGAGAAGTCATTGCCTATTCAAAATATATCAGAAGCAATACACGACAGTACCATTTCTCAGACAGACGTTGGGAAAATGGGGACTGAACTGTTCGTTATGTTGTACTCTGGCAAACATTCAGACACTTTGAATGGTTTGAGATATTCAAAATTTATGACAATGGTCACTTCCAGCAAATCGGGATTTGAACCACAAAAACTTCCCCCGACTGAGCGTGCAGCACATTTCCACAGCCTGCGAGTTCACCAACAAATAATGGTTTGGAAACTATTGGATAACGATGCCCCAGATCCTGAGGAGTGGGGCTGGGAAAGTCGTGGGAATGAGTTGATACCTGTGATGACTGACCCGGGCGCAGCGCCTGAGGCTCTTCTCAAAGTTATCCGCTGCAAATACAAAATGACATCTAAAAAGCCATGCGGAACAAACATATGTTCTTGTAGAAAGAATGCACTCAAATGCTTGTCTGCCTGTGGAGACTGTTGGGGTGAGAATTGCTTCAATGCCAAGCCGATTGAGATCGGGGAGGAAATCGGCGACAATGAATAACCGTGAAGAAGACCAACAAATGTCTTGTTAGACCTCATCATGTAGTTAAATTCCTGTTATTATATTGGACCAGTCAACATTATCTGCACCTCATTGTATGCGAAAACATCGATCAAAGAACCATTTCTAGTTTTGTATTCTGTGCAGAAGTATCTTAAATCGAGAGAGAAAATTTGAGAAAAAAATGTGATTTTGGGGGTTATTAACCCTTTTTCCTCATAAAAAGTGTGAGGATTTCATCAGGCAATTGCCTCTCAATATAATTAACATTTGTATCTGGTCGCCTGCGACACAAAATAATATATAAAACTCAATCTGTGACATATAAACGGCCGAAACCCCTGAAACACAATTTTCCCCCTGCACGAACAACCCGACGGGAAATCTGACATGAAAAATTTTCCCCAAGGCGGATTTTTGCGGATTTTGGATATGTTGTTCCGAAATAAATTCTGCGTCGAATGACACCAAAATCAGCTTGTATCAAATTTTTTCCGGGTCGAACCCTACTACGCCTCTACTATTGAGGTAAAAAATGAATTTTTATGTAACTTCAATTTCAGGTGGGGAATAAGATAAACTGGTCAGGATATCTTCCCCCACCCCACCTGAAGAATTATCTGTTAACAATTTCTGCTAAAGAGTCTTAAACATGGAAAATATTGATGACATTCTCTTCAAAATTGTGGTTTGAGATAAAAAATGAATTTTTATGTAACTTCAATTACAAGTGGGGAGTAAGATAAACTGGTCAGGATATCTCCCCCCCCCCCCCCCCACCACCCCACCTGAAGAATTATCTGTTAACAATTTCTGCTAAAGAGTCTTAAACATGGAAAATATTGATGACACTCTCTTCAAAATTGTGGTTTGAAGTAAAAAATTAATTTTTATGTAACTTCAATTTCAGGTGGGAAGTAAGATAAACTGGTCAGGATATCTTCCCCCACCCCACCTGAAGAATTATCTGTTAACAATTTCTGCTAAAGAATCTTAAACATGGAAAATATTGATGACATTCTCTTCAAAATTGTGGTTTGAGGTAGAAGCTTCATGTTCAGGTGGTGGGTAAGATAAACTGGTCACAATATCCACCCCCCCCCCCCCCCAAACTGATTTTTTTTTTCTTCTTCCAGCTTATTCTTAAGATCTGCAAAATATTAAAATAATGATGAATTTCTCTTCAAAATAGTAGTTAAAGCAAAAAAAAAATAAATAAAAAATTGGCGACAAGTTTTTAAAAAAAAAAAAATTTTATGTGATATCCCAGTGATAATTTGAGGAAAAAATGTGAGTTCTTCAAAAATATTTCTTCTGTTAACAGCTTGTGCGTTTGAGTCTTGAAAATGGCAAAAATGTATAAAATTCTACTCACAATGCTAATTTGAGCTAAATTTGTTTTTTTCCCTTTTGGGCATCAAGCTCTCTCTCACACTGGCCGATGAGTTTTTCAATGTGCTCTTAATTACTTTTCTAATGTCACACACAGGTAAGGAAGTGAAATCAAGAAAAAAATCTGTGATTAAATGGAATGATAAAAAAAATTCAGGTGGGGGAAGACAAACCAGGTGGGGGGAGGGGGAGGGGGGAAGATAAACTAGTTTAACTTCCCCCGGGGGAATATACAGGGGGGAAGATATTGTACTACACTGGTATGTCCGGGGGGGGGGGGGGGGCTAAACCTAGCAAGTCAGGGGGGGGGGGGAGGGGCGAGGGGGGCTCATCACTGCTCGGCCGTCACTGATCAATTGCGTTGTTTATGCCAAGTCCGAGTCGTTTGAACCTTTATATAAATACCGGTACAGATCAAGTTCAATTGTGCATTGACATATTAAACGTAATCGTACCTGGTGTGTTATAGCAAGTCGGGAGGGTTTTTACTGTTCGTTTTATCTATTTTTGTTACACTGCAATGAACGTCTGAGATCGGCAGTGAATTGTTTACTTTTGGGCAAATCTCGAACCTCCATAAAAAAATTCAATGCGGGGGGTATTTTTCCAACACGGTGGTGCCTGAGAACCAAAACAATTTTTTTTTTGGCCTAATTAATATTAATTTAAAAGAAAGAAAACTTTAACCTTGACTAAAAAACTTTTAACCACAAACTTTAACCAAAACTCTAAATTTTAACAGACAGACAGATGGACGGATGTCATGACTATACACCTGACTGTAAACATTCAGGCTAAAAAAAAATGGAAATTTGCATGAATTCTGTTCAGAGCAATCAGGAGCATGTCTAGTCTTTGTAAGACTGTGACCCGGGGCCCTCCTGGCCCTCACAGTCTTTGAGAGATAAACAAATTGTACTGCACATGCGCAAGTATCTGTGCGCATGCGCAGTACAATTTGTTTATCTTTGAAACCTGATGTTTTTTAACGTGGTGAAGTCGGATATTTTTCAATATTTCTTGAATTTGATGCTATGTTTGCGTTAAAAAATGATGCAGACACGTAAATAAATTATATTTGGGCTGAGTACGACAAGTAGAATGTTGATTATGTGATTTTTGTCTTCGATATGAAGCGTGAACGGAGTCGACCCAAATGCGGCCAGTTTCTTTCAGATGAAATTTGAACGGGTCTCTCAAAGACTGTGAGGGCCAGAAGGGCCCCGGGTTAACAGTCTTACAAAGACTAGAGCATGTCTAAAGAGATATTATTTTAGTGGCACACTATTAACATGTTGAATGGTTTCCATAAACACATGTACGACCTGTAGACAGTGCTAATGGTTTTCGGGTTTTGGGCTCAGGCAGCCATACCGGTTCACCGATCACGACCAAAAGGGGACGTTCTCTTCTAGACACACTGAATGGGGTGATTTTCATCATTTCATTCATTTGTCATTCGAAAGGAAGTTTATTTAATACGTAAACACAATTATATTATGGGACTAAAACAGTTATTAATTAGGCCTACCGAGCTCTGATTTTTTCTGTGAGTTCCACCATTTTTATTTTACACATTACACGAAGTGACAGTATTCAAGATTGTGTAGGGGCTCTCATGATTTTTAAATTTAGGAATCAATTGTCGCAAATAATCGATAATAATCGATTGATCGTACCTAGATTAGTGCTGCCGCGGTTATCCAGATAACCGGTTAACCTGTGGTTAAAACTTTGACCGGTCAAGAAAATGTTTTAACCGGTTAACCTTACATTCACTATACTCACCGTATATGTCCGCGTATAAGTCGCCCCCATGTATAAGTCGCACCCCAAACTCACACTTGGAATTCCTCCCTTTTGCCTAAAGCCCATGTATAAGTCGCGCCCCCATTTTTAAATATATGCAGTCAAAAAGAATTAGTTCCAAGTTATGTTTTGCCAATTTGGGGCAGTTTGGGATGCAACGGAAATAGGTAAGTTTTCACGAGTTACCACGTGGTGAATAAGATAAAAGAATAAAGAAAAATTATTATGAAAGATTTAAAAAATACTCGCATTTATTTGTTTTTCGTTGTTTGTTTATCACCCCAATGTCTTCATCCCTGTCAAGAAAATTCAACGCTCGTTTGTGATTGAAACTTCATAGTTTCAGAATCAGAGCACCATTTGCGCCGTAACCTGCGCAGTTATTGTGATTAAGTTGTTTTTTCTGGTACGCGAGAACATTCCGGAAAAACCAATAATAATACAACAAATGCGCAGGTTACAGCACAAATTATTTTCTAATTGTTGTCTCACTTAAGCATTGTTGGTGCTATTGAAACTAACTTTACCTGGTGCATGTGTGTGTAATTTATAACCGGACATTACACATCAGTGAATTGGAGTTCATGGAATAAATAAATACGTCTCTCCAGGTATTGCTGGCAAACATTTAATGTGTTATTATTTATTTTTTCGTTGTTATTTTGATGATTTTGTATTTTTTATGGTTTCATCCATATTGGCCCCACAAACTTGTTGATTTCCGGTACACGCTCTGATGTAAACACATGGGCGATTGAACAACAGCGACTAAATAGAATACTTCTTTATTATTATTTATGGTCAATGTAAATAACATTGGCCGGCCCGATATAATAGTTACAGTTGAAGCAAGAACACACTACAAATATAGGTACCTTAAATGCAGTTAACCATGGTTAACCACGGTCAAACACACTGGTTAACCGGTCAGAAAAAAGTCTTAACCTCGGCAGCACTAACCTGACCCCCTATCCCTCTCTTTGAAGTCATTAAAAGTGAAGTTCAAGTCAGTTGACCTACCTCAAGAAAACAACGAAGACGATCATTTTTTTAGGTACATTCAAAGCTTTGATGTTCTGAACTTTTGAACCGTCAATGTAATAATCAAGACCCGTCGTCAGTTGCGAACTTCGCAAATGCTGACCGGTCTTAATTATTACACTGACGGTTCAAAAGTTCTGAACATCAAAGCTTTGAATATACCTAAAAGACAAATGTTTCTATCGGCTTCTCGAGGTTTAAAGTCGACGTCCTTGACCTTTTACAAGAAACAATAGTTTTTTCCTCAAATTTTTTTTAAGTATTAAACATCTAAAACAGGGTAAAATTTAACAATTCTTCGACAACGAAAATGCTAATCGATTTGGGCGTGACCGATGGACAATCCATTAATTGTGACAGCCCTATGATTGTGCAGTTGAATAACCATTCGTGTCCCGACTGACAGTTATCTCACATTCAGGTTGGTCGGTGTTTTTCAATAACTGAAACCGAGGTGTATTTTCGGTTAACCTCCCAGCAATAGCAGCGAGCGGCCAGATCCCTTCAGGATCTAAAGCCTGGGCTACAAAAAAGTTGCTAGGCATTTTTGTGTGAACAAATCAAGGTCTGTAGCTAGGTAGAGGTGCCTGACTATCTGGGTGCTTTCAACAGGCCATGGGCATAAAAATCATTTGTTATAACATTACTTGTTATTATATTATATTTTTACTCTCTCTGAGTCAGGTATTTTTTGCTGTTTCTAATCGTGTAGATGTTTTGCGGGCAAGCAAGAGATTTTGCCCAACTCAGTACTTCAGTCTGCACAGAGAGTGTACATTTTCGTCGGGCAAGCAAGGACATTTGCCCAACTTGGTATTTCATGGTTTCTTCCCGCAGCCTATACCCGACGAAACCTGGACTTTTTTTTCTTTGGGGGGTACTCCCCCCAAAATTTCGCCCCTTATATATTAGTAATTAGCTAATTTATTGGGGACCCCATATTCATATTTATCAAAAACCAGCTGGTGCAATGTTTTGTCCATTACGCTGACAACACTTCGTGATTGGCTTCAACTCGACATTACCGCCATTGTGGTATATTTTATATTCAGCAATAAGTAGTACCTGTATTTTATTGAGGAGGCATTCAAATTCTAACTCCTGGTTGTTTATCTCTTCACTTGCTTACAGTTATAGATCAATCTTCGACAACCTTCTTCCGGTGCACCAGGCCTTACATAGGGGCAGAGAGATGTTCGATTTCTCTGTATAGAACCGGGAAGACAGGCAAATAATACCATATTCCCCTCAGTTTTATAAGATTGGGCCTTATCCAAATTACCATATTTATAGGTGCAGGGTTCCTGCACCAAATTGAGAAGCGAATTCCAGGAGTTTCCAGAAGGTTCAGATCAATTTTTCAAGGAGTTTTCAGGAGTCAGCTCAGTCCTTCACGTGAGACGGGCGCTATTGCGCTCGCAAGCGCCCGTAATTTAAAAAAGACGAGCGCAAAAAATCGCACCCGTCATCGAACAGTTCAACTTCACTTAAATTGCACTCAACTCACAAGCACTGCCACCCTTCAAGTCAGAATGGACATCTATTTTGTTATTGTCCATTGGTTAATGGTAAAACAAAAACAAAATTAAAACTGCTGTTACATGTGAAGACAAGATAAAATTTACACAGCGGAATATGAATAACAAAATAGTTGCCTCCCTTGGCAAAATTCAAATGAAAGTGTCAATGACACTGTAGCTCAACTTGTCAAGACATGTACATGTATAGTATTTGACACAGCAATGACAAACATCTAGGTAATGACCTGATAACAAAGTTACATATAAAGTATTGTAACGGTCTGTACATAAATACTGGCCGTAGCCTGTAACAAATGTATAGGTAAAGTATTGTAAAGGTGGGTGACAGTCAGATGCTAAACTAGAAAAGAAATCTGTGAGTCCCAGAGTGGGTCTGACTGAACCCCAAAATATTTGTTCTCATAGCACAGTGATAACAAAGGCACCCCAAAACACACATTCCTGTCCCAAGGTGAAAACAAAGGTACCCAAGAAGTTTCGTGAAGATCAGTTCATAAATAAGAGCTGTATAGAAGTTGTTACAAAAAACTGATTGGACCTAATCTCGGTACAAAATGGCTACTGGCAGCCATCTTGAATTTTGGACCGCACTCAGAAACATTCATTCTCGTCCCAAGGTGATAACAAGGGTACCCAAGAAGTTTCGTGAAGATCGGTTGATAAATACAGCCTCTAGCCCGAGCCGTATTGACATGTGCACTTACAGTGTATAAGTAGCACTAAATAAATCAAAATTCATCTAATTTGCATAATTTCAGCACGAGAAAAAAACCCATACTATATGTAATGTATTCCATTCTATTAAACATTCATACAAAAATTTATTCAAATCAGAACTTTCATACAGAAGTTCTGTACAAAAGACTGATTGCACTAATTTTGGTACAAAATGGCTGCTGGTGGCCATCTTGAATTTCGGACCACACCCACAAACACTCGTTCTCATCCCACGGTGATAACAAAGGTACCCAAGAAGTTTCGTAAAGATCGGTTCATAAATACGGCCTCTAGCCTGAGCCGTATAGAAGTTGTGTACAAAAAACTGATTAGACGTAATTTCGGTACAAAATGGCCACTGGCAGCCATCCTGAATTTTGGACCGCACTCAGAAAAACTCGTTCTCGTTCCAAGGTGATAACAAAGGTACCCAAGAAGTTTCGTGAAGATCGGTTGATAAATACAGCCTCTAGCCCGAGTCGTATTGACATGTGTACTTACTGTGTGTAAGTAGAACCGAAAAAATCAAAGTTCATCTAATTTGCATAATTTCTGTACGAGAAAAAAACCCATATTATATGTGATGTATCCCATGGTACTAAACATTCATACAAAAAATTATTCAAATCAGAGCTTTCATGTGGAAGTTCTGCGCAAAAATCTGATTGCACTTAATTTTGAACAAAATGGCTGCCAGCGGCCATCTTGAATTTCAGACCGGACCCCAAAACACTCGTTCTCGTCCCACGGTGATAACAAAGGTAGCCAAGAAGTTTCGTAAAGATCGGTTCATAAATGCGGCCTCTAGCCCGAGCCATATTGGCATTTACACTGACAGTTCTGAAAGTAACACTAAATAAATCAAAGTTAGTCTAATTTGCATAATTTAAACACGAGAAAAAAACCTGTATGATATGTAATGTATCTCATGGTACTAAACATTCATACAAAAAATTATTCAAATCAGAGTTTTCATATGGAAGTTCTGTACAAACTAGAACTATCACTGAAGGTGATTAATACCCCCGCTTTGGGTTTTTAGAGGAATGCACTTCTGATCATGTAGGCGAAGGCCATAAGGAAATGTATACATAAAGATCATTTTTTGTTGTTGAAATTTGTATTTGCATGTGGCCTTCCACAGAACAGCACTGAATACTTAAAGAGCCCACACATATATGGTTTACATTTGGAAAAACACATTTACAATGTGCAACATGTATTCAAAATCGGTTCATTAATGTAGGAGGAGTTGCACACACAAGAATCCCATTTGAAAACCCATAATAAATCCAAGTTAAAGGGAGATAACCTGGTTAAAATTGTCGCAGATCAAAAATTTGGGAATATACGTATGTTCACTTAGTTGTGATAATGTTTGAAAGGTTTCGTCAAAATTGATTGATAAATGTAGGAGGAGTTGCACGCACAAGAATTTCATGTAGAAACCCATAATAAATCTAAGTTAAAGGGAGATAACCCAGTTAAAATTGCCACAGCTCAAAAATTTTGGAATATGCGCATGTTTACTTAGTAGTGATGATGTCTGTAAACTTTTGTCCAAATTGATTGATAAATGTAGGAGGAGTTGCGCACACAAGAATTTCATGCAGAAACCCATATTAAATCAAAGTTCAAGAGAGATAACCTGGTTAAAATTGTCGCAGATTAAAAAGTTTGGAATATGCACATGTTCACTTAGTAGAGATGATGTTTGAAAGGTTTCATCAAAATCGGTTCATTAATGTAGGAGGAGTTGCGCACACAAGAATTTGTTCGGATGGAAAGACACAATAAATCTAAGTCAAAGGGAGAAAACCTGGTTAAAATTGTCGCAGATCAAAAATCTTGGAATATGCGCATGTTCACTTAGTAGTGATGATGTCTGAAAAGTTTTGTCCAAATTGACTGATAAATGTAGGAGGAGTTGGACGCACAAGAATTTCATGTAGAAACCCATGATAAATCTAAGTTAAAGGGAGATAACCTAGTTAAAATTGCCACAGCTCAAAAATTTTGGAATATGCGCATGTTCACTTAGTAGTGATGATGTCTGTAAACTTTCGTCCAAATTGATTGATAAATGTAGGAGGAGTTGCGCACACAAGAATTTCATGCAGAAACCCATATTAAATCAAAGTTCAAGAGAGATAACCTGGTTAAAATTGTCGCAGATCAAAAAGTTTGGAATATGCACATGTTCACTTAGTAGAGATGACGTTTGAAAGGTTTCATCAAAATCGGTTCATTAATGTAGGAGGAGTTGCACGCACAAGAATTTGTTCGAACGGAAAGACATAATAAATCTAAGTCAAAGGGAGATAACCTGGTTAAAATTGTCACAGATCAAAAATCTTGGAATATGCGCATGTTCACTTAGTAGTGATGATGTCTGAAAAGTTTTGTCCAAATTGATTGATAAATGTAGGAGGAGTTGCGCACACAAGAATTTCATGTAGAAACCCATATTAAATCAAAGTTCAAGAGAGATAACCTGGTTAAAATTGTCGCAGATTAAAAAGTTTGGAATATGCACATGTTCACTTAGTAGAGATGATGTTTGAAAGGTTTCATCAAAATCGGTTCATTAATGTAGGAGGAGTTGCGCACACAAGAATTTGTTCGGATGGAAAGACACAATAAATCTAAGTCAAAGAGAGAAAACCTGGTTAAAATTGTCGCAGATCAAAAATCTTGGAATATGCGCATGTTCACTTAGTAGTGATGATGTCTGAAAAGTTTTGTCCAAATTGATTGATAAATGTAGGAGGAGTTGCGCACACAAGAATTTCATGTCCGGAAAGACGTACGGACGGACGGACGGACGGACGGACAGACGGACGGACGGACGGACGGACGTACAGGGCGATTCCTATATAGCCCCCACTTCTTCGAAGCGGGGGTATAAAAACAGATTTCTGAATCGTCGGTACAAAATGGCTGCTGGCAGCCATCTTGAATTTCGGACTGCACCCAAAAACACTCGTTCTCATCCCACGGTCATAACAAAGGTACCCAAGAAGTTTCGTAAAGATTGGTTCATAAATACGGCCTCTAGCCCGAGCCATAGCAGCTTGGCACTTACAGCTCTGAAAGTAACACTAAATAAATCAAAGTCAGTCTAATTTGCATAATTTACGCACAAGAAAAAAACCTGTATTATATGTGATGTATCCCATGGTACTAACATTTATACAAAACTTTATTCGAATCAGAACTTTCATACAGAAGTTCTGTACAAAAAACTGATTTTTGCATCATCGGTACAAAATGGCCGCTGGCAGCCATCTTGAATTTCGGACCACACCTAAAAACACTCGTTCCCGTCCCAGGGTCATAACAAAGGTACACAAGAAGTTTCGTAAAGATCGGTTCATAAATACGACCTCTAGCCCGAGCCATAGCCAATTGTTGACGTACGGACAGACGGATGGACAGATGGACGGACGGACAGACGACGGGCCATGACAATAGCTCAAATTTGACTTCGTCAAAGTTGAGCTAAAAATTGATTTTGCACTGAAAGTCATAATTTCACATGTTGCAGAGCATGATGGAATGATAAATGAGCATGTTTTATTAAACCAATAAGTCATACATCATATTGTTGGTTAAATTGTTATATAATTCTCAAATACCAGAGTTGTAATTATTTTTTATTTTTAATTACCACTTTCTCATTAATTTCTGAACACCCGTTTTCACAGTGAGTTGTGCACGCTCGAAAGTGGCAGTGTTCTTTCACAATGAGTGGTGCACCGCTCGAAAGTGGCAGTGTTCAATAAGTATCTTTGTGATGATGTTCGACCACTGTGAAAATTATATGTTATGGGCGTGTTTCAGACAACTATTGACAGCAGTCTGCACACTTATTTGAAACAAGTCACAGCTTCCAAAACGAGGTCGACAAAAAATAAACAACAAGTCAATTTTGCTTGGGATATATAATTTTTTAATAAAGACTTATTACATTGAACACAGACATAATGTATCACACAAAGGACGAATTTAACAACACAAAAACTCCAACTCCCAAAAATATACATAATACAGTATTACAGTTCTATTTGATACCGGGGTAAATACAGTGTTGCAACAAGTCACCTGTTTTTCCATTTGGTGCCTGTAATGGCTGTATTAAATTTGAAGTCTCAAACAACTTTCGTCCTATTTGAAACTTAGGGGGGGGGGGGGGGGTGGGGCTTTGACTCGAGTAGGGCACTCTGGTTCATAAATCTGAAAAGGCGAGGGTGGGCCTAATCACGAATATGGGCTTCGACACGTGTGAGTACGGTAGCTGTGTTTGAACACATCTGTCTCAAACATGCACAGTTGTGAAACTTTGGGGAATTTTGCGAGTGCAATTGCACTCGCAACACAATTTGCGAGTGCACTTTTTTGCACCCGTAAAATTTACTCACGCGAAGGACTGCAGCTGGGTGAAATTCAAGGGTTTTCAAGGAGTATAAAGCGACCATGTGTTGGGAAGAAGGAAAAATGTTAGGAGTTGAATTAATCCAGTGAGCAAACGACTCGATTTTTCCAAAATTCCAGGGGCCCAGTTGATTCACTCTCGGCACAGCACAAATTGTAACAAAGTTATGACGTCACTTGTACCGGTGAATCAACCAAGACAGCTCAGTTGTAAGCGAAAGTAAACAAATGAAAGTGTCAATGACACTGTAGCTCAACTTGTCAAGAGAAAGACATGTACATGTATAGTATGTGACACAGCAATGACAAACATCTAGGTAATGACCTGATAACAAAGGTACATATAAAGTATTGTAACGGTCTGTACATAAATACTGACCGTTGCCTGTAACAAATGTATAGGTGAAGTATTGTAAAGGTGGGCTACAGTCAGATGCTAAACTGAAAAGAAATCTTTGAGTCCCAGAGTGGGTCTGACTCAACCCCAAAATATTTGTTCTCATAGCACAGTGATAACAAAGGCACCCCAAAACACACTCGTTCCTGTCCCAAGGTGAAAACAAAGGTACCCAAGAAGTTTTGTGAAGATCAGTTCATAAATACGAGCTGTATCGAACTTGTGACAAAAAACTGATTGGACCAAATTTTGGTACAAAATGGCTACTGGCAGCCATCTTGAATTTTGGACCGCACCCAGAAACACTCATTCTTGTCCCAAGGTGATAACAAAGGTACCCAAGAAGTTTTGTGAAGATCGGTTCATAAATACAGCCTCTACCCTGAGCCGTATTGACATGTGTGCTTACATTGTGTAAGTAGCACTGAATAAATCAAAGTTCATCTAATTTGCATAATTTCTGCACGAAAAAAAAAACCTTACAATATGTGATGTATTCCATGTTACTAGACATTCATACAAAAATTTATTCAAATCGAAACTTTCATACAGAAGTTCTGTACAAAAGACTGATTGCACTAATTTTGGTACAAAATGGCTGCTGGTGGCCATCTTGAATTTTGGACCACATCCAAAAACACTCGCTCTCATCCCACGGTGATAACAAAGGTACCCAAGAAGTTTTGTAAAGATTGGTTCATAAATATGGCCTCTAGTCTGAGCCGTATAGAAGTTGTGTACAAAAAACTGATTAGACCTAATTTCGGTACAAAATGGCCACTGGCAGCCATCTTGAATTTTAGACCGCACCCAGAAACACTCGTTCTCGTCCCAAGGTGATAACAAAGGTACCCAAGACATTTCGTGAAGATCAGTTCATAAATACAGACTCTAGCCCGAGCCGTATTGACATGTGTACTTACTGTGTGTAAGTCGCAATGAAAAAAATCAAAGTTCATCTAATTTGCATAATTTCTGCACGAGAAAAAAACCTGTATTATATGTGATGTATCCCATGGTACTAAACATTCATACAAAAAATTATTCAAATCAGAGCTTTTATATGGAAGTTCTGTACAAAAAACAGATTTCTGCATCGTCGGTACAAAATGGCAGCTGGCGGCCATCTTGAATTTCGGACCGCACCCAAAAACACTCGTTCTCGTCCCACGGTCATAACAAAGGTACCCAAGAAGTTTCGTAAAGATCGGGTTCATAAATACGGCCTCTAGCCCGAGCCGTATCCAATTGTTGACGTACGGACAGACGGACGACGGGCCATGACAGAAGCTCAAATTTGGCTTCGCCAAAGTTGAGCTAAAAATGATGGAGTCACAAAGGCGGAAGAGAGTTCTTTGCATTGAAACATCGCCTGTCTGTCAGACATTTTTTCGAATGACGTCACGGCACAAATCTTGCACCACCTCGCGAGGAGGTGTAAATTTGTGCCGGTCGGCACAGTCCCGTCACATGTTCTGTTTGTGGTTGATTGTGGGGAATCCCAGTTCCGTCACAGTTTATGCTGTGTCGAGAGTGAATCAACTGGGCCCCAGGAGTTTCCAGGAGGTGCTTCAAAATTCAAGGAGTTTCCAGGTCCTTGGGAGGGGGTTTTGAAACTCAAGGACTTTCAAGGAATTCAAGGAGGCGCAGGAACCCTGAGGTGGGGTGTTTTGGGAACTACACCAACCCAAACCACATTTTGTCCCACCCAGCAGTGTTCAATAAACATTGTCAATTAAGCCGGACACATCTGGACAGATTCCATTTCATTTTAAAAAATTTTGTTTAGGGTTACCGACAAGGACAACTGTAAAAATAGGCCGATGAAATCGCCAGATGTGTACCCATACGTGCAACTAGAAAAAAACTGTATGACGGAGGGCCACCATGGATGCCGACATTATGTACACCATACAAGGTATGGGTACATATAGAAATGGATTGGAGGAGTGCCTAATTTGATGGATAAAGGGTTAATATCTCCGGAGCAAATTAGATTTACATAAAAAAACTATACAACACTGCACATCAGAAACCTGAATAAATATATAAAGTACCATGACAATCGAATTGATATTTTTTGAGTAATCTCATGCCAAAGGGATTGAAGGAGTTTTCAATTTGAAGGATAAAGGGGGGTTAATATCTCCGGATCAAATTATCAGATTTACACCAAAAACTATACACCTCAGCACATCAGTAACCTGAACACAATTATAAAGTAACTTGACAATCCAAGCAATATTTTTCAAGTTATCAAATGTCAAAGGGATTGGAGGAATTTTCAATTTGAAGGATAAAGGGTTAATATCTCAGGATCAAAATAACAGATTTACACCAAAAACTATACAGCTCGGTACATCAGTAACCTGAACACAAATATAAAGTAACTTGACAAACCAAGAAATATTTTTCAAGTTATCGAATGCCAAAGGGATTGAAGGAATTTTCAATTTGAAGGATAAAGGGTTAATATCTCGGGATTAAATTATCAGATTTACACCAAAAACTAGGCAGCTCGGCACATCAGTAACCTGAACACAAATATAAAGTAACTTGACAATCCAAGCAATATTTTTCAAGTTATTGAATGCCAAAGGGATTGGAGGAATTTTCAATTTGAAAGATAAAGGGTTAATATCTCGGGATCAAATCATCAGATTTACACCAAAAACTATACAGCTCGGCACATCAGTAACCTGAACACAAATATAAAGTAACTAGACAATCCAAGCAATATTTTTCAAGTTATCGAATGCCAAAGGGATTGGAGGAATTTTCAATTTGAAGGATAAAGGGTTAATATCTCAGGATTAAATTATCAGATTTACACCAAAAACTACACAGCTCGGCACATCAGTAACCTGAACACAAATATAAAGTAACTAGACAATCCAAGCAATATTTTTCAAGTTATCGAATGCCAAACGGATTGGAGGAATTTTCAATTTGAAGGATAAAGGGTTAATATCTCAGGATCAAATTATCCAATTTACACCAAAAACTATACAGCTTGGCACATCAGTAACCTGAACACAAATATAAAGTAACTTGACAATCCAAGCAATATTTTTCAAGTTATCGAATGCCAAAGAAATGGATACGGACGCTGGACGGACAGACGGATGGACAGACAGACGGACAAAGGATGGACGAACGACGGATGGTCACCCCGGATGCCGGCATTATGTGTACCATACATTGTATGGGTACACATAAAAAGCGTAAGGGGAATTTCCTTCAAAATTATAAGGGGAAGGGGCTCAGGAATTACAAGGGAGGGAACCCATAGAGCTGCTCAGTATTCTCCTTTGTTAGCTTCAAAAGCCGCCCAAGGGACACGCCATCCTGTTAGCAATTAATCTTACGATTTCTCCCAAATACTTGGCACTGCCAATGATGAGACCTGACTGCCTTGAAAAGTAAGGACAGTGGCACTCGACCATTAGTTTGTTCAGCAGAATTTGCTGAATGCCCTGCCACAGCATGGCAGAGAAATCATATCATTGGGGGCCCAATGCTAAAGTGTGTGTGATGGAAAAGGCCAAGCCAGTTTCCCCCATCACCACTGAAACAGTGCAAGTGGATGCACTGAACCCTGCTCATATTCTTTTACAGTATCTGGAGGGTGTTACAATGGACATCACTGCCCATTGTGCCTTTTGTAGACCCTCTCAGATGTAAGACTAGGGGCTGATGAATGCGAGCCTTCTTGGCCATCCGAGGAAAAACCTGATCAAGGATAGACCATACCCCCTCAGGTTCAGTTCGGTCTAGACCAATCTCCCCCAAGGCAGAGGAATGTAAGAGTAAAGTAGCTATTCTGGCCACAGCCTCTCCCAACTCCATGGGAGAGTAATCTTTCACATGACAAGGATGGAGCCTGATAGCGATCTTAACTACGGTACCGTGTCTCCCCTCTCTAATTGGGAAAAAGAGGGGTATGTGGGAGGGTCGCAATACAGCTACTCTTCCCCGTACCAGAGAATTAGGGTGCCAGCTGGCCTTTAAATTCATTCATTTATTTTGGGCACACCCTTTTGCCATAATTTGGGCACATTAAAACTAGAAAGAACAGCCTTATCCTGTTATGTTCTATTGCCTTGCCTTTTTTTGTGTTTCTATGGCCATATTATGATGGAAGTTATTCTAAAATGCAGAAGAGGCAGAGAGAATTTATATATTTTTCTTGATGTCTTCACACCTTCTCTAATTTGGGCACACCTGTAAACGGTGTGAAAATGGGGTAATCTAAAGGCCTCTAGTACTGTCAATATGAAGTGGGCATCCTGTAAGTAGAGACCAAAAGGGATTGGCTTCCCTTCCCAGCTTTTATTAATAGCAGGAAATGCAGAGTTGGAAGCCACCTCTGCCAGCCAAACATGAAAACCAGCAGGCAAAAGGCAAGGGCTTGCTACTCCCTTAAGAATAGGAGGTAGTGGAGCAAACCTAAGAGGGGGTGGTTTCACCACAGACTTCTACCTCACCAACAGACAGATTCAGCAGAGGCTGAGGAGGGAGAACCCCTAGATTTCCCTTCCAACAACTTTTCCAGCAGCCACATCAGCACTCTCCAGAGCAGGGCCGGTGGAACAACGGGGGCGACAGGGGCGGTCGCCCCCCTCGTCCTCGCCCACGGGGGCGAAAGTGTCCGAAAATAAAAAATAGCATTGTTATTGATCAACCATCAGAAAAAAAACCATCATACTGATCAGCCTATTATTCAGTTGTATCTTTGAATAACCAATTCTCCGGCATGGATGTATATGTATACATTAATTGCGCATGGGCATGGCATTCAAGGGATAGTAGGCCTATGTATCAGCAAATTTTGCCTACCTGCTCAGCCTGACTGTTTTATTAGTGAGATGGCCAAAAGCAGAGTTTGTCGACAACAAAACTGGTTCGAAGCCTATGGCACTAGATAATCCGACACTTATACTAGCACCGAGAGGGGGTGGGTAAACAGGGCAACTGCCTCATGGTCCGGCCTCCGGCTGTAAAAAAAAACATTTTTTTCTATTATAAAATACAAGAGGAATTTCAGGCCAAAGGCCACCAGAATGCACAATTTGAGAGCTGCATTAAAAAAATTTCCTGGGGGGGACAACTCCTCCACCCCCTCTAATACCTCGTGCCTTCGGCACTCAGTGCAGATGCCTTTGGCATCTGAGGCATCCCCTCCCAATTTTTAGGCGATATACGTGTACTTGCAGTCATCAGAAAATTTCGCCCCCCTTGCCCTTTGCTGCTTCCGCCGGCCCTGCTCCAGAGACAGTGTAAGAGGCCTGCAGGGGTCACCAAACACTGGAGTTGTGTTGAGAGGTATGTCAATGCCAATGGGGTGGAACCCCAGTGACTCTTATTCGATCCACAAATGCATGAGACTGTCAAACCGGGAATCCGTTGAGTTCAATGAGCTCCCCGTTGGCCAGCTCTGCGAGTTCCACCAAGGACCTCCCCAGGGAGGCAACCTTTTCCTAAGGGCAGGCGGGACCAGTCCTCCTAAACACCGGAGTTACCCGGAATTACCGGTTTTATTTTAGTTTTTTCACTGTTTGCATTTTGTTTTAAATATTTAATAACAGAGATATTTAAAGTATCCAGAGATGTTCTATGTTGCCATTCCCCTTATCATTCACATAACTACAAACTGATTTGTGGGGTCAGAATTCACTGGTTCAACAAGCCGTTGGCCATAAGCATTGCCCAACTGGCTTATTGTCACTGCCTTTGTCAGCAAATCTTTCAATATACTGTATAAAGTTTATTTTATATGTATGTAACACAAGCTACGAGTGGGGTGTGATAAACATGATGGTCATCAATTTTTTTCTGTATTTGGTTATCATTTACCGCCTTGCACACACCACTCGCATTGGATTCAGTAGGCACAACACAACATTCCATTTTGGGCAACATCATTCCAAAGAATGAGCAAGCGTTCCAGTTCCATGTCCTGTACTTGGGAATTCGGTTTATTGAGGCTCTAGTGTATTGATAATTAGACCCATCATGCCAGTCTCAAAATCAAAATGGCCTTATTTGAGTAATTCCGGTGTTTAGGTGGAACCCCCAAATGGCAATGACCTGAGCGGAGTAAACCGATGGTGATGCTCCCCCTTGGCCTTAGGCCATTTCTCCCACAGTGCGAGTGGCAAATATTGCTTCTCGCAATGTTTATGGTATTGCCTTGGCAGCTGGGGAGGAGACAAATCGAGTTTACGCTTCGCCGTTTAAAAAAACGCGCGAAAATTTCCAAGGGAACCACGCGTGCAGTTCTGTATAAAAAAATATTAAAACTTAAAAAAGGGACATAAATTTTATTTTAAACAATGACCTCGGCCATGTTTAATTACCTAAAACTATATGCATGTGGCCACAGTACGCCACCATTTGGGAATAAAGCAGAATATTGATTTTCAACTCTTCTTCAATTGCTGTTCTTTTTCGAACATGCCACTCTGGTTTTTAACTTTTCAGTAAGAGTTATCAGTCCTGGCGGTGAATACAGGCGGAATCGTACGTTGGAGGATTCGGATCTTGGAGGATTCGAACCCTGACTGGGAGAATTCGGACCTTGGAAGATTCGGACCCTATCTTTGGAGGATTCGGACCTTGTCTTTGGAGGATTCAGATCCTGATCTGAACTGCTTGGGTGGTAATAAAAAAAAACAAAGACCCCTGTCCAAAATAATGTGTTTTATTTATGTGATGGGGGAATTTTACAGCAAACAGAAATTTACATATAAATGTGTCATGGCTAAACATGAATTTTACAAAAAACTGTCATATCTCGACACGAGGTGACCATGACTGTAGAAAATGTTGTAAACTCTCAATAAATAAATAGATATATAATAATATATAATTTAGCAAACAGCAGTTATGGTCAAAACGTCGCATTTTACAGTCAAATCGTCACATACTTTTAGTCAAAACGTCACATACTTTTGGTCAAAACGTCACATACCTTTTGGCGAGTTTTTCACATGGGGTGTTTCTGGTTCTGAAATTTATATAGAAAGTTCTATATCCCAATGACTAAATTGTGGACATTTTTTGAAAATTCATTTGTGTACTAGAAACATAACCTTATCACACGAGGAACATTTTCTAATCAGTTTTGTCCCATATAACTCTTTATGAAATTTTCATGTAAAATCTATTCGTGTTCCAATTGACATTGATTTATAAATTTTCCAAATTAGGCCTATAACGTTGAAAAAAATATGTAATTATATCAACCTTCAATTGTATGATAGTTGGAAATAAACTCAGTCTTTCGCTGGAACGTTCTGTTTACAATTGTTGAAAACAAGCATCATGCCCACTCATAAATAGTTCCTCTATAAATAGACAGCACTAATCTAAATTTAGCATCAATAACTGGGGTATTTATTGACCAGTCTCATATGGGTACTGTACACGTAATGTGCATTGTAATAATAATAACACTTTGGCCGGCCGCTGATTTGTCGCGGTTCTCGGGTGAGAAGGCCTTGGTTATCCTTATACTCCCAACTGCCTCCCTATTCCCACACTTCTTCTCCCCCCCCCCCCCCCCCAACTCTTGATGGCATCCCTTGCCGCATTCTTCCCAATCTCTCCGATTAGCATATTAACCCTCTCCTTTGAGTCTCCCACTAACCACATGTCCCTCATGCTCCCATCCCACTTCCCCATTATACTCCCAGCGAATCTTATTCTTTTAGACTGGTATTTTGGGCATTCAAGAACAAAGTGTTCCAGGGTCTCCACCACGCCCAAAGTACTCAACTGGCACTCCTTTTCACTGTTTTTCCCAATTTTTCCCCTCAGCTTGAACAACAGTGACCCTCCAAAGGTGCCATCAAGGTACTCTTCAAAACCAGGCTTCTCTTTATCACGCAGGCCACCCGAAGACCTCTTTGATTTGACCCCCTCTCGCCAATTACGATTACAATCCTCCATGACCCTTTCCCTGACGATTTGCTTACCCTGGTTTGTCCCAACGTATAGGTCCGAGATCTCCAATGAGTAGTTCTTTACTAGCTTCCTCATTTGGACCATCCACCCCGTCTTGATATTTGAGTTGAAAATTCTCAGGAACATTACTTTACACCATCGGCTGTCGGGGAGATTTACCAAATAATTAAGATAACCGAGTTTCAATAGGTCTATCCTGTCCTTGATCTTCATCCACCCAAGCTCACCGCTGATTGCTTCTAGCGCTGCGGTATTACTCAACCCCGTTGTCCATCGACCTGCATCGTTCTGCAGGATTTCCAAGCTCTTTACAGCCGTCTGCTTTAGGGGTACCACTTCCGTACCGTATGTTATACTTGGCAGACCCACCATTTTCCAAATGGTGTTTCCCACGAAAACCTTATTGAAACTGTTTCTCCCTATAAGTTTCATTTGGTTAAGGATTCGCTTCCCCTTTAGAATCAATTTATTTGTGTGGTTTCGGTAGATGCCTCTTCCTGTGATGTTTATATTTACGCCCAGATATTCGTAGTCACCTGTCTCTCCTACACTAAGAAGTTTGCTACTACCTTCCGGAATGCAGAACTCCCCCACTCTCCACCTTCGAGTGGGGTCCACTTTGCGGCCCACAGGTATAACTTTGCTCTTGCTTTCATTAAGTTCGAGTCAGTTCGAGTCTCCATTTGCTCCCATATTTCCCAACAATTCCCCGCATTCCCCTCTTCGCTGACACTAGCACCATATCGTCTGCACAAAATAGCCCTGGGATTTTCAAGTCCCCTGGGAGCTCGGTGGCTCAGTAGATAGAGGTGTAGGCTGCAACCCGAGAGGTCCTCGGTTCGAATCCCACCTGCGGCAACCGCGTTGTGTGCTTGGGCAAGACACTTCATCTTCACAGCAACGCCGGTTTGGTAGCGGCCCCGGTATATGACCATGGCGGTTACAAAAAAGAAGTGGAGAAAGCTCCAACAGTTTAGTTTTGAAAAACCGGGAGTCATCCATCAAGCCTTCTGGGAGATAGGATGCCGTATGTGATTTTGAGGTATCTGGTTATCCTTCGGGAATTCCAAATGACCTCCTCCACCACCCCCCCCCCCCAAAAAAAAAACAAAAACAAAAAAACTCACTGACACACACCCTCAAGCCCTTAAAAGGGCTGTTAAATCTTTATTCAAATGTTTATTTATATCAAATGTACACTCGTCCCCAGCCAGACAAGCTTGTTTCAATCCTTGCCTAGCGTTTGGTGGTTTCTTGTATATGTTGCAGAAAGGTAGGTTGCACCAATTCCTCCTACGCTTTGTCTACCATTACCATGCGTCTTCTTGATAAGAGTGTTGCAAGAAAATTTGAGAATGTTCAGTTAGAAAAGTTGTAGGTGTGACATTCGGTGGAAATTTGCGGATATATATTCACAAATAGTGTTTTTATAAACACTTTTGATGTCACATCAAAGAGGTATTAAAAACTCATCAGTACATGTCTTATTCTAATCAAAACAATAAGCATGAGCTTGTTTTTTAACACTTTTTGATGTTACTTCAAAAGATCCCACATAAAAGTACATTGAAATCAACCGGCCAAAAATTTAAAAATAATTCAGTGTTACAGATCCATGCCTTGGATGTTTCGTCGAAAACCCAAAGACGGTTCGTCGTGATCGTAATTTGGACGATTCGTCGTTACGACGAATCTTCAATCACGACGAATCGTCCAGATACCCGTGGGGGCACGATGACGCCGTGTACTAAGGCGCACTGCACGTCGATGGTACGCATGTCTTCAACCAATCTAACCCTGCCTGTGCGGCAGTGCAGAGTTACGATGTTGGGGAGCTGGCAGCTGCTCGTCGTTGCTCGGTGGTTCTCTCCGGGTACTCCGGCTTCCTCCACCCGTAAAACTATCACGGTCATGCTTAGCCATTGTGCATAAATATGTGGCCTTAAACGTCAATAAATAAATAAATAAATAAATTCAAGTCCCCAACTGCCAGCCCCTCGTCGCTATGCAGGAGTCCATCTCCTAAACCTCTGATGTACAGTGCAAAAAGAATTGGCGAAAGGATACACCCCTGTTTTAGGCCTATCTCCATAGGCACACGTTTTGTTGTAATGTTTCCCGGGCTAAGTTCACTCTGTAAATCTTTATATAATGCTTTTCCATTTTTTGACCACATTCTCCGAATTTACTGATCAGCTGTTATTATGTCCCGAAGTTAGCCTGGACTTGAACTTGTGACCGGTCTTGACCTTTGAATTCATCGTTCCTCTTTGTATCGGGACAATCACTAGGAAGAATAGGTATTAGATGAATAGAAGACAATATATTGTCCGTGTTCGGGCTCCACAAATACTCCCTCTGCGGCGGTGGGGGGGGGGGGGGGGGGTACCTGCTTGACATGTCGTAGAAAAGTTCCGGGGGTCTTTGGCCCCGGGAAAGAGTTTATGGCATGTCGTGCTGGGATCCCAACCCACAGTTAGACAAGAAGACTAGACAAATTTAAGATAGAGTGAGGTACCAGAATTAATCGCAGGGGTTCAAAAATGAAAATGTCCCCGGTGGAGACCCCCGACCCACACCATCGAGAGGAACTACTCCCGCTGCAGGGGTGGGAACCTGGCACGTCATGCCGTAGGCAAGTTCCGGGCGACTTCGGTCCCGTGAACGTGTACGCGGCATGTTGTGCCGGGATCCCAACCCCAAGTGAGAAGTCTAAACGACCCACACCCTTCCATATCATAGACTCTCTGCCCACATACCTAAATGACGACCATTGCGTAACGCATGTATGGATAACAAGCTCACCATTATTCCAAAAACTTGGAGTTAGCTGCTTATACCGTATGTTCGGGGATTGTCAAGGTCGTAAATTTACACTAGTCTCGAATTTTCAACATACTCCAGCACTGAGTACAGAAAACCTCTATAGTTCTATGTTTTGTTTTTTATTTATTTTTTGTTTTTGTTTTGTTTTTGTTTATTTTTTCTGAAATATTTTTGTGCCTGGTTGGTCAACATTTTCCGCAACAAATGATGCATGCCATCTCAGTGCTGGGGCAGTCGTTGGAACACTCCTCTCAAATTCATCATTCTCCTCCAGTCTGTCTTCATCGATTTATCCAACTTCATTCACAGAAAATACTACGATAAGCTGTTCTGTTACAAGAAGCCATGTACCGCTCACATGTTTTTCAGTTTGCTGACATTGAATGTTTCATTTGTAAATATGTTTCTTACCTGCTTTTCATGTATTTTATTCCTTCCAAACAAAACAATACCCTCCAACAACCTATTTTGTACCTCCTACTCTAACCTGCCTGCATACACAACTGATTTCTTACCAAATGAGCCTATGTCACCCCCTAAATCAAAATCTGTCTTGTTTGGTCGATCGAATCGTCCGTTAGGAATGCTGCATGGGTGTCCGCTCGGCCCTGAAAGTAATAATTATGTGTGCATAAATATGGCTGATTTGGCTACTTATAGAGCTCGAGTGGGCTTATTCATTGCACGGGCACACAGGTGCGCAGATCCTAAAGATACCTTGGATTTCAATTGCATACTACTGGCGAACCTACTTCTAAGGTTTCGTTCCAAGCGAGTCAGACTGATGTTAGTCTACCTACTATACTGTAATATGTGTGGACACTCGACTGCTCAATCATTCCTCAGATTTTATCAGACAGAAACATATAACTGTAGTTCACGGAAATGCGTGTTCCTTATACACACAAGAAGCCTGCTTACTCGCCTCCTCTGTTTTGCCTCTCTCAGTGTACTTGTTTGTGTTCTGCTGATCCTATCGGGAGATGTCGAATCAAATCCAGGACCCATATTTGCTCACAGTACTAGTCTGAAAATTCTTCATCTCAATGTCCAAAGCCTCAAGCCCAAATTAGACGCAATCCAATATGAGGCCTCAAACCCTGATATCTGTGCCTTTTCAGAAACTTGGCTAGATCTGAATGAACCTAATTCTGATGCGTACTTACCCGGTTTTGGTGAACCCTTAATAAAGGACAGAAAAGGCAGAGGTGGTGGTGTTGCCCTCTATATGAAAGATCAATTAGGTTTTATACCCCGTCCCGATCTTGAAATGCCAAATCTTGAAAATGTATGGGTAGAAATACCAACTTGTCTTGGATCCATATTAATAGGAGCCTATTACCGCCCTCCCAACTCCGACAGAATTCAGTGGGACCTATTTTCATCCTCGATTGAAAAAGCGAAAGATACTGGGATATCAGACATCTTGGTGACTTCAATGATGGCCAGATTTCTTTTGGGCGGGGCAAATTTAAAGAAGTCGTAGATACCTTCAACCTAAAGCAGCTAATTTCCGAACCAACTTACTTTACTGAAGCGTAATCCTCTACACTTGACATGATAGCAGTAAGTAGTTCTGTTAATGTTATAGCCTGTGAAGTATTAGACACATTTTATCCTGATTTGATTCGATATCACTGTCCAACGGTTGTAGAAATCTGGTTCGATAATCACCCATTGAGAAACTTCAAACGCTGTATTTGGCTATACAAAGATGGTAATTATGAAGGCCTCAACTCAGCTCTCCGAAATAAGCACTGGGAGTCTGGTCTCTCCCAGAATTCCCTGGAGACTATGACTGATGGCCTCACTTCTAAATTACTTGAACTTGCGTCCGAATACATACCCAATAAAACAATCACAGTCTGAAAAAAACAACCCGATTGGATTCACGGCGGAATAAGACTGCTTATCCGTCAGCGTAAGAGATTATATCGACACGCCAAACGTACTGGTTTGCGCGAGGCCTGGGCTAAATATAGTAGCAAAAGGAATGAGGTAGTTGCCGCTATAAGAACAGCAAAGACCCATTACAATTGTAAAATACAATCCATTTTAGGTAGTTCCGGTACATCGTCCGCTGAATTTTGGAAGACATTCAAAACCCTCCTGGGAAATAATCAAGCGGCAATCCCTTCAATATTTTATCAAAATAAGTTCTTCTCGTTGAATGCTGATAAAGCTGAAGCATTTAACGATTACTTCTGCTCCGTTGCTTCCATTGATGCCGCAAATGCATCACTTCCGCCAGAAAAATTTCCCGACAGACCAACCTTGAGTGGCATAACTCTGAACCTCTCTGATGTATCCGAGGCTCTTAAAGCACTCGATGCATCGAAAGCCTCTGGTCCGGACTTGAGGTTGTTGAAGGAGTGTAGTCTCTCGTTATGTGAGCCCTTTAATGCCCTCTTTAACATCTTACTTGATAACTATCACTTTCCTTCTAGTTGGAAAAAAGCGAATGTTACACCCGTGTTAAAGAAATCGCCTACCAATCAACTGGTCAACTACAGACCAATATCCCAACTTAGCTGTGTTGGTAAATTATTTGAAAGGTGCGTCTTTAAAAAATTATGAGGCTTTTTAGAGGAAAACAATGTATTAAGTCAGTTCCAATCGGGATTCACGCCACGAGATTCTACAGTTCTCCAGGGACCTTTACGGTGAATTCTGTCATGCATTAAACGAAGGCAACGAGATAAGAGTAGTCTTTTGTGACGTAAGTAAGGCGTTTGACAAGGTCTAGCACGCACGGCTTTTATACAAGTTAGAGAAAATTGGAATTACAGGGAATCTTCTGAACTTCTTTAAATCGTATCTTAGTGGTAGAATGCAGAGAGTTCTTGTTTGTAATGAGTCTTCTAGTTGGAGACCAACTGACGCTGGGGTTCCTCAAGGATCCGTTACTATTCCTGATTTATATCAATGATATCGTATTCAATCTGACCAGCAACATTCGCCTATTCGCAGATGACACATCTCTATACCTAATCGTCGAAAAACCCCAACAAGCCTCAGAAATCATGAACAGAGACCTAGCCAAATTGAACTCTTGGCTCACAAGTGGTTAATCGAATTTAATGCACAAAGCACAAAAAACAGAACAATGACAATATCGCGCAAAACGGGTCGAAGACCTCACCCACCTCTCAAAATGTCTAATGTACCATTAACATAGGTCCCCGAACACAAATATTTTGGGGTCGTAATAAATAACAACTGCACTTGGGCGAATCACGTTGAATATATCAGCCCCAAAGCTTGGAGACGCATTGATCTAATGCGCAGGCATAAATTTGTGTTGGATCGGAAAATACTGGAGAATGTATACTTTGCCTCTATGAGACCACTTCTGGAGTATGCTGACACTGTTTGGGGTAACTGTACAGAAACCTGCTCAGACCAATTAGAGAAAATTGTGGCAGGCGCTACTGTCAGTACAAGTAAAGCCCGATTATATTTGGAAACATGTTGGGAGCCCGTTGGCAAAAGACGCGAGAAACACAAATTAGTACAATTCTTTAAAATGTATCGTAACTTGGTCCCAAGCTATTTAGCAAACAAGACTCCCCCATCCATACTAACTAATCAGAGCTATAATCTTCGCAATAGCAGTAACCTTCGCATCCCCTATTGCCGCACAAAAACATATCAGACGTCATTCATTCCGTCAGTAACCAAGTTGTGGAACGATCTCCCGGAAAATATTAAAGAGGACTCTCGGCTTTGAAACTTCAAACAGTACACGATCTAAACAGGGACAGTAGACGACTACCCCCGTTCTTTTCAGGGTCAAAATCACGTAAAGCACAAATTTACCATTGTCGTCTTCGACTCAGATGCAGTAATCTTAACGCCCACCAATACGAAAACCATTTGGCTCAGTCTCCTCTGTGTCGGTGTAGCGATCCAGAAACAAGTGACCACTTTCTCTTGGCATGCCCAATACATGCTCAGGTTCGGGATAATATATTGGGACATCTCCCTCCAGGCATAGACTGCACTACACTCTTATGTGGTTCCGAGCAATATTGTAATGAAGACAATCGTCTCATATTTGAGGCTGTACAGAGTTTTATTTTTGGCTAGTGGTAGGTTCAACTAAATGACAGAAAAGAGGATGGCCCATCCCGACATGATGGTGTCCATACCATCGATTAGACGGAATGTAGCAGCCCCCCCCCCCCCCCTCCACCCAATCACATCCCGGGTAGGCTATAACTCGTCTGGACATGGATGAAGCTCTCATCGCACGGTGTAGTACCATACGTAGGGTGTGGGTCAAAATCCGTGTGTGCCTTGCCTCCGGGCGATTCGGCCGACAGCTGACAAATGAATAAAAATACCTTTTGATTAGTGACCACAAATAGCTTACACCAAACACGTTATTTCAGTTCTCTGAGATCACATTGGACGCGGTGGGACGGCCCTAGGTGATGAGAAAAAAGAGACTTCTGTATTTTTACCAACGCAAGGATTGTCCACACACGCGCTACAGTATTCTGGGGTCGGTTGGACTGAGGCTCAGCCCGGGTTGGCTGAGTGGAGTGAATATGAGCCTGATCAGACTCGTGTTCGCTCGAACCAGCTGGTTTGGACTGCTTTGCGGCCTCTAATTTGATTTGATTTTTAGCCCATGTATTTATATTCCCCAAATGCAGAAAGTGGCGCGCTTCGTGGACAATCCATCTACCCCCATTGCTTCAATGCGGGCTACTTGAAATAGTACAACTATCATATATCTTCATTGGTTTTGTATTTTTTTGCTTTGCACTATTAAAATCAACACTCATTCTCTCTCTCTCTCTCTCTCTCTCTCTCTCTCTCTCTCTCTCTCACACACACACACACACATTCTTTTAAACCAATAGATCCTAGAACAAACACATAGTGACCCAGCTCCTTGACAAACTTAATGATCAATATACACGCAATTGATATCTGTCATATCTGAACTAATCTGTTTGTAATATTATTATGTATATGGAAATGACAACAATAAGCCTGTGGTTTACTGTCGAATCCAATCCACATACTATTGTAAATTACTACTACCTGATACTACTGGAAATAAATATTGCTTAAACTAATGCTTTCATAATTCCAACAAACTCGCCTCCCTAGCCCAGAGCCTCCGGCTTGCGCCACCCCCCTCCCCCCCCCCTCCATACTCTATCGTATGCCTTTTTAACATCCAAAAAGGACATAAACATCTTTTTCTTTTCTGCTTTCGCGGATTCTATCATTTGGGAAAGCGTGAAAAGATGGTCAATGACTCCCCTTCCCTTCCTGAAGCCATTCTGTATTTCTCCCAAAAAATCATTCTCTTCAATCACCTCCTCTGATCTCCCATACAGGACTTTACAGAAAACTTTTCCAATGTCGCTACTGACAGAGATCCCTCGATAGTTATCCAAAACGTCTTTTTCCCCCTTTTTATGAATAAATGTCACTTTGCTTTCTCTCCACTCTGGGATCTCTTTTTTTTCTATGGCTAAATTGAATAGGGCAGTTAGGCTTTCCAAGAGTTCCTCTCCCTCTTTTTTGATAAACTCGATAGGAATTTCATCCACCGCTCCCGCTTTTCCATCCCTTAATTTTGAGATCACATTTCGCACCTCCTCCGTTTTAATTTCGCTGCACACGAAGTTCGAGAGATGTTCCTCGACCTGATTCGGACACTCCGGTGGGTTCCCCATGCCCCTTCGCTTGTCGTTTACCTTTTCCCAGCGCTTGACTAGTTCTAATGCTCGATTTGATCTTGCTCTTCTGTAACTCTGCCATCTACTTTAATACTATGTGGGTTACTTCCTTTGTTACGTTTATTCACCCATTTCCAAAATACGTTCGAACTCGACCCCCCTGTCGTTCTTATCGTCCTAATAAGACTGCTATTTCGCACTCTCCGATTATCGTCTTTAATCTTTTCGTGCTTGTTGGTATTCTTCCTTTGCTATCGTGGCCTCGTTGCTTTCCGCCCCTTAAGTTTTCTACTTCTCCTGCATGCAGCACATTTAGCTTTTCTACCCTTTATGGCCCTTTTTAGTTTTTCGTTCACTCTGTACCCAAGTTCCCGTGTTGGCACCCCAATCTTTCCTTCCCTGCCTTCACTAGACTCGCAATTATGGCGTCGGCCATCTTCTGGACATTGCCCCCCCCCCCCCCCCACACCCCACCTTGTGTACGGTTACAAGCTTTGGTTTCAGTTTTTCTTCGAACTTCGCCCAGTCAGCATCCTTTTGAGTTCCCAAATCTCCTTGAAGCTTCCTTTGCTTTTTACTAGTTTTTTTGTTGGCCCTGATCGCCACTGTAATCAAATTGTGATAATTATCTACATCCATTTTACTCTCATCATCCACTTCTACCCCTTCTACCTTCTATCACCTCCCTCCATAAATTAATATCTGTGAGAATGTAGTCGATTATTGATTTTCTTTCGTTCCTCTCCCAAGTCCATTTCCCTTTACACCTCGCGTCCCTGTTCTGAATCTTCAGACCGAGCTCATTTGTGAAGTCCAAAAGCTTCCTTCCATTCCTGTTGACTTTCTTGTCCCCACCCTCTATGCCTTCTTCCTTATCACCTATGTGTCCATTAAAGTATCCATCAGAATTATACCGAGCCCCCTGTTTTCTAGTTCTGTGATATTGGACCTTAGTGTTGAGTATATCGAGTCATTCCACTCGGGTTTATTTCCCTCCACCGCACAGTACACAATCCCAAGGGCAAAACTTTTGTTTCTCAGATTGATCTTTACCCATCCAATTTCTTTCGATACCTCAGCCGAGGTGCTGACATCTCCCAGGTCTGTGATCAGCGACGGTTTTAAATCCTCTTTAATGTACATACCTACCCCTCCCCCATTTTTCTGGCCTTCCGTTCGCCCTACACCTATCCACACCCCCCCCCCCCCCTTACTTGGTCAACTCGTTCCTCGTGTCTTACCCACGTCTCGCTTAAGCCCATGACATAACATTGTAAATGATAAATATTCAGATATTTTACTAAACAATTAGATATCTTTTCTCACTCAGAAAACAGAATACCAGAATAGCAATAAAGAATAACAAAGAATAATCACCACTGTTAGGAATAATTGGATTTGCTGTGAAAACACAGTCAACCTGTGAATTAATTTGTTGGCTCGCTCGATCGCTCGCTCCGTTTTCAGAGATAATTTATCGAATGTTTCACAAAAGACAGATGAGTCCATTTCAATTTAACCTGACTCATGTGGTCATCTTTCAAACATTAGGCGAACAACAACAGTGAAAAGGAAATTTTATTTCCCCCAAATGAAAGTAATTAAAGCACAAAACCAACCAAATGATACTATATAATATTCCTCTTACATGTTAAACCCTATATACAAAAAAAAAATGCCACAAAACAGACTTAATATAGACGGCGAACATCTAAAATCGGCGAAAGTCACCGCCCTGTTTTAAATCCAATGGCTTTTTCGGCGGCTAAAATATTTTATCTGGCTTGAGTGGCTTGTGGTTTTACAGTAATTTTCAAGGAACTACCCAGAAGCTAGAAATCAAGCACTCGTGTTATATATATCCCTATAGAAAAGATGGGTCCAGAGCGGTAAAAAAGTCCAGAAGCCTCCAACATCCTCCCTCTTCCAACTCCATCCAGGACAATAACAGTAATAATTACAATAATAACAACAATATTAATATTATTAGCAATAACTCGAATGATGGTAATAATGTTCACACTGCCACCAAAAACGTAGCGGTTAGAACGTCTAGCCAGGAGGCAGCTACTCCGCTCATGAGCTTAGATTTCTCAGCGGCTGTAAAAAGGACACCCATGAGGGCTGTAAAGAGGATACCCATGAGGGTACCCATGGATAATCAGAAAAAGCAGGGTAAACAGTCCCCCCTCCCTCTAAGGGACAAAACATCAACTAATATTGCTGATACCCCCAATAAAGCCATCAGCCAGGGAGTACCAGAATGCAAGTGTGAGAGATTCACCTCCAGAGCCGGGGACAATCGCACGTGGAAGATGAAGGTGACCTACCCCAGCAGTATAGTCAAACAAAAAATAATCACTGATGGGGTAACCATTAATGGCAGGAAACACGTGGCGTACAGATCTACCCCTCCACCTATCCAATGCCTCAAATGTCAGACATTTGGGCATGTCGCAAACAAATGCAGGGGAACTCTGACCTGCATGAAATGAGGTGGAAATCACTTAACTAAAGGGTGCAGGTCGGACTCCCCTTCATGTCCAAATTGCAGGGAGAACCACACCAGTAATTACCGCGGGTGCCCCACTTTAAAAAAGTCAAAACAAACTTTGAACTAAAAAAGCTGAATTTAAAAAATCCCGAAAATGTCTCTTCTCCCCACACTATTTGCTCCTTAGTCGCGGGCGCACTCTACTCAGTCCCCAATAAACATGTTAATACTAACCTGACTGACATCTGTCAAGATGTCAGCCGGTCAGCGTTCCGGCTATTCAACACTCAAATATCTGAATCCTTAGTAAAAGCCGCGATCAATATTAATTAAAGCCACCGCTTATCTCAATCCAAACACCGCGATTAAATATCAACCCTGTCAAGAATAAATTACAAGTAGCCGTGTGGAACACCAGAAGCGTTAATAATAAAAAGAATCCAAATGAGCCGATATTTCGAAAATACAGACATAGTCTGTATCTGCGAGAGTTGGCTAAATCCCGACAAAAATTTCTCACTAAGTGGATTCAGCATTATTAGAAGAGACCGACAGCTCACAAAAGGCGGAGGTGTTGTTCTTCTTATAAAGCAGACCTCGATGCTGAGGTGATTGCAACTGAAATCACAGTTGACAATAAAAACATCGCGATTGTTTGTTATTACAACGACCCAAGCAAGATTGTTTCTGACACCGTCTTTGAATTTTTTATGAGGAAATACAAACACTGCATCTTCCTCGGCGACTTCAATGCCAAACACCAATACTCTGGCTGCAAAAAAACTAGCCCCAACGGCGAAGCCCTCCTCGAAATCACCAAAAAACATAACCTGTACGTGGTTATGAACGACAACTCAGCAACTTACATCAGCAGCAACTCACTATTCCCATCCGAAATCCTTGATCTAATAATCGCCAGCGACGCCCTGATAAATCACATCGACGACCACTGGGTCGGCGATGATGACCTAGGCAGCGACCACCTCTCGGTCCATGCCTCAATCATACTAGGCAATGACTCTCTCAGGTACGCCCCCCACCCCACTCTCCGTAGGAATTTTAGAAAAATCAATTGGAACCCTTACCACGACATCATTGATGTCAAACTCACAAACAGCTCCTCATCATATGCCACTGAACTCGAAGCCCAATGCGAGGGCATAGAAAAAATCATCAGCTCTACCCTTAATGAAATATGCCCAAAAGAAGAAGTACGCCCCTGGAGAAGTACTATCTTGGGCGACACACTTTCATTAACCAAAACCAAACGGAAAGCTCTTCGCGCTCTTAAAACCGCAACTGACCCCATAAGAAAAGCTGACCTCAAAAAAACATACAACCGTCTTCATGGCGAGGTTTAGAAAGCACTCCAAACTGAAAAACAAGCCAACTGGGAAAAGGCAACAGCCAACCTAAACGGGGTCAAGGATGCTAAAAAATTCTGGGACCCTTTCAAAACCCTAACTGGGCAAAAAACAAAAGCCGTAAAGCTGCAGCCAAACCCTTTAAAAAGGAAGATGGCTCGTTCACGCGCACTGACAAAGACAAGGCCGACACTTTTGCCGACCTCCTTAGAAAAACTCATCGCCCGTATCAACGTCCGGGCAACGATGACGCCATCATAAACGCCATTGATGACTTCATCGATGAACACCCGGATATCTACCGTGACCCCAAATTCGATAACGAGCCAAAAGAAGGGGATGACGATGACCTCGTCACCCCCATCACCAATGATGAAATCGTCAACATCATAAAAAATGTAGAAATTCTTCCTCGCCCGGTGAGGATGAAGTGAGTTAAAAAATTCTAAAACAAAGCCCAAACTCCATAACTGACAAATTCACTACTTTCCTAAATGTTGGAAAAGAGCCATTGGTGTCGTGATAACCACACAATCAGCCTCCTCAGTTGCATAGGTAAGGTGTTTGAACGAATCCTTACCAATCGACTGACGGGGCACCTCGAAGATACCGAGTTTTTCAAAAAATGGCAAAGAGCCTATAGAAACCGTAAAGAAGGCATCGAGCATGTCTACCGCCTAGTCACTCAAATGAAACCCGCGATTGACAATCAACAAATCGGCGCGGCAGTCCTGTTAGACGTCGAAAAAGCATTCGACTCTGTATGGCACAACGGAATGCGCCTCGAATTATCTAAAATGAAACTCCTCATGGAACTGCTTAGATTACTTTCTTCCTTCCTAAACGATCGTGAAATTAAAATCAGAGTTAACAATGAAATGTCCGGCAGTGCCCCCCCCCCCCCTAGAAGCAGGCACCCCAAGGATCCGTCCTTAGCCCCCTCCTGTACATCATCTACGTCAGCGACCTCAAATTGTCCGAGGATCGCGTTCAAGTCTCACAATTTGCGGACGATAAGGGTCTCTGGCTCTAATAATACGGCCAATCTACTCCAAAAACGCCTTCAACGCGCTTTCGACGACCTAGAAAACTGGTGTACCAAATGGAGAATAAAGCTGAACGCCAACAAAACCCAACGAATTACCTTCACCCGCAAGATAAACAACCGTGACTTTGACCTGAAGATGCTGGATAAAGTCCTTCCAGAATGCAAAGAGGCGCAATTCCTTGGCATTACCATTGATCAAAACCTATCCTTTAATAAACCCACCAACGATATTGTCAGTAAAGCAACCAAACGTATTAATTTACTAAAAATGCAAAAGGGAACTTCATGGGGAGCCAATCAGGCTACTCTGCTTAAACTATACAAAGCCTTTGTGCGCCCAGTACTCGACTATGGGGCCATCATCCTAACTGAGCTCAATCAAACAAATATGGGGAAACTACTTAAAGTCGTCCTCCGCGCTCCCTGGGATACACCTATCAAGACACTCCACGACAGAGCTGAAATCCCAACCATAAAGGATCGCCTGGTCTCCCTAGCCGCGAAGAATCACGACCGGTTAGCCGACAGCCAACTAATATCCGAACTACAGGCAATTTGCGAAAGCAGACAAAAATCCAAAAACGCCAATATTTAACTAACAAGGACTTATAACTGAGGGCAAGACATGAAAGTAACACCTCTGGGTGTAGCTCTGTGCGTAAGCCTGTTCTTCGCTCTCTCAAAATATCTAAAATAGACCGAATATAAAGCAGAGGTAAAACAGGAAAGTAACACCCTCGGGTGTGGTATTGTGTGTAAACCTGTCCTCCGCTTTCCTCTAACGAAACCACCCAAACCAGGACTTATAACCGAGGGCAAGACAGGAAAGTAACACCCCGGGTGTGGCTCTGTGTGTAAGCCTGTTCTTCGCTACCTCAAATTATCTAAAATAGGCCGATTATAAAGCAGAGGCAAAACTCGTGAAACGACAATATTGATAAATGGAAGGTGAACTAACAGGCAGTGAAAACGTCGAAAGATGTGACCTTCTACCAGGAAGGGCTGTCTTCACCAACTCAACTAAAACACTAAAAATCAAACGTCTTAAAATATGAAAGTCAGCAAGATCCAGTACCCGTGAACCGACAATATTGGTAAAGGGAATGTGAATTAACAGGCAGTGATAACGGCGAAAGCTGTGACCTTCTACCAGGAAGGGCTGTCCTGACAAACTCAACTAAAACCACTAATTACTGACCGAAAAAACATAATCAAAACTGGTAAGAGGTAAATGATATATCTCAAACGTTTTTCATTATACTCATATATCAAACTAATTCTGCCTTCTTCTTTTAGCAGGTACACAGAGATGCTTTCTTTTTAATGACCAGCACCTCAATAACCGCTATGGAAACTATAACCGTTATGGAAACAGTAACCTCTATGGATCCTGAACATCCTCAGCTCCATCCCTAGAAGTGGTCACCCACTTCAAGGGAGGCGAGCGTTGTTCCGGCGTCCCGCCTCTCCCCCTTTTTGTAAGCGTCTGTAGAGCGCATTTTTGGCACAGCCAAATAGGTTACAATGCAGGCCTGCCCCGAACCAGGGAAGTTCAGGTCTTTCTTTGGGTGGTCCCCGAAAGGGGCCGTTGTTTTCTTCCACGACCGAACGATAACATCAAGTGCTATCCTGAAAACCGACACGGCTTAAACTACCACGAACCGCCTGAGGCAGACTATACTTGCCAATGATGTCCCTCTACCCCATCTGCCTACACACATAAGTGGCAGACTCTACTTGCCCGAAAATCACCATCAAAGTACCCCCGGGGGCCGGTAGCACCTTTGTGAGAGGACCCCCTCTCACTCTGGTCCTCACCCGAGGGTCGAATCAACGACAATCAAAAAGACAACCCAACAACCTCAACTGGCCATCTCATCAGAGACACCTGCCTAGTACCCGATCCTTTCCCACCTTCACCACACCCAGACATGTTGCTTCCAAATCTTCCAATTGTTCAAGGGGATCGAAAGGGGTTTGCCCCACAGCGTCCCTGCGCGCCTTCGGCGCGCGAAACCATTCAACCTGAGCCATTAAAGGCAAATGACCCCTTAAATGTTAATGAACTAGAAAAAGCCTGCATCCATCTTATCGAGGTTATCAACAGTACACTAGATGCAATTTCTCCGAAGCAAACACGAAAGATGCGGATAAACAGAATAACCTAAACAACTCTTCAAATAATTAAACAAAAAAAAAAAAGCCTTCCGGGCCTACCAATCAGAGAATGATCAAATCAATAGAGCATGTGAGTGGAAACGACCGCGGATAAGCTAACAGCTTACTGTCGAACCCACTGAGTGAAAACGACCATGAATAAGCTAACAGTTTACTGCCGAATCCACACTTAATGATATTGTAAGCTATGGATCACTTTGGAAACTTTTGAAATAAATATTGTTTAAACAAAATGAATAGAGCATATAATCGCCTACATGGAGGAGTAAAAAAGGCCATAGCTAACGACAATCGCGTGAGTTGGGAAAAAGCAACAAAAAACCTAAATGGGCTGAGAGAACCTAAGAGGTTGGGGAGCTGACAGTTGCTCGCAGCTGCTCGGTGGTTCTCTCCGGGTACTCCGGCTTCCCTCAACCCTAAAACTGTCACGGTCATGGTTAGCCATTGTGCAGAAATATGTGACCTTAAACACCAATAAACAAATAAATAATACTAGCGACGGAACTGTGGCCATGGACGACAAGGCAAAAGCCAGCGCTTTTGCCGAACTTCTAAAGAAAGCGCATCGTCCTCAAGAAGGGAACCAATATGACAACGACTTTAAGGTAAAAGTAGATAAATTTGTCCAAGATAACAACTCAATTTTCAATATACCGAACTTCGACCAAAGGCACGAAGATGAGGACGACCATGAATTAACCGAACCAATAAGCGTAGAAGAGATCATGGGTATAATCAGAAAATGCAAGTCATCTTCGTCCCAAGGAGAAGACGAAGTCTCTCACAAAATAATGAAACAGTGCCTCAATATCTTCTACTGTAGACTTACCCAACTCATAAACTGCTGTCTCTCCTTTGGGTACTTCCCAAAATGCTGGAAAGTGCAGCCACGGGAATCATGATACCTAAACCCGACAAAGACCTTACCAACCCTTCCAACTAACGCCCAATTAGCTTGCTTAGCTGTGGTGGAAAATATTTGAGCGGATTCTCACTACGAGACTTCGCAGCTATCTCAAATCAATGAACTTTTTCAACAAATGGCGAAGAGCGTATAGGAGTCAGAAAGAATGAATCGAACAAGTATACAGACTGGTCGATTATATGAAAACAGCATTTAGACAAAACGAAATCGGTACAGCGCTTTTCTTGAGTGCAGAAAAAGCGTTCGACTCGGTATGGCACAATGACATGAGATATAAACTAGCGAAAATGGGATTACCCGCTAAAATTCTGAGGATCATTTGATCATTTCTAACTGACCGAAAAATCAAGGTGAGGGTTAACCGCGAGGTGTCAGAGAAAGTAATACTCGTCGCGGGAACACCACAAGGGTCGGTTTTAAGCCCGCTTCTTTTCATAATATATGTGAATAACATAGAAAAAGTACAGAAAAACTGTGTTGAACTATCGCAGTTCTCAGACGACAAAAGCACGTGGACGGCCAGTAATTCCCGAAACATAATTAAAAATCATCTACAGGATACCATTCGCGATCTTGAGAGCCGGTGCGCCCTATGGCGCATCAAACTCAATGCCGCCAAAACTCAAAAAGTTACGTTCACCAAAAAACAAAGGAAAAAAAACAGTTCTCAGTATCGACCTCCAGTTATACGGTCACAAACTAGAAGCAAGCAAAGATGCCAAATCTTTTAGATTTATACTAGATAGCATCTCGGCCTAAACAGTCACGTAAACTCCATTACGGTTAGAGCTACTAAACGTATCAATTTTCTGAAGATGATGAGAGGTAAAAATTGGAGAGCAAACAAAGATGTGCTTCTCAAGTTCTACAAATAATTTATACGTCCAGTACTAGAACAGGTGCCATAATAACAAGCGACCTGAGCAAAACCAACATTTAGAAGCTACAGAGGGTTCAAAACTATGCCCTGCGTGAGACACTATGCAAACCCAAATAGACACCGATAAAGGAACTTCACGAGCTTGCAAAAATAGAAACTATTAATACGCGATTAAAAGACCTACAAAACAAAACCCTCAACAGACTCCAAGACAGTGAATTAACGGTTGAACTGAACGAGCACCGATCCCTTAACCGAAAAACAAAATAAGTTTTCAGAAAATAAAATTAAAAACGGACATGGCTCGTTTTGCTTTCCATGAAAATATTCAGTAATTATTGAAGAGCAAATTTTGTGTTAAATCTTTTGATGTCCTGCTTTATCTCAATTATCTGTTTTGACTGCATAAAACCTAGTAGCATCACAACAAACTTTGTTTTCAAAACTGATCGATAGTTTTGTGTACAATACAGTTTGCCTTTTTACATTAAAAAGTTGGGAAAGCCCATAATTTGTCCAACAAATTACAATTCTCTAGTTAATCTTTGAGTTTGCACTTGTGAAAGCTCACTTAAGAGGCATCAAACGTCGTCAAAGCTACGCACCAAAGAACAAATCATTATTTATAATTTTGTTGCAACGCACGGAACGCTCGCATCGTATCTTGTGTGCATCGACCGTTTTGGACTAGCAGGCAGGGCAACCGATTGAAGTAGTCCATAAATGAAAGTTTGCTGACGGCCCTTATGATTTCTATCAAAAATTGTTAATAAATGTCGGGAGTCGGCAAAATTAACGTCCAATTGATTGTTTTAATCATATAGTCTTATAATTAATCACAATTTCTGCTAAATATCACAAGGGCCTTCAACATACCTTCAGCGTATGGACCACCTGTTTTTAATTATTAGTCCTAATTCACTAGGTGGGGAGGAGGGGGCGGGGGGTAGTAATGACTGTTTTTTCAGTTGTTCAATGTACCATGATTAAAAGTCAGACCGGGGGTGGGGCGAGGGGGGGGGGGGTGGGGTTGGGGGCGTATTCTCCACCACGGAAAATATTTTAAGATGAGAGCTTAAAAGGTGCATTCTGAAACCGTTTTGCGGAAAAGTTTATTTTCCCACCAATGATATGAGAATAAATACACCATTTCGCCTCTTATTTTAGAATATTTTCTGACGGTATGGCTTCGCGGATTCGACGCTTATAGAAAACTATTGGAGAGATTTCGACTTAGAAGTGTGTGTGGGGGGGGGGGGGGGGCGGGGGGGGGGGGGCAACCCAGGGTAAAAAAGGTTGCCAGAGAAAGAATCATGGAGGACTGCAATCGAAATTGGAGAGAAGGGGTCAAAGCAAAGCGGCCCTTGGGTGGCTTGCGTGACAAAGAGAAGCCAGAATTTGAGGACTATATATACCGTAATGGCACGTTTGGGGGGTCACTGCTGTCGAGGTCGCTGGAGCTTAGGGGGAGAATTTGGAAAGACGGCGAAAAAGAGTGCCAAATGTGTCATTTGGGAGTTATAGAGACGTTGGAACATTTTTTCGTAGAATGTCCAAAATACCTACCCGATAGAGTATGATTCACTGGGAGGATAATGAGGAAGTGGGATGGGAGAATAAAGGATAGGTGGTTGACGGGTGACCTAAAAGAAAAGGCTGATATGCTTATCAAAGCTTTAGTGTCTGTGTATTGGGAAGAGAGAAGAGACAGGGGGGGGGGGGGGTAACATTTGAGGGGGGGGGGTAATCAAGGTGGGCCTTCTCATCTGAGAATCGCGACAAATCAGCGTCAGGCCAAAGTGTTATTATTATTGTTTATTTCCGGTTGTTTTTTATGAAGTACATGTAAAGTACTACAAATTTAAAATAACCACAATAAACGGGGGTTTTATTTCCACGTCAAAAACTGTCTGCCTCTGAATTTTTTTGCTATCTATTGTGTATATTTTGCTATCAAATTTTATCCGGATTATGTGGAGGTGTTAAGTGGTTATGTTAATTAATGTATATAGTGTTTTGTGACTAATATGAGTATTGGTAATTATTATGACTGATTTTACTTATAGTGGTAAAAATGGGGCAAAGGAAGTCATCAAGCAGTTCGTCTCCGACTGTTGGGACGAGAGAAGAAGCGTGGGAATAGGGAGGCAGTTGGGAGCACAGGGGTAACCAAGGCCTTCTCACCCGAGAACCGTGACAAATCAGCGGGCGGCCAAAGTGTTATTAGTATTATAGTATCAAAATATCATGGACTATTGATTAACAAAATTAATCTTTGATTATCAATGCATTTAAAGTATTAGTGCCTGGATAGCGATGCCCTGATAAGTGCCAATAATTATTAGGGTTAAAAAAAACGACAAGCATTGGACTTGGACGAGATCAAATTAAAATCGTCAGTTAGTAAATATTTCCAAAGTTTCTCTCGATTGTATGCTATGTTCGGTATTTTTTTTTTATTGTTGTTCCCTGTGTTTAGAACGAAAAGAAAACAGACATAGAAAACAACAATAATAAAAATATCAAAAACAGGCAAACACAGTATAAAAACGAGAAAAAAAAACATTTATATAAAAACAACCTCGACATTCCTTATGACCAGAACTTTGTATTTAAGCTGACCGAGACAGCTGAGCATTCGCTAATATCCGAGTATTGCGGCTAACTACCCCCGAAATAAAATAAAAAATTCTAATTTTTGTATCGAAAACTTAAACATAAGTAATAACTCCTGATTGGAGCGTGCTTGACGAGCTCGTTCCAATCAAGGGTCATAAGATATGTTTTTGAAGCAAAGAATGAGAAAAAATACTAAATTAGTTTAAACAATATTTTTATTAATGAAAACACTATAGTTGCAGACAATATGTTTTACAATAAAGGAAAGAAACAAATATAATTTTGAAGCAGTGAATGCAGCATACAGAAACAATACTAGTTAAGGTGCTATAAAAGTAATGAAATTTTGTTTATTTTGATAATTTTCACCTCTGATATTCCTTAAAATCAAATTAAATATACACATATTATATATCAAAATGAAGGCCGAGATGTGTAGAACACGAAATACATGTGTACTGAACTCATAGAGTCGACCGTATGCACCACAGGTTCCCGGAAGTCTGCTACCGTATTCGTACCAGAACTGATAATTTAATAATATTTCACGAGAACAACTTGTGACCAAATGTGCTTTACATATCCAAGAATAAAACTAGGGTATCAAAATTCTTCAAAACACGGCGACTACGGAAGGCCTGGAGGGACATTTTTTGTTACTAGTTATTACTTACTTGTTATTACAAATAACAAATAACAAGTAATTTATAACAAATAACAAATAAGTAATAACAAATAAGTAATAACAAATAACAAGTAAGTAATAACAAATAAGTAATAACAAATAAGTAACAACAAATAAGTAATAACAAATAACCAGTAAGTAATAACAAATAAGTAATCACAAATAACAAATAACAAGTAAGTAATAACAAATAAGTAATCACAAATAACAAATAACGAATAAGTAATAACAAATAAGTAATAACAAATAAGTAATAACAAATAAGTAACAACAAATAAGTAATAACAAATAACAAATAACCAGTAAGTAATAACAAATAAGTAATCACAAATAACAAATAACCAGTAAGTAATAACAAATAAGTAATCACAAATAACAAATAACAAGTAAGTAATAACAAATAAGTAATAACAAATAACAAGTAAGTAATAACAAATAAGTAATAACAAATAAGTAACAACAAATAAGTAATAACAAATAACAAATAACCAGTAAGTAATAACAAATAAGTAATCACAAATAACAAATAACAAGTAAGTAATAACAAATAAGTAATCACAAATAACAAATAACGAATAAGTAATAACAAATAAGTAATAACAAATAAGTAATAACAAATAAGTAACAACAAATAAGTAATAACAAATAACAAATAACAAGTAATAACAAATTATTTTATTATTACTTATTTGTTATTACTTATTTGTTATTACTTATTTGTTATTACTTATTTGTTATTTGTTATTACTTACTTGTTATTTGTTATTACTTAATTGTTATTACTTAATTGTTATTTGTTATTACTTACTTGTTATTACTTATTTGTTATTACTTATTTGTTATTTGTTATTATTTATTTGTTATTTGTTATTACTTATATAATATTACTTATTTGTTATTACTTACTTGTTATTACTTATTTGTTATTTGTTATTACTTACTTGTTATTTGTTATTACTTAATTGTTATTACTTAATTGTTATTTGTTATTACTTATTTGTTATTTGTTATTATTTATTTGTTATTTGTTATTACTTATATAATATTACTTATTTGTTATTACTTACTTGTTATTACTTAATTGTTATTTGTTATTACTTATTTGTTATTTGTTATTACTTATTTGTTATTTGTTATTACTTACTTGTTATTACTTATTTGTTATTACTTACTTGTTAATACTTATTTGTTATTACTTATTTTTTATTTGTTATTTGTAATAATAAGTGCCCGATCACCCTTCCTACTATGGGCAGACTGCAATTTTTATTACTTATTTTTTCTTACTTACTTGTTATTACTTATTTGTCATTACTTATTTGTTATTACTTAGTTGTTCCAGCACCCATGTAAGGGGGATGTTACATGGGTGCTGGAACACCATTCTAACGGGAGCCCTGCATTTGTTCTTAGTCTGTCAGAGCAATCGTCGGAAGTATTCTGTTATGGTTGTCAGAAAAAAATACCAAAAGCTTACCGGTTCTTTTTCGCCGCCCCGAAGATGAGTAATTGGGGTGGGGGGGTGGGGGGGGGGGTTGTAACGTGATTTGCTCCAAATGTAATGGTTCATGCATGACCGGACTGATAAAATATTCAACTCGTATCATCAATAAAGAAAGCCGTTGTTTGATGAATGCCTTAGTGGTATAGCTGGAGTAATAGTCAGCAGGGATTACAGTTAAAAAAATCAATAGGTCGTGTTGATTTACTCGTGGATAAATTCATGTTGTAATTTGTACACGCCAAAATCAGTTGGGTTAAAAAAATCAACCCAAACCGTTTCCATACGTGGGCAATCGGGATTAAGCGCCTAACTCAGGGATACAACACAGTTGCCCCCGATGGGGACTGAACCGTAGACCGTTCGATTTGAAATCCAATCTCGGAAATCATATGAAACCAAACCTTTTGAGAGAGTTGACCCCTTAAAATGTGATGGTATTTACTAGCCGGTTTTTCAACATCAATTGGAAGAGTCCATATTTGTTATTTGGGGATAAACCAATTTGTTTGGGTATAAGTTGTGTCGAAATGTGTACTTGTGAGCAGCGGTATTTTGATGCGCAAATCGTGATGCTGAAATTGATCAATTATTAACAAATAATGATTTCATAACGATAACAGAGTCGTGGCATCAAACAAAGAATGAAATCATACTACCGGGTTATACTTGCCTTGATATGAGCCGCGGCGTCTCCCAACGTAAAAAGGGGGGCGTTGCGTTCTACTATCTTGACAAATATAAACCATTCTTTCAGCAATCATTCTGTGTCGACAAATTATCGCTAAGAGTGCAATTCGATGGCAAAATGCTCAATTTGCAGACCCCGGTTGTTTTTGTTTTTTGTGTTTTTAGCCCCACGATCAAACTCGAAAATTCTATATTTGCGAATATTGAACAAAACCTGGTGGAGTATGGGTGTGACGATCTAATTCTACTAGGGGGTGATTTCAGCGCCCGAACAGGAGAAATGTCTGATTGCATCACGGATGATACCACACTGCACCTCCCACTTCCCGATTTCTACACCGTTGACTCTTGCACTAACCGTTTTAGCTCAGACAAAATGACTAATAGTTATGGAAGAAAGCTTCTGGCCCTTTGTCAAGCAGCAAAACTGAGAGTAGTCAATGGGAGGAGTAAGGGAGATGCAATGGGTAACTTTACCAGCTACCAATATAATGGAGCTAGTGTCGTAGATTATATAACAGTATCAGGTAAATATTTATCCGATGTAGATTATTTCTGTGTTAAAGAGCCAACTAAGCACTCTGACCACCCACTGGCAATTGGCGCTACACTTAAACAATCTATGCCATAATCTTCAGACCAAAAACGCTCCAAAATACAGTTACACCCAATTTAAGTATACCCTAAAATGACCAAAGATAGCCCAACGAGAGCTTTAGAGGTATTTTTGCGGCAAAACATTCAGTTTAAAAAATCGGCAGTTTATAATGAAAAATTACACTAATGACGATTCTGGTACAGAAGAAGCAATAACTGATTTGACTGTTGTTCTGAACGACATAAACAATCTGGCACCCATGAAAATTTTGCGTGCCCCTAAAAAGAATAAACCTAAAAGGAAATTATCCTTTGGATGAGGAGGTTAGGAACAAGGGCCGACAAAGGAGTAAACACGAAATTCAACCATTTGTATTTTGACGTTATCACAACTGTGCGTAATAAACCTGATGTGAAACGGCGACGCTAACTGATTCATTTGTAATTGTGATGTTTTGAGACTAAGCTGTGATGGTGTAGCTGTGTTATCTATAGCGTCCTGATGAAGGCCTAGAGCCGAAAGCTTGGTGAAGAGTTGTTACGATGCTGTATAAAAGGAAATGGTTTGATGATGAATGCAAACATCTAAAATACGCCACGCAAAATTCACTTACGACTCTTCAGCAAAACCATCAGTATAGATCTCTGTTGCAAAAGTTTTTTCATTGTAAGAAAATGTATAAAAGAGCAACGAAGAACGAAGAAAAAATCCAAAATGCACTTCAAAAACATATGGAAAACCTCGAAAAATTATCATCTTTAGATCAAAAAACCTATTGGCAGACAATTAAGTCCCTTCGAACAAACAATGATGAGATCAATCAACTAGACTCGGACAAGTCTGTTGATTTCTTTATAACGCTTTTGTGTCGATCACAAACCCACGAAAATACATCCAATGTTATAAACACAGAAGTGGATATAAAACACCCATTGAATAATGACAAAATCTCGGCTACCGAAATAATGCACTCTCTGAGAAGTCTAAAAACAATAAAGCGACCGGGTGTGATAACATTTCAAACGAACTCTTAAAAATAATAGTCCCGCATATGATTGATCATGTAACTAAATTATTTAATCGGGTATTTGAATCACATCATTATCCCCCTTGATGGAGTAAATCTGTTCTCACCACATTATATAAGAAGGGTGATCGAAACGATCCCAGTAATTATAGAGCTGTTGCCGTAAGCGGTGCTCTAGGTAAGCTATTCAACAGAGTTATCAACGAGAGGATTAATACCTATCTTGAAGATAATTCCTTGATTAGTGAAAATCAGTTTGGGTTTAGAAAACACCGTAGTACTATTGACAGCGCCTTTATTCTTAAAACAGCTATAAACAAATATAAAAAACTTAAACAACCGTTATATGCTGTTTTTGTTGATTTTAGAAAAGCATTTGATACAGTTGATAGAAACATTCTTTTTGATAAACTACACCGCCTCGGGATACAGGATAATGTACTTAAAAATTTAAAATCCCTATATAGTTCAGGTTACTATCAAATAAAAACTTCGCAAGGATTAAGCCCGCCCTTAATGTCAACGGTTGGTGTCAGACAAGGATGTGTGATCTCATCCACGCTCTTCAAAATCTTTATCGACGACATTGGCTTAATCTTTGATGAAAAATGTGATCCCGTCCGTTTACATACCATGAATCTAAGTCACTTGCTATTTGCCGACGATTTAGCGATCATCTCAAACTCGTCTTGGAGACTACAGAGAGCAATGGATAACTTGAATGCCTACTCCACTAAAACACACTAAGCGGAAATGCTGACAAAACTAAAGTTATGATTTTTCAATCGCGAAAGAATAAGGACGCCCATGGTTTTCATATTGGGAATAATGAGCTTATGCACGCCCATCAGTACACACATCTGGGACTTTCGTTTACATCCAACAGTGAACTACAGAATGCGCAACAAGATCTCAAACTGAAAGGTTTAAAAGCCCGCTTCAGTCTGAACAACAACTTTAAAAGAAAGTGCCTTCCGCCTGTTTCGGTTTACCAATAACTATTCAACACCCTGATAAAACCCATCCTCTTATACGGCAGTGAATTATGGGCCACGGAAATCTACGATGCTAATATTGATAAATCTCCATGTGAAACCGTTCATATTCAGTTTTGTGAGTTAGTCCTGGGTGTGAACAATAAATCATCGGACCATGCAGTGAGAACTGAACTTGGACTGTATCCACTGCACATAGACGCCAAAATCCAGTTGGCTAAGTTTGTATCGAAATTACATGATCTCCAAACCCCTTCCTTACTATCAGAAGCTAGAACTGAATCCGAGAATTACACAATGCCGGACCCAATATTGGTTAAATATCAGCAGCTTACAGCCAATTATAATCCTGAAAAAAAATCTGAACAGAAAATCCCGTTTCAACCTGTGAAATACATAACAATAAGAGAAAATCTGGAAGAGACCCATTTAAATAATTTTGATAATGCTATATTTGACAACAGGAAAAATTGAAAAAATAAACTGAGAACGAGAGTTTAAGAACAAATATCACCTGGAGCCTTATTTGCTCTATACAACACCCCCGAGGGGAGCAAGATATTTACTCGTTTGCGTGTAAGTAACCACAAACTTATGATAGAAAAGGGGAGGCATAAGCAACCACTCAACAAAGTTAGTGAACGCTTCTGCGCGGTGTACGGCTCAGGTGCAGTGGAAACAGAATGGGACTTCGTTATGGAGTGCAGTGAATATTGTATATACAAAGCAATCTGCCTTTGTTCTGGTGTATTTGCTTAATAAATCTTATCTTATCTTATCGTGTAGTATTATTGGTTAAGTGTAATGGCCTCGGTAAATGTTGTGGCCAAATAAAGCAATCGTGCCCACACCAGTGGCGTAGCCATGGGGAGGGGCAAAAGAAAATTCAGTCACCCCCCCCCCACCCCCCCCCCCCCCATGTTAACTCATATAGGGAACACAGGCAAGAAAGTTTAATATCTAGCAATTTCCTTGATTCTGAGTCCGTTTGTGTCCATACTTTATAAGTTGTGAAAGGCATCAATAATTAGGCCTAATTATTGATGCCTTTCACAACTTATAAATCATGAACACAAACGGACTCAGAGTTAAGGAATTTGCGTTCTCATTTGTCTCGAGTTTAAAGGGGGAGCCGGTGGTGCAGCCCACCCCCAACGAGAGGGGGCACACTCTCGTATGCCTGCCACCATATTGCCGCTGCGGGACTCGGATGATGCAGCGAATCATGGGCATATTCTGTACCCCCCCCCCTAGATATTACTCTTGCCCACCCCCACCCCCCCCCCCCCCCCCGTAACTTTGATATCCTGGCTACGCACCTGGTCCTCACTGAGAGAAATCCATGCCAAATTGTGTTACAAGTGGAACCAAAACCCGTCAAAGAACCAAAATAAATGAGTCCTCGTGTGATCTAGAACCAGGCAATTTCATATAGATATAGATATATATAACATAATGTTATGTTATGTTATGTTATGTTATGTTATGTTATGTTATGTTATGTTATGTTATGTTATAGAGTTGTCTGTCTTGCCGTTGTTGCGCAATTTAACCCTTTACCTAACGAATCGGCAGCCTTCGCCCGTGTAATTTACAAATTAAGAAGTTAAAAAAAAAATAAAAATAAAAAAGTGTTAACGCATGGATAGCCCAATTGAAAACGTGTTTCTGATGTTGCTTTGTCGCCATTTTTAACCCTTTCCGACTACGGTTATCGTGACATTTTAACGTTACGAAGAATCAACTTTTGGCGACGTCAAACGCAATCGTTAGCCCTTTGAACCCTGGTGGTATCTTCATATCAGCTCAATGACAGCAACAGGAAGAGTCCATATTCATTATTTGGGAGTAGACCAATTAATATTTGCAACGTGCAGTCTTGTGGCTGCACGTTGAAAATATCGATTGGTCTACCACACACATGCACTTAGCATTCATCCTATTCAATGAAATTATGAAGTATCATGGACGAAAAAGCGCCCGCTCGGGTTCAAAGTCGGAGTCCATAATATTACTTACACTAGTCGCAACGCACGGAAATATTCGTACGTAATATTACGAACCGTAGTAGCAAAGCGTTAAAAATTCAACTCTAAGCGGCTTTTTATTTTACTTATACAATGCCAATAGGCCTTGACAGTCCTCCAATTAATGTGACAGAACGAGGAACCAAAACACGTGTATTTTTTTGGTTTCATGTAACCAAATTTGGTTCTCCTACCAGGACAATACGTTACCGGAAATGCACCGATGGGAGGGTGGGATGGGGGGATCCGAAGAAAGTTCCGAATTCTCGCACTGTACGAACGCGGCTTCCTTGCATCTGCGCCGTCAGTTGCAGGCCACAGAGGAATTTCATTTCGATGGAATTTTTGTATCATCTTCATCACCCCTTCTGCAAAAATGGTTGTCATAAAGGCCATAGTCTGGCTCAATAGGGGAAATTTTCAGATTAAAAAAAGGTTGTTTCCTTGCATCTGAGCGATCTTTTGCAAACTAGTCTGCTGGTATATCGACATGCCCTCCATGTGGACTGCCAATGGCAGTGACAGTTCGATAAACCGTAAGTCTATGTTGTCAGATATCCATTTCGCCTCATGGTCATTTTCACGAACTTTCATGCACCAACTGGTGTTAGGTTGCATTAATTTTGCGGTCATAGAGGCATTCAATAAGGAGGCCCACCGGGAATTTTCCAGATGGATCAATAATGTAAGTCAGAGAGCACAATAGTGCATTGCATTATTATTATTATTATACCGCTAGTCCGCCTGTGCCTTTGTACATTAATTAGCCTAATCTAAAGGTCTGGTGTAAGAGTTAATAACTGACATTTTTTCAGACACCAAGGATGATTAAAATCGTTCCTGGGCAATTACATGTGAGGAAAGTGCAGGGGAATTCTCCAGAGAAATCCTTGAAAGTCCTGGATATTTGTTTTCTCGGGCTGTTACTACTGCTGTTAATGTCCTTTTTAGTAGAATCAATCACCGCCCCTCCCTAGAGAAGTCCTTGAAAGTCCTGGATATTTGTTGTTTTCAGTTGGCTCTGGTTAAGCCTTCACTTTGGTGGTCCTTGATCCCTAATGAAGTATTCATGGTACTCCAATTGGCATTGGAGCGCCCCTTCTCCCAACAGGAAGAGACACCGAACCCTCACTTTCAACTCAGTGCGAGGTGAAATGAGGTTGGGGATACTACTCCCCCCCCCCCCCCCCCCCCCCACCAACACACACACTTCATTTGCTCTGCCTATAATAAACCAGGTGACAAACGTGAAACAGAAAGAACAGCCTGTACAGTCGAAAAGGATACACACAGTAGTGTCTGAAACTCATTCAATAAGACAGCCATGCCCGTCGATCAGTATCAACGTAAATCGTCATTCAAGAGTTAATATTTAAAAAAAATTGATCCATCACATATAGCTTAACATAGCATAACATAACATAACATTTATTAGCATAAAACATCCTATGCAGGACAGTATGCGATAATCTACAAGTAACATGAACAAAAGTAGAACTCAAAATATTACAACTTCATCCACCAATTTTCCATGATCAAAATACTATATATGTTTTTTATTAATTTCATACGCAAAAGATCGTGGAGATGTGAACTAAAATTTCCAATACACATCACTAAACATATCATAATCGTCTGGCGAATGACGTCTTCTTGGGACGATGTCGACGAGCTCTAACCAACGACGCGTTACTAGCCATGTTTTGGAGGCGAAAATTAAAATATTATTCGTTATTCGAGATTTGCAAATGTCCTCCTCCAGTGTGTTTAGTGAAGGATTAACATGATTTATCTTCATATAAATTTGTCGACCTCAAGAATGGACGCTTCCAAGACCAGCCATTATTTTATCGACATGGACGACAGCATTTTACAGAAATGAGTTAAATAGAATCCATACCTACATAATGAATTGTGTCGAGACGAGGAATTAATTTTTTATTTCATTTTTTTTTTTGGGGGGGGGGGGGGGGGGGGGTAAACACGCTTTCACCAGCCGGAGTCACACAGTGTCAGGCAGATTTTACATGTGGAGGAAGCCAGAGTACCCGGAGAGACCGACTGAGCAGTTCTCAGACTCGCCAATTTACTAACCCGACCCGTGCAGAGTTAGCGGCGTGCACCATCGACATGCAGTACTCTTAGGACAGAGCACCACCGTGCCCCCACGTGGGTAATTGAGGCTAAGTGTCTTACTCAAGGAATCAACTTAGTTACCGCTGGTAAGGATGTAACTTTCGGTTTAAAACCCTTTACCTAACATGAAAAGCAGACGACACTTGCAAAAAAAATTCTTGAATAACTAAATTTTTTCATTTTTTGTCTCAAAAACATAGGTTATGACCCCTCGTTGGAACGAGCTCGACGAGCTCGTTCCAACGAGGGGTCATAACCTATGTTTTTGAGACAAAAAATGAAAATATTTTGAAAATTAATTGGCGATTTTTGAGAATAGCGCTGGCCGGTTTTGGCCGTTACGTTGGGTAAAGGGTTAAAGTCCAATACGTTAACCACTGAGCCATCGAACTGACTGACCTAGAATTATAATTTTTCCATTCTGAAAGATAGATGGGGTTTTTATAGGACTTGTAGTACATTTTTCCCATAGCTTTCCATAGTTTTTTTCGTTACCTGCACTACAAATTTTCCATAGCCCTACACCAGTTAAACGACAGAATAATGCACAGGAAAATAAAGATGTGGAGATTTATCTGTACCTTCACTTTTATAACCAACAGCGATGAGGATCCAACAAGCTAATCTACTATTCAAGGACCACTGGGTATTCTACACGGTGGTCCACGAATTGCAGATTAGTTTGTTAATTCATCAAGTTTCTATCGATGTAAGAGTTAAGGATGCAGATATATTTTGGCTACATGCTTTTCAAAATAGAACTAAATGGTAGGGGCTCTCCTAAATACCAGAAAGGCACAAGACCCCGCACCTCTAAATTACACTTGCGCAGTGTTTTGCGGTGAAATATTTTATTTCCTGTAATAATCCTTACAGGAAACAAGAATAGAAGTGAATTCATTCTCATAGTCGCCTATGTCTTGGCGCCCCTGTGGGGGGGGGGGGGGGGGGGGGGGGGGGGGTCAGGTATTTAGTATTTTCCTCCCAAATTTACGAGAGTGCCCCTCCCGCTGAACGGGAAACACCTGTGATGGTGTGTTGAAAGGATGCTTTCGCGACATTTGAAACAGTGTTCTTTAAACAAGTAATACACTACCCTCTACTTTGCTTCTTCCTCTCCCATAAAGAGATTCTCTCCCAAAATACCCACAGTAGCATCCCCACCGTTGAATAACTGGCTATTTGTTGCCTCCCTCAAACCTATATGCAATGAAGGAAACTCGAGTATGGTTAGCCGAATCATTTAACCCTTCCTAACACAAAAGACAGACGACACTTATAAATAAAATTCTTGAATAACTTTTTTTTTTTCATTTCTTGCGCCAAAAACATAGCTTATGACCCATCATTGGAACGAGCTCAACGAGCTCGTTCCAATGAGGGTCATAAGCTATGCTTTTGCGGCAAAAAATGAAAAAAATAATGAAAATTGGATGGTGATTTTTGTGAATAGTGCTGGCCAGTTTTGGCCGTTACGTTGGGTGAAGGGTTCATGGATGTAAAATTACGAGTAAAATTCCGAGTTAACTCCCTTGATTAAATCTTAAATTTCGTTGTTGAGCTGAAACGAGAGCGAATTTGAAAACTCAAGTTTTAGTTTTTCTGCTTAAACCTAAAATAATCTGGAAATGGGGTATTTTCTCTGAAAACAGTGAGCAAATGTAATTTAGAGGAGGTTCTGGGGTAAATCTGAGAGCTTCGGGGTGGGGGGGGGCTGGTATTTGGAAGAAAAATATTAAACACCAGACCCCCACCCCTCCCCCCGGAAACGCTTAGACGAAGACGTCTTTTTAGAGTGTAAAGAGTTTAAATTCACTTCTACGTTGTTTGTAAATGCTTACCAAATACTAGAAATGAAATACTTTCTCTAAAACACCTCGCAAGTGTAATTTAGAAAGGGGTTCTGTGCGGTTCTGGTATTTTGGAGAACCGAATGGTGGGATGGATGCTCAAGAATTTTCATTATGGTCAATAACAATACAAAATTCTACAACCAATCCTTTGTACATGTATACCCCTCCCAGAACCTGCGCGAATGCCACTGGTTGTACTTGTGATTTGAGACATATACATATACACCAACATAAAATATGAATTTTCAAAGCCTTTCCAGAGCCTGTTAAAAAAAAAAATTAAAAAAAAAATTTAAGATTCCATAAGTTTCCAGGTCCCGGAAAATGAAATTTCACTTTCCCATAACTTTTCAGGAGTTTCCATATCCTGTATGAGCCCTGGAAAGTGTTTGTTCTATTGATGACGAACACTCCTCTATCAGCTATCAGTATTCCCTGGATTACACAATGACCCTTCACCTGACTAGGTTTATTGGACGACATTTTAAATCCAATATTTTGAATAAATAAATACCCCCCCCCCCCCCCCGGCATAGCTTTTGGCTAACTGGAGCAAACTCAACGAATTCGTTCCAGTGAGGGGTCACGACGTGTTGGTGACAAACATCGAAATAATAATAATAATAAAAATTTGAATTGCGATTTCTCTTAACTGGTGGGATGCTAGAAACCAGTATCAGGGCTTCAATACGAAGAACAGGTACCCCAGCATAAAGCTATCATATTCTGTGGATGTGCTTCATATTATCTTAGAAGTGACAATACTTAATCTATATAGGTTTGCCTTGTTATAATTTATGGGAGAGTACCTCTTGGCACTCTCCCGTAAATCATAACAAGGCAAAGACACATGAACAAATTTTGATGACCAAAAATAACTTAGCACTCTACCAGTTAACAGTGATGTCTGTATATGCCGTCGCCCAGGGTTAAAGGGCCAAACAGTTGCAGTGGTTTCCGTAAAAGGATAAAATGGCCTATAGTTGGTCAGTTTGTCGGTGACTATTTTAAAATGTACTAAAGCAAATGAAACATTTTTTAAAAAATCTCCAGCCCCTCGCCTCATTAGCCGAACAAATTTGAAAACGAGATAAACACGTACAAACACCAGACATTCCTCTGTGGTCTAACATACCATTGTTAATTGTCCAGTTGACTTGTATTCTTTTTCAGTCTAAATTTAAATTACAACCGTGTTTTAAGGATAATTAGATTTTTTTGTTTTCCAGACATTCCACCCTTTCTGTCAACACTTAAATGATACACTTCCTTGTTTTGAGTTAACCCTCCACCATCAGTCAGAAAACAATATATCACCTTAATAACACGTACTGCACTGAATAATGATTTCGCGTGGTAAAAGGGTCATGACGTGGTCGCTCACGCGTTATGTCATAACATAACATAACATTTATTAGCATAAAACATCCTATACAGGAGAGTATGCGATAATCTACAAGTAACATGAACAAAAGTAGTACTCAAAACATTACAATTTCATCCACTAATTTTCCATGATCAAAGTACAATATTTTTTTTTATTAATTTGAAATGCAAAAGATCGTGGAGATGTGAACAAGAATTTTCAATACACATCACTAAACATATAATCGTCTGGCGAAAAAATCCCGGAACACGCTGCAGATTTTATGGCATAAACTGGAGGTTCTGTTTTCAAATATTAATTTGAATTTCTCAAATTTACTCAGATCACTAAAACCGTCAATCTCACTGTTGATCAGAACAAATAGTTCTGATCGAAGCTCTGAATAACGTGAACATTCCATAAGAACATGGTATTCGTTTTCTATTTTCCCAGAGTTGGCTTCATGATAACCATGGTGCCTCTTACCACGGAAGAAGAGAGTAAGTTTGTACAATGTGGTGTACAATAAAAGATCATGATTATCGTGAAACATTCAATGTGCAAATATAGATCAGGCGAGTAGCAAAGATTCTATAATAGAGGGTGCCCTAGCCAGGTTTTTTTTTGGTGGGGGGAGGGGGAGGGGGAGGCAAACAGGATATTTGGAAGGCCGTGCTGATGGGGGTGGAGGCCTCTCCTATTCATAACTACACTAGAGGATGTAGAAGCCGGAGCGTCCAAGTAAGGACTAGGCCTCTCACCCTTTTAGGGCTCTATATGTTTTTTAAAGTTCCATTGGGCCAGGTTTTTTTGTGATGTGGGCGGGGGTGGGTACTGATATAGAGGCGCAGGTGCTCAATAAAAGTGACCGTGGGAGTGTGTTTTTGCGGGAGAGGGGGCGGTTGAAACCTTCTCATGGTTATTGTCTCGCGGTGAGAAAATTGAATTTGAAAAACTGATGAAATGAAGAATGAGACGGAATGTGGGTGGGAATATTTTTTTCTATTTCAATCATCTTCCAAACCAAAGGCTTCTGTCTGAAAGATGACTGCAGTAGAAGATATATACCAACCGGTTGCAGATTCCATCGGTCAGATGAAACAAAATATGCTCACATATTTGTATAGAGAGACGTAACTATGGGGTGGGGATTGTACCACCAGTAATTTTTCAGTAGTGACATTTCCATCAGGGTTGGCGTCGTAGACATCGATTCGCTCTTGCTGGTAATCAAGTACTCTCTTACGTCACTAGATTTATATTTCTTGACTTGTATGATGCGTGCAGTCTGTCTAATGCAGGTCTGTGGCAGATTGGGGATTTTGGCAGGCCTGGCAGTCTAAAAACTCAAGGAGTGCAAAATAGTTACCCTCTTCAGCTGGTTTGGGAGTGTAATTGCACCTGAAATTTTCAATGCAAAAACTTGTATGCTATTTTGGTTATATTCACTTCAAGGTATTAATATTGCGACTGAAAAATAGTGCGACATTCAGCTACATAGTGGAAAAATTGGCACACACATCTTCTCATTATTCAAAATGTTGCATTCATTTCTTATGTGGCTGTCTTCTACACTCAAAATTTTATCGAAATGCGACACAGAATGGGTCATGAATTATTGCGAATCAATGCAACATTAACAAATCGGCCCTGAGGGGACGAAATGATAATAGATTTTAAAAGCAGTCCCAAACAGGTCTGGCATTCCCGAAAATCAAGGGGTGCAAAAAGTGCCCTCCTCAATTTTTTCTAGGCGTGCAGCAGTCCTGCACTCCTAAAGAATGTCAGGTTCCCAACATGGCCAGTTTTGAGTCCAGTACGTGCTAATTAAATAAGAGGTTGGAAAGCCCATGCATCACGACTACATCTAGGTATCCATAAACAAATTCCTGATTTTTTTTAAAAAATGTAATCCCCATTGACAAACATTCCTACATCATCAAGTCATGCCTTATTCAGTTGGGATGTTTCTTTAGTCGAGACTTGAGTCATGCAAAATCACTATACACCCGCACACACTCCGACAGCATTTCAATTGTATTTTCTAGAATTGTATTTTCTAGTTACGACTTTAAATGGGTTGAAATGAACCATTGGAATTTCAACGATGTGGCAATTTGCCAGTTGGCAAATTGTCATATCTTTTAACATGCTAATGATTCATTTTAGTCAGTTATATTAATCAGTAGAAAATACAATTCTAGAAAATACAGTTGTAAAAGTTGTATAGTATTGGCTGTAGAACAGCTACACAAACACACGCAGAGTGGATACAAATAGGCATTGACAGCGAGCAACATAAACACTGGCCCCAACCCCTACAAAACAGATGCCAGCATGGCCGCTGCTCGTGGCTTGACCCCATCCCGGCCGACTCACAAGAGATTTATAATCACGGCAACAGACTCTATTTTATCTATACAACCGTAGAGCACTATGTGTGGATTTAAGGCTACGTGGGTGGACTGGTGGTGCTTACTAAACACCCCACCCTGCTTCCACCACTTCAATTCTGCCAATATCCCTCTATCATTTTACTTCCTCAATTCGGTTGCAAAAACGAAACATTTACCCTTTGTCTACACTGAGTGAGTATGGGACTGCTTATACACGGAGTACATTTTTTTCTCTCACAAATGTTCCTATTGTGCCATACCATTCTGATTATATTATTGCTAGGTATAGTAAACATAGACTAAACAAACTAATCGAGAGCAACGTGTCATTTAGCATGGGGAGAGTTAAAATAAAAAGGCTTCCCGTTATAAAGGTTACCCTATGTGTCATTCGGTCATTTGAGAGAAAAGAATGAAGATGATAAAAGAAGAATTATTTGTTCTTGCATTCTGCGTCTTCAGTACAGGTAAGTTTTCAATTTAGGTTTTGATATCTTCCTCTGTTAATATTCACTCGAGGACCCAAACGACTCATTTCACAATTTTTGATCATTATTCTTTTTTCTATTCATTTTTTTCTTCAAAGATTATCTGTAGGCCTACACACACAGAAATCTGCTAAGCTCAGGCAAACTAAGTCATAATTCTAGGGACTCAAAGTACATTCCAGAACCAACGTCTAAAATTATTTTTAACTGGTAGAGTGCTAAATTATTTTTGGTCACCAAAATTTGTTCACCTGTCTCCAGGAATGTGGTGACAGGGGGGTGGGGGAGGGGTGTCTCAACTACCCAGCTAGGAGTACTTTTTTACAATAGTTGGAAATTCCGAGGTAAAAAATCAAATGGTTGGAAATTCAATAAATTAACATTGTTCATGAAAAATATTAAAATTCAAACTAATGATGAGAAATTTTGATCTTTTATTTCCAACTGGAAACTTGAGTTTCAAATTTCCGACTCTAAAGTTGACATGGCCTCAAAATTTCAACTCTGACATCAATCCGGTAAATTTTCTGACCCAGACACATTATAAATGATGCTTTTTCTGTTTCAGGACTAGTGAAAATTTTCAGAAGGGTTCATAACCCCTTACCCAATGCAAACGATTTCAAAATTCATTATTTTAAATATCATTTTTTTAATTTTTTAAAAAAATTTCAACAAAACCATATCATGTGACCTCTCGTTGGAACAAGCTCGTTCCAAAGAGGGGTCACATGATATGGTTTTGTTGAAATTTTTCGAAAAATAATATTTTTTCAGCAGCTGTATTTGCTTATTACGTGGGCGGATGCGGGCAATTCGTTGGGTAAAGGGTTAAAAGATATCACCCAGCGCTGCAGAGCAACCATCTATCGAAACCACTCACAGTTGGAATTTACACCGGTGGCACCCCCCAGCTGAAACCCTCTAGCCACATCCTTGCCTGTCTCTCCCTTGTTACAATTTATGGGAGAGTGCCTAGGCACCACTCACAGTTGGAATTTACACCGGTGGCACCCCCCAGCTGAAACCCTCTAGCCACATCCTTGCCTGTCTCTCCCTTGTTACAATTTATGAGAGAGTGCCTAGGCACTCTCCCATAAATTATATCAAGGTGAATCCACACAGACTAAACACTTTCACTTCAAAGATAGTATGAAGCATATCCACCTGATATGAAGTCTTTAAGTTCAGTACCTACACTTCAGAGTAAAGCCCAAATATGGGCTTCCGGCACTCTACCAGTTAAACATCTTTGTTCTTTGTGTAATACCAACTGACAATTCTTATAAACATACTCCAAATCAATAATGCCTGCTCCTGACATAGGTCCTTGGGAAGCTCACTCAGAGAGCTTCCCAAGAACCTGTGTTAGATGTGCATATTATTTCTGTAAATTAAAAAAATGTTATTTTGATACAAAAACACAAATATCACAGCTTTTTAGTACACATTTTGACCAAATTGATTCAAGCAATTTCCTAAGTATATTTTTTCAAGGACTTTCGGTTACTTTTTCCAAGAAAGTCTGAAAAAATATTGAGTAAAGACTTTTCTCACTGGATCCATGAAATTAGCTCTGTCAAACAAGACTGAATTGGTTGAATGCCTAGTAGTACAGTGGAGCTCACTTAATTGGATATCTCTCAATTGTATATCCTGCTAATTGAATATAATTTCCCAACACAAAACCATTTACCATTCCTCCTGTACAAATTTGACCTGTTAATTGAATATAGGTAAAAGAGTAATCTCCTGTTAACTGAATAACAAATCTTGAAAATGTCGAGAAATTACCCTTACTCTCCCCAGTTTTCCTTTGGTTATAGACCTATTTGGCCCCAGTACATCCAATATAGGCATTTAATCTATTATATCTTGTTTGACAGAGCTCATGGAGCTCTGTCAAACAAAATATGATAGAATAAATGCTAAGTTTATCTCTAGGATACAGGAAGGTGACACAATCCCTGTTAATTGAACATTCCTGTTAATTGAACAATTTTCATTGGCAAAGTGGCTATTCAATTAACAGGGTTCCACTGTATTATAGAAAAAATTGCAGGTTGAAATTTCGATAACCATTTTCCTTTAAGGCAACCTACTATATGATAGCATCTTCTGCAAATGGTCATTTTTGTATTGGTAGAGAAGGCACGAACTGATCTATTATACAAGCTGTTTGGGCTGTTTGAGAACTGATTATATTACTGCATGTCCTCCTAAATTTTCATTAACCCTTTACCCAACGTAATGGAAAAAAACAGCCAGTGTTATTCATAGAAATCACCATTCAATTTTGATTAATTTTTATTTTTTATCTCAAAAACTAAGCTTATGACAACTCATTGGAACGAGCTCATTGAGCTCGTTCCAATGAGGGTTCATAGGCTGTGTTTTTGATGCAAAAATGAAAAAAAATTAGTTATTCAAGAATTTGGTTTCGTAAAGGGTTAAGTTGTCCATTTTTGTCCCCTGAAAATTTTTTCAGGGGATTATAGAAATCAGCGGTGTCCATCCGTGCCTGCATGCATGCGTGCGTCCGTCTGTGCTTCCGTCCCACTTGGTGTCCCCATGATAACTCCAGTTTGGTTCATTTGACTGGAACCAATTTTGGTATGTGCCCTTCTTAGCCCAAACCACAGGTCAAGTTCGAATATGGGTTCGGCCAGATTATTTTTGTTAGAGTTATACCCCTTTTTTGACTTAGAAATTTCAAGATTTGCGGTGTCCAGATGATAACTCCAGTTAGGATTATTTGATCGGAAAGAATTTTGGTATGTGATTTTCTGGGGTAATAATACAGGTCAAGTTCGAATATGGGTTCGGACTGATCATTTTTACTAGAGTTATGCCCCTTTTTCGACTTGTTTTTTCGGGGGGACATGTGGCCGAGTGACCTTTTATTTATGTACAAATTTGCTGATGGTTAACCTGGCTACAAACCCCCTTGAAAATCTCCAGATCTTTCAGTCCACCCAACCTGCCTGCCCCTGGTCAACTAGGTAGATAGAAATTTTTCCGGTGTTATGTCGAGACCCTTGAATATTTTAAAAAATTAGCACTGCATATCATTATTGGATGCCACAAGTGGCTCGCACCAATGAATTACATTCCTTATTCGGTCAGAAATTGGTATTGTCGTGACAATCATACCCAAACTGGCAGGAAATTTTATTGAAAGATGGATCTCTTAAAGATGCAGTCTCTGATTTTAATTGGCAGCTGGCATTTACCTGCACCCATTCCATCATTATGAATATCAACCAACATTGTGGACCCAAATTATTCCAGACAAGACAGGAAATTTTCAGACAAACATGTTAGTATGCATTATGTGTGACTGGGTGTATCTACATGCCTGATCTGAGGTACAACAATTGTTGTACAATTTTGATACAAAAAATCCCTGGTCAAATTTATAATCAACAATTTTTTGTTTCAGCATGTTCATTGAACTTCATGTTCTGGGACCTACTTTTATTCTGAAGCATGGAGTGAATTGCTAATATCATTTTATTTTTCATTAATGCTGCAGACTTGCCCACTGATGGTGTTAATTGTACATAAATATTCTATTCTAGTCTGTACCCAAGCAGCAAATAAAAAGAGTTGATGACATCTTTATTGCATACAAGGGGGTAAATCCCTGGAAGGGGGGGGGGGGGGGGGGGGGAGTGATTAGCTCCCCTCCAAAGAAAGTTCAATAAAACAAATATGAAAAATATAAATATAAACAGTAACTGTAGAACAGAGAATGTGAATGTGGCCAAATGCAAATTAATCAGTACTTTGTCACTCTATACAATATTTGTATGTGAAAGTTTAAACCTTTACCCAATGCAGATGATATCACAATTTATTATTTTAAATATCATTTTTTAAATTTTTTCAAAAAATTTCAACAAAACCATATCATGTGACCCCTCCCTCTTTGGAATGAGCTCGTTGAACTTGTTCCAAAGAGGGGTCACATGATATGGTTTTGTTGAAATTTTTCGAAAAATAATATTTCTTCAGCTGCTGAATTTGCATATTACACGGGTGGATGTGGGTGATTCGTTGGGTAAAGGGTTAAAAAAAAATTCTTAATGTACACTCAAGTTATCATCTGGATAATCGGAAATTTAACTACCTTCACTGCTATATGGCAAACCAATGTTTTCAGCACTGAAAATTTCCAAAAATGTAGTTGAAAATTTAACCAACTATAGTTGGTATAGTTGGTTCAATATTTGTCCAAGTGCAAAATAGTGTCATAGAACAGATTTCCAGGTGAAAAAAATGATAATGAGGAAGATTTACTATGATGAGGGAGGTACTTTCGAAAGAAGAATTTTTCTTTTAATAGCCAAAATCATGAAATGAACAATTTTTTCACTAAGCCAAGGGGAATAACTCTAGAACAGCAAATGCGAATATGACCACATCCAAACATGAAGAATTATCTCAATGCATACTCAAGTTATCATCCGGAATCATAAAATGAACTATTATTCACTAAGTCAAGGGAATAACTCTAGAACAGAGAATGCAAATGAGGCCACATTTATTTATTGGTGTTTAAGGTCACATACTTTTGCACAATGGCTAATCGTGACCGTGACAGTTTTATGGGTGGAAAAGCCGGAGTACCCATCAAGCATCGAGGAGCAACTGTCAGCTCAACATTCTAACTCTCTTCAAGCTCCGCTAAAGCAGGGTTACAGCGGTTGAAGACATGTGCACCATTGACGTGCAGTTCGCCTTAGTACACGGCGTCATCATGCCCCCATGTAGGCAACTGGGATAAAGTGCCTTGCCCAAGGACACAACTCGGGTCATCCCGGACGGGGATTGAACTTGGGACTTCTAGCATAGAAATCCAACAGTCTACCACTGAGCCACCGCACTCCCTAAATGAGGCCAAATGTGAACTTGACAGATGGCCAAGGGTAACACTTAATGCCCCTTGCACTTCATATGGGACATAAAAAAGAAAAAGAATCTTTGTTACAAGCTAAGGCATAAAAAGAAATCTTTGTCTCATCAAGCAGTAGTCAGGCATAGCACTTCTGCAAGTAGCAAACTGTCCCAGGCATTCGCTAGTTTGGTTATATGTGATTTGGACCAGCCTTAGGAATTTTGCCACTCATTGTGCCTAATTTTGGTGACTGTATACTCCTTGTGAAAGTAGCTGGCAGGAAAGCATAGTTGTAAAAACGTTGGGCAAATTCATGTCATGGTCAGTCAAACATGAATCCCCACACACACAGAGTATCTGACTATGGTTATGGCCCTGATCCAGTTACATTTGGGGTACAGCGGTCGTTTGTCACATCCAACATGTTTAACTTCATTTCTCCCCACTAAGTATGCTATCCGTCCAACCACAAATTCAATTGTACAATTTGCAGGGAGCCTTCTGAGATGGTGAGTGACAGAGAAAATTACGAAACATTCTACTTTCTTGGTTCACTGCCAATTTTCGGGCTTTCCTCTGCTGTGACTAAATTCAAACTACCATCACTTTTAACTCGATTGACCAAGTATAGTGGAGCCCACTAGTTGGATATCTCTTAATTTATATCCCTGTTAACTGAATATAATTTCCCAACACAAAACCATTTACCATACCTCCAGTACAAATTTGACCTGTTAATTGAATATAGGTTATTAAGTAAACTCGTGTTAATTGAATAAGAAATCTTGTAACATGTCAAGAAATTACCCTGACTCTCCCAAGTTTTCCTTTGTTTATAGGCCTATTTGGCCTCAGTACATCCAATATAGGCATTTAATATATAATATCTTGTTTGACAGAGCTCATGGAGCTCTGTCAAACAAGATATAATAGAATAAATGCTAAGTTTATCTCTAGGATACAGGAAAGTGACAATCCCTGTTAACTGAATTCTCCTGTTAATTGAATAATTTTCATTGGCAAAGTGGAGATTCAATTAACAGGGTTCCACCATATATCAAAGATCTTGGGTCTGAAACATGATAAATATATCAAAAACATAATTCAAATGAAACAACAGGTGCTATGCTGATCATGTTTATTGAGAAACAAACATACATGAATGCTTACATATTTATGTAAAAAATCAATTGCTGTTGTAAAAGTTTTCCATCAATGCAACTTCATCTCTTGCCTCTACTGGCAACTCTTTATAGACAGATAAATAGAGAGTAATCGTTTGACTGGACTGGTGACGTGAAATAATTCATGAGAGGTGAGGGACGTTGTACAAACATGAGTGTGCGAATGCGCACGGGTGTTTTACAATATAGTCCCTCACCTCGAATGAATTATTTCACGTAACCAGTCTAGTCAAGTGATTACTCTGTTTATTACTTTTCATTATTGACGATAATTATATTATTTAACCCTTTACCTAACATAATGGCCAGAGCTATTCTAAAAAATCGCCAATTAATTTTCATTATTTTTTTTTCATTTTTTGTATCTAAAACATAGGTTATGACCCCTCGTTCCAATGAAGGGTTCTAACCTATGTTTTTGAGACAAAAAATGAAAATAATAGTTATTCAAGAATTTTTTTTGCAAGTGTCGTCTGCTTTTCATATTAGGTAGAGGGTTAAAAAAACAATGAAGTCCCCATTTCATCCACGGCAAAGCGTCTTCGTTTGCGTGCACGGATACATGACACAATCGTTGATTGCATAATTCACTTGTGAAGTTATCATTTAATCAAACCAGGAAATCCCAGTTAATCACACTTTGGAAAGTAATAAATGTGTGTAATATCCCAAGATGGCCAAATAAATATGTCATTCAGAAGTCATTCACAAAAATTAAATTTACAAAATCTTCCAATAAATTTAACATCAAGTGTTTGAGGATTTTGCATACAGTGGTGCCCACTTAATTGTATATCTCTTAACCCTTTAACCAACGCACAGGATATCAAAATTTACTTTTGTAATTATTCTTTTCAAAAGTTTCAAAAAATTTTCAACAAAACCATATCATGTGACCCCTCATTGGAACAAGCTGAAACTTTTTTTCAACCGCTAAATTTTAAAATTATGTGGGTGGATGCATTCGATTCGTTAGGTAAAGGATTAACTGAATAACAATGTTAACTGATAGAGTGGTAAATTATTTTCAATGGTGATTTGTAACATGCATATTTTTTTTAAAGATCCCATTCTTCCAGCAAGCGGTGCCTTAGTTCAGTAGAATTTGTACATAAATAATTGTTTTACTGCTATTTATTGGAGAGTGCCTGTTGGCACCCTCTAATAAATTGTCACAGAACAATTTTATTTGAACATTTTTTTCTACTGCTGAGCAAACGACGAAGTAATTCATTCACTGTAAAGCCACAAAAGAGGCTTTCAACACATTTCAATCTAGCCATGATAGTGGCTTCTGGCACTAAAACAGTAAAGTGTATATAACTTACAAATACCAAATCATTTACCATACCTTCAAATCTGACCTGTTAGTTGTATATAGGTGATAGACAAGCCTGAATATAAGCAGCCTGTCATTTGCAAAATGAGGTCCCCCAGAGGATGAATTTGTTGATGCTATCCCATACAGTGGGCCAATTTATCCTGGAGGTACATCTTTCTGTTTTGGTTTGAGACTGTGATTCAGACTGAGGTTCACAGAGGGTACATTTTGTGATGCTACCCTGCTGTGCAGGGTAGCATCACCAAATTCATCCTCTGGGGACCTCATTTTGAAGATGACAGTCTGCTTATTTTCAGGCTTGGTTATAGAATAAATGCCTGTTAACTGGATAAATAAATGACGAGATAAAAAAAAAGCACCAAATGGTGCAATTTGGAGAGAATTTGAGTATTAAAAGATTATCAGTTTTCACCAAAATGGAAAGTCATCTGTAAATTCATTAGTTGATGTTTCATGCAGATTGTTCAAGTCAGAATTTTGTTTTTGAGCACAGGCTTCCATGGCTATAATTATTTACTATTTATTTATTGGTATTTAAGGTCACATACTTCCGCAGAATAGCTAATCGTGATGACATCGACATAAAGTCAAGTTCAGCCAATTGTTTATACCCATGTTGCCCATTTTAAAGGACTTCCACCCTAGGCAATGGTGATCAGGTCCAACTTTACAAGTAAAACAGAGCTTGTTTACCACAGTAAACAAGCACAGCTTCACTTCCCGGGGTTCCCAAAGGGGATTTCCATGGCTATGCCACTTAATTCATAACAGGCTATCACACACTTACAGAGGTGAACATATCTGTATTACTTAAGACTTTCTTTCACTTAAAAAGTTCTGAAAAGGAGTTATCTAAGAAAAGGAATGTCTAAAAAAAAGTACAGGTGTCCCTTTTTCAGAGCACATTGATTTCAAGCTTTTACAAGACCACCACTATAAACCATGTTTGTGATGAAACACTTTAACTCTTTGAGACTTCAATTATCCGGACGTTCAAACGTCACTGGGAATTCAGTTTCAACGTTTTTCAAATGCGACGTCAAACGTCGAAAAGTACAAATAACAAGATATTTTTCACATCAGAGATTAACTGGTTGAGGGCTAGATTATTTCTGGTGGTCTGAATTTGTTATTCAAACTTGTTTTATTACAAATTATTCGAGAGTGCCTGTAGGCACTCTCCAATAATTTGTAATAAAACCATGAAATTAATATAAACAAAATATTATTTGTGTTTGACTGAATATGAAATATAAGCAAGGAAAGTGTTGGCTTTTGCGCTGGTATCCTCATTTTTGAAAGCCCTGATAGTGGCTGCTGGCACTCAACCAGTTAACCCTTTACCCAACGAATCACCCACATCCACCCGCGTAATATGCAAATTCAGCAGCTGAATAAATATTATTTTTCGAAAGATTTCAACAAAACCATATCATGTGACCCCACTTTGGAACGAGCATGTCGAGCTCGTTCCAAAAAGGAGTCACATGATATGGCTTATTTGAAATTTTTTGAAAAAATGTAAAAAATGATATTTAAAATAATCAATTTTGAAATCGTCTGTGTTGGGTAAAGGGTTAAGAGGTCTTGACAGCAGGATTATATTAGTATCTTAAGCTGCGATAACATTTGGCTCAACAGTTATCACTGAGCACTATTCGGGAGAAAATAGGAATTGAGGTTAAAACTTAAAAAAAATCGAAAAATAATAACAAAACAAATGACTACAAAGTACCAACGCGCTTTTTGATTTCGTACGTCATAAGACGTACACAAGTATCAAAGGGTTAAACACTTTAAAGGTATTCAACTGACAAGTAAGTTAAATTAACCGTTTGGTCCCTGATGGTATATTCCATGTCAGTTCTGAACCATCAACTGGTGGAGTCTATACTCATTACTTGGGTGAAGACGAATCAATATTTTCAATGTGCAGTCTTGGGCTACACGTTGAAAATATTGATTGGTCTATCACACACATTCACCGAGTAATCATCTACTTAATGAATTCAGATTGTATCAAAATCCAGCACCAGAAAATTGGTCTTTGGGTTCAAAAGGTTAATGCCAAACTGTTCTTAGTATTGGGTTGAGTAAACTGTAAATAATATTTTAAAAAGGAAATGTTCGATAATTGGAACAGCCAAATTCCCCCCTCATTTAAACACTTTTTTGTTCACTTTCAGGGGAGGGGTACAACATTCCACAACCACAGTGTCAGACCAGATCGACAGACTTTTCCAGAAATTTATTGTGTTTCTATCGCAATGCAATAACATACCAGTGTTGGAATAACTGCAGACCAGGTATTAAGTCAAGAATATTCCCAATCCTTTTCCTGCCACCATCGAAACTAATAAAATAATTCTTAAACATACCATTTCTTTAATTATCTTAGTTAAAAAATCATCATATACACACCCTTCCAAGAGCTTCATTTCAATGTGATCGCCCCTCCTTTTAGAAGGATAAAGCCTAATAAAAGTTAAAAATCTGTTTCTCAGGCCCTCCTGAATGGTCATTTTGGCTGCCACATGCTCTCTTTTTATAACCAATGCAAACTTAAAAAAATTAAAATTAAATGGTTTATGTCTGATATTTTACTCAAATTAATAAAACTAATAAATTCATCCCTTGAGTGCAATAAGGCTTTGCAATGCTTTAGCATTGTGAAGCCTTCTTGCAATCAAGGGATGAAATACACCACCACCCACACTATTCTGTAGCTTTTTTGGCATAAAACAAACCAAGAATATGAACTTTTGATGGCAAAGAAATAATTACAAAATTAAACCAGAGGTACAAGTGAGACTAAAACGCTCACCTGGCTCAAATTGTCAAAACAGATGACTGTATCAGCATGTGTTCAGCAGCAAGAGCAATTTTAAAAAAAAACAAGAAAAAACAAGTGAATCAATTTGAACAAACTTGAATTTGACACTCCTAGAGATGTTACATACCAAAAGGAGATTCTCACTGGTGGATCTGAAGAAGAAGAATTTTCAAGAAATTTTCTCATATTGCTCTAAGTTAAACTTTGGGCTTCAATAAAAAGCCCAAATATTACCTGGGACCTGATTTAACAACCTTCAATCTAACCCTCCCAGAGGTGTTGTACACCAAATATCAAAAGAATCTTAACTGCTGGATCTGAAGGAGATGATTTTAAATGATAATTCCCCATATTGTACTAAGTAAATAAACCTAAATATTAACCCAGGAACTTGATTTGAACAAATTTGAACCTTACACCTCTAAAGATGTCACATGGTAAATATGAAAGGATTCTCACTAGTGGGTCTGAAAAAGATTTTTAAAGAAATTTTCTCATAATGCACTAAGGTAAAATTTGGGCTCCAATAAAGAGCCCAAATATTCATCCAGGGATCCCATTTGAACAAACTTGAATCTAACCCCCTAAAGATGCTGCATACCAAATATCAAAAGAATCTGAATGGTGGATCTGAAGAAGAAGATTTTTAAAGAATATCCCCCCCCACCATACCACCAAGTTAATAATTAGGCTCCTATAGGAAGCCCAAATATCAACTCAGGGAGTCGATTTGAACAAATTCAAATCTTACACCTCTAGAGATGTCACATACCAAATATGAAAGGTTTCTCACTAGTGGGTCTGAAAGAGAAGATTTTTTAAGAAATTTTCTCATATTGCACCAAGTTAAAATCTGAGCTCCAATAAAGAGCTAACCCCCCCCCCCCCCCCCCCCCCAAGAGATGCTGCATACCAAATATCAAAAGAATCTGACTGGTGGATCTGAAGAAGAAGATTTTTAAAGATTATTGAGCCCAAATATGAACCGAGGGGGTCGATCTGAACACACTTGTATTTGACCATCCTATGGATGCTGTACACCAAATATCAAAAGATTCTGATCAGTGGTTCTGAAGAAAAATTTTTTTTCAATTTTTTTGCAAATATGCTGATTCAGCATTGTTTCAAATTCCCCTACAGAACACCCTAACACAACCGATGGCCTTTTTTTTTTTAATCCATTCTACCAGTCAAAAGGATGCTTCATACCAAATAACAGTTCTCTGTTCCATGTAGTTTGGAAAATATGCGCATTTGAATTTTTTTCTATTTTTAGCCCCTGGGGTAACCAGGGGGCATCAAAAAAAAAATTCAGAAATCATCAAGTACTTTGGACCCACTTATGCTACATGCCAAATTCGGTTCAAATCGGCCCATCAGTTCTTGAAATAGAAATTTTGGGCGAAGCCCAAAATGGATATGTGCCCACAGAGAGCCCAAATATTGACCTATCAATTTCTCTTGAACAAACTTTAATCTTCAACACCAAATAGTGTTACATACCATATATCAAGGCAATCTTGATATATGGTATGTATATCATATATCAAGATTGCCTTGATATATGGTATGTAACACTCTTCGAGTGTTCATGAGAAGATTTTTAAAGATTTTTAGGCTTTGGCATCATTGCCCAGAGACCGAAGAAGGCAGCTGCTCCATTTGAATAAAATAGAAAGGGTATACCACAGGGATGGTTTGTGCAATATATGTTTGAATTTGGCTGAATGGCTGTGTAGAAGAAGCCAGGTTTGCAAAAGTTAATGGACGATGGGCAACAGACGACGGATGCCAAGTGATAGCAATACCTCACACTGACTTGCAGTCAGGTGAGCTAAAAATAAAATTAAACAAGAGGCCCCAAGGAGCCTTAATCGCTCACCGACCAAAGTGGTTCAAAGAAGTATTTGGGGTCACATTCAGTTAGACATGGTTCATCAACACTACAAAGGAATGAAGTCATGAGAGACAAATTTTATGGAACTAGGGACATGGCTTGAACAAACTTGAATCTTACCCCCCTAAGGATGCTGCATACCAAATATCAAAAGCATTCATCTGCTGGATCTGAAGAAGAAGAATTTTAAAGAAAATTCCTCATTTTGAACTAAGTTATCATTCGGGCTCCCACAGTGCGCCCTAATATGAACCCAGGGACTTGGCTTGAACAAACTTGAATTTCACCCCCTAAGGATGCTGCATGCCAAATAGCAAAACATTCCGACTGCTAAATCTGAAGAAGAAGATTTTTAAAGAAAAATTCCTCATATTAACTAAGTTATAATTCGGGCTCCCACAGGGAGCCCAAATATGGACCCAGGGACTTGGCTTTAACAAACTTGAATCTCACCCCCTAAGGATGCTACACACTACATATCAAAACATTCTGACTGCTGGGTCTGAACAAGAAGATTTTTCAAGAAAATTCCTCATTTCGAACTAAGTTACAATTCAAGCTCCCATAATGAGCCCAAATATGGACCTGGGGACATGGCTTGAACAAATTTGAATCTCACCCTAAGGATGCTGTATACCAAATATTAAAACATTCTGACTGCTAGATCTGAAGAAGAAGATTTTTAAAGAAAATTCCTCATTTTGAACTAAGTTATCATTTGGGCTCCCACAGTGAGCCCAAATATGGACGTAGGGACTTGGCTTGAACAAACTTGAATCTCACCCCAAGGATGCTGCATACCAAATATCAAAACATTCTGACTGCTAGATCTGAAGAAGAAGATTTTTAAAGAAAATTCCTCATTTTGAACTAAGTTATCATTCAGGCTCCCATAGTGAGCCCAAATATGGACCTAGGGACATGGCTTGAACAAATTTGAATCTCACCCCTCTCAGGATGCTGCATACCAAATATCAAAACATTCCGACTGCTGAATCTTGAGAAGAAGATTTTTAAAGAAATTTGCCTGAAATGCACTAAGTTCAAATTCGGGCTCCTATACTGAGCCCAAATATGAACCCAGGGGGCCGATTTGTACAAACTTGAATCAGATCCACCCCACAATGTTGCATTGCAAATATCAAAAGATTCTGCCTGCTGGATCTGGAGAAGAAGATTTTTAAAGAAATTTGCCTGAAATGCACTAAGTTCAAATTTGGGCTTCTATAGTGAGCCCAAATATGAATCCAGGGGGCCGATTTTAACAAACTTGAATCTGACTCCCCTAGAGATGATGTATACCAAATAGGAAAGAAGTCTGCCTGGTGGATCTGAAGAAGATTTTTTTGAATTTTGGAAAGAAATTCATGGGTGCTATCAGAGTTATGCCCCTTGTGGTGCCCACTGTGGGTACGGCAAGTTTCTTTGTACAAGTTTGAATTGACATATGATGGGGAACATGCGCACCAAATTTTGTTCAATTTGATCCAGTAGTTTGTGAGGAGTAGTCATTAATATAAAGTTCACGACGGACGCCGATGGACGACAGACGACAGCAAGTGATAAGTTAAGCTCCCTTCGGTGAGCTAAAAATGCACGCCCACATGCAGTTTTACAAAAAATGGCCTCAGAAACAGATCTACGTTGTGGGGCCTAATCACATTTTTCTTGTTTGTGACACACATATGCTCTACCTAGTACAGTTTAGAGACATGGGCACACAATAATTATTCTTGTCTGATTATAAAAATTTTAAATTTTATAGTAAATTTTTTTCTTATTATACCTACCACAATTTTTACTACAGGCTTGCACTACAGTGAAACTCCATAGCTCGGAAAATATACTCTCTATTTTGATCTTTCCCAAGCAATTTGGGAAAGAAAAGTGGCGCAAAAGCACCAATAAAAAATAGGCCGATGAAATCGTCAGATGTGTACCCATACGCGCAACTAGTAGAAAGCTGTATGACGGAGGGCCACCACGGATGCCGACATTATGTACACCATACAAGGTATGGGTACATATAGAAATGGATTGGAGGAGTGTCTAATTTGATGGATAAAGGGTTAATATCTCCGGATCAAATTATCAGATTTACAAAAAAAAAACTATACAGCACAGCACATCAGTAACCTGAATAAATATATAAAGTAACATGACAATCGGATTGATATTTTTTGAGTTATCTCATGGAAAAGGGATTGGAGGAATTTTCAATTTGAAGGATAAAGGGTTAATATCTCCGGATCAAATTATCAGATTAACACCAAAAACTATACAGCTCAGCACATCAGTAACCTGAACACAATAATAAAGTAACTTGACAATCCAAGCAATATTTTTCAAGTTATTGAATGCCAAAGGGATTGGAGGAATTTTCAATTTGAGGATAAAGGGTTAATATCTCCGGATTAAATTATCAGATTTACACCAAAAACTATACAGCTCTGCACATCAGTAACCTGAACACAAATATAAAGTAACTTGACAATCCAAGCAATATTTTTCAAGTTATCGAATGCCAAAGGGATTGGAGGAATTTTCAATTTGAAGAATAAAGGGTTAATATCTCAGGATTAAATTATCCAATTTACACCAAAAACTATACAGCTCGGCACATCAGTAACCAGAACACAAATATAAAGTAACTTGACAATCAATCCAAGCAATATTTTTCAAGTTATCGAATGCCAAAGGGATTGGAGGAATTTTCAATTTGAAGGATAAAGGGTTAATATCTCGGGATCAAATCATCAGATTTACACCAAAAACTATACAGCTCGGCACATCAATAAGCTGAACACAAATATAAAGTAACTAGACAATCCAAGCAATATTTTTTAAGTTATCGAATGCCAAAGGGATTGGATGAATTTTCAATTTGAAGGATAAAGGGTCAATATCTCAGGATTAAATTATCAGATTTACACCAAAAACTATACAGCTCGGTACATCAGTAACCTGAACACAAATATAAATTAACTTGACAATCCAAGCAATATTTTTCAAGTTATCGAATGCCAAATGGATTGGAGAAATTTTCGATTTGAAGGAAAAGGGTTAATATCTCGGGATCAAATTATCCGATTTACACCAAAAACTATACAGCTTGGCACATCAGTAACCTGAACACAACTATAAAGTAACTTGACAATCCAAGTAATATTTTTCAAGTTATCGAATGCCAAAGGGATTGGAGGAATTTTCAATTTGAAGGATGAAGGGTTAATATCTCGGGATCAAATTATCCGATTTACACCCAAAACTATACAGCTCGGCACATCAGTAACCTGAACACAAATATAAAGTAACCTGACAATCCAAGCAATATTTTTCAAGTTATCGAATGCCAAAGAAATGGATACGGACGCCAGACGGACAGACAGCCGGACGGACAGACAGACAGACAGACAGACAGACAGACAGACAGACAGACAGACGGACGGACAAAGGATGGACGAACGACGGATGGTCACCCCGGATGCCGGCATTATGTGTACCATACATAGTATGGGTACACATAAAAATAAGCCAAAACTGGGTCGAGTGCTACCGGTGCACACCCAGCAGGGGACACTCTTCGCCTAGTACAGATCCACGGCTTCTGGTACCAGTGCGCAGACGTGTAACCAATGACTCAATCTTTTGAATCCGTCAACATTGGAGTTATGTGATCAATGGGGAGGAAGGATTCTTACCCGAATAAGAAGACGGGAGGGCCTCCATGTAAACAATTGTGGTAGGTATAATAAGAAAGGAAATTTACTATAAAATTTAAATTCCTTATCAACCTACCCTACAATTGTTTACTACAGGCTGCATAGACAAAAGGAGTAGGGAATCACATAACCAACCCCCACATAACCTGACTGCACTGGAACCATGGACAGAAGAAGAGTTCCCTAGGCCTATCAAACCATAGCATCACAAACTTTAGTAAAAGACAATGAGAGATGAGGCATATGGCTCTGCGTGATGCACATACAGAAAGGACAGTAAAACAGCACAGGGCTGGAACTGACCTTGTAAGAAGCCTAATGGCTAGGGTAGACAACAGCCTGAGCAGAAGAAAGATGGCCCAAAGAAAAAAGGTCCTCAGACTGCTCCTGCAACTGACAAAGCAGCACCCAAGAAAGATTCCATCTTGGGGTAAGCTGCAAAATCCTAGGCCTTTTCAAAGAAAAGTGCTGAATAAGCTTGGAGAGGTATGGATTAGTGTTGATACGATGCTTTCTCAAATATCAAAATTCGCCGAAAGCATGGACCTGTACCCTTTAATGGTAACAGGCTGGAGACCCTGTGAATCAAACAGATATACCAGAAATTCCACAATCAGTGTTATCGAAGGTCGACAGAAGACCTTCCACTCAGCTGCACAGGCTAAACCAGTGAAGTGCCGCCTTGAAGAAGAAATGCATTCCACTGCTCGCTTCGAAAAACCTCTACTACAGAGACAGGACCTGACAAAAGATATGCGAGGAGGCACAATGACGTCGGGTCGACGTGAAACCTCCTCAGGTGACCTTGGAAAAGAAGGTTGTGACGTATAGGGAGATGAGCCGGAACCGCCGCAAACAGAGAGTGGAGCTGATTGATCCACACCCATTGAGGCGACAGAAGAGCGATCAGAATGATTCGACAACTGCAGGTTCGGATCTTAGTTAGAACCTGAGGCAGAATCGGAGTAGCCGACTAGACCATTCCAATCGAGAGACAGAGCATCCATGGCGAAAGCCAAAGGATCAGAACATGGGGATATGAAAGTGTCCACCTGATGGTTCCAGCGGGTCGCAGAAAGAACGATGTGGGGACGACCCCAGAGATCGCAAAGGGAACACTGCCCTGTGAAGCATACACTTGGTGGAAATGACCCCATCGGGACATGGAGTCGGCTAGAATGTTCAGACGACTGGAAATGTTATGAACCACCACTCCGGCATTGACATCCTGAGCTAGCAGTAGAAGATCCTGAGCCAATTTGTACATGGGAACAGAGTGCGTGCCGCCCTTGTTCCGAATGTAAGCGACCACTGCCGAATTGTCAGACAACAGAAGGTGGGAGATCCAAGAAGCTCCTTCTGGTTGATGTGAAGAGCTGCTCGATACTGGTCCCATACCCCATGAAGGGAAAGACCTAGAGGATCCAACGTCACACCCCCATCCGAGATCACTGGCGTCTGCCATCAGAACACAATCGGACGTGGGCAAGTCCAACAGAACTCCCTGCAAAATCCACTGAACGTCCATCCAGGGGAGAAGGAGACGATGAAGAGAGTCTGGTAACTGAAGCACCAGATCCAGAGGATCAACATTCGGTCTCCAATGACTGAGCAGAAAGTGTTGGAGAGGTCTGACATGCAGCTGACCTAGAGAAATGAGATCCATCACCAAACTGCAGAGACCAAGCAGCCGGAGAATACTCCGAGCTGTCGCAGACTGGGACAGAGTCAGGGCGAAAGCTGAGAGAATCACAGCCCTCGCCCAGGGAACTGCCACCATATTCAGCGGAGTACGGAAGTCCATTCCCAGATGACAAAAGAGCAGAATTGGAGTGGCTCTGGAGGATATCGTACAGATACGCTGAAGTAGCATTCCGGCGAACTAATTTCAAGTTAGCCGTGTTACAGGCATGCATGTGAGTAAGATGCATGAGCGCCTTGGAAATCACACGCAAAGGAGCCTATGTGTCGTCAAACATATCTGGAGGCAGATAAGCAGCCAAAACAGAGACGACGTGATCTGAGAGAGAAAGCATGCCCAGCATCTCTCTCGATAAGCCCAACAGGACTCCAGAGTTGCCATAGGAATAATGGCTGACTTGGGCTTGGAAAGCCCGAGGGAGGAGGAGTCCTGATCCAAGACCGTCAAAGTCTGGCAGACTGACAGATTGGCAGAATCGTAGGAACAATAATGCACTGGAGGCAAAAGGTATCAGCCCTGGTGAAGAACGAAGTAAGCCTTGGAACTCAGCTTAGAGTCCAAAGCTGTAAATGCTTCAACCACCTGTACTGACTGGCAAGGTCGAAGGCGTCCAGAAGCGGGTTGCTCCACAGGCTGTAGGCACGCGACAGATGATCGCGGACTGGCTGACACTGTCGGCTGGTCTGACGGTTTGAGATCCGGAAGGAACTCAAACACAAAGTCAAGAGCTGCCCCAAGTCAGAAGATTGTTGACTCTCGATGTCAGGTATGTCTGACCCATCCTCTGAGTCGGAAGACACATAGCCCATCACAGGCAAACTAGCCGATGGCAACGGGAAGGCTCTTGGAAAGAACCTGTGTAAGCCACAGTAAACAAGCACTGCCTCACTTCCTGAGGTTCCCACAGGAAATGTAAAATTTGGTAAAGATTGGACTGCTATAAGTTGAGTTTTTGACTTGTTTGAACAAAAACATGTCTATTTCTCAACCACTCATGAGTGGAATGTGCAGACCACATACCTTGATATGTGACATAAAGGGCATGTCATGATGGACATCTCTGTACAATTTCATCCAGATCTGACTATTATCAGCTGAGTGATGGACACATACCAACACAAAATGTCTATTTTGCAACAGAAAAATGTGAATAACTCTTGAGTGGAATACAAATATCACATAACTTGATTAAGTGTTTGAAAGGGCATGCCATGCTGGCCCTCCAAGTATGATTTCATAAGGATATGACTACTAACTGCTGAGTTATGGACTCACACAGACATACAGATAGATGTACACATGTAGATGTGGACAGATGGATCGATGAACGGATGTACAGATACAATCCAGTATACCCAAATGTTTTAACTGGTTGAGTGCTAAATTATTTTTCAAAGGTGATTTGAAAACAAGTCAGAAAATAAGCAGACCGTCATCTGCAAAATGAGGTGCCCAGAAGGTGAATTTAGTGATGCTACTCTGCTCAGCAGGATAGCATCACTAAATTTACCCTCTGTGAACCTCCATCTTAATCAGGGTCTCAAAACTAAACAGCAAGAGGTACCCAGAGGATAAATTGGCCCACTGTATGGGATAGCATCATCAAATTCACCCTCTGGGGACTCATTCTGCAATTATTTTTGCTTATTTTCAGGCCTGTTTGAAAAGTGAGTATTTTGTTCCAAAGAGACCAGCAAGTGGGGCCTCAGTTTAGCAAGATTTTGTGTTCATAAGTAACTGTTTAGTTTCTATTGCTTGGAGAGTGCCTCTTAGCACTCTCCAATAAATTGCAACAAAACAATTTTATATGAACATTTTTTTTTACTGCTGTGCAAACAAACTAATACATACAAAATTTTTCAATAAAGCCATGATAGTGTCTTCTAGCACTCAACCAGTAAAAAAGGTGATGGTATAATAAACCCCAAAACTCTTAGAGTTTCAATAAATAATCCCAAATGATTAATATTCAAACTACATCATCGATCACAAAAACAAATCAGGTTTACAGCAACCCCCACCTCTCCCCCCCCCCCCCCCCCCACCAATTGGTCATCTTCATGTTGCACCTACAACAACCTGTGCTAATAAACAAAGATGACTTTTTTGTTGTAGGACAAGTCTGTTGCTATGATAGATGTGGGACAAGATGTGAGAATGTCCAAAGAAATGATCATGCTGGTGAGTACCCGTATTTGAATAAACTGCTCCATTGCTATTGCGTCCATGAATGTAAACCAAATTTTACTCTTTCAACGAGATAAGCATTATTTTTTACAGACTAGTAACAAACATCAAGTACATGGCACAATGAACAACTAAGAAGGAGCAGTAATAATTTGATCCTCCAGCCCTTCAGTGCTGTATAATTATAATTAATAAGGTCTAAAAAAGTTAAAAATCTGTTTCTCAGGCCCTCTTGCATGCTCCGTTTGGCAGCCACATGCTCTCTTTTTATAACCAATGCAAACACAAACAAAATAAAAAATTAAATGGTTTATGTCTGATATTTTACCCAAGTTAATAAAATTGATAAATTTGTCCCATGAGTGCAATAAGGCTTTGCAATGCTTTAGCATTGAAAAGCCTTATTGCACTCAAGGGACGAAATACACCACCACCCATGCTATTCTGTAGATTATGAGACCTAAACCATAAAACAAACCAAGAACATGAATTTTTGATGGCAAAGATATAATAAGTTACAAAAATAAAAAATAAAATGAAAAAACGCCTACCGGTACCCACATGCAATTTTACAAAAAATGGCCCAAGAAACAGAAGATCTACTTTGTGGGGCCTAATGAATCTTCATACAAAAACAAAATTGATTCTTCTTGTTCACAACAGACAGTATCATTTTTAACAAAACACCAAATAAAAACTGGATTGAAATAGTTGATCTTTGTAAAATGGTAAGTACACAGAACCTGTACAAATAACACAAGATACCATCATAAATCAAGTCTGGAAATAACATGCGAACAATTGTTAAGGTTACATGGGGGTTATGTCAATTGTAAAATACATGAACACAGTACAGGTTATGATAAAACACCACAGCATAAATTAACTTCCTAATCCTGCATGTTTTGCCAGTCAGATATGACAATCTTTTGAAACAATTTATTTATTTATTTATTATGGTTTAATGACACATTAACAGCCAAGCCAAGCCAAGGTCATTTCATGTTGGTGACAGTTTTACAGGTGGAGGAAGCCGGAGTACCCAGGGAGAACCACCGAGCAACAACGAGCGGCTGCCAGCTCCCCAACATAGTTAACTCCACACTGCTGTACAGGCAGGGTTAGATTGGTTGAAGACATGCCCACCATCGAAGTGCAGTATGCCTTAGTGCATGGAGTCATCGTGCCCCCATGTGGACAATCAGGGTTAAGTGCCCAAGGACACAATGCGGGAATCCAAATCGATCGCTCAGACGATCACCCATCCAAGGAGAAACCGGGTTCGACATTGCTTAACTTCGGTGATCTAACGAGAACCGGTTACCACCCCCTTTTGAAACAAACTTGACTCAAAGGTTGCACACTGCCTCTACTTAAGACCAGAGTTGCATGCCATCTACATCTTAACTTAATTTCTGTCAAAATAAATAGCAACAACTAATGTGCAATATCGCCAAGTGAGACTGCACATTAGTTGTTACAGTAAAACCTGTCTTGAGAGACCACTGTCTTGAGAGACCACCTGTCTTGAGAGACCACATCTGCCAGGCACCGATTGGTTTTACTCTATAATGGACCTGCTGTGGAAGACCACCTGTCTTGAGAGACCACTGTGACCTGGTACCAACTTGTATTTTTATGCCATAATGGACCTGTCTTGAGAGACCGCCCATTTGAAGACTGAAACCATGACAAAAACTTTTTACCTGTTCTGGAATTGGAAAATCCATTGTGGTTATACTAACATAATTAAAAGTATTAAAAGCTCTTAATTGGGTTTCAATTGCTAACTCATTAAAGATTGAGATGTTTTTATAAGACCCCTGTGAAAAGATTAGGATTATTGCTGAATAAACAATTTCATACATACCTGAAATGTGACAGATAGGAATAAAAATAAATTTGTGTTGAAAATCTTTTTGTAACAAATTGAAATGGACTGTTACAAAAATTATAAAAATAAATTAGTGTTGAAAATCTTCAATGAAGATTTTCAACACTAATTTATTTTTATAATTTTTATAACAGTCCATTTCAATTTGTTACAAAAACTTCATAAAAAAGAACAACTACAAAGTAATTACAAAAATCTATTCTTCTCCATTTCTGAATTTTGTGGTGGGTTATTCACTGACTTGAGAAAATCTGAAACCTGTTATGAGAGACCACCTGTCTTGCGAGACCACTTTTGTGTGGCCCAAAGGGCGGTCTCTCAAGACAGGTTCTACTGTACTACATATATTTATTTTGGCGGAAATTCTGTCAAGACGTAAACAACATGACTTGCATAATAAAAACGGAGAAAGGGAAAAAACATTACAACACTTTCCCCTATAGGCTACCAACATGTTATATAATGTTACCTGCTAACAGGTTATGATGTAAGCTCTTTATTTCTAAGCCTGATAAATGATTATGGGAGTACCTTTGACAGTTTTAAGATTTGAATAAGGTATAAAAAATTGCATAAGATAAAAAATTGCATAAGATCACATTGTTGGGTTTTCAAATCTCCTCCTAATACAGTGAACCCCTATTAACCCGTTCATACTTTGTACGTGTTATTACGTATGAAATCAAACAGCATGTTGATACTTTGTGGTCATTTGTTTTGTTATCAATTTTTTTAATTTTTAACCTCAAATTTCTATTTTCTCATGAATAGTGCTCAGTGATAACAGTTGAGCCAAATGTTATCGCAGGTTAAAATACTAATATAATCCTGCTGTCAAGACTTCTTAACTGGTTGAGTGATAGAAGCCACTATCAAGACTTACAAAAAATTTGGACACCAGAGCAAAAGTAAACACTCTCCTTGCTTATATTTCAAATTCAGTCAAACACAAATAATATTTGTTTATATAAATCTGTTTTATTACAAATTATTGGAGAGTGCCTGTTGGCACTCTCCAATAATTTGTAATAAAACAAGTTTTGAATAACAAATTCAGACCACTAAAAATAATCTAGCCCTCAACCAGATAATCACTAATGTGAAAAATATCTTGTCACTGGTACTTTCCGACGTTTGACGTCGCTTTGTGAAAAACGGTGAAGAAACTGAATTCCCAGTGACATTTGAACGTCAGGATAATTGAAGTCTTAAAGGGTTAATCAAATGACTGCTTTGCCAGAGAAAAATATTCACTTGCCAGGAGTATGCACTTAACAGAAATTGAAGCATTTTCCAATCTTCTATTTATAAACTCTGTTGAGCAAGATGTAATAGATTAAATGCCTATACTAGATGTTTTGAGGCGAAAAAAAAGTCTAAATGTAGGGAATTCAATGGATGTCAGGAGTAATTCTTCAAGAGATTATAAGATTTTTTTATTCAATTAACAGGAGTATATTCTATAACCTATATGCAATTAACAGGTCAAACTTGCACAGAAAATATGATAAATGGCTTGGGGTTTGAAAATACAAATTTTCTAGTAAATTTATAGAGGATATCTACACTGTTTTTCGTGTGGACCTGAAAGTTTTATTTTTCACTCATGCAACCGCTCGTGAAAAATAAAATTTTCAGGTCCACACTCATGAAATAATTCCTGATATTCACTAAAACAAAGTAGATTTTCTTTTTATTATATGCTACATGACATTTTACTGTGCAATATTCAGCCCAATTCGACTGCAAACAGTTTAAAGACATTAACAAAAAGCTGCCAATCATTCCTTCAAGGCGACATGATGCACTGAAGAATAACGTCATTTAGGAAGCTACTGAAAAAATTGATCGTGTGGACCTGAAAATATTAGTTTTCACTCGTGCAAGCTGACATGAAAAATAAAACTTTCAGGACCACACTTATGAGATAATTCCAGATACTGACTAAAATAGAACAGATAGCAGATTTTCTTTTTTATTGTATGCTACGAAATATTTTATTGCACAATATTCAGCCCAATTTGATGAGAAATGCATATGTTTTAAAACAATAACAAAGATCAGCTGATCATTCCTTCAAGGTGACGTGATATTTATTATTTATTTATTGGTTTTTAAGGTCACACACTTCTGTAAAATGGCCAACCATGACCACAACATGCAGATAAAGTCAAGGTCAGTCAATCGTTTATACCCCATGTTGCCCATTTTAGAGGACTTGCACCCTAAGCATTAGTGACTGGGTCCTATTTTACCAGTGAAACAGAGCTTATTTACCACAGTAAACAAGTACTGCTTCACTTCCCGGGGTTCCCAGGAGGGGAAGGTGACGTGATACGGCATAGCGTGACATCAATTAGGGAGCTACTGGGGAATATTCCTTGATATCCATCGAGTTGATGGATATCGAGAAATATCTTTTAGATAATTTGTGATAATTCACAGGCTAGCATATAATAAAGTTTCTTATCATACCTACAACTATTGTTTACTATTGGCTTTGCCAATAATGTAATCCGAAAGTCAGAAACTCTTATCTAAAGTTGTTTTAATAAAAATTGGGGTTATTCTTCCCCATTCACGTACTTGTCCAGAGTAGCATGTATCGCATACCAAACCAATCCTGATGTTTCTGCCAATGAGGAGATATGGGCCATGAGCAGCGAAAAGGGACCTTAGGGGTAAAAAATTCGAAATTGAGTTAGAGTTTCATCTCTACTCTCCGGAAATCGAGGATTCCAACAAAGTTTACTTTAGGTTCATCTGACATTTATAAATGGATCAACGCGACGTGTAAAGTGGGATGTCCAAGAGCCCCATAACTTGAATCGACCGTTTGACGTTTCAACGTAATACTTATATGTTGCATATGTGCAACGTTATCTCTCGTAAAAATGTGAATGTTTAGCGAACAGTAACAAGTTACTTCTTTTTCGAAAAAATGCAATATTCAGAGTGAAGGAAGATAATAAACTACCATCTGAGCTTTAATTCACTGTGGATATGGTTTAATTCATGGTGTGAGAGGAGCAATCTGCAAAGAAAGTTTTGAAAAAGATTTGTTTTCCTGAGATGTCAGGTTTTTCATTTTTGTTTATTTTCTGTTCATTTTTTGTTTTTTGTTTGTTTTTTGTTGGGGAGGGGGGGGGGGGGGGAGGGTTCGGGGGTGATGCTTTTTACACGTTTTCGGCTGCTTTCCATGCATCGGCAAATTGAATAAAGAAACTCCATCAACACACGACCCTCCTCACCAATATAACTAGTAGGCTGAAAACAGACAATAATACAGCAAAAAACAACAACAACAACAAAAAAAAAACAAAAGCAGAAGAAGAAACGTGACCAACAGAAATTTTACAATGCTATCTCCAATAATGGCAATATGGGCCAACGTGCACAATGTCGGAAAGGCATCAGAGCATGAATGACAATTTTTTCTCGAGAGAACTACAGTACATGGAGAGTGGATTGTAACTAAATCACCCGTGGAGTGAAGTTATCACCCAAATTACCACTTTCAAATTCTGTACATATGGACATAGAACACAAGCAATGTTTCAGCTAATGGACCTCTGGGTTTAACCCGGAGGTCCATTGGCTGGAACTTTGCTTGTGATTGTGATGGTTATGCTTTCAAATAAATGTGTAATTATTGCTCGGGTGGAATCTCCACTCTGCGGGTGATTTAATGATAATACACTCTCCACGTACTGTAACACCGAATCTCCAACCAATGGTAGTGCGTACTCACTCCCACCGCCGTCCAGCCAGCGTGATATATTATGCCTATAATATATCCCGTCCAACTTAATGACGACTTCAGGAAAACAATTCTTAGAGATTTTGTCATGGATGGATTCACAACACTACTGCATTAAAATTCACCTTGATAATTTTGTGGTAAAATTTTATTATTATCTCTGCAGTACCAGTGACTCTTAGGTCTTCCATTTGCACAGCTCTGCATAGAGAATTATCTAAATGTTCCACCCTAGCATACTATACATACATTCGTTCGTATATTTTGCCGCCCCCCTCCCCCCCCCCCCCCAAATTAAACTTCCTGGCTACGCTAGTGAGTATTTATCCACCCCCCCCCCCCCCTCATGCGCATAGGCCTATTCTTGGGCCATTATTAAAATTATTAAACAAATACAGGCTGGGTTTTTGTTTGTTTTCTGCTAAATATTAATGTGTTACCCATTAATTTTAAATTGTTATTTTCTATTATTTTTTGTCCCCTAACAAGCTTTAGATTAATTGATATTCACAAGACAAAGACATGATTTCTGAGTGTCATTTATGCAAACCACGTATTTCGGTTTGGAATTTAAACACCAAAAAAAATGTTTACAAAATCTCTTTTTCAATTTCTAAGCACCTCTGAAGTGCAAGGATTACGAGCAAAAGTGTTTTTTCTCGTCAGTTTGTGTCCAATTCCGGAACGTGTTAAGATATTCATGCAGTTGCTCCAAAATACAACTTCGTGTGGAATTTCTAAACGCATTTAGTTGTGGTGAAGCGTAACTCTAAAATGCGTCTCGATTTTAAACATAACATTGAAACACGTTTGAGTCTGAACATGTAGGCCCTATATAATTCGTGGAGCGGGCCATCCAACTGAACAATTTCAATTTTAAAATGTCTTGATTTCAAATGTAGATTCAGCCAAGACCTATGTGAGTTTCCTTTGAAAGTTGCCTGAGTATCATTAGTCTCGATCTTTGCCGGGAGGGATTATCAAGCTCAGTGTGTTTGACCGCATGTTGGGGTATGTGTATCAATCTCAAAACTTCTTCCCGTGGGCCTCCCACGATATAAAAGTCTGCATGTCCACCTATGTAGATTGTTCTCCTCCACCTGTCTCCATTGGTAAAATAGGACTTGGTAACCAACGCCACTGGATGCCATCCCTCAGTGAGTGGGAAACATAGGCATAAATGATTGGCAAGACTTGACTTAATAGTTATGTTGAGTCATGATATAGCCTTGATGCTGGCACCAATAAATAAATACATGAATCGCAAACTGTATTTAATCAGTTAGGTTCAGCTAATGGTCCGTATGAGACTTCTATACAAGAAACCTAAAATGGTGACTGATATATACTGTCACAAGTTTTACTCCTTTTGTCGGGAGAGGCTGTTATAGGCCACAAATAGGTCCTATATCCCTTTATTCGTTGAGAAAAACTGAAACAAATATTCCCAGAGCAGTCAGGTAACCTTAGGGCTGTATTTAAGAATGGGTACACTGGGCGGACGCACAGGGCCTCACATTTGAAGGGCGCCGACATTTGGCAGGGAATTTTGTCATATTGTTCAAAATACCCATTTTCCTGTTGAAATGCTCCACATTCTGGAGCTCAGAATATGTTCAGAAACTTCCTGAGAGCCTCCAGAAATCCAAATTTACCTAGGGTAACACCACCCCCCCCAACACTCCAATTATGCCAGTCGTCGGTCAGACTACTTCGGGATCTGGATGTTATGAGTGTAAGAAAAAATTGAGCTTCTACTCGACGAGGCTGCCCAGGCTACCCATATTTCTGAAACCTGACGTCTCTGGACAGGTTTGTTTTTGTTTTGTTTTTTTTTTGTTTTTTTTTTTTGTGTGTGTGTGTGGGGGGGGGGGGGGGGGGTTGGGCACTGACACTTACTCTAAAGTTAGAAACAATGTGTGGGAATGAGCAATCGCATATTTCATCTTGGTGACAACATTTCTTCTATTAATTTCTCAGTGTCAACCAATAAATTACATGTAGTAGGAACAAAATTGGAGGCGTTATGATTTTTCAGTAAACATATTTGTCGGAGGCTCTAAACACGAATCTGTAAGTGGATCAAGGAGTCAGGATCAACCAATATATGCATACATGCACAGAGAGGCACCTGTAATATTTTGTTGCCTAGGTAAAACGTTGGCTGACAAACGCCATCATTTTCTTTGAAATGAAATGGCATGAAAAGAAATCTTGAAGACAACATAATTTTAGGCAAAAACTGACTTATTTATTTGAGCTTCCATTAACAAATTATCTTTATCTTGAAGTACAATGTACTGCAAGACTGCAATTCTAAATGTTGTTGCCATTCAGTACTTTTTGACACCTCCATTAACACTTTTTGCAGAATCACAATTCACATGTACAGTCGAAACTCGAAGTTTACGGGACCCGACCTATAACTTCGACTTATCCCCGGTCTTCGAGTTATGCACTTCAGATGTATTTGAGGGATTTGGAAGCCTTGAACACAAGAACACAGAAACTTGTAATCTGGACAAAGGAACCACCTCCACACCTCCCAGAAAATATAGAACAGCGACGATCTATATTTCCTGGGAGGGGTGGAGGGGGATTGTTAGGACCGATAGCCAACTTCGAGTTATCTCATATATTCGAATCATCCGATTTCGAGTTATCTACTTCCGACTGTAGTTTTTAATTTTTTAAGACAACTCCCATTTCCAACCACCTCTCGCTAGTTCTAGGAGAAAAGAGATCAGTGAACAAGACACGCAAAAAACCTAAACAAGCAAACAAAAACAATACTGTGCAAAATAAATTATTTTACATGATAACGTGGTAAGTATTGTTTTTGTTTTTGTCTCTCGGTATTCCCAGGGGTGGGGTGGAGGGAGGGAGGGGTGGATCAGTTGTAAAAAATAAATAAAAACACGATTTGTTGGGGGAGGTGGGCGGATAAAAACTGCAAGGTACAGGGTCCCGGGGAAAGGGGGTCCGACGAGGTCGAAGCATTTTTTCAAATCAACTTTTTTTACATTCAGTAATAGAAGACTTTTGAGCATTGTCATGCATGTCATCAGTGGTGATTTAAGAACATGACAGTTTCAGTTACCTTGAAAGATATTTTTTTAAAGGTTATCGTACATCAAGATTGAAAAACAATTGTCCCCCCTCCCGCCCCTTGCCCCCCCCCCCCCCCCTCCCAAAAAAAGACAATTTTTGTTTATGCTAAAATTGTTTTTCTGGATAGTTCAAGGCAGAACATTACTTTTCGGACCTAGTGTATTATGTTTACACCCCCCCCCCCCCCCCACACCTCCCCCCTCCCCCCCACCCCCACACGCGCTCACGGGTTTTCCATTCTGTGTTGTTGTGTATACGTGTTTGTGATATTGGCATCATGCTGCAGTGAAATTACATCATTTAATTATTTCAGGCTTACATGCAGTGTACCTTACCACCCAAGCAATCATTCGAACAAGATTATTCTTTCATGTTTCATCAGAAAAAAGAACTCAATTGTCACCAAGGGACTTCAGTTCATGAGGAATGGTGGGAGGTCAGCTGTAAAAAAAAATACACGAGGCCGAAAAAGCAACATTCCGCCCCCTGGACTAACTAAAAATAAAATTTGATCCATTTTGTGTGTGGTTGTGTGTGCAAAAACCCAATTTTGATGAGAAATATGAAAACAGAAGAAGTAACTTTCAAAGCAAATAAAACCTATATCTTTTACATATCATGTTCTTATGTGACCACCAAAGATATAACAATGCTCAAAGGTCTTTTATCAGCGAAATAAATGTGGAAAAAGTGGATTTGAAAAAAAATGGTTCGGCTTCGGAAACGGGGGAGGGGGGGGGGGGGTCGAGGGGGTGACCCCGTGGGGCTTAATGACTTGCAAATGTTTTTCCGATCCCACCAGAGGTTGTTCCAAGGGCTAAATTTTTGGCCTCGTGTATTTTTGTTCACAGCTGACGCCCCCCCCCCCCCCCCCACCCCCCCCTGCCCTGCCTCCTATGATGACTGGAAAAAAGTGAAGTTTTTTTTTTTTTAACTTTCTACTTTTTTGAAATGCAAATCCCTTCTTAAAACGAGTTTGGGAAAATGGTATACATTATTGGTCCCAGCAACAATTACCAGAACCAAGAAATGTTTATCGAACAGCTTCGAAGGAAAGTTTTGAAAGATACTTGAATTTTGTCGTTTTTAAGAATTTTGTTAAATAAATATAGTTGAGTTGCATCACGATCACAAAATTAATAAGGCTCCAATTGAAAGAAAAACTGACACAATTGTGAGCTACCTAAGTTGACCAGTAGCAGGGGCGGCGCTAGAAATTCTGGCGTGGGGGGCAATTAAAGGACATGACATGCTCCCCATGGGTGAGGGGGTGGGGGGTAGAGGTGCATATCAATAATTTTTAAGGCAGAAGCAATCCTTGAAGATTTTTTATTGGAGGGTTTTATTTTTATTTATTTTTTTTATTTATTTGTTTAAATATTTTTTTGGGGGGGGGGGGGGTGGGGGTGGTGAAGTGATTCAATTCTTCTCAAGCTCCCAGATCTCTCCTCCCAGAAGATAAAAAAACAGACAAAAAATTGTGCTTTCGGACTATTCTGGTGGTTTTTAAAGGTTTACACAGTTTTTGAACGTTGAAAATAATGAGGTAGGGCCTACGACCCATACTTTGAGGGTAAGATTCACAAACTGTGTAGCCTAACTGCATTTGAATTTCGAGCTTAAAGTTCTTTACTGTGAATAAGTTCATCGACTGGGTGTGTATGGGAATAGCAAAAAAAAAAAGAAGCAGAGTCAATGTTTGTGTGAGAGAGGGTGTGTGAATGTGTTTGTGATGAATGGGAGAAAGGGTATGGCTGGCAAAATCTATGTTTGGGGACCGGGTAAATGCCCTTCACCTCATCCCCACCCGTAGCATCAACACTGGTCACAAGTTACTGCACTTGACATGAGGTGTAGTGGCTTTTGAGGTTGTAAAGAATGTAGGCTGTGTACATGCTGTAGCCAGGGCTGTAGAAAATAAATCACGTTCAATTTCACAGTCCAACTATGCTGTTAGAAAATAGAACACCACAAGGCTTTGTCAGTAGTATGATCTAGTGACGTAGAGTAGAGCTTGAATACAGAACAGACAACTTCAGTCATTTTTACGCCACCCCGGGAACTTCAAATAAAAACAAAAACAACAACAACAAAACCAAAACGTTCCAACGTTAAAAATCATTTTATTCCAGGCACCTAAAATTTGTAACTTGTTTTCAGAAGGATTACTGCACGAACATGATGAATTCATGTTCGAACAAGTGACGGAAACAAAGATGATTTTGAAACCTGAGTTCTCGGCAACTTTCTTTTCGATGTCAATGGTTTAAAAATAGAAACACTCGTTGATGTAAACAATTCAGTGCGAAACGTCATTTAAACAGGTCAAACCAAACAGAGTGAAGCGAAAAATCAGTTGTTTCACATCTGCTGACAGCCCATCGAACTCTCTTGGAAAACAATGAAATCGGTGTGTTTTTGTCAATATATCTTTTGTGTGTGTTAATTTTCATCAGAAAATGCTGTGTGCCTCGAAGTTGTATGACATTAATGTTATCGATTAATAGGAAACATGTAAAGTCATATGGAAACAACCAAACAATTGGATACGCCTGAAACTGGTTTGCTACACAGTAGACAACACGTCGTCTTGAAAGTCAAGAACGCGTGTTGCACTGTCGCCTCATCTATTTCGTTGGCAAAGAACTGTTCAATTCATCAGAATTCAAGAGGATGTTTTGAGAGTCTAATTCTATCTCTGATAAAAAACATTTATTTAGTTATGGTAACCAGTTTTAATTTATTAAATACATTAAATCAGTGCGTTCCTCGTATGGAAAGAAAAAAAATAAAAAGCCGCGTGTGTTTATAAAACTTATTTGATCACGCCCACAATTTTTACGTCGTTCGTTTTTGATGTCTTTCTCTGTTTTCATTGGATATCCTGTAAGGTCCCTTTTCGCAGCTCACGGCCCATATATAGTTGGCGGGAGGAAAGAGTGAATCCCAATTACCCACTGGGAGAGCCACAGGTAAACAAATGTGGTAGGTATGTTAAGAAACTAAATTTACAAGAAACTTTGTATTTCTTACCAACCTACTCACAATTGTTTACTACTGGTTCAATAAACAAGAGGTGGTGCACCACATATCACTAACAAGGAGGACAAACTAAAAGACACATAATCATATGATTACTGACCAGCCTGAGCCTCTAGACACCTGGAAGCAGTATCTGAATCGGGAGAGGAAGTGTGATACCTAACCCTATCCCATGGAAAAGAATCCCAGGATGAAAAGCCAGAGTCCACAGTATTTTGAGTGACTTGTGAGTGAGAGCTAGAATAGCATTCCATAGCTCATTATCTCAATCCCCAGACCTGGAAGATGGCCTTGGGTCGAAGAGGCTTCTCTCTAGCCCATTTAGCAGGCAGAGAACAGGGTCTGCAACTGCTGCATGCCAGCAAGCAGGAGGTCTATCATTTAGAAATGCGACACAAATCACTGAAAGTGTGACGCAAATCACTGGAAGCGTGACAAAGGTCACTGAAAATGTGACTAGACACTGGACTAATGAAAGCATGCTGGAGAGGGCTTACTGACCCCCCTGGTATCCAAATCTCTAGGACAACAAGTGAAGACAACCATCGAGAGCTGATGAACAGGCATCATTAGAAGTGGTTGCTGAGATGGCACTGACACAGTCACACCAACCACACAGCAAGCAAAGACAGGACAGCCAACAGCAACAACCACTCTGGTAAACAAAGACATGTCCGAAGGAGCAGCAGCTTATCTTATTTATTCATTTATTGGAGTTCAATGACACTTTTGACAGCCAGACTCACCTCGTGTCGGACAGTTTTATGGGTGGAGGAAGCTGGAGTACCCAGAGAGAACCATCGAGCAATGGCGAGCAACATCAGACTCCCCAACATACTAACTCCACACAAGCAGGGTTGGCACTGGTTGAAGACAGGTGCAATATCGACATGCATTATGCCTTAGTACACAGTGCCATCGTGACCCCACATGGGCAATCGGGATTAAGTGCCTTGCCCAAGGACACACCGCAGTTACCCATGGTGGGGATTGAACCAGTTTGAAGTTCAATGCCATAACCACTGAGCCACCATTCTCCCAGCAGCTGAAATATAGAATTTGATTACTACAGCAAACAAATACTGCTAAACTCCATTGGGTTCCCACATGGAGGAAGAGCTTATATTATACCATGATTGCTGTGTGTATTCAACGTTACTCAATACAATACAAGCACTGAGAAATATGCTTGGTAACTCATACATGGAATCTGGCATAAGTGTTAGAATATCATGAAAGAATGCATCTGACTGGCCATTGTGCGTTTGACTGGCATAATGCCATGAATAAAATGATTTGAAAAAAAACAAGCAAGAAAGTAAACAGGCTGTGAAAGCTGATATTTTTCTTTAACCCTTTACCTAGCACAGCTTTTTAAAAGAATAAATAAAAATCTCAAAATTTTTCAATAAAACCATAGAAATATGGATATCATTAGAACCGGCTCATTGAGCCAGTTCTGATGATATCCATATTTATTTGGTTTTATCGAGATATTTGTGATATTTTAGGCTTCTGGTAGGCTTATTTTGGTCACTATGTTGGGAGTGTGGTGGATCAGGGGTAGACTGTTGGACTTCTATGCTAGAGGTCCGGAGTTCGATCCCCGTCTGGGACGACCCGTGTTGTGTCCTTGCAATTGGGCAAGGCACTTTATCCCAGTTGCCTACATGGGGGCATGATGATGCCGTATACTAAGGTGTACTGCATGTCGATGGTGCACATGTCTTCAACCACTGTAACCCTGCTTGAGTGGAGCTTGAACAGAGTTAAAATGTTGAGGAGCTGACAGTTGCTCATCGATGCTCGGTGGTTCTCTCCGGGTACTCTGGCTTCCTTCACCCGTAAAACTGTCACAGTCACGATGCCGTATACTAAGGTGTACTGCACGTCGATGGTGCACATGTCTTCAACCACTGTAACCCATCTTGAGCAGAGCTTGAGTTAAAATGTTGAGGAGCTGACAGTTGCTCGTTGATGCTCGGTGGTTCTCTCCGGGTACTCTGGCTTCCTACACCCGTAAAACTGTCACGGTCATGATTAGCCATTGTGCGTAAGTATGTGACCTTAAACACCAATAAATGAATAAATAATAAATAAATAAATATAAATAAAATGGCCGCTATGTTAGGTAAAGGGTTAAAAATACACGCTTCACTTCATTCACTTGATTCAAGTTATATCATGGTATAAATACAGAAATCAACTCAGGTAGAATATGGAAGACACAAATCAATGACTCTTGTTGGGAGTTTTTCCCATCTCCCATACACCACTCTTGTTGCATCATGTCATTTGGTACCATGGATTGATCACTATTTTCAACCTGCTGCCATTATCAAAAGGATGAAAAATAAATAAAATATGGAATAAAACATAACACTGAATCACAAAATTACTGAATTACAATCTCGGTTTTTATCTACTCCCTACATCCCTGCCCCACCACCCGTTCCAATTCCGTATCAGATTCAATTTCGTGTAAACACCACACAATCACATATCATACCAGAAAATAAGTGGTCAGGCAAGGACAATGTCAGGTACAAAAAGGCCAATGTCTGACTGAGGTTTAAAATCATCAGTCAAAATGTCGGATGCCAAAATTATCAATGAAGTTCAGTGATCAGAACACCATGCATGCTGGAAATCATGTACATAACTAGCAAGCCTAAAATTAATGATTATTGTGATTTCTGGTACTGGCTAGTTGAGACGTGTGAAGAAAGTGACTGTACAGCACATCAGTATTAACAGCATGTGAAGGAATACAATTTGATATAGCCATATGTGTATCTAAATTATGTCTGAAGGGTAATTCAGTTCCAATTCATAATGAAACCAATCATATCTTGTTTGGCAGGGTTCATTGAGTCCTGCCAAACAAGGTATGGTTGGATGAATTCTGAGCAGTTTTAAGATGAAGGTACATGTTCACCTAAAACATATTATTTCGAATACTCAAACTCCATTTTGTAATATGTCAGATATCATTCTTAAATGACAGACAGACATGTTTCATTTGGTGTCTGACATTTTGTCTGGAAGTGCAATGAAAATTATTTTCAGGCTAGTCACATATATGCATTGTTATTATGCATTAAAATAAAGTTCCTGAAATTCAAAAATTTTGACCAATTTCAACCCAATTTAAACTGAAAAATGGAGGAAATGAGATTTATGAAACAAGCTTGTCAGATAAATGTATTATCATGATCATGTGCATTTCCTGTAATTTGTATCAGATTTTCGGTCATGTTTACAATCGGATCGCAACGAGCCCATCAGATTGTAAAAACGACCTCAAATCTGATACAAAGTACAGGACATGCACATGGTCATGATAATGTATATTTAGTTGATGATACCAGTCTCTGCACTGAATCTTGGTAAACTCTCAGTAAGACTTTTCCAGAAATCAATGTCAAAGACCTATTATCGTTAGCTCTCTAGCTACCAGTCTATTTCCATGAGGAATCTCATGCTGTTATGGGCTGTTTGTTTGCTCAGTTTTCATGGAGTCTGTAAACAGACCACTGTGGATGCAATGTGATTTCCCTTTCCTCACAAGGATATCAAATATTTGTGCTCCAGTGATAGATGATTCAATCAATAAGTATTTTATTCACCTTGAAAACATCAAGATATTTAAACAATTAGTGGAACTATGTGGCGTAATCATATTTATGTCTCCCCTTCCCAGAAGGGAGACATATTGTTTTAGTGCATATTCTTCTTCTTCTTCTTCTTGTCTTTTGACCTAGACCTTAGATATTTGGTATGTGGATGTATCACCATGAGCCGGTGTGTCGCGTACCATAGCGACCTTCATGTGACCTTGACCTTTGACCTGAAGGTCAGATTTATGTGCTTTTTAAGGGAAACTTTGTCCGGGGCATAACTCTTTTGTCTTTTGACCTAGACCTTAGATATTTGGCAAATGGATGTATCACCATGAGCTGGTGTGTTGCCTACCATAGGGACCTTCATGTGGCCTTGACCTTTGACCTGAAGGTGAGAGTTATGTGCTTTTAAGGAAACTTTGTCCAGGGCATATTTTTTTGTCTTTTGACCTAGACCTTAGATATTTGGCATGTGGATGTATCATAAGCATGAGCTGTGTGTCGCATACCATAGTGACCTTCATGTGACCTTGACCTTTGACCTGAAGGTCAGATTTATGTGCTTTTTTAAGGGAATTTTGTCTCCCCTTCCCAGAATATTATTCATGTATATATAATATGCAGTGCATTAAATAGAAAGGAAGGGGAGACATATGTTTTAGTGTGCTAAAACAGTTTCTAGTTATTTATTGGTGTTTACGGTCACATATTTCTGCATAATGGCTAATCATGATGCAACATGGATATAATGTCAAATCCAGCCAGTCATTTATACAGGCATTGGTTACCAGCTCCTATTTTACCAGTAAAACAGTGCTTATTTACCACAGTAAAAAAGCACTGCTTCACTTCCTGAGGGTTCCATGGGGAGGCATAATCATAAAACTACAGCCCTGATGAGTCTTCCTTTATGATTATTTAGTATACAAACATGTCCAAGAGTAATTAAAGATATGATGAAATCAAGTCTTGATTGAGAAACATTTGATTCAAAGAAAATGAATGTTTATGGTATTTTTAGATTCAATCGTCTTAAATACTACAGATGTCAGGAAAAGCGAACTGTTTGTTTTCTGACTAACTGAAATATTCCAGATGATGAAACTAAACAAAGGTGATAAAATAAATTAGGCCTAAAAAAAAAGTTAAAAATCTGTTTCTGAGGCCCTCCCATGTGGTCCTTTTGGTTGCTGCATGCTCTCTATTTATAACCAATGCAAACTTAAAAAAATAAAATTTAAATTTTTTATGTTTGATATTTTACCCAAGTTAATAAAATTGATAAATTTGACCGTTGAGTGCAACAAGGCTTTGCAATGCTAAAGCATTGCAAAGCCTTCTTGCATTGAAGGGACAAAATAAACCACCACCCATGCTATTCTGTAGATTATGAGGTCTAAAACATAAAACAAACCAAGAACATGAACTTTTGATGGCAAAGAAATAATTAGAAAAATAACAAGAGCTGGACTTTCGTCCGGTGCATATCCCCACGTGGTGTACCGCCTAGTGTGGGCATACCTATGACCAACAAATATCATTTATGAATATTCTCATATGGACTGACGGACAGATGCACAGATGGACGGACGCAATCCAGTATACCCCCCTCCCCCCCCCCCCCCATTTTCTTTGAAAGTTTTCAACAATTTCTAAGTCAAAAGGTATGGTAAATTGTTTGGTGTTTGGAAGTTTTATGCAATGAAGCAGAAGCCTTTGTCAAAGGCAAACTGCATGCCATATTTCACTGAAATCTGATAACCCCAATCCAGTATGCACCCCCCCCCCCCCCCCATTTTCTTCGAAAGTTTTCAACAATTTCCAACAATTTCTAAGTCAAAAGGTATGGTAAATTGTTTGGTGTTTGGAAGTTTTATGCAATGAGGCAGAAGCCTTTGTCATAGGCAAACTGCATGCCATATTTCACCAAAATCTGATAACCCATACCTGAGATACAGGCTGAACAGACAAATAATGTCTATTTCCTACAATTTCTAAGTCAAAAAAGGGGGATAACTCTAAAAAGGAGAATGTGAGAAATACCGCTGAATCCTTTTTTTAAAGCCTATGCCATAAGCAGTGGTCATGGCAAATTTCATTGCAATAGAACATTCGATACCCGAGATACAGGCTGAACAGACAAAATTTGGCTCGGACGGACACAATTTCTAAGTGAACAATTAAAAAATAAAAAAATAAAAAATAATAACTAGTGTGGGCATACCTATGACCAACAAATATTATAAAAAATAATAATTTACTTTAAGTTATGAATACTTTCGGACGGACTCACACACAGACGCACAGATGGATGGATGGACGGATGGATGGACGGACGGACGGACAGACGGACGCATGTAATCCAGTATGCTCCCATTTTCTTCGAAAGTGGGGGTATAAAAAATAAAATAAGAAACTGCCCACCCAAATGAAATTTTACAAAAAATGGCCTCAGAAACAGAAGATCTGCTTTGTGCGGCCTCTGCCCTTATTTACTTATTTATTTATTTATTGGTGTTTAAGGTCACATATTTCTGCACAATGACTAATCCTGATCACGACAGTTTTACGGGTGGAGGAAGCCAGAGTACCCGGAGAGAACCACCGAGCAATGGCAAGCAACTGCCAGCTTCCCAACATACTAGCTCTACACAAGCAGGGTTAGCACTGGTTGAAGACACGTGCACCATCGTTGTGCAGTATGCCTTAGTACACAGTGCCACTGTGCCCTCCACATGGGCAATGGGGGTGAAGTGTCTTGCCCAAAGACACAATGAGGTTGCCGCAGGTGTGAATTGAACCGAGGACCTCTCGGCTTGCAGTTTGCACCTCTACCTACTGAGCCACCATGTACCCAACCCCCCCCCCCCCCCTCACCCCCCCCCCCCTTAGCCCTAATTAGTATTATCTGTGAACATTTATGAAAATAGTTTTCACTTTTGTACACAATTTTGTTTTCAGGTACCTGTCCAGATTCCAGCAATATAATAACTACATGTGTTTTTGATCCAGCAACTAACTGCCTTGATGATATTCAGTGTGCTCCAACTGAGAAATGCTGCCCTCACGGATGTGGCAAAATATGTAAAATGGCCTTAGGGCAACCTGTTGTTCACCCAGGTAAATCACACATAGATTACTAGTAAGCTTATCTATCCTTGAAAATTAATTGGTATGTTTAAAAAATAAGCTACCAGTATTCCAATTACTATCACGTGACTGTACAAGTGACCTCTTGAGATGTGGATGCAACACGGCCAAGATTTGCACAATTCTCTGAACACATCACTGTACAAGCTGAATTTCATGAGAATTCTAGGATAGCACACCAGACTTTGTAGTCTCATGGGTCACTTGTAGCCATGTTGTTGTATTTTCCAGATTAATTATGATACAGTGGAATCCTGTTAATTGAATAACCATTTTGCCAGTGGAAATTATTCAATTAACATGAGTACAATTAACGGGGATTTTGTCACTTTCCTGTATTCTATAGATAAATTTAACACTTATTCTATTATATCTTGTTTGACAGAGCTCCATGAGCTCTGTCAAACAAGATATAATAGATTAAATGCCTGTATTGGATGCACTGAGGCCAAATAAGTCTATAAACAAGGGAAAATTGGAAAGTGTCAGGTAATTTCTTGACATGTTACAACATTGTTTATTCAATTAATAAGAGTTTACTCTATAACATATATTCAATTAACTGGTAAAATTTGTTCTGGAAGTATGGAGAATGGTTTTGTGTTGGGAAGTTATATTCAATTAACTGTGTTATTCAGTTAAGAGATATCCCATTATGAGGTCTCCAAAGTACTAGTAGTTCGAATAAGCAGGTTGAAATTAATGACATTAACAATAAAAAAATACATGACATTGGCATGGAACAATTTTACTGCACAAAGCAGTAAACATAGCAACAAACACTGCATGCAGCAATGAACACTGCACACGGCAAAATAAAACAGAGATTGGCACACAGTCAAAAAGAGGTCTAAATGGTTTAGCATTCACAGTCACACTGAAATTTACTTGTATCTCTTTCACACATAGCAATCAACCAGGCATTTCTGTGAATACCATTCGCTGCCTGGATCTTGGCAACAGATCTTCACGAAATCAATTAACCCCAATTATACAACAATGTGATGGTAATTTAAAAACAAGAGGCCCCATTGGACCTGTAGCACACACCTGACCACAGTTGTTTAAAGAAGGATTTAATTCAATCTATGGCTTAACACCACAGAGGAATGAAGTTATTTAATTATTTATAACTCTGTTGTCCATGCCAGATGATTTTTTTCTAGTACTGGGATGCTACCACTAAGATAATGCCCAAATTTTCAGTAATGCAAAACTAGAGAGTCCAAATATCAACCTGGGAACTTAATTAACGTGAACAAACTTGAAGTATGTTGTACACCAAGTATCAAAAGATTCTGCCTGGAGAAGATTTTGAGAATATTATCAATTTTGCACTATATTAACAACCCCCCCCCCCCCCCCCCCCCACACACACACACACAAGGAACACAAATATCAACCCAGGAACTTTTTTTGAACAAATTGGATCTGAACCCTCTAAGTATGCTGTATAACCAAATACCAATTCTGAATGTATCTCAAGAAGCAGATTTTTAAAGCTTATTCCTCATATTGAACTAAGTTAAAATTCAGGTTCCAATAGGGAGCCCAAATATTAATCTAGAGACTTGATTTGAACAAAATGAGATCTAACCCCCATAAGGATGTTGTATACCAAATATCAAAACATTCTGATTGGTGGATCAGAAGAAGATTTTTAAAGATTATTCCTCATAATGCACTGAGTTAAAATTCAGGTTGCCTTAGACAGCCTACTTATTAACCATTGGACCTGAGTTGAATAAACTGAATTCAACCCCTCTAAGGATTCTGTATGCCATATATTCAAAGATTCTGACTGGTGTTTCTGGAAAAGGAAGAGTTTTAAAGATTACTCCTCATATTGGACTAAGTTAAAATTTGAGCTCCAATAGGGAGCTCAAATATTAACCCAGAGACTTGGTTTGTACAAAATGAGATCTAACCCCCATAAGGATGCTGTATACCAAATATCAAAAGATTCTGGTTGGTGGATCTGAAGAAGATTTTTAAAGATTATTCCTCATATTGCACTAAGTTAAAATTTTGGCCCCATAGGGAGCCCAAATATTTAACTGAGGGACTTGATTTGAACAAACTTGAATCTGGCCCTCTTAACAATCCTGTATATTAAATAATTCTGAATGGTGGTTTTGAAAAAGAAGATTTTTAAAGATTATTCCCCAAATTAACCTAAGTTAATATTCAGACTCCCAAAGAGAGCCCAGTTATTAACCAATGGGCTTGATTTGAACAAACTTGATACTGACACTTGTAAGGATTCTGTATACCATACATCAAAAGATTGTGACCAGTGGTTCTGGAGAAGAAAAGTTTTAAAGATTATTCCTCATATTGGACTAAGTAATAATTCAGGCTCCATTAGGGAGCCCAAATATTAACCCAGGGACTTGGTTTGAACAAATTTAGATCTGACCTCCTAAAGTAGACCTTCATTTTAAAAAAAATTCAGGTGCGCTATACATCATGTGCCCAAGATGACGCCAAGGCATGTGGTTTCTTTGGTGGCGCGCTGATTTGGGAAAATCCCTCTAAGGGCACAAAAAGGAAAAAGGAGACGCAATTACTTAGTGTGAAAAGTAGGCAACTTAGGCTTTGTGTAGGTGCATGATAGACATTATTCACACTACAACTTCTTACCACTAAATATCTAACTTTTAAGCATAATATACAGAGGAATATTTAGCAAGGTACAAGTAAATGCAGTTCAAAATCCAGACAACACAAGTGAAAATCAAAGCATCGTCTGAACTCTGAAGTTTTCATTTGGGTCATTTTGGGGATCTCGAAACTGTCACTTGGTAATAATTGCCTGGAATATAGCTCATGGTGTTTATTCTAGCCAATCGGGGCATCTAAAAACAAGGATTTACCAGGAATTCCTCACTGACGTAATCAACTTTGTGTCAGTCACTGTCACGTGATGCTAACACTTCAAAGTATGGACATTCTTCCAGAAATTTAGTGTCAATATATTCTACATCCATATTAAATTTATCGAATTTAAAAATTAAAATGGCAAAAATTAACATGGATTGTCAACAATTTGTTCACAACAGCTTGATCCAGAGCTGAGTTTTCGTATGACAACGTCCATTTCATGAATATAAAATGCGAGGGTAAAGTAAAAATTTTTGCCTATTTTTGTGATTTATTTATGTTTAAGGTCACATATTTCTGCACAATGGCTAATCATAACCACGACAGTTTTACGGGTGGAGGAAGCCAGAGTACCCGGAGAGAACCACCGAGCAACTCCCCAACATACTAACTCCACACAAGCAGGGTTAGCATTGGCTGAAGACAAGTGTACCATCGATGTGCAGTACACCTTAGTACACACCACCACCGTGCGCCCACGTGGGCAATGGGGATTTTCGTGATATAAACAATGAATATGAAGGATAACAGGATCCGAGAAACGTTTTGTGTCCCTCGCAGACCAATATTATCATTCAGTGGCATGATGTTTACGGCTAAAAAATGTCGACTATGAAAAATAATAGTAGACTACAGTTATTCGATTAATCGAATAGTCGAGGCAGCCCTAGTGTTTACAGACTCAGTTTCTAAAACTCTGACATCGTTGATGTAAACTAAAAAATTAACTGTTTTTTTTTCCACATGCGCAATTGATCATTCACCACAAATTGTAATTGTGCGAGCGATGGCGCATGAGAGCGATCGCGCACAATTAAAATGAAGGTCTGCTAAAGAATGCTGTATACAAAATATCAACAGATTCTGACTGGTGGATCTAAATTAGATTTTTAAAGATTACGCCCCATACTGTGTACCAAGTTAAATTTTTGCCCCCCCCCCCCCCCCCCCCCCCCCCCCCCCCCCAGGAAGCCCAAATATTAACCGAGGGACTTGATTTAAAATTCAGGCTCCTGTATTGAGCCCAAATATGAACCAAGGGACTTCATTTTAACAAACTTGTATGTGACCCCCCTCCCCTCCCTATAGATGCCGTATACCAAATATCAAAAGATTCTGATCAGTGGTTCTGGAGAAGATATATTGTTTATTTTTTGCAATTATTGTAACTCCGCATTTTTTCTATGCCTCCCTACAAAACATCCTGACACAACTAATGGTAATTTATTTTCACCATTCCATTCTACTGATCTAAGGATGCTTCATACAAAATAACAGTTCTTTGTTCCCTGCAGTTTGGGAAATATGGGCATTTGAAAATATTTCTATTATTAGCTCCCGGGTTCCCAAGGGAATCTTGCCCTTCCCATTTCAAAGCCAAATATTGCTTCACAAACTTCATTTGATCAAACTTGAACCTACACCTCAAATGGAAGCTCCATATATACCAAATATCAAGTCATTGTACCCACTGGTTTAGGAGAAGATTTTAAAAACATTTTGGAGCATTTTCCTCCACCATCTCACTATTGAGCTGGGCAAGTTGATTTGAACAACAACAAAATGCAATGTCAGAACAAGCAATCACCTCAAATTTAACAGAAATCAGTTTAGCAGTTTTGGAGAAGGGGGAAACACCATATTCACAGATGACAGACTGTGAGTGATCGCAATAGCTCAACCTGACTTTCAGTCAGGTGAGTTAATTAAATGAAACTTACCTTAAGTTAAAATTTGGTAGAAATTTCTATCACAGGATGTGGTACACCCATTACATGTATACCATCTGGTTATTTCTCACCCAGAGTAGCGTATTTTTTTTACGAGTGTTCTCATTAGCATTCCCACCTCAGTATTCTCTCTTACACAAACACAATAACAAAATATATGTAGGTTTTAGTGTTGGTTCTCTTCTAGTGTGCGATCTTCTTTAAAGTACGAATTTGGGTGGCAGTTGGAGCATTCACTTGTACCACGTCCTGTGAAAGTAATTTTTATCAAATTTCAACTCAGTCCCCACAAAGTAGATCTTCTGTTTCTCGAGCCATTTTTTGTAAAATTGCATGTGAGCAGGGTTTTTTTAAATTTTTTATGTTTTTAAGTTGGCATTGGTTATAAAAAGAGAGCATGCAGCAGCCAAAATGACCATGCAGGAGGGCTGGAGAAACAGATTCTTAACTTTCTTAGGCCTTACAGATTCATTTAATTTTTATATTAATTCTTAAGAAAAAGCCTAATTAATAGTTAACCCTTTACTTAATATAATGATACAAACCACCCAGCATTATACACAAAAAACATCATTCAAATTACAAACCACCCAGCATTATACACAAAAAACATCATTCAAATTTTATCATTTTTGGTCGCAAAAATATAACTTATGACTTTCATTGAAAAGAGCTTGTTTCAATGAGAGTTAATAGGCTATGTTTTAACCCTTTACCCAACATAACAACCAAAACTGACCAGTGCTATCTACAAAAAATCACCATTCAATTTTAATAATTGTTTAATTTTTTGTCTCAAAAACATAGCTTATGAGCCCTCATTGGAATGAGCAGATTGAGCATGTTCCAATGAGGGGTCATAAGCAAAGCTTTTGACGGAAACAAATTAAAATATTTTGGTGTTCAAGATTTGTTTTACAAGTGTTATCTGCCTTTCGTGTTAGGTAAAGGGTTAACTTCATTCCAGTGAGGGGTCAAAAGCCATGTTTTGGAGGCAGAAAATGAAAGTTATTCAAGAAACTGTTTTGCATGTGTCAAAAGGATATAAGTTGTATTTTGAAAGCAACAAAAAAAAATGAAAAATTAACTAAACCTGAACACCGGCAGTTTTTTGGTACATGCCTTGGGAAAATTTGACTGGTTTGAGAGGGGCTGTAGATACTGAGTGGCATGTATGACATGCTCATTCCTCTGGATCAGTGCACACCCTGATTATGTGTATGTCTTCATTTTCAGGTGGTTGTCCCCCTCAACAAGATCTGGCTTATTTAACAAATGTGCAGACATGTATTTACCCACGAACAGACTGTATCAATGATGCATCATGTCCTGACTTGAAGAAATGCTGCAGTGATGGATGTAATAAAATTTGCACCCCTGGAATATTTTATTAAATTCAGACAAGTGGAGATATGGTACAAAATGTTATTTAAAGCACACAGTTCAACCAAAAGAACTTTAATATTTTTAAAAAGTAACCTATATGTAAACAGATAATGACCAGCAGTTAATGCTTTATATTTCTTGTAGAACTTGTCTCACTAAAGGTAATAAAGATGTATTACATATGGCCTGGAAATAACCTGTCACCGATCGTTTAGATTACATGAGGGTTGTGTCAATTGTAAAATATGTGAACGAACTACAGGTTACGACAAAGTAATAAAACATAACTTTATTAACTGGTAGAGTGCTAAATTATTTTTAGTCACCTGTGGGCACTCTCCTATAAATTGCAACAAGGCAAATCTTAACAGACTAAATAAGATCACTTCAAAAAAGATAATATGGAGCACAGCCACTGAATTTGAAGTCTTTAAGTTGGGGTTCCAGCACTCTACCAGATAAATGAGAAAGACTTGACAGTCTTTTGGAAAATTAGAAAGACTTGACAATCTTTTGGAACTATCTCAACTCAAAGATTGAGCACTGTACCCACATTATGAATAGAGTTATACGTTTTTTCATCTTAAAACAATTTCCGTCTAAATAAATAGCAAAACTAATGTGCGATCTCACTTCGGTAAGTCTGCACATTTGTGGTTGCTATTTATTTTGGCGCAAATTCTGTTAACCTTTTACCTAACATGAAAAGCAGACGACACATGCGAACAAAATTCTTGAATAACTAATTTTTTGTCTCAAAAACGTAGGTTATGACCCCTCATTGGAACGAACTCGACGAGGGGATCAAAACCTATGTTTTTGAGACAAAAAAATGAAATGAAAGTGTCAATGACACTGTAGCTCAACTTGTCAAGACATGTACCTGTATAGTATGTGACACAGCAATGACAAACATCTAGGTAATGACCTGATAACAAAGGTACATATAAATTATTGTAATGGTCTGTACATAAATACTGACCATAGCCTGTAACAAATGTATAGGTAAAGTATTGTAAAGGTGGGTCACAGTCAGATGCTAAACTAGAGAAGAAATCTTTGAGTCCCAGAGTGGGTCTGACTGAACCCCAAAATATTTGTTCTCATAGCACAGTGGTAAGAAAGGCACCCCAAAACACACTCGTTCCTGTCCCACGGTGATAACAAAGGCACTCAAGAAGTTTCGTGAAGATCAGTTCATAAATACGAGCCGTATAGAAGTTGTGACAAAAAACTGAGTGGACCTAATTTCGGAACAAAATGGCCACTGGCAACCATCTTGAATTTTGGACCGCACCCAGAAACACTCGTTCTCGTCCCAAGGTGATAACAAAAGTACCCAAGGAGTTTCATGAAGATCGGTTCATAAATACAGCCTCTAACCCGAGCTGTATTTACTGTGTACAAGTAGCACTGAATAAATCAAAGTTCATCTAATTTGCATAATTTCTGCACGAGAAAAAAAACTGTATTATATGTGATGTATTCCATGTTACTAAACAATCATAAAAAAATTTTATTCAAATCAGAACTTTCATACCCAAGTTCTGTACAAAAAAACTGATTGCACTAATTTTCGTACAAAATGGCTGCTGGTGGCCATCTTGAATTTCGGCCCACACCCCAAAAGACTTGTTCTCACGGTGATAACAAAGGTACCCAAGAAGTTTCGTAAAGATTGGTTCATAAATACGGCCTCTAGCCTGAGCTGTATAGAAGTTGTGTACAAAAAAACTCATTAGACCTAATTTCGGTACAAAATGGCCACTGGCAGCCATCTTGAATTTTGGACTTCACCCAGAAACACTCATTCTCGTCCCAAGGTGATAACAAAGGTACCCAAGATGTTTCGTGAAGATCGGCTCATAAATACAGACTCTATCCTGAGCCATATTGACATGTGTACTTACTGTGTGTAAGTAGCACTGAAAAAATCAAAGTTCATCTAATTTGCATAATTTCTGCACAAGAAAAAAACCTGTATTATATGTGATGTATCCCATGGTACTAAACATTCATACAAAAAATTATTCAAATCAGAGCTTTCATATGGAAGTTCTGCACAAAAATGTGATTGCACCTAATTTTGTACAAAATGGCTGCTAGCGGCCAACTTGAATTTCGGATCGGACCCAAAAACACTCATTCTCGTCCCACGGTCATAACAAAGGTACCCAAGAAGTTTTGTAAAGATCGGTTCATAAATACGGCCTCTAGCCCGAGCCATATTGAATTGTTGATGGACAGGATGGACAGATGGCCGGCCAGACAGACGGATGACTGGCCATGGCATAAGCTCAAATTTGACTTACGTCAAGTTGAGCTAAAAATCACCTTTCAATTTTATTCTTTTAGTTTCTGTCTCAAAAACATAGCTTATGGTCCCTCATTGGAACAAGCTTGTTGAGCTCATTCCAATGAAGGTTCATAAGCTATGTTTTTGAGGCCAAAAAATGGAGAAAAAAATAGGTTATTCAAGAATATTATTTGCCTTTCATGTTGGGTAAAGGGTTAACCTTATGAAAGTCTGACTTTTGGTGAAGATGAAGGCATTGTTTAATAGTTCTCATTATGACGAAGGGGCAAAATAGGTTGAGCCCACATACTGTGTGCTCCAAAATACCCTGCTCATTGCTGGCATTTCATCTCTGAACACTTTTAATTCAGTATATTCAATTGGAATTATAATAAACATTACTTTCTTTCTACAGCAAATGAACACACACATATTTTACATTAGAAGTGAGGTTCAGTAATAATTTAACCCCACAGCCAGGGGGAGGTGCCAGTAGAAAATTTGCAAATGTCATGTCCCATTTTTCAGTTTAGCCCTTTTCCCACCCACTCACCACCTTGTGCAATTTTTCTACTGTCATTTTCAGACACACACCCCCACTTTCCCATTGAAATAAAATATTACTTTGACAAAAATCATAATAGGTATGGAAAGAAGTATAGTTCGTTGATTAGTTTGATTCCTCTAGTGATTCCAGGTACTTCACTTAGTTAGTGTCACTTCCTGTTTGCAAAATGAGGCTTCAGAAATCTTAAAAAAACTCATCCAGAACAGCTCAATGTCCATGAAAGTATGAATGATGGCCTAAGATATGCCCAACCCCATTCCCCTCATTTGACATAAATAAAATATGTTTAAATTATTCCCGTTTTGTAACATAGGAGCAAGCTAAAAATAACAAAAAATTCAATCCATTCTGATCCATTTATTTCTGTATTCGATTCTGGCAGGAGTCTGCATGACTGATTCCATTAGTGACTCCAAGTACTAACTTTGTTAGTAAGGTTTATTTATTTTTTGTTTATTTTTTTCCTAATTCTCAATTAAAAATCAGTTGAAAGTTAAAAAATTTATAGTAATTTATATATTTTTTATTCTTACCAATGACCCAGACATAGCTGGTGCTAACTCTTAAAATTCTAGGGCCAAACACAAATTTTGCCCCCCAATCCCCAAAATTTGCATCTAAAACCAAAAGAAATCATGTCCTGAAGGTCCTCCATACTTTGCCTTCACTGCGCATGTGCAGTGTCAAGGACGTCCCGAAATTGGCGCCAATTATCATTCTTACAAGCAGTGCCTGGTCAGCGCTATGTACTCAGCGGGGAGGTATGAGTTCCCAACTCATCGGAGGGCCATCCCCGTCTGGGTCATTGGTAAGTATAAAAAATATATAAATTACTATAAATTTTTTAACATTTTTATACTGTACCAATGACCCAGACATAGCTGAATAGTAAAAAGGCTGGAGGGCCTAGGACACAGAGGAAAATCCAATAAGCTCAACTATATAAATAGAGTCAACCCCTCGAGGAGAAAAGGAGTATTAGGCTTTACATGTATCTTTCTTATTTTATGATAAATTAGAAAGACACAACACCCTCCATAATTGAGCATAATAACATTCATGTTCTCTATTAACATCCAGTATAACCCCTTATACTAATTATTTTTAAAGTAAGCCAATAAATAAAGTTAGTCCAGAGAATTGAGACTCTTTATATTCTCTTAAAAGTGTCCGAGGATTGTATATTAACGCCCGTTTGACACGTGACATATACAAATGCTTCACACCGAGCTACACTTTAAAAATATGACATGAATGAATTTTTAACATTAATATTACACTAATAAACCATCCCGGTAACGACTCAGAATTACTGACTCCGGAGGAGGAATCCCCTTGCTTTTCACTATAAAGCAGGTGACCTAAGGGAACACCCTCACCCCCCCCCCCCCCCTTCCCCTTGCCCTAAGTCAAATAGCCCATAGCGAAGAGGGCAGCAGGACGGAGTCACTGCCGGAACAGAAAGCCTGCATAACTATAGTTGCAACTGTTTAGTGGACGACATTCTGAGCAACAGATAACGGACCTAAACAATGCAGGTCTCCAGAAATGGACTCAATATTTCTGAGATAAAAATTTGTGAATGTGGATGGCTGAGACCAACATGCAGCCTTCATTAAATCTGTAATAGCAACACTATTTGCGTAAGTCCAAGATGTAGAAAGAGCTCTTACTTCATGAGCCGAAATCTTAAGCACAGACTGCTGAGTTGAAGATAGATTATCATAAGCAGTACGGATAGTTAATTGAATCCACCTAGCAAAAGAATGGACCGAAATGTCCTTTCTATTAGGCATCAGAGACAGAAAGAAGTGTTTTCGTCCCTTTCTGATAAACTGAGATCTTTGTTTATAAATAGGTAATGCTCTAACAGGACAGAGTAAAGGCCTACGCCCGTCTGAAGACGGCAGGGCCTTAATAACAATAGGTTCCGGATATTTATTAGGAGCCTGATTCTTAGCTAAAAATCCAACATTAGTAGTAAAGGTAATAGTGTTCCCGACACTACGATAGTGAGAATCGTCCACCGATAGTGCATGAAGCTCACTGACTCTTCTAGCAGAAGAGAAAGCTAAGAGAAATGCTGTCTTATAAGACAAAAATTCGAAATCTACTGTCCCAAGAGGCTCAAATGGCTTTTCTTTCAGTTTAAGAAGAACCGAAGCTAAATTCCATTTAGGAATTAATCTAAGAGTTCTGGGTCTATTTATCGAGAAGTTTCTAACTAATTTAGATAAAGAGACATTAGATCCAATTTGTAAACTATCATGGTGTGCATAGGTATCAGATAACATAGACCTATAACCTTTAATGGTAACAGGCTGCAGTTTGATCTCGTCAAACAAGTATACTAGAAAGTTTGCAATGTCTGGTATGGAGGGGTCAAAAATATCAACAGAACGATTCCTACACCAACGACGAAAGACCTTCCACTTAGCCGCATAGTTTAGCGAAGAGGAGGTCCTCCTACAGTTAGAAATCGCATCCACTGCTCGTCCTGTAAAATGCTTGCCGTGCAAGAAGGACCGCACAACGGAAATACGTGAAGGTTGAGACCTTGCGGGTTGTGATGAAGTTGACGCAACTTCCCCTGTGAAAGAAGATCCTCTCATGGAGGAAGTTTTCGCAGTAAGTCCCACAGCAGACACCTGAGTAGATTTATCCACGGTCTCTGTGGAGACAGAGATGCTACCAACAGAATTTTGCATTGAGATTGTTTTATCTTTAGCAATATTTGCTGAATCAACGGCGCTGGAGGATACGCATATCCTATCATTCCGTCCCACGAGATCGATAGAGTGTCTACTGCATATGCTCGGGGATCCGGACATGGTGACACATACGTCTGCAACTGATTGTTGAGTTGTGTCGCAAATAAGTCTATCATTGGCCGTTCCCATTGGTAGCAAATCTGATTGAATACCTGTTTGTTGAGAGTCCATTCTGATGGCAACAAGCGACCCTTCCGTGAAAGGGAGTCTGCTAATACATTCAGACGACCCGGAATATGACGGACCGAAAGTAGAACTTGGTGTTCTAGAACAAACAGAAGGATTCTTTCCATTAAATTGAATAACGGAACGGAATGAGTGCCTCCCTGGTTCCGGATATACGCTACTACTGTCGTATTGTCGGACAGGATTTGGACATGTGCTTTCTGAATAATGTTCATCCAATGACGTAATGCAAGCCAAATTGACATCATTTCCTTGATGTTTATGTGCTTGCCTAGAAACTGTGGATCCCAAAGACCCTGGCACTTCGAATCCGTTGGGATCAATGTTGCACCCCAACCTGTTTGACTGGCATCCGTCATAATCGTAAAATCCGCGGATCTGGCAACTGCAGTGAAACTCCCTGAGTCAACCACTGAATGTTTGCCCAAGTCTGAATCTCTTGTTTCACTTGATTTGACAAGAGAACGTCTATATCGAGCGAATGAATCTTTACACTCCAATTCTGAGTCAAGAAAATTTGGAGAGGACGAGTGCGCAACCGCCCCATCGGAATGAGGTCCGCAGCGGCTCCGCACAGACCTATCAGTCTCATGAACTCCCTCGCTGTGACTTTGTCTGAGTGAAGACAATAGCGAGCGTAACAACTGATTAATTTCGTTCTGGTTAACGGCAGACGAACGAGATTGTTGTGCATCTCGAAGCTCATTCCCAGATGAGTGAATGACTTGGATGGCACCAGATCCGACTTCTCCTCGTTTATAATAAAACCGAGACGTCGGAGTAATAGAAGCAGATTCTGCACATCGTTCTGAAGCGTTAACTCATTGCCGTACCTCTGAAGAATGTCGTCCAGGTAGGCCGACGTTACCGCAGATGAATGAGCTCGGAAATGTATCATTACCGAGTTCATTATTCGAGTGAAAACCCAGGGCGCTTGGTTCAAACCGAAGCACATCGCCCGGAATTGATATACAACTCCTAGGACTGCGAAGCGTAGATACTTTCTGAATGTCGGATGTACCATGACGTGAAAGTACGCATCTTTGAGATCTATGCTTGTAGCATAGTCGTCCACCCGAATACTTGCTCTGACCGATCGAATCGTCTGCATATAGAACTTCGGAGCGACGATCAGCTTGTTTATCCAGCTCAGATCTATGACTGGACGGAACGAGCCATCTGGTTTCAGAACCAGAAACAGATGGCTGTAGAAACCCGGTGATTCCTGGTCTTCTACGACCTCCACCGCGTTCTTCATCAGAAGAGACTGTACCTCTGATAAAAGAGCATCTCTTTTCTGCGGATTTGACGGAAGCTGAGTCCATTTTGGACTTCGAGTTAATGGAGGCTTTCGTTTGAAGGATATTCTTAGTCCTTCCGAAATTACCCCTCGGACCCAGGGGTCGTCCGTAATCGATGCCCACTCGTTTATAAAACTTGATAATCTTCCCCCCTCCGGAACACGATAGAGGTTCAAACCATCACCTCCTGGACCTGTGAGGCCTGCGGAAGGAGAAACTACGTCCTCCATGACCCGCACCTCGTCCCGTCGACCTCGGGACATCAGACCGGTTGTCTCGGCCAGAATAACGTCCCGTACATGAGTCGCTGCCTTGACGGTCTCTAGAATAAGACCTAGAGGACGTATAACAACCTCTATAGAAACTTCTCTTGGGCGTACTTGTCCCAGAAGTGCCTGTCTTACTCTTTTCTGCTGTATCCGACTTTTTGGAAGCGGATTTGAAAAGCAGAGAATCCGAAGCTTTCTTAGTTATCTTATCATAGATTGCTGAAAGCTTGCCATGGAAGAGAAGCTCTCCGGAGACCGAAGCGACTCTGAGAGAGTTCTTCACCTTACTATCCATGCGCGTGGATGTAGCTAGGGCTGCGTCACGTCTAACCAACTCCAGGTTTGCCACTGAAAGGGCGTTGTTATACGTGGAATAAGCTACTGCCCTTGAAAGAAGTCTTAATGAGGATTGTATATCCTGGAATTCTTTCCCTTGAAGACGCAATGATAACGCCTTAGTAAGGTGGTCTGCGTATGATAAAGCATCTAAGCTTGCTCTGTTAGACATTATTGTCGTTTCCAACATCGCGGTTGGAATAGACATAGACGACGGTAAAGACAATTCCAAGTCTTCCGCCTCGTCGTCTAGATGCAGAGGAACTCTCGGTATGCCCTGTCCTGCCGTTTCGAATTTATTCCTTGAATTGATGAAAGGCCGATTGAGAGCATTAGCGGACAAGAAATCAGCCTTGCCTGTTTTGGTAGCAAGCTTATAGATAGCGTCGTTCAATAATTCGAATGTTCTTGTGACATTATTGGACTGTGTCGGAAACTCAGGGACGATGTCTCTGAACCAATCAAAGAATTCTGTGTCCAATGACGCTATCAGTCTCTTATCCGGCATCGCAGCAATCTGGCCCGACGGAATAACTTGTGGAAGGTAATGCCGGATGAAATCTACGGCAGCTTTATGTTGTTCCGAAAGGGATAGCTCCAAATCCTCGGAATCCCTTTCGCCATCCTGTCGGACCCCATGATGTTCTTGGTCGTCCGTACCCGATGCTTCGGCGGAGCGTACCGACCCAGCGTCATCAGATAATTCTTGATCCGACAGAGATTCTGTCGTTTGCTGGGATGATGCGATAATTTGTGCTATTTGGGATAGCACGTCCGTCACTGAGGCCTGTGGAGTAGCGGTCTTACGTTGCTTAGCCGCTGGAAGCTCCGTGTACACTGACTCCTGCATACTTCTCTTATGCGAACGTCCGGAGTCTACAGGCCTCTTGTCCCTGGCTACCGGATGGCGTGACCTGGTCGCCGTGGAATCCCTGATTGGCCAAGCTGGCTGGATATCCGTGGTCACGTAGCCAAGGTGCGGTCGTGTGCGCTGCTGAGAGGATGAGGAAGCCTTTTGGACAGTCTCTCCGGACTGTCTATATAACGGAGCGTCCCGAGCGGCGGACATATGCTCCGAATGCGAAACATTTTGTACCACAACATCTGGTCCCAGATGTTGTTGTACGAGAGAGGGGCCTCTCTCGCTCGCAGCCCGGATGGACCTGGACGAGCTAGGAACCGGACTAATAGGCTTCCTCCGTTCTCTCCTCTGATCCGCCATCACTGGGTGTGCACCTTGTTTATTTATAGTGCTCGCATCACCCAAATCTCCTTCTTGGACCGCAACGGACGAACCCGGCTGCTGAACCATTCGATGAATGGACGCTACACCGGGCGAGCTAGCGGACGTCAACGCCATCGATCCTACTAGGGACCTCTTAGGCAATTGACGTATTTCCATGAGCACTTTTGCCGCTAGCTCTTCATTTAATTGTGACGACGGAGGCACACTTTTGGAAGACATCACGGAAACATCACCCTGTTCTTGTTCCTCTGAAATAGAGATTGATAAACTAGAGTGACCCTGCGGAGAAAGGACCAGCATGGCCCTTTCCCCGCTAACAACATACCGTGACACACGTTTCCAATGTTTGTCATCCCAATATACACATACTGAACAGGAGTTAGTGCGAGTACACTGACTACAATTAATACAATGGTCATGAAAGTCAGAGAAAGATTTCCTCTTATTACAATTTGAACAATATCCTTTCATTGTGAAAAGAATACAAAAAGTCCTAGTACTCGCATGAACCCCTGAAAACAAAGATACATAATAACATGATCCATTAACATAGAAAAAATAATTGAAATCAAAAAATTTTTTTCAAAAATAATTTTTTCAGCAAAGCCCAAGTTTCTGAAAAGTAACGTTGAGCCCCAATGGATCCCAAGCCTAAGTGTGAACAAAATTTTTTAAAATATTTTAAAAAATTAATGCAACACTTACGAATAATAATAATGTATCTTGTAATGATTAAACTAGTACAAAGACAAAAAATCCCCCTCCACAGAGACTGTTGCCAATGTAAACAAGAAGTGTATAAACACCAGAAACATGACTCCAGTCACTGATAACCCTGGCCCGAAATCAGTTACCAATAATACACTATCTGGTGCAAAACAGAGACTTCCAGGGAAGAAACTGCAGAACATCAGATGGTAGATGCAGAACACTACGCCTAAACACCCATGGGTGAGAACGTAAACATGGGGAAAAGAACAGAATTCATTCTGTTACCCAGCTAAAACTCCCAAGAAATTTTAGTAATAATATTACTCAAAAATATGCCAAAAGCATGGGAGAATAGCAAGGGGGGACTTAAAGGAAAAGGAGAGAGGAAACACTGAACAAGCAGTGTATAATTTATAGCAAGAATGACAACAACAGGCGCATGCCTCGAAAATAGGCAACTTAACATAATTTCATTAAAATTTTTTAAGTTACAGCCCTGAATATTTTCTGTCACTCATTTTTCCTCTCCTCTTTCTATATCCTCTTTAGATCCACCATTTCTCTAATATTTATGTATCTGGCATCATTTAAACTGAGATTTACAAGCACAAATATCAGTCAGATGTGAACTGATGAAGGGCCAAGCAAAGAATGATAATTGGCGCCAATTTCGGGACGTCCTTGACACTGCGCATGCGCAGTGAAGGCAAAGTATGGAGGACCTTCAGGACATGATTTCTTTGGGTTTTAGATGCAAATTTTGGGGATTGGGGGCAAAATTTGTGTTTGGCCCTAGAATTTTAAGAGTTAGCACCAGCTATGTCTGGGTCATTAGTACAGTATAAAAATATGATATTTGTCAGTTTTCCAAACTCTCAAGTTACCAATGACACATGTGGTAAAGTCTTAATACACAATAATAGCAAGTTAAACTATACTGAATATTATATTGTGACTCGGTCATGCAACAATATTTGAAATTTGAAAGCGTGATGGAACTGTTAACCAAGTTGAAACAGGACAGTTGTCACAATCAATTCACTAGCATTCCTTCTCCATCATAATACCAAAGAAATGACGATGAGTAAACAGAAAATATTCTCGAATATCCTTTTAATCCTTTACCCAAGGAATTGCCCGCATCCGTCCACATAATATGCAGATTCAGCAGCTGAAACAATCTTATTTTTCGAAAAATTTCAACAAAACCATATCATGTGACCCCTCTTGGAATGAGGCACTTCAAGCTCGTTCCAATGAGGGGTCACATGATTTTGTTTTGTTGAAATTTTTCGAAAACAAGATGCACTGTCACCGTGCCGAAGCTAGGACAATTCGTGCAATGCCAATAATGATGTTTTAAAACTCGTTGGTGACAAAAAAACTCGTTGGTGACAGACCGACCGACAGACATACCGACAGAAGACCGACATTGCCGATTAAGAGCTGCTCGTCACAGCTAAAAATTAAAAAACGATATTTAAATTAATAAATTTTGATATCGTCTGCATAGGGTAAAGGGTTAACATTTGAGTGAATAACTGAAGCCCTTGAAGTAAATAGAATATTAATTGATACTAGCACATTTTTACATTAATTCATGTTGTATCTGGAGCATTATAAAGCATTTTTAAAAAAAATTATCATGCGTATTTTCTACACTGAGAACCAGAACACCCACCCCTCCACCAACATGTATTATTTGTGACATTTGCACAGATATCACCTCATATTAACACTTATAAAGGCACCTCATGTTGCAGTTAACCTATTAGGGTTGGTATAAACAATATTTATTTCCAAACAAATACGAAAAGAATACAATAATAATGCTGTTGTGTACATAGCTAAAATGGAAATGGATTCAGCAAGAAGCCAAAAAGCTTATACAGGGCTGTCTCCATAGGAAAATATACATTATAAGTTATCTCGGGCAACATCCAGGGTACATGGAGATTTAATACCTGGATGTCGGTTTTCAACCATGAGGTGCAAGCCGAATGGTTGAAAAGGAGACATCCAGGTATTAAATCTCCATGTACCCTGGATGTTGCCCGAGATAACGATTTTGTCCCACCTCCTAACACAGAAATAATGCCGAGATGTAAAATATGATCCCACATTAAGACTCAGGCGACGAGGTTTAAACCCCACACTGGGGCTCTGGTTTTGAACTAAACAGCGTAACATTACTAACAAACATCACAGCAAAACTATACACAGACCGCGTCTATTTCCAAAACGTTGTTTATAAACCAGGTCACACATGGCGAAGTTTTTCACATTGGTGAATTTGAATTCGTTGAAACAGTTTTAAAACCGTGTAAATTCAGCCTTCCAGAGTGTACTGTATTTCCATGGAACAAGCTTCAGTGTGTTAGATGTGTTGTGTGTTTTATTCATGTCTTTGGGAGAATAGCTTAAATATTCACTTAAAACGATGCTGGACATCATGGAACATGGAAGGTGACATTTTGAATTTCGGGAACGATGTCTCACAATTTCAGACTCCACTTGGGTTTAAACTTGAAGATTTTGAATTGAGCCGCAATCATTGAATTTTGTAAAAGGTAGGTGGAATTAATAGCATACATTTCTACGCTGACCATCGGAAACCACAAAATTAATTATGAAGTGTGCCTAGATTTAATGCCCTGGTAGTGGTAATGTTAATTTGTTGTTGACACCAAGTCTTACAGTAGTTACACTGACTGTGCCCGTATATTTGCCGGCCGTGGATTTCCTACTTTTACCTCAGTTTGGCTCCAAAACCCTCACTGAAATTGTGACCCTCATTGAAAAAAACTTTATGGCCGGGATTTACCCTGTTACAATTTAATTAACAGTTCTAATGGGAGTTTCTGCAATCGATGTGATCCAGTCGGGGTCAAAGGTTATTTTTATCACCTGGATGTTTCTCGAGTGACAAACAGGGAACAACGGCGCGCGCTCTTATCACCCGTATGTTTGAAGATAGGCGATACCATGGCTATTTGTCTCGGTCACGTTGACCAATAAGAAGACGCGATGCATACTGATACAGGGACAAAAGATGATATCAGCAGTACATGGGATTTCTAATTTTTGCACAGACTAACAAAAAAATGTAATTGGATATCTGAAAAAGTAATGTGGGGGTGCAGTGTGCAGAAAGAGGACAGGGACTTTGCAGTACAGGCGAAAAGTGGAAAGACCCAAGTGAAACAATGACCTGTGCTTAGATTTTTGTGCGGTGTACATCGAGATCGACAAGTATTTGTACAATGAGGAAAAAATAGATGGGTTGTTTAGTCAAAGCGCTTAGTAAGAAGAATGAATTCATGAACTTTCTCAAAGATTGATTTGTTTATTTCCAGGCCATAATGTTCACTACCATATAAGATGTCAGTGGAAATATGGTACTGGATGCTGATGAGAGTTTGTAGTCGTATCTGCGCGTACCTATTGCAGTGAAAAAGGTAGTGATCCACCATTTCACGTGCGCCACAGTTGCATAAGAATGATTCAATGACGAAGTTATTAAATAAGTCATTGTTCAGACCACTACAGCTGAGTTGCAGGTGACAATATAGGATTTGATCTTGACGCAACCTATGTCCATAAAAGTAGGATGGGGCAACACGTTTGTTCCTTTATTAGACAAGTTATTTTGTCTGATTTCGAGGGGCACGTCATTCCATAGTCGAGTGGTGGAAGGTAGGAATAAGGTATGATGGAGGTGTGTTCGACAAAGTGGAGTTCTTAGATTATTAGTTTGTAGAAGGTTATAACTTTGTGAGCCAGAGCTGAGAGGCGAAATCATATTTGAGGAATAAGCAGGGACAAGATCGTGGACCATTTTGAAATATTGTATAAGTTTACAGTGCATCCTTCTGGTCTCAAGTTTTTCTCACCCGGTTTTGATAAAAAATTGTGTTCTACTTGAGCTTTTGGTACCCCCAGTTACAAGGCGTGCTGCTTCCACTTGGATTTTTTCTAGTTCGTTGGCTTTGTTCGCCGTGCAATTATCTCAGACAGTAGCAGCATACTCAAGCACTGGGCGAACAGATGCATAATAAATTGTTTCAAGGGTTTTACGGTCGAGTTGATACTTAAATTGCCTCAGAATATCAAAACATTTCCAGGCTTTAGCTCTAATTACAGTAAAATGGGCTGACCATGTTCCTATATTGTTGAATGTTAATCCAAGGTGTTTGTATTGGGAGACTTCGTTGATATCCGTTGAGAACATTTTTAAATTTGGGTGGGCATTTTTTCTTTTTTTTCGAGTAATTAAGTGTTTCAGTTTTTTAGGGGTTGAAATTAACAAGCCACTTGTTGGCCCACATCTCAATTTGTTTTATGTTGTTACTTAGCATCTCAGCGGCAACATTTGGGTCGTCAACGATTAAATATAATGAAGTGTCATCTGCAAACAGTCGTATACTACTAGCGATGTTATCAACAATGTCGTTAATATAGATAAGAAAAAGTAGGGGACCGAGGATTGAGCCCTGGGGCACTCCAGCCTTGACTGGTTCCCAAGAAGATGACACAGAGTTGAGTACTTCACATTGCTGTCGATCACTCAAGTAGGATTCAAACCATTTTAGGAAGAGGCCTGATATTCCAATATGTTCGAGTTTGTATAAAAGGCCTTTGTGCCAGACCTTGTCAAAAGCTTTATTAACATCACAGAATACAACCCTTACTTCTTTGCCATAATCGAGCGCTGAACTAAATGAATTACAGATATCAGTTAATTGCAGAACTGTAGAATCAGAAGGAAGGAAACCAAACACTTATAAAGGCACCTTGACCTATTAGGGTTGATTTACAGCATTATCTCAGCGGTTTGAAACAAAAATAATGATATATTGCAGAAAATTATGAAAAACTGCATAATTTGAGAAAGCACGATATTAGCACACCCATGAGACCCATCCACCCCACACATAACGTTTACTAATTTTTGGAGCCTCCCCCACCCCCCACCCAATTCAATTCCAACTGGAACTCTCCAATAAACTGTAACAAGACAAACATCTCTGAACAAAATCTGTGTAAACTAAGTCTCCTCTTGCTTTTAGGATGGCATGTTTGAAAAAAATACTTGTGTTACAAAGCACCTTTGAAAAATAATTTAGCGCTCTATGAGTTAACATTTCACCACCCAAATCATCTACAAATCCAGTTTTTACTACCCTGCTCAATAGGGTGCATGGTGGCTCAGTGGTTATGGCATTGGACTTCAAAGCAAAAGGTCCACGGTTTGATCCTTGCTGGGGGTAACTGTATTGTGTCCTTGAGCAAGGCATTTAATCCCAACTGCTCATATGAGGGAACGGTGGCGCTTTGTACTGAGGTGTACTGCACGTCGATGATGCCCTTTTCAGCCAATGCTAACCCTACTTGTGCAGTTAGTATGTTGGGGAGTCTGACAGTGGCTCACCATTGCTCCGTGGTTCTCGCCAGGTACATTGGCTTCCTCCACATGTAAAACTCTCTGACCCGAGGTGACCTGGGCTCTCTAAAGTATGATTAACCCTTTACCCAACATAATGGCCAAAACCGGCCAGAGCTATTCTAAAAAATCGCCAATTAATTTTTATTATATTTTCATTTTTTGTCTCAAAAACATAGGTTATGACCACTCGTTGGAATGAGCTCATTGAGCTCGTTCCAACGAGAGGTCATACCCTATGTTTTTGAGACAAAAAATTAGTTTTTTGAAAGTGTCATCTGCTTTTCATGTCAGGTAAAGAGTTAAACCCCAAAAATAATAATTAAATAATCATGAGCAATCTAGAGTATATAATCACACTGATGGAATTAGTGACAAACAAACACATTTTACATGGCTGTCCAAAAATCTGTTTCTCACAGTTTAATTATTCTCAGAAAACACATCATTCTGTGACTTGAACAGCTCTTCTATCTTCTGCATGTCTGAAGAGATTATTCAAGCTATTACTACAGTTTTTCAAACAACAACAATAATTGGTGGGATTATAATGTTGTATTCACACACGGATGCTTTTTATTTCTTGCTTTGCTTAAGCGAAGTTCAAATAACAATGATAAGATAGCACAAATGATACCCAGCAACAATATGTAGAAAGCACTTTGAACATCGATAATATTTATAGCTTTACTTTCAGTTTTCATCTTTGCATCAAAACATTTATTTTTCGGCCACCATTTCTGTTTCCATGTTTCTAGCAGTCCACTTCCACTGATGGCCATTACCCTGCAAAATGTATTAAGGGAATAATTCAGTTTGAAATAATTATACTCCTAAAGGTATAGATGATGAGGCATGTGGGAAGATGGAAGGTGCATCCTGACTTCAATACTAACTGATATCTACTTTTCACACCTTTCCAATTATCTGAAATGCATGGCTTGGAGTTGGTCAATTTTTCCAAAAGCCTAGGCCCTCTGGTGGACCCAAAGAGGAGGGTTGAAATTCTAGGTTTAAAAAAAGTTAAAAATCTGTTTCTCAGGCCCTCCTGCATTGTCCTTTTGGCTGCCACATACACTCTTTTTATAAACAATGCAAACTTGAAAAAATCAAAATCAAATGTTTATGTCCGATATTTTAGCCAAGTTAATAAAATAGATAAATTTGTCCCTTGAGTGCCTTCTTGCACTCAAGGGACGAAATACACCACCACCCTTGCTATTCTGTAGATTATAAGATCTAAAACAAACCAAGAACATGAACTTTTGATGGCAAAGAAATAATTGTAAAAATAAAAAATAAAATAAAAATAATGCCCGCCCAAATGCAATTTTACAAAAAATGGCCTGAGAAACAGAAGATCTACTTTGTGGGGCCTTATAAATAGATTATAAGGCCATTGTTAATATGTTCTGTGTTTTACATTAAACCATGGTTCTGACAGACATATGTATAATGCACTAACTGTTAACTATCAATTATTTACAGGTAAGTATCTAGGCTCTTCATCCAATTTCTAAAATAATCTGAGTTGCAAATGCACCAATACTTTGGAAAAGTTTGCATACTTTCAGAAGCTGAAATGCAAAATTTGTTCAAACTTCTGCTTGTACATTCACCCAAACTTGGACCTTATGACCATAAAATACTTTTATCAAAATGTTGTCATTTTTAAGGGAAGGTAATTATTATTATTATTATTAATTGGTGTTTAAGGTCACATATTTTTGCACAATGGCTAATCATGCCCACAACATGAGTATCAGCTCAAGACCAGAGGTGAGCGTTAATAAGACATGTTGCCCATTTTAGAGAGGGTTTGCACCTCCCACGCATTGGTGAGTGGGTCCTATTTTACCAGTAAAACAGAGCCTGTTTACTGCAGTGAACAAGCACAGCTTCACTTCCCGGGGTTCCTGTGGGGAAAGGGAAGGTAATACTCAAAACCCAAGTTAATGCTGTTCGTTCCATAAGTTGTATATAAGTATAAACCAATGATAGTATACACAGATGATGAGCACAGACAATGATAGGTACTATTTATTTTATTGTAGCTTGACTTCTGCATCTGTTGCAGTTTGATGACCACTGACCCATTAATGGTGCTGCAGTCATGAAATGGGCATAAGGTGGAAAATGGCCTTTAACCCTTTATCCAACGTAACGGCCAAAACCCAGCCAGCGCTATTCACAAAAATCGCCAATTAATTATCATTATTTTTTTCATTTTTTTGTCTCAAAACATAGGTTATGACCCCTCTTTAGAACGAGCTTGTCAAACTTGTTCCAATGAGGGGTGATAACCTATGTTTTTGAGACAAAAAATGAAAAAAATTAGTTAATGAAGAATTTTTTTTGCAAGTGTTGTCTGTTTTTCATGTTAGGTAAAGGGTTAAAAAATTAATATGTACTACAAAAATAAACAAACTTCCTTTATATACTTCCATACAGTGCACACTCCTTATAATGTAACATTGTGTACAATTGTAGTGGAAATACAACAGTAAGTTCCTTTGTCATTGATAAGAAAGAAACCATGGTATCTCATACCCTCCCCCCCCCCCTCTAATATTGACTTCATAAGCTATGCTAAAAGTGGTCTTGAGGCCCAATATATAGTCTTATAACAAGTAGAGTAAAGGTAACTAGTGATTGATATCAAGCCAATACCGATTTACAGTACCGATGGAAACTAAAATACCAAAATTTCAGTATTGAAAAATATTCCTCAAATAGTTAAAAAATGAAAGTGTCAATGACACTGTAGCTTAACTGGATTGTGTGTTCTGTTTGATGAATAGAATAATGTTCAATGTTTATGAAAAGATAATGAAATACGACAAGAATTGTGATAATTGAGAATATAATATTAAAAAAATGTAGGGGATATCAAACTGATGTTGATATTTTCGGAAAGTTAAAAAATTTATAGTAATTTATATATTTTTTATACTTACCAATGACCCAGACATAGCTGGTGCTAACTCTTAAAATTCTAGGGCCAAACACAAATTTTGCCCCCCAATCCCCCAAATTTGCATCTAAAACCGAAAAAATCATGTCCTAATGGGTCCTCCATACTTTCCCTCCACTGCGCATGCGCAGTGTCAAGGAGGTCTCGAAATTGGCGCCAAATATCATTCTTACAAGCAGTGCCTGGTCAGTGCTATGTACTCAGCGGGGAGGTATGAGTTCCCAACTCCTGGGAGGGCCATCCCCGTCTGGGTCATTGGTAAGTATAAAAAATATATAAATTACTATAAATTTTTTAACATTTTTATACTGTACCAATGACCCAGACATAGCTGAATAGTAAAAAGGCTGGAGGGCCTAGGACATAGAGGAAAATCCAATAAGCTCAACTATATAAAATAGAGTCATCCCCTCGAGGAGAAAAGGAGCATTAGGCTTTACATGTATCTTTCTTATTTTATGATAAATTAGAAAGACACAACACCCTCCATAATTGAGCATAATAACATTCATGTTCTCTATTAACATCCAGTATAACCCTTTATACTAATTATTTTTAAAGTAAGCCAATAAATAAAGATAGTCCAGAGAATTGTGACTCTTTATACTCTTTTAAAAGTGTCCGAGGATTGTATATTAACTCCCATTTGACACGTGACATATAAAAATGCTTCACTTTAAAAATATGACATGAATGAATTTTTAAACATTAACTTTACATTTAAAACCATCCCGGTAACAACTCAGAATTACTGACTCCGGAGGAGGTGTCCCCTTGCTTTTCACTATAAAGCAGGTGACCTAAGGGAACACCCTCCCTCCCCCCCTTTCCCTTGTCCTGTGTCAAATAGCCCAGAGCGAAGAGGGCAGCAGGACGGAGTCACTGCCTGAACAGAAAGCCTGCATAACTATAGTTGCAACTGTTTAGTGAACGACATTCTGAGCAACAGATAACAGACCTAAACAATGCAGGTCTCCAGAAATGGACTCAATATTTCTGAGATAAAAATTTGTGAATGTGGATGGCTGAGACCAATATGCAGCCTTCATTAAATCTGTAATAGCAACACTATTTGCGTAAGCCCAAGATGTAGAAAGAGCTGTTACTTCATGAGCCGAAATCTTAAGCACAGACTGCTGAGTTGAAGATAGATTATCATAAGCAGTACGGATAGTTAATTGAATCCATCTAGCAATAGAATGGACCGTAATGTCCTTTCTATTAGGCATCAGAGGCAGAAAGAAGCATTTTCGTCCCTTTCTGATCAACTGAGATCTTTGTTTATAATAAATACGTAAAGCTCTAACCGGACAGAATAAAGGCCCTTGCCCGTCTGAAGACAGAAGGACCTTAATAACAATAGGTTCCGGATATTTATTAGGAGACTGATTCTTAGCCAAAAATCCAACATTAGTAGTAAAGGTAATAGTGTTCCCGACACTACGATAGTGAGAATCGTCCACCGATAGTGCATGAAGCAAACTGACTCTTCTAGCAGAAGAGAAAGCTAAGAGAAATGCTGTCTTATAAGACAAGAATTTGAAATCTACTGTCTCAAGAGGCTCAAATGGCTTTTAGTTTAAGAAGAACCCAAGCTAAATTCCATTTAGGAATTAATCTAAGGGTTCTAGGTCTATTTATCGAGAAGTTTCTAACTAATTAGATAAAGAGACATTAGATCCAATTTGTAAACTATCATGGTGTACATAGGTATCAGATAACATAGACCTATAACCTTTAATAGTAACAGGCTGCAGTTGATCTCGTCAAACAAGTATACTAGAAAGTTTGCAATGTCTGGTATGGAGGGATAAAAAATGTCAACAGAATGATCCCTACACCAACGACGAAAGACCTTCCACTTAGCCGCATAGATTAGCGAAGAGGAGGTCCTCCTACAGTTAGAAATCGCGTCCACTGCTCGTCCTGTACAATGCTTGCCGTGCAAGAAGGACCGCACAACGGAAATACGTGAAGGTGGAGACCTTGCGGTTTGTGATGAAGTTGACGCGATTTCCCCTGCGAAAGAAGATCCTCTCGTGGGGGAAGTTTTCGCGGTAAGTCCCACAGCAGACACCTGAGTAGATTTATCCACGGTCTCTGTGGAGACAGAGATGCTACGAACAGAATTTTGCATTGTGATTGTTTTATCTTTAGCAATATTTGCTGAATCAATGGCACTGGAGGATACGCATATCCTATCATTCCATCCCACGAGATCGATAGAGCGTCTACTGCATATGCTCGGGGATCCTGACATGGTGACACATACGTCTGCAACTGATTGTTGAGTTGTGTCGCAAATAAGTCTATCATTGGCCGCTCCCAATGGTAGCAAATCTGATTGAATACCTGTTTGTTGAGAGTCCATTCTGACGGCAACAAGCGACCCTTCCGTGAAAGGGAGTCTGCTAATACATTCAGACGAACGACCCGGAATATGACGGACTGAAAGCAGAACTTGGTGTTCTAGAACAAACAGAAGGATTCTTTCCATTAAATTGAATAACAGAACGGAATGAGTGCCTCCCTGGTTCCGGATATACGTTACTACTGTCGTATTGTCGGACAGGATTTGGACATGTGCTTTCTGAATAATGTTCATCCAATGACGTAATGCAAGCCAAATTGACATCATTTCTTTGATTTTTATGTGCTTGCCTAGAAACTGCGGATCCCAAAGATCCTGCACTTCGAATCCGTTGGGAACAATGTTGTACCCCAACCTGTTTGACAGGCATCCGTCATAATCGTAAAACTCGGATCCGGCAACTGCAGTGGAACTCCCTGAGTCAACCACTGAATGTTTGCCCAAGTCTGAATCTCTTGTTACACTTGATTTGACAAGAGAACGTCTATATCGAGCGAATTCATAGATGGCTGAAAGCTTGCCGTCGAAGAGAAGCTTCTCCGTAGACCGAAGCGACTCTGAGAGAGTTCTTCACCTTACTATCCACGCGCGTGGATGTAGCTAGGGCTGTGTCATGTCTAACCAACTCCAGGTTTGCCACTGAAAGGGCGGAGTTATACGTGGAATAATCTACCGCCCTTGAAAGAAGTCTCAATGAGGATTGTATCCTGGAATTCTTTCCCTTGAAGACGTAATGATAACGCCTTAGTAAGGTGGTCTGCGTATGATAAAGCGTCTAAGTTAAGTCTGTTAGACATTATTGTCGTTTCCAACGTCGTAGTTGGAATTGACATAGACGACGGTATAGACAATTCCAAGTCTTCAGCTGCTAGACGCAGAGGAACTCTCGGTATGCCCTGTCCTTCCATTTCGAATTTATTCCTTGAATTGATGAAAGGCAGATTTAGAGCATTTGCGGACAAGAAACCAGACTTGCCTGTTTTGGTAGCAAGCTTATATATAGCGTCGTTCAATAATTCGAATGTTCTTGTGACCTTATTGGACTGTGTCGGAAACTCAGGGACGATGTCCCTGAACCGATCAAAAAAATTCTGTGTCCAATGACGCTATCAGTCTCTTATCCGGCATTGCAGCATTCTAGTCCGACGGAACAACCTCTGGAAGATAATGCCGGATGAAATCTACGGCCGCTTATGTTGTTCCGAAAGGGAAAGCTCGAAATCCTCCGAATCCCTTTCGCCATCCTGTCGGACCCTATGAAGTTCTCGGTCGTCCGTACCTGATGCTTCAGCGGAGCGTACCGACCCAGCGTCATCGGATAATTCCTGATCCAACAGAGATTCTGTCATTTGCTGGGATGCTACAATATGCTGTGCTATTTGGGATAGCACGTCCGTCACTGAGGCCTGTGGAGTAGCGGTCTTACGTTGCTTTGCCGCTGGAAGCTCCGTGTACGTTGACTCCTGCATACTTCTCTTATGCGAACGTTCCGAGTCTACAGGCCTCGTGTCCCTTGGCTACCGGATGGCGTGACCTGGTCGCCGTGGAATCCCTGATTGGCGAAGCTGGCTTGATATCCGTGGTCACGTAGCCAAGGTGCGGTCGTGTGCGCTGCCGTGAGGATGAGGAAGCCTTATCGACAGTCTCTCCGGACTGACTATATAACGGAGCATCCCGAGTGGTGGACGTAGGGCTCCGAATGCGAAAAGCTTTGTACCACAACATCTGGTCCCAGATGTTGTTGTACGAGAGAGGGACCTCTCTCGCTCGCAGCCCGGATGGACCTGGACGAGCTAGGAACCGGACTAATAGGCTTCCTCCGATCTCTCCTCTGATCCGTCGTCACTGGGTGTGCACTTTTGTCTTATTATAGTGCTCGCATCACCCAAAACTCCTTCCTGGACCGCAACGGACGAACCCGGCCACCGAACCATTCGATGAATGGACGCTACACCGGGCGAGCTAGCAGACGTCAATGCCGTCGATCCTTCTAGGGACCTCTTAGGCAATTGACGTATTTCTATGAGCACTTTTGCTGCTAGCTCTTCATTTAACTGTGACGACGGAGGCACACTTTTGGAAGACATCACGGAAACTTTTGCGGACAAGAAACCAGACTTGCTTGTTTAGTAGCAAGAATATATATAGCGTCGTTCAATAATTCGAATGTTCTTGTGACATTATTGGACTGTGTCGGAAACTCAGGGACGATGTCCCTGAACCGATCAAAAAATTCTTGTGTCCAATGACGCTATCAGTCTCTTATCCAGCATCGCAGCATTCTGGTCCGACGAAACAACCTCTGGAAGATAATGCCGGATGAAATGTACGGCAGCTTATGTTGTTCCGAAAGGGAAAGCTCGAAATCCTCCGAATCCCCTTCGCCATCCTGTCGTACCCTATGAAGTTCTCGGTCGTCCGTACCTGATGCTTCAGCGGAGCGTACCGACCCAGCGTCGTCAGATATTACCTGATCCGACAGAGATTCTGTGTCGTTTGCTGGGATGTTGCGATAAGTTGTGCTATTTGGGATAGCACGTCCGTCACTGAGGCCTGTGGAGTAGCGGTCTTACGTTGCTTTGCCGCTGGAAGCTCCGTGTACACTGACTCCTGCATACTTCTCTTATGCGAACGTCCGGAGTCTACAGGCCTCTTGTCCCTGGCTACCGGATGGCGTGACCTGGTCGCCGTGGAATCCCTGATTGGCAAAGCTGGCTGGGTATCCATGGTCACGTAGCCAAGGTGCGGTCGTGTGCGCTGCTGAGAGGATGAGGAAGCCTTTTGGACAGTCTCTCCGGACTGTCTATATAACGGAGCGTCCCGAGCAGCGGACATATATTCCGAATGCGAAACATTTTGTACCACAACATCTGGTCCCAGATGTTGTTGTTCGAGAGAGGGGCCTCTCTCGCTCGCAGCACAGATGGACCTGGATGAGCTAGGAACCGGACTAATAGGCTTCCTCCGTTCTCTCCTCTGATCCGCCGTCACTGGGTGTGCACCTTGTTTATTTATAGTGCTCGCATCACCCAAATCTCCTTCCTGGACCGCAACGGACGAACCCGGCTGCCGAACCATTCGATGGATGGACGCTACACCTGGCGAGCTAGCGGACGTCAACGCCGTCGATCCTACTAGGGACCTCTTAGGCAATTGACGTATTTCCATGAGCACTTTTGCCGCTAGCTCTTCATTTAATTGTGACGACGGAGGCACACTTTTGGAAGACATCACGGAAACATCACCCTGTTCTTGTTCCTCTGAAATAGAGATTGATAAACTAGAGTGACTCTGCAGAGAAAGGACCGGCATGGCCCTTTCATCGCTAACAACATACCGTGACACACGTTTCCAATGTTTGTTATCCCAATATACACATACTGAACAGGAGTTAGTGCGAGTACACTGACTACAATTAATACAATGATCATGAAAGTCAGAGGAAGATTTCCTCTTATTACAATTTGAACAATATCCTTTCATTGTGAAAAGAATACAAAAAGTCCTAGTACTCGCACGAACCCCTGAAAACAAAGATACATAATAACATGATCCATTAACATAGAAAAAATAATTGAAATCAAAAAATTTTTTTCAAAAATAATTTTTTCAGCAAAGCCCAAGTTTCTGAAAAGTAACGTTGAGCCCCAATGGATCCCAAGCCTAAGTGTGGACAAAAATTTTTTAAATATTTTAAAAAATTAATGCAACACTTACGAATAATAATAATGTATCTTGTAATGATTAAACTAGTACAAAGACAAAAAATCCCCCTCCACAGAGACTGTTGCCAATGTAAACAAGAAGTGTATAAACACCAGAAACATGACTCCAGGCACTGATAACCCTGGCCCGAAATCAGTTACCAATAATACACTATCTGGTGCAAAACAGAGACTTCCAGGGAAGAAACTGCAGAACATCAGATGGTAGATGCAGAACACTACGCCTAAACACCCATGGGTGAGAACAAAAACATGGGGAAAAGAACAGAATTCATTCTGTTACCCAGCTAAAACTCCCAAGAAATTTTAGTAATAATATTACTCAAAAATAAACCAAAAGCATGGGAGAATAGCAAGGGGGGACTTAAAGGAAAAGGAGAGAGGAAACACTGAACAAGCAGTGTAACTTTATAGCAAGAATGACAACAAGAGGCCCATGCCTCGAAAATAGGCAACTTAACATAATTTCATTAAAAAATTTTAAGTTACAGCCCTGAATATTTTCTGTCACTCATTTTTCCTCTCCTCCTTCTATATCCTCTTTAGATCCACCATTTCTCTATTATTTATGTGTCTGGCATCATTTAAACTGAGATTTACAAGCACAAATATCAGTCAGATGTGAACTGATGAAGGGCCAAACAAAGAATGATAATTGGCGCCAATTTCAGGACGTACTTGACACTGCGCATGCGCAGTGAAGGCAAAGTATGGAGGACCTTCAGGACATGATTTCTTTTGGTTTTAGATGCAAATTTTGGAGATTGGGGGGCAAAATTTGTGTTTGGCCCTAGAATTTTAAGAGTTAGCACCAGCTATGTCTGGGTCATTGGTACAGTATAAAAATATTAATGCAACACTTACGTATAATAATAATGTATCTTGTTATGATTAAGCTAATACAAAGACAAGAAATCCCCCTCCACAGAGATTGTTGTCAATGTAAACAAGAAGTGTATAAACACCAGAAACATGACTCCAGGCACTGATAACCATGGCCCGAAATCAGTTACCAATAACACACTATCTGATGCAAAACAGAGACTTCCAGGGAAGAAACTGCAGAACATCCGATGGTAGATGCAGAACACTACGCCTAAACATCCATGGGTGAGGACGTAAACATGGGGAAAAGAACAGAATTCATTCTGTTATTCAGCTAAAACTCCCAAGAAATTTTAGTGAAAATATTACAGAAAATATGCCAAAAGCATGGGAGAATAGCAAGGGGGAACTTAAAGGAAAGGGAGAGAGGAAACACTGAACAAGCAGTGTAACTTTATAGCAAGAATAACAACAACAGGCTCATGCCTCGAAATTAGGCAACATAACATAATTTCGTAAAAAAATTTTAAGTTACAGCCCTGATTATTTCCTGCCACTCATTTTTCCTCTCCTCCTTCTATTTCCTCTTTAGATCCACCATTTCTCTAATATTTATGTGTCTGGCATCATTTAAACTGAGATTTACAAGCACAAATATCAGTCAGATGTGAACTGATGAAGGGCCAAAAAATTTTTAAGTTACAGCCCTGATTATTTCCTGCCACTCATTTTTCCTCTCCTCCTTCTATTTCCTCTTTAGATCCACCATTTCTCTAATATTTATGTGTCTGGCATCATTTAAACTGAGATTTACAAGCACAAATATCAGTCAGATGTGAACTGATGAAGGGCCAAAAAATTTTTAAGTTACAGCCCTGATTATTTCCTGCCACTCATTTTTCCTCTCCTCCTTCTATTTCCTCTTTAGATCCACCATTTCTCTAATATTTATGTGTCTGGCATCATTTAAACTGAGATTTACAAGCACAAATATCAGTCAGATGTGAACTGATGTGTTATGATTAAGCTAATACAAAGACAAGAAATCCCCCTCCACAGAGATTGTTGTCAATGTAAACAAGAAGTGTATAAACACCAGAAACATGACTCCAGGCACTGATAACCATGGCCCGAAATCAGTTACCAATAACACACTATCTGATGCAAAACAGAGACTTCCAGGGAAGAAACTGCAGAACATCCGATGGTAGATGCAGAACACTACGCCTAAACATCCATGGGTGAGGACGTAAACATGGGGAAAAGAACAGAATTCATTCTGTTATTCAGCTAAAACTCCCAAGAAATTTTAGTGAAAATATTACAGAAAATATGCCAAAAGCATGGGAGAATAGCAAGGGGGAACTTAAAGGAAAGGGAGAGAGGAAACACTGAACAAGCAGTGTAACTTTATAGCAAGAATAACAACAACAGGCTCATGCCTCGAAATTAGGCAACATAACATAATTTCGTAAAAAAATTTTAAGTTACAGCCCTGATTATTTCCTGCCACTCATTTTTCCTCTCCTCCTTCTATTTCCTCTTTAGATCCACCATTTCTCTAATATTTATGTGTCTGGCATCATTTAAACTGAGATTTACAAGCACAAATATCAGTCAGATGTGAACTGATGAAGGGCCAAACAAATTTTAAGTTACAGCCCTGATTATTTCCTGCCACTCATTGTTCCTCTCCTCCTTCTATTTCCTCTTTAGATCCACCATTTCTCTAATATTTATGTGTCTGGCATCATTTAAACTGAGATTTACAAGCACAAATATCAGTCAGATGTGAACTGATGTGTTATGATTAAGCTAATACAAAGACAAGAAATCCCCCTCCACAGAGATTGTTGTCAATGTAAACAAGAAGTGTATAAACACCAGAAACATGACTCCAGGCACTGATAACCATGGCCCGAAATCAGTTACCAATAACACACTATCTGATGCAAAACAGAGACTTCCAGGGAAGAAACTGCAGAACATCCGATGGTAGATGCAGAACACTACGCCTAAACATCCATGGGTGAGGACGTAAACATGGGGAAAAGAACAGAATTCATTCTGTTATTCAGCTAAAACTCCCAAGAAATTTTAGTGAAAATATTACAGAAAATATGCCAAAAGCATGGGAGAATAGCAAGGGGGAACTTAAAGGAAAGGGAGAGAGGAAACACTGAACAAGCAGTGTAACTTTATAGCAAGAATAACAACAACAGGCTCATGCCTCGAAATTAGGCAACATAACATAATTTCGTAAAAAAATTTTAAGTTACAGCCCTGATTATTTCCTGCCACTCATTTTTCCTCTCCTCCTTCTATTTCCTCTTTAGATCCACCATTTCTCTAATATTTATGTGTCTGGCATCATTTAAACTGAGATTTACAAGCACAAATATCAGTCAGATGTGAACTGATGAAGGGCCAAACAAAGAATGATATTTGGCGCCAATTTCGAGACCTCCTTGACACTGCGCATGCGCAGTGGAGGGAAAGTATGGAGGATCATTTAGGACATGATTTTTTCGGTTTCAGATGCAAATTTTGGGGATTGGGGGGCAAAATTTGTGTTTGGCCCTAGATTTTTAAGAGTTAGCACCAACTATGTCTGGGTCATTGGTACAGTATAAAAATATGGTATTGGATATGCATGATTGGACACATCAATATATTACCAAGCTTAGTGTGGATCATGAATGTCAACGGCCCATGAAAACTTTGTGCAGGTTTTTTGCACGACCGCCACGTTAATGTCTGTGGACTACATTTTTAAATTTTCATTTGTACTGGACAGGCTTTTTCGGAGGTCTCATCCAGGGACCAGCCGTGAGGGCGACTAGGGTGATTATGTTGCCCTTCTAAGCCCAAAGTCACCTACAAATCTAGTCAGGGCAATTAAAAGTCGCCCTCTAAAATTGGCCAAAATGAGGAAAGGCTGAACTGAGTGATCCGAGGTTTACATAAAAACAATTATTTTCAAGAATCGAATGTGCTGGAGTGTGATAAATGGGCATTTTCATTTGTCAAATAATTCATTCATTCATTGTCGCTTTTGGCGGATTTTTTATTTCTTTTTTGTTCCGTTTCAGTCGGAGCTTCAAGTGTTGAAATGAAAATAGGTGACTTACACGACTCAACAAAATAACCCAGTTTGAAAGGGTGGAGGGTCATAATTAGGACTATGCCTATAACTATATAGTTACGATTATGAGCTTTGTCAGCATTTCTATTTCACCAATATTCTGATACATTTTCCTGGATTTAAAGACCTTGAATGCCTCTTAGTCAAATTTAAGGCAGTTCCTTGAATGCAAGGCCCTGAAGAACATGCCTGGTTTACCACTTAACTATTCCTTTTCTAGTTTCCTACCAATAATACCTGCATCTGACAATGATTCTTTTAGAGAGAGCATCCTCTTTTAAATGTACATGTGTTCATTGATACAAGTCAAGCAAATACCTAAATATATTTTTCATGGAGGACTTTCCATAACTTTTTTCCCCAAAGTCTGATTTTCAAGCACTTACAAGGGCCTGGAATTTCTGTTTTAAAATCCAAGTACTTTTAAGCTGGCCCATAACCAGTCTTACACTGAAAATTATTTTGTTTGAAGAATAAACTGCAGTTCATGCAGGTTTCTGAGAAATAAATGGTCTTTATTAAAGGACATATTTTAATATCAAGGCATGAGAACATGATTCGAGTTAGAAACATGAGACATACAACAAATATTTTGAAAGGGTTGCTTTAGGGTTTCCAGTCATTTTTGCGCCTCATCTATAGACCAATATCACTAGCTTTGGGTGTGGAGCTGTTTCATAAGTGACCTTCTAACTTGGACTTTTACAGTACATAAAGAGAAATATAAACAGAACATATATAGAGAGCAGTTAACTACCCCCAAAATATACCTTGTTCTGTGAAACACTACATCAAAGGAGAAGAAAAGTTTCAGCCAATGGATCTCATGGTTGCACACATTTTTAATTTTTTTCATTTAATTTTTTGGGTGAAATTGCCACTCAATTGGTGTTTTAGTAACAATCCACTCTAGACCTCAGACCTATATTTTTGTAAAATAGCATGTGGGTGGGTGTTTTGTTAATTTTATTTTTTATTTTTGTAATTATTTCTTTGCCATCAAAAGTTCATGTTCTTGATTTGTCTTATGTTTTAGGCCTCATAATCTACAGAATAGCATGGGTGGTGGTGTATTTTGTCCTTTGAGTGCAAGAAGGCATTGCAAAGCATTGTTGCACTTAAGGGACAAATTTATTAACTTGGGTAAAATATCAGACATAAACCATTTAATTTTTTATATTTTTTAAGTTTGCATCAGTTAGAAAAAGAGAGCATGCGGCAGCCAAAAGGACCATGAGGGAAGGGCTGAGAAACAGATTTTCAACTTTTGTAAGCCTTATTCAGTGATTTTTTAAGTCTTTAACAAAACTAGTTTCATGTTTTAGGTTGGGGAGATTGTGGGTAATATGTGTGTGTGAGGGTGCATGTGTGTGAAACAGCACCTCACTAACACATCCATGATATATGGACGAGAGTGTAAAGTATACACATGTAAATGTATCATATTATTATAATGTATAGAGGATATCTAATGTTTGTTTGTGAATACTGGGATTAATCTCATTTGTGAGTGAGAGAATTTGTATTTTCACTCACAGCACGCTGAGAGTGAAAATACAAATTCTCTCACTCACGAATGAGATTAATCCCGGTTTTCACAAGAAAACATTAGATTTTGTCTTTATTATACCCCTTTCATTTGAAGCTTCAACTTAAACGATCCAAACCGACGCCCATACCACGCAAGAAATCTGTTTACACAATCATTTGATTGCTGTTTCTGCTGGCACAGATCACATTGGATATTGTGTACATCCACACAAAATAGTTTTGGGATTGTTGGCAAAATGATGTAATTTTTAGCCACAAACAAATTCAGTAAAATGAAATTTCTACTTCATTTTCGCTTCAATAATAATTCTTCATCAATTGAATTGAAATAATTCAACAATTTAAATAACTCTATCAGTGCTTCGACCCGAAAAATTTTGATCGTGCATTAATACATTTTGGCATTCCATCATGATCTGCCACGTCTTGTTATACTCACTAGTGGAGTGAGAACATGTTATACTCACTAGTGGAGTGAGAACAACATTTGTTTTGCACTTGTGAAAATTCATTTGTAAATTTCAAGTTCACACGAAATGTTAATCACCAAGGTGTTTGATCTCACAAGTGAGGGGAGAACGCAATTTATTTTTTACCGATTCCTATTATAATTAGACGTTAGGGGTGTAATAAAAGTTTTTTTTTTTTTTTTTTTATCTCAGTTGGATTGATGATGATCTGTAATACGGACATTACGTTTTGTGACTTCAACACAATTGTCAAAGAATGAAATGGTCTGGGAGCATGGTGGCTCAGTGACTATGGCATTAAACCTCAAAAAGAAAGGTCCATGGTTCGATCCCCACCGGGGGAAATTGCGTTGTGTCCTTGAGCAAGGTACTTAATCCCGATTACCTACGTGGGGCACAGTGGCACTATGTACTAATGCATACTGCACATCGATGGTACACTTGTCTTCAACCAATGTTAACTCTGCTTGTGCGAAGTTAGTACACTGGGGAGTCTGACAGTTGCTCACCACTGCTCAGTGGTTTTCTCTGGGTATTCCAGTTTCCTCCACCCACAGAACTGTCCAATATAGGTGACCCTGGCTGTCAAAAGCATCATTAAACCCCAATAAAAAAATGAAGTGGTCTGGGGGCCCATCAAATAATGTCAAGTATAGGCATACAGGTCACTATGAAGAATCATTAACCCTTTGAAATTGAGAGGCCACTTTTTCTGGCTCGGGAATATACGTCACGTCATAATTTCATTAAGTTGGATGGCTGCTGAGTGAATGTATGAGGTAGACCAATTAATATTTTCAACGTGCAGCTCCATGGAGCTGCATGTAGAAAATATTAATTGGTCTACCCAAAATAATGAATACGGACTCTTCCAATTCCTGCCATTGTACTGACATGGAAGATACCACCAGAGTTCAAAGGGTTAATGAAGTCATATTACATGAAAGTGTCAATGACACTGTAGCCCAACTTGTCAAGACATGTACATGTATAGTATGTGACACAGCAATGACAAACATCTAGGTAATGACCTGATAATAAAGGTAAAGTATTTTAACGGCCTGTAACTAAATACTGACCGTAGCCTGTAACAAATGTATAGATAAAGTATTGTAAAGGTGGGTGACAGTCAGATGCTAAACTAGAAAAGAAATCTTGGAGTCCCAGAGTGGGTCTGACTGAACCACAAAATATTTGTTCTCATAGCACAATGATAACAAAGGCACCCCAAAACACACTCATTCCTGTCCCAAGGTGAAAACAAAGGTACCCAATAAGTTTCGTGAAGATCAGTTCATAAATACAAGCTGTATAGAAGTTGTGACAAAAAACTGATTGGACCTAATTTCGGTACAAAATGGCCACTGGCAGCCATCTTGAATTTTGGACCGCACTCAGAAACACTCGTTCTCGTCCCAAGGTGATAACAAAGATACCCAAGAAGTTTTGTGAAGATCGGTTGATAAATACAGCCTCTAGCCCGAGCCGTATTGACATGTGCACTTACAGTGTATAAGTAGCACTAAATAAATCAAAATTCATCTAATTTGCATAATTTCTGCACAAGAAAAAAACCCGTACTGTATGTGATGTATTCCATTTTACTAAACATTCATACAAAAATTTATTCAAATCAGAACTTTCATACAGAAGTTCTGTTCAAAAGCCTGATTGCACTAATTTTGGTACAAAATGGCTGCTGGTGGCCATCTTGAATTTCGGACCACACCCAAAAACACCCGTTCTCATCCCACGGTGATAACAAGGGTACCCAAGACATTTTGTAAAGATCGGTTCATAAATATTGCCTCTAGCCTGAGACGTATAGAAGTTGTGTACAAAAAACTGACTAGACCTAATTTCGGTACAAAATGGCCACTGGCAGCCATCTTGAATTTCAGACTGCACTCAGAAACACTTGTTCTCGTCCTAAGGTGATAGCAGAGGTACCCAAGAAGTTTCGTGAAGATCGGTTGATAAATTCAGCCTCTAGCCCGAGCCGTATTGACATGTGTACTGTGTGTAATTAGCACTGAAAAATTCAAAGTTCATCTAATTTGCATAATTTCTGCATGAGAAAAAAACCTGTATTATATGTGATGTATCCCGTGGTACTAAATATTCACACAAAAAATTATTCAAATCAGAGCTTTCATGTGGAAGTTCTGTGCAAAAATCTGATTGCCCCTAATTTTGAACAAAATGGCTGCCAGTGGCCATCTTGAATTTCGGACCGTACCCAAATACACTCGTTCTCGTCCCACGGTGATACCAAAGGTACCCAAGAAGTTTCGTAAAGATCTGTTCATAAATGCGGTCTCTAGCCCGAGCCGTATTGGCATTTGCACTGACAGTGCTGAAAGTAACACTAAATACATCAATGTTAGTCTAATTTGCATAATTTACGTACGAGAAAAAAACCCGTATTATATGTGATGTATCCCATGGTACTAAACATTCATACAAAAAATTATTCAAATCAGCCCTTTCATATGGAAGTTCTGTGCAAAAAAACAGATTTCTGCATCGTCGGTACAAATTGGCGGCTGGCAGCCATCTTGAATTTCGCAGCGGACCCAAAAACACTCATTCTCGTCCCACGGTCATAACAAAGGTACCCAAGAAGTTTCGTAAAGATCGGTTCATAATACGGCCTCTAGCCCGAGCCGTATTGAATTGTTGACGGACAGACGGACGACTGGCCATGGCATAAGCTCAAATTTGGCTTCGCCAAAGTTGAGCTAAAAATTCAAGTCCAAACACATTCTGTATTCTGCCTCTCAGCAAGCAAACCTCATGGAAGGTCAACTGAGAATAAAATGAATGGTAGGTAGGTAGAATGAATACCTTTCTGAGAATATTTCTTTGTATGGAGAATTATTTGGTAGGGCCACAGCAATAGCAGTTGGATAGAACTTCTCAATAGTAACGAGATCACAATTGGTATATGTTAACATTTCAAGATACGTTTGATCAGCAATATACACATATCCGCCAGCATTTACTTTCTCAATATGTGCTTGGTTATCTCCACTGAGGATGCTGGCATCTTCTCCCAGAAACTGCTCTATTCCATCCCATACAGCTCTGAGTGAATCAACCGTAGAGTGCTGAAATACATGAGAATACGTAGTTAAGTGAGATTATTGTTTGTTAACTGGTAGAGTGTTAAATTATTTTCCAAAGGTGATTTGTAACACAAGTATTTTTATTCAAGGGTACCATTCTACAAGAAAAGTATCTCCAGTTTAAGAAGATTTAGTTCATAAACAATTGTTTCGTTACAATTTATAGGAGAGTGCCAAAGGGCACTCTCCAATAAATTGTAATAAAGAAATATTGTTGAACATTTTTTGTGTTTCAACTGCTGGGTAATCCATACATTTTTTTAGTTTCAACTGCTGGGTAATCCATACAGTGTAAAGCCACTAAAGTGGCTTTCAGCACTTTTCAGTAAAGCCTCAACAGTGGCTTGTAGCACCCAACCAGTTAAATGGTTGAGTTCTAGAAGCCACTATCATGGCTTTATTTAAAACTTCAGTGGTCTAACACAGTCTGCAAAGCCTTTTTGTTTTCTTAGCAGTAGAAAATAAATGTTCATAAAAAATTGTTTTGTTACAATTTATTGGAGAATGACAATAGGCATTCTCAAATAAATTGTAACAAAACAATTGTTTGTGAACAAAATCTTGATAAACTAAGGCTTCCCTTGCTGGTTGCATGGCATCTTTGAAAAAAATATACTCACTTTTCAAATCACCTTTGAAAAATAATTTAGCATGCAACCAATTAATCTAAATCTGAGCATCAAATGAAACAAGTCATTTATCAAGATGGAAACACACTAAAAAGGACAAAACTAGGAGAACTTTTCGTTTACTAGTTAATAGTTCTAGAAATGAGAAAAATCCTGTTGACTTTCGCATTCCAGATTGAACATGGGCAAAGATGCTGGGTTGATGGTGTGGTAGATAATCTATCCACTGGAACATTCAAGTTGGGAGTCTTGAATGTAAGAAATTTCATAGAGAGTCATTCTATGAGTATAATGAAATACATGCACCATGTATATACTGTTCTTCATCATATGTCTATTACTTACAGAGCTAGCATAGAGGTCATTTCTGAATTTTGTCAGGTAATCTCTATGTCTGCAGGTATGTTATGTATTGTTTCTTATACAGTGGAACCCTGTTAATTGAATAGCCACTCTGCCAATGAAAATTATTCAATTAACAGGAATATTGAATTAACAGTGATTGTGTCACTTCCCTGTATACTAGAGATAAACTTAGTATTTATTCTATGAATGAGATCTGTCAAACAAGATATAATCGATTAAATGCATGTATTGGATGTACTAAGGCCAAATAGGTCTATAAACAAAGAAAAACTGGGGCATGTCAGGGTAATTTCTTGACAGGATACAAGATATTTTATTCAATTAACAGAAGTTTACTCTTTTACCTGTATTCAATAAACCGGTCAAATTTGTACTGGAGGTATGATAAATGGTTTTGTGTTGGGAAATTATATGCAATTAACAGGGTTATTCAGTTAAGAGATATCCAGTTAAGTGGGCTCCACTGTACTGTACACAGGAATCCCATTACTTGAATAGTCACTTTACCTAAGAAATGTATTCAATTAAGTCTTTACCTACCATGAATGTCAGACGACACATCGAAAAAGAATTCTAGAGTGACCAGCTGGAGTGACTACAAATTTTGATTTTTTCCCTCAAAAACAGGTCGAATTGCACATTCCAATGAGGGGTTGGTCGTAATCCACATGTGGGCAGTTATGTCCACGCATCTGTTTACCAGGTAGTAAAAATCATCATTAGCAAAATTTTAATTAATGAAGCACCAGGTTGTACCCGGTGCTTCATTAATTAAATTTTTGATGATTATTCCTGTAATTAGTGTTTAGAATCTAATATTATTCCGTCCGTGGAAATATTGCCCACGCATGGAAATCTAAATTTTATAGTAAATTTCCTTTCTTATTATACCTACCACAATTGTTTACTACAGGCTTGCACTACAGTGGAAGTCCCTAACTTGGATAAAATACTCTCTATTTTTGTCTTTCTCAAGCAATTTGGGAAAGAAAAGTCGTGCAAAAGCACCAAGAAAAATTAAGCCAAAACTGGGTCGAGTGCAACCGGCACAGACCCAGTACGGGACGCTCTCTCCCAAGTACAACTCCACGACTTCTGTTGCCAGTGCGCATATACCGTCTCTAAAGACTCATTCTTTTTGAATCCGTAAATGTTAGAGTTATGTGATCAGTGGGGAGGAAAGATTCTTTACCCGTAAAGAAGACGGGAGGGCCTCCATGTAAACAATTGTGGTAGGTATAATAAGAAAGGAAATTTACTATAAAATTTAGATTTCTTATCAACCTACTCACAATTGTTTACTACAGGCTGAATAGACAATAGGCTGGAGGGAATCGCATAACCAACCAACACATAACCCCAGTGCACTGGAACCGTGAAGCAGAAGGAAGAGGTCCCGAGGCTTATCAACCATAACGTCGCAATCATTGGTAAAGGACAATGAAAGAAGACATATGGGCCTGTGTGACACACAGTCAGAAAAAGGGCAGTAACAGCACAAGGCTGAATCTGACCTTCAAGAAGCCTAATGGCTATGGCAGACAACAGCCTGAGCAGAAGAAAGAGGACCCAGGGCAAAAAGGTCCTCCGACTACTCCTGCAACTGGCGCAGATAAAAGGTGGAGAAAGTACAGGCATTTCTCCAGTAGGCTGCCTGCATAACATCCAACAACTTGACGGAGTTAGAATAAGCCCAAGAGGTGGATAGTGCCTGCACCTCGTGGGCAGAAATACGATTGGTAATACAATCGCCAGCTGCTAAACGACCGTAAGCCGTACGAATAGCAAGACAAATCCATCGGGAGATGGATTGAGGAGAGATCTTCAGTCGACCCGGAATAAGAGACAGAAAAAAACGTTTCCTGCCTTTCCGTATGAAACGTGTCCGATCGAGATAAATGCGAATAGCACAGACCGGACAGAGCAAAGGGCGATTACCCTCAACAGAAGGAAGAGCCCTGATACAGATAGGAGGAGGAGTAGTATCTGGTAACTGATTCTTGGCCAAAAAAGAGCAATCAGTGGTAAAAGTAACACTGTTGGGAGAGCTCCTAAAAAAGGCCGGGTCAACCGAGAGGGCGTGAAGCTCACAAACCCGTCTGGCCGAAGCAAATACCATCAGAAACGCTGTCTTATATGTGAGAAAATGCATATCCACCTGGGATAAAGGTTCGAACGGTGCCCTCCACCCCCCCCCCCCCCCCCCCCCCCCAAGCAAAGCAGCACCCACGAAAGATTCCATCGTGGAGTAAGCTGCAAAGTCCGAGACCTTTTCAAAGAAAAGTGCCGAACAAGCTTGAAGAGGTAAGGATTAGTGCCAATACGACGCTTCCCCACATAAGAAAAAGTCTCTGAAAGCATGGACCTGTAGCCCTTGATGGTAACAGGCTGGAGACCCCGAGAATCAAACAGATATACCAGAAACTCTGCAAACTGTGAAAACGAAGGATTTGCATAATCAACAGAGTGATCAGCACACCATCGACAGAAGACCTTCCATTTAGCTGCATAAGCTAAACCAGTGGAGTGCCTCCTTGAAGAAGAAATGCACTCCACTGCTCGTCTCGAAAAACCTCTACTGAGGAGACAGGACCTGACAAAAGATATGTGTGAAGGCACAATGAAGTCGGGTCGACGTGAAACCTCGTCGGGCGACCTTGACAAAGAAGGTCGCGACGTAGCGGGAGACGTGCCGGAACCGCCGCCAGCAGCGAGCGGAGCTGATTGATCCACACCCGCTGAGGCGACAGGGGAGCAATCAGAATGATTCGACAACTGCAGGTTCAAATTTTGGCTAGAACCTGAGGCAGAATCGGAACCGGCGGGAAGGCGTAGCCGACTAGACCGTTCCAATCGAGTGACAGAGCGTCCATGGCAAAAGCCAGAGGATCTGGACACGGGGACACGAAAGTGTCCACCTGATGGTTCCAACGAGTCGCAAAGAGGTCGATGTGGGGACATCCCTAGAGATCGCAAAGCAACTGGAACACTGCCCTGTGGAGCATCCACTCGGTGGAAATAACCCTGCCCTGTCGGGACAGGGAGTCGGCTAGGACGTTCAGATGACCGGGAATGTGACGAACAACCACTCCGGCGTGAACATCCTGAGCGAGCAGTAGAAGATCCCGAGCTAATTCGTACATCGGAACCGAGTGCGTGCCGCCCTGGTTCCGAACGTAAGCAACCACTGTCGAATTGTCGGACAACAAAGGACCAGGTGAGGGGTCCACTGCCTGAAACTCAGAAGAAGAGCAAGAAGCTCCTTCTGGTTGATGTGTAGAGCTGCTTGATCCTGGTCCCACATCCCGTGTAGGGAAAGACCGAGAGGATCCGACGTCGCACCCCATCCGAGATCGCTGGCATCTGCCGTCAGAACGCGATCGGACGTGGGTAAGTCCAGTGGAACACCCTGCGTAATCCACTGAACATCTGTCCAGGGAAGAAGGTGAGGATACAGAGATTCCAGAAACGGAAAACCCTGATCCAGAGAATCTACATTCGGCCTCCAACGACTGAGCAGAAAGTGTTGGAGAGGTCTGACACGCAGCCGACGTAGAGGAATGAGATCCGTCACCGAACCGCAGAGACCGATCAGCCGGAGAAAACTCCGAGCGGTCGCGGACGTGGACTGGGACAGAGTCAGAGCAAAAGCTGAGAGAATCACAGCATTGGCCTGGGGAACCGCTACCAAATTGAATTGGGTGCGGAAAGCCATCCCCAGATGACAAAACGACTGAGAAGGGACCAGGTCCGACTTCTCCTCGTTGACTCTGAATCCTAGCGACGTGAGCAAGCTCAACAGAGTGGCGACATCCGACTCCAGTAAGGCAGCATTGGAATGCCTCTGGAGGATATCGTCCAGATATGCCGAAGTAGTCACCCTGGACTGTGTGTGATGGAACGCTATCACATGCGACATCAGTCTGGTGAAGGCCCAAGGAGCCAGGTTGAGGCCGAAAGGCATGGCCTTGAACTGGTAAACACGCCCCAGAAAAGCGAACCTGAGATACTTCCGTGACGCCCGATGCATCGGAACGTGGAAGTAAGCGTCTCGCAGGTCGATGCTGGCAGCGAAATCTCCCTGGTGAATTGACTGGCGGACCGACCTGAAAGTCTCCATGCCGAACTTGGGAGCATGGATAGACTGGTTCAGGATACTCAGATCGATAACCGGTCGGAGTCGGCCGTCCTTCGGCACCAAGAACAGGCGGGAATAGAAACCCACTGACTGAATGTTCTTGATGACCTTGATCGCCCCCTTTGCCAGGAGATTGCCAATCTCCGTGGACAAAAGTTCCTGACGCAAAACGTCTGAAGGAACTGTGGTTGGAAGAGGCACCCTTGACAGAGTGGGGTGCCTTTGGAAGGATATTCGCAGCCCGGACCGAACAACATCTAACACCCACAGATCGGATGTGATGGTGGCCCAATGGTCTGCGAACTCTGCTATCCTTCCTCCAACCTGGGACGAGTTGAGGTGAGGACCTTCATTTCGAGCCCCGACGAGGCCCGCGAAAGGAGAAACCACCTCCTCTACTAAATGAAGAATCCTGAGACTTCCCTCGATTCTGCCGACCTTTACCCTTACCCCTTGAGTAAGAAGCAGAGGCGGCGGCAGAAGGACCAGCCTTTTGCTTCTCAGAGGAAGCAGAAGGGTACTTGTTAGGCTTGGAACGGCCCTTGCCTCCCCTAGAAGGCTGATCAAGCTGACGAAACAGCAGCTGATCTTTTGAATGACGTAGGACATCATCCCGGATCATCGACACGGAACCATGGAAAAGTTGCGGACCTGCCAAAGAAGCAGATCGAAGAGCAGCATGCTGCTCCTCGGGAAGGGATCGTCCTGTGTCCAGCACAGCGTCCCTTCGAAACTAATTCCAGATTAGCCGTGTTACAGGCATGCGTGTGAGTAAGATGCATAAGCGCCTTGGACAGCACATGCAAAGGAGCCTGTACCTCGTCAAACTTATCTGGAGGCAGATAAGCAGCCAAAGCTGAGACGACGTGATCTGAGAGAGAAAGCATGCCAAGCATCTCTCTAGATAAGCCCAACGTGGACTCCCGAGTCATCACTGGAATGACGGCAGACTTGGGCTTGAAAGCCAGAGGGAAGTGGAGTCCTGATGCAGAACCGTCAAAGTCTGGCAGACCGACGGATTGGCGGAATCGTAGGAACGATAACGCACAGGAGGCAAAAAGGTGTCAACCCTGGTGAAGAACGAAGTCTTCAGAGCCTTGGAATTCAGCTTGGAGTCCAATGCTGAAAAAGCTTCAACCACCTGTACCGACTGGCACGGTCGAAGGCGCCCAGAAGCAGGTTGCTCCATAGGCTGTAGACACTGTCGGCTGGTTAGTAGGTTTGAGATCAGGCAGAAACCCAAACACAATGTCAAGAGCTGCCCCCAAGTCCGAAGACTGCTGGCCCTCGACATCAAGCATGTCGGACTCCTCCCCAGAGTCGGAAGACACATAGCCCATTGTGGGCAAACCAGCCGATGCCTCCCATGGTGTCGGGACACCAGGGGAATCAGAAACCGGCCTGTTTCCAATCCCGGGAGGCGGCGCCATAGGAGGCGCCTGGAAACCACTCGTTGCCTCGCTGGAAGCAACAGGAAGGCTCTTTGATAGAACCTGAGTGAGTAAGGAGAGGGCCTCCCTAAGCTCACTGCCCGTACTGGCCGGTTCGACAGGGGAGCGAACCGGCAAAGTGGCTTCACCTCTGACCCTCTTAACCAGCGAAGGGTCACAATCCTCCAAAACACCCGACGTGGGACGACGGGCGGTAGCTGAAACATCTGAAGGCAGACGTGTATAGGGGTACGAGGCACCCCGAGGATCAATATAGCGAGAACTCATAAGAGTCACCGCGGACCTCTGCGGGGCAGAAGGTCCAGGCTGCACAAAAGGCGTTGGTCCCCCAAAACTGGTCGTGTGGCCAGAATGAGTGGACTGAAACGCCACGGAGTTCATAGTGTCTCCACTAAGAACATCCGAATCCAAAGACACAACTGTGGTGCTCGACGGCGTAGAGACCACAGAGATGGGTTTGGCCGGCAGCCCCTTCCAACTTCGCCGAGTTGAAGTCAGGGAAGGCTGAGGCCGATATCCCCCATTCCTGCAGTCCCCTGCAGCGAAAAGCCGAGGCCGGCTGAAACTGAAGACGAAGCAGACGGACCAGCAGTAGTAGTAGATACGTCGGGAGTCGTTGAGGCTGGTGGAATAGTGGAGAGAGCACACCTGCTCGGCTCCGAAGGAGGAGTCACAACCCTAGTGACAACCTCAGATGTCGACTGGAGGGGGACCGTAGTCCCGGAACCAGGCACCTCTTCACCAGAACACTCAACGACTCCCACAGTATCGACCACAGGAAAAGACTGCACATCCCCCACGGAGGAGGAATAACTCTCACCAGACAAGGTCGGCTCGGGAGGCCCCGAACGACCATGTTCTCCTTTCCCGCAGGAGCGGGAGGCACGGCCATGAGAACGAATGACACGGTTAACTGACGCCCAGAAAGTGGATGACCATGATCCACAGACACCACATGGCCGCTCGGCCGAACACCCATTACAGGAGGAACAAGACGAATGTAAATCGTCCACATGCTTTGGCAGCAGACATTGCCCACAAGGAATTGTCCTGGGCATGATAGAGGTGAGAGGAGCAAAGAAGGTGAAATCAGAAAACAGAAGAACACCCCCAAAGAAGAGAGAAAGGTGACAGAAACAAAGACCCCAGACGGTCGACCAGGAACCACACAACAGGATGACTACTCTCAAAAGAGAGAAGAAAACCTGTAGGAGTTGTACCCCGCTGACACCTAACTCAAACACAATTAGAAAATTTTGCAAATTAAGCATTAACAATAATTGTGAAGATTAATAAGTCCGAACCGCATGGCACACGAAATTCGCGCGCGACACGAGAGAGAACAATTAAAATACATTATGGATATATAATATTGAAGAGAATATAAAGAAAACTGTTCCTGAGAATACAAAGGATACACTGATGCACTATGAATCAGGAATCATCAAACATCGAGCTGGATAAACACTGATAAGCGTGCAGAAACATCTCGACACAAAGCGGATGATAAAAAGAATGAGTCTTTAGAGACGGTATATGCGCACTGGCAACGGAAGTCGTGGAGTTGTACTTGGGAGAGAGCGTCCCGTACTGGGTCTGCGCCGGTTGCACTCGACCCAGTTTTGGCTTATTTTTTCTTGGTGCTTTTGCACCACTTTTCTTTCCCAAATTGCTTGGGAAAGACAAAAATAGAGAGTATTTTATCCGAGTTAGGGACTTCCACTGTAGTGCAAGCCTGTAGTAAGCAATTGTGAGTAGGTTGATAAGAAAGTGGCCAGTCCACGGCGACTGTACTGTAAGCACTGGATAAGACCATTACTTTGGATTTAGGGTTAACAGGATAATTCAATTACCAGGAATTTGTTGGTTTCTGAGTATTCATGTGGTGAATGGAGCATTTATCCCATTGTATTGTACAGTCACTGTGGACTGGTCATAATCCATACATTGGCAGGTCTAGTTTCTCCAATGACTTAGTTTACACATCTTGCAACCTTCTATCATGTGATGGTCACACTTTCTCTGTTGCCGGTCCAAAGCTCTGGAATTCGCTTCCTGCTTATATGAAAATGCCACAAACTCTCGACCAATTTAAATCTGCTCTGAAGACCTATCTCTTCAAGCAAGTATATAACCTTGGTTGATTAGTAGTTGATAGTTGTTACTTTTTCTTTTTGTATATATTCAGCATCAGTCTCTGAGTCTATTTATTTATACACCATGCATGTACTCGATATTGTAAAGCCTGCAAGCACATTATGGAACCAAGGCTATAAACTTCATTATTATTATTATTATTATTATATCATAGGCAGTGATGTCCATGAATGCATTTACCTGGAAATTTATTTTTTACTTATTTATTGGTGTTTAAGGTAACATATTTCTGCACAATGGCTAATCAGGATCCACAACAGTTTTATGGGTGGAGGAAGCCGGAGTGCCCAAAGAGAACCACTGAGAAATGGCAAGCAACTGTCAGCTCCCCAACATACTAATGCCACACAAGCAGGGTTAGCATTGGTTGAAGTGCAACATCGACGTGCAGTACACCTAAGTACACAACGCCACCATACCCCCACATGGGCAATTGGGGTGAAGTGTCTTGCCCAAGGACACAACATGGTTGCCACAGGTGGGATTATTTTTTGCATCCGTGGAAATATTGACCACCCTTAGAAAGTGTACTGTTTGTTTTGTTTTGTTTTATTGGGGTTTAATGACACTTTCAACATCAAGGATCACATTGCGATGTTAGACAGTTTTACCAGTGGAGAAAGCCAGGGTACCCAGACAGAACCATTGAACAGTGGCAAGGAACTCTCAGACTCTCCACTGTACTAATTCTACACAGGCAGAGTTAGCAATGGTTGAGGGCAAGAGTTTTGTGCAAGGACACAACACAGTTACTGCCAGCCATGATCGAACAATAAACCTTTCAGTTTGAAGTTTAACCCTTTACCTAATGCAGAGGATATCAAAATTTAATATTTCAAATATTATTTTTTTAATTTTTTCAAAAAAGGTCAACAAAACCATATAATGAGACCCCTCATTGGAAAGAGCTCAGCGAGAACATTCCAGTGATGAGTTCACATAAGGTTTTGGTGAAATTGTTTTTTAAATAAGTATCAACTGCTCAGTTCATAAATTACTCCATCGAATCAGGCAGATTTGTTAGGTAAAGGCTTAACTCTTAACCCACTGAGTAATTTAAAAATATTTTTCATCAAATCTAGTCATGGCTGCTTTACAACAGCCATGACAAAATTTGTTACAAAATTCATGAAAATTTGATTTGAGAAATCATTGGGCAAAAGGTCTATACTATTTGCAGGGGAAAATTTGGTTAAATATCGTAAAATTTCACTTATTCCAATGGCAACAGATTTCCTGTTGTGGGCAGGAATATCTGCCAGCAACATGCAAGGAGTTAATGCTCTTACCACTGAGTCACCACACTCCTTTTTTCAGTATAACCGGTATAATTAGCTAAAGTGTTGAAGATCCTACACTTAACACTTACTTTAAACAATGTCATCCATAATGTTCCATTCATGGTTCCCCATTTGTATGTGTCTTGCTTCACCAGACCACCAATTGTGGTGAATGGCAGAGTGTCTTTACTTACAGTCAAAACAGCCATCAGGTTTCCACCATAAAGTGCTGCTACAATTATTGAATACATCCAGCAAAAACTTACCATTGCTTTGCCGGCTAAAGACAGTGGCATATGGGTACCACCTGTAAAAAGAGAACATAAACTGAATTAGTCTATTAGGAAATATGTTAGTATTCCAACTGTGAATGTTATCAATCATAATCAAGCCTGGAAATAAGCAGACTGTCATCTGCAGAATGAGGTCTGCAGAGGGTGAATTTGGTGTGTTACCCTGCACAGCATCACTAAATTTCCCCTTTGTGAACCCCAACCAGAATCAATGTCCCAGGCTTAAATAGAAAGAGGCACCCAAAGGGTAAATTGGTGGATTCTACGGGATAGCATTAGCAAATTCACCCTCTGAGGACCTCATTATGTCAATGATAGATTGCTTATATCCAGGATTAATCATAATACAATATTCCTCACTGGTAAAGGGCAAGAGTATTGTTTATACCACGACTGACATGCACATTCAATGTTGCGTGATACAATACAGACATTAGGAAATGTGCTAGATACACCAGTCATAGAATCTGGATTTTGCATAAGAACGTCATATATGAATGCATCTGTATGGAACTTATTATTTCTTTTGTGCTTTATTCAGGATTGTACAATTTGGGCTATTGATTGGACACATTTGATTGGCCATAATACAGTGTCAAGCAAGAAAGTTGTCAGACTGCCAAAGGTGTTATTTTTCTTTAAAAATTATAGATTCAAAGTAATTTGTATATTTTTTATACTTACCAATGGCCCCGACTTAGCTGGTGCTAACTCAAAAATATCCAGGGCCAAACACAAATTTTGCCCCCCCAATCTCCAAAATTTGCATGCAAAACCTAAAAAATTATGTCCTAACTAGTCCTCCATACTTTTGTGAACTTTTCCAGGAAGACACCAAAATTGGGGCCAACCATCATTCTTTCTAGAAATTGTCTGCTAAATGTTGTCATCAGCGGGGAGGTATGAGTGCCCACTCATGGGAGGGCCATCCCTATCTGGACCATTGGTAAGTATAAAAAAATATACAAATTACTTTGAATTTATAATATTTTTATACAACAACCAATGGCCCAGACTTAGCTGAATCGTAAAAGAGCTGGAGGACATAGGACATAAAGGAAAATCCAATCACTCAATCACTTCTGTAAAGGATATCTCCTACAGGAGAATAGGAGAAGATAGGAATTATATATGTCTTTCTCCTTTATGAGAAACGAGAAAGACATAACACCAACAGTGTAATTGAGTATTACATAATATATAATTCTCCACTTAATGCCAGCATAACCCGTTATGCTAATTTGGTGAAGGAAAGCCAATATATAAAGATAGTTCAGAGAATGAGACTCTGTATACTCATTTAAAAGTGTCCGAAGATTGTATATAAATGCCCGTTTGACACGGGACATATACAAATGCTTCACAGTGAGCTACACTTTAAAAACAGTACATAAATGAGACATAATTATTGCTTCACACCAAGCTACACATTAAAACCATCCCAACACCGACTCAGGACTACTGGCACCGGAAGAGGCCTTCCCTTGCTTTTACACTATAAAGCCAGATGATAATAAGGGAACCCCCCCCCCCCCCTTCCCTTTGTTCTGAGGGACGAGTCCGCAGAACAAAGAGGGCAGCGGAACAGTGTCACTGCTGGAACAGGTTGCCTAAAAAACTATAGATGTAACCATTAATGGACGACATTCTGAGCAACAGAAAGAGGACCTAAACATCTAAGGTCACCAGAGATGGACTCTAAATTTCTCAGGTAAAACTTGGTAAATGTAGAGGGCTGTGTCCAGTACGCAGCCTTCATGAGATCAGTAATGGCTATACTGTTAGAATAATCCCAAGAAGTGGACAGCGCTCTAACTTCGTACGCTGAGATCTTATTTACAGAACGTTGATCTGAAGACAGATTTTCATACGCAATGCGTATTGCCAGCTGAATCCATCTAGCAACTGAATGAACAGAAATATCTTTTCTGTTAGGAATCAATGAAAGAAAGAAGCGTTTTCTTCCTTTTCTTATAAAATCTGATTGACATTTATATATGTGCATAGTCCTGACTGGACACAGCAGAGGTCTTCGGTTGTCCGAGTACGGTACAGCCTTAATGGTAATAGGCTCAGGCCGTTTATATGGAGTCTGATTCTCAGCCAGAAATCCTACTTCCGTAGTTAGGGTAATGGTATTACCCACACTACGGCAGTAAGATTCATCAACTGATAAAGCATGAAGTTCACTAACTCTTCTAGCAGATGCAAATGCCAAAAGAGAAATGCTGTTTTATAGGTCAAGAATTTGAACTCTACAACATCCAACGGCTCAAACGGAGCTTCTTTAAGCTTCAACAGAACCCAAGCCAAATTCCACTTAGGAATTAATCTGAGGGTTCTAGGTCTATTAACAGAGAAATTTCTAACCAGCTTCGACAATGAAACATTAGATCCACTAGCCAGGTTATCATGATGAGCATAAGTGTCTGATAATATAGACCTATAGCCCTTAATAGTAAAGGGCTGCAGTTTGAGATCGTCAACAAGTAGACCAGGAAATTGGTATGGATGGATCATAAACGTCTATCGAATGATCCTTACACCAAACGAAGAAAACCTTCCACTTCGCTGCGTAGTTCAACAAAGAGGAGGACCTCCTGCAGTTAGAAATTGCGTTCACTGCTCGTCTGTAAACTGTTTTCCGTGCATGAATGACCGTACAACAGGGTTCAGTCCTTGGCCCCATACTATTTATCCTATATACAGCATCACTTGGACGAGATCTTGGTGTGCCATACCATCTTTACGCTGATGACACACAGCTCTACTTAGCATTCAACCCATCTGATGCTTCTGAAACAGTTGGCACCGTGTCTGAAATGGAAAGATGCATCATCAGTGAGACAATGGATGTCTAGTCACCGGCTCAAAACGAACGATTCAAAAACCGAGGTATTGGTCATTTCAAGGAAAAGAACAACTTTTTCCTCTCCTATTCAGTCAATCGATGTTGGTGATTCCACCACTCTAGTCACCAGCAATGCTGGGAACATTGGGGTGTTTTTTGATGCTAATCTTACCCTTGAGTCCCACATTAAAAAAATTAGAAAAACTTGCTATTGGCAACTCAGGAAGCTGAGTAAACTCTGTTCCTTCCTTAGCCGTAGAGCTCTGGAGCAACTGGTTCACTCCTTCATAACATCTCATTTGGATTACTGCAATTCTCTTTTCCTTGGGTTACCACTCATATTGCTGCAGCAGCTACAGAGAATTCAGAATATTGCTGCTCGAATTATCAGTGGTGCTAAACGCTTCGATCATATCACTCCTATCTTGAAGAATCTACATTGGCTTCCAGTCCAAAGTCGAGTGCATTTTAAAATCCTCCTACTAGTATTTAAATGCATTCATGGTCTTGCACCCACATACCTGAGTGACCTTCTCTCTCCACACACCCACACGCTGTCTTCGTTCTTCTGACAATTTGTCACTGACTGTACCTTTCACGAGATCAGTGCTGGCGAGTGAGTGAGCGGACTTTCTCAGTTGCTGGTCCACGACTCTGGAGTGCATTGCCCCATAATCTTCGGTCACAAGCAAGTTTACCCACCTTTAAAAAACAGCTTAAAACTCATCTATTCAAATTACTTATTTCATAATTTCCGCAAACACAATCTGTTATTAAATATGTGAAGGTTGAGACCTTCCGGGTTGTGATGCAGTGCACGTGACTTCCCCTGATAAAGAAGGACTTCTCGTGGAGGAAGCTTCCGGGGAACGTCCCATAACAGACACCTGAGAAGACTGATCCACGGTTTCTGTGGTGACAGAGATGCTACTAGTAGAATTTTGCAATGAGACTGATCTTTAACAGAATATGCTGAATCAACGGAGTTGGAGGATACGCATATCCTATCATTCCGTCCCATGAGATCAACAGAGCATCCACTGCATATGCTCGATGGTCTGGACATGGCGACATGAATGTTGGTAACTGATTGTTCAGGTGTGTCGCAAACAGATCTATCATAGGGCGATCCCACTGGTAGCAAATCTGCCTGAATACTGGATTGTTGAGCATCCACTCCGATGGCAACAGGCGACCTTTCCGAGAGAGCGAGTCTGCTATTACATTCAGATGACCTGGTATATGATGGACAGAAAGCTGAACATGATGATTCATGAAGAATCTTCTCTGTTAGTTCGCATAACGGAATTGAATGAGTGCTGCCCTTGTTCCTGATGTATGCTACTACTGCTGAGTTGTCTGACAAAATCTGAACGTGAGCGTCTGCTATTATGTGAATCCAATGTTGTAGCACTAGCCATATTGACATCATCTCTTTGATGTTTATGTGTTTCTCCAGGAACCGAAGATCCCAAAGACCCTGACACTTCAAATCTGCGGGACTTAGGGTCGTGCCCCAACCTGACTCGCATCAATCATAATCATGAAAGCCGGATCCAGCAGTTGCAGCTCCTGGAGTTAACAACTGAATATCTGCCCAAATCTGAATCTTTTGTTTTACTTGGTCGCAAATGCATCTTCACACTCCATATTTGAGTGAAAAATATCTGGAGTGGACGTGTGTGCAAGCGGCCCATCGGAATGAGGTCTGCAGCCGCTCCGCACAGTCCCATCAGTCGCATGAACTCCCTCGCTGTTAATACGTCTGAGTGTAGACAAAAGCGAGCATAACAACTGACTAATTTCGCTCTGGGTAACGGCAGATGAACCAGATTCTTGTGTGTCTCGAAGCTCATTCCCAAGAGAATGAACAACTTGGACGGAGCTAGATCCGACTTTTTCTCATTTACGATGAAACCGAGACATCTGAGTAATAGAAGCAGACTCTGAACATCGTTCTGAAGAATAATTCTCTTGCTGTATCTCTGTAGAATGTCGTCCAAGTAAGCCGACGTTACCGCAGACGAATGAGCTCAGAAGTGTGACATTACCGAGTTCATTATTCGAGAGAATGCCCAGGCAGCCAGGTTCAGACAAAAGCACATCGCTCTGAACTGGTAAACCTTCCTTTGTACAGCGAACCGCAGGTACTTTCTGAATGCCGGATGTACCAGGACAGTAAAGTACGCAGCCTTTATATCTATGCTTGCCGCATAGTCGTTCACTCGAACACTTAACCTTATCGACCGAATGGTCTCCATATAGAATTTCGGAGCCACAATGAGCTTGTTTATCCATCTCAGGTCTATAACTGATTGGAACAAGCCATCTGGCTTCGGTACGAGGAACAGATGACTGTAGAAACCTGGAGAATTTTTATTCTCGATGACCTCTATTGCTTCCTTTGATAAGAGAGCTTGTACCTCCGCTATGAGAGACTCTCTTTTGTAAGGATTTGACGGAAGATTTGTCCAATGCGGACATCTTGTTAGTGGAGGTTTTGCTAGGAATGATAGCCATAGCCCGTCCGAGACTACACTTCTCACCCATTGGTTTTCCATGATTGTTATCCAGTTTTTCGCGAAGCTTGATAACCTTCCGCCAACTGGCAAGCAATAGAGGTCTAGACCATCACCTGTATGACCTGCGAAGCTTACGGGAGGAGAAACCACGTCTTCCCCACGAAGAGCCTCATTCTGTCGGCCTAGGGGCGTCTGACCGACAGTCCCGATCAGACCTGCGCCCCTCTTTCCCGAGGTGCAATACTGACGACCTCCAGAGTAAGAATAAGAGGGCTTCCTGTACCCTCATGAGGAGTCCCCTTTTGATGATTTCTGTTTAGAACGTCCTCCCTTACTCTTGTCTGCTGCAGCGGGTCGATTAGACGCCGCCTTTCAAAGCAGAGCATTAGAAGCTTTTTTAGTAGCCTGGTCATAGACTAATGAAAGCTTGTCATCAAATATCGTGTGTCCGGAGAACGGAGTGACTCGGAGAGAGTTTTTCACCTTGTCATCTATCAGTGATGATGACGCAAGGGCACCATCACGTCTGATTAACTCCAAATTAGCCACTGTTAGGGTGGAGTTATATGTGGTATATATAATTGCCCTGGAAAGAACTCTAAGAGAGGTATGAACGTCCTCAAATTCCTTTCCATTGAGACGTTGCACCATAGCTCTTGTAAGATGATCTCCGTAGGACATAGCTTCCAGATTCGCCTTATTTGAAGAAATTGCTGTCTCAATTGTGTCTGAGCGAATTGTGAATGATCCAGTGAAGGATACTTCTAGATCCTCGGCCTTCTCATCCAAACACAGAGGAACTCTCTGAACATCTTCTCCGACCGTTTTAAATGAATGTGGTCCAAAAAACGGTATGTTTATAGAAGATGAAGATAAGAAACTGCCTTTCTTCTTCGTATTTAACAGACTGAATACGGCGCCGTCTATGTGGCCGAAGGCCTGCGACACCTGTCTAGACTGAACCCTAAAAGAAAGGACCTCCTCCGTTGTCCGGATAAAGTCTGCATCCAACGACACCAGTGGTTTCTTCCTTGTCGTCGCAGCATTCTGATTCAACAGAAGAAAATCAGGGTAGTATTGAGGGATGAAATCCATCGCAACCATGTGTTGTTCCAAAAGGGAAGGGTAATCTTCCATATCCCTTTCACCATCCGAGAGATTCAGTTGTGAAACTTGATCCCTTGCATCTGCGTGAGCAGACAATTGGACCGACCCAGCACCGTCCGACAGCTCATGTTCTGAGTCTGGAGGAGGCCGCTCTTGCACTTGCTGGGATGCTGCGATCAGCTGCGCAATCTACAACAGCAAGTCTGTTACGGAGGTCTGAGGAGCAGCAGTCTTCTGTTTCTTCGCCGTCTGCTGATCCTGGGGCGGTGTGTCGGAGATGGCTCTTTTCTCCGAACGTCCCGACGATCAAGGCCAAGTCTCTCTAGCTACCGGATGGTCCAACTTCTCCGGCAACGTGTGGTCCCTTCTTCGCGTACCAGGCTGAATATCCGAAGCTGGGTAGCTAGAGTGCGGTTGTTTGTGCTTAGTAGATGCTGTGGAAGAAGCCATAACTGTAGCCGAGGCCGGCTGCGATCTATGTAGAGCGTCCCGAACGGAAGGTGTGGATGTATGCTCCGACTCACGCATGTTTTTTATCACAACATCTGGCCCCAGATGTTGCTGTGACAGAGAGGGACCTCTCTCTCTCGCAGTTCTTTCAGACCTCTCAGAGCTTCCCACAACACTTGCTGGCTTCTTCCCTTGTTCCATCTAGTGATGAACCGATTATCAAAACTTGCTATCAACCGATTACCGGTTATTTCTCTGCTGATCATGCCGATTCCAATGGGTGAAGTAGGACACTGAAGAAAATCTGCAGGTGCCTGTTATACTACAGAATTTCGTTGATAAATCATCAATCATGAAAACTTAATACCACATAAGTTCTCAGAGTATGCATATTTAGTGCTGGGCATTATTAGCCAAAATAATATTTGCATTTTGGTTGGGGTGTGGGGAAAAGATCGTTATTAACGATACAATCACACGATATTGTTCTTGTGAAGATTGTGTTGTATTCCAGTAAATAGTGTTAATACGGTTTTGTGTAAGGATACAATATACTTGGCTGTATTAACCAGGAATATACTGAGCACATTATTATTAAATGAATAATAATTTTAATGTTAATGTGTGTTGTGAAGTCGTATGGCACATGGTTTACACGTTTGTCAGAATGTATTATTCCGTGTTTTTTTCAACGTGTTACCTCCCTTGATGTGTTTCTCTAATGTTTTCATGAACTCTACAATCTTCGGGAAATGTTGGCGATCTCATACCGATTGCAGTTGGTAAATTCCGTAATATCTCTGCTCTGCAAATCCCTAAATTTTCTGCTATGCACCTCACACGTTTTTAATGGGGAACCTTTATTGAAAGGGCCAGATATCAAAGGGATTTTTAATAGTCAGTGTTAAATATAGAATAACCGGAAACTGTTGGTTGTCATAACCGGCCGATGCCCCATAACCGGCCGGTTCTGATTGCCGATTCTGATTATCGGTTCATCACTAGTTCCGTCAATGCTGGGTGAGTATGTTTATGTTTTAAAGTGCTCGCTCTACCCAATCCATTTCTTAAGACCGCAACGGACGTCCCCGGCATCACTGTACCCACGGACGGAGTAACCGCTTCACATGTCGAGCTAGCTGCAGACAAGGGACTAAAACCAACGGCTATTGGCTTTATCCCCTGCTTAACATTCATGAGCACTTTGGCAGCTAGCTCTGTTTGCTCATCAGAGTGTGACGATGGTAGCACACTTCTTGAAGATGTCACATAGCCATCACCATGTTCTTGTTCCTCTGAAAAAGAAACTGAGAAACTTGATTGACTTTGTGGCGAGAGAATGTTTGTCATCCCAATCAACACATGTAGGACAGGAATTAGTGGGAGTACATCAACTACAAGCAAGACAACAGGCATGTAAATCTGAGGAAGATTTCCTCGCCTTGCATATTGAACAATAAGCTTTCATAATTAATCAATGTCGATAGTACTCCCACCAACTCCACAATAAATATATGATAAAGATACATAATAATCAACATTCAAAATAGAAATTGAAAAATTAATTTCCAAAAATTTTTTGACAAAAGCCAAGTTCCCAAAGGGAACACAGCAAGCCCAAAGCTATCCCGATAGAGCCTAAGTGTGGACAAAAATTATTGCCACACTACCGGAATATCAGGGGGCACATTGGCTCAGTAAGTAGAGGTGCAGGCTGCAAGCCGACAGGTCCTCGGTTCGAATCCCACCTGCGGCAACCACGTTGTGTCCTTGGGCAAGACACTTCACCCCCATTTCCCATCTGGGGGCACGGTGACATTGTGGACTAACGCGTACTGCACGTCGATGGTGCACTTGTCTTCAACCAATGCTACCCTGCTGGTGTGGAGTTAGTATGTTGGGGAGCTGACAGTTGCTCGTCGTTGCTCGGTGGTTCTCTCCGGGTACTCCGGTTTCCTCCACCCGTAAAACTGTCATGGTCATGATTAGCCACAGTGCAGAAATACATGACCTTAAACCCCAATAAATAAATATAAATATATACTTTAATATCATAACATGTATCTATAACAATCCTACAGTAATAATAAATTGAAACTACTTATATTTATAGGACGTGTCAATGTAAACGTCAATGAGAAAAAAACGGAAACAAGACCCAAGGCACTGAATAAAAAAGGCCTGAAGTCAGTAACAGATTTTAAAGCTATCTGATGTAAAGCAAGATCTTCAGATGAAGAAAAAACGATACATCAGACAGTAGATGCATGACCCAAATGCCCAATCACCCCTCGGGTGAGGATGTTACCCTGGGGAAATACAGAATAAACATAATAAAATAAGCCAAAAAGCTTGGGAGTTTAACAAGAGGGCTTCAAGGAAGGATAGGGAAAGAACACTTAACAAACAGTGGATAAATCATTAGCAAGAATGATGACGTCAGGCCCATGTCCCGAGACATGAAATGATTTTGATAAAAATTATAAGGTCACAGCCCTGAACGTTCCTAACCACCATTGTTCACTACCATCATCCAATTATGTCCTTTGATCCACCAATTTCACCATTGATTTGTGTCTGGCATCCTCAAAAATGAAATTTAAAAGCACAGATGTCAGTTCATTGTTGATGACTTCAGGGCCAAACAAAGAATGATGGTTTGCGCCAATTTCTGTGTCTTCCTGGATAAAGCGCATGCACAGATCTGAAAAGTATGGAGGACCAGATAGGACATTAAATTTTCGGTTTTGCATGCAAATTTTGGGGATTGGGGGGCAAAATTTGTGTTAGCCCCTGGATTAATTTTTGAGTTAGCACCAGCTCGTCTGGGCCATTGATTGTTGTATAAAAATATACCATTTTCAAGAGATATATATTTGTCGATTTTCTGAAGCTGAAAGTAACTTAATAGAGCATTAAAAAGAAAGTAAAACACTCTATCAGCTGAAAAATTTGAAATAATTTTAACCCAGACAAAACGAGGACAGCATTTTAGTTGGTTTCCTATTTTGGGCACAGCTTTTACAGACTTTGAATTTGAGGTAATCTAAAGGTCTGATTCATCCACAAGCATATTTTTCTAGATGGGTGCCAAGGACCAATCATCTATTCCTGAAGCCATACAAATAACTATAAGTCTTTCAAATTTATTTATTTATTTAGGTTTAAAGACAGACAAGGTCATATCGTGTCGGTGACAGTTTTATGGGTGGAGGAAGCCGAAGTATCTGGAGAGAACCACCAAGTAACGACCAGCAGCTGCCAGCTCCCCAACATCGTATCTTCGAACTGCAGCACAGCCAGGGTTAGACTGGTTGAAGACAAGCGCACCATCGACGTGCAGTATGTCTTAGTACACGGCATCATCGTGCTCCCATGTGAACAATTAAGTGCCTTGCCCAAGGACACAACGTCGCTCAGATGGTCACCCATCCAAGGACTAACTGGTCTCGACATGGCTTAACTCTGGTGATCTGACAAGTCTTTCAAATAATGTGTAATACAGTTCATTGAAAATAGTTAGCCATAAAAAGACATCATAAATAATATTACCTCTCATATATTTAAATATTTTTTTTAATTACATACAGAAGGATGTTAAGTGTCATGGCACAAAATTCTGTAACTTGTTTTAACCTTGAGACAGGTTACATGGATTTGACATGGCTGAATTCTCATTAACCCTTTACCCAACGCAATGGCCAAAATCGGCCAACACTATTTACAAAAGTTGCTAAATTATTTTCATTATTTTTTGTCTCAAAAACATAGGTTATGACCCCTCTTTTGAACGAGCTCAATGAACTCATTCCAATGAGGGGTCATAACCTATGTTTTTGAGACAAAAAATGATAAAAAAAAGTAGTTATTCAAGAATTTTGTTTACAAGTGTTGTCTGCTTTTCATGTTAGGTAAACGGTTATGCTGATCATTTTTAAACAAGCATCTTTGATTCAATGACCATGTATAGTTTGGTAAGAGATCAACATCATTATTGCTGAGGAAATGCTATTACATGTTTGTGATATGCTGTTGGAATGGGCTTTGAAAGCCCTTTCCAACAATGCATCACATAATAACATATCATTAGTGTAATGGAAGAAAGTCCACATTTGATGTAAGATGTTCCAGGTTGACCTATGTAGAATGACATTCAGGTAGACATTGCATTACATCCAAGATTGTTCGACGCAAACACATTTTGGCAGCTGTGCTAGTTTGAGGTACGACTAAATACAAATTTGTTAACCAGTAGATTATTTGCGTGAATTTGTTTTTACATAACCACCGCAAGAATGAAATGGGCATTCTTGCAAAATTTTGTGGATTATTCAGGCTAGTACAACTTGGGCTATAGATTGTTTGATTTGCCTATCAGCTACCCAAAAAGAAATAAACCAACCAGTTTTTCATTTGCCCTCAGTTTTAGACTTTATACAAATAACCAAGATATATATTTGAATTACCATGATCTAATTTGTAAGGATGATATTAGTGTTATTTGATATTGTAGATGGAGAGCTATGATTTGAAACACTTTTAGAAAGACAGGGTTCCTGAAGGCAAGGCCAGAGAAATTCAAGGCTTTTCAAGACTGTTTCTCAACATTTTTCAAGGAATTTGAAGGCCTACTTCACCATTCTTAACTTGGACCCTGCAGTTGTTATCCCCTCTTCCTGCTTCCCATCAAAGGAAGCATGAAGAGGGGGGTCTTGACCACAGGGTCCTAGCTTGGAGTATGCCTTTAAGAACTATGGCATGTGAAACATGTAGTGACTACAAGCTTTGTGGATGTTTTTATTTCGCGAATACTCTATAAGCTTTTCTCGGCCTTCAAAGGCCCTTAGTCAAATTCATGTCATTCCTTGAATTAAAGGCCCTGCAGGAATCATGGAAATCGATCTAAGAGCTATTGCTGCAGTGTTTTACATTCCTATACCTCATCATATATGCGAAATAATTTCACAAAATAAGCTGTTCAAGTTGCTCAGCTCATCTCATCTCAGCTTTTGGACTTAAACTCGCAAACATATCGGTGTTACTTTGCCTTTCCTTCAGTCAAAAAATATTGCTGACATGGCTGAAAGAATCAAGGTAACCCATTTTCAAGTTTCCTTAATTTATAATTTATACAGGCCTGTTATTAATAAGGCATATATCACATCACCAGGTGTGTTTTTTTGGCCTGCCTCTTGGCCTCTTTCCTTGTGGGATCTATCTCAAGGAAAGATGCCAAGAAGCAGGCCAAAAAACACCTGGCACAGAACAGCGGAGTTAGAACTCAGAGAATTGGGAACCACCTGGAATGAGGTTCGCTTTTCCGACCAACTGAAATATTCCTGATGATTGAATCTAAACATAGGCGATGAGCTATTTTATTTATTTATTTACTTACTTATTTATTGGTGTTTTAAGGTCACATACTTATGCACAATGGCTAATCGTGACCGTGACAGTTTTATGGGTGGAGGAAGCCAGAGTACCCAGAGAGAACCAGCAGGCATCGACGAGCAACTGTCAGCTCAACATTCTAACTCTGTTCAAGCTCCGCTCAAGCAGGGTTACAAGGGCTGAAGACATGTGCCCTATCAACGTGCAGTACGCCTTAGTACATGGCGTCATCGTGCCCCCATGTAGGCAACAAGGATAAAGTGCCTTGCCCAAGGACACAACGCAGGTCGTCCCAGAAGGGGATTGAAATCAGGACCTCTAGCATAGAAGTCCAACAAACAGTCTGCCACTGAGCCACCGCGTTCATGAGTTATTTTAGAGCTAGACTGGGTCAAGGTGATAACAGTGTTGAATTCCCCTTACAGAATTAGACAGGTGGCCTGATAGCTTGAAGCTGAACCCTTACACTTTGGGTTAGGTCATCAGAGGGGTCTCAGTCTTTGCTACAAACTGTCAGAAAGCAGTTTTATTGGCTCAGTTGCAGATCTCAGCTGAATAGTGGTGTATATGGTGTACATGTGGTTCTACTTTTAACTTTAATTCAGTCCATATCAAAATATGACATACATACATAAACATACAACAAACTTCAAAATGACAAAATTAAAATTTGTTACCTCATGATTCAAGTTGTATCAAATGTTAAATGAACCACCAGTGATCATAAAATTCACCTGATCTTCATGGAAAACAACTATTTATTTCAGAGGTCTGCAGGGAACCCAGGTGAGGGATTTCAGGGTACAGTTATATGCATGCATGTAATAATCTCATCCAAGTTGGATGTACAGTTCTGTTCAAAATAAAAATTTTCATGATATCAATGTAGCTTTTCCATGCAGAATCCTTTTTTTTTGGCGATTCATTATTCAGAATATGTCAGGGCAGTTTTGTGGCAGACCGGTTTGGCTACAGCACCACTGTGCCATGGTAGACTCTTTTTTAACTCTGTGGATTTTAGTCCTATAGATGAATCAATATGTGGAGCATTTAGTGTTTTGGTATTCTCCCACCACTGTCAGACAAACAAATGGATTGTCCAATACCTGTTAATAACATGTTGAAAGATGACCACCAAATCACATGAAGGGCAAATGATATAACACACATAATTTGTGCCCTGAAAATTCCTCTGAACCTTCAACATCTATACCTACTTCATTATTTTTAGCTCTCTACCCGCTGAGTATTTCTAAAATATTTTTATCAAATCTAGTCATGGCTGCTAAAAAGTAGCCATGACTAGATTTGATAAAAAATTCATCTAAATTTAACTCGAGAAATCATTGGTGAAAAAAAACATTCAATTTTCCAGAGGTAAATTTGAATGAGCCCAAATTATCCTTATTTCAGAGGCAAGAGAAATTCTATACTAGGTAGGAATATCTGCCAGCAGCAAGCAAGGAGTTAATTTGCGTAACAAATTGGAGGCCTGAAAAATACACTGCCAATACATAAAGTCACAACCAAAAATGTTTTGAATCGTGTCCAACAATTTTCATCATTCAAAGTAATTTTTGAGAAAATTATATATCATTTTGATCGCTGCTCCTACACCACAAACTGTGATTTTCAGGGCTTGCATTTTAGAACCGCGACCAGGCTGATCGATAGGCCTGGGGAAGTGGTCGACCAGGCTGATTTTTGTTCACTGGAGCTGATATATTCTTTTACACTTGCATGTGCATATTATATTGATATTTCATGTATACATGTATTGTGCTATTTGATTTGTTATGAATAAAGAATAATAATTCCAACCTAATTGGCTTTTATTAATTTGTTATGGGCAAACCCAGGTAATATTAATACCATGCTGATCTGTGCCTTGCCTTTTGGCAAATATTCGTGATTTAGCTCCCCACCCACCTTTCTGCATGTTGAAAACAAGGTGCCCTATTTGTGTTCAAGCCCACTTCCTCAGTTTCGAAGACTTTAAAGGTCGGTGGTGCGCAGGTGAATTAGAAGCAAAAATAGGTGAGTAGTGATGTGTTGTCATTACCCGGATGGTGCAGATTTCCTTTTTCATCTAACATTCAAGAAACTGGTTGTTGAGTGCCTTGATATGTCAAAAGGAGGTTAGTGATTTTATTTTATTAAAATAAAATCCATCCTGAAGCAAAAACCGTGTTGTTTTTATTTTTAAGAATTCACTTTGCTGAAGATCAACAAACTTGACACCATGTACTCTCACTTGTCAATTTTTCCCTAAAATGCCCATAATATAAATCAGTCATGAATAATTAACGCATGAATCAGTACATGTTTAGTGTATATTTCTCCAAATCAATTGTAATTGCTTCGTTTTGTGACAGGTTATTTCGAAGACAGCTTGGGGGAGGGGAAGGGGGAATTCACATAAGATGCAGAAATTACAAATTCTTGTGTAAACATTTCAGAATAAAAGCTCAATCAAGCAGAGGTTATGATTATTCTCTTTATTATAATAGACGTACATGGTTGTGTTGAGAACGCAGTCACACACAAAATAATTTTTTTTAAAGTCTACCGATGATATTCGTATGGCTTTTCCCACCATACCGGGGTATGTATAAAACTTGAGCCAGGCAATCAAACAGTCATAGCATTGGAATGTGGAAATAAATAAGGGATTTGAAGTTGTTACACCATATAAGGTTTATATGGTCACTATCAACTTGTTTGTGCATTAATTTTTGCCATGCCCACCCCGTCACATTTTCTACGCTCAACTGCAATCATCTTTAAGTAAATCCCTTGAGGAAGTACACGAATAAACCTGGAATTGCCTGATCGATTAATCCCATTGCGGGAAGTTATTTTGTTTTACGAAATCGCTTGTCGCTTGATTCGCTGAGATTGGGAAAACAATACATTGATGACGGGTGATTGATCGGCCCGGTCAGATTATTTTTGCAGCCGATTTGGTTTGTTTAACTCTTTTGTTTCTTATATCATTGGTTTGGATTTTGCAACAGATTTTCTGGATTCTCTAACGATCTCGGAAGTATTTAACTTACTCAGGTTCTTGTTCTGTAGATTCCATATTGTCCAGAGGAGTGGTTTGCAGTCATGGAGAAGTAGGTTTTGGGGATGCAGCTCCATTCCTCAAGATAGAAGATGTTGGAGTAGGAGGTGTTGCAGGAAAAACTTGCACACAAAGTATACCCTCATCCTGTAAGGGAGGCGGCAGGAGAAGATAGTTTGGAAATGGCATTTACTCTCACCTCCTTCATCTCTCTCTCTCTCTCATTTTTGATTTCCCAAGAAAGTTCAGAGCCACAACCTTCAGATCATTAGTATGATGTGCTCAGTGTATACTGCCTCTGAAGAACCCAATTTTATTACTGGGCGAACATTTCCCTTTAGCAACAGACTTTTAGAAAGCAATGCACTGTGGTATTCTGATGTATGAGTAAGTCTAGTTGGTTAAGGCCTAAAAAAAAGTTAAAAATCTGTTTCTCAGGCCCTCTCACATGGCCTTTTGGCTGCCGCATGCTCTCTTTTTATAATGAATGTAAAATTAAAATGAAAGTGTTGATGACACTGTAGCTCAACTTGTGTAAGACATGTACATGTATAGTATGTGACAGAGCAATGACACACATTGAGGTAATGACCTGATAACAAAGGTACATGCAAAGTATTGTAAAGGTCTGTACATAAATACTGACCGTAGCCTGTAACAAATGTACAGGTTAAGTAATTTGCATAATTTAAGAATGAGAAAAAAAGCGGAATATATGTGATGTATTCCATGTTACTAAATATTCATACAAAAATTTATTCAAATCGGAACCTTCATATAAAGGTTCTGTACAAAAAAACTGATTGCACCTAATTTCGGTATAAAATGGCTGTCGGCAGCCATCTTGAATTCTACTGCACACAAAAGCACCCGTTCTCATCCCAAGGTGATAACAAAGGTACCCAAGAAGTTTCGTGAAGATTTGTTCATAAATACAGCCTATAGCCTGAGCCGTATCGACATGTGCACTTAATGTGTATAAGTAGCACTGAATAAATCAAAGTTCATCTAATTTGCATAATTTCTGCACGAGAAAAAAACCTGTATTACATGTGATGTATTCCATGTTAATAAACATTCATTCAAAAATTTATTCAAATCAGAACCTTCATATAGAAGTTCTGTACAAAAAACTGGTTGTACCTAATTTCGATACAAAATGGCCACTGGCAGCCATCTTGAATTTCAGACCGTACCCAATAACACTCGTTCTTGTCCCAAGGTGATAAGAAAGGTACCCAAGAAGTTTTGTGAAGATCGGATCATAAATACAGCCTCTAGCCCGAGCCGTATTGACATGTGTACTTACTGTGTATAAGTAGCACTGAATAAATCCAAGTTCATCTAATTTGCATAATTTCTGCATGAGAAAAAAAATTTGTATTATATGTGATGCATTCCATGTTACTAAACATTCATACAAAAATTTATTCAAATCAGAACTTTCATACAGATGTTCTGTACATAAAAAAAGATTGCACTAATTTCAGTACAAAATGGCCATCTTGAATTTTGGACTACACCCCAAAACACTCGTTCTCATCCCACGATGATAATAAAGGTACCCAAGAAGTTTCATAAAGATGGGTTCATAAATACGGCATCTAGCCCGAGCCGTATTGAATTGTTGACAGATGGACAGACGTCCAAATGTACAGACGGACGAGGCATGACAAAACCTCAAATTTGACTATGTCAAAGTTGAGATAAAAGTGAAAATTAATTGGTTTATGTCTGGTTTATGTCTGATATTTTACCCAAGTTAATAAAATTGATAAATTTGTCTCTTGAATGCAAGAAGGCTTTCAAATGCTTTAGCATTGCAAAGGCTTCTTGCACTCAAGGGACGAAATACACCACCACCCATGCTATTCTGTAGATTACGAGGCCTAAAACGCAAAACAAACCTAAACATGAACTTTTGATGGCAAAGAAATAATTACAAAAATAAAAAATAAAATTAAAAAGCACCCGACCACATGCAATTTTACAAAAAAATGGTCTGAGAAACACAAGATCTACTTTGTGAGGCCTAAGAATTTTCATTTGTCATCTGTATGAAACCTGTCGATTTTAATACATTTCTTTTGCAACCCTAGATCAGGCTCTCACCCCCTTGGCACCCCCACCCCCCAACAAAGCTTCATCAGAGACCAAGCACTGCTTGTAGTCTGACTATGTTTAATTTACCTTGAAACATTGTTAATCCAATCATATACCAAATGGTATCACAGAATCTGTTTTGTTTATAGTATTCCTTGAGATCTTTGTTGTGAGGGTTAATTTTTTCTAACAGAAAAAGAATAAAAGTGGACACAGGTAGTATGCAGAGAATGGTAACATGGACCTGCCATGTAAAAGGGTTGATAATGGTTCTCCATTTAGTCTTCAATGGGTCTGGTTTTTTCATCAGTGCTGTTGTGTATTCATAGTAGTATGCGTAGGAGAAATCCATTACCAATTCTCGTCTTGCATCCATAGAGAGGGGTGCCATTACCATGTCTACTTCCTACAAATAATAAACAAGAAAAAAAAAGCATTGCACTGCACCATCCCATAAACACTTGTTATATTTAAATATTTCCAAATACAGCCTTTGCATTCACTTAACCTTCTTTTAGGGCCCAGCAAAGCTTCTAGATTCAATTTGATTTCAAATATTAAGTTGGTATTCAGTTCGATTTGAAATCAGCTGACCGATTCATTTTCCTTCAAACCTTTTCACTGGAATTTAGCCTGGTATTAGTCATCTTAGTCGTCTTACAAAATGTATAGGTGAGATAGGAACTGTACATAAATAATGTCGAAAATAAAGACTGAGTGTATTTCCACTATATTAACATAAAAAGCATCTGTACTCATGCCACCATCCATGCTAAGTCCAGTTTCAGTAGTCACTACCACTGCTGAATGCAAATTTAAAGTTCCCAAGCAACATCAGCAATGAGCTCACAGCTGCTAGCAGCTAGCCCCATGCAGTGACAGTACAGAATTCTCACTGCTGTTTCTTCTATTTTTCAAGGAAAATCCTTTCTGTGTCATATTGCAACTACATCATCAAGGCATGCCTTCAACGAAGGCATGCCTTGATGATGTAGTTGGAATATTTTATCATTCGAGACTTCAAGATGTCTGTATTTGATTTGAGGTTCGATTCAATTTCAAATAATAGACTCAATTCAATTCAAGATTCGATTCGAATAAAAAATATGTGATTCACAGGTCCCTGCCTACTTTTATTTTATATAAATTCACATCACAAACGTACTGGTAAAACAAATATTTTAAATTCTAAGCAAGTTAATACGGCAGTGTATTAAGGTCAGGAACTTTTCATTTAATAAACTGTTTATACAGTTTAATAAACTGTTTTTACAGATTAATAAACTGTATTTACAGTTTAGTAAACTGTATTTACAGTTTATTACGAGACTGTTTTTACAGATTATTACGAGACTGTTTTTACAGTTTATTACGAGACTGTTTTTACAGATTAATAAACTGTATTTACAGTTTAGTAAACTGTATTTACAGTTTATTACGAGACTGTTTTTACAGATTATTACGAGACTGTTTTTACAGTTTATTACGAGACTGTTTTTACAGATTAATAAACTGTATTTACAGTTTAATAAACTGTATTTACAGTTTATTACGAGACTGTTTTTACAGATTATTACGAGACTGTTTTTACAGTTTATTACGAGACTGTTTTTACAGATTAATAAACTGTATTTACAGTTTAGTAAACTGTATTTACAGTTTATTACGAGACTGTTTTTACAGATAATTATGAGACTGTTTTTACAGTTTATTACGAGACTGTTTTTACAGATTAATAAACTGTTTTTACAGATTAGTAAACTGTATTTACAGATTATTAGGAGACTGTTTTTACAGTTTATTAGACGACTGTTTTTACAAATTAATTAGCCATTCGAGTATTGGTTAGTAGTATAGCATGTACCCGATTACCCGGACCTTTGGGGAAGCTGCTAGTTTTAAATCCACATAGGAACCGGACTTTGTAGCAATTTTTCTGTGCAAAACTTCGGCGCCATCTGGCTAGATCTGGCAAGTGGTATACGAACTGCATATATCGTATGCTATGATATGTATTGTGATATATGTAACCACGGAGCTATGGGTTTATTGTATGGGTATGTGGTAGAAAATTAACGGTGAAGGTGGGGTGTCTCGAAAAATAAATTTTCCGCAAAACGGTTGACTGCGGACGTCGTTACGGTATGATGCGCACCGTGACGTCAGAGAAACATTGACCGCTGTTGTTGTCTACTTTGCCCTCCGGTCTCACGTTATTCGGGCCGGGATGTGTCAGAGTTCTCGTACTGGACTGATATAGTTGTATAGTAAGGGTGGTATATACCTCTCTAGGTATACTATTAGCCCTTGGCCTTGGTACTACTAAACGACCTTCATATTACCCTACGACTGGTATAGGTAGTACGTAATGCTAGGCAAACCAGTATTGTGGGGGGGGGGAGGGGTAATGCATGGTCGTCGTCTTGTGCGGTATTGAGAAATAGCACTTGGTGGTTTGGATTTGCAGTAGAGTATAGCCGTTGTATATCACTGAAGATCCCATCTTAATCCGTGTTGTATCAGCCCCTCACTTGCATCCTACTATCCCATGACTGGTATAGGTATTATGTAATTCTGGGACAGGCAGTATTGTAGGGTGGGTGGGGGTAATACATGGTCGCCTAGTGTGGAAGTATAGAGTGTACGCTCCACACCCTTACAGGTCCCATGTTAGCTCTTTGTGCTATTAATCCACCTAATGCTTCAAATTATCCTATGACTGGAAAAGATAGTACGTATTGTTAGGACAAGCGTTATTGTGGGTAGGGGTAGGGCCTGGTAGTTTAAAAAGGTAGTAGTGCCATTATCCACTCAGGACGGTATGCTGGCTCACAGATGGTATAGGTATTAAGTAATGCTAGGCCAAGCAGCATTGTTGGGTAGAGGTAATACATGGCTGTCTAGTCAGGTTGTGTAGGATGTGTTGTTTGTTCCCCTGCTGGTTCAATCTCTGCCCTTGGTGCTAGTAATCGGTCTAATACTTCATATTATCCTATAACTGGTATAGGTAGAACGTAATGCTAGGCCAAGCGCTTTTGTGGGCGAGGGTAATGCCTTGTTGTGTAGTGCAGTAGAATAGTATGGACGGCATATACCCATTTTAGTTCCCATCTTAACCCTTGGAACCACAGTCCACCAGGGACAATGTACTATCCCACATATGATATAGGTAGTATGTAATGTAGTGTTGTGTGGTGTATGCTTGGTTTCCAGTCTCCTAGCAGGGCACGGATGGTCCTTTGACATTCTAAGACTTGGCCTAGAGGTCGTGATATGTGACAGTAAGCCTACAATAGTGCTTCATGTCGGTAGTAATGGCACAACGATAGAAGAAGATTATAGTACAGAGGACAACAGAAGAAGCTAGTCATAGCACAGAAAGCTGAAACCGATGGTAAGATCACCTGTATGTATAGGAGCTATACAGGGCCTTGGAATCTCACTTATGGAATCCCACTTATAGAATACCTTTTATAGAATCATTATGAAATCCCCTTTTGAAAACATCTGGCCTTCAGCTCCACTTTTTGCAAGATGAGGATTAGAGTCGTATGTGGAGCCACTCGTTCGACCAGTTGCTCTATGGCTTATTTGCTCGATGGGATTCTAGTCGTTTGATCAATCTGAGATAGTTAGCAAGCCTGCAATAGTGCTACAAGTCAAATAGTAATAGTACAAGGAACTAATTGGTACAAAGCTTCGAGGGTGGTAGAAATTTTAGTATTGGTTGACTACGAACGAGGTTATAGGACAGGAAGTTGAAGACAATATAAACAGATGGCAAGGCTATCTGTGTGGGAACTGTGAGATGGTCGACTCGGTGGAGGGGGGGGGGGGGGGGGGACTGATGAGCACCAAAAACTCATGTTTTAGAAAGATTGTCGTGTGATACATCATTTTAAAGGTCTCCACGCGTGTAATCCGATTATTTGGTATTTGCCAGGTCCCAAGGGGCTGAGGCTTAGCGGCATAAAAATCAAAACATACAAGTTTTAAAAAGGTTTGTTGTCATGTGATACAGTGATACATCATTTTAGCCCGAATATTTGGTTTTTGTGTCTCCTCAAGGGGTGGGACTGAGGGTTGGGACCTCAAACTCCAAATTTTAGAAAGGATGTTGGGTGATACATCTATTTAAAGGTCTCGATTTGAATATTCCAAATATGAAGTGCCCAACCCTCTCTGAGGGGGTGGGGCTGAGGGGCATAAATTTAAGTTTTAGAAAGTTATTCGTGTCATATATCATTTTAAAGGTCTTGACTTAAATATATCGAATATGAAGTATCCGACCCTTCCCGAGGGGTGGGGCTGAGGGAAATTAAAAATACGTTTTAGAAAGGTAGTCATGTCACAATTCATTTTAAAGGTCTTGAGTCGAATATTTCGAATATGAAGTATCCGACCCTCCTCGTGTGGGTGTGGTGGGGCAAGGTCGTAAAACCTTAGGCGATGTGAACGACACACTCTCCAACATGTGACAATGTGTGAAAACGTGCACTTTTTAGTGTTTTATCAAAGGATTTCATTGAATTGGCGGTGATGTCTCGTATGTGAAATATTCCAAACTGACTGAAGTTGCAAAAAAACATATACATTTTTCCGTCGGTGTTTTCCAGTATCTCTTCGTCGGATGCGATTGGTTTGGTGAAGATCTCTCAGATGAGAAACATTTTCAACTGCACGATATCTTGGTTTATTCCAATAAGTCTGTCACAGACGAAAACAGCTTAAGGTAGTGCGCCTGTTCAACGGATGTGATTGATTCGACAGACTCGATGGAGATCTATCAAATGAGAAAGTGGAGATTCCCAACTGCGTGGCATGCTGCGTGGCATTTAGTATGCAAGTGTATCTTACCGTTAACCTGCCTCGGCTCGACGGTGTTATTTGCCATAGTCTTATCAGAGTTATGTCCTATTATAGAGTTGATATTTTTCGCAAATGTGTTTGTTTTTAGGTGACAACAATTAGGCGAAATTGTGTCATATTTGGTGTGCAAGTGAGTAGTATAGCGTGTACCCAATCGACGTTGATAACCCGAACTTTTGCCGGAGCAGCTCGTGTTAAATTCCCATAGGAACCGGACTTTTGCCGGAGCTTTTTTTCCTGAGGAAAACGTTGGTTCCATCCAGCTAGATCCGGCAAATGGTGTACTTACAGCATATGTAGTATACTGTGGTGTGTATAGTGATATACGTACACATGGGGCTTTGGGTATATATTATGGGTAAGTGGCAGGAAGATGATGGGAAAGTTGAGTTTTCTTGAAAGTTCTTTTTCGCGAAACGATTGACGTTGCTATTGATGTCGTGACGTCATGATGCGCATTATTATTATTATTATAGAACGGCAGTACAGTATGGGCGATATATACCTCTGTGGTCCCCGCCCCTCCCTGAAAGCCATTGGTACTACAAATCGACTTAATGCTTTGTGTCATCCCATGACTGGGTTAGGTAGTATGTAATGCGATGAAAGACGTTATTTGGAGGTGGGTGGGTGTAATGCATGGTCGCCGAGTGGAGTAGTATAGGATGTACGCATTGTACCGCTACAGGGCCAATATTAGCTCTTAGTACTCTTATCCACCTGGTGTTATAATATGACTGGTATAGGTATTATGTAATTCTAGGCCAAGTGGTACTGATGGTACAGGTAATGCCAGGTAGTTTAGAACAACGGTAGTATAGCATGGGCGGTATATAACCCTGTAGGCTCCCTGTTAGTGCTTGGTACTATTAACCAACCGACTGGTTTATTTTATTATATGGCTTGTATAGGTAGTACGTTATAGTAGGTCAAGTAGTATTATGGGGTTGGGGTAATGCTTGGTAGCTTAGAACGGTAGTATAGCATAGGCTGTATATACCCCTGTAGGTCTCTTGTTAGTCCTTGGTACTACTAATTTGCCAGATGCTTCATATTATCGAGCGGTATTGTGGGATGGGGTTAATGCCTGGTAGTACAGAAGGGAAGCAGAGTATGGTTGGTATATGCCCTGTAGGCCCATCTTAACCGTTGATAGAATTAACCTACCGAATATTTGGTGTCATCCTATCACTGGTAAGGTGGTACGTAATCCTAATTCTTTCTACCCTATTCCAAGTTCACTTGTTCTTGTTTCCTTTATCCAGATCATCCAATCAGTTCACATTATGGAAGCTGCTTAACCAATCATATTGCTTCATTTTCCGTAATTTATACTTATTTATACAAAGTTGTCTCCCTTGTGTATAACAAAAGCATATATCATTCCCAAAGCAAATAAGCTATCGACCAAGCGACTCGCACATACTGCTCGAACGACTCAAATCCCATCGAGCAAATGAGCCATATAATAAAACAAACCAATCAGTTGATTAATAGTACCAAGCACCAACAAGGGAGCCTACAGGGGTATATATGTCAAGGTGATAGCTTGAATTTTCGATTTTATTGTTTAAAAATGTATATATTTTCGATAATCATTCTCACTGGGCTAAATATAAAGCATAAGGATAAGGACATGGCAGACCCCGAAAACCGATTTGTCACTTAAACAGACCCACAGTAATTCAAGCGCTGGTAATGAGGTATGCAATTTAATGTCCATTATGACGCATTTATTGAATGCTACATGGGCGGTCTGGATAAAACATTAAATCTAGTAAATCCAGTGTCATCGTGCAGTCGTTATCTGTGTAATTATGACCAGTTAATAGGTAATTATTGTAAATACAGTACATCGCACATGTTCTAGACACACACCCATGTTATGCATTCTAGTCCGTCACGAATGTCAGGATATACCGAAATGCAAGACTTAAAGGAATTTAAAGGCGAATATTAAATTAAGATAGATCTAAGCTACCAAGTTCAAGAGAAGCAATTAAAATGAGAATTAATATTCTGGCTATAGAAATAAAAATCGATTGGGGAAATTCATTCCAGCCATTCCACTCTGAAGGTGTGTAAGGCTGTGGGTCGTTGAGAGTAGATGGGGATGTCCCATGCTTAGAGAAGGTGCCGCATCGGGGCGAAAGTATAGACACGTTGTGATGTAGGAGAGTCACAGAGCACATATTTAGAATAGGAGCACCTATGTTTATCTCAGAATAATGTTCATACAGGCAAGCCTACTCTGCCTACGTACGTCTTGCCTTCTACAACAGATATGTCGTCTTCCTAAATACTAATATTTCCCTGTGCTTCGTACTTCCTACTTCTGATCCTACATTCAGAAATGGCCACTGACTTGGCCGCAACGGAGAGTTTAGCCCCATTGATAGCGATTGCTTGAGTGAAAAGCGTCCAGTAAAGTGACAAAAAGCTACTGGCCGTGCGACGACAGTGTAAGAGTGACATTCCGTCACTTGTTAGAGGGAAGGCGACATACTAAAGTGACAATACATTAGTGGCCGTGCGACTGCAGTTGTAGAGTGACATTCTGTCACATGCTGAGTTAGAACGTCTGTTGAAGTGACAATAAGTTAGTGGTCGTGCGACGGCAGTGAAAGAGTGAAGCAAAGAGGCGACCAAAGAACAAGCACCAATGAGAAGGAAGGAAAACCAGCGAGAACAGATAATGCGGGCCCGCAAGTGCCTCAAAAATGTGTGGGTAGGGGTGATTAACGTTTATTCATTGGATTCCATGTAATTCACAAATTACCACATTTATTTATATGTACATGTATTAAAATTTTTGTTTCCAGTTAACCACAATTGATTCATGCTTTTGACGAAAAGTCACATACCCTTTCGGGATAAGGACCGCCCCATCAAAAGTGAAACGGTCAGGTTCCTCACGGTGAGACATACGTTCACGCACGGATTCAGGAAACATTCCTTGGTTCATATTCCACTCCCCTGCAATGTTGAGGCGATAGCGGTGAAATGTCTCTATCATAAAATGTTTACGAATCACTTGCTCAAACGTTTGCTCAAAGTCAAACGTTTGACATTTTCACTCTCTCTAAATATTGTAGCAATAGCTGCAAGATCTCTCTCTATCTCAGTACGTTCACGAATCACTTGCTCGAAAGTTTTGTCATATCCCACTCCCCTGCAATGTCGAGGTGATAGCAGTTGGGTCTCTCTATCACAGTATGTTCACGAATCACTTGCTGGAAAGTACTCTCATATTTCATTCTTCCGTAATGTCGAGGTGATAGCAGTAATATCTCTATCCAAGTATGTTCAGGAATCACTTGTTCGAAAGTTTTGTCATTTTCCAATCCCTTGACATGTTGGGGTGATAGCACTTGGATCTCTCTATCACAGTGTGTTTATGAATCACTTCTGTGAAAGGATTTCCCTATTTCATTCTTCCGTAATGTCGAGGCGATAACGACGGATCTCTCTATCGCAGTACATTCACTTGCTGAATGTTTGTCTTATTCCACTCCATTGAAATGTGGAAGTAGTCAGATCTGTATTGTGTCACAATACTTTCACAAATTTCTCTCGTCAAAAATTATTCTTCTTTAATCGACTCTTAAACTTAATATTACATTCAAAAACGTTGATGAGTTCTTCGAGTAGTGTCGAGCTTCTGATCAACGAGTAAATTAGTTGTGTGCTATTGTTTTTGGAGGGTACGTGCAGCTTCTCGAAATGTATTCGTGAAGACGTCGTTTTAGTGTTTTGGGTTTCCTTCTCGAGAGGTTTCATCAGACAGTTTAATGTATCATAATACTTTCACTCATTTCATTTGGACTCTCTCTCGTTTAGCGTGATATCAAGCTACACTTCAGCATGCCACACAGTTGAAAATCTCCTCTCTCTCTCATTTGCTAGATCTCCTTCGGATCTGTCGAATGACCCACACCCGTCGAACAAGCACACCACATAAAGCTGTATTCGTCTGCCACATACGGATTGGAATAAACCAAGATATCATGCGGTTGAAAATGTTTCTCATCTGAGAGATCTCTACCAAACCAATCGCATCCGAAGAAGAGATACCGGAAAACACAGAGGGAAAAATACATGTTTTCTTTTGCATCTTCTGTCAATTTGGACTGTTTCACATACGAGACATCACCTCCAAATCAATGAAATCCTTTGATGAAACACTTAAAAAACAGCTAAAACATTACACGGTTTCACACATTGTCATATGCTGAAGAGTGTGTCGTTCGCATTTGCACGACTACCTTTCTAAACCTTAAGTTTTGAAACCCACCCCACGGCTCCATCCCATCGGTAATGCTGGATACTTCACATTCGAAGTATTCAAGAGACCTTTAAAATGATGTATCAAACGCCTACCTTTCTAAAACTTGAGTTTTGGGGCCGCACCTTCGGCCCCATCCACCCAGGGATGGTCGGATACTTTAAATGCGAAATATTCAAGTCGTGAACTTTAAAATGATGTATCACATGACTACCTTTCTAAAACATGGGGTTTGAGGCCCGCACCCCTCAGCCCCCACCCTATCGGAGAGGGTCGGATACTTTATATTCAAAATATTCAAGTTGAAACCTTTAAAATGATGAATCACCCGACAACCTTTCTAAAACTTAAGTTTTGAGGCCCCACCCCTCAGCCCCCTCGGGTAGATGCAAATACCAAATATTTGGATTACATGCGTCAAGACCTTTAAAATGATGTATCACATGCCAACCTTTCTATAACTTGAATTTTATATGCGTAATGGGTACGACTTGTTTCAGAGAATTTTCAGGGGACTGACTTCTTGGACAAACGTTGTTCCTACCATTTGTCAATTGTATAACAGACAGTACAATTGTGTGGTTTTGACTGAGTGCAGATTCACCAAAATTATTTTCATTTTATATCAGTTTAAATTCTTCAGAAAACAAATTGCCAATAAAATATTATGTGTGTTTTCTGTTACTTTTATCCATAAATAATAAAGAAGTATTCTATTTAGTCGTTGTTGTTCAATCGGCCCATGTGTTTCAGTGCGTGTACTGGAAATCAACAGGTTTGTGGGGCCAATATGGATGAAACCATAAAAAATACAAAATCATCAAAATAACAACGAAAAAATAAATAATAACACATTAAATGTATGCCAGCAATACCTGGAGAGAAGTATTTATTTATTCCATGAACCCCAATTCACTGATGTGTAATGTCCGGTTTAAATTACGCACACTTGCACCAGGTAAAGTTAGTTTCAATAGCACCAACAATGCTTAAGTGGGACAACAATTTGAAAACAATTTGTGCCTGCGCATTTGTTGTATTTTTATTGGTTTTTCCGGAACGTTCCGGAAAAACCAACTTAATCACAACAACTGCGCAGGTTACAGTGCAAATGGTGCTCTGAAACTATGAAGTTTCAGTCACAAACGAGCATTGGATTTTCTTCACAGGGATGAAGACATTGGGGTGATAAACAAACAACGAAAAACAAATAAATGCTAGTATTTTTTAAATCTTTAATAATAATTTTCCTTTATTCTTTTATCTTATTCACCACGTGGTAACTCGTGAGAACTTACCTATTTCCGTTGCATCCCAAACTGCCCCAAATTGACAAAACGTAACTTGCAACTAATTCTTTTCCACTGCATATATTTAAAAATGGGGGTGTGACTTATACATGGGCTTTAGGCAAAAGGGAGGAATTGCAAGTGTGAGTTTGGGGTGTGACTTATGGGGTGTGGGTAATCTACAAAATATATGTATCTGTGGAAAACGGTGACTAGTCGACTAGGAAATTGCTAATCGATTATCAGCAGAACCCTAGTCAACGTCGACTAATCGTTTCAACACTAATGCCACATTATCCTAAATCACCAAACGTAGGAGAACCCACGTAGGAGAACCCACTAGAATTTATTTTTCTGTGTGCATGCCACAGTCTGATCATGGTTTGAAAATATTTCTGCAGTAACTGTAATCATCTTGGGTTGAAAGAGGGGTGAAGAAGAACAAATAGACCAAACTGGCCAAAAGTGAAATTCTTTGCAGGGAAACCAAATACAAAAACTAAATTTGTTTAATTTGAAGATAATTATTATGGCAATGCCTGTGTACTGACGGAGGTGAATACTTACATATTGTGATGTGTAAGGCATAAAAAAGTTAAAAATAAGTTTCTCAGACCCTCCTGCATGGCCCTCTCTTTTTACAACCAATGTAAACTTGAACAAGTTGCAACGTCACTGGTGTCCCCTGCCAAGGACTTCTAAGTTGAAAAAAAAGTGAAAAAGACCTATAACTCTGGGAAAAAAGGACAAAACCTTTTGTCAATATCCTTTTCCCCATGGTGGTCTATCAGTATATCAATAATCATTTAAATCCAACATCCATTGACTGAGATATGAAGGTCCAAAGTTGGATGGATGGATGGATGGATGGATGGATGGATGGATGGATTGGATGGATGGATGGATTGGATGGATGGATGGATGGATGGATGGATGGATGGATGGATGGATGGATGGATGGATGGATGGATGGACAGATGGATGGATGGATGGATGGATGGGTGTGGATGGATGGATGGATGGATGGATGGATGGATGGATGGATGGACTGACCCCATTTCTATATCCCCCGCAAACCTTGTTTTGACAGGGTATTAATAAATAAAACTAATAAATGGTTTATATCCCATATTTTAACCAAGTTAATAAAATTGATCAATTCTCCCTTGAGTCCAACAAGGCTTTGCAATGCCTTCTTGAAGTCAAGGGATTAAAACATTAAACAAACCAAAACAAAGAAATAATTACAAGAATAAAAAAAATTAAATAAAAAATAAAAAAACTAGAGGTACTGTGAGCAAGCTCACAAAGTGATACCCCCCACGCCTGTCAGAACGGAATTATATTGCTTCATACACATCTTCATATGGAGTTCTTCCATTGTGTAAAGTTTCATGAAAATTCTTCAAACGGTTTTGGAGGAGTTGCACTTATAAGGATGCACAGATGGACAGACGGACGGACAGACGGACGGACAGGGTGATTCCTATATACCCCCCCCCTCCCCCCAAACTTTGTTTGCGGGGGTATAATAAAAAAAACACCCGCCCACATGCAATTTTACAAAGAAATGGCCTGAGAAACAGAAAAATCTAATGTTTACTACAGGCTTGCACTACAGTGGAAGACCCTAACTCGGAAAATATACTCTCTATTTTGGTCTTTCCCAAGGGATTTGGGAAAGAAAAGTGGTGCAAAAGCACCAAGAAAAAATAAGCTGTAAGTGGGTCGAGCACCATCGGTGCACACCCAGTAGGGGACGCTCTTCTCTTATTACAAATCCACGACTTCCGGAACCAGTACGCAGGCAGTAACTAATGAATCATTCTTTTGAGTCCGCCAACATTGAAGTTATGTGATCAGCGGGAGGAGGGATTCTTACCCCAATAAGAAGACTGGAGGGCCTCCATGTAAACAACTGTGGTAGGTATAATAAGAAAGGAAATTTACTATAAAATAAAAATTTCAACCTACCTTACAATTGTTTACTACCGGCTGAATAGACAAAAGGATGGAGGGAATCACATAACCAACCACCACATAACCCAAATGCACTGGAACCGTGGACAGAGGAAGAGGTCCCTAGGCCTATCAAACCATAGCATCACAAACATTAGTAAAAGACAATGAGAGATGAGGCGTATGGTTCTGTGGGACGCACAGGCAGGAAGGGCAATTGCTTCACAGAGCTGGAACTGACCTTGTAAAAAGCCGAATGGTTAGGGTAGACAACAGCCTGAGCAGAAGAAAGAGGGCCCATAGTAAAAAGGTCCTCTGACTGCTCCTGCAACTAATGCAGATAGGTGGAGAAAGTAGCATTTCTCCAGTAGGCTGCCTGCATAACATCCGACAACATGACGGAGTTAGTATAAGCCCAAGAGGTAGACAATGCACGCACCTCGTGGGCAGAATTATGATTGGTAATATGCCAGAAATGCATAAGCTGTGTGAGTAGCAAGACAAATCCATCGAGAAATGGACTGAGGACAGATCTTCTGTCGACCAGGAATAAGAGATAGAAAAAAAAAAATCTCCTGCCTTTCTTAATGAACTGCATCCAATAAATGCGAATTGCACGAACCGAACAGAGCAAAGGGTGGTTACCCTCAACAGAAGGAAGAGGTCTGATACAGGTAGGAGGTGGAGTCATTTCTGGTATCTGATTCTTGACCAGAAAGGAGCAATCAGTGGTATATGTAACACTGTTGGAGAGCTCCTGAAAAAGGCTGGGTAAACCGAGAGGGCGTAAAGCTCACTAATCAGTCTGGCTGAGGCAAAAGCCATCAGAAAAGCCATCTTGTATGTGAGAAAACGCATATCCACTTGGGATAAAGTTTTGAATGGCACACCCCACCCAAGCAAAGTAGCACCCAAGAAAGATTCCATCTTGGGGTAAGCTGCAAAGTCATAGGCCTTTTCAAGGAAAAGCGCCGAACAAGCTTGGAGAGGTAAGGATTAGTGCCGATACGATGCTTTCCCACATACAAAAAGGTCTTCAAAAGCATGGACCTGTACCCTTTGATGGTAACAGGCTGGAGACCCCGAGAATCAAACAGATATACCTGTGAAAATCCGCAATCTGTGAAATCGAGGGATTGGCATAATCAACAGAGTGATTGGCACACCATCGACAGAAGACCTTCCACTTTGCCACATAGGCTAAACCAGTGGAGTGCCTCCTCGAAGAAGAGTACACGAAACTGACCACCTGATGGTTCCAACGAAGGGTACATGAAAGTGTCCACCTGATGGTTCCTACAAATCGCACAGAGATCGATGTGGGGATGACCCCAGAGATCGCAAAGCGATTGGAACACCTCCCTCTGGAGCATCCACGCGGTGGAAATGACCCTGCCCCATCGGGACAGGGAGTCGCCTAGGACATTCAGATAACCGGGAATGTGATGAACCACCACCCCGGCGTTGACATCCTGAGTGAGCAGTAGAAGATCCCAAGCCAATTCGTACATAGCAACCGAGTGCGTGCCGCCCTGGTTCCGAATGTAAGCAACCACTGTCGAATTGTCGGACAACAGGATCTGGCGATTCGAAATCTGTGGAATCCACTGCCTGAAACACAGAAGAGCAAGAAGCTCCTTCTGGTTGATGTGAAGAGCTGCTTGATCCTGGTCCCATGCCCCGTGAAGGGAAAGACCTAGAGGACCCAACGTTGCACCCCATCCGAGATCGCTGGCATCTGCCATCATAACATGATAGGATATGGGCAAGTCCAACGGAACCCCCTCCGTAATCCACTGAACACCCATCATCCCCAGATGACAAAACGACTGAGAAGGGCCCAGGTCCAACTTCTCATCGTTGACTCTGAATCCTAGCGACGTGAGCAGGCTCAACAGTGTGTCGACATCTGACTCCAGAAAGGCAGCATTGGAATTGCTCTGGAGGATATCGTCTAGATATGCCAAAGTAGTCACCCTGGACTGTGTGCGATGGAAGGATACCACATGCGACATCAGTCGGATGAAGACCCAAGGAGTCAGGTTGAGGCCGAAAGGCATGGCCTTGAACTCTCCCCAGAAAGCGAACATGAGATACTTTCGCGTTGTCCGATGAATCGGAACGTGAAAGTAAGCGTCTCGCAGGTCGATGCTGGAAACGAAATCTTCCTGGTGAATTGAACGGCGAACCGACCTGAAAGTCTCCATGATGAACTTGGGAGCAATGATAGACTGGTTCATTATACTCAAATCGATAACCGGTCGGATTCGGCCGTCCTTCTTCGGAACCAAGAACAGGTGGGAATAAAATCCCACTGACTGAATGTTCTTGACGACCTCGATCGCCCCATTTTGCCAGGAGATTGTCTATCTCCATAGTCAAAAGCTCCCGGTGTGAAATGTATGAAGGAACTGGAGTTGGAAGAGGCACTCTTGACAGAGTGGGGTCTCCGGAAGGATATTTCGCAGCCTGGACCAAACAACATCTAACACCTAAAGATCGGATGTGATGGTGGCCCAATGGTCTGCGAATTCAGATATCCTTCCTCCACCCTGGGACGAATCGAGGTGAGGACCTTCATTTCGAGCCCTAGTGAGGCCCGCGAGAGGAGAAACCACCTCCTCTACTATATGAAGAATCCTGAGTCTTCCCTCTAGCCTGCCAACGCTTACCCTTACCCCGGGAGCAAGAAGTAGAAGCGGCGGCAGGAGTATCAGCCATTTGCTTCACACCGGAAGCAGAAAGGTGCTTGTTAGGCTTTGGACGGCCTCTGCCTCCAACAGAAGGCTGATCAAGCTGACGAAGCAGCAGCTGATCTTTGGAATGACATAGGACGTCATCTCGGACCGTCGCCATGGAACCATGGAACAGTTACGGACCCGCCAAAGAAGCAGATTGAAAAGCAGTGCGCTGCCCCTCAGGGAGGGAACGACTTGTGTCCAGCACAGCATCCCTGCGAACTAATTCCAAGTTAGCCGTGTTACAGGCATGCGTGTGAGTAAGATGCATGAGCACCTTGGACAGCACACGCAAAGGAGCCTGTACATTGTCAAACTTATCTGGAGGCAGCTAAAGCAGAGACGACGTGCTCTGAGAGAGAAAGCATGCCCAGTATCTCTCTCGATAAGCCCAACACGGACTCCAGAGTCGTCATAGGAATAATGGCCGACTTGGGCTTGGAAAGCCCGAGGGTGTTGGAGTCCTGATCCAAGACCGTCAAAGTCTGGCAGACTGACAGATTGGCAGAATCATAGGAACGATAATGCACTGGAGGCAAAAAAGTGTCAACCCTGATGAAGAACGAAGTCTTTATAGCCTTGGAACACTTCAACCACCTGTACCGACTGGCACAGTCGAAGGTGCCCAGAAGCATATTGCTCCACAGGCTGTAGGCGTGCGACCAATGATTGCGGCCTGGCTGACACTGTCGGGTGGTTTGACGGTTTGAGATCTGGAAGGAACCCAAACACAAAGTCAAGAGCTGCCACCAAGTCAGACGACTGTTGACTTTCGACGTCAGGTATGTCAGACTCATCCTCTGAGTCAGAAGACACATAGCCCATCAAGGGCAAACCAGCCAACGCCTCCCATGGTGTAGGCACACCTGAGGGATGATAAAGTGGCCTGCTTCCAATCCCAGGAGGCGGCGCCGCAGGGGGCGCCTGGAAAACACTAGCAGTTCGGTGGAAGCAACGGGAAGGCTCTTGGACAGAACCTGAGTGAGCAAGGAGAGGGCCTCCCTAAGCTCACTGCCCGTGTCGGCCGGTTCGAAATGGGAACGAACCGGCAAAGTCGTGGCTTCACCCCTGACCCTTTTAACCAGCGAAGGGTCACAATCCTCAAATACACCCGACACAGGGCGATAGGTGGCAGCCAAAACATCTGAAGGCAGATGTGTAAAGGGGTATGACATACCTCGAGGATCTACAGAGTGGGAACTCAGGAGAGTCGCCGCGGACCTCTGAGGGACAGAAAGTTCAGGCTGCAGAAAAGGTGTTGGTCCTGCAAAACTGGCCACTGGACCAGAGTGTGTGGATGGAAATGCCATGAACATCCGAATCCAATGAAAAAACTGCTGTGCTCGACGGCTGAGAGGCCACAGCAGAGTGTTCGGCCGGCAGCCCCTTTCGACTTCGCCGAGTTGAAGTCAGGGAAGGCTGAGGCCGATACCCCACATCCACACTACCAGACGTCGCTGCAGACCCTGTAGGGATAAGCCGAGGCCGGCTGAAACGGTGACCGATGGCGTTGCACATGGAACAGCAGTAGCAGCAGATATGATGGGAGCTGTTGAAACTGGTGGAAAAGGGGAGAGAGCTACCAAGCTCAGCCTCCAAAGGAGGAGTCACAACCCTAGTGACAGCCTCAGATGTCGACTGGGGAGGGGCCATAGTCCCGGAACCAGGCATCTCTTCACCAGACAACTCAACAGCTCCCGCAGTATCCACCACGGTTAAAGACTGCACATCCCCCACGGAGGGGGTATAACTCTCACCAGACGTGGTTGTATCGAGAGAGAGTATATTTTCTGAGTTAGGGTCTTCCACTGTAGTGCCTGTAGTAAACAATTGTAAGATAGGTTGATAAGAAACACAGGGGTTACTAATTCTTATTAATGAAAGCTGCAGCAATCTTGGGGCTCAAATATAACTGCAGACAAGCCAGAAAATAAGCAAACTGACATCTGCAAAATGAGGTCCCCTGCGGGTGAATTTAGTGATGATACCCTGCAGGGTAGCATCCCTAAATTTACCCTCTGTGAACCTCAATCTGAATCAAGTTCTCAAGAGTAAAGAGAAAGAGGTATCCAAAGGATAAATCGGCCCACTGTATGGGATAGCATAATCAAATTCACCTTCTGGGTACCTCATTCTGCAAATGTCAGACTGCTTATTTTCAGGTCTGACTGCAGACAGCACAAGCAAAAACTCTGATGCCAGAATATGTGTTTTCATCTCACAAGAACTTATTTCCCCCAATACAAGTAAAAAAAGTCAAAACAAAATATAAATCTCTACTGTGGGTAGCAACCACATGCACAATCATTTAATTTAGAAAGAGCAAGCCAGGCATTCTTAAAAATGCAGGAAGACTAAAAATCACTCCCCTCACATGGCCTAGAGGAATGATTACCTCTCTTGAAGGTTACAAAAGCTAAAGGTGGCAAAATGAAGTTTTTCTATTAAGGAATTCTGCCTAGTGATATCTGTACATTTTATTTGGTGCTGCAAACAAGGTAGTGCTCTGAGACAGCTACACTGCCCCTCCAACACCTACATGCCTCGGCAAGGCCCGGAGGTGTTAGAGGGGCAGTGTGGCCATCTTAAAGAGACCACTAATATAGCAGCGATCTCTAAAGATGAGGGTTTCAAGAATAGGCTGTTATGGTAATCATTTTTTTTTAAAGCCAGGAGGGCTAGTTTTTGCCATCCTTAATTTTTTTAAGATGAGCAGTAGGACAGCGAATAAATCTCTCTCCTGAAAATGCCAGGCTCGACAAAGAATGTTTTTAACCAGAACTCAAACGACATGGAGTTACTACACATGTCAAGGCCACTGTTTTTGGTAACAGTAATGAACTGATAAACATATCACCAGCTCAACAAAATAAATTAGACGATATCATTTTTTGCCATGTTCATATTTTTATATAGACCTACCATGCATTAAACATAAAAAATAAAACAAAGAAACACACAGCTGAAAGATTACTATAAACGTCAGTGGTTTTAGCTCAGTAGTACAATGAATGGGAATTACATCATGCACAGCACAAGAATGCAATTCCATGATATCATGATCATTCATAAAAAGTCAGTTCATAGACATTGAAAGATTGTCAAGACAGACGCAATTAAAATCTGTACCCAATTCCTTCATTATGGGAACAAGTCAAGAAAGGCAAGAATATTTAGGAGATAAATGTCTCTTGTTGAGTTAGACATTCGGGAATTTGACTTTGGAAAATCATTTGTTAACGAGCCCCAATGGGGCTCGTTAACAAATGGTTCTCCATAGTCAAATTCCCGAATGTCCAAAGAAATAAGAGACATTTATCTCCATTGTAATTCCTGTCATCGTAAGATGTGATAAAATTCTCCCAACCCATTTTACTTGAAGAAAAACAATAAAAAAAAATGTCATTTTCAATCTCGATCTATTTGCCATGATCAAATTTACAAGGTGAACTTCAAAGCATGGATGCTAACAACCCTTGCCATAGAAAACAACTCTGGGGTGTGCTCAACCTGTGATAGGAGTGGTTTAGTGCTGTTGCTTGCACGTAGCATGGATACAGACATGTTCTAATTGACCCGCTCCTGGCAATTAGAACATGGTAACAGAGATTAGAGCATGAAGCCGACTGGCTCTCAACTTATCAAATTATGGGTTCAGAAAGAACAACAGGGTCAAATTTAACTGATGAATTACGATGTACAGTATGTGGAGAGTGTATTATCACTAAATCACCTGCAGAGTGTAAATTCCACATGAGCAATAATTGCAAATTTGTTGCAAAGCATAACCATCAAAAGCCAAGTTCCAGCCAATGGACCTCCGGGTTAAACCCGGAAGTCCATTGACTGAAACATTGCTTCTATTTTTTGTCCATATGTACAGACTTTGAAAGTGATACTTTGGGTGATAACTCCATAGGTGATTTAGTTACAATCCACTCTCCCTATACTGTAAGATAAATTGGTTATTACTATCATGTGGGTTTCCAAGACTGTATGTTGAAGTCTCGACCACGATTTTAGGTCATATATCAACTCGTCCTATCAAACTTGACAATTATACCCATAGATGAAATCTTGACTTTAATACACTAACTTGGAAACCCATATTGTGGTAATAACCTATGTGTAACATCACAATCATGATAATAAGCTAATTTCCTGTATTTCTCCAGTCAAGACCCCTCTCCCCAACATTTTTCAAGACAAGCAACGTGATCACATAATGAGTTTAAAAATTTGAGAGTATGCAGATGTGTCAATATGCAAGAATTACTGTGACACATCAGGCCTAAGAAAGTTAAGAATCTATTTCTCAGGCCCTCTCGCATGGTGCTGATAATTTTAATTCTTCAATCAGATTTTCCACTAATTAAATGAAACAAATAAGGAAAGTGTGTTAAGGGCTGCAAAAAGAGTGTGTTGTTTATGGTTGTGTTGAGTTGGTGTATTTAGACACATGTTTCCTGAGTTAAATATGATTGATTGATGGATTTTATTTAGCAGTATACAAGTACAAATGCAAAGAGTAGTTGGACCAGAAATGGTAATCAAAATAATTTTGACACAAAAGAAAAATATTCTGCTTCAATACTGCCTTCATGTTCAACATAGCACATTAGTTGTATACCGCAGGGAGACAACATAGCCAGATTGGCTGTCTTTTTGTTGTCTCCCAGGACAACATGCCAGTCATGATCACATGATGACTGCATGAAATTCCACTGCATGAATATATCAGCAATATGACATGGGGCTAGTGCAATTTTAAAACAGTTCTCACTCTATCAGCAGGGTTTGTGTTTTGTCGCGGCCGATCGGCACCGGCCCCGAGATCGGCCGCGAAAAGGTTGTCGTGGAGGCCATTTTTCCGGCCGCGATCGATCCGCGAACTACAATCTAAACTAACCCATCTGCCGCGAATATGCAGTCCTTTGATTTTATCGTGCGCTGGTGCCCGCAGTGCGCAGGTAAATGCCGATGGTAGCGCGTTATGTTGGGCGCACAGAGCCGTTCAAAAAGTAGCGCTTGCAAATAAAAATAGACAGTCAAAATGTCCGAGGCCAACATTATCTACCCCAAATCACAGGCCCTCATGGTTTGATCAGTATTAAACACTGGTTTTTTTCAAATGTAAACAACACTTTCAAAGGAAGTATCCCTTACACCTGCGCAGTAAGGTTACTTCAGGAAAACATCTGTCAAATATTGAACATCGAGCATCGTTAACGCCCACGACAATTGTCAGACTCCAACACTTGCACGGAAAATACGCCCACTCAATCACCAAACATCTCGGCACTCACCAGTTTCACCTGTCAATAATTTTGCAGTCTACTCACACACCTACCAATTTCCAATATCAGGGACAAAACGTCTCCAACTGCTGTAAATAACCGGATTTCATACATTTATTTTGCCAAGAAGAAAATTTCTTTCACAACCTGTCTTAGAAAATCGTGAATCGGAAATTTTTCCTGATAGATTAAAAATTACCGCAACTCATTTGAAGGAGCGAATCAATTGCAAAAAGCCAAAAATATTTTTGGAAAATCCGAAACACACAAAATCAAATCTTTGCGGTTTTTATCGCCCAACTCGAATGCCCATAATTAATAATATGCGTTTCATTTTGACATACGTTCATATTTTCTGTTTTCGAATAAAGTTCTGTTATTCATTTGAATTGATACCCATTAATTTACTATGAACCGTACAAAACCAGTTTTGAAGTGGAAACCATTTGTAACCACCATAGAGTCATTTTCTTTGACTTTGGAAAATTGGCCCTGAATAGGCCCCGACCCTCTGATCCCAGGGCCAATTTTTTGGCCTCGACCATTTTCTAAATCACGAACCCTGTATCAGAGTAAATCATACTCCTTAATATATTCCAATCAAGTCTGGAAATATGTAGATTCTCATCTGCAGAATGAGGTCCCCAGAGGATGAATTTGGTGATCCTACCCTGCACAGCCGTATTGCATCACTAAATTTACCCTCTGGTAACTTCAGTCTGAATCAAAGACTCAGGCCTAAACACATAGAACTACCCAGAAGATAAATTGACCGACTGTATATAATAGCATCAGCAAATTCACCCTCTGGGGGACCTCATTCTGCAAGTGACTGCTTATTTTCAGGTTTGATTCCAATTATGAAAACACAAACCTTTTTCTGTAGCATTCCAACAAGTCCTGTCCATGAGTTGTTTCCTACAGGCATCCCCCACTGACCATCCTTTGGCTCTGTGAATGTGTAACTGCAAGTGAAAAAGTTGGCTACATGCATGTATACATCTAACAGTCAACCTTTCATACTAGACATACCTATATTCCTAATGAGGCCCTTTCTGTTCTAAACATGCTTTTGATCAGTGGTGAAGAAAACTAGTAACCTACTAAGACCACACAAAGTAAATCTTCTGTTTCTCAGGCCATTATTTGTAAAATTTCATGTGGGTGAGCATTTTTTATTTTATTTTTTATTTCTGTAATTATTTCTTTGTCATCAAAAGTTCATATTCTTAGTTTTTGTTTTAGGTCTCATAATCTACAGAATAGCATGGGTGGTGGTGTATTTCGTTCTTTGAGAGCAAGAAGGCTTTGCAATGCTGAAGCATTGCAAAACCTTCTTGTGCTCAAGGGACAAATTTATCAATTTTTTTAACTTGGGTAAAATATCAGACATAAACCATTTAATTTTTATTTTTTTTAAGTTTAACTGGTTATAAAAAGAGAGCATGTGGCAGCCAAAAGGACCATGTGGGAGGGCCAGAGAAACAGATTTTAAATTTTTTTAGGCCTTACCTGTGCTTATTCTGTTGGGTGCCATTGGTACGAATTGCTCTAAAAAAAATTTGTTTAACACCAAAATTGGACACAAAAAATATAATTTTGGTAGGTCTTAGAGGCTTTGTGGTTTATTATTTCAGTGATTGGTGTCCGATAAAATCGCTGCCTGGTGACACAGATTTCACGCCTGTCAAGTAATCTATAGGTAACCAAATATAATCATGACTCATTATTATGGATTAACTGAATTAACAGTTTATCCATTTAATCTGACTCTTATCAAAACATTTCTTTGTTACTTAATTTTTTTTTATCTTGCTTAATTTTTTCAATCCTTCTAGTTATTATTATTACTAGAAAAAAATAAATTATTTGCCACCAGTTTACTTGACTTTATTTTAAAGGCGCCCTGTGGGCCATGTCAAAGAATGTGGAAGCAGAAATGCGCTAAATTCAAAGGTCATTGCTAACGGCAACAGTTTTTGATGGAAATGAAAAGAAAATCTATAGCTCCTCTGTAGGTCACCCTGAATAAACATACCAAGTTTCAAAACAACCCAATAATGAATGCGCCCGCTGAGGTGTGTCAAAGGAAAATGTTAATACACAAATGCACTAAATATGAAGGTCGTTGCTAGTGGCAATGCTTTTTTCTTCTTTTTTTTGATGGAAATTCATAAATATGCCCTGTTGGGAGAGCAAAGGGATAAGTTGCTTAACAAATGTGCTAAGTTCAAAGGTTGGTGCTAACATTGTTTTTTTGATGGAAAAATCAATAGCCCCCCATCTAGAGGTCACCCCAAGCATGCATACCAAGTTTCAAAGCAATCTATTCATAAATGTGCCCTATAGAGCATGCCAAATGAATAGAGCCTGGAACTATCACTCTTAGGTGACATTCTATGATCATATCTAGTAAGACGATAGTGATTTAGATTAATTGAAGGGCCTGGAAATAAAACCGAAAAACCGAACCGAAACCGAGGTTTAAAAAAAAATAAAACCGAACCTGGAAAAAAAAAACATCCATGTACTACAAATGAATACGTTGAAGCACAAATGCACCAAGTTCCAAGGCTGTTTCTATGCCAATGTCTTTTTGACAAACTTGAACCAAGTTTCAAAGCAATCCATTCAAACATGTACTCTGCAGGGCATGCCAAAGGAGTATGTTGATGTACAAATGCACTAATTTTAATCGTCATTGCTGACGGCAAGGATTTTTGATGGAAAATGGGAAAAAAATGGATAACTCACATCTAGAGGTTACTGCAAACATGCATACCAGGTTTCAAAGTGATCCAATCATAAATGTGCCCTTAGTGAAATACTGATGCATAACTAAACCAGGTTCAAAGGTCTTTGCCAACAGCAATGTTTTTGGACAGAAATGGAAGAAAATCGATAGCTCCCATCGAAACAAGCATTCCGAGTTTCAAAGTGATCCAACCACAAATGTGCCCTGTAGGGTGTGCCAAAAGGAAATATTGATGAATAACTGCACTAAGTTCGAAAGTTGAATGACAATGGCAATGTTTTTTGGTTTGGGCAGAAATGGAAGAAAATCAATATCACCCATCTAGAGGTCACCCCAAATAAGCATACCAAGTTTCAAAGTGATCGGACCATAAATGTGACCTGTAGGGTGTGCCAGCTGGAAATAGTTATATTTAACTTAACTAAGTTCAAAGGTCTTTGCCAAAGGCAACGTTTCCTGATGGAAATGGAAGAAATTTGAAAGCCCCCATCTAGAGGTCACACCAAACAAACATACCAAGTTTCGAAGCGATCAGGTCACAAATGCGACCTGAGCAGTGTGCCAAAGGAAATTGTGGACATACGTACATATGTACGCCGACGGATGCCAAGTGATGGCAATAGCTCAGCTTGACTTCATCAAGTTGAGCCAAAAATTATAAAGATCACAGTACAAGTATAATGTCAGGTTTAATCCCTAAACATTGATATTAGAATAGCAAAATTCCAAGCTAAAATTTTTACCAACAATGCACTAGGAATTTAACAAATTCGATCTGGTTTCACAGCACTCATTGAGCTCTGTCAAACAAAATGAGATAATTTCCTAGTTGCATTATGGGAAAAAATTGCTACTTGAAATTTTGCTATTTTGATATGAGTGTACAGAGGGTTAACAAATTGTTTATATCTATGCTGACTATCTTGAGGACTTCCCAGATTATATAAGGGCAGTAAACTCAGTGAATTCCTACCTGAAGTTTAATAGGCTAGATAACTCCTTTAGCATCTCAATACAAAAGCCTTCAAACTCAATTACTCCATTTCTTTCTTTTTTATAGGTGAATGGAGGCCACTGAAAACAATAAAGGATGATATTTTATCATAATAGCATTTTCATTAATCCTTTACCTAACATGAAAAGCAGACGATACTTGCTAACAAATTTATTGAATAACTAATTTTTTGCATCAAAAACTTAGCTTATAGCTCCTCATTGAAACAAGCTGAACAAGCTCATTCCAATGAGGGGTCATAAGCTATATTTTTAGCGCAAAAAATGAAAAAATAATGAAAATTGAATGGGAATTTCATGAATAGTGTTGGCTGGTTTTGGTTCTTTAAGTTGGGAAAAGGGTTAAAGAAAAAATATTTGAAAGTAAACCAAAAAATGAAGACACAAAAATTTTAAGATCTTTCATGAAATGATGCAAATACTGAAATGTTTTTCATATGAGGATGGAATACCCCACAAATCTCCTTCGTAGGTGGACACGTCCAATACCACCACCCCACCCCACAAAATATACTTTAAAAGACTCAAGGCAGGAGCGGTGCCAGGAAATTGGCATGAAACAAAAGTGGGTGAGAACAGGTAAATTGTGGGGTGGGGTAAGCTGCACTGCATCTCTCCAAGGAATTCCCCCTCACAACCTTCCAGCCCCCCCCCCCCCCCCCCCCACCCAATCTACTGCCAACCCTAAGACTCTGGTATTATTGTAAGACTTCTTGCTACAGTGGCTCTCCTGGTCTCAAAATCCAGATGGGACTACTAGCCGAGTACAAGCCTACCACCTCCCCACCCCTACCCAGAGATATTTTTGAAAACTATGCCATCTGAAACAGATCACTTCTAAGACCAGTTGCACATTATTACATTGATATAGAGTATAGGTTTCTGTCAGTACAGGTGCCCCCCCCCCCCCACTCCTCCCCCCCCCCCCCCCAACAGTTATGCAACTGCATTTGAAACCATAACTGGTAGTTTGGAATGGGGAGGAAATATTTGCGGTGGGTGGGCTGATTGGTCTCGACAGTCAACACCACACCCTCTCCATAGGTAACCCAGACTCCCACATACCCCTCTTAAATTCTACACCCTGCCACCATCGGAAGGTGCCATTCTTGTTCGATTTTTAGAACAACCCTAATTGACACTGACAAGTTTTTATCTGCAATGTTTTGAACTGTACCTTTTTCTGTTTGCCTTTCGATGTTGGCGTTCCACTTTCAATTTCCATCTGTTGCTTGCGAAACTGAATCAGTTCTGTATTATATGAGGCAAAATGTTCAATTTAATTGTGTGCAGGGGATTTTAGACCTCGCAGGCTCGCATGGTCTGTACACTGCAGGTAAATAGGCATGGGGACATTCCATCATGGTGTGCGCTCGCATGCATACATTGGATAAACGCATCATGGGAAGTAACAACATTGAACGTTACATTCTAAGCATGTGTCAGGGAAACCCACACGACAAGTATGTTTTGTTTTTCACAGTAATTCGCCTTGAAAAAAAACAAAGACTATTTTTTCCTTGATTTTATTCATGATTTTGTTGCTAGGTAATTAATACATCCAAACACGTGCAGATATGAAACCGCTTCAGAAGTCCCCAAGTTGCTCATTTTGACATTTGTAGGCATGTCAAGATTGTCATTCTGAGAATTTTTGACAGAACAAACCAACCCACTTTCGTAACAGTGCTGTGTAATTGGACTAAAGTTGTCATACATCATACAAAAATTTCTTGGGATGTGTGATCATTCTTCTAATGCGACAGTGACTCCTGTTAGAGAGTGTTTGTTTCTCTGGAGTCTGAATACATGAATACTGAGGACAGAGTTATCAGTTGACATTGCGGATTTAGTTTTCAGTCGTTGACAATGCTAACTGAGCAGTGTAAACATAAGTTTCTGTCATTTTGTAGAGAAAACCAAAACCGTACTGATTTAACAATTACATGGTTTCGGTTTTAGAGCCAATCCAAAACCAACTCACAAAACCGGTTAACCGCACAACACTATCTTTGACCTTCTGCTGATTTGTCGCAGTCCTCTAAAGAGGACAGATACATCAGCTCAGTCCCCCTCCCCCAGGTTATCCCTCCCCCACTCTCCCTCCTAATCTGCCAACATTCAGTGAAAAAACTGTTTCAAAATTCCTCCCATTGGCACTTTTAAGATCTCTCCAGCTATAAAGTTAACCCTTTCCCTCATGTCATTGCTCAACCAGTTATCCTTCATGTTTTCATACAAATTTTCCATTACTTTCCCAAGGAGCCTTGTTCTCCTAGGCAAATATTTGGTGCATTCTAAAATGAAATGTTCCAGGTTCTCCATTACTACTGGGTTGCACATCTGGCATTTTCTTTCCTCATCTTTCCCAATTCCCCCCTCAACTCCACTGACTTGAATCTCACTTTGAACAACAATGACCTCCCCAAACTGAAATGAAAGATGAATATTTAAAAATAAGTGAATAGCCAAGGATACCTCAAACACAACAGCCACAAGGCCTAAGAATGTTAAGAATCTGTTTCTCAGGTCCTCCTGCATTTTCATTTTGGCTCTCTTTTTATAACCAAACTTAAAAATATAAAAATTTATTAAATGGTTTATGTCTGATACTTTATCCATTTTAATAAATTTGATAAATTTGTCCCTTGATTTTTATTATGGATTATAAACTGGTTGCTCCTACATAGGGCTGTCGCGACTATCATTTTTTGTAATCGACTAATCGTGACCAGTAATCGACGGTTAGTCGATTAATACTCGCTTCCCATGATTTTTTAGCAAATCATTCTTCTGTTCGTAAAACTCTGAAAATGACAATGGCACCAGTGTGTTCAGACGAAGTGGGGTTGTGGGAACAACAAATCGGTCCCGACTGAAGCTACATGTAGTCCAATCTTGGACCCACAGTCCGTAATATAATTTTTGGGGTTGGTACGTCCTGTAGGACGTACCAACCCCAAAAATAATATTACTGACTGCGGGTCCAAGTTTGAACTAGATTGAAGCCGATGAATTAAAATGAATTTACCAAAGAACGTTCCTGCATATGTTTCCTTTCTGCAATAAGTTTCTCGAAATTTTGAACATTGAGATCTATGCATTCCCTCGTCAGTTGTTAAAATTGGATCTTAGTCTGAAGTTCCGAACTTTGAGAAGTGATCTGACGTTCTGACTTTCGTCATAATTTTGTTACTTCCGTGCTTTGGGTTTTCCAATGGGTGCATTCGTGTGAAATTCACAAGAATCTATTCTTCTTGAGTAACTGTGAGTGTTCTTTCTTACACAGTCAGTGACAGTCGTACAGTCTTCCGGATATGAATGTTAACTATGGTTAGATATTTAAAGTTATTCACCTTCATTGATCATTCACCTCACAAAACAATGCAATTTAGCCCCGACATGTAGTAGACGTGTACCACGTTGAAAATGAACGACGATCGACTAAAAATAAAAAAAACGTCGACTACTTCAATAGTCGACGGTTAGTCGACTAATCGAATAATCGCGACAGCCCTACTCCTACAAGGACAGGGGTACACAAGCCTGGCATTTTCAGGGGAGCAATTTATTCACTTGCCTACTCCTTGGCTTAAAAAAATTAAGAAGGGCGAAAACGAGCACTCCTGGCCTAAGAAAATAATGATCACCATAACAGCCTATTCCTAAAACGAAAGTGTCAATGACATGGTAGCTTAATTTGACTGTGTGTTGTCCTTGATGAAAAGGAATAATGTTCAATGTTTATGAAAGGATTAGGAAATATGACAAGAATTGTGATAATTGAGAATATGTTAATTTCTGTTCCCTGTATACTGTGTTTTCAATAAAAATAATTTGAGGGGAAGACTGTACTAAAGAAATGAGGGGTTGGATAATGTGGCCCTCACAGTAATGTATGTCAACCAAACTTATCAAGTTACAGTAAAATTACTCCAAAATGAGTCATCCTATCAAGTTACAATGAAATCCCTTCATAAATACGGCCTGTAGACTGTACTGCAGGTTTTCAGGCTTTGGGCCTGTGAAGCCATCATGGCTGACTGATCACAACCAAAAGGGGATATCCTCATCAAGATATTGTACGGAGTCATCCTACCAAGTTACACTAAAATCTCTTCGCTAAAGGTTTTCAGGTTTTGGGGTCGGGCAGACATCACGGTTGAACGATCATGACCAAAAGGGGACATTCTCATCTAGACATTATCTGGAGTAATCCTACCAAGTTACATTGAAATCCTTCATAAATACAACCTGTAGACTGCTAAAGGTTTTCAGATTTTGGGCTCGTCATCATGGTTGACCAGTCACGACCAAAAGGGGACGTTCTCATCTAGACATAACCTCAAACCTGCATATGAAATTACGTGATGAAACAACAAGAACTATGGGGTGAAGCCTGTGCTAAAGGAAAATGTGAACAGATTGACAGACTCACAGACTTCTGCACGTGTGATGGCAATTGCTATAGTTGAGCTTGTCAATTTAAGCTAATAAAACCAGGGCTCGAAAAGTTCAGAAATTTCTACCTGTCCCAGGAGACAGGTAGTTTTTATTTCTACCTGTCTCCACCTGAACACGTTGAAGTGCAAACACAATCATGTGCCATAGGCACAGCCCAAAGGCCAAAGACATGAGCTGGGGAGTGAGTGTGTCTCCATTTCTATCAATGGGGGTTTGGGGCACTCCTGAAGAAAATTATGATAATTCCATTTTTTAAAATTAATTCTGGTGCCTATTGGTAATCAAATTGGAGGTTCAGTAATGCCATGTTTTATGGCACAAATTAGTGTTGCAACAACCAATCAACGCCAATGTGATTTTTGTCAAAAGTTGACAATAAAATCTGTAGTCGACTAAACGGCACGTTTTTTAGGAAGGGGGCGTGTACTGATACAAAATAAAATAAAATACTGAAACAATGTAACTACACTGCATTGGTTTTACGTTTGTCTTCAAAACAAGAGTGTCAGCTTTTCTACCAGACGATTCTGCATGCACAGTTCACTGTAGGCCTTGTGCTGCACTCATGATCAATGTGTCGGGGATGTCTTTGATCGGTCAACATTACAGCAAAATATCCAGTTCAAAGCCTGGTGAGGAAATCAAAGGAATGAAAACTTTTGAAATCAGAATTTCCGTCCATGCTACACTTCCAACATCTTCCTAACTCAACTAAATTTCAATTTCACAAGCACATACCACCACCTGGGCCACCCCTCCCCTTATCAAATATATAAACGGCAAGTCTGAACAACTGGTAGTCCAGGGGCCAGTACAAACTGTAAAGATGTGTATAAATGGCCAGGTACCAAATGACCAGGGTATGAAATGCCCACCATCTGTAGTGTGTAGTCAATGGTTATTTCCGTTGTCAAGTGAGCATAATAGCACAGCAACAAATTATGGCTGAAGTCGGGGCGCCATGCCATTTGAAACCTTACTCGTCAGTTTAACAAAACTTTGTTTTCGTTAAATTCGTTCAGTGAAACTACGTCAAGGTAAACCTATTTTGAGACAAAATTTTATTAATGGCGTAAAGTGTTTCATGCAGAAGATTACAGAGTCTATCAGTGGGTATAGGCCTATAGAAAAGTTATAGTATTATAATGATACAGCGTGCTGCCGATTAGTAGACTTTGACTCGATTTTTGGCTGGAGACTAGTTGACTCCAAAATCTCTGTAGGATAGCCTTGCTGAGGCCCAGATGTGTTGGAGGGGCAGAGTAGCCATCTCATCGAGACTACCTTGTTAGCAGCACCAAATAGAATGTACAAAGCCCACTTGGCAGAATTCATGAATAGTAAAACTTCATTTTGCCATTTGTAGCTTTTGTAAGCCTCAGCAGAGCTAATCGCTACCCTTGGCCATGGGAGGGGAACAAATTTTAGCCCTCCTGCAAGAATGCCAGGCCTGGAATAACAGTACTCTCAAATTCTAAATTGAGAAGTGAAAAATGATTCTTGTGGCAGGAGTCTACAAGAATCAAAACTGATTCTCATGAATCAGGATGAATTTTAAGGCCTGCTTCCAAGGGTTGTTGATTCCTGCCCTAACCAAGTTGTGTTCTGTATTTATAATCAGGGTTTCCGCAAGGCTAAAAATATTGGGGCCGGTAATTTGGGGAAAATGGGGCAACCAAGAGTTGTCGCTAGGAAAATTTTAAATTCCAGGGCCCCAAAACCTCCATTTTGTTGCAACTGAGGGATATTTTGAGGTTTTTCACAGCGATATGTATGTAGGTTTTCACATTCCGAGTGCCGATAATTGTGGAAGAATAAGGACCAATGAGGAAAATTCAGGTGAAAAATCATTCATACAGATTAAGAGTACTTATCGACAATACCGGTTCATGGTGACATGGATGATCCAGTTCAACAACAACTGTGTGTATGGGGGTGTCAACAGCCATTATATATAGCAACAGTTTACTCAAATGAGATCACATGAAAATCAAAAAGCATGCAGTTGTGATGTCAGTCACTGAATGACTTGGAAGTTTGCCAACGCTCTCATACATTGTAGCATGACCCGCAAATGGTCTTTGCGAACTCAGAGTGTCATTGATTGATCTCTGACTGGCATTCGTTAATAATTTTCCAATGCGTTTCCTGCCCCTGTTTGGTGCAACCTGTGATTGTTACTATCTTATGCGAAGCGTTGGTGATATGAGAGTTTTATTTCATGTTTTCTCCGATGTCAAAACTTCTTATAGCAATTAATATCAACTATGGAATGCACGGTTAGGGGAAATTAGGGCGAGGGGAATGGAGCTGTTCAAGGGATCCCAGGTCACCCAAGTAGAAACCTGTTATAATACCATGATTCCACTTGAAATAAGTGACTGATGCTGATATTTTTAAAGAAAAATATTGCCCTCAGCAGTCAGTTTACATTCTTTCTTGTGTTGATTTGCGTTGAAGCAGCTCATTCATGTCACAATGTCACTCAGATTTGTAACAACCAATCATATTCTTTCTTATATGTTCTTACACATAGAGCAGATTCCAGACGTAGTATATTTAGTACATTTCTCAATGTCTGTATTGTATCAAGTGACGTTGAATACACACAAACAATTGTGGTATAAAGTAGGGATTCTTTTGGGTATCTAGAGTAGAGATGGGCAATATACCAAAAAACCAAACCGATATCATGGGGATACGGAAACACCAAACTGAACAAATTGTTGAATACTGAATCCATCTGAATTTTCGAATTTTCCTACATTCTCTATTTATAAATTCCTGTTGAGGCTTGACAACACGACGCCTGAGTGCTAGAATGTTCTATGTCCCATAGGGGACATAGAACATTCTAGCACTCATGCAACGAACAGTTGAAAGGTCCATTTTCATGAAAGAAGTGACTGATTTTCTTTTCAGTTTTGTTAACCCTCAATGGATTGGGCAACTGCCCTGAATTCCCCCCACTAAACTACCAGGGCTCAATTTAATTTGAAACTGTTGAATAGAATTTACAATTCATTTGGGAAAATTGATTAGCAGTTGACGAAAATTAACATTTTTTAGTAAATTTTTGTTTCTTAACAAAGCTACCACAATTGTTTACAATTGGCTGTAAAGTAAGTGCAAGCCCTACTTCAGGACTAACTCAAGCTAATAACTTTTCCAAACGAGTTGGAAAAGTGGAAGAGTGCAAAACCACTATAAAAAGATCGAAAAGGGGTCGAGCGAGACCGGCGCTCGACATTACAGGTACTCTCTCTTGCATTTACCAAGTGCATGTGCAACAACCATGACGTCAATTCCAAATTTCCACGAGAAGTTTGTTATTTAGCGGGGAGGCAACGATATCAAAAGATATCTCCTCAGAGGGTGAGCCTCCGGTAAACAATTGTGGTAGGTATGTTAAGAAACAAAATTTACTAAAAAATTTTAATTTCTTCTCAACCTGCTCACAATTGTTTACAATTGGATGAATAAACAATAGGAGGAGGTGAATCACATAACCAATATCAACAAGCGCAGCAGAAAAAATTGGGACGGCAGAGAATGACAGCAAAACCTGTAAAGGAAGAAAGCGGGAAAATGCTGAAAAAGAAGCAGAAACACCAACACCACAGTGTTGAAAAGAATGAAGCACCTGAAAAGAACAAGGCTGAGTGATGCACAAACACGAAAATACATATTTAACGAAGGTGCACAACAGCCTGAGCAGCAACGAGAGGGCCTAAAGAAAAAAGGTCCTCAGATTGTTGCTGTAGGTGGCAGAGATAAAAGGAGGAGAAAGTAGAAGCATTACTCCAGTAAGCCGCATTCATAACGTCCCTGAGCGAAACAGAATTGAAGAACGCCCAGGAAGTAGAAATGGCATGAACCTCATGAGCATTCAATTGGTTCAAAACAAGATACAAAGCAGACAAACTGGAATAAGCCAGCTTGATTGCGAGACATATCCATATGGAAATAGAATGGGAAGAGACAGCTTGCCTCCCAGGAATGAGAGACTGAAAGAATCTCTTCCAATCCTTCCGAATGAACTGCATGCGATAAGTCTTGATCGCACGAACAGGACAAAGAAGAGGCCTCCGGCCATTGACAGAAGGAAGAGCTCGAATGCAGATGGGAGGAGGTACCGAATCAGGATACTGATTCTTGGCCAGAAAAGAGCAATCAGTAGTGAAGGTTACACTGTTAGCCTCATTTCTGAAGAAAGCTGAATCAACAGAAAGCGCATGAAGCTCTCTGACACGTCTGGCTGATGCAAACGCTAGAAGGAACGCAGTCTTATATGTGAGAAAATGTATATCGGTCTCAGATAAAGGCTCGAATGGTGCCCTCTCCAAACAATGTAACACCCATGCCAAGTTCCATTTGGGTGTAAGACGCAAAACTCGAGAACTCTTCAGAGAAAAGTGCCCAATCAGTTTGGAGAGAAAGAGATTACGGCCAATGCAGCGCTTTCCCACATAAGAGAAAGTTTCTGACAGCATATGCCGATAGCCCTTAATAGTAACAGGCTGGAGGCCCTTGGAGTCAAAAAGGTATAAAAGAAAATCTGCAATTTGAGCGATTGACGGATTTCGGTAATCCACATGTTGAGCTGCACACCAGCGGCAGAAAACTTTCCACTTAGCAGCATAAGTCATGCCAGTGGAAAGTCACCGTGATGCAGAAATGCACTCCACTGTTTGTCTCGAAAAACCTCTACGTCGGAGACAGGACCTGATAAAAGACAGGCGTGACAGGACAGGCTCGCCAGGTTGTTGTAATACTTCCTGGGCCGTCCCTGGGAAAGAAGATTGCAGCACAGAGGTAGACAGATTGGCCGATCTGCTAACTGAGGCCGCAGCTGATTCTTCCACACCCTCTGTGGAGACAGGGGAGCTATCAGAATGACCCTGCAACTGCAAGCGCGAATCTTCGCCAACACCTGAGGAAGAATCAGTGCAGTAGGGAAGGCATAGCCAATCCAACCTGTGCAGTCCAGAGACAGAGCGAGCATCTACTGAAAAGGCTAGTGGATCAAGACAAGGGGAGACAAAGGTCTCTACCGGATGATTCAAGCGAGTGGCGAAAAGGTCGACAAGAGGACGACCCCACTGCTCGCAAATGGTCTGAAACACCGAACGATGCAGCATCCATTCAGTGGGAAGGACACTGTCCTGTCGGGCCAGGGAGTCGGCTAGGACATTGAGACGTCCTGAAATGTGCCAAATGGCCACCCGAGCGTTTACATCCCTCACTAACAGGGAATCAAATGCATGCCCTCTTGTTTCCGGATGTAGGCCCCCAATGTCGAATTGTCCAAAAGAAGCAGGACTGTGTGATTCGACAGGTGAGAGATCCATTGCTGAAAACTCAACAGAAGAGCAAGGAGCTCCTTCTGGTTGATATGAAGGGCCACCTGCTTGCTGTCCCACTCATCGTGAGTAGACAGATCGAGAGGATCCAATGTCGCATCCCAGCCCTGATCGCTGGAATATGCATTAAGGATGCAATCGGCTGAAGGAAGATCCAACAGAAGATCCTGAGTCAACCAGGGAACATCGGTCCAAGGGTGGAGGTGACAAAGCAAGGACTGAGGAATAGGAAGTTCCAGGTCCAGAGGATCCACATTCGGATGCCAATGATCCAACAGGAAATGTTGGAGAGGTCGGACAAACAAGCGACCCAGCGGAATGGGGTCTGTCATTGAACTGCAAAGGCCCAGCATCCAAAGGAAAGTCCTGGCCGAGACCGAGGAGGATCAGAGCAGGTTCCGAGTCAAGACGGAAAGGATCAATGCCCGAGCCTGGGGAACCAACACCACATTGTGAAAAGTGTCGAAAACCATTCCCAAATGATGAAATTGCTGAGAAGGAAGGAGATCCAACTTCTCACAATTGACTCTGAAACCCAGTGATGCCAGCAGGCCAAGCAACCGACGAACATCGGGCTCCAGAACTGCAGCATTGTGGTGACATTGGAGGATGTTGTCCAGGTAAGCTGATGAAGTCACAGCCGACAGAGTATGGTGAAAAGCGAGCACGCGTGACATCAGTCAGGTGAAGGCCCAAGGAACCAGGTTCAAACCGATAGTTCCGTGACGCCAGGTGAAAGGGCACATGGAAATAGGCATCCTTCAGGTTGTAACTGGCTGCCAAATCACCCTGATGAATCGACTGTCGAACCGACCTGAAAGTCTCCATGCTGAAACGAGGTGCTATAATGGACTTGTTCCCATAGGAATTCCTCGTTCCTCCACTGTGACGCCAGGTGAAAGGGCACATGGAAATAGGCATCCTTCAGGTCGATACTGGCTGCCAAATCACCCTGATCAATCGACTGTCGAACCGACCTGAAAGTCTCCATGCTGAAACGAGGTGCTATGATGGACTTGTTCAGGATAATCAGATCGATGACAGGACGAAACTGGTCGTTTTTCTTTGGCACCAAGAAAAGTCTCGAGTAGAACCCTGGAGAAAGGGTGTTTCTGACCACCTTGATAGCCCCTTTGGAGAGGAGATTGTCGATCTCCTGCACCAGAAGGTCCCGGCACTGAGGATCGGAAGGGACCCGAGTCGGGAGGGGCACCCGAAATCAACAGGGATGTCGATGGAAGGACAGTCGCAGACCTGATTGGATGACGTCGAGGATCCAATGATCCGACGTTATCTCTGTCCAATGGTAAAAAAACAGCAACAGCCTTCCCCCGACTGGAAGCAAATCGAGGTGAGGACCTTCACTTGCAGCCTCGACGAGGCCCCGAGAGGAGAAGCCACCCCCTTGGGAAGCAACAGAGTACTGAGACTTTCCTCCCTGAGGCTGCCAGTGAGCTTGGCCGCGTCAGCGTTTCTTCTGAGCAGAAGGAGCGCACGGAACCAAAGGCGTGGCCGACGCAGCTGGGTGCTTGGCGGGCCTCGAACGACCACCACCTGCAGCAGCAGGTTGGTCCAGTTGCCGTAACAAAAGCTGGTCCTTCGAATGATGAAGACCCTCATCATGGTCAGCACCCATAGAACCATGGAACAGCTGAGGTCCAACCAAAGAGGCAGACCTCAGAACAGCACACAGTTCAGAAGGAAGGGATGGAGAAGTGTCCAACACTGTATCCCGGCGTGCAAGCTCCAAATTAGCCATGTTGCAGACATGAGCATGTGCCAGGTTCATAAGAGCCTGAGACAAAACACGCAAAGGCGTCTGAGCATCGTCAAACTCCCCTGGTGGAAAATAGGAAGTCAGGGCAGCGACGACATGGTCCACGAGAGACAACATGCCCAGCATCTCTTGGGACAGGCCCACCATAGATTCAACTACCAACGTCAGGGGAACTGCCAACTTAGGCTTAGTTAAACCGAGGGAAGAAGAATCCTCGTCCACAGTAGTCAACCCTTGGAAGACTGGTGGACAGATGGATTCGTAGACACGAAACCGTGATGGAGGCAGAAATGCATCAGATCGTGAAAAAAGAACCCTTTAGGGCCTTGGAAAGCATTTTGGCATCCAGGGCCTGGAAGGACTCAACAACCTGAGCCGGGTTCAGAGGGCACAAAACCCCAGAGCCAGAAGGCTTGACAGGGTTGTGACGCCCCACAGAGGACCGTGGTCGGGCGGTCACTGATGGCTGGTCTGAAGGCTGAATGTCTGGCAATAAGCCAAAAACAAAATCTAATGCCTGCCCCAAGGTCTTGTTACAGTTATTCAGGTGAAAATGTTGGCTTTTCAAGAAATGTGCAGCTTCTGATCAACATGGCCGAGGATATTTCGCATTTAAATTACCTCCCCTATTCACAATACTCACAATGTATATAGGTTCTGGAAGCTCTGAATATGGCCCTTTCTGGAGACAACAGTACACAAGAAAAATCTTACAATATCACTCAAATACACTCAGCTGAATGACACAGTTGATGGCTAAAAACATTGCTCAAAATGGTCAAAATTTTCTCATTTTGGGGATAAATCTAGCGTTGCCGTGGTTATCCAGATAACCGGTTAACCTGTGGTTAAAACTTTGACCGGTCAAGAAAATGTTTTAACCGGTTAACCTTACATTCACTATACTCACCATATATGTCCACGTATAAGTCGCCCCCGTGTATAAGTCGCACCCCAAACTCACACTTGGAATTCCTCCCTTTTGCCTAAAGCCCATGTATAAGTCGCACCCCCATTTTTAAATATATGCAGACAAAAAGAATCAGTTGCAAGTTACGTTTTGCCAATTTGGGGCAGTTTGGGATGCAACGGAAATAGGTAAGTTTTCACGAGTTACCATGTGGTGAATAAGATAAAAGAATAAAGGAAAATTATTATGAAAGATTTAAAAAATACTTGCATTCATTTGTTTTTCGTTGTTTGTTTATCACCCCAATGTCTTCATCCCTGTCAAGAAAATCCAACGCTCGTTTGTGACTGAAACTTCATAGTTTCAGAATCAGAGCACCATTTGCGCCATAACCTGCGCAGTTATTGTGATTAAGTTGGTTTTTCTGGAATGCGAGAACAATAAAAATACAACAAATGCACAGGTTACAGTGCAAATTATTTTCAAATTGTCGTCTCACTTAAGCATTGTTGGTGCTATTGAAACTAACTTTACCTGGTGCATGTGTGTGTAATTTATAACTGGACATTACACATCGACAATTGGAGTTCATGGAATAAATAAATACGTCTCTCCAGGTATTGCTGGCAAACATTTAATGTGTTATTATTTATTTTTTTGTTGTTATTTTGATGATTTTGTATTTTTTATGGTTTCATCCATATTGGCCCCACAAACCTGTTGATTTCTGGTACACGCACTGATGTAAACACATGGGCGATTGAACAACAACGACTAAATAGAATACTACTTATTATTATTTATGGTCAATGTAAATAACATTGGCCTGCCCGATATAATAGTTACAGTTGAAGCAAGAACACACTACAAATATAGGTACCTTAAATGCGGTTAACCACGGTCAAACATGCTGGTTAACCGGTCAGAAAAAAGTCTTAACTGTGGCAGCACTAGATAAATCTCCAATTTTCGTGCATCGATAGTGATAAAACTGTGTTATAGGAATTCCTCGTTCCTCCACTGAGGATTTTACAGCATAACATGATCATTCTGACAAATAAAAAACATATGGGTTTCTTATTCATTTTTTCAGAAGGCTTTCTCAAAGCAAATTTACTCAAAAATTGTCCCATTTGTAAACTGCAAATTGTCAGGTCCCAAACAGGTCTGGGTCAATCATTTAACACTTCCATGTGACCTTGACCCCCAATTGAAATGCACTTGACAATACACAGTTTGAATCAAGACCATCAACAGATTATTTTGGCCATATCACCATTAATGAGAATTATTTACTATATCCACACCACCATAAACTAAAACTATAGCTCAAAATAGCCATTTGGCTGAGGATATCCAATAAGCTCGGAAATGACCTTTTAATAGAAAACGAGACCCAAGACTGACGAGGGGTGCCCATCGCCTGCAAGCAAATTTTCATCCTCTGTGGCTGAAGAGACTGACCAGTGGAAACCTCCTGTGAATGTTGAACAGCATCCAAAAGGCCAGGCAAGGAATCTCTGTGACTGACCAAAGGAGGTTGCGCCTCAGGAGGCACAGGGAATCCAACTTGAGAGTTGCTAGAAAGCAACCGGGTGAGTGCCAGAATGGCCTGCTTTAGCTCATCCTGAGAATCCGTCAAAGCAGCCTCGCCCAATGGAGCGTCTTCCCAATGGACCCTTCTAGAAGAAGAACCCAAATCCTCAGAAGGGACCGACGGCGAACGTCGATCAGCAGACAGAGCAGGGAGATGGTGGGAAGACACCGGAGGACAGTTCCAACAGTGACGCCCAGGGGCATTCACTGACCTCTGCAAAACAGAAGGCCCTGCCTGCAAATCCTCTGGAGACTGACGGCGTATGTCAATCTGTAGCTGGACCTGGGACACGATGAGAAGACACTGGAGGATTGTCCCAAGAATGACAGGAACCTGCCATTGGCCTCTGAGAAACAAAAGGACCCAACTGCCCATCCTCTAAGACTGACAAGAAGCATCGATTGACAGCCAGACTTGGAACACGGTGAGAAATCACCAGAGGAAGGGAACCAAGAGTGACAGCTAACAGGAGCTGTCACTGGCCTTTGCCGAACAGAAAGGCTCTGGTTGCCAATGTCCCAGCCCCATCCTGCGAGTCGGCTCACCAGCAGGGGAAGGTGGAACAACAAACGATTCACCCGAGGAACAAGGAATTGCTGCCGAAGCGACCGAGCATCCCAACCGGCCAGAAGCAAACCCAGCCAGATGAGATGGGGCAGCCAGCAAACCCATATAGCTTCGCTGAGAAGTCAGGGTAGACTGGGAGCCCTGTGATACCTGAGACTGCATACCATCCCCAGAAGAGATGGTAAAAGCACTATCGTGCAAGACAGGAGCAGCATGAACAAATTCCTCAGCAGCTGCAGATGGTAAATCAGAGAGAGCGACCGAGCTGACCTCGGAAGAACTCTCAACGAAAACAGTGGCCTCAAGGGTGACCACCAGACCCAAAGGAATGGAGACCGCAGTCTCCACTTCAAGCATCACAGCACCAGCACCACCAACAGCTGCAGGGTCACTTGCTACCGAAAAAGGCTCCCCAACATCCTGCGTGACAGAGTCACCATGTGCACTCTCAGAAATATCCAAAGAGGCACGCCTACCTTTGCTCCGAGAATGAGGGGTTCTAGCTCTGGTTAGAACCACCTTGCTAACGGAAGCCCAGAACTTGGAAGACCAAACCCCACAAACATCACTGGGATGGGCCTGAGAACAATTGTTGTAGGTGACACAAGTACTGTGAGCATCATCGACATGTTTCACCTGCATCCAAGAAGGACAAGGGAGTGTTTTCGGCATTGTCCAAAAAGATGACAGAAGAATTTCTTGTGGGAAAAATTCCCAAAAATATCCAAAGAATCAAGCTTTCCACCGGCGGAAAACCGATCAACACGGGTCACGTTTTTGCGTGCGGAAAAGGCAAGATACACAGAGATAACCCAAGCTAAACTGAGCATAAATATAAAGAAAACAAAACAATTTCGAGCTTGAGCAAAGGATGCAATCCTACAATGCGCATATAATAAATAATTGTAGTGAGTTATTCAGGTTGTTCTCAAAGAAACAAGCTGAGCAGCACGAGTCACAAAAATTCCGACCATGCACGATGGTGAAAAAAAAGGAATTGACACGGTTGTTGTGCATGCACTCGGTAAATGCAAGAGGTGTGCAGAGAGAGTACCTGTAATGTCGAGTGCCGGTCTTGCTCGACCCCTTTTCGATCTTTTTATAGTGCTTTTGCACTCTTCCACTTTTCCAACTCGTTTGGAAAAGTTATTAGCTTGAGTTAGTTCCGAAGTAGGACTTGCACTTACGTTACAGCCAATTGTAAACAATTGTGAATAGGTTGAGAAGAAATTAACTTTGGACAGATATTTATTGAAAAGCAAAATTTTAAAATTGAATTTTCAAAATGCTATGCTAATCCAGTTAAATCGAGCCCTGCAGACTTCAATCTGTACATGTACAATTGCTTAGCAGTGATTTCTAGTCAGGTCTTGGTTGCCTTAACAGGTAGCTACCACCTGATTAGAAATCACTGCCCAGGTGTTTTGTCTATTATCAGCAGGACCTCCTAAAGATGGCATGGCCAGGGCACATGCTTTGAGATTTTAAAAGCCTGAAATAGGTCTTTAAACATTAAGGTGCATTTAGAACAAGACACAAAATTACTGCTAATAATTCCACTGTTGAGCTCATTGTCAGTGTCATTTATAGCATTGTGGTAGAATGATACTACAACTTAATCTGTTTTTCCTGATGAATTCCTCTTTGGTAACATTAGCAAATCTCTGTCAAGTTATATGCTGAATATCGAATTGATACCGAGGTATGCATCCCTAAAAATACCGAAACCAATACTAAATTCACAATTCCAATACCCCCATCTCTAATCTAGAGGGACCATTTAGGTGGCTCTTTCCTAATTACATTTGCACATGGTTTTTCCTAATTCTCAACCCCAAATTTCCCAATCTTAGTTCACATTAAAACAAAAAGTTCATGCACAACTGGTGCCCTGAACTTGGAAGTCATAAGGTCATTATGCTGAACCAGTTCAGGACATGAATTGCACATTAAATTTAAATTGCTTGCCTAATGAAGCTTCTTAACTCAAAGGCAAATGACAAGTTCTTCTTTAATAGTATACAAACAGTTTAACAGAGACTACAGTGACTGCATGAACATGATTCCATGTGACTATTTGTAACTTACTTGTAGTATACATGCAGTTGCTTAGGTATCAGTCTTAATGTTCTCTGTTCAATTTGAAGGTAACATTTCTTAAGTCTTGTATATGTCTTTTTCCTTCCAAAACTAATTCTCAACTGAAGTGCACATGATGAAAATTTTCCCCAATGCCATGGGACTCAAACCTTTTCCCAAAGAGGGCCGAAGAATTCCTGTAGTCAATACCAGCTTTACACATTGACAGGGCAGGGGCTAATCTAGGAAAATGGTTTGCAACCTTAGTGTCAGGTACCGTGAGGCAAAAAACAACAACCTTTAGTAAATAAATATGTGATGCGTTTAAGCACACAACTTACACAGACAGAACTTGGAATGTGTATCATACAAAATAATTGGTATTTTTTCCACAGTAAACAAGCACTGCTTCACTTCCAGGGGTTCCCACGGGGTGTCATGTTTGATACTGGACTTGTGCTTGATGAAGGAACAAAAGTCAACATTAAGTTCCTTATGAAAACACTCACCTGCAATGAAGCAACCAAAAATGTTCTTTTGTTAAATCCAAAATCAATGTTTGGAAATACCATTTTTGAATCAAGCTTCTTGTCATGATGTTCTTTAATACTGCCAACAATCTCAAATGTTCTTTGGCCATTCGGCTTCCACAATAATGTTTCTACTTTGTATTCTCTATTGTGGCTCAGTATAAATTCCTTGTAATTCTGAAACAACAAATTCAACACAAGTGATATACTTCTGACCACATCTTGTGAGTCAAAGTCCATTTGTTGGTAGAGTCGATCCCTGTTAATTGAATAGCCACTTTGCCAATGAAAATTATTCAATTAACATGAGCATTCAATTAACAGGGATGTGTCACATTCCTGCATTCTAGAGATAAACTTAGCATTTATTTTATTATATAACAAGATATAATAGATTAAATGCATTTATTGGATGTACTGAAGCCAAATTGGTCTATAAACAAAGGAAAACTGGGGAGAGTCAGGGTAATTTCTCGACAGGTTACAAGATTTTTTAATCAATTAACAGGAGTTTACTCTATAACCAATTTTCAATTAACAGGTCAAATTTGTACCGGAGGTCTGGTAAATGGTGTTCTATTGGAAAATTATATTCAATTAACAGGATTATTCAGTTAAGAGATATCCAATTAAGTGGGTTTCACTGCATAATTAGAGCTGGGTGGTATTGAAATTTCAAGTTTGGTTTTGGTATCGGTATTTTTGGAATGATTTACCTGGGTACCAGTACAGTATTCACTGTTAATAACATACATGTAAGTACGAACACCAATATTGAATGGTATCTTGCAAAAACAGTGTAACCCTGTTAATTGAATTGCCACTTTGCCAATGAAAATTATTCAATTAACAGGAGTATCAAATTAACAGGGATGGTGTCACTTTCCTATATTCTAAAGATAAACTTAGCATTTATTCTATTATATCTTGTTTGACAGAGCTCCATGAGCTCTGTCAAACAAGATATAATAGATTAAATGCCTGTATTGGATGTATTGAAGCAAAATAGGTCTATAAACAAAGGAAAACTGGGGAGAGTCGGTTAATTTCTCGACAAGTTACAAGATTTTTTATTCAATTAACAGGAGTTTACTCGATAACCTATATTCAATTAACAGGTCAAATTTGTACTGAAGGTATGGTAAATGGTTTTGTGTTGGGAAATTATATCCAAATATAGAACTTTAGTGAGCACGCTCACTTCAGGCTCGGAAATCTGTAATTTTTAGGAAAATGACCCGGAAATCTGTTACTTGTATTTTTCAGAGTCCAGGGCCCGTAATTTCCACAAAAATCAGCCGAGCAGAACGAAACGCAAACTTGATCTGTAAGTCATTGTGGTAGACTCACATACTAAAATGGCCGTAATTTTGATAATATCTGAAAGCGTGTAGAAAAAAAGTCCAGAAAACTGTAATTTTGATGAACTTTTCAAAGTCGAAGGGCCATAATTTCAGTAAAAATCAGTGGAGCAGAAGAAAATGCAAACTTGATCTGTAGGCCACCATGTTAGACAAACATACCAAAAATCAGCTCAATATCTGCAAGCATGTAGAGAAAAAGCCCGGAAAACTGTAATTTTGATGAACTTTTCAAAGTCCTTGGGGCCGTAATTTTGGTAAAAATCAGTGGAGCGGAACAAAACACAAACTTGTTCTGTAGGCCACCATGTTAGACAAACATACCAAAAATCAGCTCAATATCTGGAAGTGTGGAAAAAAAGTCTGGAAAACTGTAATTTTGATGAATTTTTCAGAGTCCAAGGGCTGTAATTTGGGTAAAAATAAGTGGAGCGAAACAAAATGCAAACTTGATCTGTAGGCCACCATGTCAGACTAACATACCAAAAATCAGCTCAATATCTGGAAGCGTGTAGAAAAAAAGTCCGGGAAACTGTAATTTTGATGCATTTTTCAAAGTCCAAGGGCCATAATTTTGGTAGAAATCAGTGGAGCGGAACAAAATTCAAACTTGTTCTGTAGGCCACCATGTTAGACTAACATACCAAAAATCTGCTCAATATCTGGAAGTGTGTAGGAAAAATGTCCGCAAAACTGTAATTTTGATGAACTTTTCAAAGTTCAAGGGCAGTAATTTTGGTAAAAATCAGTGGAATGGAACAAAATGCAAACTTGATCTGTAGGCCACCATGTCAGACTAACATACCAAAAATCAGCTCAATATCTGGAAGCGTGTAGAAAAAAAGTCCAGAAAACTGTAATTTTGATGAATTTTTCAGAGTCCAAGGGCCATAATTTGGGTAAAAATCAGTGGAGCGGAACAAAATGCAAACTTGATCTGTAGGCCACCATGTTAGACTCACATACCAAAAATCAGCTCAAAATCTGGAAGCGTGTAGAAAAAAAGTCCGGAAAACAAGTAGGACTGACTGACGGACTGCCGGACTGACAGACTGACGGACCAGTCAAAAACATTATACCCCCGCAACTTCGTTGCGTGGGGTATAATTAAATTAATAGGGTTATTCAGTTAAGAGATATCAAATTAAGTGGGTTCCACTGTACTCTCCATTTATTTATTTATTGGTGTTCAAGGTCATGTATTTCTGCACAATGCCTAATCATGACCACAACAGTTATACAGGTGGGGGAAGCCAGAGTACCCAGAGCGAACCACCGAGCAACAGTCAGCTCCCCAACACACTAACTCCACTAAGCAGGATTAGCATTGGTTGAAAACAAGTGCACCATTGACATGCACTCCGCTTCAGTCACACGTGGGCAATGAGGGTGAAGTGTCTTGCCCAAAGACACAACGTGGTTACCGCAAGTGGGATTCGAACCAAGGATCTCCCAGCTTGCAGCCTGCACCTCTACCTACTGAGCCATCGCGCCCCCATAATATACTCCCCAGCAGTAGCATACTGTAAAATGATTTTGTGTATAACACTTGTCATTTTTTTCATTACATTACATAAGGAGTTAATGTTGCCTTTACAACATTTTGTAAAAGGCTAAAAGCTAGCCTGAGACAAACAGAGGCAGAGACTGGTGATTAGTGAGAGAGAGTGTGGGGGCTCAGTGTCCCAGAATGTCAAAAAGGAGTTCATTTTGGGGTGCATGAGAACAAGAAGGCAAAGGGTAAATACTACTGAATAGGATTACATTTTTGGATTGCAAACCAGTGCTGGAAATGAACAAAATTGACGGGTGCAGTTTTAAGTTCCCGTGAATTCAGAGATGGGAGTAAATTGCAGCCATAAAATGTTAGTATATGAATATTTGAGGGACTACTGTCACCAAACACCAGAAATCCTAACCCTTTGAACTCTAGTGGTATCTAGTGCCAGTTCAATGGCAGCAATTAGAAGAATCCATATTCTTTATTTGGGGTAGACCAATCAATATTTTCAATGTGCACCCATCTCATTTCCAGAACTGTTGCAAACATAAAGAGGTGTAATATGGCTTTTGCTGAGAACCGTGGTAGAAACTGACATATATTCACTTAAAATGAAGTCAGTCAAAAATGGGCGTGGGTTTTTTCCCCAAATAACCAACACAAATATTTAATCCAATTTATTTTCCAATTATTTTCTCGTGATAAATTTGTCGTCACAGTTTTCTCCAAGCACCTTCTGGTTCTTTCTTTGATCTCTAATAGTAATGATAGTATTATAAACTAAATAGTAACACCCCAAAGAATTAGCAGGGGAGCGGGCTCATCCAAAATTGAAAAACAGAACAAAAAATAGCTAAAATATGGGAGGTGGTCTGGATAGTCCATTGGGGCAAATCGATCAGTTCCTAAGGGCACAGCATTTTTTGGCTTGTCCTTGTTACAATCTAATAAAATGTTAATAAATGCAGCTAAAATTAATCAGTTGTTCTTCTGTTATTCATGGGACTTTGTCTTAATTTTCGCGAAAAAATATGGATATTGTACATGTATTATTCATTCCTTCATGTATAATTGGCTAATGGCTATCACAGTTTAAGTTATAGTTGCCAAGGGCAAGGCCACCAAATGTTCTCAAACAGAATATTGGAACATTAAAACCTGTACTGAATGTTCCAAAAGTCTGATTACTCCAGTTGTAATTGACCCTACCCAAGACCCAATATCCCATGTGTTTGTTTGGTTATAAACATTTTTTAGGACTGGCTGTGTCAGACAGATCTGCTGTTACCTGTAGTTTTGGGAGCCCCACATGGTAATTGGTAAATATCTGTTTAAACCATGCACCCCTAACCAGTAACCACTACCATTTAGTTAAGACTGTCAGTGATTGACTTAAGAACTTGCTTTGAAAAAATGACATATCGGCTGTCAATATCAGCAAAATTGCTAATTTTTGCCGATACTCAGATGAAAAGCCATTTATCTGCCGATACTGATAACCTATACTAATAATCGGCTCATCACAAGATGAATATACTTTATTGCAGGCAGTTTTCACCTGATTTTTACAACTCCACCCTTACTCCTCTACCCCTAGAGTACAGTTGCCGTGGACTGGTTGTAATCCATGTGTGGGCACTAATGTCCAAGCATGCATTTACCAGGTAATAAAAATCATCATCAGCAAAATTTTAATTAATGAAGCACCGGGTTGTACCTGGTGCTTCATTAATTAAATTTTTGATGATTATTCCTATAATTAGCATTTGGAATCTCAAATTATTGCTTAAGTGGAAATATTGTCCCACCCGTGGAATGTGACCAGTTCATGGTGGTTGTACTGTACATTGCCTTGAGCCACTGGAGATAGCATTTTTATTTTTACTACCCGTTTTAGAGACTAACCAGGTCCTGACAACAGCAGTATTGAATACAATCAACAGCAGGGGTAAGCATGTGGAGTTCTTGGGCAAGGCACTTAATCCCCAGTGATAACCCTCTTTGTGCAGAGTTTGTATGTTGGTTAGCCTGACAACTGCTTTTCACTGCTCGGTGTTTTTGTCAGTGGTACACTAGCTTCCCCCACTTGTAAAACTGTCCGACATAAGGTGACCTGGCTGTTGAAAGTGTTGTTAATCCCCAATTAAAAAATACAATCAAAATGTAAAACAATGATTACTAGACAAAATGTTCGCTCGCCAAAATGTTGTACGGTTGGACAGTATGTCTGATGTTTTTGGACAGTATGTCTGATGTTTTTGGACAAAATGTCCGATGATCATTGGACAAAATGTTTGAAAAAAATTCAGTTACTGACTTGCCTTTATTGTATAAGTATATTCCTGCATGTATATCCCGAATGTTTGAATTTTATCTTCCATGTAACTTTTGAAATAAAAGAACAACTTGTCGCTGTACCCACTGTACATATTCTCAGGGACTTTAATTAGGATGTGCTACTCAGATGATTAGTTCTTGTGCATTTAGTTTGTATTTTTATTTAATCTTATTTGTTTTATTAGGCCTGGTGAAAAAGTTATGCAACTTATATTAACGCCTCCTCCTTGGCCCAAGTTGTGTGGGATGACCTTCGTAACATCATGGCCTCGCTCTTCTCAAATACTACGAAGGGATCTTTAGCCTGCACAGAGTGTGTCTCTCTCCACACAGAGGACAGCCATTTTACATACCCACCCGATAGGACGGTACGCTGTGGCAGCATCAACCCCACAATTGATGCAGACAGAGAGTTTTTGGACACCTTGAGAACTTTCCCAGACCGGGGATCAATCCCGGGATATCTGGCATGAGACACCAGCGCACTTATCCACTCTGCCACCACTCTCTTAGTGGCAATACTGAATAACAATAAAACCTTTACCAACTTTATTCTGTTAACCCTCTGCACTCTGATGTCAAAATACCAAAATTTTAAGTTGCCATATTTGCCATAATGCATCTAGAAATTTAGCCAATTCAATCTTGTTTGACAGAGCTCAATGAGCTCTGTCAAACAAGATTGAATATGCTAAATTCCTAGTTGCATTATGGGAAAGTTTTGCACCTGAAAATTTGGACATATCGACATCAGTGTGCAGGGGGTTAAAAACACCCCTCAAAACCCTGAAATAGATGTGATAAGCAAATACAATAACACAGAGCAACATTAAACAAACTAAAAGTCAAACAATGGACAAACAACACACAAAGTATCTCAGAGGGATAATATTTAATAAATAATAATTTATCACATTTTTGCTTTTCATCCGTATTTATGAACAATGCTTCGCAGTTTCGAACTGTGCAACCCTTTTAGATATTTGATGCCAGTGAATAAAAAACATCTCTATTATTTAGCACTAGTCATTTGTCATTTGAGTTGTACATCCGAATTTGAGTTCTACACGTAGTATTACTTAACACTTACGCACCCGGAAGCGACTATTGTCACCCATTTTATTATGATTATCTGTATGTTCTGGTATGCACAGATCTAACCTACCATCTGATTAATTGTTGGAAAGGGCTCAGAGAGCTCTTTCCAACTATTAATCAGATGATAGAGTTTCAAGTATTTCATAAATCTTATTAAACTTCCCCGCATAAAGGCAAACATTGAGGTCCTCAATGTATGGCTAAAGTGGATGTGGCAGTAAAAGGGTTAATAAACTCCTAAGAAGCCCTCATGTGTAGTTTCAAGAAACTCACCTAAATGGTAGAAAATAGGGAGAACATCTCAAAAAAATCGGACATTATACCTAAAAAATAATCGTACATTTTGTCCAACGATCAGATATTATGTCCAAAAAAATCAGACATTTCGTCCAAAGAAATTGGACATTTCATCCAACAAAATCAGACATTTTGTCCAGAAAATTGGACATTTTGGTGATCGGAAGTTTTGTCCAGACCCTAAAACAATAAACAGTAACAACTATTGCTTTAGGGGTGGGGGTTGTTCTCTAGATATAATGAGAAAAACAACTTAGTCTTTACGCCAAATTACGGACAGATTACATATAGTTTTACAGATATGGCACCGGTGTTGGGTCATTTTGCCCAAATTCCCATTCATCCTGGTTCGTTTCGCCCCCCTATATTAGGGCGAAATGACTCGGCTCACTCGGGTATGAGAGGCGAAACAGCGATGATTTTATTTAATTGTTTTAATGGTTTTTAAGTACTTTTCCACCAACCATCAATTAATATTATAATGCATATAACTAATACGGACACAACACACCAACTAGAAGACAATTTAACGGCAGAAAATTAAATTCCACTACCTGTTGCATTGGATGAATGTACAGGTATTATATTACAAAAGTGCAATAGAAATTTCTTATTGGTGGCATTGACATGATGACTCAAACTTTGTGGAAAATATACGGAGAGGTGTCTGGGGAAAAGACCCACAGAAGAGAAATGGCACTGGCTGATTGATAATTGTAATGAATTGTTACAGATGTTATATAAATGTGCAAATTATACTCAAATGTTGAGCTTATGAATACTATACCGTAAAAATATCATAAACAAATACAGAAGTAAATCAGCAATAAAACATATAATATCACTGCTAGTGCTAGTCCTGTTATTATTTAAATTGTTTACTTTGGTAAATCTTTCGGGGGAAAAAGAGTACTGAAGGAAACCATTACATTGCATTACCAAAATAAAATTTGGGGGGCGAAACCACCCACTTCCGTCTGTGGGGCGAAATGACCCAGGGCGAACGATGATTGGGGCGAAACGACCTGACGGGCGAACGAGAATAGGGGCGAAATAACCCGGGATCATGGCACCAATGACCAAAATGACAATGTAGACACTGAATGCAATTCTGTGGTGAATAAAAGAAATTAAGTTTCTCGTAATTGCATGTCTACCATGAATGCAGAGCTCATTCAGTGTTCAGGAAATGCAATGCTCTGTTGCCAGTGTTGCTGTTGGTGTGCTTTCGAAATCTGTAAAATTAACAAAACTTGCGAAATTAGGCTACACACCAAATTTCTCAAAATTTCCACTCCACTTATGTTGAGATAGGCCTACCTACCAATTGGTGAATGTTAACTATCACTAACAATTGTAAACAAACCAGAAATAATAAAAGTTTTTTTTTAAAAATGGTGTATTTACAACTCCATGACAAATAAAGAACGTGCTGGTTCAAGAGCAGACAACTAAAGCAAGATGTTCTTAAAGGAAAACAAGAATGATCCCCCTTGAATTTCACTCGCACCACGAAGCTGAAACATCTCCCTGCTTGCGCAAAAGAAGTCTGTTTTTAGTTCGAATAAACAAAAAACACAAGTATCCATTTTCCACCAGTAAAGAGATACCACGTGGTCTTTGTGAGTGACGAATAGCTTTTGCGGACAGTTTTTCACCTGATTTAAACAAACACCACCCTACCTCCTCAATCCCCACATTCAAGTCGGACTGGAGGTATCAGCACTCCAAGATAACCAGTCTTACCGAACCAAAGCACACTCGGACCAATGCACACTCGGCCCAAACCGAAGTAGACTCGTCCCAAATCCAAGTCGACTCGTCCCAAACCGAAGTTCACTCGCCCCAGAACAAATGTCCACTCGTCCCACAAGGGATTCAGGTACAGATTGGGCGAAATCCATCTCCTCAGCCTCCAGTTCCTGCTTCTCTCCATACGACTTCTTTGGTGTAGAGGTACGGTTTGGGGTACGTTGGTGATGCAGGTTTGGGAGGTAAGTCGAGGGTGGGGGAGGGGGGGCCCATCCCCCACCCCCATCGTTCGTCAAATTTACAATAGTTCAAAGCCCGAAATTGGAGTGGAAATTTCAGACAGGGCACTGGTGGAATTTTTCCAAACAGGTCTGGCGTTTGGCCAAAATATGGTGTTTTTAAACAGAAAATTAGTAAAAGTCTCCCAAATATTGATTGAAAAGTAGTAAAAATCTCCATAAATATTGATTTGTAGTTGCAGTCTGTGGCTGCCAAGAGCCTTCGTTGGATAATTTACAGTCAGGAGGGGGGGGGGGGGGAGGTATACAAATGGAATTCTGCCTTAAGCTCGTCCCAAGAAGGGGGTTACATGGTATCGTTTTGTTGAAGCTATCTGAAAAAATTGATATACTCTAAAGAAAAAAATAAAATAAAATAAATAGTTGATATCGTGTGTACGTGTTCTGGTAAAGGATAAAACCTATAGTTGAAAAATTTTGAAGATGGTGAATGTATGTCATTATCCAGAATTTACACAAAGACAAAATGTCGTTTTTACTGGTTTCTGTTAAGTTTTTGTTCAAAACGGCCCATTTTAAAATATTTGATGCATAATATGTAGCACACCAGACGTCTACAATTTATTGGTTTATATGGGATTAACAACACTTTCGACAACCAGCGTCATCTCAGTGTCGTGGCTGCCAGTTTTACGGGTGGAGGAAGCCGGAGTACCTGGAGAGAACCAACTAGCAACGATGAGCAACTGTAAGGCTCCACAACGTACTAACTCCACGCAAGCAGGGTTAGCATTGGTTGAAGACAAGTGCAAGATCGATGTGCAGTACGCCTTAGTACACAGAGTCATCGTACAGACACGTGGGCAATCGGGATCAAGTGCTTTGCCAAAGTACACAACGCAGTTACCCCTGGCAGAGATCGAACCGTGGACCTTTCGGTTTCAAGTCCAATACTGTAACCACTGACTGAGCCACCGCTCTCCCAACATCCACAATTTCTGCTATTACTTAATGACTTATGTGAAACCACTAACGCGTGTAATTTAAGAACACCCTTTTGATCAGAATTCGACCCTTTGTCTGAACGATATATCTGGAAGCATCTCGAGGGCATTTCAAACAAAGGTCCAAGCCTTAGCTTAACCCCTTGCCTAACGAAACGGTACATCCGCCCACATAGTTTACACACCGAACAATTGGAAATAAATATTTTTAAAAATCAAAAACCATATCATGTCACCCCTCATTAGAACGAGCTCAGAGTTGGTGTGGTTTTGTTGAAATTACTTCAGCTGCTCAATTTGTAAATGATGGGGGCGGATGCGGCCGATTCGTTAGATAAAGGATAAACTAGAAACAGATGCAGAAGGTCAAAACCATTTTACCGTGACTTGTTTATATTCAAATAAATAAATACAGATTGTGTGGCATGACACACAGTACATTTTTAAAATATCAACTGTCCCTTTCCAAGACTTTTCAATGTCACGAAAAATGATTTTGAAATTTCATGATTGCTTCCTAATTTTCATGACCTGTATGAACTATCGTTTAAAAAAAAATGTTTTTTTCTGTTTCGCTTTGACAGAAAATATTATAAATTCGATTTTTTATCTTCAACTTATACTAAGCAGAGTGTTTAAATTTTACAATATAAATGTGGATTGTAAACTAGAATACTGTCTGAACTTTGCTAACTCAATCCTGATGGTAAAGTTTACATGTTTGATGGTTCCAAGGATGTCCCTTCAGGTTACATTCTTTCATTAAAAAGGTCAAACGTTTTTTATGAGAAATCGGGTTCAGTGAGGCATGTCGCTGGATTTTAGGTAATCAACATTCCAAGTTTTGTTGAATCAGTCTGGATTTTAGCTGATCAGCATCCCAAGTTTTGTTAAATCAATCTGGATTTTAGCTAATTAATATCCAAGTTTTGTTAAATCGACCTGGATTGTTGCTAATCAATATCCCAAGTTTTGTTAAATCAATCTGGATTTTAGCTAATCAATATCCCAAGTTTTGTTAAATTAACCTTGATTTTAGCTAATCAATATCCCAAGTTTTGTTAAATCAAGCTGGATTTTAGCTAATCAATATCCCAAGTTTTGTCAAATTAATTTTTAACCCTTTACCCAACGTAACGGCCAAAACCGGCCAGCGTTATTCTAAAAAATCGCCAATTAATTTTCATTATTTTTTTCATTTTTTGTCTCAAAAACATAGGTTATGACCCCTCGTTGGAACGAGCTCGTCGAGCTCGTTCCAACGAGGGGTCATAACCTATGTTTTTGAGACAAAAAATGAAAAAAATTAGTTATTCGAGAATTATTTTTGCAAGTGTCGTCTGCTTTTCAGGTTAGGTAAAGGGTTAATGATCATGAAATAAAGCTGCATGTCAGTGCAGGAATGAGAAATAAAAATGTGTTTTTAAACTAAGTTGGATTTTTGTCTGTCAGTTTCATTTAAAATCACTTGTGGTGTCAGTTCCCAAAAGCGCACCCCCACCCCCGTGAAATCCATTTGCAAAGGTGAGAGTTTTAGAAACTACAGACGAACGAAAAGCACAATTGAAACAAATCGAAGTGCTCTCACAACTGTGAACACAAAATGGGCGCTACTTTGAAGTCCAACTCCAAGCCACCAAATGCAGTTAGCTGCCTTGGACTGCGAATTTGTCACACACGTGCACATCAAGGGGCACAATTACAAAGACTCAAACCCAGAAAATGGAGTAAGTTTACTTCGACCACGAATTCCGCCGTTGCTCAGTTTGACAAAGGGCAGCAAGAAAGAGCCAGTTTTACTGATTTATTAATCTATTAATTTGCGTTTAAGGTCACATATTTCTGCACAGTGGCTAATCGTGACCGCAACATGGAGATAAAGTCAAGTCCAGCCAATCGTTTATACCCATCTTGACCATTTTGGAGAACTTCCACCCCAAGTATTGGTGATCATGTCCTATTTTACCAATAAAACCGAGATTGTTTACCATGGGGAACGTTTACTGAATAACTCATCTTCTGATGTCTAAATCTGTTAAGTGTGAAGAAATGTCTAAATCTGTTAAGTGTGAAGAAATTAATTTTACAAACAATGGCAGAGTATGGGGTGAGATCCCCCCCCCCCCCCAAATAAAAATAAAAAAATAAAAAAATAAAAATAAAAAATTCTGGTAGGGACATTTTCATCTGAATTGGGGCCTTAGATATCGATTCGCTCTTTTTTTTATTTACAGTTTTCACAGTAAGTTATACCAAACATATATATATGGACAAAACAAAAATACAATGTGTAAAGAATGAGTTCTTCCGATCAAAATTCAACACGAGCTTGTGTGGTTGCAGAAGACACTTGGATTTAACTAATTAGTTTAGATATTGTCTCCCACCTCAGTTTGATTTTGTTTGCCTTCCCAAACGAGTATAAACAGAGTGAGTATACATCGATAGCTCTGTAATTCTTTAAAACTTCTGTATACGCGGTGCAGTTGGGTAGCCGGTTTTCAAGACTACATGAATATATATATTTTTTTTAAATTTGTGAACATGTATACAGTATGTCGGATAACTGAGCTTCTGTTTGCATTCCTAATATTATTTCCTTAGGGCTGACCTGAACACTTGAATTACAAACAATATTAACCTTTTCTATGAGTTGAAGTAAAAGTGTTTTTGAATGTGAACAAGCGTAAAAGAGATGTGTTATTGATTCTTTTGAATTAAAACAAAAGCGGCAGAGCCGAGTTTCTGAAAGATTCGCTCTTGTTGGTCATCAAGTACTTTCTAACGGGACTAGATTTGCTTCTGGGACTTATGTCACACACGGAATCGGTCTCATGCAAATGAAGATCTGCTGCGGACTGGGGATGTTGGGATCCCACCGGAATAACCAATTTCGAACCCGGTACATGCAAATTAAATAAAAAGTCAGGAAGTCCATGATTCACGACAACTACATCAGGGATGTAAGTTTTCAGCGTTTTTCCTGAAATCAGATTTTTTTTAAGAATGAGAAAATTATCCGTTTAAGGGTTTATTTCTGGTGAAAATCGTTCATTTCTAGTAAAAATTTTTAAGATCATAAGGGATCCGGGTTTTTTTTTCATCTACAGTTGCTTACATCCCTGACTACAGCAACAAAGAAATTTTCCGAGTCTTCCTACTATAATCCCCATTGACAAATATTCTAACTACATCATCAAGGCATGCCTTCGAAGAAGAGATGCCTTGATAATGTAGTTGGAATATTTCTTCAGTCGGGACTTGAGTCATGGCAGTCTCGAGAAATTGGGTTAACACCGTCCCCACCCATCTTCGCGACACCCCTGTTTACAAGAAAAACCCCGTCTTCCCCCCCCCCCCCCCCTTTCTGATATGTAAATATAACAATAACATGATTTTGGAGGGCATTATGGTTCATTAGCGGCCCTGCAGCAATGATGAACAGCCCGAGGGTTTATTAAAGGCCTAAGACGAAGTCGAGGGCCGATAATAAGCCCAAGGGCTGTTCATCATTGCTGCAGGGCCGCTAATGAATCATGATGCCTGACAACAATCATGTTATTACTATTATTACCACTCCTTGTTACAGCTAACATGAATCTAAAAATAGCCGGGCCGCTAATGGCCATTTATACTATTATTGCCCGCGGCCCGGCTCCGTTGAATGACGTCACTGAAATTATGGAATTTTAACGAGCCTCCAAACTTATGTTAATCGACTAGTAACTTATAGATTGAGTGGTAATAATACAAGTTACAACTGCAACGACCTCTTTAAAATTAATTCAAAGGAGACACGGTGTCAGAATGATAATCTCCACCTTGCTGTGAAACTGAGGAGTTTTGGGGACAATTAGTTTAAAAGTAGCATCTTACCTTTAGGGTATCTCCAAAAACAGATCGTCTGTTATTCATTTGAGGACATTTTGCGCTGAAGCATCCGACTTGGAATAATGCCGATTTGAAAACATTCGACAGCGCCTGAAAATGTAACGAACATTGGTAAGTCTGTGATAAATACACTCTTCTTTTGTTCAGTATCAGATATTTTAAAAGCCACTAGCAAAGATAGCATTTTTCTGTCAGGATGGAGGTAGGTGAGGGCTTCATCATAATTGCATCTATTGATACAAATCATCACAAGGGACACACAGAGATGCTTTGTGATGATCATTTTTAACGAACACAAGCTAGTCAAGCCAGAAAATAAGCAGACTGGCATCTGCAAAATGAGGTCCTCAGGGGGTGAATTTAATTTTAGCATCACTAAATTTACCCTCTGTGAACCTCATTCTGAATCAGGGTCTCAAAACTAAACAGAAAGAGGTACCCAGAGGATAAATTGGCCCACTGCATGGGATAGCATCATCACATTCACCCTCTCGGGACATCATTCTGCAAATGTCAGACTGCTAATTTTCAGGCCTGAAGCTAGTTATGGCCCTATATGACAGTCAATAAAAAAGTCATGACAGTAAAGCAGCCATGACTAGATTTAATGGAAAATTCAAGAACGTTGTTGTCATGAAACCACCAATAAATGGATTGATCAAGTTTACAAGGATATTTTTGTGAAAAGATCCCATACAAGAGTAAAGGGAGTGATATTCACCACCAGCGTGGAAGGAGTGAGACAGATTTACCCTGGTCAGTGTCGATACATAAATTGGGTTGAGTATAAACCCAATTGGGTTCATATTCACTCAATCCAGTTAATCAGGGTTGATTTTTAACTCAACTGGTTCTAGAGTGTAATTATTTTCATTTTAGTTTTAAGCAAGTTTATTCATCATATCGTTACATTTAGTAAGAGTAGTATTTGTTCACTCCCATAATCGAACTCAAAATTGTCGGGACAAACTCTTTAACCCTTCACCTAACATGAAAAGCAGACGACACTTGCAAAAAATTTTTTTGAATAACTAATTTTTTTCATTTTTTTGTCTCAAAACCATAGGTTATGACCCCTCGTTGGAACGAGCTCGACGAGCTCGTTCCAACGAGGGGTCATAACCTATGTTTTTGAGACAAAAAATGAAAAAATAATGAAAATTAATTGGCGATTTTTGAGAATAGCGCTCAGGGGCGGATCCAGGGGGGGGGGGGGTGAAAGGGGTGGCTAGCCACCCCCTCTTTTGGGATGACAAAATTTTTTTTTCAAGCATTTGCTAAGTTGGCAAGCCGGATATCAACGGCACAACCTTTTCGGTGCGGTAACATATCGTAACTGGAGTAAGTTTACCGGTTTCTCCTAATTACTTTGATCCGTTCCGTGGAATATACTACCGATTCGCGGGATAGATTTGCACTCTGACGTAATGTTTCCTGTTTAAGTTTGGTGTGGTCATATTTTCGAAATTGTAAAGCCTCACAATCCATCGCAATCATGGGTGAGCCACCACCGAAAATGAAGAAAACCACTATTGATTCTTTTTTTCAACCTAAAGAGAAGACGACGAACATTCCGTCTGAAAATACACATGCAGAAACGAGCGGATCCACATGCAGTTCATCCAATTCTGAGCCGCAGGTGCCCCCAGCTGAATCTCCTGGAGATGATCAAGCTGCAACCGCGATACACACAATCTCCCCAAATGATATTGCCAATTTTGTCAATACCAGCGGTATGACAGATTCAGAAAAAGCATTTATGCTTAAAAACTGCTGGAAACCAGATGCTAATTTTGACAAGTTGGACAGCCGGGTTTATGAACATCGAGTAAAAGGGGGTGGAAACATCAAAAAGAAAACTGTATGTTTCCAACAATCTTGGTTAAGTAAACGGAAATGGTTAGCATACAGCGACCACGCGGAACTAAGGGGCGGTTGGTGTCTGCCATGTACCCTCTTTCTCCGGAGAGAAGAGAAAAATAAGCTCGGAGTATTCGTCAAAACACCATTCCGAAATTACAATAAGTCGAAGGAGTTGTTAGATGAACACGAAAGTAAAATTTATCATGCATCTTGTGTTGAGAAAGCTGAAATGTTGATGGCACAACAGGGTGATATATTACGTCGAATTGATGTACAAATGTCTGAACAAACGTCGAAAAACATGCAAGTTAATAGTTCTGTTTTGTGCCATATAATCGACGCAGTCCTTCTGTGTGCAAAACAGCAAATCGCTTTGAGGGGACACAGAGACGACAAAATCGAATTCGATGTTCCAGCTACATGTAATGAGGGTAATTTCATTGCAGTTATGCGTCTTATGACTGATAAGGTCCCGGAATTGAAAACCTATCTCACAAAAGGTCCAAAAAATGCACGTTATATTAGTAAGACAATTCAAAATGATATACTTCATATTTGTGCGGACATCATCCGAGAGCATTTCCGTAAATGTATTGAGAAATGTCCACATTTCTCCCTTATTGGAGATGAAACCACGTCCAATGGTCAAGAAATTCTCTCTGTTTGTCTGCGCTTGTTAGACACTATTTCGGGAAGTACACCTTTAAAGCGAGAAGTTTTAATCGACATGCGACCATTGACGCGAACCACGGGTCAATCAATCGCCCAAGAATTGCTCAAGTCTCTTGATGAGAATAAGATTAACATTCAACATTGTCGCGGACAGGCATATGACACCACGGCGTCGATGAGTTCGAAGTCGAAAGGCGTGAATGCTGAAATACTAAAACATGCCCCCGATGCCGATTACCAAGGTTGTTGTCTCCACTCGCTTAACTTAGTGATCTGCCATGGGTGCAAAATCACCCACATAACGAATATGATGGATGCATGCAGAGAATTATTCAGTTTCTTCGACAACTCCCCGAAACGTCAAAACTTTCTAGAGTTAGTCATCTTGACCAACGCACCAGAAACCAAAAAACTAAAACTTAAAAACTTGTGCAAGACCCGTTGGGTCGAACGACATTCCACATTTGAGGTGATATCCGACCTCTATGAGCTCATTGTATTAACTCTCAATGAAATATGTGAGCCTACCGACGATGAATCATTGTACCCCGATGAAACAGAGAATTGGAACTGGGATTCCTCAACGAAGGTTAAGGCAAATGGACTTCGTCATATGTTCCTTGATTTTGGCCATATAGTATCCTTCGTTAGCGCGAAAGATATGTTGGAACCCATGCTACCGATAGTAAAATGTTTGCAAGGGCGCATGGTAGAAGTGTTTTTTGGCTTTAAGAAGATTGGTGTAGTAACTGACACATATAATGACATTCGGGCGAACGTGGATTCGTGGTTCGACAGTGTTTATGCTAAAGCGATAACGTTGGCCAAAAAAGTTGGTTCAGAAGAGAAAATGCCACGTATATGCAAACGTCAGACGACTCGCCCGAATACTGACGCGAATACTCCATTTGAATACTGGAAGCGTACGGTTGTTATACCTTTCCTCGATGTTGTATGTAGCGAGCTCCGTGAGAGATTCAGCGAAGACAAACGAGCGCATTATCATTTGACCGCAATCGTACCGGAGAGCATCGTTCAAACTGATGACGATACATTAGCTTCCACTGGCAAATTTCTTGTTTCTAAATGGGATCATGTTCTACCCTCGCCCTCAAATTTTGAAAGTGAACTAGCGCGATGGAAAAAATTTTGTGAAAGAGAGATTGTAAATAAAGACATTCCTATCACGACCGTGATTGAACAATGCGCTGATGAAATGTTTTTTCCTAATGTCAGAGAGCTGCTGAAAATTCTTGCTGTTTTGCCTATCGGTAGCACGGAGGCGGAACGTTCTTTCTCGTGTATCAGAAGAATCCATTCTTGGTTAAGATCAACCATGTCTACAACTCGACTGTCCGATTTGGCTGTATTGGCTATGCATGGCTTCAGTATTGATGTTGATGTGAATGTCGTGAAAGAGAGATTCATTGCTTCACACCCCCGTAGGATGCAGAGCTCGTCACTGTTGTTTGAGTAATAATAATGAGAATCAGAATCAACATAATCTAATTGAAATCCTGATCACATTGAAATAAAACTTTCTAGTTGTGTAGATTTTTCAATCTTATTGCATCCTTAACGATTGTATTTAACTGTAGGGAAATCCATTCCCATGCCTTGCTAATCACTTACATATTATAGAGGTTATATAAATTCATTACACTGTTAGTTGATGTGACTCAATCGAGGCCATTTAATTCCCATAACCCGGTTTCCCGGCCCCATGTCCTTGGGTGTCGCAGGTGACCAGCCCATCAAAACTGTCTGATATGGCATAGACAATTACCCCTCAATCACACACAGGTAACCTGGACCACTGTGTGTGATTGAGGGGTAATTGTAAAAACCCATAACATTCGTTGACTTGTATGGGTGGATTATGCATGTATGTGGACCTCATGTCAAGGGTATTGGTGGGGGAGATCACTCAGATCAGCTATTGAAAAAATGAAGATAAACCCCACGAAGGCCCCCCAGAATGCACCATTCAGGTTGCTATTTTCAAAATTTTCCGAACGACGAGAGGGGGACACCCCCTCTCGTGCTCACCCCCGCTCGCTGCTTCGCAGCTCGGACGATGCTTCGCATCATATGGTTAGCCACCCCCCTCTACAAATTCCTGGATCCGCCCCTGAGCGCTGGCCTTTTCGTTGGGTAAAGGGTTAAACCTAATTCCCTGTTTATTAGCCATCTCTGTTTGTTTAGGAACAAAAATGGAAATTGGGCTCTATAGATCAAAAGGAACTATTTGAATTTAATTCCCTGTTCGCGGACCAATCTGGCTGTTTGGTAGCAAAACAGAAAATTGAACAAATGAGCATCAAACAAGTATAGCGACAAAAGAGAAAATGTGACGTAAAACGATGCTGGTGTACGTGCGAAGAAAAGACACTTGATTCGGAAATATGGCTAGCAAACTTTGCAACCGCAAAATAACAAATAAGCCTGTGGTAAAATTTGGACCAAACACTCCAGTATCAGCGGCTATTATGCTGAAATTTCGAGATAGTATGTTGCCATTAAGAAGTATTTAGCCATTTTTTACGTAATTAAGAGATGCATTTTGGTAAAGGGGAGATAAAGTAACAGGACAGACGATACTACAGGGACGCGGGAGACGGGAGGGGGGGCTAGGGAGCTTCAGCCCCCCCCCCCCCCCCCCCCCCACACACACACACACTTTATTCGCCGAGTACGTTCCTTAGAAGTTATCTATACAGTCTCTTTCGCTAATTAAAAACACTTGTTTTGGGTAATCCTTGTAACAAGTAACAAATTATGACAAACTTGAATTATTTTTCGGTTTTGTATGCTTGACATGCTTAATCGTCAGATACCCAATTCTGTTTATCGGGCTCCCGGGGACATTCTCGATCTAGATTTTGAAACTTTCTGCCCACGGGGACGCAGTGTTTCTGCGTTAAAATGATACTGAAAGGAAATTGAGTGTTTTGGGTCTAATTTATCAAAAATTTCTTCCCGCGGGGGGAACCACGGGACCAGGGCCGCCCCGGGAGCAAAGAATAAATAGAAACAATACCTTTTTTGGACAAGAAATCTGTTCCTCAGTGATCAATGTGACAAAAGCAACGTTGTCTAGACCTCTACTAGCTTTTCTTGTGACTTCCTTCAACTTTTCATCTCCAAATACCAACCACTGGGAAAAGAGATGCAGTGCTGTCTGATATCCCATCTGTCGATCGAAATCATTAGCCTAAAAATATTCATTTAAAAAACAATCGGTATTATAATTACAAATACAAAAGAATAAAATAATTTTAAGAAATAACTAAAAAGATTCTGGATGTAGCATTAAATCACCACTTGCTGACACGTACCACCATCATTTATTCCCATTAAATCGCTACATTACTTAAAAATCCTCTACATACGATTACACAATTAAACACAGTTTTTCAAGTGCGACCGCAGGGTAAGTAGCTCAGGGAGTACTGGTGTCAGTTTGTCCGTTCGTACATCCATTTATGATCAAATGTTTCGTACGCCACCGAATGATCGTCGTGGTCTAAGAGAGATAACTCCAAACATTTTTGCACACGAAGGTCGCATCTTACCACCCTTTCTCTGGTGGAAGAGCAAGACCACAGATTTTCGATTAAAACTTTTGAAGCAAATCATCGCAGCGTGCTCAAAGTAGCAGGCGAGTGATGCAACAATGCTCTGCATCTATAATTTCTAGCAGAGAGTTCATACACAGAACAACACACGCGTGTGAATGGGTTAATCAATATGGCACTTGTGTCAACGCGGGAGGATAAAACGAGAGGCCACAGGCGATGACACAAGTGTGATGTCGATTAACCCATTCACACGCGTGTGTTGTTCTGTGTTTATAACACCCATTCACGTCTATAAAAAACAATTATGAGAAGGACACTCAGCGATTCATTTGACAACTTTAACAAAAAGAACACATTTTATCGCCAACCAAATTTGCGAGGGGAACTCGTGTTATTATTTCGACCCCGAATTGCAATGTGTTCTATGTGCCTACTGGCACATAGAACACATTGGAACTCAGGGGACAATTTTCAGCAATCGCTAGGGATTCAAATTTGTAATTGCGTTGCTTGATTTGTCGAAAATTCCAGTGAAATTTCGCTTCTATTTAAAAAATAGTGCGTCAACGATTTCCGTTCCGCACATATGTGCGGAACAGATTTCCATTTTCCGCATGGTTTAGCGTTACTGTAGATGAAGATTACATAGAACAGGCGTGTAATAAACGGTCTTGCCCCATGTTCAGAGTGATCGTCTCTCTTTGATTCCAGTTAAGAACACTGGTAATCATTCTCACCGGGATCGGACCGCCGGGTAAGGAATAAAAACAGAAAAAGTTTTTATATCCTATTCTCGGTAGGGGTATTCATCACCCGATCTCTACATATCGAATAGAACAGCTCAGAAATATTGATGTAAAAAAAACTCTCCACATTCTAATCGGAGATGGTGACGGTCAAATTCCAAGCTGTGTTGTCTGCCTTTGCTATATTTCGGGAGATAACCACCGGTTGGAATTTGGAAGAGGGAAGCAATCATGTCTTAAGGAGTACGAACGTTATTTTTATGCTTGTGAACGTTGTGATAATAGCTGTAGCGGTGGACAATGTTGATGCGAGTACCGACCCAGCCGGTTTATCTCAAAACTACTGTACTGGTTTACGAACTCGAAAGCTTTGAGAGACACGGAAAGACACATTTATTCTGGCGTCTCCGAGAGAGATCCTTAAAAGCTATATTTTCCTTAGACTTGTCTTTAGCGCGTATAAAGATATATATCAATATCAAAAGATGCGCGTAACAGGGACTGAATCTTGATGGCACTGAACTGTTTGCCTCACACTTGAATTGTATATGTGACAGTGCTGCCTATATTATCAGCCACACATCACCACATCGGTCACCTCACATTAGCAGTCGACACACCCACGGTACAAAATATATGCACTCGTTATGAAACCAAACTGTTGTGCAACTCTCTCAAAAAGTGTTGCTCGAGAATGGAGCCTGTAACGAAATGATGGAATGGCGTGAATAAAACTTACCCAACCCCCTCAACTACCTAACCATAAAGTTACCTCATTCCCCGATGTTTCCATTCCGTTCATTGATTCTGTTCGAGACTGAAGTCAGAAAAGTTGTACCGGCCAAGTACTATGCTCGTAAATTATGCGTAACTAAACTATCCCGTTCTTTTTTTAAGAGTATCTCTGCAAATTACTGCAGCCAGGGATGGGGACTGTTGGGGATAAATTTGTGAAATATGAATACGAAATATTTTTGCGTATACCGTTCTCAGAATTCTTTCAGCACACGGCTCGTCACATATCAGAAGAAACTGAGCACCACCAATTTTCATCAGATCCATAGCATCTCTCAGCATGTTCGTTATTTGTTTTTCTGTTTGTAATGCATCAGTGTTGTAAACAATCAGCTTCAGGTTGAACTTGTCCAGTTGTGATATGCTAAATTCTATTCCCAATCCTAAAATTGACATAGAAAAGTTCAGTATTGATTTTCTCCCCAAGAATAAGGTGGCTGATTTAGAACAAGGGACTTTTTAGGACAAGGGAATCTGTCTTAAGATTTCAACATGATATCTCAAGACAATATCGGGATAATATCTCGAGACCCCGACACAGTATCTCAAGATCTCGATATCGTATCGAGATCTCGAGGTATTTTGTAGAGATATTACCCCGAGATGCAGGTATGTCTAGATCTTGAAATACGTATGTCGCGATGTCGATGTAATATCTCGTGATCTGATGATAATATCTCGAGATAAATTTGTTGAGATCTCGCGATAATACTCGAGATAAGAAACAAAAATATTCCACGTCCTCAGTAAATCATCCACCGTAGATTTCAAATTCAACATTTTAGTCTTTAAGAAATCTTATTCGAGCAACATGACACACTTTAGCACATAGTTCGACCTTACATGATAAAATGGATAGAGAGGGTTTGAGATTAACCCTTCATCTAACGTAACGACAAAAACCGGCCAGCTATTTTCTCAAAAAATTAATTTTCATTATGTTTTTCATTTTTGTCTAAAAAACATAAGTTATGACCCCCTCATTGGAACGAGCTCGTCGAGCTCGTTCCAATGAGGGCTCATAACCTATGTTTTTGAGACAAAAAATAAAAAAAATGTTATTCAAGAATATTTTTTTCAAGCGTCGTCTGCTTTTCATGTTAGGTAAAGGGTTAAGACAACGTGGATGGGGATGTTGGCCAGTCTGGATTATAAAACAAAACGACAGTTGATGTTTAGTTGTGTAAAATTAATGAGTGGTTGAGATGATAGTGGTTCCCCAACCACATTGTCGTAACCTCAAAAGATCCATGTGCACCCCCCCCCCCCCCCCCCCACTCCCAATGTAGATACCTGGCTAGATGCATGGATGAAAGCTGTGTATGGATACACCCAATACTACACTCATTCGTTTGATCGATGTCACGCACACAGTCGACCATACTTATGGTGATCTGTTGGTGGTCCTCATGCCAGGCTGTCGAGACCTTGTATGACCGACTTTGAGTACGGAATACGGAGTAATTTAATCCATGCATGTAGATAGGCATCTACACTGAGAGGGGTGGGGGTGCACATGGATTTTTGGGCACTCAAGTATTTCTATGCCAAGGGCATGTCACGAAGATCGAAGTCTTGAGTTGGGGAAAAATATGAGGTGGTGTCCCTCTCGTATTGTTGGGACACAGAGTGTGAATTTTTAAAAAATATCACTGGGAGATCACGCCTGGTATTTTCGGGAGAGCGATTATTTATATGCTCGCTTACTGCTCGCCTTAAAAAACTTTAAGGAGGGCGAAAAACTAGCACTCCTGGCCTACGGAAATATTGATAGCCAAAACAGATTATTTCTATAACCCTCATGTTTCAGATCTCTGATATGTTAGAGGTCTCTGTAAGACGGCCATACTGCCCCTCCAACACCTCCGGGCCTTGTCAAGGCCCTGGGGTATGGGAGGGGCAGTGTAGCCGTCTCACAGAGACTACCTCGTTAACAACACCAAATAAAATGTACATTGCCACCCAGGAGGCAGAATTCATTCATAGTAAGCTTCAGGAGACCTAATCGCTCCCCTATAGCTGCCCTGTATTTTTAAGAATGTCAGGCATATGAGATGCCCAGGCCTGGGATTCTCCTAGAGAAATTTCGAAAAAATGCCTCAAATGGCATTATTTCGAGACATTTTGAGGTTCGAAAGAACGTCAATCATAGTATGCCATCTGTAATTTCATTAGTTGACACGCCATGCAGAATTCAGGATTAAGGGAAGGGGGCGGTTAGGATTTTGCCCCCCCCCCCCCCCCGGTTTGATACAACGGAGGGACGGGAACAGTAACGCCCCGAAGAATACTTTTCCAGTCTAACACATAAGGTGTAGATATTCCCGATCAAATCAAAATGTCGGTATTAAATCAATCTTTTGTGTCCAGTCCGCTACAACTCTTCTCGCGGTGCTAGTTGACAGTCAACGCTATCTGACTCCGTATCTGACGAGCTTGACTCGGAACATGCATGAGTCCAAGTATCAAATCTTTTGTCAAAGAAATCGATCTGAAACTCCAATCCTGTTGATTTTTTTTCCTTACAGAAAAAAGAAAAAAAAGAACACCCCTGCCCCTTTATTTGCCCCTGATTCCAGTTTTTTAAATTTTCCCAGATTTCCTACAATTCAAAATATTCACTTTTGTCATTCTGGAAAACAAGAAAGAGGTTGTCTGTGTGGATTTCTGAAATCAAGGATGCTACAACGAAGTTCCAATTATTGAAGCCTTCTGCTACGTCTTCTTTCATTTTGCTACTGTTGTTACTATGTAATAAATCACCGAAACGAAGTTCACAAAGGCATTTTTCAGGGTGTAGTAATATGTCTTCTGATATACCATACTCGAAAACTTCCTTAGTTAACCAATGTACGATCTGAATATTCTTTGATCCTAACTGTGATTTCAGTGTGTTATACACCTGGTGGTGTGAATCAACTACCATGACTTCAAAATCTTCATTGGGAATCTCACGTGCTGGAATTATAGAAAAAAAACTAAATTGAAACTTGAATTCCAGAAAATGAGAAATCTGTAAAGCTAATAGCCTGCACAATATGTCATCTCCATAAATCAGTTATCTGAACGAAAAGTACGCCCGAAGGGAATCTTACTAGTAAACTGTTGCTGCACTGGAAACAAATCAATAAAACTTGCATTCAGGCAGCAGGCGCGTAGCCAGGATTTATACTAGGGCAATAGGGGTGTCCTAGTCAGCAGTTTGTTTTTTTTTTTTTTTGTTTTTTTTTTATTTTTTGGGGGGAGGGGGGGGGGAGCAAAAATGATATTTGAAACTCCACACAAGCAGGTTTAGCACTGGCTGAAGAAAAGTGCACATCGACGTGCAGTATACGTCTTGGCGCACAGCGCCACCGCGCTCTCACGTGGGAAATCCGGATTAAGTGCCTCGCCCAAGGACAAAATGCAGCTTCCCCTGGCGGGGATCGTACCGCGAACCTTTCGGTTTGATGTCCAAATCCAAGTCCGTAACAAATGAGCCACCGTGTTCGTAGATATGGCGTCGTTAAGGTTTTATGCAATGACCCTTCATTTCGATGTTTCATGAGAATGCCTGTGTTATTCTGAGATTGGTCGAACGTCAGAATCGAAAAGGTATGCCTAAAATATGCTATCGTTACCTGGGTAATTATTTTCTCAACAGCGTTTCTTTCTCAAATGAATTATTTTTTGGTATAGCCAATTATAGGGCCCAAACAGCCGGTTTAGATTTAAGTCTTACCTTACACGCAATCGGTCTAAATAGTGTTGGAAACAGGTTTCCCTGAAACAAACTGGGATGTTTTTTTGTTTTTTTAAAATAGAGCTTTACAACATGGTAGAACTATAGTGTTATTGGTAAAGGCCATCTCTGAAGTGAATACAGTTAATTTCTGACCACCCCAAACACTCTATCCAGCAAAACCGAAACTCATACATTTGGATATTTTCTCGGAAAATTATTCTTCATACAGTGTACTGAAACTCCGAGCAGTGTGGCCTTCCTTCGCTTTGCATGAAACAAGCATAGCGAAGGGAGACAACTCTGGCTGGAGTCTGCACTGTCAGACGCCAAGCAGTTGTCTTCCTTCGTGTGATGCGCATCGTGGTGTTGGGAGCACCAAAGAGTGTGGAAGCACTGTTTCATTCAAACTCCAAGCAGTGTGGTTCCCACCACGCTACGCTGAATCCACCTAATCCAACGTAATGTGGATGGGGGGGGGGGGGGGGGGGGGGGGGGGGGGACTCTGCTTGGAATTTGGAACTGTATACATAGCTATGCCATTTATCTCTGCGGCTTCCCAGCAACAGGAACAATGGGTAAGAGTTCTCAGCAAATATATGTTACAAGAACACTGATCCGGCAACTTCCGGACTGCTCCCGACGGCCCTGTTTGCAGACATCACTTGCAGTGCATTTCACAATTAACTGAACAGCTCAAAGCTTTGCTTCCAGAAGTAGAATATGATACCCGCGCTGGGACGAGCTCTACGCTAGGTTCCTCAGTGCGGAGCATAAGCTTTGTTTGAAAGCAAAAGGTAGAAAAATGTAACAAAATGGTTCAGTGGAGTTAAATCACCAAACATAAATAATAGATTCACAAACCCTGTACTCTCCACATCTTAACCATACCTTTCATCAGTAGCTCGAATGGTGTGAATTCAATAAACCACGTGATGTTTCCGGTTATTTTATTGCCACCCATATCATATACCATCAGTTCTTGGGTGTCTGGTTCGTTATATGGTATCTCACTTTTCTTATCCCAGTCGTCTGACAACACGGCTGTAAATATACATCGTTTACGGCTGTTAAAAATATTTCTTGGGAAAAGCCGATCTTGTTCTAAAATTACAGTGGCGGAGGGTTTTTAAGGGTGGGTTGGGATGGGGACAAGGCCGTAAGTATTTCAAAAATCCAATGCCAACCAGAGGAAGGTATTAACACGATGTTACGCCTTGGGGTTTAAATGAAAAAGAAAATCAAATTGGTAGTCAGGGACGTGGCTAGAGATTTCCGATTGGAGGGTGTAGAGGCGTGAATTTCCAACTAGGGAGAGGGACCGGGAGGGGGAAACCCGTCCGGACCCTCCCAGTAGTTGGAAATTCACTACCGAGAAAGATTTTGAAAATGAAGCTGTTGGATTAAACTATTACCGAGCCTCGCTTCAGATTTTTTGCTCTTAATATCATCTGCTCGTTCACAACCAAATTTTTTCTTCACTTAAAAATTTATGAAAGGATTAATATAAAAGTCTATAAGGGTCCAGATTTGCTAAAAACAAATTTGCAGGAAAGAATTAGTGTAAAAGCGTATTCGCTAAATTAGTGTTGGTAGGTGTGACACTGATAGATATTCTTAATGACGGATTATCTGTGAAGTAGTTGCTTCTAATTAGCTTGCCATAAAAAGCCAAGTTTGTTTTTGTAACTTGAAATAAATGAAAACAACAGACAGCCCCGGGGTTGTGTGATGTTTTCGTCCATTAAAAGTAACAAAAAGAAACTTAGCATTATTTTGTACTGATGTCATGGTGTTTTCTCAACAATTATATGCTTCTTAATTAGGCCTTCCTTGCCCGTCCACTAATTTCCGGGGAGATAACTTCATCGAAAGTCGATTTTCATGACAAGATAAGCTAGGGATGCCGACTGAAATCTCAATAGAGATTCAACTATCAAGTTTAAAGATGCAAATCTGTTTATTTTGCATCTTATTTTAGCTCAGTTTGAAACCACCCTTGCAGTCCTGGACTACAACAACGCTAATAAATAATATTAATTATTAAATGGAAAACAAAAAAGTTGTAAAGCGCGCAAGTTGTGTATTCAACCTGTAGTCTTGTATAGGTAAAAAATATCAATTGATCGACAAAATAATGTTAGTGTCCAGTGCTGCCCTGTTTGGGGAAGAACTATGACGGGGCAATTAACATCTCTCCCCCTTTCAGTTTAACAAACAAAACAATTGCCAGATATCACTTCTCATCTGAACACAGGTAAAGGGAGTCCTGATATCACTTCTCATCTGAACACAGGTAAAGGGAGTCCTGTCACCTGCAGTCAAATCAGAGATGTTTATCTGCTTTATAGCCAATAAAAAAGAAATTAATAACTTGCGTACAATTAACATGAATTTAGTAATGGTTGGGAAGATGCAAATGTGATAAGAAAGTGTACCCCGGGGATATCACACCTACGGAAGCTGACTAAGGTAGTTAAGGGCACTGAAATTAATCTGGGGCGGTGCCTGCAATGGTGTAGTACTGTGTGTGTGGGTTGTTCCGAGATGGACATCCGAAGAACCGATATTGGTCAAGGGACTCATTCCGTAGAGGCATAGGATAATGTCAAGCTAAGTACTTTATTTATTTAACCGTTTAAGTTATTTATGTTAAGTTATCTGTTACATTTAATTCGAGCACAGTTAGGGCTTAGGAGCACCTAGACCCCGTTAGTAAAATGTAAAATTTGCGTATAACACAAACACTTATCCCTCCGTACCGCCACTCCAGGGCAGGGGTTAGTTCTAGGTTCCCTCCCCACTGGCGCAGGTTGGAATAACGCAATTGTAGGGTTCTGGTTTATGAAACAGTCTCGGTCGCTATTGGCGCCTAGATGAAAATCATTCTCAACCGAAATATTAACCTTCACACTGGAACTACGTAGTAATTAATTTTGTAAATTATTAATTGTGCAACTTAGATTATTCTATCAATGTTATCAAACCATCTCAGTTATTAGTGTAAATAAATACAAGTGTTATTTGTTAATTCACTCTTACTCCTATTGTTTTCCCCGCCTTGTACATCAGTCTCCAGGCTAAGCGAGTTCCCCAAGGTTAGGATTACGCCAGCTCAACTTGACACTTGTTGCTCCATCCCGTGTGAATACTACAGTGTGGTGCGACTTCACAGTCACCCCACCATTGTATGATCCACATGGGTGGAGCGATACCTAATCGGGTCAAGCGGGCTTCACGCCAGTTACGCCAAGGTTTAGAGATAATTCACCAAGTAACATAGAAGTTTAGAGATCCCCCCCCCCCCCCCCCTCACATCAAGTAAACGAATGAGAGCCCGGTTACAGACCCCCCCCCCCCCCCCAGTGACATCATGACCCACTTGACCAGTTACATATTATGGGTTGTCATGGAAGCACGTTTATACACGTTGTTAGGTGGCACGCGTTTCCGCGGTAGGCTGACGCTTAACCCTTTGACCCAACGCAGACGATATCAAAATTTATTATTTTAAATATATTTTTTTTACATTTTTCAACAAATTTCAACAAAACCATATCATGTGACCCCTCATTGGAACGAGCTCAATGAGCTCGTTCCAATGAGGGGGTCACATAATATGGTTTTGTTGAAATATTTGGAAAAATTAAATTTTTTCAACTGCTCAATTTGCATATTATGCGGGCGGATGTGGGCGATTCGTTAGGTAAAGGGTTAATTAACCAATTATCCAACGTAGCGTCCAAAACCGCCAAAAAGCGCTATTCACAAAAATCACCGTTCTGTTTTCATTATTTTTTACATTTTTGACTCAAGGAGCGCGGTGGCTCAGTTGTCATGGTATTGGACTTCAAATTAAAAGTTCTACAATTCGATCCCTGTCAGGGGAAACTGCGTTCTATCCTTGGGCATGGCACTTAATCCCGATTGCCCACGCGAGGCACATTGGTGCTGTGTACTAAGGCGTACTGCACGTCGATGGTGCACTTGTCTTCAATCAATGCTAACCCTGCTTGTGTGGAGTTAGTGTGTTGGAGAGTCTGGCAGTTACTCGTCGCTGCTCGGTGGTTCTCTTCTGGTACTCAGACGTCCTCCACCCGTAAAACTGTGTGAAACGAGGTGACCCTGACCCTAGAAAAATATTTTTTTGGTCTGGAAAACATAACATATGGTCTCTCATTGGAACGAGTTCATTCCAATGAGAGTCATAAGCTACGTTTTTGACGTAAAAAATGAAAAAATAATTCTGCATATACTTCGAAGCGCCTAGGCGCTAAATACATCAGTTGTGTCACATACCATGAATTATGGATATCCACAAATCGATTAGAGGATATCCAAAACTAAGATTTATTTTTTGATATCTATACTGAGTCAAAAAAGAATGTATAATAAACTTTGAGGAGTATTTTCTTTTAGTATTATCGACTTTAATCCCAAACAAATTATTGTAAATTCATATTTCGAGTCTAGCTGTATGAATTTGCATAATTTCCTGTTCTTACTGTTGCTAGCGTCACGTCAGGACGTCGCGAATCAGACACGAGGTGAAATGAAAAGTTCACACATGCAGTCAATAGCGTGTATGTCCAACGTTTGCCTCTTGGGAGGCAAGACATCGACGGCGCATGGACCTGGTAAGTCTCTGGATGTCACCATGTGGTACTGCGTTCCACTCCTGTCTTAGAACATTACGTAAATCGCCTGACGTCTGAAGATCATGAAGTCGTACCCGACGGTCCAGTTGATCCCAAAGATGCTCGACTGGCGACAAATCTGGCGAAAGTGGGGCCAGGGAAGAAGTTCGATGCTCTGCTTCTCAAGAAAGTCACGACAGATACGCGCCACGTGACATCGGGCATTGTCTTGCTAGAATAACTGCAATCCGATATTAGTGTTGAACAACGGGACAACAACAGCGTAAAGAATTTCGTCCTTATATGGCTGTCCATTCAGATTACCATCGATGAAGATAAACTACGTTCGATAGTGCAAGGAAATTCCTGCCCAAACCATTACACTACCCCCTCCGAAACGGCCGCATTCCAGCACGCAAGCATCAGAAACCCGTTCTCCTCGTCGGCGATACACTCTTGCCCTACCATCAGCGCGCCGTAGACAAAAATCGTGATTCATCAGTAAAAAGAACTGTGCTCCAACGCTGCTGAGTCCAGCGAACACGCTGACGTACCCATTCCATTCTGACGGTACGATGACGTTGGGTAAGGATTGGTCCGTGTTATGGACGCCTAATTCGGATGCCGTGTTCAGTGAGTCTGTTGCGGACAGTTTGTGCACTGATTCTATTGTTAGTTCTACCAGGAGTAATTGCTGGTGTCCTCGTCGCCCAAGGAAGCGATCCCGCAAGTGAGACGTCCTGATGTGTCGGTCTTGTGCAGGGGTCGTAACTCTTGGTCGACATGAAAGCAGTCCATTGGTTCTATACCTTCCAGTGAGACGGTAAATAGTGGTCACAGTGACTCCGAACTCAGCAGCGAACTCATCTGGGGGGGGGGGGGGGGGGGGGATCCCAACCTCATGCATACCAACGGCACGCAAGCCCTGATTTTCGGTTAACCTTGGCATTTTTTAAAATGTCGGAAGACAAAAAATAGTAGTTTTTCTCAATAACCCAGGCTCTCTGCACAACAAAACACAAAGAAAATCGTCGCTCATCCATTCCATTTGACATTCTCGGGTAGCACGTACCATTTTGAAACCCGTGGCAAAATTGTATACGGTTGGGTGGACAACAACATGTCATTAAACTCTTTGCACGACTTCTTGTCCACAAACATGCAACATTGGAACTATTACATTTCATCCTTTATGCTAATTTTTCACATTTGTTTCTATTATACTTTCTTTTTTGACTCAGAAAATAAATCGATTTATGGATTTCCATAAATAGCGAATAAATTGTGTAACGTCGCTGTGGGCTATGCGTATTTCTTATAGTATGGATATCCAAAATTTATTCATAGATATCCAATTCAATTCAATTCAATTCAATTCTTTATTTAACGGTATGTAAAATATAATAATAAATACATTTACAGAATAATATTGTGATACAAAAACATACCGTTGGGGGACAGCATAGCCAGATTGGCTGTCTTCCTGCTATCCCCCGAGGTAAATAATACAATTAGAGCAACATCATATCAGATGGAGTATACAGTCGGGAAGAGGGAAATACAGATCATTTTGCAGTATCATTTATTTATTTATTTATTGGTGTTTAAGGTCACATATTTCTGCACAATGGCTAACCATGACCGTGACAGTTTTACGGGTGGAGGAAGCCGGAGTACCCGGAGAGAACCACCGAGCAACGGCGAGCAACTGTCAGCTCCCCAACATACCAACTCCACACAAGCAGGGTTAGCATTGGTTGAAGACAGGTGCACCATCGACGTGCAGTACGCCTTAGTACACAGCGGCACCGTGCCCCCACGTGGGCAATGGAGATGAAGTGTCTTGCCCAAGGACATAACGCGATTGCCGCAGGTGGGATTCGAACCGTTGACCTCTCGGCTTGCAGCCTGCAACTCTACCAACTGAGCCACCGCGCCCCCTATTTTGGAGTAAATTTTGTATTGTTGCATTGTCGCGTCATTGCATGGGAAACAAGACACTTAGAATGGCAATTATATCTTAGAATACATTGGAAATAATATATTGAAAATACTTTGGGAATAAGATGAGTGACGAACTGATGAGCTGGGCGGTAAAAGCAGAACTGTATTACAGATTAGCATAGTAAACTATCTAGTACAGTCTGGGCAATACGGGTTGTTACATATGATTTGTGTTTTATAATTTGAGAGAAGTTTTTGCGTTAACATTTTCTAAAATGCAGTACGATTAGTAGCATTTCTTATACTCGGTTCCAGGTCATTCCAAAGCCAAGGATAGTTGAAACAAGGGAGGTAATCTAAGGACATTGTTCTTGTTCCATAATTCGGTTTAACCTTTAACCCAACCGTGAAAGACGATATCAAAATTTATTATTTTAAATATCATATCTTTAAATTTTAAAAAAAAAACAAATTCAACAAAACCCTATCATGTGACCCCTCATTGGAACGAGCTCGACGAGCTCGTCCCAAAGAGGGGTCACATGATATGGTTTTGTTGAAATTTTTTGAAAACTAATATTTTTTCAGCTGCTGAATTTGCATATTACGCGGGCGGATGTGGCTTGAACATAGTTAGAATGTTGAGGAGTTGACAGTTGCTCGTCGTTGCTCGGTGGTTCTCTCCGGGTACTCCGGCTTCCTCCACCCGTAAAACTGTCACGGTCATGGTTAGCCATTGTGCATAAGTATGTGACCTTAAACACCAATAAATAAATAAATTATAGATATCTATAAATGATTTATGGATTTCCATAAATACAATAATATAATAATCAATAATTCATTTTTGGATATCTATAAAATCGATTTATGGAATTATTACCAGGAATCTAATGGTGAGGTTTAAAAAAGTGCCGGGGTGGGGTGGAGTGGGGGTGTAGAGGGGCACCAACAGTTATGACTAAATTTTTTCTCACCGATATAGGTCTTCAAAGGGGTCTACTAGGGGTAATTTTAATACTCTCCTCAGCCCGAGCAACACCGGGTAACCCTGCTAGTAGATAACAAATAGAGAAATGGCGCCCCATATGTATGTACATGTAATTCTATAGTGCATTTCGTTTACATTTTCCAAAGAACTGTATAGGTCTAAAGTAGGATGTACAGTAAATTAACAAACGTCACCATTGTATGAAAGATGTTTTTAGGTTCAGTTTTTCGTTTTTATTTTTTGTTTGTTTTTCTGGAGAAGTTGGGGGGGGGGTGGGGGCGGAAGGAGAGATAATCTATTCTTGCCCAATCCCCACCCCCCGTAACATTTGAAGATGCGTTTCGTAAAAACAATATGTGATTAAGTACGATTTTCTGGATATATGTTCGCTTCAAATGTTGTCAAATAGAAGAAGAATGCACATTAACCCTTTACCCAACGCAGACGATGTCAAAATTTATTATTTTAAATATCATTTTTTCAAATTTTTCAAAAAATTTCAACAAAACCATATCATGTGACCCCTCGTTGGAACGAGCTCGACGAGCTCGTTCCAACGAGGGGTCACATGATATGGTTTCGTTGAAATTTTTTGAAAAATTGGGTACACATTTAATTTGTTTCCTTTAATTTCTTGTGTAAGCTTAACACGGGACGTATTTAATGTAAATTTTAAGTAATTATCCCTCCTGCAACGAAACATTGCATTGTTTACTTTATTTTATTTTCTCTTCTAATTTGTTTGTAAAGGAGAAGAGATGTCCTTGTCCAACCATCTCCATGTCTGAAGATGACTTTCGTAAAAACAAATCTGTGATTAATTATGTTTTTCTGGAAATAGCTGCTGCTACACTCTAAAATCAGTTGGGTTAAAAAATTAACGCAAATCAACTGGGTTGAGTGAATATGAACCCAATTGGGTTCATATTCACTCAACCCAGTTGATTTGGGTTGATTTTCAACCCAATAGATTTCAGAGTGCAGCTGCAATTGTTGTCAAAAAAAGCGAATACAATTCAAAAGTTTTAGTGAAGGTATACATTTTTTTAACTTTTTTTATATCTTGAGTAAGCCTGACACAGGGTATGTTCTTGTCGTAAATTTCAAGTAATTATCCCAAACCACCTAGAACAAAAGATTACATTGTTTTATTATATTTATTGTTTATTATCCATTTTAATTATTCTCTATTTTGTGTGGAAAGTCTTGGCTTTTGTCGTTTATTGGGAAAATAGTTCCAGTGTGACATAATAGTTTTCGTTGCACAGCCTCGTGTGATATCATTCGTTACATACAGGGAAGTGGCTAGAGGTTTCCGATTGGGGGTGGGGGGTGTAGGGTAGTAAATTTCCAACTAGGGGGAGGGGGAAACATCTTCCGGTCTCTCCCCGTTGTCGGAAATTCACTACCGAGAAAGATTTTGAGAATGAAGCAATGTAAGGGGACATGAAATTGATTCTGGTAACTAAAATGCCAATACATTTATAATAGAATTATCAGGTTATTATTATTTGGTATTCTTCTGGGAATTAAATATGTGCTAAACAAATGCTCAAGCTGAGAACTCTGAACAATTCACACTGTCCTAACGTTAAATCAGATCTTATTATGCAGGAATGATCAATTTTCGATGTTCCTTCATTTTGTAACTGTGAATGATGGAATTAACTCAGGATAACGATTTTACATGATGTGATTTTCTTGAAGTGCATTTCGAGGATTTTTTTATTACGATAAGTAAACGTACTATAGAAATCTCACATCGATTGACATCATGCACACTTATGAAACTCGATATTGCGTACACTGTAGTTGTAAATAGTAGCAGTTGGATTTTTTGCCGATTTGAAACCGAGTTGGGAATTTGGGTAATAAAGGAGACATCAGCATCACCAAAGAAGCTCTAAAATCCAGATAGATGGAATTTCCAACTACTTATGACTTGCCCTCCGAATTTCCAACTATAGGAAATTCGGAGGGCAAGTCATAAGTAGTTGTCGCCACATTCCAGGTTACATATAACGTTTATAAGCTCAGATACGATGTGTGATTTTATTGTTGGCGGTTCGAAACGGGATTGACCGGTAACCCAAACCATATTTCTTTTCTTATTTTGACTTGTTTGAAATGGTATGAATCTCAGAAGGCAACGCCTGGCTCCGATACATTTTAACAAAACAGATCTCACTGGGTAACCTAATAATGAATCGTCGGATCGATAATGCTCCCGACGGATAATTTTCATAAAAAATTCGGAAGCAGGTAATCTAAAATTTAATAATTAATACATTGGTAGAAAATATCCCAAACGCTGATATTGTGGACAATTATAGACTTGTAGTCAAACATTCTGATAGCCACCGGGGCATAAAAATCAAATGTACTCCATTTGTCGCTTTCTGTGTTCTTCCTTTCTTGATATCCGAGCAAATAAAAATAGGAAAAAAAATCGACATCTTGGGTCAATTTTAGTTATAGATTGTTCAGCACATTCATTTTACATACATTGTTGAAGTTTCATTCACAAAAACTCTTATCGGTCGCTCGTTGTAAATGTATTTTCGAGCGCACCCTTCACAGTTTCAGATAATGCACACGGCGAATCGAGGCAAAGTAATCGACCGATTTTCAGATCCGCTGAAAGATTTACCTTCGTGCACATTATAGAATAGAATAGAATTTATTGAAGCAATAAACACCCACTTGAGTCGGATTGCCAATTTTACAACAACATTATTATAGTAATATAATGAAACAATATAATCAAACAATATAAAACGAAATGAATGAAAAAATGATTTGGACAATGAAGAAACGACGGATACACCCATGATAAGGTATATAATCATACAGTCATACACTAAGAAGGCATCGCAATGATTACCATAAATCATAGATCATTGAGGGACTTCAGATTCCCGTAATAGGAAGAAGCACTGGATTATGTTACAGATCGGATTGCACAGTTCTGGGATGTTGTTCCCCATAATGTGTTGGAAGAGTGTAATATTATCCACCTTTATTGTATGATCAATGAACATTTTGAACAGTTCATCACGCAACTGATCATATAATGGACACTCTATTATAAAATGGAATTCGTCCTCAACCGCCCCCGAATCGCATCTGGTGAATAATTATAGGTGCATATATGAAATTGAGATAGGTGCCGTCTAAAATACATTAACCCTTTACCCAACGTAGCGACCAAAAAAGGCCAGCGCTATTCACAAAAATCGGCAATTAATTTTCATTATTTTTTTTATTTTTTGTCTCAAAAACATAGGTTATGACCCCTCTTTGGAACGAGCTCGTCCCAAAAAGGGGTCATAACCTATATTTTGAGACAAAAAATGAAAAAAATTAGTTATTCGAGAATTTTGTTTGCAAGTGTCGTCTGCTTTTCATGTTAGGTAAAGGGTTAACAATGAGCGACAGTTGAAGTTTTTGTGAATAAAACTCCACTAATATATGTAAAATAAATGCGTTAAACAAATCTATAACTAAAATTGACCGAAAACGAGGATTTTCTGCTTCTTTCGAGTTCCCACACTATAAACTGGAGTACATTACGTGGAGAGTGTATTATCACCAAATAACCAGCAGAGCGGAGATTCCACCCAAGCAATAATTGCAAATTTATTGCAAAGCATAACAAGTACAAGTAAAGTTCCAGCCAATGGACCTCCGGGTTATACCTGGAGGTCCATTGGTTGAAACATTGTTTGTGTTCTTTGTTCACTTTCACAGAATTTCAAAGTGATGCTTTGGGAGATAACCCAATTCTCCGGGTGATTTAGTTACAACCCACTCTCCACGTACTGTATATTTGGTGGTATTTTGTGCCCTGGTGGCAATCAGAATGTTTGAGAACAAAGATCACCACTCTCTTCTCGATAATTGTTAACAATATTGGCGTTTAGGATGTTTTCTATCAATATATAATTATTACATTTTAGATCACCTGTTTCCTCAATTTTTAGGAAAACTCCCAGTCGAGAGCATTGTCGATCCACCGACGTATTATTCCGTTATCCAGCATTCAGACCAGAATAGCATCTGACCCATTGAACAACGCACCACAAGTTAGTCACGGCGGTGGAAATCCCCTGTACATAAAATATCATACAATATATGTGCCAGTACAGAAGTTGAATGACAATCTTAGCAACCAAAGGTGTAAACCATGCATTACATTGTTGGGCAAAACTACATCTATAAGCAGAATGGAAACGATGAGGGGGGGGGGGGGGGGGGGTCACCCGATAGGGATATTTGGGCCACTACTATTATTGTGTAGCTCACATCCTCTAGTCGCAATAATAATAATAATATAATGATAATACTTTATTGTTATTTGTTCCACACATGGGTACATAACATATAAACATTAAAAACAAAGAATACAAGCAACATACGAACAATTTTGCTACAATAAATAGGATTCGGATACACTCCCATTAGACTTGTTCTATGAAGGGGGATTGTAAATCACAAATCACAGATATAGTTGTAATAGCCCCATTTGGGTGACTTGCGGCACTGATCGTAATCAGTGGCTATACCGTATTACGTCACATGGTTCATTCCTTATCGAGTTGGAGATCGCAGGATCTACCTTTTGATCAACCCATATCCGCGGCACAAAATGCAGTTTTTGCTGCTCTCATTGTTGTACGTGCTAAACAATGGAACTGAAATGAAAAAACTATTTCGTCCAGTTTGATTTAGGGTCAGTTAAATCCATGAGCACTTAATAATGAATAAGTCTTCAAAGATACGCATGTATAACAATGAAAGCAGCAAAAACTACTATTTTGCGCTGTAGATGACTTGATCAGCAAAATCATCATGCAGCTTGAGGGTGTTAGCTGCACAAAAGTAGCAGGGGAACAAATTTTCCTTTCAGTGACACCCCGTCCCTCTCCTGCCTGCTTACTGTGATTGGCTGATGAACTGCTTGATGACATCCCTTGCCCCATTCTTCCCAATCTCTCCGATTAGCATATTAATCATCTCCTTTGCGCCTCTCACTAACCACATGTCCTTCATTCTCCCATCCCACTTCCCCGTTATACTCCCAGTGAATCTTATTCTTTTAGACTGATATTTTGGGCATTCTAGAAGAAAGTGTTCCAGGGTCTCCACCACGCCCAAATTACACATCTGGCACTCCTTTTCACTGCTTTTCCCAGTTGTTTCCCTCAGCTCCAGGGACCGCGACCTCAGATTGAACAACAGCTACCCCCAAAGGTGCCATCAAGGTACTCTTCAAAACCAGGCTTCTCTTTATCACGAATGCCACCCAAAGACGTCTTTGATTTGACCCCTCTCGCCAATTAAGGTTACCATCCTCCATGACCCTTTCTCTGGTGATTTTCTTTTTACCATGGTTTGCCCCTAAGTCTTGGCCTGAGATCTCCAATGAGTAGTTCTCTTTTAGCTCCCTCACTTGGACCATCCACCCTGTCTTGATATTTGAGTTGAAAATTATCTGGAACATTACTTTACATCATCGGCTGTCGGGGAGATTTACCAAATAATTAAGATAACCGAGTTTCAATAAGTCTATCCTTTCCTTGATCCTCATCCACCCAAGCTCACCCCTGATTGCTTCTAGTGCTGCGACATTACTCTACCCCGTTATCCATCAGCCTGTGTCGCTCTGCTGGGTTTCCAAGCTCTTTTCAGTCGTCTGGTTTAGGGATACCACTTCCGGACCATGTGTTATACTTGGCAGACCCACTATTTCCCAAATGGTTTTCCCCACGAAAACCTTATTGAAACTATTTCTCCCTGTAAGTTTATTTGGTAAAGGATTCGCCTCCCCTTCAGAATACATTTATTTGTGTGGTTTCGGTAGATGCCTCTTCCTGTGATGTTCATATTTACCCCAGATACTCGTAGGCACCTGTCTCTCCTACACTAAGAAGTTTGCTGCTGCCTTCCGGAATACAGAACTCCCCCACTCTCCACCTTCGAGTGGGGCCGCCTTTGCGGCCCACAGATATAACTTTGCTCTTGCTTTCATTTTGTTCCAGTCGTCTGCATTTGCTCCCATATTTCCCCAACAATTACTAGCACTTTCGCTAGCCCCTCTTCGCTTTCTGACACTATCACCATATCGTCTGTAAAAAAATAGCCCTGGGATCTTCAAATCCCCAACTGCTACCCCCTTGTCGCTACGCGGGAGTTCATGTCCTAAACCTTTGATGTACAGTGCAAAGCGAATTGGCGAAAGGATACACCCCTGTTTTAGGCCTATCTCCATAGGCACACGTCTCGTTGTTATGTTACAAAGGCTAAGTTTACTCTGTACATCTTTATATACTGAGTCAAAAAAGAATGTATAATAAACTTTGAGGAGCAATTTTTTTTAGTATGATCGACTTTAATCCCAAACAAATTATTGTAAATTCATATTTCGAGTCCAGCTGTAAGAATTTGTATAATTTCTTGTTCTTACTGTTGCCAGTGACACGTCAGGTCGTCGCACTTCAGACATGGGGTCGGATGTCACCCTGTGGCATTGAGTTCCACACCTGCCTTAGAACATTACGTTAATCGCCTAACGTCTGAAGATCATGAAGTCGTACCCGATGGTCCAGTTGATCCCAAAGATGTATGCTCGATTAGCGACAAGTCTGGCGAAAGTGGGGGCCAGGGAAGAAGTTTGATGCTCTGCTCCTCAAGAAGGTCACGACAGATACGCGCCACGTAACATCGGGTATTGTCTTGCTGGAATAACTGCATGCAATCCGACGTTAGCGTTGAACAACGGGACAGCAACAGCGTTAAGAATTTCGTCCCTATATCGCTGTCCATTCAGCTTACCATCGATGAAGATTAACTGCGTTCGAAGGTGCAAGGAAATTCCTACCGAAACCATTACACTACCCCCGCCGAAACGGCCGCATTCCCGCACGCAAGCATCAGAAAACCGCTCTCCTCGTCGGCGATACACTCTCGCCCTACCATCACCGCGTCGTAGACAAAATCTTGATTCATCACTAAAAAGAACTGTGCTCCAACACTGTTGAGTCCAGCGAACACGCCGACGTACCCATTCCATTCTGATGGTACGATGACGTTGGGTAAGGATTGGTCCGTGGTATTGACGCCTACTTCGGATGCCGTGTTCAGCGAGTCTGTTGCGGACAGTTTGTGCACTGATTCCATTGTTAGTTCTATCAGGAGTAATTGCTGTTGTCCTCGTCGCCTGAAGGCAGCGATCCCGCAAGTTAGACGTCCTGATGTGTCGGTCTTGTGAAGGGGTCGTAACTCTTGATCGACCTGAACGCGGTCGGTCGGTCGGCAGTAGATCCAGTGGTTCTATACCTTCCAATAAGACTGTAAATAGTGGCCACAGTGACTTCGAACTCAGCAGCGAGCTCATCTGGAGGTATCCCAGCCTTATGCATACCAATGGCACGCATTCACTAATTTTCGGTTAACCTTGGCATTTTTTAAAATGTTGGAAGACAAAATCTAGCGTATTTTCTCAATATCCAGGCTCTCTAGCACAACATAACACAAAGAAGATCGTCGGTCGCCCATTCAGTTTGGCATTCTCGGGTAGCACGTGCTATTTTGAAATCCGTAGCAAAATTGTATACGGTTGGGTGGACAACATGTCATTGAACTCTTTGCACGGCTTCTTGTCAACAAACTTGCAACATTAGAACTATTATATTTCATCCCTTGTGTAAAGTTTTCACATTTTTTTTCTATTATGCTTTCTTTTTTGGTTCAGTTTATAATGCTTTCAGAATTCCAACAAACTCGCCTCCCAATCCCAGAGCCTCAAGAACAACCTGGTTATTTCACCTTTATGTGTATGTGGAGAGCGTGAAACTACAGACCATTTCTTGTTAGATTTTCCAATGTATAACATAATAAGGACTGAAACTGTTGGATCCCTAGCGTGCTTCGAAGATAGTGATATTCTTCTGTATGGATCAGAGTTTTATGATGACTTCACTAACAGAAATATATTTAAAACTGTCCAGTCATACATTCTGAAATCAGGGCGTTTCAAATAAGATCAGGAATTCTGCATAGCATACAATACTCTATCACTTTCAGGCCTCAAACCCTAGACAGACCGGCGTGGATAACAGGTGTGAGCAGTCGGAATCAATCAAACGAACATATTTAATTTGAAAAGAATTACTCACTGAATGAACACATTTCTGATGCTTCTTTTTTCAGTTTGTTTCTCGTTTGCAATCTCTCTCTCTCTCTCTCTCTCTCTCTCTCTCTCTCTCTCTCTCTCTCCCCCCGCCCCCAATTTCTCATTTACTCTTCATCCATCCCAACAGCTATCTTTTGTTCTATTTCTATAACTATATATCTCTCTCCCTGTTACTCCTACTTCATTCATACCCTTCTTCATTTTCTTCTTTTTGATCATCTTTTAATTCTGTTTGTGTGTCGTTTTTTGTAACCAGGGGCCAATACTATAAAACTTTTACAATTGTATTTTCTAGAACTGTATTTTCTAGTTATGTCTTTTAATGGGTTGAAATGAACCAGTAGCATTTTGAAAGATATGGCAATTTGCCAGTTGGCAAATTGCCATATCTTTTAAAATGCTAACGATTCATTTTAGTCAATTATATTAATAAGTAGAATATACAATTCCAGAAAATACAATTGTAAAAGTTTTATAGTATTGGCCCCTGGTTAACTATCAATCGCCGTCACATTTGCCAATAATGTGAAATATGTTAAGAGTGTGGAAACAGCTTAACATACGCTTTTAGCTTTCTGTTGAATCCACAAATATGCATTCTATGTTGTATTGTATTATAAGATAAGATAAGATAAGATAAGATAATATTTATTGCAAGAACACCAAAAACAAGGCAGATTGCATGTCATTGAAATTAGTAACAATAATACCAGGAAATAGCAAAATATGTTTGAAACCATAAACTCTAATGTTCAGTTGGTGCATGTTATAGCTAATGATTTCATTCTAATTGGTGTTATGCCAAAAGTAAGCATTCTCTGCATTCAAACATTTGTCGCACCATATTACAGATGATACCACACAGTGCGGGGATTTCATTTTTCATACGAAATACGAATCTCTCAGAGCAACTCATACCAACAAAATCTGGATATTCTCTCTCGATTTTGCGATAGGAGTCAGCACGTATAGAGTCATATCTCTTACAATCCATAACAAAGTGGAATTCGTTTTCTATATTACCATTGTTACAGACCTTACATAACCTTTTATGTACAGGTAATGGGGGCTGCATATGTCTACCCTTTTCAATCCTTAAGTTGTGATTACTAATACGTAATCGGGTGAACATATTTTTTGCATGTTCCGAAGTTGTGTTCAGTAAATAAACTTCTATGTTATAAATGTCTTTAAACTCTCTGTAGGTTCTAAGTTTGTTTTTTCCGGCCTTCTTATCATCATTAACTTGGAAATCATAATGTAACTTGGAAATAAATAATGTTTAAACTAATTTCTAACTTCAGCAATTTTGGATTCATGCTCCGTCTCTTCCACATTAACTGTTTTAATAGGTCTTTATCCCTATCATTGTCCGTATCATTCGAGCTTTCTGTGTTCATTTTGTTTTTCACAATATTCCTTCCAATATCGAATTTCGTTTACAACATATCTTCCGTGTGTATTTTCGTCATGCACTATTCTTCACTTCATGGAAAACATCTCCAGTGACCATATCAATGAATTCAACATCTATTTTCCCATTATTATATGATGAATGAATAGTTTCAGCGCGCAGGAACAAGCGACCATAAATTCTTATTACATTGGCATGGCGGGAGTTCGAACCCAGACCGAGAGAGTTTCCTTCGGTACCAACCGCCTAGCGAAACTATACTGAACCACGCACACCATTCGGCCACCCCGCCTAGCGAAACTATACTGAACCACGCACACCAATCGGCCGACCGGCCGAGTGGTGCGCGTGGTTCGGTATAGTTTCGATTGCCGGTTGGTGTCGAAGGAAACTCTCTCGGCGTGGGTTCGAAATCCCCGCCACGCCAATGTAAACAAAACCAGCGTCCTTTCTTATTTCTATGGCATCCGGGAAATTAGAAAAAGACAAGTGTCGCTGATCTCTCCTGAGGTGCAGTTCGTAGAATTAAGTACTTAGATGCAACCACCTGATGATAAATAGAGGATATGGAATGAGTGTTTTTCTCATATAATATTTATGAAACGAGACTAAGAAGTTTCCGTTTGAGCGAACCTCATAAATATTATATGAGAAAAACATTCATTTCATATTCTATTTATCATATGACACACACACGCACAAATTAGCCACTTAGTATGACTTTTTAACCCATCACCTAACTTGAGCTGCAGACGGCACTTGGAAAAAACATCCTCGTATAACTAAAAATTTTCATTTTTTGCTTCCAAAACATAGGTTATGACCCCGCATTGGAACGAGCGCGACACGCTAGTTCCAATGAGAGGTCATAACCTATGTTTTGGAAGCAAAAAGTGAAAATATAAAAAAAAATGAATGGCGTTTTTCTTGTATTGCGCGAGACGGTTTTTGCCGTTACGTTAGGTAAAAGATTAATACAATATAACCCACCCTAAATAGGACAGATAACGTAAATTCTCCCTATTGAAATTATGCAAATGTGACCCAGTTGTATTTTGTTTAGCCAATCAAATTGTCCAGTTTTGAAATTGACCAATGAAAGCTCCCAACTCTAATTATGCAAATTATGAAAATGTGGCCCAGTTGTATTTTGTTCAGCCAATCAAATTGTCTAGTTTTGAATTTGACCAATGAAATTGGCGGAAGGCTTTATTTATCATTGATTAATATGAAAACAAAATATCGAATGTTTTAAAGTGAACAAAACGGACGAGTCATTGAACTCAGAGTGCGAGCATCCTAATTATAACCTTAATTATGGAAACACTGGAACTATACCAGCGCGATTGAAGAGAACGATAGCAGCTCTGGGCGTCTCTTGCCCCATCACCTGGACTATCCAGGAGATAGGCAAGAGCGTCCATCTGAACCTTGAATTCAAGGTTGAAGAAGAGAAAGAATTACCACCCTCCTCGGGGAGAGGTAGTACCTTTGTTGAGAGGACCTCCTCTCGCACTGGTCCTCATCCGAGAAGGCTTGGAGGCCCTGAGAAGAGGAAGAAGAGCCCATCCACCAGGCGCCGCGATGCCCGGCGGTTGGAAACATTTCTGAAAAAGAAGAAGGAAGAGAAGGCGGAAGAGAAGACAGAGGAGGCCACTACCATTCCCCACCCTCCAACTCCTGTGACTCCCATCCACTCCCCATCTGCCTCTCCTTTGAGGGACAACCTGGAGGATGGCGACGTCATCAGCGAGGCGGAGACGGAAATGGAAACTGGCTCTCTGAAGTATCCTACTCCAGTCTCTCCCCTCCATCCGGACCAGGAACGGAAAATGATACAGGATATACTTGACATAACGGCAGTAGTAAATATCATGCGGGAAGAAGCCAGTAATATCCTAAAGGAATCAGCTGAGAACAACAACAGAACGATGGCACTCCTGGAACAGCGCAACAGCCACAGTACTCCTGAAGCAGCCAGGACTCGATCATTCCATCCTAGTCAGTCCTCTAAAAGCATCAACAGCCCAACTACACCAACAGCCACTTCAGTCTCTCCATTACAGCCACCTCCACCCAAAAAGAGAAACAAGCGACATAAACGCCGCTAAACTGTCACCGAGGGTCGAAAGGGGCTTGTTCCCCATACCGCCCTTGCGCGCCTTCGGCGCGCGAAATCATCATTTCGTCATATGATAAATTTTTATATTTCGGCATTTTCACCATTTTCTGATTTTACGATTTTCATATTTTAATTGTGTTGCTGAGGGTCGCATCAATTCGACCGGCGAGGTCATATGACCGTGGTATTATATGGAAATCCACCAATAATTTTATCGATATTCAGGAATTTAAGTTTTGGAATGTAAACTAGCGAAATTGTTTTGCTTCTCAATTGTGACGTTTTTTTTTTGTTAAAATATAAAAGTCTCTATTTACTCAAGCAGCGACATTCCGTTTACAAGCTAACTTTTACCCCCATCAGTAAGGCCTCACAAAGAAGATCTTCTGTTTCTCAGGCCTTTTTTGGTAAAATTGCATGCGGGCGGGCTGGCGGGCGGTTTTTTATTTTAATTTTTATCTTTATAATTATTTCTTTGCCATTAAAAATTTCATGTTCTTGGTTTATGTTTTAGGTCTTATTATCTACAGAATAGCATTGGTGGTGGTGTATTACGGCCCTTGAGTGCACTAAGTGCGTTGTGTACTAAGGCGTACTGCACGTCGATGGTGCACTTGTTGCACCGAAGGGACTATTTTATTAACTTGTGTAAAATATCAAATATAAACCATTTAATTTTTATTTTTTTAAGTTTACATTGGTTATAAAAAGAGAGCAAGCGGCAGCCAAAAGGACAAAGAAACAGATTTTTATTTTTTAGGCCTAATCATTAACATTATGCAATGACTGGGGGCGCAGTGGCTCAGTAGGTAGAGGTGCAGGCTGCAATCCGAGAGGTCCTCGGTTCGAACCCAACCTGCGACAACCGCGTTGTGTCCTTGGGCAAGACACTTCACCCGCATTGCCCACGTGAGGACAAGGTGGCGTTGTGTACTGAGGCGTACTGCGCGTCGATAGTGCACTCGTCTTCACCCAATGCTAACCCTGCATGCGTGCAGTTAATATGTTGGGGAGCTGATAGTTACTCGCCGTTGCTCGGTGGTTCTCTCCGGGTACTCCGGCTTCCTCCACCCGTAAAATTGTCGTGGTCATGATTAGCCATTGTGCAGAAATATGTGACCTTAAACACCAATAAATAAATAAATAAATAAATAAATAAATAAATCTTCTGTGACTGTTCATTGTTGCTATCCAAGTGTCGGCTACACACCCGGCTTGTATTAGAAGTGGCGAATCTAATCTCGAATGGGTCAATTACTTGTCTATACTATATTTTAGAATGTCTGTATGTGTGTATACTATTTTTCTATGTCTGCCTGTCCGCCATAGAAATGAATATGGGGCCACCTCGAGTGTCCAAAATGGGTCTACTAGGAGTACTTTTTTAGGCGGAGGTCATCGTTAGGTTTAAAAAAGTGTGTGGGGTGGGGGTGGGGATGTAGGGGGGCACCAAAAGTTATGACCCAAATTTTTTTGTTTACGTTTTTATCAGGAATCTAATGGCGAGGTTTAAAAAGTATCGGGTGGGGTGGGGGTGTAGAGGGGCACGAAAAGTTATGACCAAATTTTTTCTCACCGATATAGGTCTTCAAAGGGGTCTACTAGGGGTAATTTTTTACCAGAAATCTAATGGTGAGGTTTAAAAAAGTGCCGGGGTGGGGTGGGGTGGGGTGGGGTGGGGGTGTAGAGGGGCACCAAAAGTTATGACCAATTTTTTTTCTCACCGATATAGGTCTTCAAAGGGGTCTACTAGGGGCAATTTTAATACTCTCCTCAGCCCGAGCAACGACGGGTAACCCTGCTAGTATTCAATTTAACCCTTTACCTAACGTAACGGCCAAAACCGGCCAGCGCTATTCTCAAAAATCGCCAATTTATTTTCATTATTTTTTTCATTTTTTTGTCTCAAAAACATAGGTTATGACCCCTCGTTGGAACGAGCTCGTCGAGCTCGTTCCAATGAGGGGTCATAACCTATGTTTTTGAGACAAAAAATGAAAAAAAATAGTTATTCAAGAATTACTTTTGCAAGTGTCGTCTGCTTTTCATGTTAGGTAAAGGGTTAATTGGCAATGGTATGAAAAATGTATTGTATAGTGAAACCTCTTTTGTTACATGTGTATATATACTGTAATAAAAGCTAGAGACCTCACTCTGGAATTCCTCAGTTACATGGTACTCTGTCCCTCAGAGCTCGATGTCGACATCAGCTATATTCATTGTCATTTGATCCCGTTATTGGATGTAAATAAATGTTTCCGTTTATGCAAGTCTTTTATACTATTCAAAAAAAGCAGGGGATATTTGATAAAAGTGAGATATATGAAGAAATATATTTATATTTTCATCAAAAAGACAGCTGAGGCATTGCACGGTGACATCTGGTGAATGATTTCAGCGATAGTTGGGTGTCTGACAAGCACACATTCCACGCGCGGAGCTGTAGAAGGCATGGACGGTCAGTCAGAGAATTTACCACATTCAGTCCAAGACCTCAATACCTTGTAAATCCTCCTCGGTTCGATAGACAAGCGCGGAACCGAGGCATACTACTCACCAAACGTCCAATATCAGCTTGACTTATGTTATTCCATTCTTCCTGCAGTGCAGCGGCGAGTTCCTGGACATTAGTTGGGGGCTGTTGGCATTGTCGTAGGCGCCTGCCAACATATCCCAGACGTGCTTAACTGGTGAAAGGTCTGGACTTAGTGCTGACTAAGGCAGTGTAGTGATGTTCTGCTCCTGGAGGAACTCATTAGCGACACGAACCTTGTGTGCTCTTGCATTGTCATCTTGGAAAATGAATCGACGGCCGTGACGTCGCGCAAATGGTACCACATGAGCTGCTAACATGTTGTCACGGTAGTGCTGCCCTGTGACACGCCCTTGGGTGACATGTAATGCTGTTTTGCTTGCCATGGTTATGCCTCCCCACATCATAATCGATCCACCACCAAAACGACCGTGCTGCCTAACGGTTACGTCATGGTATCGTTCGTTCCGCCGCCGCCGCCACACTGTTTCTCCTGCCGTAAAAGTCGATAGTGAACCTCGATTCATCGAAAAACATGACGTTGCTCCACCGACGATTGTCCCAGCGCTGTCGTGCTCCACGCCAAATATGCCTTACTGTGATGTGACGTTCAGTCAAACGTGGAATTATTCGAGCGTACAAATTCCAGCTGTGTAGGCGATTTCGTCTAGTCTGACCATTGACTCGCACATCTGTCGCTCGGTGCAGCTGCTGTCCAATTTCTGGGGCACTTTGATGGCGGTAACGTAATGCTGTGGTTCGGATGAAATGATCCTGGTTAGCAGTTGTCGCCCTTGGACGACCTGACCGACGTTTGTCATCAACATTGCTTGTCTGACTGTAGCGTGGCCACAACCTGCTAATCACCGATTGAGTAACGTTGAGAATTTGAGCCACTGCAGTCTGTCTGTTGCCAGCTTCCAACATGCCAACGCCACGTAAACGTTCGTCACGTGTCAGTCTTCGCACACCTCAAAAATTACGTTTCGACCAGAAACTATTGATGAACGAGTTTATACCAAGAAAAGAACGATGAGACCTCCGAAAAAGCCCGTCTAGTACAAATCAAAATTTCAAAACGTACCCCACAGACATTAACGCGGCGCTCGTGCGAAAAACCTGCACGAAGTTTTCGTGGGCCGGTGACATTCATGATCCACACTAAACTTGGTAACACATTCATGTGTCCAATCACGCGTATCCAATTCCATTTTCCGAAAATATCAACATCAGTTTGGATATCTCCTACTTTTTTTGAATAGTATATATCACATGGATATTCTAAGATCCCGTATATACTACCACGAACATGTTGCCACAATATCATCAAAGTGTTCATCTCCTGGTGTTTGGGGTTGAAAAAGGCATAGGGAGGGGTTGTTAACCCTTTACCTAGCATGAAAAGCAGACGACACTTGCAAAAAAAATTCTTGAATAACTATTATTTTAATTTTTGGTCTCAAAAACATAGGTTATGACCCCTCATTGGAACGAGCTGAAATGAGGGGATCATAACCTATGTTTTAGAGATAAATAATGAAAATTAATTGGAGATTTTTGAGAATAACACTGGCCGGTTTTGTCCGTTACGTTAGGTAAAGGGTTAATCAAGGCCGAAGTGTTATTATATCATCTTTCGGGGCCTACTGCGACAAAGAATATTGATTTTTCAGCACTGCACACGAATTTTAAGCGACTTTAGAACTAACGTCATCGCGAGGTATTAAGTTGCTCCCCGTATAAACTGAACAAAGAATGAAATTGTAATTCCGTCGTGTCTCATCCGACAATAATGGGTTTTCTACTTATAAATCACAGTTTGAATCCAGACCAAACAGTCCATGACTGAAAGAACACGCACACGGATAGTAACCGCTAAACTGTCTCTATGGCGACCAATCAACAAATCAATCAAAAGATCTTCTGTGGCAGTAATCGTGGGGCGGGGGGGGGGGGGGGTGGTAAGTGGACTGCCCAACTCTGTCCGGTTATTTTATTGATATTTAAGGTCACATAATTATTTCTGCACAATAGCTAATCGTAACATTAAGATAAACTCGAGTTGAGGCAATAATTTTTACGCATGTTTCCCATTTTAGAGGACTTCCACCTCAAACACTGGTGGCTGGGTCCTATTTTACCAGTAAAACACAGCTTGTTTACCACAGCAGACATGTGCAACTTCACTAATAACCCCGGGTCAGGAATGTCAGTTCACTTAACCATCACCCCGCCATTCCACAGATAATCAGTCATTTCGTTTGAAAAGAGATATTTTGTCGAAATATTCCACGGAAAAGTTTCGAATCCGACCCAAACTGTGCACTGGGTAAACCGCCCCGCGGGTAATTGCTCAACCCAAGGGTGCATCCGTCCGCCTCGCGTGAAAGTCCACAAAATCTGAACGTCCACAAATGATTCCATATATACGAATTTGCGAGTCTCTTAAATAGGGTTTATCCACTCTATCAAAACAAAGTGAAATTTCCAAACAATGCGGTTTATTTAAGTTAACCCTTTACCAAACACGAAAGGAAGACAACACCTGTAAAGAAAATTCACGAACAAGAAATTTTGTTCACTTCTTGCATCAAAGGCATAGCTTATAACCCCTCATTGGAACGAGCTCGGTAAGCTCGTTCCAATAAGGGGTCATAAGCTATGTTTTTGAGACAAAAAATGAAAAAAAACAAGAGGACCCAAGGGGCCTTAATTGCTTACCTGACAAGTTGTTCAAAGAAGTATTTTGGATCACATCACATTCAGCTTATCATGGCCCATCAACACTTCAGAGGAATGAAGTCATGAAATTATTATAGGGGTCTTTTTTTACATAAATTCACTCCAATTGCTTCAAAACGCATTTTGTAGCAATTTTATTTCTCCGCTTAATTGAACCCAGGGGGTGGGGAGTGGGGTTGGTGGTCATAGGGGTATTTTTGAGGGCGGGGGTGCATAAAATCACTCTAAATCTTTCAAAATATATTTTGCAGCCAAACATTTTGCTACATCTAACTGCCCCCCCCCCCCCCTTCCCCGTGCCAATGATGGGGTCACATGATATGGTTTTGTAGAATGTTTTTGAAAAATTGGGGTAAAAAATATTTAAAGTAACAAATTTAGGTACAGTGTTTATTAAGTAAAGGGTTGATAAGATTCTCAAAATGCTGACTCAAAAGACGTATTGGTTCATCTACCCATTTCCTGACACTTAAATAAAAGATTCACTGCGACAAGTCGTCATGCATGAGGATATCAAAATCCAGACTGATCAAAAGTCCTGGAAGCTCATATTTGGGCTTTATTCCAAAATGCAGGTACCGTCTAGTAAAGGTTTCATATTCAATGGATATGCTTCATATTATCTTTGAAGTGAAATTATTTAGTCTACGCGGATTTGTCTGGTTACAGTTTATGGGAGAGTGCCTTGCCTTTATGCACTGTCCCATAAATTGCGGCAAGGCAAAGACATATGAACAAATTTTGATGACCAACAATAATGTAGCACACTACCAGTTAATCTCGTCTTATGTGTTGGGAATAGAAAAAAAAAACACATTTACCAAGTGTGGAGGGGGGGGGGGGCACATCCCCACGTCTCTCAAGCGTACTTCTTGAATTACTGATTTATTTGTGTTTAAGGTCACATACTTATGCACAACAGCTAATCGTGACCGTGACAGTTTTACGGTGGAGGAAGCCGGATTACCCGGAGAGAACCACCGAGTAGCAACGAGCAACTGTCAGCTCCTCAACGTTCTGTTCAAGCAGGGTTACTGCGGTTGAAGACTTGTCTTAGTACACGGCGTCATCGTGCCCCCATGTAGGCAACCGGGATATCAACCGGGATAAAGTGCCTTGCCCAAGGACACAACGCGGGTCGTCCCGGCCGGGGGTCGAACTCGGGACCTCTAGCACAGAAATCCAACAGTCTACCACTGAGCCACCGCGCCCGCCTGAATTACTGATATCGTCAAGAGATAACTGCACTCACACACCATTCCCACGCCTCTCAAGCGTACCTCTTGAATTACAGATACCTTCAAGAGATAACAGCACTCACACACCATCTCCGCGTCTCTCAAGCGTACCTCTTGAATTACTGATACTTTCAAGAGAAAACTGCACTCACCTATGTTAATTAGCATTTCCGATGCACACAACTCCAGCGTCCCAAATACAAGACAGAGAATTAAAAGGCCCATGCATTCTCGTTGGGTCTCACCGATATCCATGACACACTTAAGAAAACGTCAGGTTAGCTCAAAAGTTTACAGATCTTTATCCAGCTCAAAGGTAGGTGTATGTCGTGAAGCCCGTCTCAACAATTTTTACACGCGTTTTTAATCTCGAGAGGAATCGATATGATTACAGTTTGGAATAAAATTCGCACAGTTGTCCAGTAAGTCTATGTCTCGTCAATATGAAAAAAAACCTCGTGTCAAATATCGACAGAATAAAAATGCGAATAAAACAAAAGAATACGAGAAGTAGATGTATGTTTGTAAGGGTAGCGTTTTACTTCCTGCATTGCAACTAAAACTGGAAGAAAACACCCGATTAACCGCCTAAAGCCTCCGAAAATCACCCAAGACGCCGTAACGTAATGAAAGAAACCCCATTTTTCTATGGAAAACTTCTGCGTATACCGAGTTGTTACAATTGGATTGAATTATTATTGTTGCCAGACTTTTACCCACGCTCATGCACAAATGATCTCAGCAATCAGGGGCGGACCCCAGATGAAGAGAGAGAGAGAGAGAGAGAGAGAGAGAGAGAGAGAGAGAGAGAGAGAGAGAGAGATTTTATCGTTACCGATACCTTTTTAAAAACACCACCTCCAGAAAACTGGACTGGGCGGAGTACCCCACATCTCAAATACAGTCACCCAAGACTTGTGCATTTGTCTTTTGGGTTCCCACTATTACAATCTTATTAGGAATTAGCAGGAGGGGGGTGCACAACCTCTTTACAGGGCTAACCTTACGTATTACGTTTCTTTGAAGAGAGAAGCTGACAGAAAATGTGTTGATAGTTGATTCAAATCTGACGTTAAAAAAGTAAAAAGCGCCTTGATATTCATGCTGTTGTAATGTTTTTCGTCATGGAATATTAAATTTATAGAATGTGACCTGAACAGTTCTTCTGAAGCACGTGGTATGTGGCGGCGCGAGGATTTCGGGGGGGGGGGGGGGTAGGGTATCTTCCGACAATTTCACAATGGAGGCAGTTTCCCAGAGAGAAAGGGGAGGGGATAGACCTCGACGGTGGGCGGGGGGGGGGGAGGGGGCTGTCGCCACTGCTGACCTCCAGCCCTGGGTATGGACAGATTTGGGCCCAAAATGATGATAAATACGCATACCGCATACATATCCCGATGAGTATAGCAAGATGGAGGACAGAATATAAAACAAATCTACATCAGGGTTATATATAATCCCATTCGTTGGTACCACAAGACCATCCATTTGGGACAGTTTTTTTACCGCCGAAAGGACTATGCATTCCTGAAACATGGCTGGCACCGGTAGCATGGACATGAGTATTTAGCCAGAACAAAACGCATGGCATCTCTGGAGTGCAATAAAACGCTATCTAAATTGCTTTAGCGCCCTGTTGCACTCAAGGGGTGATATGTGCATTCTGAACAGAGTTCTGAAAACGACTCGGCGGCAAAATTACTGAGAATTATGTTTCCACTCTAAACATTGTTCAACGCATTTATGGATCAGAATGTGTCAAAACAGATGAAAAGTTTAGGCTGATGGCCATCAAATGTCTTGAAAGACGAGAAACAGGTACCGCACAACAAAACTAACTACGGCTGGACAGGCAGCTCAACCCTGTTAATTGAATAGCCACTTTGCCAATGAAAATCATTCAATTAACAGGATTATTCAATTAAAAGGGATTATGTCACTTTCCTGTATTCTACAGAGAAACTTAGCATTTATTCTATTATCTCTTGTTTGACAGAGCTCTATGAGCTCTGTCAAACAATATATAATAGATTAAATGCCTGTATTGGATGTACTGAGGCCAAATAGGTCTATAAACAAAGGAAAACTGGGAAGAGTCGGGGTAATTTCTCGACAGGTTACAATTTTTTTTTATTCAATTAACAGGAGTTTACTCTACATGTATAACCTATATTCAATTAACAGGGCAAATTTGTACTGGAGGTATGGTAAATGGTTTTGTGTTGGGAAATTATATTTAATTAACAGGGTTATTCAGTTAAGAGATATCCAATTAAGTGGGCTCCACTGTAACATCGACAGCTTGAGACATTCTGAAAGGACATTTGATGAAAAGGAACTGAAAATAAGTGGTCTTTCCATCTCCACTCAATTATTGAACTAATAAACATTTTGCTGACGTTCACTGCATCGAAAAACAGGTTCATACAGTACACTGGTCGATAACAAAACCTCTTGCTCTGTTAATTGTTTTATCCACTAAAGAACGTAATCCTTATTATGCAGACACAAAATCATTAAAAATACTTTAAGCAGTGTCGCAGATACTCGATAAATGAGAGGGATGCCACCACCAAGGACTGTGTCCAGAATTCATAATTCAGTCGGATGTGTCTTGATTTCGTTGCTGTTGGTTAATACAATAAAATAATAAACTAACTGTGATCTTTATAAAAAAAGTACCTTGACAAACCCTGGTATTGTTCACAGGCAGACTGGCCATATGGTTCACCGAGAAAATTCCCGTTGGGCCCCCGTATTGGGGCACCAAAATTGATGCTACCCAACAGGTGTAAAAATGACCATTTATTTATTTATTTATTGGTGTTTAAGGTCACATACTTATGCACAATGGCTAATCATTACCGTGACAGTTTTACGGGTGCAGGAAGCCGGAGTACCCGGAGAGAACCACCGAGCTACGACGAGCAGCTACCAGCTTCCCAACATCGTAACTCTGCACTGCAGCACAGGTAGGGTTAGACTGGTTGAAGACATGCGCCCCATCGACGTGCAGTACGCCTTAGTACATGGCGTCATCGTGCCCCCATGTGGACACTCGGGGTTAAGTGCCTTACCCAAGGATACAACGCGGGAGTCCGAATCGATCGCTCAGACGGTCACCCATCCGAGGACTAACCGGGCTCGACGTTGCTTAACTTCGGTGATCTGACGAGAAAATGTCACTGCAACGCCACCGCGCCCCTTTAAAAATGACCAATAGGCGAAATGGATCTGATTGCATGGACTGCCAGTATAACGAAATGCTCTCTATGTGGACTGCCATTGGCAGTCCACATAGAGACATTTCGATATACCCGCAGTGTAGTCTGCATTTGATCGCTCAGGTGCAAGTAAACAGCATTCTGTCAGTTTGAAAAATCAAAATTTTCTCCCATTGGGTCGAACACTCGTCTACTCGATGGGTCCAAGCACCCATCCCTTCCACCATTTTTCCGAATGAGCGACGAAGATGTAAATATGCCAAATAAATGGTCAGTATGTGGCATGCAATGGATCGCTCAGGTCCAGGACAGCAGCGTTCTTTCAGGTAGAAAAATCAAAATTTTCTCCGGGTCCGAACCCCCCCCCCCCCCCCCCCCCTTCCCAGTAATTTTTCTTTTTCTTGACACAGTCTGCCTCTGGTACTGTCTAGAGACGCTGTCCGGACCGGACCGCCAGTGGTGGCTCGGTCCAGGGGAGAGGCGGTCCAGTCCGGTCCGGTCCAACCCTAGGTGGTCCGATATTCTTTAAGGACGGGTTCCGGACCGGTCCAATCATTATAAAATACTTCAAATGAAGCGGAATGTGTTACAATCTTACTTTTGGTAATACAAATTAAGATTTTAACACATTTGAAGATATTTTATAATGATTGAATTGGTATACGCGTTTGTGTTAAAGAAAGCACCAAGTTACTGCCATCTGACGGGCAAACCTGGTAACTCTGGTCATGTTATATAATACATTGTATGCACATTGTAGACATGTGTAGTGTATTTTGAAATGTTTTCTCATATCCATCATTATAGAGAAGTTAGAGAACGAATAAACGTGCTTACAACTTGTTACTGTGACTCACTGTGGAGTCTGTAGTTCACGTTTCCCACTATCCTGCACATGCCGTATGTCATATAGCATGTGGAGGATAGCGAAAACGTGAACTACAGACTAAATGTTATTGGTGCTGAAAGACTTGGAGGATTTGCACTATCTATCTTTAAGTTCTTAATCCAATCATATATACTCGCCCAAAAAAGAAAGTGTGCATTGCAGAAATTGATCAAACTCCAAAAAAAATAATTTCGTAGGTGTAAAGAGTGTTAACCTGTTCATGAATATAAGTTATATTGAACACAAAAACAGTTTTCCCCATTAAAATTGCATTAACGTTAAATGACGTGCTGCACGTATGTGAAAAGGCATGTCTTACACGTGGAGAGTCTGAAAATTCATGCAGCAGTGTGAATCCTTGGGTATTTAAACACTAAAGTAAGGCCTTCCTATCGTTCACATTGAAACTTGCGCTGCTGTTAAAACGACTCCACATTAGCAAGCCAAGATTGACAATGAATCAACGTCTCCTTGCCCTGGGTATGATTAGAGCTGGCAGAACACACAGAGAGGTTGCCCAGCATTTGAACTGCCACCGTAACACTGTAGACAGGCTAGTCCATCGACATGCACAACATGATGACGTTCGAGACCGACCCCGCTCCGGGAGACCCCGAGTTACCACCCCTGCACCAGATCGGTATATCCGTGTCGTCCATCTCCGGAACAGGCAACAAACGGCAACGACGACAGCCAGGAACATCCCTAACCTGCGACGGACACATCCTCAAACAGTAATCAACCGGCTGAGAGAATACGGCTTACGTCCTCGAAGACCTGCAATTCGTCCGATTTTGACGTTACGTCATCGTCGTGCTCGACTGCAGTGGTGTAGACAATATCTCAGGCATCCCTTACACTGGTGGCGACGTGTTTTATTCACAGATGAATGTCGTTTCCATCTTTCGTCATCAGATTGCCGCCAGAGAGTGTACAGACGTCGAAACGAACGCTACGCAGATCCATGTGTCGTGGAGCGAAACTGTTATGGGGGAGGGTCTCTCATGGTGTGGGGTGGCATCACTGCCCGTAACAGAACTGAGCTGGTCATTATTGATGGCAATCTCAATGCAGCCAGATATCGTGATGAAGTGCTTACACCTGTTGTTGTCCCATTTCTGCAACGTCACGGCCCCGGCGTCATTCTACAGCAGGAGAACGCCCGACCTCACGCAGCTCGTGTTGTTCAACAGTATCTGCAGCAACAACAAGTGGATGTTCTTCCCTGGCCCGCAAATTCGCCCGATATCTCACCCATTGAGCACGTATGGGACGAAATGAAACGTCAGCTACGCCGGCTTCCCCGTGCACCGTCAACGCTTGTGGAACTCCAAAGACAGCTTATCAGAATATGGAACAACATCCCACAACACTTCCATGCTAACTTGTTCGCTTCCATGAGGCGTAGATGCACATCAGTAGTCGATGCAGACGGGGGTCATACCAGATATTGAGTGTGTGACTTTTGTGTTTGACCCTTAGTGTCTTTGACTCTCCATGGCACCAAGCGTATTCGTCGTAGCGTAATGAAATCTCTCGTGTTGATCACAAATTGATTCATCTGTGATTGAATAAAATTTCCATGAATGAAAATGATATATATCTTTTTTTTAGTGTTATTTTTTAGCATGCACACTTTCTTTTTTGGGCGAGTATACTACAATTATGATGGATTCGGATGCTGATCCAGTTGAGGATGTCTTTTTGACACAGTTCAACGTGGACGTGTGTCTTTTGGCTGGAGGTTCAATCACTGTGTTGAAAATATCTTTATGGTGCCTCGTAAACAATTTTTTTTTAAAGTTGGACTGCCACCACCACCTTTCTTTATTTTTTCCTCACATTTTACACATCTAAAAACACCAGCTGCATCCTTCTTTTCTGAATATAGGTACCCATATATTGGGAAAAAAAATTGGCAGGTGCGAGTCCCGTGGTGTCCTGTGTTTTGGTATCGTTTCTGTACTTGTCGCTGTATTAGAATTACTGGGCGATTCACTAATTTCACTAGATTGAGTATCATTCGACTCTCTAGAAGGCTTCATTATTATTTTTAATTTTAACAACTCGTCCCCTGAGTTCCAAAGTGTTCTATGTGCCAGTAGGCACATAGAACACATTGGAACTCAGGGGACGAACTGGTTATGCTATATAATATAAACAAACGGCCGATAGATAGAGTTACAAAATTACAAATGGTTTATTTGGAACCATCTGGCATCTGCCAACGGCTCAATACTCAAGTCAGCGAGCGTTTGCCATGTGACATCGTCGTGATTGAATATTGTTAGTTTGTTAATAAACCAAGCGAGTTCCAATCAGGGACATTCTCTGAAGTCGGTGGAATCAAAAGACAGAGGCGGTACTCGGTAGTCACTGTTGTTATGAGATCTCACACAGATGACCAGACATTTGCGACACGGTGTGTTGAGTCTATTGACTGGTGATTGGAGCTTCCGATTCCCGTACCAGATAACCACAGTGCTAGATCTAGACATACATCTATGTATAACAGTCTGCGAGACGGTCCAGTACCGGACCGCCATGTGTGGACCGGGCAAATGACGGCGGTGCGGCCCGCCCCTGGACCGTGGACCGTACCGGTTTTTTGCGATCCGGTCAGCATCCCCAGTATTACCCCCCCCCCCCCCCCCTAAACACTATAGTGAACCATGGCTTTGGAAACATAGCATGGTGTTCAATCATGCAGGACAGTGCGTCGCGAAGATGTCCGATTGGTGGTGTAAACACAATTTGTCACGACTGAAGACGTATTACAAATAAGGGGCACGTCGTTTTACCCAAATGAAAACAAATGAAATCAAATGAAAGTAACTAAATCACAAAACTAACCAAATGAAACTAGATAATATTCCTCTATTCAATTTAAAAGTACGAGCCAAAAAAAAATCGATTGCAATTGCCGCATGGCGAAATAAGTTGAAGTTTATAAAACAGCGGACAATGGCACGACTGGTGTGAGTCGGTTATATGCAAAATTGCTTCCGGTCTCAGGCTATAGATCAAATCGTATAGGCTGGTTACCAAAAAACAGAATTCTAAACGACAATGTCACCAGGCTACGTTTCTGCCTTTTTTCAAGGCAAAACATAGCGAAGAAAGAGTGTACCACAAAACGATTTTTTTCCTAAATGTGCCTTTATTGTGAATTGTCAATTTAAAAGCAGAAACATCGATAGTGCATGAACATACAAGTAATAAATAACAACCACGGAGGTTCAATTCTCGTCGCACCTTCTATTTATAAAACTCCTACAACTTTTTCTTAAGTCTGTTTTGTGGCAATTTTTTGTAAAAAGGTTTTAATATGTAAGAGGAATATTATATGGTATCATTTGGTTGGTTTTGTGTTTTAATTACTTCCATTTGATTTCATTTGTTTTCATTTGGGTAAAACGACGTGCCGCACTAGAGACTCTCGCTTAGATGAGCATGCCGCGGTGTGGTCACTGTCCTATTTCTTATACTTCAATCATCTTCCAACCCAAAGGCCAGCCTTTGGGTTGGAGATGGTTGAAGTAGAAGAAACGGAAAGAAGCGACTAAAGATAGAATTCTTTCTCCAAATGTTGTTTGGATTTGCACAGAATATATTACATGAATTTCTGTATATTGACACCTATGTTTGCGCCCATTTAACTCAGCCTCTAACCGCGCAACATATCTGAGGAAAAAAGTGGAGGGGCACGTATCCCCTGTGCCCCAACCCTGGTTCCACCGCCTCTATGTCCTTGTTCAGCACAGGCGAGCGTGGGGAGAAAGTACTCTCTTGGTGTGCTAGAAATGTAATAAAAATGAAGTAGGAAAATATTTTACCGCTCACCCCACCCCATAGTCTGTCTATGGTCTGCACGGTGACAAGCATGAGACAGTACAAGGCCTGGGTGATTCCCAAACTATAAAAATAACTCGGACGCTATCTTGTTTTTTTTTCCTGAAAATAATTGTCTTCATTTCTTTTCCAGCGTTTGGAAATTAGTGAGAAAGTTAAGTTTGGAGATTCTGCAAAAGGTAAGCGTGCAAAAAGTGTTGTTTTGTTGTCTTTTCTTGGTGAAATGTTCTGTCAGTTTTGTGCTTGTCATCCCAAATTTAGTACCCGCACAGCATAATTATTTATTTTAACAAGTAGTAGAGAGTCATTACTTTGACAAACATTTTGTATTTCTTTGCAGGTATGCGAAACAGTATATATCACACTTAGGTTTTAGTAGGTTTTCAGTGATCATTCAAGCTTAGAAACCATTTCTTTTAACCCTTTGCCAAAAGCAGACGATAGCAAAATTTATTACCGTACGTTAAATATCATTTTTTCAAATTTTTAAAACAAAATTCAAGAAAACTGTATCATGTGACCCATCATTGGAGCGAGCTCGACGAGCTCGTTCCAGTGAGGGGTCACATGATACGGTTTTGTTAACCCTTTACCTAACGTAACGGCCAAAACCGGCCAGCGCTATTCTCAAAAATCACCTATTAATTTTCATTATTTTTTTCATCTTTTGTCTCAAAAACATAGGTTATGACCCCTCGTTGGAACGAGCTCGTCGAGCTCGTTCCAACGAGGGGTCATAACCTATGTTTTTGAGACAAAAAATGAAAAAAAATTAGTTATTCAAGAATTATTTTTGCAAGTGTCGTCTGCTTTTCATGTTAGGTAAAGGGTTAAAGGTTTTGGAATTTTTTTTCAACAGCAAAATTTGCATATTTCGCAGACGGATGTGTGTGATTTGTTAGGTAAAGGGTTAAGTCTCCCTGTTGCCAGTGAGAGATCAAGAATAGTACATGGCAGTCAATCAAATTCAGCTGGTCACTTTTTCTTCCTATAGATTCCAAGGGTGCATTTTAACCCTTTGAACTCTGGTGGTATCTCCCATGTAAGCTGAATTGTACCATCCAAGTGGGTAAACTTAGTAGGAGCGCCGGTGTAGTCGTATCGTGAGTCTTTCCATTATTTGGTGGAGGTGGCGAGCGTAATTCTGGGAGTATGTCCTTGAAGAAGTTGGAGGGCTACTGTGGTGACCTGGGGAAACCCTTCATCGACCACTGGGATACGTTCTGGGCTAAAGAAAGTTTGTACGGATGGGGCGGATTACATTTAGCAGGATGGGGGCGAAAGTGTTGTGAGAGAAAAGGTAGATAGGTCGAGAAGTTTTTTTGAGAGGTGGTGAGACCAGAGGACAGAAACGGAGGGACATTAAGTAGGAAGATCACGAGAAGAGAGAGAAAGAGAGAGAGAGAGAGAGAGAGAGAGAGAGAGAGAGAGAGAGAGAATGACAGCCCATTAAGTAATAGCACCCGCAGTTGGAGACCCCGGGAAATGTAATAACCTAAAAGTGGGATTAACAACATCCAGGGTATCCACAGAAAAGTCAATGAGATAGCTATAATGATCGAGGAGGTAATAAGATGTTATGTTATGGGCCTAACCGAGACATGGCTAAGACAGGGCTAGGCCGCATGCCGAGGAGGGGGTGGATTGCTGTAGTGCAGATCGAAAATTAAAAAAAAAACACGAGGATGGGTAGGCATGTATATTAAATAGTTTAATTTTAAGAGGTCACTGTGCACAAATTTATGACGGGTAATACCAAATGACGCAATTCCTCAGAAGTCACGGTATTCACCGCCAGATGGGTTGTACCCATCCCCTGGCACCATGACTGATATTGTGCTAAATTTTTAACAGAATTCAACTTTGAAAACTGATGAAGCTTAGTTCCTCGCAACAACACCCCCACATTGGTTGGATCACTCAAATTTGACTACGCAACTCCAATTTTGCGCAGGTTCAACAGTTCGAATATCGTTCCATCGCAAGGGCTGAAAATAAGTGTTTGGAGTTAGTATTATGCAGACCTGGCATTCTAGAAAATCAAGGAGTGCAAAACAGTTGCACTCATCAGATTGCTTGGGAGTGCATTTGCACCTGAAGTTTTCAATCAAACACTTGTATGCTATTTTGGTTATATTCACTTCAAGGTATTAATATTGTGACTGAAAAATTGAACTACATTCAGCTGCATAGTGAAAAAAAATGGCACACACATCTTCTCATTATTCAAAATGTTGCTTTCAATTCTTATGTGACTGTCTTCTATACTCAAAATGTATCGAAATGGTACACAGAATGGGTCATGAATTATTGCGAATCAATGCAACATTGACAAATCGTCCCCTGAGTTCCAATGTGTTCTCTGTGCCAGTAGGCACAGAGAACACATTGGAACTCGGGGGAGGAAATGATAATAGATTTTAAAGGCAGTCCCAAACAGGACTGGCATTCCAGAAAATCAAGGGGAGCAAAAAATTGCCCTCCTCAATTTTTTCTAGGCGTGCAGTAGGCGTGCAGCACTCCTTAAGAATGCCAGGCCTGATTATGCATTGTTCTTCTGTTATCCACATTCTCTGTCTGTATCTGTAATCATTAAACATGGCGTTACAAAACCTGTTTACTGTTGCGTTTCTTCATTTGTGCGCTGCTCAGCAGGATATCCCCAAGATGTTTCTGTTACAACGTTCAACGAGGACAGTGTGGCATTTTATGATGGTGCTGTTAGCAGAACTACTATCCTACTTTAAATAGGTACACAGGTGTTGCCACTGGGGTCGAACACATTGCAACTAAATTGCTCTACTGGAAAGACTGACAGCATACTTTTGTATACTACTCCAAGTTTGCTAAGCACCAAGTACATCCAACTACCTGTTTTACATTTTAGTTGAAATATTGTAATGAAAAGTGTATATATTTTTTTTAAGTACAGAAATTAAGATTTTATTTGTGTTTGACATTATTTTTTAGCTTTTGAATACGATAACCATGGAAAATGGATAGTATTGGTAAAAGGGAAAAATTTTTAATTTGCCAAAAAGTTGACGGAGCGAACTGGTGTGGCTGGCTTCAGTATCGCGTATGAGTCCCATTACTGTTAATTACAGCTTGACAACGCCTCCTCGTGCTCCCAATCAGGTTCCTGTGGTCCTTTGTGGGATGTTGCTCCATTCTTAGACCAGCATGGCACCAAGCTCCTGGACACTTCTTGGCTGGGCTGGACGAGCTGAAATTGCAAGCTGCAACTCATTCCAGACATGTTCGATTGGAGTGAAGTCAGGGGATCTTGCTGGTCAGTCCATAGCTCAATCCCCTCCCTCTGTCGGTACTCCCCGACAGCATGGGCAACATGAGGACGGGCATTATCGTCCATCAGAATGAATCTATCACCCACTGCACCTGCATACAATCTGACGTGGACATCCAGGATCTTATCAAAAAACCGCTGTGTAGTCAATGTACCACGTGCAAGGACACAGAGCTCTGTACGTCCACCCCTGCTGATGCCGCCCCAGACCACGACTGACCCTCCATCACAGCGGTCATGCTCAGCAATGTTAGCTGCATGGAATCGCTCTCCTGGTCTTCTCCATACCCTAGACCGCCTATCTGTGTGGTCTAGGCAGTACCTTGACTCATCTGTAAAAAGGACAGGTCACCAATCTTCCCTGATCGATACAACGTGGTCCATGGCCCATTCATATCGTGCCTGACGGTGGTTCTGGGACAGCGGAATGCGAATACATGGTCTTCTCGATCGGAGACCACCTTCGTGCAACCTTGCCCGGATAGTCTGCGTCGAAACATTTACCCCGATGCATTCTGAAAGTCACTGCGAAGCTGGGTTGCTATGGTAAAGCGGATCCTACGGGTCTGAATGATCAAAAACCGGTCTTCAGCTGCAGATGTTGTCCTGTCTCTGCCATCACCATGCCGTCTTACTGGTGTGCCATACTGCTGAAATCTTGCCCAGGCTCTGGTAATCACCGTATGGTGCACACCAAGGGCTTCACCAACCTGACGATGGGTAGCCCTTTGCTCCACCATCCGTACATTTCTGCTTCAGACAAATGTTTTCTTACATTTGCATTTGCCATATTCAATCATTAAATCACAAGGGTTTGTGTTGAAGTGAAGATTGAATACCCTACACATGTCATGTACATGTAGACTGTTCACGAAAACATCATGAAAATCAAGGGGTACATGCTTTCCATGACTGTCACGAAACGTCTGCCTGTCAAGAGAGCTAATGTAAACACTGGGGACCATCTCAATACATTCCTCAATCATATCCACCAAAAATATCGCAAATATGTCACAAGCACATTTCACAATGATGTGTCAAATATTTGGTGCTTAGCAAACTTTGAGTAGGATAGTTTCAGTACGAGGAATGTTATGATTCTCCAACTTAACTGGTGAAATGGAATGGTCTTATATAGAAATGACAAAATGATTTGAGTCACGCCAACTCTGTTTTTTAATTTTATATAATTATAACACTTTGGCTGGCGACTGATTTGTCGCAGTTCTCGGCGAGAAGGCTTTGGTTATCCTTGTACTCCCAACTGCCTCACTTTTCCCACGCTTTTTCTCTCCTCCCAACCTCGGAGACGAACTGCTTGATGACATCCCTTGCCCCATTTTTCCCAATCTCTCCGATCAGCATATTAACCCTCTCCTTTGAGTCTCTCACTAACAACATGTCCTTCATTCTCCCATCCCACTTCCCCATTATACTCCCAGTGAATCTTATTCTTTTAGACTGGTATTTTGGGCATTCTAGAAGAAGTGTTCCAGGGTCTCCAACACGCCCTAATTACACATCTGACACTCATTTTCACTGTTTTTCCCAATTTTCCCCCTCAGCTCCAGGTACCGCGACCTCAGCTTGAACAACAGTGACCCCCAACAGGTGCCATCAATTATAACCATTACATGCCAAGACAGGAAACTATTCGGATCCTATTCATGACACGCTCTTCCATTTTTCATCTCAGTGATCTGCCGATAGCAGGGTCTGTCATCTTATTTCCTTTCTCAGTGTGGGAAAAACAGATTCTCCTTCAACATTTACACGTTGAACAGTTGAGCAGATCATATCTAGTCATACTTCTATTCATTTTAAATACTCTAAAGGCAGTTGGGTTCAAAATCAGCCCAAATCGACAGAGTGGAGTGAATATGAACCCAACTGGGTTCATATTCACTCAACCCTGTTGATTCGGGCTGATTTTAATTCCATACAGTAACATAGTGGGATAATATATTATTGTTGCCGTTTATTTCTTGATTTCATCATGAATTGTTCCCCAAAACCGTTATGGCACATTATTGCTTGAAATGGCTTGCCACCTTCAACAAACTCCTCATTTTAGTGCAATCTCATGAAGCATTTATGGCGTCCCCTGTAGTTCCCCACAACACTGGAAGGGTGCTAATGTCACTGCTGAGCAATAGAGCTGTCTCATTATCTGTAAATGTTTTTTTTTTTTTTTTTTTTAAAGCCTATCGGGAAATAAACTATGAGCACTGAAAAATGGGAAGTGGACCACCATCCCGGACCCGTATCTGGATTTTTTTCTGCATTTATACCCATGTTACCCATTTTGAGGACTTTCACCTCAAGTATTGGAGACTCAAATCCTATTTGGCAAATAAAAAAAGTATATTTGCCAAAGTAAACAAACACTGCTTCATTTCCCTAGCTTACCATGGGGGAAAAATTGTTTAAAGAAGGTTTTAATTAGCATCCATGACTAGTTAACACTACAGATCAATGCAGTCATGTAATTATTATAACAATATTGTCTGTGTCAGATTATGTTTTCTAGTATGGAGGTAGAACCACAGAAATAATGCCCAGATTTCCAGTAATTCTCATAGGAACTTAACTTGAACAAACCTAAATCTGACTTCCCCACCAATATCAATAAGGAGCCCAAATATTAACCCAGGAACTTGATTTGAAAAACTTGAATATGACTTCCCTAAGGATGCTTCAGTAGAATTCTCTTAATTGGATATCCATTTTGCTAGTGGAAATTATTCAATTAACAGGAGAATACAATTAACAGGGATTTGGTCAGTTTCCTGTGTACTGGAGGTAAACTGCGCATTTATTCTATTATATCTTGTTTGACAGAGCTCATAGAGCTCTGTCAAACAAGATATAATAGAATAAATGTCTGTATTGAATGCAGTGAGGCCAAAAAGTTTGATAAATAAGGGGAATTTGGAGCGTGTCACAGTAACTTTTCCGACATATTACAAAAATTTATATACAATTAACAGGAGCTTACTCTACAACCCATATACAATTAACAGATCAAACTTGTACTGAAGGTATGGTAAATGGATTTGTTTTTGAAAATGATATTCAATTAACAGGGATATACAATTAAGAGATATCCAATTAAGTGGGCTCCACTGCCACTGTATATACCAAATGAAATTAAATGACTCTTTATTTTGCAGTACACTATTACGTGATCAGTTCATCACAAGAATTAAGTATTATACAAGGTAATAGTCTACTGCATGGAAAGGCTGTCTTCCTGTCGCTCCCATGTAAAAAAAAAAAACCCCAAAACCACACATTTGTTCTGACATCAGAGTTGGAAGTAGGGATGGTCAACCCTAATTTCTTTTTTTCCTGGTCGTGAGAGTAGCATGGGTTAATGACTAGAACTGTACGGTTGAGGTTGAAGATTGATGTGGAGAGATCGAGAAGGGTTCGATATGTAGTCAGGGCACTGTGGATTGGTGCAAGAAATGTTAGTCAAATATGAACTTAGTGCATTCTCTCTTGAAATATTGCCCCAATAAGCTGATCTCTTTCATTTATGCTCTATAAAATGTTGACGTAAAATCCGTTACAGGGTGCATTTCCCCCATGGAGTGTATTACAACCAAATGATTTGGCTAATCATAATCAAGCCACCATCCGTGGCGTGGTGGCTCAGTCGGTAGAGGTGCAGGCTGCAAGCCGAGAGGTCCTCGGTTCGAATCCCACCTGCGGCAACCGCGTTGTGTCCTTGGGCAAGACACTTCACCCCACTTGCCCACGTGGGGACACCGTGGCGCTGTGTACTAAGGCATACTGCACGTCGATGGTGCACTTGTCTTCAACCAATGCTAACCTTGCTTGTGTGGAGTTAGTATGTTGGGGAGCTGACAGTTGCTCGGTGGTTCTCTCCGGCTTCCTCCACCCGTAAAACTGTCACGGTCATGGTTAGCCATTGTGCAGAAATATGTGACCTTAAACACCAATAAATAAATAAATAAATAAATAATCAAGCCACCATCATTGTTTAAACTAAACTCCTGGAAAGATGTCATAAAATAATAGCATTTGAATGAATAATAATATTTCAAAAGGTTGAGTTGCTTCACAGTGTTGTTTAACCCTCTGCACATTGATGTCAAAATAACAAAATGTCAAGAGATAAAATTTTCTTATAATCTTCCTAGAAACTTAACCATTTCAGTCTTGTTTTACAGAGCTCAATGATGAGCTCTGTCAATCAAGACCGAAGTGTTTAAATTCAAATTTGCATTATGGGAAAAAGCTACTGTTTGGAATGTTGGTATTTTGACATCAGTGTGCAGCGGGTTAACCGTGTGTAGTGACAACAGCAGACAAACAATATGTTTTTTAAACGCGCTGCAATTACTGTTTCAAGACCATGACCCTGCTTGACTTAGTATTATCTGTTTTTCTTTCAAGTAAAAGTTCTCTGCAGATTTATTAATTTTGAGTTGTTTAACGCTTTACCCAACATATTTTTGTCTCAAAACCATAGGTTATGACCCCTCTTTGGAATGAGCTCAGGGAGCTCGTTCCAAAGAGGGGTCATAACCTATGTTTTTGAGACAAAAAATGAAAAAAATGAGTCATTCAAGAATTTTGTTTGCAAGTGTTGTCTGCTTTTCATGTCAGGTAAAGGGTTAACAATAACAGGCAAGTCAGATATATTTTAAACACCCTGATTCAATTTCAGTTTTCTTTTTAATGCTAACACAAACTGGAAATGAAATATTTTCTCTGAAAACAGTGTGCAATGTTATTTAGAGGGTGGTTTTGGGGAGTTCTGTAAGGTTCGGGGGTGGTGGGGGTTCTAGTATTTAGGAGGAAAGTACTAAATATCAGACATTCCCCCCCCCCCCCTCAGAGCTGCTCAGACGATGTTGACTTTAAGAGCTAACTCAATTCTATTCTGGTTTCAAAGCCTAAAACTTAGAGGAAATAGCCAAAACACTGCGTAAGCGTAATTTATAGGGGGTTCTAAGGAGTTTGGTGCAGATATGTGGGGGTCTGGTATTTAAGAGAACCTGGAGGTAGTGGATATCAATGTGTTGTTGTGGATAATATTGTGTCCTCTGGTCTCGGTGCTTGTGAATAGGAATTAACAATGAAAGTGTCCAAGTTACAATGAAATCCCTTCATAAATATGACGTGTAGACTGTGCTAAAGGTTTTCAGGCTTCGGGCCCCTGTAGCCGTCACAGTTGCCCAATCGCGTCCAAAAGGGGACGTTCTCATCTAGACATTATATGAAGTCAACCTACCAAGTGACAATGAAATCCCTTCATAAATATGACCTGTAGACTGTGCTCAAGGTTTTCGGGCTTTGGGCCCCTGTAGCCGTCACAGTTGACCAATCACAACCAAAAGGGGATGTCATCATCTAGGCATTATATGGAGTCAAACATACAAGTTACAAGGAAATCCTTCCATAAATACAACCTATAGACTATGCTAAAGGTTTTTGGGCTCAGGCAGCCATCAAGGTAAAATGATCGTGACCAAAAGGGGACGTTCTCATCTAGACATTATTTGGAGTCATCCTACCAAGTTACAATGAAATCCCTTCAAAAATGTGAACTGTAGACTGCGCTAAATGTTTTCGGGCTTCGGGCCCCTGTAGCCGTCACAGTTGCCCAATCACGTCCAAAAGGGGACGTTCTCATCCAGACATTATATGAAGTCAACCTACCAAGCTACAATGAAATCCCTCCATAAATATGTCCTGTAGACTGTGCTAAAGGTTTTCGGGTTTTGGGCTCGGGCAGTCGTCACAGTTGACAGATTGCGACCAAATGGGGAAGTTCTCATCTAGACATCATACAGAGTCATCCTACCAAGTTACAATGAAATCCCTCCATATTAAATATGACCTGCAGACTGTGCTAAAAGTTTTTGGGTTTCGGGCTTGGGCAGCCAGCACGGTTGACAGATCATGACCAAAAGGGGACGTACTCATCTAGGCATTATACAGAGGCATCCTACCATGTTACAATGAAATCCCTTCATAAATACAACCTGTAGACTGTGCTAATGGTTTTTGGGTTTTGGGCTTGGGCAAGCCATACATGACCCCAAACCTGCATATGAAATTTTGTGATGATCAGACAAGAACTACGGGGTGTAGCCTGTGGTAAAGGAAAATGTGAACAGGCTCACAGACTAACAGACTTCCGCACGCGTGATGGCAATAGCTTATCTCGACTTTGTCAAGTTAAGCTGAAAATAGAACTGAAGGGCCAATTAATATGGATTCTCCTTATCATTTTATGCTCATGGTATAATCAGGGTACGATTCATTGAAAAACTGAAAGTCCTTGATATTAAAAATTTGAATTCAAAGCTTTCTATGCCTTTGAATAAAACCTTAGCCAATGCCAGATTCTGACAAAGTTGAGCCACTCATATTGTCTGCAAAACAAAATTACTACTATAGAGGGTATTCCACAGTATTCCCAGATAATACAACATTAGCATCAACAGATCTATGACACGTTCCATGGATGTAACACAAGTACAGGCTTATGATCATTCGAAAACTGAATCAAATTTCAAATTGGTTCTGTGGAGAGCCGTGACTCTTGGACTTTATTTATTTATTTGTGTCTTAATGTCACACATTTTTACACAATGGCTAATTATGACTACAACACGGCGATATAGTCAAGTTTAGTCAATCGTTTAAACCCATGTAGCCCATTTTAGAGGACTTCCATCCCAAGCATTGGTGACTGGGTCCTATTTTAACAGTAAACAAGCACTGCTTCACTTCCTGGGGATTCCACAAGGATCCTCGAACCTGCAAACAATTTTTTCACTCTTCAGAGGAGGTTGGAAGCTATTTAATTACAAAACATGTTTTGAGACATTGCTGCAAAATGTTTTGAATTAGACAATTTTTCACTTTTTACCTCTAAAACCTATATGATCCCATGGGCAGAGGCTTGATACATACAGATTATCTTGATTATGTGCATGTCCTGCAATTTGTATCAGATTCGAGGTGGTGTCCAGAATGGGATCTCAACGAGCCGGGTTTGCCGGCAAGTTGTGATCCCAATTTTGGACACCACCGAGAATCTGACACAAATCACAGGACATGCACATTACCATGATAATTCATTTATCTAACAATTCTGTCACAAAAATTAAATCTTAACCCTTTACCCAACGTAACAGCGAAAAAACGGCCAATGCTATTCTCAAAAATTGTCAATTAATTTTCATTATTTTTTCTTTTTTGTCTCAAAAACATAGGTTATGACCCCTTGTTGGAATGAGCTCGTCGAGCTCGTTCCAATGAGTGGTCATAACCTATGTTTTTGAGACAAAAAATAAAAAAAATTAGTTATTCAAGAATTTTTGTTGCAAGTGTCGTCTGCTTTTCATGTTAGGTAAAGGATTAAATTACTTTTAAACATTTTTGGGACATAATGATCAGTCGATCACTGAAACGCACATAGAATGTATCCATGCGCCTGTTATGACAGTCCACAGCGCTACCGGAAAAGAGTCGTCTGTGTGATACGGAATCAGAATGAGTCATCTATATTTTACGGAATCGGAACACATTATGTGATACGTACTGTTTCTCGTAGTTTTCAGGCTAAAATCTATATGATTGTTAGATAAATGATACTATTTAGTGCAGAGAAAGTAGTTATTTTCGCAAGTATAGTCCTCCAGTCAAACCAGGTTAAGGGTTAATCTCACCTGCTCAAATGAGACCACAGTATGCTAAAGTGTACAACACATATATCGTATACTTGCCCTTCCCGCCAAGCTAAAAGAAAAAACAAACTAGAGGTATGGTAATTTGTTTGATGTTTGCAAATTATAAGCAATTAATGGGGTTATTCTTTTAACCCTGTACCCAACACAGATGATTACTATTTCATTATTTTTAAAAAAATTTTCCAAAAAAAAATTTGAACAAAACCATACCATGTAACCCCTCACTGGAATGAGCTCATTCCAATGAGGGGTCACATGATATGGTTCTGTTGAAACTTTTTGAAAAAGTAATTTTTTTTCCCCAGCTGCTCAATTTGTAAATTATGTGGGCAGATGAGTCCAATTTGTTAGTTAAAGGGTTAAGTATCCAATTCAGTTAGACCCACTGTGCTGTAATTCAGGACTTATGAGTTGAAGATTATCCCCCCCCCCCCACCCACCCCACCCACACACACACACACACTTCTCCCTAAACAAAGAATTCTGGAACACAGGTTTGAAAAGGACAAAATAAAAATGAAGGAAGGGCAGATTCACAAAAACGGATGTGATGGGTTACAATTTATTATTCAAACTAATACAGTGGAATCCTCTTAATTGGATATCCATTTTGCCAGTGAAAATTATTCAATTAACAGGAGAATACAATTAACAGGGATTTGGTCAGTTTCCTGTGTTCTGGAGGTGAAATGAGCATTTATTCTATTATATCTTGTTTGACAGATCTCAAAGAGCTCTGTCAAACAAGATATAATAGAATAAATGCCTTTATTGAATGTAGTGAGGCCAAAAAGGTTGATAAATAAGGGGAATTTGGAGCATGTCACAGTAACTTTTTCGACATATTACAAAAAATTATATATAATTAACAGGAGTTTACTCTACAACCCATAAGCAATTAACAGATCAAATTTGTACCGAAGGTATGGTAAATGGTTTTGTATTTGAAAATGATATTCAATTAACAGGGATATACAATTAAGAGATATCCAATTAAGTGGGCTCCACTGTATGACACAGAACATGTATTACAAAAAAAGCCAATCTCTAATAAAGATATAATATTAGATAAAACACATAGTAGAAAAATAATTCATTCAATATGAATAGAATCTTAATTATATAAATTTATATGAACAAAAAAAAAATGTTGTAATAACAATAAGAGTACTTTAAAATGAAATAGGAATGTATCAATTCACCCACAATTGGGATAAACAGAACTGGTATTTTCAGGAGAGCAATTTATTTGCTCACCCACTGCTGACCTTAAAAAAAAAATTAAGGAGGGTAAAAACTAGCCCTCCTGGCCTTAGAAAATAATGATTACCATAAGAGAGTATTCCTAAAATTCACATCTATTTAGATCTGTGCTATGTTAGTGGTCTCTGTAAGATGGTCACACTGCCCCTCGCACACCTCCGGGCCTTGTCGAGGCCCAGATGTGTGGGAGGAGCAGTGAAGCCGCCTCACAGAGACTACCTCGTTAGCAGCACCAAAAAAATGTACAAAGCCCACTAGACAGAATTCATAAATACTAAAACTTTCTTTTGCCACTTTTAGCTTTTGTAAGCTTGAGGAGAGCTAATCACACTGCAAGGCCATGAGAGGGGAGCGATTTTTAGCCCTCATGTATTTTTAAGAATGCCAGGCCTGGATAAATAAAAACAAAACAAATCAAATAAGATTTACGTCCAGACTACTTCAATATATGAAATTTATATTTTGGTATGATTGATACACAGACAGAAATTAACCCTTTACCTGATATAACTGTTCAAACTGGCCAGCTTTACCAGGGTTCTTGCAAGTAAGAACTGATAAAATTCAAGGCTATTCAAGGCCATTTCAAGATATATTTCAGCAGTGTTCAATGCCCTACAATAGCCAAATTCAAGGATTTTCAAAGCCCCATCTTCACCAGTTCTAATTAAGACCATCTGATCATTAACCTCTCCTCCCACTTCCCTACAAGGGAAGTGGGAGGAGAGGGTAATGACCGGGGGATCCTGGTTAGGACTATGACTTCATGAACTGATATATATAAAACTGCATTTTTATTTCATGTTTATTCAAGGATTTTCAAGGTCTCTTGACACATTTTCCAGGATTTCCAGCCTTGAATGATCCTCAGTTAAATTCAGCGCCATTCCTTGAATCCAAGGCCTTGCTGGAACCCTTTTTACACAAAAATTACAATTCAAATTCTATTATTTTTTCATTTTGTATCTCCAAAACATAGTTTAAGATCCCCCACTGGAACAAGCACTTTGAACATTTTCCAATAAGGGTCATAAGCCATGTATTTGAGATCCATTCACCTAACGTCATGCTGTTCCCCACCCCTGCAAGAATTGTATGGCACCAAAACTGCTTACTGTTAATATATCACAAAATGTAAGTGCAGATACTCATATAGTTACTGATAAAGATCAAGTTTTTAAAAGCTCCCCAAAACTAGAGAGTATGATAAATGGTTTGGTGTTTGCAAATTATAGGCAATTAACCCTTTATCAATGCCAACAATTTTCAAATTTCTTATTTTCATTATTTTTTCAAATTTTCAAAAAATTTCAACAAATCCATATCATGTGCCCCCCCTCATTGTTAAGCTCGTTCCAAGGAGGGGTCACATGATATGGTTTTTGATAAAAAAAAAAATTGAAAAATCTGAAAAAATACTATTTGAAATAATAAATTTTGATATCATCTGCTCCGGATAAATGGTTAATATGGAAAAGAGAGCTCTGTCAAATAAGATGTTATACATTAACCCTTTACCCAAAGCAGACGATATCAAAATTTATTATTTTAAATACAATTTTTTCAAATTTTTAAAAAAATTTCAACAAAACTATATCATTTGACCCCTTGTTGGAACGAGCTCGTTCCAACGAGGGGTCACATGATATGGTTTTGTTGAAATGTTTTGAAAAATAATATTTTTTCAACTACTGAATTTGCATATTTCGCGGGCGGATGCAGCCGATTCTTTGGGTAAAGGGTTAAAAGCTTGGTATTTAGTGGCAGTGCCAGGATTTCGATTTGAGGGGCCTATGTGAGATATGGGATCCAAGGTAGAGATGCTGAGGCACCCTCCCCCAGCTTGAGCTGGGGGAGGGTACAGGAGGGGTGTCTCCCTCCCATTGGTGGGGGTCAGGAAAATTTTCAGTTTTGGATGCCCTGGGAGTAATATCTGAGCATTTCTACAATGCATGTCAACATCGCCAGTAGAATGTTGTCAGCAGTCCAAGTTGTTTTTGGGACATTAAAATGTAGGTATATTAAGAAAATGCATGTTAGACACTGCAATAATGATTAATGGGACATGATGTGTATTGTTGTGTGCCATTTGCGGGTATGATATTGGGTGGGAAAACCACAGTCAGATAGCAATTTGAAGTTTGATTTATGGGGCCCCAAGGGAAAAGTGGGGGGGGGGGGGAGCAGCCTCCCAAGCCCCCTTATGGTGTCGCCACTGTGGTCATTCACAAACAATATATACAGTATAGTATAACATTATACACCTCAATCTAACTACTTAATTTCTGTCTTTATCATTCACACCATTTTATATATTTCATATACTTATGTTTGAAAAACAATTTTTGTTTCATTCAGGTTGTAGGTGTATGTATGGGGCTGCAAAGTTTTATTCACTCTAAACAAGCTATTAGTTGAAAGTAGAATATGTTTTCATTTTTGGAATTCACTGAAAAAAAAACAGTGAGAGGTCAAAAGCTGCGTTTGAATAGTACTGGCTGATTTTGGCCATTACTTTTGGTGAAGAGTGATACAGATGAGATTTACACTATGGCTGTACAGTGCACAGGATTAGTTCCTCAGTTAATAATGAACAATTTTTACAACCAGAATGTGTGACTAACCCTGTGCAATGCACAGGGTTAGTCACACTTTCTGGTTATTAAAAAGTTGGTAACTGCCATATCACAGGCTACATGAAAATATACACTGACTGAGGCTGTTAAAATGCTCAGGGTTAGTTGGTTACTTGTTGTTACATAGTGTGCAGGGTTCAAAGAACTATTGTAAGTAATTATACTGGATTGTGAAAATTGTTTTAAAGTGAATTCCAAAAATGAAAAAAATATATTCTATTTTCAATTAATAACTTGTTTGTATGGCTCTATTTTATCTAACTTCTGTGTTGAACACTATCATATTTTCTCTCCCACTAAACAATGTTTTGTTCATAAAACTGTTACAGATCAAGAGAGAAGTGTGTCAGCCAAGGCACGTACCGTCAATCTCTAGCACACAGAGCAACTGATTTACCAGAAGACTGAGAGATCCAGACCAACCAGGTTGGTTGGAAAATGGCCCTTATACCCCGACTTCTATACTACTCTCATGTTCTTTGAGATTTACCCACCTCGAATCTCACCCCAGATTCACCCCTCAGAGTGGTGGAAACAGCCACTGTGCTTAACCATTAACCACAGCACACAAAATGACATAAGCTGCTGAGGGCTGGTCAATGGCAACAATGTAATGGATTGAGTAGTGCAGGAGTCGAGGCTCAAACCATTGACCTCCAGCATACACAGTGACCGATTTATCACAAGACGATGTGATATGGACCAACCAGGCTGGTCAGTAAATGGCCCTTATTCCTCAACTGCTAAATTCAATATTTTGTAATGGACACTAGGAGTTTTTCACCTGTCAGTCACAATCTTATCAGCTTCATGTGTGGCACAGGCCTGAAAATAAGCAGTCTGACATTTGCAGAATGAGGTCCCCAGTGCAGGGTATCATCACTAAATTCACCCTCTGGGGACCTCATTTTGCAGTAGACGGTCTGCTTATTTTCTGGCTTGGTGTGGCATAGCATAAGGTGAGGCTTGTCCTACAGGTCAGGGTGACAAATGGCCATGGGCCCCTGACCTCATGAGGCCATCACAGTTTCACATGGGGCCCACAAGGTCTAAAGGGGCTCACAAGCTCACAGAAGAGAGGGGAAGCAAAAGAGAGAGAGGTTTGAATTCCTGTATCGTAAATTGTCAACTGGGATCTCTTTGTGTACACCTGGGGCCCCTGTCGAGTTCTGCAAAGCCCTCACATTGGTCCTTCAGACTAGAGTGAGGCCCTGCATGTGCATTTGAAGGATCCCTGGACAAAATAGACCACATACTGGGCCTCCCACAGTAGTCCACCACACTCGACAGTGGCCCAAAATAAGTGCATGATGTCCCCTCCCACCCCTTTTCATAATAAAAGTTTTGTGTGTCAATTCTGTCTAGAGATCTTTGTAAAATGCTGGTTTGAACACATGTTTGTATGACTTCAAGTCAAAGTCATGGAGAAGTGACATCAAATCACTATTTTTTCTACTTGTAATTCTTCAGTGCATTGACTCTCAGAGTCAATGATTTTGCTCCATTTCATATGCAATTTTCAAAAATTTATCAAAACCAAGGTTGGCCAGGTGCATCTTGGGGCCCTTAATGTGTTATGACAACAGGACCAACCACCATTGCATAGCCTACATGAATGGATAATAAACTAAATAATTTCTCTTTTAACTGGCTGAATGCTGGAAGCCCATATTTGGGATTTGCTGTACAGGCAGCCAACAATAGTGTAAAAACAGTGTCAAGATAAATGCATCCTATTAGCCAAGTCCCACCTTTTACAGAGCAATATGAAAGGGGCAGTTTGTGGCTGTATGGGCACTTTGGGATTAATGGACACCAACAGTATTTCGCTCATATATTATTTATTAACTTGCTAAGTTGGTTCACTGATTATTTATTCAATAGAAAACAACGTGTTTTAGTGAACCAATGTTACTCAGACTACGGAACTACTGAAACAGGTGTCCCACAGGGTTCAGTGCTTGGTCCCTTCCTGTTTTTGGTGTATATCAACGATATAGCAGACAATCTGGACTCTCTCGCAAGACTTTTTGCTGATGACACGTGCCCTAGCAAAAGCACATCTTCTGCAACTGAAGTAACTAAGGTCCTGAACCGAGATCTAAATCAGATAAGCCTTTGGGCTGATAACTGGCTTGTTAGGTTTAATCCCGATAAAACAAACCTGGTTAAATTTACCCTTCAGAGAAATGTTTCCTGTCCAGATATTGTGTTTTCGAACACTGTTCTGACATTTTCTGAAACACACAAACATTAGGGACTAACCTTACAGGGTAACCTGTCCTGAGATCACCATATCGACATTATCTGCAAAAGAGCGAGTGCTAGACTGTCATAGCTCAGAAAACTAAAATATACCTTTAACAGAAAAACACTAGAGTGCATGTATCAATCTTTCATCTTGCCTATTCTGGAATATGCAAGTCCAGTGTGGGGATGCGCAAGCGCATATCTGCTGAAACGTCTTGAAGACATTCATTACGATGCAGCTTGAATTGTCAGTGGGCTGACTAGGTCCGTTTCACGTCAAAATTTAGTGTTTGAACTTGGTTGGCAGAGTCTCGAAAGCAGACGATATGCCCAAAAGATGTGCCTATTTTATCAAATTGTAAGTGGCTCTGCTCCCGATTACCTTGTTGAACTGTTACCTCCGCGATTTAATGAAATTTCCCCATACAACCTCAGGGGGGCTTCAAATTTTGTACCCACTAGGACACAAACTGAACTTTTAAAGCGATCCTTCATCCCGTCTTGTGCTGATATCTGGAACATTCTACCCGAGTCAGTAAAGAATTCTACTTCAGTGCTCGAATTCAAAAAGAAGTTAGGACATTTTAATGTGGGTAGAAGAAAACTTAACATTCTTCACTGCATGATTCGAAGTGAATGTAGTGATATCAATGCACACATGTTCAAGAATCATATATCTAAAACATCTTCGTGCTCATGTGGGGAAACCGTTGAAGACTCTCATCACTTATTTATGACATGCCCTAAGTATAACATGATCAGAAATGAATTATTTGAGAGCATTTGACCGTGCCACATTACAGATACGTCCCAACAGTTGTATGGCATTGCCAGCCTGAGTAATGATGAAAACACATTTGTTCAAAAATGTCCAAAGTTTTATCTGCGATTCAAACTGTTTTTAAATTATCATATAAATATATAATTTTTGGTACTTCTCTATGTGGTTAAGGAACACTAAGCTAAGTCCAGCTCACGAAGCTCAACAGGCCTAGGTGGGTGTGGTCCTGTTTCTGCAGTCATGAACGTTATCCAAACTTCATCAGGGATAACTTGTGTTCTACCAATTGCGCTCCTTCCTGTCTTAAAAGGTGTCTAACCAGCTTCGATTTGAGCTGTTGCACTTTGCTCTCTGTCCGCTGACCTGTCTGAGCTGTAGTAGGAATAGAAGATCTGGATCTATGTGAGTGTGTAAGTGCGTGGATTTGCGTGTGTGTGAGAGTGATTTTTGTGTGGGTGCACATGTGAGTCTGTGTATGTGCCCCTGAGCCAGCCCAACCCTTACAAAATTGACCTAGCTTAGTGGAAAGTTTTTTACTCCAATTATTTAATCAATGTATCTAAATGAACTAGAGCCCTTTCCCTTTCACTTTTGCCTTATCTTTCTGCTACACATTTGTTCATTAATGCCTTTGTTCCTTTCCTTTTCTCTTTTTAATCTGTAAAAAACATTATTATTTTTGTACATTATCAACTGCTATCATAACATACTGGATTGTTAATGCAGTGGAGAGGAGGCTTAGCTAAGTCGCTGCCTGAGTGCTAGAATGCCCTATGTCCCATAGGGGACATAGGACATTCTAGCACTCTGGCGACGAAGCGTTGAGCACTTGTCCTCCAATAACTTTGCTTTCTTGTTTGCAAATAAAATATGTATAATATAATCTATATTATTTATTTATTTATTGGTGTTCAAGGACACATATTTCTGTACATTGGCTAATTGTGACAGCAACATGGAGATAAAGTCAAGTTTATTCAACTGTTTATAACCATGCATGTTGCCTATTTTAGAGGTCTTGCATCCCAAGCAGTGGAGACTGGGTCCTATTTTACCAGTAAAACAAAGCTTGTTTACCACAGTAAACAAGCATTGCTTCACTTCATATGGTTCCCAGAGGGAGATATTTAACTCATGAAGGAGTCCTATATCAGAGCTCAAGTTAGGATATAGATGTTAAAACCTTTTTGATTTTCAGCAAAATTGGACAAAATTTTTGGGAATTCAATAAAGGATTGATCATTTCCATCACACATGTGAAAATGGTATTGTTTCCACAAAATATGCACTCATTTCTGTAATCACAGCTGAATTGATGTAAGTCACAGAATCAATCACAACATGCTACTAAATATCATTTTTCATATGGTTCAAACGCGGCACCCACTGCCTACCAAAAGTACAGTCGAAACTTGTTAACTTGAAGTTGCAACTTATTTCCACTCACATCTGTTGAAAAGTGTATTCTTGTGTTATTCTCTCTAAATGATGTGTGTGCATCTGTAAAATTCAATAACACTTGAATAAATACAAGGAGATTTTCTTTTGTTTCTGTAGTGATAATACCACTTCATCATTCAGTAATGAAAGGAACAAAAATTTCTTACAATAACCCCATGATTTATTCCACTAACTGTGTAAATGGGTTAATATTGTTGAAGGTGAATAGTGCTGTTTCTGTCATAAATAATATTGTGGAAACACCACAAGAAAGACTTTTTCTTGTGTCCATACTGAAAATACAACCTCATAAGTTGGTCCAGTAGCATCAGTACAGAAACAAAACAGCCATTTTTCTTACAATTATTTATTTATTTATTTATTTATTGGGATTTAACAACACTTGGGAGCATGGTGGCTCAGTGGTAGACTGTTGGACTTCTATGCTGGAGGTCCTGAGTTCAATTCCCATCCAGGACGACCCACGTTGTGTCCTTGGGCAAGGCACTTTATCCTGGTTGCCTACATGGGGGCACAGTGACACCATGTACTACGGTGTACTGCACGTCAATGGTGCACATGTCTTCAACTGCTGTAACCCTGCTTGAGTGGAGCTTGAACAGAGTTAGGATGTTGAGGAGCTGACAGTTGCTCGTCGATGCTCGGTGGTTCTCTCTGGGTACTCTGGCTTCCCCCACCCACAAAACTGTCATGGTCAATGATTAGCCATTGTGCAAAAGTATGTGACCATAAACACCAATAAATAAATAAATTTAACAACACTTTCGACAGTCAGGGTCACCTCGTGTCAAACAGTTTTATGGGTGGAGGGAACCACCGAGCAACGGCGAACCACTGCCACTAACTCCACACAAGCAGGGTTAGCATTGGTTGAAGACAAGTGCACCATCACCGTGCAGTTAGCCTTAGTACACAGCACCATCATGCCTACCACATGGTTAATTGGAATTACTTGCCTTGCTTAAGGACACAATGCAGTTATCCTTGGTGGGGATAAAACCGTAGACCTTTCAGTTTGAAGTCCAATTCCATAACCATTGATCCACCACACTTCCTTTCTTTCAGTTATCCAACTACTTTATTTTCACTGCTACTGTTTGTCATGTTTACTAACTTTCTAATATGCCTTTTGTTATTTTATACTTTCATTTTTTATTCATCCATATTCAGGCTGCTCCATTTTCTTGTCATCTGCACAGGCCTGGCATTCTTAAAAATGCAGGAGGGCTAAAAATCGCTTGCCTCACATGGCCTAGGGGAGCGATTAGCTCTCCTCAAGCCTACAAAAGCTAAAAGTGGTAAAATGAAGTTGTACTATCAATGGCAGTGTGAATTCTGCCTAGTGGGCTTTGTATATTTTGTTTAGTGCCTCTAACAAGGTAGTCTCTTTGAGACGGATACCCTGCTCCTCCCACACCTCCGGGCCTTGGCGAGGCCCAGAGGTGTGGGAGGGGCAGTGTGGCCATCTTGCAGAGACTACTAACATAGCAGAGATTTGAAAACCTGTGGGTTTTAGGAATAGGCTGTTGTGGTAATCATTATTTTCTAAGGCTAGGAGGGCTATTTTTCGCTCTCCTCAATTTTTTTAAGGCGAGCAGTAGGCGAGCGAATAAATCGCTCTCCTGAAAATGCCAAGCCTGTCTGCAGTATTCTATGTTCTGTACGTTTCATTTTTTTATCAGTTGTCATTTCCAGTGACAAAACTATGAGTTGTCAGGGTTCTTTGAGATAACTGACTTTGAGTTAACAAGTTTCGACTGTAAATAAGTCAAACAAACTAATGGTTAACCCTTTACTTAATGAATCGTCCGCATCTACCCATGTTATTTACAAATTTAAGCAGTTGAAAAAAACAATTTTTAAAAACAATTTGAACAAAACCATACCATGTGACCCCTCATAGGAACAAGCTCACTGAGCTTTTTGCAATGAGGGATCACATGATATGGGTTTCATTGAAATTTTTGAAAAAAGTTTTTCAAAATAATAAATTTTGATATCGTCTGCATAGGGTTAACCCTTTACCCAACACAGAGAATATCAAAATTTATTATTTTAATTACTATTTTTAAACTTTTTCTAAAAATTTCAACAAAACCATATCATGTGACCCCTCATTGGAACGAGCTCATCGAGCTCGTTCCAATGGCTGCTCACATGATATGGTTTTGTTGAAATATTATTAAAAAAAATATTTTTATCAACTGCTCAATTTGCAAATTACGCGGGCAGATGCGTTCGATTTGTTAGGTAAAGGGTTAAGTAGTAATTTATTTTATGATTTATACAAAAGACAGTACAAGAACAATCACAGTTTCATGTACAAACAATACACACAAAGTAAGACTGAAAGCTGAAATGAATATCTGAACGTTGTACATGTACATACCAATTACATAATGGTGACCTCATTCCCTTCACCAGTCAAAATCCTCTAATTACCCAAAATTGAACAACTCTAACACCTGGATAACTCGATTAGGGTCTGCCAGGAGCTGAGTGGTGTACATGGTTTAGTGAAGTTTTGCAAGGTGGTTGGTACCAAAGGAACCTCTTACTGTGTGGGTTTGACCCCTGCTATCCTATTTGCTATATAATCAGCTTCCTTTCTTGATTCTGTAGCACTCAGGAAATTTTAAATAGAGATATGTTCTCACTGATTTCCAGTGAAGTGTAGTATGTTAAACTAAGCAAAGCAATCATCTATAATTAACTCCTTGCATGCTGCTGGCAGCTTTTCCTGCCTGTGCCACTGAAATATGTATGATTTGGGCTCATTTAGTCAAATTTTCCTCCTGTAAATTGAATGGATTTTGCACCGATGATTTCTTGAATTAAATAAATAAGAATTTTTCTTTAAATCTAGTCATGGCTGCTTTAAAGCAGCCATCACTACATTTGATAAAAAATATCTTGAAAATACTCAGCAGGTCAGGAGTTAATACTACCAATTTTCAATTTCTGTCCAACACTTGTGCTCAGAATAACTTGTCATGCATCTAGCTATCTCAATGTGACAGCTAAAATTACCCACTGAAAATTCAATAAACAATATTTTTCCATATTGTTTCCAATCATTAAAATATACAATACTGAAAAGTCAAGATGTTGATACCCTTTATACCAAAATCTCATTTTGTGCTCTGCTTTTGAGAATTTCATAAAGGATTGGATAGAGTAAACATTTCACTGAAAAACTAAATTCATAACATCATAGATATTATGATATAACACAAATAATTCACTCCTGTTGTGAAGTCATATTAAATTCTTATTTGGAATAGCCACCAGCGAAACCACAATGATTCCACCTCTGGAGTGAAATATTTTTGGTATCAATACAGCCCCTCTCACTACATCCAGTACATACAGTACAGCTGCCGTGGAATGGTTAAAATCCATCTGTGGACAGTGTTGCTCACGGGCATTTTTCTCAATCAATAATCAGAAGTTTTCAGCAAATATTCAATGAAAGAAGCACTGGGTTGTACCTGGTGATTCATTCATTGAAAATTTGATTGCGATTCAATTCTTTTATGTTGGAGATTCACTGTTAACGCATGCATGGAAATACTGCCCATGCACAGATTTTTACCTTTCCAAGACAACCGTACTGTAAAGAATACGATAAAAAAACAGCTCTGTACAATAATTATTATAATAAATTAAAAGCAGACGACAAACTAAAAGCACCATATAAGTCAGCAGGATATAATGTATATTTTGATTTTCTTTATAATTTTTGTAAATAAACTATTACTATCAAAAATAAAATGTAACTGATGATCTGTGCAGCATCACATTCAATACATGTACATCACTAGATTGTAACTGTCTGATTAGTCAAAGATCAAAGTTGTAAAACCCTTTACCTAACCTAACGGTCATATCCAGCCAGTGTTATAAAAAAAACATTGCCATCTATATTTTAATGTTTCTGAATTGTTGCCTCAAAAACATAATTAGTCAAGCCTGGAAATAAGCAATCTGTCATTTTTAGAATGAGGTCCCCTTAGGGTGAAATTGTTGATGCTATTCCATACACTGGTTTGGAATTCCCCAATTTATCCTCTGGGTACCTCTTTCTGTTTAGGACTGAGACCCTGATTCAGATTGAGGTACACAGAGGGTACATTTAGTAATGCTACCCTGCTGTGCAGGGTAGTAAAACAAAATCCCCCCTCTGGGAACCTCATTCTGCAGATGACCGTCTGCTTATTTTCAGGCTTGAGTTTATTATCCCTTATTGGAAGGAGCTAAATAAGCTTGTTCCAATGAGGGATCATGTGCTAGATTTTGATGTAAAATGAAAGTGTCAATGACACTGTAGCTTAACTTGTGTGTTGTGTTTGATGAAAAGGATAATGTTCAATGTTTATGAAAGGATTATGAAACAAGACAAGAATTGTGATAATTGGGAATATGTTCATTTCTGTTCCCTGTATGCTATGTTTATGATAAAAATAATATGAGGTGTACACTGTACTAAAGAGCTGAGGGGTGGGTTAATATGACCTCACAGTTAATGTATGTGGCCCTCACAGTTAACGTATATCAACAAAAGTTACCAAGTTAAAGTGAAATTATTCCAAAACGAGTCATCCTATTAAGTTACATTAAAATCCCTTCATAAATATGGCCTGTAGACTGTGCTAAAGGTTTTTGGGATTCGGGCCCCTGTAGCCGCCAGTTTCCCAATTGCGTCCAAAGGGGACGTTCTCATCTAGACATTATATGAAGTCAACCTACCAAGTTACAATGAAATCTCTTAATAAATATGACCTGTAGACTGTGCTAAAGGTTTTTGGGCTTTGGGGCTCTGGCAGCCATCATGGTTGAATGATCGCAACCAAAAGGGGACATTCTCATCTGGGCATCATCTGGAGTGATCCTACAAAGTTACAATGAAATCCCTTCATAAATATGATCTGAAGACTGTGCTAAAGGTTTTCAGGCTTTAGGCTTGGGCAGCCATCATGGTTAAATGATCGCAACCAAAAGGGGACATTCTCATCTAGACATCATCTGGAGTGATCCTATGAAGTTACAATGAAATCCCTTCATAAATATGACCTGTAGACTGTGCTCAAGATTTTTGGGCTTCAGGCACCTGTAGCCATCACAGTTGACCAACCACGACCAAAAGGGGATGTCATCATCTAGGCATTATATGGAGTCAACCTAACAAGTTACAATGAAATCCTTCCATAAATATGACCTACAGACATGCTAAAGGTTTTTGGGCTCAGGCACCCATCAAGGCTGAATGATCACGACCAAAATGGGATGTTCTCATCTAGACATTATTTGGAGTCATCCTACCAAGTTACAATGAAATCCCTTCATAAATATGACCTGTGGACTGTGCTAAAGGTTTTCGGGCTTCGGGCACCTTTAGCCGTCAAAGTTGCCCAATCATGACCAAAAGAGGACTTTCTCATCTAGACATTATATGAAGTCAACCTACCAAGTTACAATGAAATCCCTTCAAAATTATGACCTGTAGACTGTGCTTAAGGTTTTCGGGCTTCGGGCTTGGGCAGCCATCATGGTTGAATGATCACAACCAACGGGGACAATCTCATCTGGGCATCATCTGGAGTGATCCTACGAAGTTACAATGAAATCCCTTCATAAATATGACCTGCAGACTATGCTCAAGGTTTTCGGTCTTCGGGCACTTGTAGCCATCACAGCTGACCGATTACGACAAAAAGGGGATGTCATCATCTAGGCATTATATTGAGTCAACCTAATAGGTTACAATGAAATCCTTCCATAAATATGACCTTCTACCTATGCTAAAGGTTTTTGGGCTCGGGCACCCATCAGGGCTGAATGATCGCGATCAAAATGGGACGTTCTCATCTAGACATTATTTGGAGTCATCCTACCAAGTTACAATGAAATCCCTTCATAAATATGACCTGTAGACTGTGCTAAAGGTTTTCGGGCTTCGGGCACCTTTAGCCATCATTGTTGCCCAATCATGTCCTAAAGGGGACATTCTCATCTAGACATTATATGACGTTAACCTACCAAGTTACAATGAAATCCCTTCATAAATATGACCTGTAGACTGTGCTAAAGGTTTTCGGGTTTCGGGCTCGGGCAGCCATCAGGGCTGAATGATCGCAACCATAGGGGACAATCTCATCTGGGCATCATCTGGAGTGATCCTAAGAAGTTACAATGAAATCCCTTCATAAATATGACCTGTAGACTGCGCTCAAGGTTTTTGGGCTTCGGGCACTTGTAGCCATCACAGCTGACCAATCACGACAAAAAGGGGATGTCATCATCTAGGCATTATATGGAGTCATTCTAACAGGTTACAATGAAATCATTCCATAAATATGACCTTTTGCCCATGCTAAAGATTTTTTGGGCTCGGGCACCCATCAAGGCTGCATGATCGCGATCAAAATGAGACGTTCTCATCTAGACATTATTTGGAGTCATCCTACCAAGTTACAATGAAATCCCTTCAGAAATATGACCTCTAGACTGTGCTAAAGGTTTTCAGGCTTCGGGCCCCTGTAGCCATCACAGTTGCCCAATCACGTCCAAGAGGGGACTTTCTCATCTAGATATTGTATGAAGTCAACCCACCAAGTTACAATGAAATTCCTCAATAAATATGACCTGTAGACTGTGCTAAAGGTTTTCGGGTTTTGGGCTCGGGCAGTCGTCACGGTTGGCAGATCATGCCCAAATGGGGAAATTCTCATCTAGACATTATTTGGAGTCATCCTACCAAGTTACAATGAAATCCCTTCATAAATATGACCTGTGGACTGTGCTAAAGGTTTTCGGGCTTCGGGCACCTTTAGCCGTCAAAGTTGCCCAATCATGACCAAAAGAGGACTTTCTCATCTAGACATTATATGAAGTCAACCTACCAAGTTACAATGAAATCCCTTCAAAATTATGACCTGTAGACTGTGCTTAAGGTTTTCGGGCTTCGGGCTTGGGCAGCCATCATGGTTGAATGATCACAACCAACGGGGACAATCTCATCTGGGCATCATCTGGAGTGATCCTACGAAGTTACAATGAAATCCCTTCATAAATATGACCTGCAGACTATGCTCAAGGTTTTCGGTCTTCGGGCACTTGTAGCCATCACAGCTGACCGATTACGACAAAAAGGGGATGTCATCATCTAGGCATTATATTGAGTCAACCTAATAGGTTACAATGAAATCCTTCCATAAATATGACCTTCTACCTATGCTAAAGGTTTTTGGGCTCGGGCACCCATCAGGGCTGAATGATCGCGATCAAAATGGGACGTTCTCATCTAGACATTATTTGGAGTCATCCTACCAAGTTACAATGAAATCCCTTCATAAATATGACCTGTAGACTGTGCTAAAGGTTTTCGGGCTTCGGGCACCTTTAGCCATCACTGTTGCCCAATCATGTCCTAAAGGGGACATTCTCATCTAGACATTATATGACGTTAACCTACCAAGTTACAATGAAATCCCTTCATAAATATGACCTGTAGACTGTGCTAAAGGTTTTCGGGTTTCGGGCTCGGGCAGCCATCAGGGCTGAATGATCGCAACCATAGGGGACAATCTCATCTGGGCATCATCTGGAGTGATCCTAAGAAGTTACAATGAAATCCCTTCATAAATATGACCTGTAGACTGCGCTCAAGGTTTTTGGGCTTCGGGCACTTGTAGCCATCACAGCTGACCAATCACGACAAAAAGGGGATGTCATCATCTAGGCATTATATGGAGTCATTCTAACAGGTTACAATGAAATCATTCCATAAATATGACCTTTTGCCCATGCTAAAGATTTTTTGGGCTCGGGCACCCATCAAGGCTGCATGATCGCGATCAAAATGAGACGTTCTCATCTAGACATTATTTGGAGTCATCCTACCAAGTTACAATGAAATCCCTTCAGAAATATGACCTCTAGACTGTGCTAAAGGTTTTCAGGCTTCGGGCCCCTGTAGCCCAATCACGTCCAAGAGGGGACTTTCTCATCTAGATATTGTATGAAGTCAACCCACCAAGTTACAATGAAATTCCTCAATAAATATGACCTGTAGACTGTGCTAAAGGTTTTCGGGTTTTGGGCTCGGGCAGTCGTCACGGTTGGCAGATCATGCCCAAATGGGGAAATTCTCATCTAGACATCATAAGGAGTCATCCTACCAAGTTACAATGAAATCCCTCCACATTAAACATGACCTGCAGACTGTACTAAAAGTTTTTGGGTTTTGGGCTTGGGCAGCCATCACAGTTGATAGATCATGCCCAAAATGGGACGTTTTCATCTAGGCATTATACAGAGGCATCCTACCAAGTTACAATGAAATCCCTTTATAAATACGACCTGTAGACTGTGCTAATGGTTTTCGGGTTTTGGGCTCGGGCAGCCATACCGGTTGCCCGATCGCGACCAAAAGGGGACGTTCTCATCTAGACATGACCCCAAACCTGCATATGAAATTTTGTGACAATCAGACAAGAACTGGGGGGTGTAGCCCGTGCTAAAGGAAAATGTGAACAGATGTCACAGACTCACAGACAAACAGACTAACAGACTTCCGCACGTGTGATGGCAATAGCTTATCTTACATGAATTTTTCACCCAATATAGTCATGGCTACAGTGAAGCAGCCATGACTAGATTTGATGAAAAATATTTTAAAATTACTTTGTGGGTTAAAAGTTCAAATCAACCTCTCAACCCACCAGTTTAATTCTGTAATTTGGCAGAAGAATATATCAGGGAACAAAAACAAGTAGAAAAGGATACTGTGAATGTTTTTTTTTTGTATTTGTGTTTTCTCTCAATACATTCTCTTCCCATTATGTCAATGAAAAGTCAATATTTTATGCCCACAAACTGGGTACAAGCCCACAAGATTGTCTACAAGAGCTAAATGCAAAACTGTCTCTTCCTTTTGCACTTTGAAGCAATTGATCTGAAACAACAGCCTCCACCATCTTCACAAAATGCTGATTTACATGGCAAGGACAACAACTGACAGCTCAGTTAACGATTATTAAGTGTGATTTTAAGTACAATTGTAAAGCTTGATTTCAAAATAAAAACATGAAAACTAATGCCTATGATACAACAATATATTTACAATCTACACATAGAGGCAGTGTTTAACCCTCTGCACACTGTCAAAATACCAAAGTTTTCAGAATCAAATTGTTCCCACAGTGCAAGTGAGAATTTAAAAAATTATATCTTGTTTGACAGAGCTCATTGAGCCGAAGCCGTCACAGTAAAAATTTACACCTACAGTAGAACTACATCCCCATTGACCTTTGGTGACGTCGACCTGAATGCAAACTTGTCCAAATTTATCGCACATCGCCTTGCGAAGAGTGAAATGGAAGTGGCAACTATTTATTACGTTTTTAAATGGGTTTACCTCATAAGATGCCAAAAATGAAAGTGTCAATGACACTGTAGCTTAACTTGTGTGTTGTGTTTGATCAAAAGGATAATGTTCAATGTTTATGAAAGGATTATGAAATAAGACAAGAATTGTGATAATTGGGAATATGTTCATTTCTGTTCCCTGTATGCTATGTTTATGATAAAAATAATATGAGGTGTTCACTGTACTAAAGAGCTGAGGGGTGGGTTAATATGACCTCACAGTTAATGTATGTGGCCCTCACAGTTAATGTATATCAACAAAAGTTACCAAATTACAGTGAAATTATTCCAAAACGAGTCATCCTATCAAGTTACATTAAAATCCCTTCATAAATATGGCCTGTAGACTGTGCTAAAGGTTTTTGGGCTTCGGGCCCCTGTAGCCGTCAGTTTCCCAATTGCGTCCAAAGGGGACGTTCTCATCTAGACATTATATGAAGTCAACCTACCAAGTTACAATGAAATCCCTTAATAAATATGACCTGTAGACTGTGCTAAAGGTTTTTGGGCTTTGGGCTCTGGCAGCCATCATGGTTGAATGATCACAACCAAAAGGGGACATTCTCATCTGGGCATCATCTGGAGTGATCCTACAAAGTTACAATGAAATCCCTTCATAAATATGACCTGTAGACTGTGCTCAAGGTTTTTGGGCTTTGTGCCCCTGAAGCCGTCACAGTTGACCAATCACGACCAAAAGGGGATGTCATCATCTAGGCATTATATGGAGTCAAACTTACGGGTTACAATGAAGTCCTTCCATAAATATGACCAACAGACTATGCTAAAGGTTTTGGGGTTTTGGGTTCGGGCAGCCATCAAGGCTGAATGATCGCGACCAAAAGGGGACATTCTCATCTAGACATTATTTAGAGTCATCCTACCAAGGTACAATGAAATCCCTTCATAAATATCACCTGTAGACTGTGCTAAAGTTTTTCGGGCTTTGGGCCCCTGTAGCCAACACAGTTGCCTAATGGTATCCAAAAGGGGCTGTTCTCATCTAGACATTACATGAAGTCAACCTACCAAATTACAATGAAATCCCTTCATAAATATGATCTGAAGACTGTGCTAAAGGTTTTTGGGCTTTAGGCTTGGGCAGCCATCATGGTTGAATGATCGCAACCAAAAGGGGACATTCTCATCTGGACATCATCTGGAGTGATCCTATGAAGTTACAATGAAAGCCCTTCATAAATATGACCTGTAGACTGTGCTCAAGATTTTCGGGCTTCAGGCACCTGTAGCCATCACAGTTGATCAACCACAACCAAAAGGGGATGTCATCATCTAGGCATTATATGGAGCCAACCTAACAAGTTACAATGAAATCCTTCCATAAATACGACCTACAGACATGCTAAAGGTTTTTGGGCTCGGGCAGCCATCAAGGCTGAATGATCGTGACCAAAAGGGGATGTTCTCATCTGGACACTATTTGGAGTCGTCCTACCAAGCTACAATGAAATCCCTTCATAATTATGACCTGTAGACTGTTCTAAAGGTTTTCGGGCTTTGGGCCCCTGAAGCCGTCACAGTTGCCCAATCGTGTCTAAAAGGGGACATTCTCATCTAGACATTATATGAAGTCAACCTACCAAGTTACAATGAAATCCCTTCATAAATATGACCTGTAGACTGTGCTTAAGGTTTTTGGGCTTCAGGCTCGGGCAGCCATCATGGTTGAATGATTGCAACCAAAGGGTACAATCTCATCTGGGCATCATCTGGAGTGATCCTATGAAGTTACAATGAAATCCCTTCATAAACATGACCTGTAGACTGTGCTCAAGGTTTTTGGGCTTCGAGCACTTGTAGCCATCACAGCTAACCAATCATGACCAAAAGGTGATGTCATCATCTAGGCATTATATGGAGTCAACCTAATAGGTTACAATGAAATCCTTCCATAACTAGAACTATCACTGAAGGTGATTAATACCCCCGCTTTGGGTTTTTAGAGGAATGCTCTTCTGATCATGTAGGCGAAGGCCATAAGGAAATGTATACATAAAGATCATTTTTTGTTGTTGAAATTTGTATTTGCATGTGGCCTTCCACAGAGCAGCACTGAATACTTAAAGAGCCCACACATATATGGTTTACATTTGGAAAAACACATTTACAACGTGCAACATGTATTCAAAATCGGTTCATTAATGTAGGAGGAGTTGCACACACAAGAATCCCATTTGAAAGCCCATAATAAATCCAACTTAAAGGGAGATAACCTGGTTAAAATTGTCGCAGATCAAAAATTTGGGAATATGCGTATGTTCACTTAGTTGTGATAATGTTTGAAAGGTTTCGTCAAAATTGATTGATAAATGTAGGAGGAGTTGCACACACAATAATTTCATATAGAAACCCATAATAAATCTAAGTTAAAGGGAGATAACCTAGTTAAAATTGCCACAGCTCAAAAATTTTGGAATATGCGCATGTTCACTTAGTAGTGATGATGTCTGTAAACTTTCGTCAAAATTGATTGATAAATGTAGGAGGAGTTGCGCACACAAGAATTTCATGCAGAAACCCATATTAAATCAAAGTTCAAGAGAGATAACCTGGTTAAAATTGTCGCAGATCAAAAAGTTTGGAATATGCACATGTTCACTTAGTAGAGATGATGTTTGAAAGGTTTCATCAAAATCGGTTCATTAATGTAGGAGGAGTTGCGCACACAAGAAATTGTTCGAACGGAAAGACATAATAAATCTAAGTCAAAGGGAGATAACCTGGTTAAAATTGTCGCAGATCAAAAATCTTGGAATATGCACATGTTCACTTAGTAGTGATGATGTCTGAAAAGTTTTGTCCAAATTGATTGATAAATGTAGGAGGAGTTGCGCACACAAGAATTTCATGCAGAAACCCATATTAAATCAAAGTTCAAGAGAGATAACCTGGTTAAAATTGTCGCAGATCAAAAAGTTTGGAATATGCACATGTTCACTTAGTAGAGATGATGTTTGAAAGGTTTCATCAAAATCGGTTCATTAATGTAGGAGGAGTTGCGCACACAAGAAATTGTTCGAACGGAAAGACATAATAAATCTAAGTCAAAGGGAGATAACCTGGTTAAAATTGTCGCAGATCAAAAATCTTGGAATATGCACATGTTCACTTAGTAGTGATGATGTCTGAAAAGTTTTGTCCAAATTGATTGATAAATGTAGGAGGAGTTGCACGCACAAGAATTTCATGTAGAAACCCATAATAAATCTAAGTTAAAGGGAGATAACCTAGTTAAAATTGCCACAGCTCAAAAATTTTGGAATATGCGCATGTTCACTTAGTAGTGATGATGTCTGTAAACTTTCGTCCAAATTGATTGATAAATGTAGGAAGAGTTGCGCACACAAGAATTTCATGCAGAAACCCATATTAAATCAAAGTTCAAGAGAGATAACCTGGTTAAAATTGTCGCAGATCAAAAAGTTTGGAATATGCACATGTTCACTTAGTAGAGATGATGTTTGAAAGGTTTCATCAAAATCGGTTCATTAATGTAGGAGGAGTTGCGCACACAAGAATTTGTTCGAACGGAAAGACATAATAAATCTAAGTCAAAGGGAGATAACCTGGTTAAAATTGTCGCAGATCAAAAATCTTGGAATATGCACATGTTCACTTAGTAGTGATGATGTCTGAAAAGTTTTGTCCAAATTGATTGATAAATGTAGGAGGAGTTGCGCACACAAGAATTTCATGTAGAAACCCATATTAAATCAAAGTTCAAGAGAGATAAATCAAAGTTCAAGAGAGATAACCTGGTTAAAATTGTCGCAGATCAAAAAGTTTGGAATATGCACATGTTCACTTAGTAGAGATGATGTTTGAAAGGTTTAAAAAAAAACGGCTCATTAATGTAGGAGTAGTTGCGCACACAAGAATTTGTTCGAACGGAAAGACATAATAAATCTAAGTCAAAGGGAGATAACCTGGTTAAAATTGTCGCAGATCAAAAATCTTGGAATATGCGCATGTTCACTTAGTAGTGATGATGTCTGAAAAGTTTTGTCCAAATTGATTGATAAATGTAGGAGGAGTTGCACGCACAAGAATTTCATGTAGAAAACCATATTAAATCAAAGTTCAAGAGAGATAACCTGGTTAAAATTGTCGCAGATCAAAAAGTTTGGAATATGCACATGTTCACTTAGTAGATATGAAGGTTTCATCAAAATCGGTTCATTAATGTAGGAGGAGTTGCGCACACAAAAATTTGTCCGGACGGAAAGACGTACGGACGAACGCTGGTTAAAATTGTCGCAGATCAAAAATCTTGGAATATGCGCATGTTCACTTAGTAGTGATGATGTCTGAAAAGTTTTGTCCAAATTGATTGATAAATGTAGGAGGAGTTGCGCACACAAGAATTTCATATAGAAACCCATATTAAATCAAAGTTCAAGAGATATAACCTGGTTAAAATTGTCGCAGATCAAAAAGTTTGGAATATGCACATGCTCACTTAGTAGATTTGAAGGTTTCATCAAAATCGGTTCATTAATGTAGGAGGAGTTGTGCACACAAGAATTTGTCCGGACGGAAAGACGTACGGACGGACGGACAGACATACGGATGGACGTACGGACGTACAAGGCGATTCCTATATAGCCTCCACTTCTTCGAAGCGGGGGTATAAATATGACCTTTTACCTATGCTAAAGGTTTTTGGGCTTGGGCACCCATCAAGACTGAATGATCGCGATCAAAATGGGACGTTCTCATCTAGACATTATTTGGAGTCATCCTACCAAGTTACAATGAAATCCCCTCATAAATATGACCTGTAGACTGTGCTAAAGGTTTTCGGGCTTCGGGCACCTTTAGCCGTCACAGTTGCCCAATCATGTCCAAAAGGGGACGTTCTCATCTATATATTATATGAAGTTAACCTACCAAGTTACAATGAAATCCCTTTATAAATATGACCTGTAGACTGTGCTAAAGGTTTTCAGGCTTCAGGCTCGAGCAGTCATCATGGCTGAATGATCGCAACCATAGGGGACAATCTCATCTGGGCATCATCTGGAGTGATCCTAAGAAGTTACAATGAAATCCCTTAATAAATATGACCTGCAGACTGTGCTCAAGGTTTTCAGGCTTCGGGCACTTGTAGCCATCACAACTGACCAATCATGACCAAAAGGGGATGTCATCATCTAGGCATTATATGGAGTCAACCTAACACGTCACAATGAAATCCTTCCATGAATATGACCATTTGCCTATGCTAAAGGTTTTGGGCTCAGGCACCCATCAAGGCTGCATGATCACAATCAAAATGGGACGTTCTCATCTAGACATTATTTGGAGTCATCCTACCAAGTTACAATGAAATCCCTTCATAAATATGACCTCTAGACTGTGCTAAAGGTTTTTGGGCTTCGGGCCCCTGTAGCCGTCACAGTTGCTCAATCACGTCCAAAAGGGGACTTTCTCATCTAGACATTGTATGAAATCAACTCACCAAGTTACAATGAAATTCCTCAATATATATGACCTGTACACTGTGCTAAAGGTTTTCGGGTTTTGGGCTCGGGCAGTTGACACGGTTGGCAGATCATGCCCAAATGGGGAAATTCTCATCTAGACATCATAAGGAGTCATCCTACCAAGTTACAATGAAATCCCTCCACATTAAACATGACCTGCAGACTGTGCTAAAAGTTTTTTGGGTTTCGGGCTTGGGCGGCCATCACGGTTGATAGATCATGCCCAAAAGGGGACGTTCTCATCTAGGCATTATACAGAGGCATCCTACCAAGTTACAATGAAATCCCTTCATAAATACGACCTGTAGACTGTGCTAATGGTTTTCGGGTTTTGGGCTCGAGCAGCCATACCGGTTGCCCGATCGCGACCAAAAGGGGACGTTCTCATCTAGACATGACCCCAAACCTGCATATGAAATTTTGTGATGATCAAACAAGAACTGCGGGGTGTAGCCCGTGCTAAAGGAAAATGTTAACAGACGTCACAGACTCACAGACTAACAGACTTCCGCACGTGTGATGGCAATAGCTTATCTTCACTATGACAAGTTAAGCTAAAAAATTAACAAACATGCATTGTCTCATGTTAATAAAGCATGCATAACTCGAAATAGTATGTTATTAAAACAAAAAAGGCTTAGTTTCTATTTTTCATTTCGTTTCGGCGATTAAAATTGACTGTAGGAGTACCGCCCACCGATGCTTGTGTAAACAAAAACAGATTCGCTCATATGTACGTAAAATATGAGAAAAAATAATAGCGACTCTTAATAATCTGACGATCATGGTATAAATAAAATATACTCAAAGTAACTTGGTGTACCAAATGTTCACCACTCGTGGTGAAGTGGTGTTAACGGCGCGACGGAGGCTTGCAGTTAACACCACTTCACCACTCGTTGTGAACATTTGTTACACCAATCTACTTTGAGTATATTCTATATATGCATAGCTCGTGTTAATGTTTATTACACTTTATGAAGGGTCCTGTGAATCACACATTTTTGATTTGAACTGAATTGAGTCTATTATTTGAAAATGAATTGAACCTCGAATCAAAATATAGGTGTCTAAAAGGTGAGCAATTGTGGAGGAGAGGTGGTATAAACATGATTTGTTCCGACTGTGATGGCTCAAATATCAACTGATCAACAATTCCAACTACATCATCAAGGCATGCCTTTGTGAAAGGCATGCCTTGATGATGTAGTTGGAATATTACACAGGAATGATTATAGTTAACCCTTTACCTAACATAACGGTCAAAACTGGCCAGCGCTATTCTCAAAAATCGTCAATTAATTTTCATTATTTTTTTCATTTTTTGTCTCAAAAACATAGGTTATGACCCCTCACTGGAACGAGCTCGTCGAGCTCGTTCCAACGAGGGGTCATAACCTATGTTTTTGAGACAAAAAATGAAAAAAATTAGTTATTCAAGAATTATTTTTGCAAGTGTTGTCTGCTTTTCATGTTAGGTAAAGGGTTAACATAACAGGAATGGGTGACAGAGTTACCAATACTAGGCACAGCACATGACCAGCCTCCGGCAACAGTTCATTGTCAACATTATTTGGAAACTTTAAATCTTCTTTGAACAATGGTAGTGATTCTGGAATTAGCATGAGTGGTGGCATGGGTGCAGATGCTATTTATGTTAATATAGATGAAATTACACTCATTTTTTATTTTTAGCATTATTTATGTACAATTTTCCATCTGAACAAGATACTTTGAGAGATGTCATAGATGAGGGATACCAAGCTTTATTCCTGTGAAAAGATTTGAAAGGAAACAAATCCGGCAGTTAATTTTAAATTGAAACAAATAGCAACTCAACAGTCGAAATCAAATTGAATCCTGAAGCTTCACAGGGTCCTAGCTTTATGGTTAATTTTAACACCTATAGATATATCCTAGTGCTCAAACGACTAGTGAATTCCAAAGTCGACTAGTCAATACCCAAAAGTCAAGTCGACTTCGACTAGTCATTGGTGATAACTTGTCTCCTTATAACAGTGTTGGTGTTCTGGTAGAGTGCTGAAGGTCCAAATTTGGCTTCACTTGGGCATTCATATACAGCAACTTACTAGAATATTATTCTGTTAATGTGCTTCTAATTATGCTAAGAGTGAAATTATATAGTCTTATTTAATTTGCCTTGTTGCGATTTATGGGAGAGTGCCTATAGGCACTCTCCCATAAATTGCAACAAGGCAAATTAATAACATATCCTGATAGCCCAAAATAATTCAGCACTCTACTAGTACCAGTTAAAACAAACTACTGTCACTACTATTAGATGGCAATAGATGTATACATTGATTGCCCAATATTGCTGTTCAAACTGTCTGACAGTGGCACAGAAGGGATACTATTTACCTAAAAGCTTGAACTCCTCCGACTAGTCGACTGCACAATTGAGAGTCGACTACTGGTTTGCCCAGAGTTGATATCGACTAGTCGACTAATCGTTTGAGTACTAATATATCCTGGCAACAACACAGCAGTAAGTCAAGTTCAGTTCATCATTTATAATTATTGTGTAATCATTATATATGAAGTTCATGTCCAATCACAAGAAATTAATCAATGACTGGAAAATGAGACATCTCAACACAGATTGGATAATGGATTTCAGCAAATAAATTAAAACATCTTTTCACTCATTAATTATTGCAAAAATTACAATATGTTTCCATGCAACCATAAAAATGACAAAATTCACAGAAAATTACTTAATCTGAGGAACAACTAAGTATTTTTGATATGTGACCATAAGCACTGACATTATTAAAACTAAAAAAACTGATTTTGTAGCACAGCACCATGAAACATTTAAATTTTATATTTTTAATTAACGATAAAAATAATCCTTTGTCTAACAAACTGATGTTTCCTTTACTTTACCCTGTCCTATAAAACAAAGATATTCATTCAAATTAATTGTTTACCTAATGTAACAGCAAAAACCAGCCCAAGCGATTCACAAAAGCCTGCATTCAAATTTGATTATTTTATTTTTCACGTTTTACATCCAAAAATATAGCTTATGAACCCTTACTAAAATAGCTGAGCTCGTTCCAATGAGGAATATATTGGAGGCCAGATATGAAGTTCTATTTGTTTTTGTTTTTTTTTACAAGTGTCATTTGCTACCAGCATTTGGTAAGTGTCAACCCTTTACCCAACGCAGGTGATATCAAAATTTATTATTTTAAATATAATTTTTTTTTAATTTTTCAAAACATTTCAATAAAACCATATCATGTGATCCCCTCATTGGAACGAGCTCATCAAGTTCGTTCTAATGAAGAGTCACATGATATAGTTTTGTTCAATGTTTTTTCAACTGCTGAATTTGCATATTACGCAGACAGATGCAGCCGATTCATCAGGTAAAGGGTTAACTAATGCAACTTCTGCCCGAATAATTTACAAATTGTCAGTTGAAAAAATATTTCAACAAAACTATGTGACCCCTCATTGAGCCCATTCCAATGAAGAGCCACATGACATGGTTTTGTTGACATTTTTTAAAAAAACATTTATTGAAAATAATTAAAAGAACAAATCTTCCAGTGAGATCATAAGCTATGGTTTGAAAGCAAATGAAAGTGTCAATGACATTGTAGCTCAACTTGTCAAGGCATGTACATGTATAGTATGTGACACAGCAATGACAAACATCTAGGTAATGACCTGATAACAAAGGTACATATAAAGTATTGTAACGTCCTGTACATAAATACTGATCGTAGCCTGTAACAAATGTATAGGTAAAGTATTGTAAAGGTGGGTGATAGTCAGATGCTAAACTAGAAAAGAAATCTTTGAGTCCCAGAGTGGGTCTGACTGAACCCCAAAATATTTGTTCTCATAGCACAGTGATAACAAAGGCACCCCAAAACACACTCATTCCTGTCCCAAGGTGAAAACAAAGGTACCCAAGAAGTTTCGTGAAGATCAGTTCATAAATACGAGCTGTATAGAAGTTGTGACAAAAACTGATTGGACCTAATTTTGGTACAAAATGGCCACTGGCAACCATCTTGAATTTTGGACCGCACTCAGAAACACTCGCTCTCGTCCCAAGGTGATAACAAAGGTACCCAAGAAGTTTCATGAAGATCGGTTGATAAATATAGCCTCTAACCCGAGCCGTATTGACATATGCAATTACAGTGTATAAGTAGCACTAAATTAATCAAAATTCATCTAATTTGCATAATTTCTGCACGAGAAAAAAACCCGTACTGTATGTGATGTATTCCATTTTACTAAACATTCATACAAAAAATTATTCAAATCAGAACTTTCATACAGAAGTTCTGTACAAAAGACTGATTGCACTAATTTTGATACAAAATGGCTGCTGGTGGCCATCTTGAATTTCGGACCACACCCAAAAACACCAGTTCTCATCCCACAGTGATAACAAAGGTACCCAAAACGTTTCGTAAAGATCGGTTCATAAATACGGCCTCTAGCCTGAGCCGTATAGAAGTTGTGTACAAAAAACTGATTAGAAATGGCCACTGGCAGCCGTCTTGAATTTTGGACCGCACTCAGAAACGCTCGTTCTCGTCCCAAGGTGATAGCAGAGGTACCCAAGAGGTTTCGTGAAGATCGGTTGATAAATACAGCCTCTGGCCCGAGCCGTATTGACATGTGTACTTACTGTGTGTAAGTAGCACTGAAAAAATCAAAGTTCAACTAATTTGCATAATTTCTGCTCGAGAAAAAACCCCGTATTATATGTGATGTATCCCATGGTACTAAACATTCACACAAAAAATTATTCAAGTCCGAGCCGTATTGGCATTTGCACTGACAGTGCTGAAAGTAACACTAAACACTAAATACATCAAAGTTAGTCTAATTTGCATAATTTACGTACGAGAAAAAAACCTGTATTATATGTGATGTATCCCATGGTACTAAAATTATTCAAATCAGCACTTTCATATGGAAGTTCTGTGCAAAAAACAGATTTCTGCATCGTCGGTACAAAATGGTGGCTGGCTGCCATCTTGAATTTCGGACCAAACCCAAAAACACTCGTTCTCGTCCCACAGTCATAACAAAGGTACCCAGGAAGTTTCATAAAGATCGGTTCATAAACACGGCCTCTAGCCCAAGCCGTATTGAATTGTTGATGGACAGACGGACGACTGGCCACGGCATAAGCTCAAATTTGGCTTTGCCAAAGTTGAGCTAAAAATCAAATGTTTTTCTTTTTTTGTAGAAATTTGTTAGTATGGTAAATTCAATCTGTGTTAGACAAAGGGTTTATTTAAAGAGTAAAAAAAACCAACAATATTTTCAACCTGCAGCCATAAGGCTCAAGGTTGAAAATATGAATCTATTCACGCCACAGGTTACATATGGACTCCTTCATCCCCTGTCCATGAACATGCATGGAAGATTCCAAATTAAAATATCAGTGGTAAAAATAATTCTAAAAATAACAAATGGATTGTAAGTACATGGAAGCCCCAACAATAACCAAAACAATAACAAAACCCCCCACACATAACAATAAGAATATACGTTATTATGATGAATTGACGGTAACATGGTCTGAGGTTTGTGGTTTGGAGCTTATGTTCAAATGAGATGCAGAGCATCTCGTTTGAACATAAGCATAAAGCCATAAACCTTAGATCATGTTACCATCAAGTCATCACAATAATATATTTGTTCCAATAAGATCCTACCTACAGCCCAAAACCCACATGTGAAAGGAACAGGGCAACTTTTAACTATAACAAGTTTAGTAAATAAATCTCTTGTATACCCCACACCATCACTAGTCAAATAATCAATAAATAAATCGTAAACTGATTTATAATTTAAACAACACTTCATTCAGAACAACGTCTGCTGCACATGCGAAAAATCTAGAAAAATAAAGTGGTTTACAAGTCACATTGATGAAGTAATTATGAAACATGCAACATCATTTCAACTATTTTGCATGGTGATGTCATTAGACTGGAGGTACTGGAACCATAAACATAGATGAAACTATGTAAGCTATCATCCAATCAGAGGGTGAGGCTTTTAATCTTATTGGAACATGTTATAATGATATCAAGTTAATTTTTTTAAACAACAATCTACCGATTCTTTGAACCACAAGAACAATTTTATCATCAAAATATTTCACAAAACATTCCTATAATGATTTTTATTTTTAAATTTATAAATTGCACAGTTTCCAGTGGAAATAAATTGCAGGATCACTGCAAGAATGTTTCAATCATATTTTTCTTTGAATAATTGTACAAGGCTGAGCCACTGATTAACAGAAATCTGTTTGAGAAAGCATTGAAAAAAAACATAGTATCAAGAGCTTGTATTATCAAAGAAGAAAAACCAAGGGAGAGTCTCTTGCAGACTTCCTTCAAGTTATTTCCACTGCTTCTGTAGACGGTACATATTAATTTTACACTAGGTATACAAGGTTCCCATTAAGCCCTTCCAAATCGGAAATTTGACTTTGAATCGATTCTTGAATTAAATCAGGAAACAGATTCGTGAATCGATTCATTTTCCAAATTGGCTGAATAATATTTGTGACTTCCTGTTTTCATTATGTTATGCAGCAGATGCAGGATATGCTCAACATTCAGAAATGGACCCAATTGCAACAGTTTCTCCAAAGAATTTACTCTCTCTCTCTCTTGCTTTGGGTGTTTGTTGGGAAAATTGCATGTCATGCCTTGAGTGCAACAAGTTGCCATCTGCAATGCTTTAGCACTCAAGGGGTGATGCATTCCATTAAAAGGCATCATGTGAGTCATGAGGAAACTGGAAATTCATAGCCTCTTTCACAGCCAAGCTTGCATCATAAATGCAAAAACTTCAGTGATATTATATGCTGACAACTTTATGTAAGGCTAAACATACTGCTAAGATAAGGACGTCATGACCACAGTAGGAATTCTGGGGACTAAGGAGATGGACCACTGTGTAACAGGGATTTCTCTGCCTCTTTAGGAAAGGATCCGGGGCCCATGCCATTAGAAAAATTTGCATCGTTTGGGTGTCAATTGGGAATTTGTTTTGCATGTATACTACAAGTAAGTTTTATAACAAACAGTCTCATGACATCATGTTCACCCCAGTCTCTGTAGTCTCCATTAAACTATTGTTATAGTATTAAAGAAGAACTTGTCATTTGCCTTCGAATTCAGACACTTTCCAAATTTTTTGTTAGGTAAGCAATTTAAATTTAATGGTCAATTAGTGTTCTAAACTGGGTGGTTAAGGTCTCAGAAAACCATAGGTTTTCTGAGGCCTTATGACTACCCAGTTCAGGACATTAACTGTGCTTAAATTTTTGTTTAGAGTTTTTTAGTGGGGACTGAGATTGAAAATTGGGAAAAATCATGCCCAAATCCCACTTGAAAAGAGTCCCATATTCAGCCCTCTAGACACCTAAAAGAACTGCAGTGTAATCATTGTCACATCATGTCAGTATTTCTGCAACATGTGGGATGAAATGTGCCATTCTCTGCCCCCCCCCCCAAACTCTGTGTGTGTGTGTGTGTGTGTGTGTGTGTGTGGGTTTGTCTTACCAACTTGACGAGGTAAGTAGACAAAAGAGTTTGCGTGTTTCGCCTTACCGAGGTACAAAAGACAAAAGAAACCCTTTACCTCGGTTGTTTTCCTAGAACTGTACCGGCAAAACGAGGTAGAAACCGTTAGTCCACACAAAGGACAAACAATGGGGTAACTTGGTATGTATGGTAGATAAGACTGTGTGTGTGTGTGTGTGTGTGTGTGTGTGTGTGTGTGTGTGTGTGTGTGTGTGTGTGTGTGTGTGTGTGTGTGTGTGTGTGGGTTTGTCTTACCAACTTGACGAGGTAACTAGACAAAAGAGTTTGCGTGTTTTGCCTTACCGAGGTACAAATGACAAAAGAAACCCTTTACCTCGGTTGTTTTCCCAGAACTGTACCGGCAAAACGAGGTAGAAACCGTTAGTCCACACAAAGGACAAACAGTGGGGTACCTCGGTATGTAGGGTAGACAAGACTGTGTGTGTGTGTGTGTGTGTGTGTGTGTGTGTGTGTGTGTGTGTGTGTGTGTGTGTGGGTTTGTCTTACCAACTTGACGAGGTAACTAGACAAAAGAGTTTGCGTGTTCTGCCTTACCGAGGTACAAAAGACAAAAGAAACCCTTTACCTTGGTTGTTTTCCCAGAACTGTACCGGCAAAACGAGGTAGAAACCGTTAGTCCACACAAAGGACAAACAATGGGGTACCTCGGTATGTAGGGTAGACAAGACTCTGTGTGTGTGTGTGTGTGTGTGTGTGTGGATTTGTCTTACCAACTTGACGAGGTAACTAGACAAAAGAGTTTGCGTGTTTTGCCTTACCGAGGTACAAAAGACAAAAGAAACCCTTTACCTCGGTTGTTTTTCCAGAACTGTACCGGCAAAACGAGGTAGAAACCATTAGTCCACACAAAGGACAAACAATGGGGTACCTCAGTATGTAGGGTAAACAAGACTGTGTGTGTGTGTGTGTGTGTGTGTGTGTGTGTGTGTGTGTGTGTGTGTGTGTGTTTGAGGTTAAAAAATCGCACTGGCACAGACATTTCATACTGAAACGTTTTTTTTCTTTTAATACGCCGCCGAAAAATTGTTTTCATTTACTGAACCCTGCTGGGTTTCAAACATGACAAAAAATTACACAAAATTGATTTAAACTAAGTGATGAGCTTAGGAACTGGTTAAACTGACTGGCAATAATTGATGTTATTCATTGATGGGCTCTAATTTAGTCCTTACAAGGATGTTACGCAAGCTTTTGTTTTTCTTATAGGCGATGACAGGTCGAAGATTCAAAGGTTCATTTAATTTAGCATTGGTAAAATTGAATTCATCTTTTAACATTTTTGCTATTTCGATATTCATTCTGTTGTACGTTAAAGTGAAAGGAATGATGGACTTCCTTTCACATTCGCCCTCTGATATGTTCATACCAAATGGCCAGAGGGTTTGAAGCGTATTGATCCAAAAAGCTTCACGTTTTTTTCTAAATTCATCTGTTTCTTCTAATGTGTCTTTAATTGGTGGTTGTTCAATAGGATGGATTTCGAAATCGTCCAAAGAATGGCCAGGAAGGTTAAAATGTTGTGCTACTGGGGCATCAGCATTATGTTTTATATCCTGTTTGTGTCTAGTAGCACGTTCTCGAAAAGGATTTTGACTTTGACCAACATACTGTTTCCGACATCGCTTACAAGTGATAAGGTAAATAATGTTTGGTGAATCACAATGGAGGGGGTTACGGATCTGATAATGATTTTTCGTTTGTTCGGAGGAAAATTCCTCTTTCTGATCAGGCATAAAAGTATGCAGTCTACAACGAGGCTTTTTGCAATTAAATACCGTGCCACTACCATTCTGCAACGGTCTGTTGTGTTCAATCTTCAGTGGTTCGAAATCGGTAGTTTCAGCTGGACTTTCGAGCTTTTTCAGGGTTTGGGATTTCAGGCTACGCAAGAAGCACAGCGAGTACCCTCTCGATCTGAGGGCGCCAAATAGAGTAGAACAAGCCTCATTGAAATTTATCTTATCACTTGAATTGCGGTGGAAACGAATGAGTTGTGATTTGATGATACCTTTAAATGTATGTTGAGGATGAAATGATTTTGTGTGCAACAATTGATGTGAATCAGTTGGTTTAAAATACACTTTATAATCTAAATGACCGGACACCTGAAATTGCTTGCCTTTATACACGGTCACATCGAGAAAATCAACAGAATTTTCACTGATAGTAGCTTTCAATTTAATATTTGGATCCTGATTGTTCAAAATTTCTAAAAATTCATCAAAATCTTCTTTTGAATGTTCCCAAATAATAAAAAATGTCATCTAAATACCTGAGATATACGAGAGGATGCTTTGCACATTTGCTTAAGGCATTTTCCTCCCATTCCACTACATAAATGCTTGCAAAACTAGGACTGAATCTTTTGCCCATAGGACAACCCATTATTTGTAGAAAATATTCTCCATTGAATTGAAAGTCATTACCTTTTAAGCTCAGCTCTAAAAGATCCAAAATTTGTTCATCCGGGCGTTTCGCATCCGGATATTTTTCAAATGCATTTTTAACTGATTTAACACCTTTATCAATATCAATGTTCGTATACATACTGTCGATATCCAAAGTAGCCAGAATTGCATTTTTCGATATTTTCAATTTCGAAATTTTTGACAGGAAATCCTGTGTATTTTTTAGATAGCTCGGATGTCTATTTGCTATAGGTTTCAGATGATAATCAATTAATTCTGAGATCGCATAAGATTCCGAATTACAATCTGATACAATTGGCCTCCCGAGTGGAGTTAAGTCATCTGTCCATGAAGAACGGTCCTTGTGGATCTTTGGTAGGATATAAAATTGTCTTGTTTGAGCACTGAGCTTAGCTGTTAATTATTTCAATTGTTTTTTGGTAATGTGACCTTCGTCGAGGAGAAATTTTAAGATCTTATTGAATTTTTCGATATTACTAGGCCAAATAAGTGAATCTAATTTCTTATAATGTTTAGTATTGCTGAGTTGTCTCATGGCTTCCATTATATAATTATCCCGAGATAGAACAACTACCGACCCACCTTTGTCGGCTGGTTTAATTACTAATTTCTTATTTTTTCGAAGTTTCGTGAGGGCTCTCCATTCACCAGCTGTTAAATTGTCTTTATCGGAGAGTATGTTCATGCTGAACACCTTTTGGATGATTCGTTTGCTAGCCTCACTAATTTCGGGATCTACTTCACTATCTGGAGGTGACCAACCAGGTGATTCTGTAAAGGGAAGTTTCCGACCGCTGGAGTTTCTAAAGCGGTCGGCTAATTTCATTTGCTTAAGAAAATTACAGTTGTATGATGGTAAATTTATTTGGTTATCAGTTTTAGGCTTTGGTGCTGGTACAAAAGTTAAACCGCGATCTAAAAGCGATTTCTCTTGGGTTGTTAGGTCATTGGTGCCAGACAGGTTCACCACATTGCGTGTTTCGCCTTACTGAGGTACAAAAGATAAAAGAAACCCTTTACCTCGGTTGTTTTCCCAGGACTGTACCGGCAAAACGAGGTAGAAACCGTTAGTCCACACAAAGGACAAACAATGGGGTACCTCGGTATGTAGGGTAGACAAGACACTGTGTGTGTGTGTGTGTGTGTGTGTGTGTGTGTGTGTGTGTGTGTGTGTGTGTATGTCTTACCAACTTGACGAGGTAACTAGACAAAAGAGTTTGCGTGTTTCGCCTTACCGAGGTACAAAAGACAAAAGAAACCCTTTACCTCGGTTGTTTTCCCAGAACTGTACCGGCAAAACGAGGTAGAAACCGTTAGTCCACACAAAGGACAAACAATGGGGTACCTCGGTATGTAGGGAAGACAAGACTCTGTGTGTGTGTGTGTGTGTGGGTTTGTCTTACCAACTTGACGAGGTAACTAGACAAAAGAGTTTGCGTGTTTCGCCTTACCGAGGTACAAAAGACAAAAGAAACCCTTTACCTCGGTTGTTTTCCCAGAACTGTACCGGCAAAACGAGGTTGAAACCGTTAGTCCACACAAAGGACAAACAATGGGGTACCTCGGTATGTAGGGTAGACAAGACTCTGTGTGTGTGTGTGTGTGTGTGTGTGTGTGTGTGTGTGTGTGTGTGTGTGTGTGTGTGTGCATTTGTCTTACCAACTTGACGAGGTAACTAGGCAAAAGAGTTTGCGTGTTTCGCCTTACCGAGGTACAAAAGACAAAAGAAACCCTTTACCTCGGTTGTTTTCCCAGAACTGTACCGGCAAAACGAGGTAGAAACCGTTAGTACACACAAAGGACAAACAATGGAGTACCTCGGTATGTAGGGTAGACAAGATTCTGTGTGTGTGTGTGTGTGTGTATGTGCGTTTGTCTTACCAACTTGACGAGGTAACTAGACAAAAGAGTTTGCGTGTTTCGCCTTACCGAGGTACAAAAGACAAAAGAAACCCTTTACCTCGGTTGTTTTCCCAGAACTGAACCGGCAAAACGAGGTTGAAACCGTTAGTCCACACAAAGGACAAACAATGGGGTACCTCGGTATGTAGGGTAGACAAGACTGTGTGTGTGTGTGTGTGTGTGCATGTGTGTGTGTGTATGTGTGTGTGTGTTTGAGGGGGGTAGGGGGTTATTATCACCTTCTTCATTATAAATAGCACCAGTTAGCTTACATGGGTGTGTGAAATGTTTCTGTTCATTTCTCCGACCTACCCCATCTGTCAAATAGATATAAAGCTTGGAAACACTTTACAAAATCCTTGTTCATCATAGCTGATTCAATTTGATAGAATGATTGTGAATCAATAATGAATCGAATCACATTATGATGAAAGGACAATTCGAGAATCAATTTGAAATTGAATAATTACAGGGCCCTAGTTCCCACACACATTTTGGGATACAATTCAAGGAGTTTCCAAGAATATTTCTATAAAAAATTCCAGGATTTTTCAGGCTATGGGATTACAAAATTCAATGGTTTTTAAGTAGCCATGGGAACTCTGTCAGAGAGAGCAAGTGTAGTTATTTGGGAGTTGCTGTTCTTTGCAGTCATAGACATTAAATGTTACAATGACAATACTAGTTTTCTAACACAGACTACCTTTTTGTGTTTCTCGGATTTTGTGTGTGAATGAGGTGCATGCTCTTCCATATTGGGAGGGTTGATTATTTTCACCAAATGCTCATCATTTCACCACATCTTGACTCTGGCTGTAATCATTCAAGATCCAGTTGTTTTGGAATTTGCACTTTCAACATTGCATGTTTCAGATTTTCTTATAGAACTCCACCTCAATGCACATGTATTTTTATTGAATGACCCTTGTACACATGACTGGATTTGTGAAAACAAAAGGTCACAGTAATCAATTTATCACACTGTTTTATGCACACGTATTTGGAATCCTTCAATGTTACCAAACATGTAGGCTGATAATATCCAACAGAGGCTAATGATATGAACCAGCTAGAGCTGGACGATAATGTTTATCGAAAGGAACATCCTCCAGTCTCCACTGCAAAAATATGGGATCCATGATTCATTCATTTTTAAGTTATTGCATGGAGAAGCAAAAAATTACCCCAAATCAAAGTTGGCTGCCATGGTGGCTATATTGGATTTGGCAGAAAGCTGATTATCAAAGCAAATCTTCTTCTAGTAAACACTAATCCACCACTAAAAAAATAGGATACATACTGCATTTCATTTTCAAGCTATTATGCTGAGAATCAAAAATGACAAAAGATCAAGGTTTGTCAATACAGGCCAAAGGCTCTCATGATATCCTGGACCAAAGCAGTCTTGTGTGATAATTCTTAACCCATTCAAACGTATGTGCAGTTCTGTATTTATCACACTCCTCCCATGTAACAACCAGTCTACCGGAAAATTGAACTAAAAGCACTTTTCAACTGGATAATTGCTGTTTTCTTCATTGTTATGAGACATCACTGTTAGGTGGTGAGGTACAAACCCTAATTTGCTTTTCAATTTTTACAGCATTCAATTGGTCAAAACCAACTGATGCCGATCAGTGTCATGGTCATGATGATCAAAATTCAAATATTGACTAAACTGCAGGGAATAACACAACAAAAACTTTTTAAGTTGCTAATAAGTTTAGAACACTCCATCATTATATGACCAGTTGTGGAAAGTATTTGTCAAGGAACAAGCAGTCAGAATATTTTTATTTTGTGAAAAATCTCAAAATATCCCAAAGATGCAAGGAAATGGGGGTTTTGGGACTCCGAAATTTAAAATTGTCCTACCGCACTCTGCATGCTGAACCATCGTTGACCTGTGGTAGTGATGACTCTTCAACTCTTGGTTGCTCCATTACGGCCTCATGTATTTATCCCCTAGAGGAAACACTGCTCCCAATTCATTAAGCCAAGTAACTTGGAGCTCCACATATTTATAACTATCATTATTGAGAAACAATTCATGGTTCTCATTATAATTTTCTTTACTAATAGGAACGTCCCGACTAGTCAACTTTTGAGTTTATTACTGCCGGAGACTAGTCGATTTCCAAAAATATAGTACAAGTCAAAATAAGTTGTAGGATAACTGTATAAACTATGTATCTTTCTCTTCCTACACTGATCAGACCAGAAACTGACATAATTTTCTGGAAAGCTTTCACTGAAAGCTTCCCAGAAAATGATGTCAGATTCTGATCTTATCAGTGCAGAAGCAAAAGTATACTTAGTTTATTGTGGTTATGTTACAACTTATTTTGACTATAACTGACTGTTTCAAAACTAATCATCATCCAAATTTCCAGGTTTCAAATTCCACTTCTGAAAATTTAAATTTCCACAATTTTAAGTTTTTAAAGATGTGTCAAAACACTAGAGGAAAAAATAACAAGTTCATCACCATAGGTCAGAGTATGAATATATTCGGATTCAATTTATTCAGCACCATAATTGTAATTTTGAGAAACTAAATACTCAGAAAACTCCATTCTAATCTAAAACAACAGCATAATACAATTATTAAAACTCTTTACATCATGAATCAGACACATCCATCTGCGTTTACAAAATGAGCAATTGGTAAAAAAAATATTCCTTTACCTCAAGAATCAGACATATCCACATGCGTTTACAAATGAACAATTGGAAGAAAAAATATTTTTCCAAGTATTTCAACAAAAGAATATCATGTGACTCCCTCAATGGAATGAACTTGTCAAGCTCATTCCAATGAGGGGTCACATGATATGGTTTTGTTGGAATTTTGACATGTGCTTTGGGTAAAGGATTAAGTATAATTACAAACCAACACATGACTTGGGAATCATTCCTATTTTCTTTGAATCTTCTATTTTAACCTCCAACATATTCTGCCCAAGAGTCTTCAATATTTGTACTACATCACCGACTCTCACTTGAAATTCTACTGGAGTCTACAAACATAAATATATAAAAATAGATATCAAACATTCAAAATTCGCAGTCAAAGGTGTTGAGTTAGCTCAACAATCCTGGAAAATAGAGAGTAGTCTTATTAAACATCCAAAACACACCAGAAAATAAGTGGTCAGACAAGGACAATGACAGGTACAAAAAGGCTAATGTCTGACTGAGGTTTAGAACCATCAGTCAAAATGTCTGATGCCAAAATTATCAATAAAGTTCAGTGATCAGAACATTATACAAGCTGGAAATCATTACTATAATAACTAGCAAGCCTAAAATTAATGATTATTGTGATTTCTGGTCCTCGCAAGCTGGGAAGTGTGAAGAAAGTTAGTGTACAGCTCATCAGTATTGGCAGCATGTGAAGGAATACGATTTGATATAGCCAGACATGTATCGAAATTATGTCTGAAGGGAAATTCAGTTCCAATTCAGAATGAAATCAATGACACCTTGTTTGGCAGGGCTCAATGAGCCCTGCCAAACAAGGTATGGTTGGATGAATTCTGAGCAGTTTCAAGATGAATGTACATGTACATCCCAAACACATTATTTCGAATACTCAAACTCCATTTTGTAATATGACAGATATCATTGTAAAATGACAGACATGATTCATTTGGTGTCTGACATTTTGTCTGGAAGCGCAATGAAAATTAATTCCAAGCTTGATCCAAAACAACTTGTAACTTGGCAGTTGTTTCCAGTCAAGTGCCATTTGCCTGTTCAGACAAATGGGACTTGACAAGAACAACTGCTCAAGTTATACAAGTTTTCCAGTTCACATATATCCAAACCATTGAAGTGTAGCGGTCGAGGTATAAAGGGCATTTACCAACCAGCGTGTTGGTCCAGATCGCTTAGTCTTGTGGTAAATCGGTCACTTTGTGTGCTAGAGATCGACGATTCAAACCCCCGACTCCTGCACTTATCTCTCCTCCTGTTACATTTGGGGGCTCGTCCAATCCTCAGCAGTTGGGGAAGTTGTGGACGCTGTGGTGAGGCATGGTGGATTTTTCTACCACTCTGAGGTGAGATCTGGGGTGAGATTCATGGTGGGTGAATCTCAAAAAGAAGGGGAGAGTAGTGTAGCGGTTGAGGTATAAAGGCCATTTACCAACCAGCCTTAGTCTCACGGTAAATCGGTCGCTTTATGTGCTAGAGGTCGACGGTCCGAACCCTGGCTCCCGCACTTATCTCTCCTCCTGTTACAGATGTATACAGATGGAACAGATGTGAACAAAACACTTTTACTTCCAAGAGAATATGAAGAACATCCATGGAACATGAATCCCTTTAACCCAAACAAATCGGCCAAATCCAACTGCATAATTTTCAAATTAAACAGTTGAAAAATCCCCATATAATTTGATACCCTCGGTGGAATAAACTTGTTAAGATCGTTCCAGGGTGGGGGGGGGGGGGGGTAAATTCATGTGGTTTTGGTAAAATAATTTTGAAAAATTTTAAAAAGCAAAAATTATAAAAATAAATTTTGATATTGTGTGTGATGGGTAAAGGGTTAACACTTTTGGTGCAAAAGGCAACTAAAGTCTATAGAATTGCCTGTACTGGATGTACTGAGGGCAAATAGGTCTATAAACAAAGGAAAACTGGGGAGAGTCAGGGTAATTTCTGGACAGGTTACAAGATTTTTTATTCCATTAACAGGAGTTTTCTCTATAACATGTATTCGATTAACAGGTCAAATTTGTACTGGAGGTATGGTAAATAGTTTTGTGTTGGGAAATTATATTCAATTAACAGGGTTATTCAGTTAAGAGATATCCAATTAGGTGGGCTCCACTGTACCACCACATAAATGTTAGAAGTTGTACCAAACTATATTTCATCGGGTTTGTGAAGTTACTGTTGTGAATGGCTACATAATTTATAAAATATCACTATCCCCTTCTGAAAAAAACTTTTAACTGATAGAGTGCTAAATTATTTTTGGTCAACAGAATTTGTTCACATGTCTTTGCATTGTTACAATTTATGGGAGAGTGCCAAAAGGCACTCTCCCATAAATAGTAACACTGAATGCAAATTCTAATAAGTTCACTTCAAAGATAAAGGAAGGCACAACACTAAAAATGAAGCCTTTAAGTTGTGGTACCTGGACTCCAGAGTAAAGCCCAAATATGGGTTTTCAGCACTCTACCAGTTAACCCTTTACCTAACATGAAAAGCAGACGACACTTGCAAAAAAAATTCTTGAATAACTAACTTTTTTCATTTTTTGTCTCAAAAACATAGGTTATGACCCCTCGTTGGAACGAGCTCGACGAGCTCGTTCCAACGAGGGGTCATAACCTATGTTTTTGAGACAAAAGATAAAAATATTTTAAAAATTAATTGGCGATTTTTGAGAATATCGCTGGCCGGTTTTGGCCGTTACGTTGGGTAACGGGTTAACATGCTAACCATTAGTGTTCAACCTAAATCGGTCGATTGTGGGCAATTGGATGATAATGGCAATGGCTCCTGGAACATCGGTTCAACCGATTGTTGCCAAGCATTCTGTGATGATTCATAAACCGCATTTTATTATCTTCTTCAATTGTTCAATTTTTAATGTAAAATGATGTCAATGATACCATTCAATAAAGTTAAAAAACCACCACAATGTGTATTCTTTATCTCCCTGGACGCTCCTTTACAGGATTTTAAACTTCAAAGACGTGTAATGCTTACAAATGAGAGTACATGTACTTGAGGCAATTGCTAGTTCATACTGGAAAAGTGAGGGTTGCACTCCATTAACTCACGTCGCAGTGAAAATTACCAGTTGTATGCACTTGAGTGGTAAACGTCGCTCTGAGAGCCATGTTTACACCCAAGTGTTCGCGATTGGTAATTTTACTGGACCTGAGTCAACGTTTAACACTGTTAAATATGTTCAATTTAATGTAGTTCTTTCGGGTCTTCACTTATCTAGTAGTGAACAGACTGTAAACACTGTTAAATCTATAATAATTTAATGTAGTTCTTTGCGAGCGTCGGCTTGTCTAGTAGTGCACGGTATTACAATCGGAATCAACATCAGAATCAGCTGACTGTAAGCTAAAAAAACCAGTAATCGGTCAGCAGACATTTTTGGTAATCGGTTAAACACTACTAACCATTTAGTCTAATAAGCCAAATTTTTGGAAAATTATTGAAAAATAGTATGTGCTGAGAATTCTATTTCTCATACTATTCCACACTTAAAAAAAGTTAATTGAGGTGCCAGCACTTTTCAGTGGAGCCGAAACATGAGCTTCTGGCTCTCAACCAGTTAACTCTTCACCTAACATATCAGCTACATCCACCCATGTAATTTACAAAATGAGCAGTTGAAAATTTTTTTAAAATATTTCAACAAAACCATATCATGGGACTCTTAACTGGAACGAGCTCAATAACCTTGTGCCAAGGAGGGGGTCACATGATATGGTTTTCAATTTTCCACTGCCATTCAATAAAAACTATTCCCAAGAACAAAAAACAACAATACAAAAAGTTCATAGGGACAGTTTTTATTTGAGTAACAAGGAGAATAACTGTGGTAAGTATGGACAGACGAATTCCACAATATTTGGTAGGGTTGGACAATTTTGAAATTTGCGTTTCGGTTCGGTTCCAGTTTCGGTTTTGTACAAAAACTTGGTTTTCAGTTCGGTTTTTCAAACTGTATTGTAGAAATCCACAGTTTAGAGGGTAATGTACACATAAAACATATAATGGTGGGCTACTGTAGAGGGCTACAGTGGTGGAGCCAAGGGGTATCTAGGAAGCACAATTCCCCCTCCCCACCCCCCACCCCCCCCCCCCCCCCCAAAAAAAAAAAAATCCCACCTGATCCTCCCATCCCCAAATCTGAAAAGATTCTTTTTTGATTTCCTGCCCTCAGTACAAGTACAGTACCCTCAGTCCTATGATTCCCCTCCCCCCCCCCCCCACCCCATAAAAATAAATTCTTCACCAGCATGGTCCCCCCAGGATTTCAAACCATGGCTCCACGACAGGTGGGATCTGCCTTGTTCTGTCAGTGAGATTTGGGGCCTTGTCAAGATGCAAAAGTTTACAAGAAAAGCTACATTTTAGCAAAAATCAATATTTCCTTATTTTTTTAGGAGTCGCTAAGCTCTCACCCTGGTTTTGATGGATAATATGCAATTGTTGTGCTTATTTTGGTAATTATCACATCGCTTCTAAATAGACTACCCCGATTTCCTAATGGTTCCTGCTTCACATGACAGTGGAATAAAAGGAACACAAATCATATTTCTTGAGATTTTGATAACTATTATTGAAATAAGTCATGGGAGTGGTGGCCGAGTGGATAAGTGCGCTGGTCTCTCATGCCAGAGGTCCCGGGATCGATCCCCGGTCGGGAAAAGTTCCCGAGGTGTCCGAACACTCTCTGTCAGCATCAATTGTGGGGTTGATGCTGTCACAGCGTATCGTCCTATCGGGTGGAGACATAAAATGGCTGTCCTCTGTGCGAAGAGAGACACACTCCGTGCAGGCTAAAGATCCCTTCGTAGTATTCGAGAAGAGCTAGGCCATGAAGTTGCCGCTATGAAGGTCATCCCACACACCTATGCCATTTGGGCCACGGAGAAGCATTAATATAAGTTGCATAACTTGTTCGCCAATCCTTGTAAAACAAATAATATTAAATAAAAATAAGTCATGAAAAACGAATCACTTTTATTGGTAACTCAATCACTCCAATGTTTTCACAATATCTCTCATAATTTTGACTGTGGAGGTTCGTTTTTTACTTTGAATTTTACACATGGGAAAGCATGTGTTGATTATAACAACTACATATTGGGAATGCAGTGTTAACTTGACACTTGACAGTATACACCTGAGAGATCTGCAGTACTGCACGATTCCTTAAAGTAAGTTCAAATAGTATATAAACAATTCGCAAAAAGTTTATAAAACTTTCAATAGTTATCTTCCATCCATTTAACAGGATATATTTTATTTTAATTTAACCATTTTATTGTTGACAAAAAACAGAACTGCCAATATGCCGCGTTATCTTTGCAGATGTGACACTTTCAGAGAATGCACCAGAAGTTGGCTAATTAACATCATTTACTTGTCATTTTTCCCGTGTGAACTTTGAGGTTTCAAAACTCAATAAATTTTATGTTTACCTCCAATCTAATTTACTACATGCCATATGCAGACGATTTGGGATCAAAGATAATTTATATTACTTTTACACCATATATTGTCAGGTAACTTTCAATACTTATGTGGTCAAATATGAGTGAGCCTGAGGCTGTGCCCAGTTAATTAAATTTACTCAACGATTCTTGAATCGCATGTGTGGATTCTTATGTAAGACATTTAATTTTTCATATTCCTTCTGGTGGTGGTTGTGTAGATATCGTTTGAGATATAAGCAAATTTGCTACAACTGTTTTGGGAGGGATTTGTTGAACAATCCGCTTGAAGTAAGCATAAACGGCACAGCATTACCTTTGCCGGCATTTTTGTCTTTGGCATGTGAAATGCATTGTGATTGAGAGGTCATAAACTTACCAATTCTGGGAAATCTGTTGAAACTGAAAGTCTCAGTTTTTTGTTAAGGCGGTGGTTCGGTTTCGGTTTTGAAAAAAAATCCTAACCAAACCGAAAAACTGAAAAACCGCTCAGCCCTAATATTTGGGTATCCTTTTCCTCATACTGGTCTATCCTCATCCCAAAGGACATCAAAACTTAACAACCAATGCTAGAGTTATAATACAAAACATTAATAGGGACAGTTTTGTAAGTATAACAAGTTTAGCTTAGTATCATGTGAATGAAACCCGTTATAAAGTTGATATCCTTTTCCCCATACTGCAGGCCTGGGAATAACCCAAGGAAATCAGAAAATACATGAGCGAACAACAGATTACAACAAAATAATACAATACATAGACAGAACGCGATGTGTGTTTGAATTGGTGGGTGATTTACATATTGAGTTGGAACGGCTTCGTCATATATGACTACGCTATTCCAACGAGTTATGTAAAACTCCAACCAATTCAAACACATTTCGCATTCTGTGTTTATTACACATCCCATGCATTAAAATTCAGTTAAATAACAAATTTTAATTCTGATGTATAAACCCAAAGATGAAGAGTCCATTTGTTTTGCTTGTAGCTGTACTGATCAAACTGAACGATAAAAAATGAAAAGAACCTTTTGGGAACCAGTCTAAATTATATTTGTTACCTTTTTTATTGGGCGTGTTTGTTGAAATTTGTATCGATGTTTCTCTTCGACTGATCTCCATTCACGCCTAACCATTTGGTGGCTATTACTGATAGTAAAAATAGAAGTACAAATATGGGCAGATTTACAAAACAGCTGGGAGAAACTTTTTTAAAAGAAGTTCGAAGCATGTCAGGATATCTGAAGATTTACCAAAATAAAGTTGACCAATTTAGATATATGGGGATCCGCAGACGAGACAGCCATGGGACTGGATTAATATTGTGGTTGGAAATGATTGCTTTTTAATATTATCTCATTTTTGGTTAACTAATTTCTTTGTGTTTTGTGAACCAACTTTATTTTGCTTTGGATATTTTCATTTTCACACTATGCGACAGATGATTGATAATTGTATAACGAAATTGGGAAACTTTTCGAAGCGTAACTAATGACTCGACAGGAAAGGAACTAGTATAAACGGTGTTGGGGAAAAAGTTCTGGTTTGTACATGACTAGCTGTATACAGAAACATTTATGTCATAGCGGTAATTCCGTTAAATACAAGGATTTAAAGTTTAATAGAGGTGTAATAAAAATTAAATTCCTAATCCTAATTCCATTCATATATGAATAAATTGGGATGTTATTTACATCTTAACTGGCAGCGTAAAAAATTATTTTTGGCCATGAAATCTTGTACACAAATATTTGCCTTGTTACAACTTATGGGAGAGTGCCTCTGGGCACTCTCCCATAAATTGTAACTAGGGAAACCCTTAAAGACTAAATAATATCACTTTAAAGACAATACAAAGCACATCCACTGAATATGAGACTTTAAGCTGTGGTACCTGCACTCCAAAATTAAGCCCAAATATGGGCTTCCAGCACTCTACCATTTAAGAGCTTGTCTACCAAAATAATTACCATCAACTAATGTGCAAGCTCATCAAAGTGAGATCACTTGTTAGTTGTTGATATTCATTTTAATGAAAATTATGTTAAAATGTAAACAGCGTGGCTGGCATAGTAATAACAGAAAGACATAAAAGCATCACAACGTTTTTTTTTCATAAGAGTTACTACCATGTGATGCTGCATATTCTGATAACAGGTTAGGATGTAAGCTCTTCATTTCCAGTCCTGATGCTGGTCTCACACCACAACAAAAGACATCAAAATTTGACAACTGATGTTTTGATTATAATGGAAAGTTAAAAAATTTATAGTAATTTATATATTTTTTATACTTACCAATGACCCAGACATAGCTGGTGCTAACTCTTAAAATATAGGGCCAAACACAAATTTTGCCCCCCAATCCCCAAAATTTGCATCTAAAACTAAAGAAAACATGTCCTGAAAGGCCCTCCACACTTCGCCCCTACTGCGCATGCGCAGTGTCAAGGACGTTCCGAAATTGGCGCCATTTATCATTCTAATAACCAGTGCCTGGTAAGCGCTATGTACTCAGCGGGGAGGCAAGAGTTCCCAACTCCTGGGAGGGCCATCCCCGTCTGGGTCATTGGTAAGTATAAAAAATATATAAATTACTATAAATTTTTTAACATTTTTATACTGTACCAATGACCCAGACATAGCTGAATAGTAAAAAGGCTGGAGGGCCAAGGACATAGAGCAAAATGGAATACGCTCAATAAAATAAAATAGAGTCATCCCCTGTAGGGGAAAGAAGTAATAGGCCTTACATGTATCTTTCTTATTTATGATAAATTAGAAAGATACAACACCTTCCAAAAATTGAGCTTCATACATCCATGTACTCTATTAATATCCAATAATCCTTATACTAATAATTTTTAAAGTAAGCCAATAATAAAGTAAGTCTAGAGAATAGAGACTCTTATACTCCTAAAAGTGTGTGAGAATTGCATAATCATGTCCGTTGACATATGCAATATTCAAAAGCTATACTTTAAAAACTAAGACTTGAATGAATTTTATAAACTTAAACTTCTCACTAAACAACCATCCCAATAACAGCTCAGAATTACTAACTCCGGAGGAGGTATCCCCTTGTTTTCATAGTAAAAAACAAGTGACCCAAGGGAACACCCTCCCCCCCCCTTTTTCTTGCCCTGGGTCAAATAGCCCAGAGCGAAGAGGGCAGCCGAACGGAGACACTGCCGAAACAGACAGCCTACCTAGCTATAGTAGCAACTGTTAAGTGAATGACATTCTGAGCAGTAGAGAATAGACCTAACAATAGAGGCCTCCAGAAATGGACTCGATATTTCTGAGATAAAATTCATGAATGGATGGCTGAGCGCAATGAGCAGCCTTCAAAAATCTATAATAGCAACACTATTAATGTAAGCCCAAGAAGTAGAAGAACTCTTACTTCATGAGCCGAAATCTTAAGCACAACTGCTAAGCCAATGATATACCAAAAGCAGTACGCTAGTTAATAGAATCCATTAACAATAAAATGGAGCGTAACGTCCTTCTACTAGACATCAAAGACAGAAGAAGCTTACGCCCTTGTAATAAACAGATATCTGTTTATAAATACATAAACTGTACCCGGAAAGAGTAAAGGCCTATGCCCATACGAAGACGGAAGGACCTTAAAATAATAGGTTCCGGATAATAGGAGCCTAACTCTTATGCAACAATCCAACCTAAATAGTAACGGAAGTATTGATTCCGAAACTATGAAAGTGAAAATCATCCATCGATAGTGCATGAAACTCACTGACTCTACAGTAAAAGAGAAACCAACAGAATTACTGTCTAAAAGGTCAGAATTTGAAAACTACTGTTTCCAGAGGCTCAAATGATTACTTAGCTAAATAAGAACCGAAGTTAAAATCCGTATAGGAATTTAATCTAAAGATTCTAAGTCTATTTATCAAAAAGTTACTAACTGACTTAGATAAAGAGACAAAAGACTCAAATGTAAACTATCGTAGAGTGCATAGGTATGAGGTAACATAAACCTATAACCTAAATAACAACAGGCTGCAGTAGATCTTGTGAAACAAGTATACTAAAAAATAGCAATGAGTAGTATGGAGGGATCAACCATATGAACATAATGATCCCTACACCACGACGGAAGAGCCTCCACTTCAGTCGCATAGAATAGCGAAGAAGAGGATCTCCTATAGTAAGAAATCGCGTCCAAAGCTCGTCCAGTACAGTGCTTACAATGCAATATGGACCACACAACGGAATACATGAAGGTTGCGACCTTGCTGGTTGTGATAAAGATGACACGATTTACCCAGTGAAGAAAGATCCTCACATAGAGGAAGATTTCACGTTAAGATCCACAGTAGACAAGAGAGTAAATTACTCATGATCTCTGTGAAGATCGAGATGCTATCAACAGAAATGTATTGTGGTTGTTTATCTTAGCAATACCTGCTAAAACAACAGCGCCGGAGGATACGCGTATCCTATCATTCCGTCCTATAGATCAATAGAGCGTTAACAGTATTAGCTCAGAGATCTGGACAAGCCAACACATACGTCTGCAATTGATTAGCAAGATGTGTCATAAATAAAACATCATTGGGCGCTCCCATAGATAGCAAATCTGATTAATACTTGTTTGTTGAGAGTCCATTCTGACAGCAACAAGCGACCCGTAAGAGAACGGGAGTGCGATAAAACAATCAGACGACCCAGAATATGACGGACCAAAACTGAACTTGGTGTAGTATAACCAACAGACGGATTCTTTCCATTAAATTGAATAACGGAAACGAAAGAGTGCCTCCCTGGTTCCAGAGATACGCCACTACTGTCGAATTAAAGGACAGGAATTTGGGCATGCGTTTCTGAATAATGTTCATGCAATGACATAAAGCAAGCCTAAAAAACATTATTCCGCGGAAGTTAAACTGATAGTTAAAAGACTGCGGAACCCAAAGACCCTGGCACTTTGAATCCGTAGGGATCAGTATATATCCCAATCTGTTTGACTGGCAACCGTCATAACAGCCACACTCGGGTCCGGCAACTGCGGCGGCACTCTCTGAGTCAACCACCGAATGTTTGCCCCAGTCTGAATCTCTTGTAAGACTAGATAGACAAGAGAATGTATAAATCAAGCAATTCATGGATTGCCGGAAAGTTGCCGTCGAAGAGAAGCTCCTCCGAGAACGAAGCGACTCTGAGAGAGTTCTTAACCTACTATCCACGCGTGGATGTAGCTAGGGCTGCATCACGTCTAACCAACTCCAATCAGCCACTGAAGGGCGGAGTTATACGTGAACAAACTACTGCCCTCAAAAGAAATTACATTGAGAATAATATCCCGTAAATCTTTTCTTGAAGACATAATGATAACGCCTCAGTAAGGCGGATTACGTATAATAAAGCGTCTAAGTTAAGTCTACTATACATAATGTCGTTCCCAACATTGAAATTGGAAAAGACATAACGGCGAAAAGAATATATGCAGTCTTTAATCACACCGTCTAGACGCATATGAACTCTCGGTATGCCCTGCTCTGCCAAAATAAACTATATGTAAAAAAGATAAAATGGCAGAAATGAGCCACGCGGACAAGAAACTAAACTATCATGCTTAGTAGCAGGCTTGTATATATATATAAATATATATAGCGTCGAAAAATAAAACACATGTTGTAATGACAATATTGGACTGCGTCGGTAAGTCAGGGACAAAGTCCCTGTACCGATCGAAAAATCCGAGTCCAATGACGCTATAAGTCTCTTATCCAAGATCGCAGCAATGAAGTCCGAAAAATAATCACTGGAAGAAATGCCAGAAGATATGAAAGGCATCTTCCGATACTACTAAAGGGAAAACTCGAAATCTTTCGAATCCCTTTCGCCATCCTGTCGGACCCTATAAAGCGTTCGGTCGTCCGTAGCTTGATGCAACCGCGGACCGCACCGACCCAGCGCCGTCGGATAATTCCTGATTCGACCGAGAAACCGTCAATTGCTGGGAAGCTGCGAAACAACTGTGCTAACTCGGATAGCACGTCCGTCACTGAGGCCTGAGGAGCAGCGGTCTTACGATGCATTGCCGCAGGAAGCTCCGAAATCGTTACCCCGTGCATACTTCCAATATGCGAGCGAACGGAGTGTATAAGCCTCGTGTCCCTTGGCTACCGGATGGCGCGACCTATTCGCTGTGGAATCACTGAATGCCAAAACTGATCGGATACTCGAGGTCACGTAGCCAATGTGCGGTCGTGTGCCCTGCTGTGAGGATGAGGAAGCATTAAAGACAGTCTCTCGGACTGTCAATATAACGGAGTGTCCCGAGCAACGGACATATGCTCCGAATGTAAAATATCTGAACCACAACATGCGGTCCCCTATGTTGTTGGCTTCCTCCGATCTGTCCTCAATCTGCCGTCACTGGGTGAGTACTAAAGTAATTAAAGTGCTCGCATCACCCAAATCTCCTTCCTAGACCGCAACGGACGAACCCGGCAGCCGAACCATTCGATGAATGTACGCTACACCGGGTGAGCTAGCGAATGTCACTCCGTAAGCGATAGACATAATCCATGAGCACTTATTGCCGCTAACTCTTCATTAACTATGACGACAGAGGCACACTTTGAAATTCATCTCCATAACTCTTCGAACAAGAAACCAGAAATGCTTGGATAGCAAGCATAAAATAATAATATATATAGCGTCGTTCAATAATTCGAAAGTTTGTGTGACATTATTGGACTATGTCGGAACTGAGGGACGATGTCCCTGAACCGAACCAAAAATTTCTAAGTCCACCGACGCTATCAGTTTCTTATCCGGCATCGCAGGATATGTTGTTCCGAAAGGGAAAGCTAGAAATCCACCGAATCCCTTTCGGTATCCCATCGGACCGGATGAAACTTCCGGACGTCCGTACCCGCTTCCGCGGAGCGTCCCAACCCAGCATCGTCGGATAAAATAAATGCGACAGATTCAGTTGATGCTGGGATGCTGCGATAAACTGTGCTATTAAGGAAAGCACATCTGTTCCCGAGGCCTGTGCAGTAGCGGACTTACGATGCATTGCCGCTGGAAGCTCCGTGTACGTTGACTCCCGCACACTTTCTATGCGAACGTCCGGAGTCTGCAGGCCTCGAGTCCCCGGCTACCAACCCAGCGCTGTCGGATAATTCTCAATCCGACACCGTTTCTGTCGGCTGCTGGGATGCTGCGATAAGCTGTGCTATGTGCACAAGAATGTCCGGCGTCGAGACCTGCGGAGGCGCAGTCTATCGCTGCTTCGCCGAGGGCAGCTCCGCATCAGATGGCTCCCGCATACTTTTCCTATGCGAACGTCCGGAGTCCATCGGTCTCGAATCCCTGGCTGCCGGATGGAGTGACCTGGTCGCCGAAGAATCCTTGATCGGCGAAGCTGGTAATATATCGGCGGTCACGCAGCCAAGGTGCGGTCGTGTGCGCTGACGAGAAGAGGAAGCCTTAGCAGTCTCAGCGGACTGCCTATACAACGGAGCGTCCCGAGCGATGGACGTATGCTCCGCTAACTACACATTTGTACCACAACATCTGGGGCCAGATGTTGTTGAACGAGAGAGGGGCCTCTCTCGCTTGCCGTCCGGATGGACCGGAACGAGCTATGAACCGGACTAAAAGGCTTCCTCCGTTCTCCCTCCGATCCGCCGTCACTGGGTGTGCATTAAGTTAATTTTATAGTGCTCGCATCACCCCAAAATTCCTTCTAGACCGCAACGGACGAACCCGGCTGCCGAACCATTCGGTGAATGGACGCTACACCGGGCGAGCTAGCGGACGTCAAAGGCCGTCGAACCTACTAGGGTCCTCTTAGGCAATTGGCGTATTACATGAGCACTTTTCCGCTAGCCCTTCATTAATTGTGACGACGGAGGCACACTGTTGGAAGACATCACAGATACATCACCCTAATCTTGATCGTCTGAAATAGAAATTGATAAAGTAGAGTGACCCTGCGGGGAAAGGACCGGAGTGTCCAAATCCCCAACAACATACCGTGACATACGTTTCCCATATTGTCATCGAAATCATATGATACAGAACAGGAGTTAATGCGAGTACACTGACCACATATAGAATGATAATAAGGTCAGAGGAAGACTTCCTCTTAAAGCAATTGATCAATATCCTTTCAATGTGAAAAGAAAACAAGTCCTGGTACTCGCACTAACCCCTGGCAATCAAAATACATAATAATAATATGATCCATAAATATAGAAAAAATAATTGAAATCAAAATATTTTGAAAAAATATTTTTTCAGAACAGCCCAAGTTTCTGAAAAGTAACGTTGAGCCCCAATGGATCCCAAGCCTAAGTGTGGACAAAAATTTTAAAAATATTTTAAACAATTTTTTCAACACTTACGAACAATAATAATGTATCTAGTTATGATTAAAATAACATAAAGATATTATTATTTAGAAATCCCCCCCTCACACAGAGGGCTGTTGTAAATGTAAACAATGAGTGTAAAAACACTAAAATAAGACTCCAGGCACCCAGGCCCGAAATCAGTTACCAAAAATACACCATCTGATGCAAAACAGAGACTTCCAGGGAAGAAACTGCAGAACATCAGATGGTAGATGCAGAACACAACGCCTAACCACCCGTAGGTGAAGACGTAAACATGGGGAAAGAACAGAATTCATTCTGTTATACAGCTAAAACTCCCAAGAAATTTTAGTAATAATTATTACAGAAACTATGCCAAAAGCATGGGAGAATAGCAAGGGGGAACTTAAAGGACAGGGAGAGAGGAAAAACACTTGAAAAAACAGTGTAACTAAATAATCAGAATGACAACAAAATGGCTGCTGCCTTGAAAATAGGTAACTTAACATAATTTCATTAAAAAATTTTAAGTTACAGCCCTGATAATATTCTGTCACACATTCTTTTCCTCTCCTCCTTTTCTATCCTCCTTAGAATCACCATTTCACTAATATTTATGTGTCTGGCATCATTTAAACTGAGATTTAAAAGCACAAAGATCAGTCAGATGTTAACTGATGAAGGGCCAAACTTAGAATGATAAATGGCGCCAATTTCGGAACGTCCTTGACACTGCGCATGCGCAGTAGGGGCGAAGTGTGGAGGGCCTTTCAGGACATGTTTTCTTTAGTTTTAGATGCAAATTTTGGGGATTGGGGGGCAAAATTTGTGTTTGGCCCTATATTTTAAGAGTTAGCACCAGCTATGTCTGGGTCATTGGTACAGTATAAAAATATGTTTGTACGGAAAATTTCCAAGTTCCATAACCCCGGTATGTTTGTGTTGATGCAATATTTAGATATCCATACAACAAACAACATCAAAACAGAAGCTTGATTTAAAAGCAAAATGTTCGGACAGAAAATTTTCCAAGTGTAATGAGAGTGATAACTCTGGTTTGTATGCATGGCCAAAAACATGCAATATGTGGATATCTGTTTTCCCCTGCTGGTCTCTCACTATACCAAAGGACATAAACATCTGACAACTGGTGAGTAAGTTATAATACAAAACATTTTGTACAGACAGTTTTCTAAGAGTAACAAGGGTCATAACTCTAGTATGTATGCATAAACAAAACCCACAGTAGGTGGCTATACTTTCTCTCATGCAGGTCTGTCACTTTTTCTCAGAACATCAAAATCTGACAAGCGATGCTCGAGTTATAATGCAAAATGTTTGTAGAGAAGTATGGACATTCGGAAGTATGAAATACGGATAATACAGCATTCATCACTGCAGCAGCGCCCAACGGAGTGTCTTCACAGTGAACCCTTCTGGAAGAAGAGCCCAAATCCTCAGAAGGGATCAACAACAAACATCGATCTGCAGACAGAATAGGAGGATGGTGCGAAGACACCGGAGGATAGACCCAAGAATGACAGGAAACCGTCCCTGGCCTCTGCAAAACAGAAGGCCCTGTCTGCAAATCCTCTGGAGCGACCGATGACGGATGTTGATTGACAGCCAGACCTGAGGCACAGTGAGAAAACACTGGGGATCATCCCAGGAGTGACAGAAAACTGTCAATGGCCTATGAGCAACAGAAGACCCTGACTGCTTATCATGGCCAGCTTGCCAGCAGGGTGAAGGTGGAACAACAAACGATTCACCCAACAGGGGTCAAGGAATCACTGCCGAAGTGACAGAGCATCCCAACCTGCCAGTTTAAACCTAGCCAAATGAGATAGGGCAGCCTACAAACCTGTACAGCTTCGATGAGAAGCCAAGGAAGGTTGGGACCCCTCTGAAACAACACCACAGAAGAGATGGAAGGAAGACTGTTAGGCAGAATAGGAGCAGCATGAACAAATTCCTCAGCAGCTGCAGATGATGCTGGCAGAAAATTGGAGAGAGCACCTGAGTGGACCTCGGCAGCACTTGTCTCGATGAGAACCAACGCCTCAAGGGTGAATACTGGAGCCAAAGGAAGGGAGACCGCAGTCCCCACTTCAGGCATCCCATAACCAGCACCACCAACAGTTGTGGAGGAATCTGTTACCAAAAAGGAGTGCCCAACAACCTGCGTAACAGATTCAACATGGCCACCCTCAGAAATATCTGAGGAGGCTTGTCTACCTTTACTAAGAAAACAAGGAGTTCTAGCCTGGGCTAGAACCACCCTGTTAATGGCTAACCAAAATTTGGCGGATCAAACCCCACAGACACTACAGGGATTGATCTTCAAGCAATTGTTACAGGTGACACAATAATTACTACGTAAGTCATCCACATTTTTAACCTGCAAGCAAGCAGGGCAAGGAATAGTCTTAGGCATTGTCCCAGAGTGAGTCAAAAGGAAATTTAGATGGGAAAACCCCCTACAATTAGCCAAGAAGATGACTTCTCAGAGGCGGAAAAACGATTGATGTGGGTTGCATTTTCACGTGCAAAAAAACAAAGGTGGACCAAGAAAGTCCACGCTAAAATTAGCATTGTTAGAATCAATATAGAGGAGCCCACTCAATTGGATATATCTTAATTGTATATCCCTGTTAATTGAATATAATTTCCCAACACAAAACCATTTACCATACCTCCAGTACAAATTTGATCTGTTAATTGGATATAGGTTATAGAGTAAACTCCTGTCAATTGAATAAAAAATCTTGTAAAATGTTGCAAAATTACCCTGACTCTCCCCAGTTTTTCTTTGGTTATAGACCTATTTGGCCTCAATATATACAATATAGGTATTTAATCTATCATCTATTATATCTTGTTTGACAGAGCTCATGGAGCTCTGTCAAAGAAGACATAATAGAATAAATGCTAAGTTTATCTCTAGAATACAGGAAAGAGACTCAATCCCTGTTAATTGAATACTCCTGTTAATTGAATAATTTTCACTGGCAAAGTGGCTATTCAATTAACAGAGTTCCATATATAATAATTAAAAGTTTGAGTCAAAAGGATACAATCCAGAAATGCACCATCATCAAATATCCTGCAAATACTAATTAGTTCGCGAAGATACGAGCAAAGATTCACATAGGTCACAAAAAATCTGTCTATGCAGGATGGCGGAAAAGAGGAATTGACATCACAGTAGTAGTGCATGCGCACTGTATGCAAGAGGTATACAGGGAGAGAACCTATAATTTCCAGCGCTGGTCTCGCTCGACCTTTTTGATCTCTTTTTCGTACTTTTACACTCTTCTGCTTTTCCAAATTTATTTGGAAAAGTTATTAGATTGAGTCAAGTTCCGATGTAGGGCTTGCACTTACATTACAGACAATTGTAAACAATTGTGAGTAGGTTGGAAAGAAATCATAGAGTTAGTAAGCTTAGCAATGCTCTGGCATTTCATATGAGATCAAGTCATGGCTTCTTTCAGCAGTGATGTCTTGAAATGATTAAATGCTGATAGCACATAATAATAACATATACTAAATGAAAGTGTCAATGACACTGTAGCTCAACTTGTTTAAGACATGTACATGTATAGTATGTGACACAGCAATGACAAACATCTAGTTAATGATCTGATAACAAAAGTGCATGTAAAGTATTGTAATGGTCTGTACATAAATGCTGACCGTAGCCTGTAACAAATGTGTAGGTAAAGTATTGTAAAGGTGGGCAACAGTTAGATGCTAAACTAGAAAAGAAATCTGATTCCCAGTGTGGGTCTGACTGAACCCAAAAATACAAATTTTATAGTAAATTTCCTTTCTTATTATACCTACCGCACCTACCGCAATTGTTTACTACAGGCTTCACTACAGTGGAAGACCCTAACTCGGATAAAATACTCTCTATTTTAATCTTTCCCAAGAGAGTTGGGAAAGAAAAGTGGTGTATAAAACACCACAAAAAAATAAGCCAAAACTGGGTTGAGCACCATCGGTGTACACCCAGTAGGGGACGCTCTTCCCTTAGTACAATTCTACGACTTCCATTAACCAGTGCGCAAGCAGTCATCAATTAATCATTCTTTTGAGTCTGCCAACATAGGAGTTATGTGATCAGAGGGGAGGAAGGATTCTTACCCGAATTAGATGACGGGAGGGCCTCCATGTAAACAATTGCGGTAGGTACAATAAGAAGGGAAATTTACTATAAAATTTATATTTCTTATCAACCTACCTTACAATTTTTCATTACAGGCTGAATAGACAATAGGCTGGAGGGAATCATATAACCAACCCACACATAACTCAACTGAACTGGAACCGTGGACAGAGGAAGAGACCCCTAGTCCTATCAAGCCATAGCATCACAAACATTAGTAAAAGACAATGAGAGATGAGGCGTATGGTGATGTGCGATGCACAGACAGAAAGGATAGTAACAGCATGGAGCTGGAACTGACCTTGTAAAAAGCTGAATGGCTGGGATAGACAACAGCTTGAGCAGAAAAAAGAGGGCCCGTAGAACAAAGGTCCTCTGTCTGCTCCTGCAACTGTCGCAGATAAGTGGAGAAGGTAGCATTTCTCCAGTAGGCTGCCAGCATAACATCCAACAACATGACGGAGTTAGTATAAGCCCTGAGAGGTAGACAATGCATGCACCTCGTGGCAGAAAAGTGATTGGTAATACAATCGCCAGTGGCTAGATGAGCGGAAGCTGCACGAATAGCAAGACAAATCCATCGAGAAATGGAGAGATCGCCTGTCAACCAGGACAGAAAATCGATCATACCCTTCCAAATGAACAGAAGGGAAGAGTCCTGATACTGATAGGAGGTGGAGTAGTTTCCAGTATCTGATTCTTGGCCAGAAAGGAGCAATCACTGGTAAACATAACACTGGTGGGAGAGCTCCAGAAAAAGGCCGGGTCAACCGAGAGGGAGTGAAGCTCACTAACCCGTCTGGCTGAGGCAAAAGCCATCAGAAAAGCCATCTTGTATGTGAGAAAACGCATATCCACTTGGGATAAAGGCTCGAACGGCACCCCACAAGCAAAACAGCACCCAAGAATGATTCCACCTTGGGGTAAGCTGCAAAGTCCTAGGCCTTTTCAAGGAAAAGTGCCGAACAAGCTTGGAGAGGCATGGAGTAGTGCCGATACGATGCTATCCCACATACAGACAGGTCTCCGTAGCATGGACCTGTACCCATTGATGGAAACAGGCTGGAGACCCCCAGAAACATATACCAGAAACTCCGCAATCTGTGTTATCAAAGGAGTGACAGAAGCAACAGAGTGATCCGCACACCATCAACAGAAGACCTTCCACATAGCCTCAGAGGTTAAACCAGTGGAGTGCCTCCTTGCAGAAGAAAAGCAACTCCACTGCACGACTCGAAAAAACCACTATGGAGGAGACAGGACCTAACAAAAGACATACACAAATGCACAATGAAGTTGGGTCGACGTGAAACCTCCTTGGGAGACCTTGGCAAAGGAGGTACCGATGTAGAGGGAGACGTGCCGGAACCGCCGCTAACAGAGAGTGGAGCAGAGTGATCCACACCCTCTGAGTTGATAGGGGTGTGATCGAAATGATTCAACAACTGCAGGTTCGTATCTGGGCTAGAACCAGAGGCAGAATCGGGGGCAGGAAGGCATAGCCAACAAGGCCATTCCAAAGGAGGGACAGAGAGTCCAAGGCGAAAACTAGAGCATCTGGACATGGGGACACGAAAGCGTCCACCTGATGGTTCCAATGAGTCGCAAAGAGAACGATGTGGAGAAGACCCCAGAGATCGCAAAGAGACTGGAACACCGCCATGTGGAGCATCCACTCGGTGGAAAAGAACCTGCCCTGTCGGGACAGGGAGTTGACTAGGACATTCAGACGACTGGAAAAGTGACGAACCACCACTCCGTCGTTGACATCCTGAGCGAGCAGTAGACGATCCCGAACCAATTCGTACATGGGAACATAGTGCGTGCTGCCCTGGTTCCGAATGTAAACAACTTCTGTCAAATTGTCAGACAATAGAAGGACCTGACAATTCGAAAGGCAGGGGATCCACTGCCAGAAACTCAGAAGAAGAGCAAGAAGCTCCTTCTGGTTGATGTGAAGAGCTGCTAGATCCTGGTCCCATGACCCATGAAGGAAAAGACCTACAGGATCCAACGTCAACCCCATCAGAGATCGCTGACAACTGCCATCAGAACACGATCTGACCTGGGGAAGTCCAATAGAATTCCCTGCATAATCCACTGAACATCTGTCAGGGGAGACGGTGACAAGGAAGAGACTCTGGTAACTGAAGCACCAGATCCAGAGGATCGACATTCGGCCTCCAACGACTGAGCAGAAAGTGTTGGAGAGGTCAGACATGCAGCCCACCCAGAGGAATGAGATCCGTCACTGAACCGCAGAGACCGAGCAGCCGGGGAAGACCCCAAGCTGTTGAGGACGTAGACTGTGACAGAGTCAGGGCAAAAGGCTGAGAAAAGCACAGTCCTTGCCTGGGAAACTGCCCCCGTATCCTAGCTGAGTACGGAAGCCCATCCCAGATGACAAAACGATGGAGAAGGGACCAGGTCCGATTTCTTCCCAGTGACTCTGAACCCTAGTGACGTGAGCAGGCTCAACAGTTTGACGACATCCGATTCCAGAAAGGCAGCACTGGAAAGCCTCTGAAGGATATCGACTAGATATGCTGAAGAAGACACCCTGGACTGTGTGCGATGTAAGACTAACACAAGCGACATCAGACGGGTGAAGGCCCAAGGATCCAGGTCGAGGCCAAAGGGCATGGCCTTGAAATGGAAAACATCCTGGGGAATGGAGCGGCAAACCAACCTGAAAGCCTCCATGCTGAACTGAGGAGCAATGATAGACTGGGTCAGGAGACTCAGATCGAGAACCTGTCTTGAGTCAGCCGTCGTTCTTTGGTACCAAGAACAGACAGGAATAAAATCCCACTAAAAGAATGTTCTTGATAACCTTGATCGCCCCTTTGACAGGGGATTGCCTATCTCCATGATCAAAAGTTCCCAACGTGTAATGTTGAAAGGGACATGTGTTGGAAGAGGCACTCTCGACTGAGTGGAATGCCTCAACCTGGGACGAATTCGAGGTGACTACTGCCGATGCCTACTCTTACCCTGTGAGTGAGTAGAAGTGGCAGCAGGAGGATCAGCCCTTAGCTTTGCAGAGGAAGCAAAAGGGTACTTGTTAGGCTTTTGGACGGGCCCTGCCTCCAACAGAAAGCTGATCAAGCTGCCGAAGCAGCAGCTGATCTATGGAATGACATAGGGAGTTATCCTGGACCGTTGCCATGGAACCATGGAATAGTTGCGGACCCACCGATAGAGGCAGATCAAAGAGCAGCACCCTGCCCCTCAAGAAGGGAACAGCATGTGTCCAGCACAGCACAGTTAGCTGGGTTACAGGCATGTGAGTGAGAAGATGCATGAGCGCCTTGAACAGCACACTCAAAAAACTTGTTCATTGTCAAACTTATCTGGGAGCATAGCAGAGACGACATGATCGAAGAGAGAAAGCATTCCAGCATCTCTCCCGATAAGCCAAACATGGACTCCAGAGTCTCCATATGAAAAATGGCCAGCTTGGGAGTTGGAGTCCCGATCCAAAACCATCAAAGTCTGGCAGACTGAAGGAATGGAGGAATCGTAGGAACGATAATGCACCGGAGGCAAAAACGTGTCAATCCTGATGAAGAACGACATCTTCATAGCCTTGGAACTCAGCTTAGAGTCCAAAGCTGTAAAAGCTTCAACCACCTGTACTGACAGGCACAGTGGAGGGCACCCAGACGCAGGTTGCTCCATAGGCTGTAGGTGCGTGACCGATGATCGTGGCTGGGCTGACACTGTCGGCTGGTTTGACGGTTTGAGATCTGGAAGGAACCAAACACAAAGTCAAGAGCTGCCCCCCAAGTCAGAAGACTGTTGGCTCTCGACGTCAGGTATATTGGACTTATCCCATGAGTTGGAAGACACAAAGCCCATCATGGGCAAACCAGCTGATGCCTCCCATGGTGTAGGCACACCAGGGGGATCGGAAAGCGGCCTGTTTCCAAACCCGGGAGGCAGCGCCACAGGGGGCACCTGGAAACCACTTGTAGCCTCACTGGAAGCAACGGAAAAGGCTCTTGGACAGAACCTAAGTGAGCAAGGAGAGGGCCTCCCTAAGCTCACTGACTGTCGGAACGGTTCATTGTGGGAACGAACCAACAAAGTGGCTTCACTCCTGACCCATTTTACCCGCGAAGGGTCATGATCCTCAAATACACCCGACGTGGGGCAACAGGCTGCAGCCAAAACATCTGAGTGCAGATGTGTATTGGGGTATGACATACCCCGAGGATCTACAGAGTGGAAACTCGGGAGAGTTGCCGCGGACCTCTGTGGGACAGAAGGTCCAGGCTGCACAAAAAGTGTTGGTCCCACAAAACTAGCCATGGGACCAGAGTGCATGGACGGAAATGCCATGGAGCCCATGGTGACCCCACCATGAACATCTGAATCCAATGAGAATAACTGAGGTACTCGACCACAGTAGAGGGTTAGGCCGGCAGCCCCTTCCAAATTCGCAAAGTTGAAGTCAGAGAAGGCTGAGGCCAATACCCCACGTCTACACTACCAGGCATCTCTGCAGACCCCTGCAGGGATAAAACTGCTGTGATCAACGGTAGAGAGGACACAACAGGAGGTTCAGTCGGCAGCCACTTCCGACTTCGCCGAGTTGAAGTCAGGAAAGGCTGAGGCCGGTACCCCACGTCTACACTACCAGACACCTCTGCAGACCCCTGCAGGGATAAAACGGCTGTGCTGAATGACTGCGAGGACACAGCAGGGGGTTTGGTCAGCAGCCACTTCCGACTTCGCCGAGTTGAAGTCAGGGAAGGCTGAGGCAGATATCCCATATCCACACTACAGACATCACTGTAGACCCCTGCAGTGATAAGCCGAGGCAGGCTAAAACGGTGACCGATGATGTTGTAGATGGATCAGCAGTAGCAGCAGATATGACGGGAGCTGTTGAAACTGGCAGAAAAGGGGAGAGAGCAACCTCGCTTTGCCTCCAAAGGAGGAGTCACAACCCTAGTGACAGCCTCAGATGTTGACTGCAGAGGGCGCATAGTCCCAGAACCAGGCATCTCTTCATCAGACATCCAACAGCTCCCGCAGTATCCTCCACGGTAAAAAATAGACCGATGAAATCGTCAGATGTGTACCCATATGTGTAACTAGTAGAAAGCTGTATAACGGAGGGCCACCACGGATGCCGACATTATGTACACCATACATGGTATGGGTACATGCAGAAATGGATTGGAGGAGTGTCTGATTTGATGGATAAAGGGTTAATATCTCAGGATCAAATTATCAGATTTACATAAAAAATGCTATACAGCACAGCACATCAGTAACCTGAATACATATATAAAGTAATATGACAATTGGATTGATATTTTTTGAGTTATCTCATGCCAAAGGGATTGGAGAAATTTTCAATTTGAAGGATAAAGGTTAATATCTCAGGATCAAATCATCAGATTTACACCAAAAACTATATAGCTCGGCACATCAGTAACCTGAACACAAATATAAAGTAACTTGACAATCCAAGCAATATTTTTCAAGTTATCGAATGCCAAAGGGATTGGAGGAATTTTCAATTTGAAGGATGAAGGGTTAATATCCTAGAATTATAAAGTAACTTGACAATCCAAGCAATATTTGTCAAGTTATCGAATGCCAAAGGGATTGGAGGAATTTTCAATTTGAAGGATAAAGGGTTAATATCTAGGGATCAAATCATCAGATTTTCACCAAAAACTACGCAGCTTGACAAATCAGTAACCTGAACACAAATATAAAGTAACTAGACAATCCAAGCAATATTTTTCAAGTTATCAAATGCCAAAGGGATAGGAGGAATTTTCAATTTGAAGGATAAAGGGTTAATATCTCAGGATCAAATTATCAGATTTACACCAAAAACTTTACAGCTCAGCACATCAGTAACCTGAATACAAATATAAAGTAACTTGACAAGCCAAGCAATACTTTTCAAGTTATCGAATGCCAAAGAAATGGATACGGACGCCGGACGGACAGATGGACGGATGGACAGACGGACAGACAAAGGATGGACGAATGACGGATGGCCAACCCGGATGCCGGCATTATGTGTACCCTACATAGTATGGGTACACATAAAAACTGCACAATCCCCACGGAGGGGGTAGAATTCTAACCAGACAAGGTCATGTCAGGAGGCCCCTAAACAACAGCATTCTCCCCCCCCCCCCCCCCCTGCGGGTGTGGGTGGAACAGCCACGAGAATGCACCAAAAGCGAGGGCAAATGGAATTGCCCTAAAGGAACCAAACTGGACATAACAGAGGTGAGAGCAGTAGAAGAAAAAGGTGAACTCAACAGATACAGAAAGTAGAAGAACACCCCCAACTACGAGAGAAAGGTAGCAGAAAAAAGAACCAATGGGTACACAACAGAACCCAGACAGCCGACAGGGATCTAAAAAACAGAAATTCAGCCCTCAACAGAGTGAAGAAATCTGTCCATACAGTCTCTCATTGACACCTAACTCCAATAATAATATTAAAATTTATGAACCGAAAAAATTATGTCCAAACCGCGTTGAAACGATGTCGAAAATCAGCACAAAATCAGAATATATAAATAAAATTCAATGAAAATGTGGTTGAAAATATTAACGAGAATATATAAAACACAGTCCTGTTATTATACAATCTTCAGATCCATAATTCCAGTCACAGGAAAACCATTATCCACAAGTTGAATTATCACTGTTTCGTAATGCAAAATGGAGACACATCCTCCATGTGTCTCAGACAAAAAAATCGCGACATCAACGCCGTATCTGCGACGGGTGGTGCAATCTCACAAAATTCTAAGTTCATCAAGGGCCATAACTCCAAGAAAAATATTTGGAACAACACATGCATTGAACAGTGGCTAGACATCAATAAGATACACTTACATGCTAAATATAAAGTCATTCCATCAAGTATTTCAAAAGTTATTGAGTTTTGAAACTCATTGGTCACAGACAGACCGACTGACAGACTGACAGACAGACCGACAGACCGACAGACTGACATTGCCACTTATTGAGCTGTTAGTCACAGCTAAAAAGAATGATTAATTGATGACTGTTTGCTCACTGGTTAACAGAAGTCGTGGACTTGTACTAAGGGAAGAGCGTCCCCTACTGTATGTGCGTGAATGGCGCTCGACCCAGTTTGGGCTTATTCTTTCATGGTGTTTTTTACACCACTTTTCTTTCCCAACTCTCTTGGGAAAGATTAAAATAGACAGTATTTTATCCAAGTTAGGGTCTTCCACTGTAGTGAAAGCCTGTAGTAAACAATTGTAAGGTAGGTAGATAAGAAATATTTGTTCTCATAGCACGGTGATAACAAAGGCACCCAAAAAGACTCGTTCCTGTCACAAGGTGATAACAAAGGTAGCCCAAGAAGTTTCGTGAAGATCAGTTCATAAACACAGACTCTAGCCCAAGCCGTATTGACATGTGCACTTACTGTGTATAAGTAGCACTGAACAAATCAAAGTTCATCTAATTTGCATAATTTCTGCACAAGAAAAAAAACCTGTATTATGTGTGATGTATTCCATGTAACTAAACATTCCTACAAAAATTTATTCAAATCAGAACTTTCATACAGAAGTTCTGTACAAAAAACTGATTGCACTAATTTTGGTACAAAAAGGTTGCTGGTGGCCATCTTGAATTTTGCACCGCACCCAAAAACACTCGTTCTCATCCCACGGTGATAACAAAGGTACCCAAGATGTTTCGTTAAGATCGGTTCATAAATACGGCCTCTAGCCTGAGCCGTATAGAAGTTGTGTACAAAAAACTTATTGGACCTAATTTCAGTACAAAATGGCAACTGGCAGCCATCTTAAATTTTGGATCGCATCCAGAAACACTCGTTCTCATCCCAAGGTGATAACAAAGGTACCTAAGAAGTTTTGTGAAGATCGGTTAATAAATACAGACTCTAGCCCGAGCCGTATTGACATGTGTACTTACTGTGTATAAGTAGTACTGAATAAATCAAAGTTCATCTAATTGGCATAATTTATGCATGAGCAAAAAACCTGTATTATATGTGATGTATCCCATAGTACTAAACATTCACACTGAAAATTATTCAAATCAGCACTTTCATGTAGAAGTTCTGCGCAAAAATCTGATTGCACCTAATTTTGTACAAAATGGCCGCCAGCGGACCCCAAAACACTCGTTCTCGTCCCACGGTAAGAACAAAGGTACCCAAGAAGTTTCGTAAAGATCGGCTCCTAAATATGGCCTCTAGCCCGAGCCGTATTGGCATTTGCACATAACAGTGCTGAAAGTAACACTAAATAAATCAAAGTTAGTCTAATTTGCATAATTTACGAACGAGAAAAAAACCTGTATTATATATGATGTATCCCATGGTACTAAACATTCATACAAAAAAATTATTCAAATTGGAGCTTTCATATGGAAGTTCTGCGCAAAAATCTGATTGCACCTAATTTTGGTACAAAAAGGTTGCTGGCGGACATTTTAAATTTTGGACTGGACCCCAAAACATTCGTTCTCGTCTCACGGTGATAACAAAGGAACCCAAGAAGTTTCGTAAAGATCGGTTCATAAATACGGCCTCTAGCCCGAGCCGTGTGTATGGCACGATAGACGGACAGATGGACGAAGGGCCATGGCAATACCTCAAATTTGGCTTCACTAAAGTTGAGCTAAAAATAAAGTTGATCATCATCAGTGATCAAATATGGTGTAAATAATCTTAAATACCTGTGTTCGATAAGGTTTGATAACAGTCTTTAAGGGTAATGCAGGGCTACGAGGTGAGTCTATTTCAGCATATTCACCATCTGTAAAAAAAAATAATCAGATTTTATTTTCCTTCATAAATGTAAAAATTAAATGAGAGGATCAAAGATCCACAAGTTGAGCTGTGATATAGCCTAGAAATCAATTTTTTTAAAAGTTCCATTTTGACCACACAATATAAATTAATTGATACTCCAATATTTTTTTTTAAATCACTGAGTGAAGGAAGGTTTTATTTTTAACTTTCATTTTTTTACCTTTTATTTTTTATTTTTTTAGCTTGCATATAATCAGCATGGACTGCAAAACTTTCTGTTGTCTATTCACACACAAAATATATATATAAAATGCATAATTGTACAAATTAACTTAATTTTAACCCTCAAGGGCCAAATTCCATCTTTGATCACTTTTTACTGCAACAGAACAAATGGCCCGACATGCTGTCTCTGAGGAAACTTGCAAGTTACATTCCAAGTGCCTTGACATTCGTTTCTAGGCAAGTCTTGGTTGTCTATATATGCAGTCAAGACTTGTCTAAACAACCACAAAGTCACAGGATGAGAAATGCCTGTAGTTATGCTCTTCAGATTTCAGTTACATACATCAATCAAAAAACATAAAAAGTTTTGAGTCTCCCAATTTTGTAGTAATATTGGAAGACATTGCAAGACAAACAAAAAAAACATCTAATGAGGGGGTTCCTTTTCAAAAAGGGATTGCCTGGTAATTCTTTTTTACTTTATAGTAACAGTAACAGTCTTGTAATCTCAGACCTTATGGCTTTTGACTACAAAGTTGATAAAGTTCTTCTCTCTTCACATGCAAATATGTTCTGCATGTTTGGTTCAGATGTGATAAACAAAACTTACATTATTGCTGAGAAACCACAAAAAGCTACTTTTAGTTACAGTGACCTTGACCTTCAGATGACTACAAAACTGACAGGGTTCTTTGCTTTTCACATATAAATATTTGCTGCATATTTGGTTCAGCTATGATAAATAGAACTACAATTATCGCCCAGCAAACAAAAATGCTATTTTTAGTAACAAGGACTTTCCACTTTGGCTTTGGACAACAAACCTTTAAAAGCAATAGGGTTCTTCTTGTTCTAAATGATTTCCAACCTTGTAAGTTGGTTTGATCTGGATTATGTAGATGCAAAGTTGGTCCCCTAAAATCAATTTTTGACCAAGTGAACCTTTGGATGATGAGACATAAAATCAACAGAGTTCTTCCCCTTCAATTCAGGTCATAATCCTGTAAGTTTGGTGGACTTTGAAAAAAACTTTCACAAACTTTCATTTTGTTACAGTCACGTGACCTACAACCTTCTGATTTCAGAATGCAATAGGGGTCTTACCCTCCCCCCCACCCCCTTCCCATGGCTACATAGTGAATCTAGTGCTATTTTAGTATGTGACCTTGACCTTCAGCAGGAAGACCTAAAAATCATTTGTTTTTCCATGCAGGGTACCAATGCTGTAAATATGGGGAACCTGCATTAAATAGAATTGAGTTATTGCCCAGTAACCATTACGTGTACACTTAAAACCTGCATTCATCATGTCTTATAATATAAAGTAGGGTAAAATGGCTATGGTCAAAATTGTAAAACTTTTTTCAAAAGGGTAGCACTGTAAACAAAAGGGAAGAGAGGGGATGGAATTGCTGATAACCTAGAAGGTGGGGGGGAAAGGGGGGAGGGTGAGGGGGAATGTGATGGTGGCAAATGAACAGGGCAGAAAATGTCCATTGTGAGTGTCCATGTACCAACATTTTAATCAATGAAGAAAAAAATCTAGATGGATGTTTGTCCAATTTCTCAGCATATTCAGTCCATGTTTAAACTCGTCTCCGGATCAGTGACATGATTTGTGACATTGACTATATGGAGATCAAGTATGACCTTGACCTTGAAGATGCAGAAGCAATGATTATCTGTGATCCACCTTCTTACTGTTCTTAACATTTGTATGATATTTGATAATTGTAGTTTGTTTCGTTTCTGAGTTATGGCTGAGAGTCGAATATCGTCTGATTTTAGGTGTGACCTTGAAATGTGACCTTGATCTTGAAGTTACAGACCCAACTAAGGTGTGTGACACATCTTCCCATTGATATTTAAAATGCGTGAAGTATGATACCAACAGTTTTTGAGCTACTGACTAAGAGAGTCACAGACACACACCCTATCACATACACATACATGCACACTTCAATCACTATAAAAATAAATGAAATCACAAATTTTGATATCAAGTGCATTGGGTGAAGGGTTAAGGATAAATATTTGAGTAACTCACACTAATAAACAGTGAGTATGAAGGCTGGAAAGATATAACAGCAATCACAAAGTATACTTAAACATCAATGTAATAAGTTTTCTAATCTAAAAATTATTCTTAAATTAGAGATAGTAAATAAGGCCCCACAAAGTAGGTCTTCTGTTTCTCGGGCCATTATTTGTAAAACTGCAAGCGGGCGAGCGTTTTTTTTATTTTATTTTTTATGTCTGTAATTATTTCTTTGTCATCAAAAGTTCATATTCTTGGTTTATGTATTAGGCCTCATAACCTACGGAATAGCATGGGTGGTGGTGTATTTCGTCCCTTGAGAGCAAGAAGGCTTTGCAATGCTAAGGCATTGCAAAGCCTTCTTGCACTCAAGGGACAAATTTATCAATTTTTTAAATTGAGTAAAATATCAGACATAAACCATTTAATTTTTATTTTATTTAAGTTTACATTGGCTATAAAAAGAGAGCATGCGGCATCCAAAAGGAACAGGTGGGAGGGCCTGAGTAACAGATTTTTATTTTTTTTAGACCTAACTCACATTTTATCACCATATTTATAAAAAATTTAAAATAATATTTATTCCTAGATAGTTCAAAGTCTAACCTGAATAAGGTAGGAATTGGCAGTAAATATGTCATCATCAGGCAGGGAAACAGGTGACTAATTACCTAAAAATGAGCCTGCGATCTCTGGCATGAAAGTTGGAATTGTCAGCCTACTAGGTGGGAAGGCAAGAGAGATAAGGCTATGTTCCACTTTTCAGGTGAACAACTGTGCCAATATATAACAAGCTATGAATTGAAAACAGAATATGTTCCACAATCCATTCATAAGCCGAGTTTAAGTGCTTTTTAAGAATATTGCGGGCTAGTTTTGGCAATAATGTTGGGTAAAGAGTTGCTTTAGATAAGATTTACACTAAGGCTGTACTGTGCACAGGGTTAGTTACTCACTTAACCCTTTAACTAACATGAAAAGCAGATGACACTTGCAAACATAATTCTTGAATAACTAATTTTTTTCATTTTTTGTCTCAAATGAAAGTGTCAATGACACTGTAGCTCAACTTGTTAAGACATGTACATGTATAGTATGTGACACAGCAATGACAAACATCTAGTTAATGACCTGATAACAAAGGTACATATAAAATATTGTAATGGTCTGTACATAAATACTGACCGTAGCCTGTAACAAATGTATAGGTAAAGTATTGTAAAGGTGGGTAGCAGTCAGATGCTAAACTAGAAAAGAAATCTTTGAGTCCCAGTGTGGGTCTGACTGAACCCCAAAATATTTGTTCTCATAGCACAATGATAACAAAGGCACCCCAAAACACACTCATTCCTGTCCCAAGGTGAAAACAAAGGTACCCAAGACGTTTCGTGAAGATCAGTTCATAAATACAAGCTGTATAGAAGTTGTGACAAAAAAACTGATTGGACCTAATTTTGGTACAAAATGGCCACTGGTAGCCATCTTGAATTTTGGACCGCACCCAGAAACACTCGTTCTCGTCCCAAGGTGATAACAAAGGCACCCAAGAAGTTTTGTGAAGATCGCTTCATAAATACAGCCTCTAGCCCGAGCCCGTATTGACATGTGCACTTACAGTCTATAAGTAGCACTGAATAAATCAAAGTTCATCTAATTTGCATAATTTCTGCACGAGAAAAAAAACCTGTACTATATGTAATGTATTCATGTTACTAAACATTCATACAAAAATTTATTCAAATCAGAACTTTCATGAAGAAGTTCTGTACAAAAGACTGATTGCACTAATTTTGGTACAAAATGGTTGCTGGTGGCCATCTTGAATTTCAGACCACACCCAAAACACACATTCTCATCCCACGGTGATAACAAAGGTACCCAAGAAGTTTCGTAAAGATCGGTTCATAAATACGGCCTCTAGCCTGAGCCGTATAGAAGTTGTGGACAAAAAAGTGATTAGACCTAATTTCGGTACCAAATGGCCACTGGCAGCCAACTTGAATTTTAGACTGCACCCAGAAACACTTGTTCTCATCCCAAGGTGATAATAAAGGTACCCAAGACCTTTCGTGAAGATCGGTTCATAAATACTGACTCTAGCCGAGCCGTATTGACATGTGTACTTACTGTGTGTAAGTAGCACTGAAAAAATCAAAGTTCATCTAATTTGCATAATTTCTGCACGAGAAAAAAACCTGTATTATATGTGATGTATCCCATGGTAGTAAACATTCACACAAAAAATTATTAAAATCAGTGCTTTCATATGGAAGTTCTGTGCAAAAATCTGATTGCACCTAATTTTGTACAAAATGGCTGCCATCGGCTATCTTGAATTTCGGACCGGACCCCAAAACACTCGTTCTCGTCGCACGGTGATACCAAAGGTACCCAAGAAGTTTCGTAAAGATCGGTTCAGAAATACGGCCTCTAGCCCGAGCCGTATTGGCATTTGCACTTACAGTGCTGAAAGTAACACCAAAAACCATCAAAGTTAGTCTAATTTGCATAATTTACGCACGAGAAAAAACCCATATTATATGTGATGTATCCCATGGTACTAAACATTCATACAAAAAATTATTCAAATCAGCGCTTGCATATGGAAGTTCTGTGCAAAAATCTGATTGCACCTAATTTTGTACAAAATGGCTGCCAGCGGCCAACTTGAATTTCGGATCGGACCCAAAAACACTCGTTCTCATCCCACGGTCATAACAAAGGTACCCAAGAAGTTTTGTAAAGATCGGTTCATAAATACAGCCTCTAGCCCGAGCTGTATTGAATTGTTGATGGACAGACGGACAGATGGCCAGACAGCCGACTGGCCATGGCATAAGCTCAAATTTGGCTTCGCCAAAGTTGAGCTAAAAACATAGATTATGACCTGTCATTGGTATGATCTCGAAGAGCTTGTTCCAACGAGAAGTCATAACCTATGTTTTTGAGACATTAAACGAAAAAAATAATGAAAATTAATTTTTTTAGAAAAGTGCTGGCCGCTTTTGGCCGTTAAGTTGGGTAAAGGGTTAAGAATGAAAAATTTTTATAACCAGAAAGTGTGACTAACCCTGTGCAATGCACAGGGTAAGTCACACATTGTGGTTACAAAAAAATGGTAAATGCCATATCACATACTACATGATAATGTACGCTCACTAAGGCTGTGCAATGTACAGGGTTAGTTACATAATAGAGATGATCATATTTATAACCACAAAGAAAAGAGTGACTAAACCTGTACATTGCACAGACTTAGTTGGTAACTGGTGGTAAGCTAACATACACTGACTAACGACAGGCATTCTTATTAATTTATTTGATGGTGTTTAACCCTTTACCCAACGCAGACGATATCAAAATTTATTATTTTAAATATCATTTTTTTTAATTTTTCAAACAATTTCAACAAAACCATATCATGTGACCCCTCGTTGGAACGAGCTCAATGAGCTCGTTCCAACGAGGGTTCACATGATATGGTTTTGTTGAAATGTTTTGAAAAATAATATTTTTTCAACTGTTGAATTTGCATATTACGTGGGCAGATGCGGGCGATTCGTTGGGTAAAGGGTTAAGGTCACATATTTTTGCACAATGGATAATTATGACCACAACATGAGTATCAACTCAAGACCAGAGGTTTGCGTTAATAAGCCATGTTGCATATTTTAGAGAGGGTTTGCACCTCCCAAGCACTGGTGACTGGGTTCTATTTTACCAGTAAAACAGAGCCTGTTTACCACTGTGAACAGGCACTGCTTCACTTCCTGGGGGTTCCCACGGGGAAACGACAGGCATTCCATAGGATTAGTTGATAGACTGTCATATCACATACTACTTGACAATATACACTGACTGAGGATGTAAAAATATACAGGGTTAGTTGGTTGAACTCCAAAAAATAATAGCCTGTTCTATTTTCAATTAATAGCTTGTTAAAATGTGGATTTCTTTCCAAGATGTTTTCTTGGCATCTAGAAACCAAGAAAAAAAATAACACAAAGGAACACAGAGATACTAGTAGTATAAAACGACTCACAAACGTTCATGCTGTTAACCCTTTACCCAACGTAAAGGCCAAAACCGGCCAGCGCTATTCTAAAAAATTGCCAATTAATTTTCATTATTTTTTCATTTTTTTGTCTCAAAAACATAGGTTATGACACCTCATTGAAATGAGCTCATTCCAATGAGGGGTCATAACCTATGTTTTTGAGACAAAAAATGAAACAAATTAGTTATTCAAGAATCTTTTTTACAAGTGTCCTCTACTTTTCATGTTGGGTAAAGGGTTAAAAGCTAGTATAGCCTAAGCCAAATAATCATTGCACAATATAAATGGTAGCTGCTCAAAAATAGGAGACCAGTTCTCAACATCAATTACATACCCAAAATATCAATTTGAGAATGGCATGTTCCCAGTTGAGAATCTCTCTAAAAATTACAGATGAATCTTGCATGGGAACTTTGCATCTCTTTGAAGACCGCAAGGCCTTTCCAAAAGTATGAATTGGCACAACCCCCAAACATTTTGTCAGAGAGCTTTTTACCCAAGATGTTGTTCAATCATTGGAAAATGAACAACTGACACAAGATTTGCATGCCTAGCAGAAGTGAGAACAGGGGAGACTGAAGTGATGCCACAGATACAGCCCATCTGCTGAACTGGATTTAGTACTGGAAGAGGTTGAAGGCAAGTGCAGTGTCAATGTGCACTACACCTTAGTACAAGCATCACCATGCTCCCACATGGGCAGTTGGACTTAACTGTCTTGCCCAAGGACACAATGCAGTTAACGCTAGTCCAAGCCAGAAAATAAGCACACTGTGAATTTAGTGATGCTAACCTATCACTAAATTTATCCTCTGTGAACCTCAATCTGAATCAAGGTCTTAAAGCTAAACAGAAAGAGGTACCCAGAGGATACATTGACCCACTGTATGGAATAGCATCAACAAATTCACCCTCTGGGAACCTCATTTTGCAAATGACATTGCTTATTTTTAGGCTTGTGCTAGTCAGGATCAAACTGTAGATCTTTCAGTTTGAAGTGTAATGCTCTAAACATTGAGCCATTATGCTCCCTCCATACATATTGAAATGACATGCATCCTATGGTGGGAAGGGGGGGGATGTGCTTCTGAACCTCATCTGGGGTGGAAAAGGGGTGGTGGACATCAATTGCTTGCCTGTGTCCCGTAACAGTCCTTACAATGTAGTTAGTTTTATCATAACTGCACTATCGATGTGCACTATACCTTAAGACAAGTACCATCATGCTCCCATGTGCACAATCAGAATTAAATGTCTTGGACACAGTGTAGATATCACAAGTCAGAATCAAACTGTAGATCTTTCAGTTTGAAGTCTAATGCTTTAACCAGTCAGCAACCATGTTCTCTCTCTACAAAGGGGTGGGGGCAGTCATGCTTCTGAACCTTATTCCAGGGGGAAGGGAGGGGGCATCAGTCACTCTCCTGTGACTTTAATGAAAGTTTCAATGACACTGTAGCTTAACCTTTTACCGAACGTAATGACCAAAACTGGCCAGCCTTTTTCTAAAAAATCACCAATTAATTTTCATTATTTTTTCTCTCAAAAACATAGCTTATGACCCCTCGATGAGCTCGTTCCAATGAGGGATCATAACCTATGTTTTTGAGACAAAAAAATGAAAAAAAATTAGTTATTCAAGAATTTTTTTGCAAGTGTCGTCTGCTTTTCATGTTAGGTAAAGGGTTAACAGTGTGCAGGATTTGATGAAAAGGTTAATGTTTAATGTTTATGAAAGGATAATGAAATAAGACAAGAATTGTGATAATTCCTGTTCCCTACATGCTATGTTTACAATAAGAATAATTTGAGGTGTAGACTGTACTAAAGAATTGAGGTTTGGGTTAATGTGGCTCTCACAGTTAATGTATGTCAACCAAAGTTACCAAGTTACAGTAAAATAATTCCAAAACGAGCCATCCTACCAAGTTACAATGAAATCCCTTCATAAATATAACTCATAGACTTTCCCAAAGCAATCTAGGTCATGTAATGGTTCGGTGGTCATGTTTGACCGATCACGACCAAAATACGAGAGACTCATCTGTATATAATGCCAAGTTACCCTACCAAGTTACAATGAAATCCCTTCATAAAATCAACCTGTAGACAGTTCTAAAGGAATTTAGGTCACATGACCAGGCAGTGGTAATGGCTGACCGATCGTGACCAAAATAGGATAGTCTCATCTAGACATTATAGCAAGTTATCCTTCCAAATTACAATGAAATCGCTTCATTTATCTATATTTATTGATTGGTGTTTAACCCTTTACCCAACGCAGACGATATCAAAGTTTATTATTTTAAATATCATTTTTTAAAATTTTTCAAAAAATGTCAATAAAACCATATCATGTGACCCCTCGTTGGAACGAGCTTGATGAGCTCGTTCCAACGAGGGGTCACATGATATGGTTTTGTTGAGATTTTTTGAAAAATAATATTTTGTCAACTGCTGAATTTGCATATTACGTGGGCGGATGTGGGCGATTCGTTAGGTAAAGGGTTAAGGTCACATACATAATGGCTAATCATGACCGTGACAGTTTTACAGTTGGAGGAAGCTGGAGTACCCGGAGAGAACCACCGAGCAATGTTGAGCAGCTGCCAGCTCCCCAACATCGTAACTCTGCACTGCAGCACAGGCAGGGTTAGATTGGTTGAAGACATGCACACCATCAATGTGCAGTACGCCTTAGGACACGGTGTCATCGTGCCCCCATGTGGACAATCAGGGTTAAGTGCCTTGCCCAAGGACACAATGCGGGAGTCTGAATCGATCACCCAGACGGTCACCCATCGGAGGACTAACTGGGCTCGACATTGCTTAACTTCGGTGATCTGACAAAAACCGGTTACCATAACGCCATCGCTACTCCTATCACTTCATAAATATGAACTGTAGACTGTGCTAAACAAATTCAGGACACGTGCCTGTGTGGCCATCATGGTTGACAGATCATGGCCAAAGTAGGACGTTCTCATCTAGACATTATATAGACATTATACTAAGTCATCCTACAGATCTGCAATGAAATCCCTTCATAAATGCAAGCTGTGGACTGTGCTAAAAGAATCTAGATAACGTGCCCCTGTGGCCATCACGGTTGACTGAACCCGACCAAAATAGGATGGGCTCATCTAGACATTATGGAGACATTATGGAGAGTTATCCTACTAAGTTGCAATAAAATCCCTTCATAAATATGACCTGTTGACTGTGCTAAAGGTTTTAGGGTTTTGGGCCCATGCAGCTGTCATGGCTGACTGATCACAACCAAAAGGAGACATTCTCATTTAGACCTTATACGGAGTTATCCTACTAAGTTAAAATGAAATCCCTTCATAAATATGACCTATAGACTGTGCTAAAGGTTTTCAGGTTTCGGGCTTGCGTACCCATCACAATTGACCAATCGCGACCAAAAAGGGATGTTCTCATCTGGATATTATATGGAGTCATTCTACCAAGTTACAATGAAATCTCTTCATAAATATGACCTGTAGACTGTGCTAAAGGTTTTCGGGCTCGCATAGACTTCACGATTGACCGATCAAGACCAACAGGGGACGTTCTCATCAAGACATGACCTCAAACCTGCATAAGAAATTTTGTGATGATCGGACAAGAACTATGCGGTGTAGCCTGTGCTGAAGACTTAGATGTGAGTCTTCCATGGAAGACGTGTGTCGCCTGCACTATATTTTAATATTTCAGACAGAATTCTAAGTGGAAAAGGGGCATAACTCTGGAAAAAATACAGCGGATCAAAAAATAAAATAGGAGGTGCACAATGTCATTATGTGATAAAGAATCACTGAAAGTTTCATCAAAATCCATTCATAGGACAAAAAGGGGAGTGGCGGATAAGAGAAAGTGTGACGCAGACGACGCAAGACGACAAAAGTAATCCCTATATGTCGCTCCCCACTTCGTGGGACGGCGACACAAAAATGTGAACAGACTCACAGACTCCCGGATTCACAGACTTCCGCACGCATTTGCTTATCTTGACTTAGCCAAGTTAAGCTAAAAATGACAGGTCTGACAATATGGTTATTTTTATCACAAGCCACCACCTGTAGATTACCACTGGAAAATTTCATTGATGTATAATTATATATGCAGGATATGTCTGCTGAAAAAGCTTCATCTTTCTGCAGAGTCCAAAGTAGTTTTGACTATTGTTAACCCTTTACCCAACATAATGGTAAAAAACAGCCAGCACTATTCACCATTCAATTTTCATTATTTTTTTTACATTTTTTGTCTCAAAAACATAGCTTATGATCTCTCATTGGAAGAAGCTCATTTCAATGAGGAGCATGAGCTATGTTTTTGATGCAAAAAATAAAAAAGTTAGTTGTTCAAGATATTTTGTTTGCAAGTAGCTTGACTTTCGTGTTAGATAAAGGGTTAATTGAATGGTGGGATCCCATGTTGACATTGACATTGAATCCGAATCGAAGCAGTAATTGTGCAAAATAATTTTTGTGATATCACTTGTTATTTTACCAAATTATCTAATGCACATCCTCGTGATTTACACGTGCCATGAGTACCCAAATAAAGAGGTGACAAGTTGCATTCCCACTCTCCACCTTATAAGTTCATGTATGTAATAATGTAACTTGTAAGGCAGACGAGCATGTGGGTAAGCCAATTTAACTGAAAACACAGCGGATAACTAATCTTTTATTTCTGCAGCATAATTCTGCCGACACAAGATATTTATTTGCCATTATCCCTTTGTGAAAAAAAAACAGGAGCTACCTAATTTGAAAATATGTAAATCAGAAATCCAGTTCAATGTCGATTCCAAATCAGGTACATCATGTCAACATCGAATTGAATCTTCTAATCTCTGCAGGGCACTACAGTGCAGTCACTGTGGATTGGTCGTAATCCACATGTGGGCAGTGGTGACCACACATGCATTTACCAGGTAATAACAAGCCAAGACCAATACTGGACCTGCGTCGCTGCATGCAATTGAATCGGCAAACAGGAAGTGGCTGCACGGCAGATCTGAAAATTGCATACACGATACAATTGATCAATATCAGGCTCCAGATGAAATATAAAATCAATCCCTTGCATAGAAGCCGAGAAAAGTTTGATGAAAAATTTCAATGTTCAGTGGGTACAGTAAAACTTCAAAGTATCGGCAAACAGGAAGTGGCTGCACGGCAGGTCTGAAAATTGCTTATATGATACAACTCATAATTATGAAGCAGCAGACCAAATATAAAATCAATCCCTTGCATAGAAGCTGAGAAAACCTTGACAGAAAATTTCAATGTTCAGTGGGTACAGTAAGATTTCAAAGTATCGGCAAACAGGAAGTGGCTGCATGGCAGATCTGAAAATTGCTTACACGATACAACTCATCATTATGAAGCAGCAGACCAAATATAAAATCAATCCCTTGCATAGAAGCCAAGAAAACTTTGACAGAAAAAGTGTTTCGGATGGAGGGACGAACTGACAGGCTGATGGACTGACGGACGGACTGACTGACGGACGGAGTCAAGCGGTTACTAGACCTGCTTCGCCGATGGCGACGCAGGTAAAAATCATCACAAGCAAAATTTTATTTTATGAACCACCATGGAAAGTGACCTGCCTACAGAAGCTGTACTGTACCTGGTACCAAAGAAAAGTTTGAAATCAGCCAGATTATTCTTGACATCTGATTGGGTACATTTATTTATGCAGTGTTCAAAATTTAATGAGAACACTCATTTCGTTCGCGTGGTGGTTATGCAAATTTAAATCTATGCGAACAGATGACCGGTTAATCAAAAGTTGCATCTTAAATGGTAAAGGCTGAGTAACTTAACTGGTAGAGTGCTAAATTTTTTCTCAGCCTTAAGATTTGTTCACACATTTTTGTCTTGTTACAATTAATGGGTGAGTGCCTATAGGCACTCTCCCATAAATTATAACAATGAAAATCGATGGAGATGAAGTAATTTTACTTTCAAGATAATATGAAGGGCATCCACAGAATATGAAGCCTTTGACTTTAGGTACCTGCAGTTCAGAATAAAACACAAATACGGGCTTCTCGCACTCTACCAGTTAACCAGCCTTCCTTGTGTCTTTATAATTTTTTAGACTTTTGCCTTGAGAGACTTTATATATTTCAATTCCATGCAATATATGAATACTTGTTAATGATAAAAAGGCAGTTTCCCAAGAGTTTTTATGTACCCGAGCATTCAGTTTGCCATCTCCAAACCACAAGAACGGTCAGTCGGTTAAAGTCATTTTTAAAATTTTGCACACTGTTTTTGTTTGGTTGAACAATTCTGCATTAACTTATTTCAGAGATATTGTAGAGTTACTGAAGAATTTTTATCCAATAATACATAAAAGTCATGGAATTTTCAGCCCATAGAGACATCGGTAAGTTAAAAGGCAATTGATCAAGGCCTCTATATCGGTGGAAATGGATTCAGCCTTCTTATGCTAACCATTTGTGTCGATAGGCATAATTTTTGTACATTGAAGCATGTCAATTTCAAACTTCTTAACATAACCAAACTCCAAATTTAATACCACTATGTAGACATTCTTCCAATAAAAATACATTAGGGTGTACCCCTTACAGCCCTTGCAGAAATGAATCTAAGCTTTTCTCAGAAAACTTAGAAATCCTTGGAAATCAAAGGATATCTGCACTTTGTCCTAGCTTTGTTTAGTAAATAAATTTGTATTTCTCAGGTTCAAGAATTGACTTCAATGAAAGCTGGGAAGAGTTGGGATAAGCATGGACTTCAAAACAGTGAAAAGTTCAAGCTTCCATAAAAGTTGGGGAAAGCTCAGACTTCAGTTTTAGGACCATACAAAGCTGGGAATAGTTGGGAAAAGCTCAGACTCTGATACAGTAGTAGGTTTTTTAAAGTCTTAGCTTTGAAACAAAGTTAGGAAAATCTCAGACTTTAGTTTTAGAATAATACAAAGCTGGGAATATTTGGGAAAAGCTCTGACTTCAAAACAGTAGTACTTTGCTGAAGTCTGAGCTTTGAGAAAAAGTTGATAATAGTTGGGAAAAGTTTAGACATTAGTTGTTGCTTAGGATAGTAGAATTTGTTAAAAGTCTGCCTTCACATTTCTGTAGAGTACACTACAGTTGGCAGTGTTTCTGCAATGGTACAACAGTGTGTCTGCAGAAGAATTTCATCCAAGCTAGTACATCTCAAGGGGAACAGGATGCAACTCCACCAGTATCCCCCCACCAAAGGTTTTTGAGTTGACAAAAAGTAGAAAAGAGCCCATAGCTGTAGAATAAAAAAATGGACAAAACCTGTTACTTGTGTATATCCTTTCCCCCATGTTGGTCTATCAGCATACCAAATTTAAATTTAACATCCACTGACTGAGATAAGAAGGTTCAAAGTTGTTAAGGATGGACAGACCCCATTTCTATATCCCCTGCAAACTTCATTTTGATAGAGGATAAAAAAATTTTTGGAGTAAAATCATTTGAACCTTCACAAACCCATTTAAAAAAACAAACCAACAAAAACCAAATAACACTATAACGTGATTTTAAGAAGAGCATAACGGTTGCACCATCCTCTCTTCTCATAATGCTAAGAAAAACATATTTTCAATGCTAGGCATACACACAAGTTTATTGTCCTTGTTTTACATGTTGAAAGCTGATTTGCATGTATTTCTTTGTTTTACTGCAGAGATTGGAAACACACTCTCTCAATTACAATAGTAATGTCCACATACACCCACGGACTAAGTCTGGTGATTATTGGACTATCTGGTGGGAGAAGATGTTGAACAAATTCACCCACAAGCAAACCATTTTCAAACAAGCCGAACTGATAAAAAATGTCTATTTTGTACACTCTATGAGTCATAAAATCATGGAAAAACTATATGGAGAACAAAATGGCCAATGTTTCAAAAAGAGCTCATCAAACTGAGCACCTGTATGAACCTTCACCAATATCCAAGTACTACTATTCAAGTTATGACCTGAACTGACATCAGAAGGCAAATTCAGGAAATTATCAATGCCAAAAGGGAGATAACTCTAGAAAGTGAAATGCAAGGAACATCATTAAAAACTTGTTTGAAAGCCTTTCCCATAAGTAAGCCTCCTGCCAAATTCCATTGATATTTGACACCCCAAACCTGAGACACATGACAAACAGATAAACAAGAGCAATGTAAAGCATGGCATATGCCCCCAAGTTGTGTCATGAATAGGTAGGTAAGTTTCTCAAGAGCATATCCAAAATTAAAGGGAAGCTTCCTCTTGACACCAACAATGTATCACAAAAAAACAAGAAGCTTTGCCAGATTTGGTTCACTTTAGCTCAGAAGTTCCAGAGATGAAAATGTGATTTCCCATAGGGTTTCTACAGTAATTATAAGCCGCAATTGCAGCCATGTGTGCAATCCGATCAACATTAAATGAGGATCGTGGGTAGAAGCAATTCCAGTCATCATCAGTGGCATGGCCACTGGCGGATTGCAGATGACGCAGCCCCCCCCCCCCCCCCCTTTCCCTCAAAGTTGGTCCTCGAAATATGTCAAAAAATGGCATAAAAATCATGGGGTCGGGGGGGGGGGGGGGGGGGAGGGGGGGGGGAGGGGCGGAGGTAGGTTGTAGATTGCGTGTCCTGATATCTGTGTTGGTGAAAAGATAGACAGTCATCAGTATATGGACAAAACCTCAAAATATCCACTCAGATGCAAGAAGATGAGGTTTTTGAATCCTGGAATTCAAATATTTTCTACCAAAAACCCTGATTATTGTTACCTTGATTACCTAGCTCAAACTTTAGGGACGCAAAATTCTGAAACGGTAAGGCTTGGAAAGCTTTTCCTGCACACACCACCCCCTCAACCCCCCCCCCCCCCCACCCCCAATTAAAATGGAGCTAAGCCAGGCTGTGCGAGTTTGTCTTCCCACTTGCTTTGGGCTGGCTACGCCACTATTCATCATTTATGTTAAGTATCAAAACATTTGGCTTTGCAGTTTCAGAGGAAGAGAGTTTTGAAAATCCACCAACCAGAATCAAAGAAAGCCTCTGGCCGCCATGTTTTTCATCCGGCGGGAACAAAATGAGGACTGTTTGTATAGGACCTCCCATAGACCATTCCTGCCAAGTTTGATTCACACCCGTTCAGCGGTTCCAGATAAGAAGATTAAAATGTGAAAAGTTTCTGGACGACAGATGGCGAGCGACAACGATGTCAAGTGATAGCGAAAGCTCGGATGGACGAACGGATGCACAGATGGAAACACACTGACAGATGCAATATCAAGTATACCCAGCTTTCTTTTAAAGTAGTGGGTGTAATGATCCAATGCAAGCCCCGCATAATACAGAACGCCAATGAAAAACAACAATAGTTCAGTTTTTCCACAATGGTGCCTTGAATCAGTATTTTCTTCTTTCTCTTGAAATGGTACTCTCGAAGCAAAGTGGTGAACAACAATTATACTGATCCACATTTAATCAGGGCACACATTTCAACATATGCATTCCAAGAAATCTCAGGTTATTTTTGCAAGGGCGCTGTGCCAGACTGATTTTCACATTCCTTGATTTCTCAGAAGGACAGGCCTGTATACCCATCACAAAAGTGAGCTCATTGGGCCCATTCCAATGAGGGGGTTATAAGGTATGATTTCAAAGCTAGAAATAAAAATATCAAATTTTTTAACCCTTTACTTTGCATAATGGTATCAATGGCCAAGGCGAAAAAAAACATCATTCAAATTGTTTTTTCCCTTTTGACTCCAAATTTATTTATTGGTATTTAACCCTTTACCCAACGAATCGCACGCATCCGCACGCGTAATTTGCAAATTCAGCAGCTGAAAAAATACTTTTCAAAAAATTTCAATAAAACCATAACATGTGACCCCACTTTGGAATGGGCTCATCGAGCTCGTTTCAAAGAGGGGTCACATGATATGGTTTTGTGGAAATTTTTTGAAAAAAATTTAAAAATTATATTTAAAATAATAAATTTTGAAATCGTCTGCGATGGGTAAAGGGTTAATGGTACTTTCAACAGTCATTGTCACCTTATGTCAGACAGTTTTACAGGTGGAGGAAGCTGGGGTACCCAGATAGAACCACCAAATAGTGGCAAGCAACTGTCAAACTCCCCAATGTACTAACTCTACACAAGCAGGGTTAGCTTTAGTTAAAGACATGTGCACCATCCACATAGATGTGGGCAATAAGGATTAACTGGTAGAGTGCTGGAAGCCCATATTTGGCTTTACTATGAGGTTAAGGTACTGCAACTTGAAGGCTTCATACTCAATGGATGTGCTTCGTATTATCTTTGAAGTAATATTATTTAGTCTGTAGGGACCTGTCTTGTTACAATTTATGGGAGAGTGCCTGTAGGCACTCTCCCATAAATTGTAACAAGGCAAAGACATGTGAACAAATTTTGATGGCCAAAAATAATTCCGCACTCTACCAGTTAAGTGACTTCTCGAAAGACACAATACAGTTACCCCTGGTGGGGACTGAACCGCATACCTTTCAGTTTGAAGTTTAATGCTGTAAACACTGAGCTACTGCACTCCTCCAAAATTTAGCTAATCATCTATCATGAGAATGAGTACCTTTACCTACCGTGTGGCTACATCCACCTGCATAATTTACAAATTGGGAAGTTGAAAAAAAGAAAATTTACAAAAAAATTCAACAAATCCATATCATGTGACCCCCTGATATGGGTTTGTTGAATTTTTTGGAGCTTGTTTCAATGAGTTGTCATGATATGGTTTTGATTAAATTTTGAGAAAAATTTGAAAAAAAATAATTAAAACAACAAATTTTGATATTGCGTACTTTGGGTAAAGGGTTAGGCTTGGTCCAATTAAGGGGTCATAATCTATGATTTTGAGGGGAAAATGAAAGTGTCAATGACACTGTAGCTCAACTTGTCAAGACATGTACATGTATAGTATGTGACACAGCAATGACAAACATCTAGGTAATGACCTGATAACAAAGGTACATATAAAGTATTGTAACGGTCTGTACATAAATACTGACCGTAGCCTGTAACAAATGTATAGGTAAAGTATTGTAAAGGTGGGTGACAGTCAGATGCTAATCTAGAAAAGAAATTTTTGAGTCCCAGAGTGAGTCTGACTGAACCCCAAAATATTTGTTCTCATAGTACAGTGATAACAAAGGCACCCCAAAACACACTCATTCCTGTCCCAAGATGAAAACAAAGGTACCCAAGAAGTTTTGTGAAGATCAGTTCATAAATACGAGCTGCATAGAAGTTGTGACAAAAAACTGATTGGACCTAATTTCGGTACAAAATGGCCACTGGTAGCCATCTTGAATTTTGGACCGCACTCAGAAACACTCGTTCTCATCCCAAGGTGATAACAGAGGTACCCAAGAAGTTTTGTGAAGATCGGTTGATAAATACAGCCTCTAGCCCGAGCAGTATTGACATGTGTACTTACTGTGTGTAAGTAGCACTGAAAAAATCAAAGTTCATCTAATTTGCATAATTTCTGCACGAGAAAAAACCCCGTATTATATGTGATGTATCCCATGGTACTAAACATTCACACAAAAATTTTTTCAAATCAGCACTTTCATATGGAAGTTCTGTGCAAAAATCTGATTGCACCTAATTTTGTACAAAATGGCTGCCATCGGCCATCTTGAATTTCGGACCGCACCCAAAAACACTCGTTCTCGTCCCACGGTGATACCAAAGGTATCCAAGAAGTTTTGTAAAGATCGGTTTATAAATACGGCCTCTAGCCCGAGCCGTATTGGCATTTGCACTTACAGTGCTGAAAGTAACACTAAATACATCAAAGTTAGTCTAATTTGCATAATTTACGTACGAGAAAAAAACCTGTATTATATGTGATGTATCCCATGGTACTAAACATTCATAATCAGGGCTTTCATATGAAAGTTCTGTGCAAAAATCTGATTTCACCTAAGTCTGTACAAAATGGCCGCCAGCAGCCAACCTGAATTTCGGATTGTAAAGATCGGTTCATAAATATGGCCTCTAGCCCGAGCCGTATTGAATTGTTGACGGACAGATGGACGGCCAGATGGACAGACGGACGACTGGCCATGGCTAATCAATATGGCTAAAAATGAAAATTACTATTTCAAGAATGTTTTAATAGTGCCTTCTGCTATTCATGTGAGACAGAGTGTTAACAGAAAATATAGCAGATTGTGTCTTCAAATCATCTTAGGTGAAGAACTTACTGGCGAGTACCGTACATAAACATTTACCTCCTGATTGATCGTGTGATGGAGAATTTAACGTCTTAGGTGACTGAGGTACCGGAAGAGGTCTTGTCTGCGGCAAATGTCTTGGCTTTGCAGGTGTTGGTAAAGGCTGCTGGGGTCGACGACTGATGGTTGCACCTTTTGTTCTATCTGAATCGCCATCAGACTTATAGTAATTCTCATATAGTATTTCAGCTGCAATGAAATGTAAACAATTTTTTTCAAGATATATTACCACTGCAGCTACAAAAATCATTGACTATCTTCCATACACAGAATGGACACACGCACGTGTGAATGGGTTAATCAATATGGCACAAGTGCAAGTGCCAAAGGATAAAATGAGACACCACAGGCCTCTCATTTTATCCTTCTGGAGTGGCGCAAGTGTCATATTGATTAACCCATTCACGTGTGTATCATTCTGTGTTTATTACATACCTTCACAATTATAAAAACAACTAATAGAAGGACTTTTGGGGGAATTCCCGTGGGCAGAATTATAAATAGGCCAAACATGTGATGTACATGTGTTTGTACTATCATAGTACAAGCATATTTGAGCAGGGCTTGCCTTGAGTCGGGGCTGATCAGCCCAGGCCCCGAGGAGCACTTGCTGGGGGCTTTTTTTCAAGCCCCGACATTTTCTACAAAAAAGCACTAACAATAATGGACAAAATGGAAAATCAGCCCCAAAAAGGCCCCGACCTCAATATGTGGGGCACTTTTTTTAGGCCCCGACCATTTTACTCAAGGCGAGCCCTGTTTGAGTTAGTTCTATTCAATTTGTTATCATTACACAGCTAATAATGATTGGCTTAAACTCTTCCTTCTAAACTTTAAAAGTAATTCTATACACAGAGATGTTATTATTTAGTTTATTGTCTTTGCAGATAGCTTATTAGAATGCAATTGCTTCATTTAACCCTTTACCTAACATGAAAAGCAGACGACACTTGCAAAAAAAATTATTGAATAAGTATTTTTTTCCATTTTTTGTCTCAACAACATAGGTTATGACCCCTCATTGGAACGAGCTCGACGAGCTCGTTCCAATGAGGGGTCATAACCTATGTTTTTGAGACAAAAAATTAAAAAAATAATTAAAATTAATAGGCGATTTTTGAGAATAGCGCTGGCCGGTTTTGGCCGTTACGTTGGGTAAAGGGTTAAACTGCACAATTTCTGTGATTGTAGGTTAAATGGAAATTCCAAGTATGTGGGGTTATGTTAAGTTTTGACAGATGACGTGATCAACCAAAAATAGTCTGTGAGCGATTTCTGTTTGGCAATATGTGCAGAACAAATTTTTATTTTCTGCATGGTTTAGTGTTGCTGTAGATGAGGATTTCATAGAAGAGGTGTGTAAAAAAAAATTATTTACAACACATGCCTAGGGGGTGATGTTGAGATATGGGGAGCAGGTATTTTTATCTTGGCGAATATTTCTTTCCAAAGTGTGATCTGACCTTTATTCTGCATGTCATTAATACAATTTTTGTTGAAATTAACCCTTTAGCCAATGCACACAATACCAAATTTGTCATTTAATTGTTTTGTATTTTTCTCAACTTTACAAACAATTTTAACAAACCCATGGTATGTGTATGTGACCCCCTCTTTGGAATGAGCTCAATCAGATCATTCCAATAAGGTGGGTACATGATATGGTTTTGTTTGAATATTTTTTAAAATAATTTTTTTTTCAACTGCTCAATTTGTAAATTATGTAGGAAGATGCAGTCAATTCGTTAGGTAAAAGGATTAACCCTTTGACTAACATGAAAAGGAGACAACACTTGCAATTAAAATTCTTGAATATCTAATTTTTTGTCTCAAAAACATAGGTTATGACCCCTCTTTGGAACAAGCTCGTTCCAAAGAGGGGTCATAACCTATGTTTTTGAGACAAAAAATGAAAAAATAATGAAAATTAATTGGGCGATTTTTGTGAATAGCGCTGGCCAGTTTTGGTTGTTATGTTGGTTTCATGTAAAGGGTTAATCTGGATAAAAAAAAGTTGTATTTTGTTGGATGTATTTATAGACCCACCTCTAACCCATATGGAGCTGTTTCTGTCCTCTTTGTCAGATATTTTGACTATTCGAGATTAATTTGAAGCAGCAAAATCTTACTTCTGGATTATTTCAACATTAACTTGCTTAACTTCAATCATCACAACAAAACTAACTTATTTACAGATAACATTCTCAATGAGGGCTTAACTCCTTGCATGTTATTGGCTTTTATTACTTTTCAAAGTGTGATTTACTGGGATTTCTGGGTTTGATTATAAACGATAACTTCACAAGTGAATTATGCAATCAACAATTGTGTCATGTATCCATGCACGCAAACGAAAACATTTGCCGTGGGTGTAATGGGGACTTCATTTGGTTTTTTTTGCTTTTTTTAACCCTTTACCTATCACGAAAAGCAGATGACACTTGCAAAAAAAATTCTTGAATAACTATTATTTTCATTTTTTGTCACAAAAACATAGGTTATGACCCCTCATTGGAATGAGCTCGTTCCAATGAGAAATCAAAATCTATGTTTTAGTGACAAAAAATGAAAAAATAATGAAAATTAATTGGCGAATTTTTAGATTTCTTGAGTTAAATTTATAAGAATATTTCTTAAAATCCAGTCATGGCTGCTTCATAGATGCCATGACTAGATTTGATAAAAATATTTTCGATATGCAGGTTATGAGTTAATTTGTCGTTCACAAACATGTTAACTTTCTCGGAATGGCCAGAAAAATCCAGTATATTCAGTCTAGTTCCCAGCCTCCTGGAAGGGAATCTGTTTTGGACAAAAATCCCGGAAAATTGTACAATCGAAAATGTTTCCATTTTCAGACATTCAGTGTCAAATCATATCCCTTTGAAGTTCCAAACATATCAAATAAAACAAATAATATGCATACAAGTGAATTATATTTAAGCAAAGAGTCCTTTATTTATTTATTTATTTATTTATTTATTTATTTATTTATTGGTGTTTAAGGTCACATACTTATGAACAATGGCTAATCATGACGGGTGGAGGAAGCTGAAGTACCCGGAGAGAACCACTGAGCAACAACGAGCAGCTGCCAGCTCCTCAACATCGTAACTCTGCACTGTAGCACAGGCAAGGTTAGATTAGTTGAAGACATGCGACCCATCGACATACAGTACGCCTTAGAACACGGCGTCATTGTGCCCCCCATATGGGCAAAGGGGGTTATGTGCCTTGCCCAAGGACACAGCGCAGGAGTCCGAATCGATCGCTCAGATGGTCACCCATCTGAGGCCTAACCGGGCTCGACATTGCTTAACTTGGGTGATCTGACGAGAACCGGTTACCACAATGTCACCGTAGCCCCGAGTCCTTTATTATAAATATTTCATTTCAATTTAGCTGCATGGTCAATTTATGAGTGCTGAAGTAAAAATAAGTGATTTAAGCACAACACCTATTGACATCCACCTTCACTTAAATATTATAAATTGCAAGTAATTTGTATATTTTTTATACTTACTAATGGCCCAGACTAGCTGGTGCTAACTCAAAAATTAATCCAGGGCCAAAAACAAATTTTGCCCCCCAATCCCCCAAATTTGCATGCAAAACTGAAAACTGAATGTTCTATCTGATCCTCCATACTTTTGCAATCTGCGCATGCACAGTATCCAGGACGACACCAAAATTGGCGCCAACCATCATTCTTTCTATAATTGCCTGTTAAATGTTGTAAACAGTGGGGAGGTATGAGTGCCCACTCATGGGAGGGCCATACCCCATCTGGGCCATTGGTAAGTATAAAAAATATACAAATTACTTTTGAATTTATAATATTTTTTATACAACAACCAATGGCTGGAGGGCCTAGGACATAAAGGAAAATCCAATCACTCAATCACTTCATAAAGGATATCTCCTACAGGAGAATTGGAGAGAAAGGAATTATATATGTCTTTCTCCTTTACGAGAAACAAGAAAGACATAACACCAACAATGTAATTGAGTATTACATAATATATAATTCTCCATTTAATGCCAGCATAACCCATTATGCTAATTCGGTGAATGGAAGCCAAAATATAAAGACAGTCCAAAGAATGACTCTTTAAACTCATTTAAAAGTGTCCGAGGATTGTATATTAACGCCCGTTTGACATGTGACATATACAAATGCTTCAGTGATCTACACTTTAAAAACAATCATAAATGAGACATTGTATTTGCTTCACTCCGAGCTACACATTAAAACCATTCCAGCACCGACTCGGGACTACTGACACCGGAGGAGGTCTTTCCTTGCTTTTCACTATAAAGCCAGATGATCATAAGAGAAAAAACCATCCCCCCTTCTTCTTGTTCTGAGGTACATGTCCTCAGAACGAAGAGGGCAGTGGAACAGCATCACTGCTGGAACGAGCTGCTCGAATAACTATAGATGTAACCCTTAATGGACGACATTCTGAGCAACAGAAAGAGGACCTAAACATCTAAGGTCACCGAAGAGGGAGTCTAAATTTCTCAGGTAAAACTTTGTAAATGTAAAGGGCTGTGTCCAGTACGCAGCCTTCATGAGATCAGTAATGACTATACTGTTAGAATAAGCCCAGGAAGTGGACAGCGCTCTAACTTCATGCACTAATATCTTATTTATAGAACGTTGATCTGAAGATAGATTTTCATAGGCGATGCGTATTGCGAACTGAATCCATCTGGCAATTGAATGAACAGAAATATCTTTTCTGTTAGGAATTAATGAAAGAAAGAAATGTTTCCTTCCTTTTCTTATAAAATATGATCGATGTTTATACATGCGCATAGCCCTGATTGAACACAGCAGAGGTCTATGGTTGTCCGAAAATGGCAGAGCCTTTATGGTAATAGGCTCAGGCCATTTATCTGGAGCCTGATTCTTAGCTAAAAATCCCACTTCCGTAGTTAGAGTGATGGTATTACCCACACTATGGTAGTGAGATTCGTCAACAAAGCATGAACTTCACTAACTCTTCTAGCAGATGCAAAGGCTAAGAGAAATGCTGTTTTATAGGTCAAGAATTTGAACTCTACAATGTCCAACGGCTCAAACGGAGCTTCTTTAGGCTTCAACAGAACCCAAGCCAAATTCCACTTAGGAATTAATCTGAGGGTTCTAGGTCTATTAATAGAGAAATTTCTAACCAGTTTGGAAAATGAAGCATTAGATCCAACTGCCAAGTTATCATGATGAGCATAAGTGTCTGATAACATAGACCTATAGCCCTTAATAGTGATGGGCTGCAGTTTGAGATCGTCAAACAAGTACAATATCCGGTATGGACCGATCATAGATGTCTATCGACTGATCCTTACACCAATGGAAGAAAACCTTCCACTTTGTTGCGTAATTCAACGAAGAGGAGGACCTCCTGCAGTCAGAAATTGCATCCACTGCTCGTCCTGTAAACTGCTTGCCGTGCAATAAGGACCGCACAACGGAAATACATGAAGGTTGAGACCTTCAAGGTTGTGATGCAGTGTGCGTTACTTCCCCTGATAAAGAAGGTCCTCTCATGGAAGAAGCTTCCGGGGAACGTCCCATATCAGACACCTGAGAAGATTGATCCATGGTTTCTATGACGACAGAGGTGCTACTAGAAGAATTTTCAACGAGACTGTTTGATCTTTAACAGAATCTGCTGAATCAACGGGGTTGGAGAATACGCATATCCTATCATTCCATCCCATGAGATTGACAGAGCGTCTACTGTGTACACTCGATGGTCTGGACATGGCTACACGAACGTTGGTAACTGATTGTTCTGGTGTGTCGCAAACAGATCTATCATGGGGTGATCCCACTGGTAGCAAATCTGTCTGAATACTCGCTTGTTGAGCGTCCACTCCAATGGCAACAGGCGACCTTTCTGAGATAGTGAGTCTGCTATTACGTTCAGACGACCTGGTATATGATGGACAGAAGGCTGATCATGATGATTCATGAGATATAGAGGAATCTTCTCCGTTAGTTCGCATTACGGAATCGATTGAGTGCCGCCCTGGTTGCTGATATACGCTACGACGGTCGAGTTGTCCGACAATATCTGAACATGTGCGTCCGCTAGAATGTGAATCCAATGTTGTAGCGCTAACTATATTGACATCATCTCCTTGATGTTTATGTGCTTCTCTAGGAACCAAGGGTCGCGCCCCAACCCTGTTTGACTCGCATATGTCATAATCGTGAAAGCCGGATCCAGCAGTTGCAGCAGAACTCCTGGAGTTAACCACTGAATATCTGCCCAAATCTGGACCTTTTATTTTACTTGGTCCGTTAAAACAATACTAGTCTCGAGCGAATGCGTCTTCACACTCCAGTTCTGAGTAAAGAATATCTGGAGGGGATGCATGTGCAGGCGGCCCATCGGAATAAGATCTGCAGCCATTCCGCACAACCCCATCAGTCGCATGAATTCCCTCGCTGTTAATGCATCTGAGTGCAGACAAAAGCGAGCATAACAACTGACTAATTTTGCTCTGAGTAACGGCAGACGAACCAGATTGTTGCGAATCTTGAAGCTCATTCTCAAATGAATGAATGACTTGGACGGAGCTAGCTCTGACTGTTTCTCGTTTACGATGAAACCAAGACTTCTGAGCAATAGAAGTAGGCTCTGAACATCGTTCTGAAGAATAATTTTGATGCCGTATCTCTGAAGGATGTCATCCAAGTAAGCTGACGTTACTGCAGACGAATGAGCTTGGAAGTGAGACATTACCGGGTTCATTATTCGAGCAAATGCCCATCATTCGGAACTGATAGACTTTCCTTTGTACAGCAAACCATGTGTTTTTCTGAAAGGGAAGGGTAATCTTCTTCCAAATCCCTTTCACCATCCAAGTGAATCTTGGTCCCTTGCATCTAAATGAACAGATGACTGGACCGACTCAGCACCATCCGACAGCTCAGGTTCTGAGACTGCAGGAGGCTGCTCTTGCACTTGCTGGGATGCTGCAATCAGCTGTGCAGACTGCAACAGCAAGTGTGTTATGGAGGACTGAGGAGCAGCGGTCTTCTGTTTCTTTGCCGCTTGCTGCTCCTATGACGGTGTGTCAGAGATGGCTCTTTTCTCAGAACGTCCCGGAGTAACCGCTTCACCGGTCAAGCAAGCTGCAGACAAGGGACTAAAACTACCGGCTAGTGGCTTTATCCCCTTATAATATTCATGAGCACCTTGGCAGTTAGCTCTGTTTGCTTATCAGAGCGTGACGACGGTAGCACACTTTCTCTTGGTGTCACATAATCATCACCATGTTCTTGTTCCTCTGAAAAAGAAACTGAGAAACTTGATTGACTTTGCGGCGAGAGGACTGGTAATGGCCTCTCAACGTTAACAACATACCGTGACACCCATGTCCAACATTTGTCATCCCAGCCAACACATGTAGGACAAGAATTAGTGGGAGTACATCGACTACAAGCAAGGCAACAAGCATGTAAATCTGAAATAGATTTCCTAGCCTTGCATTTTGAGCAATAAGCTTTCATAATTAATCAAAACAAAGTCAACAGTACTCCCACCAATTCCACAATAAATATATGATAAAGATACATAATAAACAACATTCAAAATACAAATCGAAAAAATAATTTAAAAAAATCTTTTGAAAATTTTTGACAGAAGCCCAAGTTCCCAAAGGGCACAGACGAGCCCAAAGGTATCCCAATAGAGCCTAAGTGTGGACAAAAATTCCAAAATAATTGCTACACTACTGGAATAACATAATATGTATCTTACAACAATCCTACAGTAAAATAAATAAGAAACTACATACATGTAAACAACGTCACAAAAAAAAAAACGTAAACAAGACCCTAGGCACTGAATAAAAAGGCCCAAAGTCAGTAACAGATTTTAAACTATCCAGTGTAAAGCAAGATCTTCAGATGAAGAAAAAATGATACATCAGATACAAGATGAATGGCCCAAACACCTAAACACCTCTAGGGTGAGGATGTAACCATGGGGATATACAGAAAAAAACCTTCTGTATAAGACGTCAAACTCCCAAGAAATTTATAAAAAAAAAAATCAATAAAATAAGCCAAAAAGCTTGGGAGTTTAACCCTTTACCCAACGCAGACGATTTCAAAATTTATTATTTTAAATATCATTTAAGCTCGTTCCAAAGAGGGGTCACATGAATTGGTTTTGTTGAAATTTTTCGAAAAATAATATTTTTTCACCTGCTGAATTTGCATATTATGCAGGTGGATGCGGGTGATTCGTTGGGTAAAGGGTTAACAGGAGGGCTTCAAGGAAGGATAGGGAAGGAACACTTAACAAACAGTGGATAAATCATTAGCAAGAATGATGACGTCAGGCCCATGTCCCGAAATTGGGAAACATGAACTAATTTTGATAAAAATTATAAAGTTACAGACCTGAATGCTTCCAACCACCGTTGTTCACTTCCATCATCCAATTATGTCTTTGGATCCACCAATTTTACCATTGATTTGGGTTTGGCATCTTCAAAACTGAGATTTAAAAGCACAGATGTCAGTTTGTTGTTGATGACTGGAGGGCCAAACAAAGAATGATGGTTTGTGCCAATTTTGGTGTCTTCCTGGATACTGCGCATGCACAGATCGTAAGAGTACGGAGGACCAGATAGGACATTCAATTTTCGGTTTAGTATGCAAATTTTGGGGATTGGGGGCAAAATTTGTGTTTGGCCCTGGATTAATTTTTGAGTTAGCACCAGCTAGTCTGGGCCATTGGTTGTTGTATAAAAATAATGATTTCATGGTGAATAAAATGTACGAAAAAAGGGTAAAGAATATATATTTCTTTATTTGGTTCAAACATCCACTTTGGCAAAGCAGAAGAATACAGTTTAAAAAATGGGCCAATTTGCTCATATATTCCATGATATGATGAAAAACAAGAGGCCCCACAGGGCCTGATGCGCTCATCTTGAACAGAACACAATATAAACAGAGTCCAAGAATGAGTCTACATTAAGCAATCCATAGCCATAGGCTACACAGTCAATCCTCGAGTCCCTCAGGAGTGACAAAAATAATCCGGGCATCATGCCTTTTCTTCAGTTGATCATAATGTAGAGCTCCCCTATGAGGCCCCTTTTTCAATTCTTAAGCAAAATGGCCAATTCTGGCTCCCATAGGGAGCCCAAATATTAACCCAGGCTCTCAATTTGAACACAGTTGAATCTGACTTAAATAGAGATATTGTGTACCAGATATGAACGCATTCTGACTATTGGATCTGAAGAAGAGAAATTTTAAAGAAATTTCTTCATATTGCACTAAGTAAAAATTTGGGCTACCATAGCGAGCCCAAATATTAACCTATGGATCTGATTTGAACAAACTTGAATCTGACCCCCCTAGAGATGTTGTATACCAAATATGAAAGCATTCTGACTGGTGGATCTGAAGAAATTCCCTCATATCGTACAAAGTTAAATTTCAGGTTCCCATATGGAGCCCAAATATTAACCCAGGTACTCGAATTGAACTAACTGGAATCTGACACCTCTAGAGATGCTGTATACCAAGTATGAAAGCATTCCGACTGGTGGATCTGAAGAAGAAGATTTTTAAAGACATTTCCTCATATCGCACTAAGTAAAAATTTGGGCTACCATAGCGAGCCCAAATATATACCTAGGGATCTGATTTGAACAAACTTGAATCTGACCCCCTAGAAATGTTGCATACCAAATATGAAACCATTCTGATTGGTGGAACTGAAGAAGATTTTTTAAAATTATCCCCCATATTGAACAAAGTTAAAATTTGGGCTTCTGTAGGAACCCCAAATATTAACCTAGAGACTTGGTTTGAACAATCTTGGATCTGACCCTCATAATAATGATGTATATCAAACATTAAAAGATTCTGACTGGTGGTTCTGAAGAAGAAGATTTTTAAAGAATATTCCCCATATTATCCTATATAAAAAATTTGGGCTCCTGTATTGAGCCCAAATATGAACCAATGGGCTTTATTTTAACAAACTTGTAACTGACCTCCCTATGAATGTTGTATACCGAATATCAAAAGATTCTGATGATTGGTTCTGGAGAAAAGATTTTTTTAACTTTTTGCAAATATGCTGACTCAGCATTTTTTCGATGCAAATTACAGAACACCCTAACATAACCGATGGCAATTTGTTTTTACCATTCAATTCTACTTGTCCTAAGGATACTTCATACCAAATAACAGCTCTCTGTTTCGTGTGGTTTGGGAAATATGGGTGTTTGAAAATATTTCTATTTTTAGCTCCCAGGGTTCCCATGGGGATGCGGGAATTTTTTTTTTGCATGGGTCAAGTACTTATGACCCAATAATACCACATATCAAATTTGGTTCAAACTGGACCATCGGTTCAGAAAATAGAAATTTTGAGCGGGACCAAAAATCTTACCCCTCCCATTACAAAGCCAAATATTGCTTCACGAACTTTGTTTGAAAAAACTTGGTTCTACACCCCAAAGGAAGCTTCATAGAAAATATCAAGTCATTGTACACACTGGTTCACGAGAAGATTTTAAAAATATTTCGGAGCTTTTTCCCCCACTCCCTCCCTTTGGGACTGGGCATGTTGAGTTGAACAAAAATGAAATGCCCCATCGGGACCATCACTCACACAAACTTTCACTTGAATTGGCTCAGTGGCTTTGGGGGAGAAGACCAAAACATGGTGCTGACGGACGTCTGATGCCGGACGGAGAGCGATGAGATTAGCTCAGCTTGACTTTGTCAAGATGAGCTAATTACGGCTTAAATTTGATTCACAACCACTGATAACTGATAACACTGATAATTGTTCTGCTTCACAAGTCATAGTTGAGGTGCATATTCCTAGAAATCTCCGAATGGTATTTGCTCAGGTCAAAACAGAATTATTAATTACGGCAATGACAATGAGAAAAAATCTTGACACCAAAAGGCCGAAATGTTCCCCTCACAGAAATTGGTGCATATCAAGAAACACCACATCTTAAAATAGGGAAGTTGGATTAAATAGCGTGCATCATGAATGAAAGTGTCAATGATGCTGTAGCTTAACTTGTGTGTTGAGTTTGATGAAAAGGATAATGTTCAATGTTTATGAAAGGATTATGAAATAAGACAAGAATTGTGATAATTGGGAATATGTTCATTTCTGTTCCCTGTATGCTATGTTTTTGATAAAAATGAAAGTGTCAATGACACTGTAGCTTAACTTGTGTGTTGTGTTTGATGAAAAGGATAATGTTCAATGTTTATGAAAGGATTATGAAATAAGACAAGAATTGTGATAATTGGGAATATGTTCATTTCTGTTCCATGTATGCTATGTTTATGATAAAAATAATATGAGGTGTACACTGTACTAAAGAGCTGAGGGGTGGGTTAATATGTTAATGTATGTGGCCCTCACAGTTAATGTATATCAACAAAAGTTACCAAGTTACAGTGAAATTATTCCAAAACGAGTCATCCTATCAAGTTACATTAAAATCCCTTCATAAATATGGCCTGTAGACTGTGCTAAAGGTTTTCGGGCTTCGAGCCCCTGTAGCCATCAGTTTCCCAATTGCGTCCAAAGGGGACGTTCTCATCTAGACATTATATGAAGTCAACCTACCAAGTTACAATGAAATCCCTTAATAAATATGACCTGTAGACTGTGCTAAAGATTTTTGGGCTTTGGGCTCTGGCAGCCAGCATGGTTGAATGATCGCAACCAAAAGGGGACATTCTCATCTGGGCATCATCTGGAGCGATCCTACAAAGTTACAATGAAAACCCTTCATAAATATGACCTGCAGACTGTGCTCAAGATTTTTGGGCTTCGGGCCCCTGAAGCCATCACAGATGACCAATCACGACCAAAAGGGGATGTCATCATCTAGGCATTATATGGAGTCAAACTTACGGGTTACAATGAAGTCCTTCCATAAATATGACCAATAGACTATGCTAAAGGTTTTGGGTTCGTGCAGCCATCAAGGCTGAATGATCGCGACCAAAAGGGGACGTTCTCATCTAGACATTATTTAGAGTCATCCTACCAAGGTACAAGGAAATCCCTTCATAAATATCACCTGTAGACTGTGCTAGAGATTTTTGAGCTTTGGGCCCCTGTAGCCAACACAGTTGCCTAATGGTGTCCAAAAGGGGCTGTTCTCATCTAGACATTACATGAAGTCAACCTACCAAGTTACAATGAAATCCCTTCATAAATATGATCTGAAGACTGTGCTAAAGGTTTTAGAGCTTTAGGCTTGGGCAGCCATCATGGTTGAATGATCGCAACCAAAAGGGGACATTCTCATCTGGACATCATCTGGAGTGATCCTATGAAGTTACAATGAAATCCCTTCATAAATATGACCTGTAGACTGTGCTCAAGATTTTCGGGTTTCAGGCACCTGTAGCCATTTCAGTTGACCAACCACGACCAAACGGGGATGTCATCATCTAGGCATTATATGGAGTCAACCTAACAAGTTACAATGAAATCCTTCCATAAATACGACCTACAGACATGCTAAAGGTTTTTGGGCTCGGGCAGCCATCAAGGCTGAATGATCATGACCAAAAGGGGACGTTCTCATCTGGACACTATTTGGAGTCATCCTACCAAGCTACAATGATATCCCTTCATAATTATGACCTGTAGACTGTTCTAAAAGTTTTCGGGCTTTGGACCCCTGAAGCCGTCACAATTGCCCAATCGTGTCCAAAAGGGGATGTTCTCATCTAGACATTGTATGAAGTCAACCTACCAAGTTACAATGAAATCCCTTCATAAATATGACCTGTAGACTGTGCTAAATGTTTTCGGGCTTCGGGCTCGGGCAGCCATCATGGTTGAATGATCGCAACCAAAGGGGACAATCTCATCTGGGCATCATCTGGAGTGATCCTATGAAGTTACAATGAAATCCCTTCATAAATATGACCTGTAGACTGTGCTCAATGTTTTCAGGCTTCGGGCACCTGTAGCCATCACAATTGACCAATCACAACCAAAAGGGGATGTCATCATCTAGGCATTATATGGAGTCAACCTAACAGGTTACAATGAAATCCTTCTATAAATATAACATTTGCCTATGCTAAAGATTTTTGTGCTCGGGCAGCCATCAAGGCTGAATGATCGCGACCAAAAGGGGACGTTCTCATCTAGACATTATTTGGAGTCACCCTACCAAGCTACAACGAAATCCCTCCATAATTATGACCTCTAGACTGTTCTAAAGGTTTTTGGGCTTCGGGCCCCTGTAGCTGTCACAGGTGACCAGTCATGTCCAAAAGGGGACGTTCTCATCTAGACGTTATATGAAGTCAAACCTACCAGGTTACAATAAAATCCCTTCATAAATATGACCTGTAGCCTGTGCTAAAGGTATTCAGGCTTCGGGCTTGGGCAGCCATAATGGTTGAATGATCACAACCAAAAGGGGGCATTCTCATCTGGGCATCATCTGGAGTGATCTTACGAAGTTACAATGAAATCCCTTCATAAATATGACCTGTAGACTGTGCTCAACATTTTCGGTATTCAAACCTGTAGCCATCACAGTTGACCAATCATGACCAAAATCATCATGACCAAAAGGGGATGTCATCATCTGGGCATTATATGGAGTCAACCTTACAAGTTGCAGTGAAATTCTTCCATAAATACGACCTATAGACTATGCTAAAGGTCTTTGGGCTCGGGCAGCCATAAAGGCTGAATGGTCATGACCAAAAGGGGATGTTCTCATCTAGACATTAGTTGGAGTCATCCTACAAAGCTACAATGAAATCCCTTCATAATTATGACCTGTAGACTGTTCTAAAGGTTTTCGGGCTTCGAGCCACTGTAGCCATCACAGTTGCCCAATTGTGTCCAAAAGGGGATGTTCTCATCTAGACATTATATGAAGTCAACCTATCAAGTTACAATAAAATCCCTTTATAAATATGACCTGTAGACTGTGCTAAAGGTTTTTTGGCTTCGGGCTCGGGCAGCCATCATGGTTGAATGATCGCAACCAAAGGGGACAATCTCATCTGGGCATCATCTGGAGTGATCCTAGAAAGTTACAATGAAATCCCTTCATCAATATGACCTGTAGACTGTGCTCAAGGTTTTCGGACTTTGGGCACCTGTAGCCATCACAGTTGACCAATCGCGACCAAAAGGGGATGTCATCATCTAGGCATTATATGGAGTCAACCTAACAGGTAACGATGAAATCCTTCCATAAATATGACCTTTTGCCTATGCTAAAGGTTTTTGGGCTTGGGTACCCATCAAGGCTCAATGATCACGATCAAAATGGGATGTTCTCATCTAGACATTATTTGGAGTCATCCTACCAAGTTACAATGAAATCCCTTCATAAATAAGACCTGTAGACTGTGCTAAAGGTTTTCGGGTTTTGGGCTCAGGCAGTCGTCATCAAAAGGGGGCGTTCTCATCTAGACATGACCCCAAACCTGCATATGAAATTTCGTGATGATCAGACAAGAATTAATCAGTGTAGCCCGTGCTAAAGAAAAATGTGAACAGACTCACAGACTTCCGCACACGTGATGGCAATAGCTTATTTTGACTTTGTTAAGTTTAGCTAATAATGGAATTACACACTTTTGTTCATTCCAGAAGGAAATTATATGCCTGTGCATTTTGGACTAATTGTAACCAGATGGTGGTATGTATGCCGAGGGAGGGGGGGGGGGGGGGGGCAGCAGGAGAGAGGTAGGGGCATGAAGAAAAGAGGTAGGTGTGGATATTCGAATCCATGTTTTTTTACATGGCATAAAGGCCATCAGCAAATTTTTAGCATATGAACCACTGGGCACAGTGGTGGTGCAAGAGCTGAAGTTTTTTAGGTCTTATGAGTATTGTTTGTGCACATACGTTTCCCTGAAATTAATCCAATTTCCAAGATCCCTGAAAAAAATCATCTCAGGTTAACATGTCTGCATTCATTCAAGATAAAGTTTCAGGAGTCTCAAAAAGCCAAGCCTCAAAATAAGTTTCTGTGGCCCATAAAGAAACCCTCCTATCCTACCAAATACATCTTTTAATGGATTTGTAAGGGGAGACAGAGATCAAGTAACTTACAGTCCTCTAGGATTGTGGGATTACATAATGAACTAGAAGAAACTGTTTTAGTGAACTAAAACACATGCCTCTCCTTCGATTAGTTCCATGCTTCCAACTTACGACTAACAAAGATCAAACTAAAGATCAAATGTCAGGAACATGGAAGTTCAAGATAGAATGTGACACATCAGCATGGCTGTTGAATTCTTATGCCAAATAACATAAACCTTCATTATTTGACCTTGATGTCAAAGATCAAGGTCATCTGTCATCACAACAGTACAATGTTGTCTTATGATACACCCACATGCCAAATATCATAAGCCTAGGTCAAAAGATAAAAGAAATATCATAATGTGATCTTGAGGTCAAAGGTCAAAGTCATATGTGGGTCATGATAGTACGCAACACATCGTCTCATGGTGATATACCTACGTGCCTAATATCATAATCCAAGGTGAAAAGGTAAATAAGTTCTTGTCCAGACAAGCTTACTTGCCAAAAAATCAGTAATTTGAACTTGAGGTCAAAGGTCAATGTCATATGTGAATATCTGAATCTGCCCTCCATGGACAATGGCACCTCAAATTTTCATAATAAATCGGAGAATCGTCGCTCGTAACCCACTTTCCACTGAACAGCATCTTGTCCGACTAAATGTTTTTCAGCCTTTTCTGTGACTTCTCCTAGTTATTATGAACTACCCAAGAACACCCAATGGTTGTGTAATACACCACTGTAAAGCTTATTCATTCCCCTTTCCAGTGACACCAAGTACTGCTGGATACATTGGATGAATCTAATTTCAGGGGGATATAATGAAGATGAGTGCTACTGTTTTCGAAAAGCGAGTTGGGTACCTTGTTAATATTTATATACTATTATGTGGGCATATTAGCATCGATTCAAAAATGCTATCAGATATCATTTTTCTTCAGATTTCACAGCTTGTACCGAGTACCTATGCATGGTATATGGAAATCGAGTCTGAGTCGAATAAAACAGATAACACTTTATGAAAGTTTTGGGATTTCAGTAGGATTTTGGGGGTCATTGTTTGGTTCTCTATACTTCTGCCATCAAGATAAACACAATGTGACCTAAATTATTCGAAACAATATGATATAGTTGTTCTTGGATAGAAAAGAAACAGAACACGAAACATTGGAACATGTACATGTTTAATTAATAGAACTTGGAGATGGACACACAAAATCAGCTAAAATGTCTACAATTGTCACACACAGTAAAACCTAGTTTGAGAGACCATCATCGTGGGAGACCATCTGTCTTGAGAGACCACTATCAGCCATAGAACAAGTCACCCAACATGATATACCACAACTACAGCGGCTAAAAAAGGCTAACCACCACCTTTTTCAAATTCTCCCAAGCACACCTAAGAACGAAACCCTATCCCTGGAATTATATTGCTCTGGAAACCTAGCAAAAAACCCAAATAGACAAGTGTCAAACCAGGAACACCCATCATACAAATACATTGAGGTGTAAGTGCTTGACCTAACAGTAAATACACAAAACAACTTCTTCACAATTGACTGACATTACAAAGTTTTCTGTTTACGTCTACCTCTCCTGAATAAGCGAGAGTGCCCCCACCAAACAATGAACCCCACAGATTTTCTTACCGCATTCCCAGGGATATCATAACAGTTGCTGTGTCACTCCCCTACAAATAAATATCAGTGACCCTCCTACCAAACAGCGAACAATTTATTGTATTGCTTAAATGATGCTTTCACCCTGCCCTCTCTTGCTACTTCCTGTCCCACAAGGAGTCCCTCTTTCCATACATCCAGAAGCATCCTCACCCATAAATAACCAGCTAGTGGGTGCTTCCTGTCACCCTATATGCTTTTACCCTTGAGATTTTTGCCTAGCTTGGGGTAGGTCACTACCTCCTTATTCAGTCATTTGATGAAAAATATTTTAAAACTATTCAGCAAGTGAAGAGTTAATTCCAATCGCTCAGTTATTCACAGTGTGCTATGACATTGTATGCCAATGGTACACATGTCTTCAACTGCTGCAAAACCTGCATGTGCAGAGTTAGTAAGCAGGAGTGTCTGACAGTTATTTACTGCTGATCAGTGGTTTTTCTCAGTGTACAACTTCCTCCAGCCATAAAACAGTCTAACATGGTATCACCTTGGCTGTTAAAAGTGTTGTTAAATGCTATGGATTATACATATAAATAAATAAATAAATAAATAAATAAATAAATAAATAAATAAATTAATTAATTAATTAATAAATAAATAAATAAATAAATAAATAAATAAATAAATAAATTACCGTATTTACTCTATGTATTGGGACACTCTATGATTTGGGACACACATTTTTTCCAGAAAACTATATTTTTTTTTATGCTCCAAAGTTTGGAACATTCAGAAGATTTGTTTCCAGTTGGCCCGTCGCAAGTAGCAGACAACACTCATAAAAAAAATTCTTGAGTAACTAAAAATTTTCATTTTTTGCTTCCCAAACATAGCTTATGATCCCTCACTGGAACGAGCGCATTGTGCTCGTTCCAATGAGGGATCATAAGCTATGTTTTAGAAGCAAAAAATGAAAATATAAAAAAAATTGGATGGCGATTTTCGTATATAGTGATGGAAAACAAATCAGACACAACTTTATTCAGCATCAAATCAAGACCAGGCTGTGTTCTTTCCCCACTTTCTAAGAATTGGGACACCTGTGAAAATAATTATTTTTAGCTGTCCCAATACATAGAGTAAATACGGTAATAAATAAATAAATAAATAAATAAATAAATAAATAAATAAATAAATAAATAAATATGTTATGGAAGAAGAAAGATTGGTAGTGTTTAAGAGACACAAAGGTGATGACTGTTACCAAGTCTACTTTGTCCTGGTAAGCAGACATAAAATGTACATTTGGTGAGAGCAAAAAGATGTAGAATCAATGAAGCAAGAAGAAATTTGACTTTACCTGGTCTTTCAGAACCAGTTGTGTTTTTATTCACATAATCAGTGATATCCTCATCAATGTCACAGTTTTGTAATTTCAACCGGATTTTCTCAGAACACTGCAATAATAACATACCGGAAGATTAATTTATACTTTAAATTTACCAACAGTTTTAAAACATGTGTATGGATAATTAATCTAAAATAATTTTAAACTTTTTTTTTTTTTTGGAAGATAGCTCATGATCTCCTCAAAGGAACGTGAAGTATCAAAATTATTTCAACAGTGTGTTATTTTCTATTTTAACCTTTTACGTAGCATGACAACTATATTCGACATCTTTCCAAAAATCGCAATTCAAAATATTATTTTTTCAATTTTTGTGGCAGCATTTCGAGAAATTGCCCTGATGATCACCAAATTCCACTTGTTTAATCCTTAACTGGTAGAGTGCTAAATTATTTTTAGTCCTTAAAATTTCTTTGTGCATCGATCTTTGCCTTGTTACAACATATGGTAGAGGGCCAGTAGGCACTCTAGAAAAAACTGTAACAGGGAAAATCCTAACAGATAAAATAATTCCACTTAAAGATAATATAAACACATCCACAGAATATGAAGCCGTTAAATTGTGGTACCGGCACTTCAGAATAAAGACCAAATATCGGTTTCCAGCACTCTATGAGTTAAATCCCTTCACAGTCACAAACAGCCCATTTTATATTGTTCTGAAAACATTGTCCTAAGTGTTATCTTCCTTGATAATTCTACTGGTAGGATGTATTTATCTTGGCTGTGTTTTTACATCATTGTTGACTGCTGGTACAAACAACCAACAAGCATGTAGAAACACTTTTGATTTCAAGTCATATGCAGTTGTGTACTTCAATATACGGTAGTTATTGACATAAAATTAATCTGTGGACATTAGCCTTTACGTAATGAATCAGCCACATCCACCCCTACTTATCAAATTAATCCTTAAGGACCGAGAGATTTTGACATATTTTTGCTACACTTTGATAGTCTTCATCCTATGACTTTGCTGCTGCTTTTTGGCAAGTCTAGCCACAAACTGTCACTTTTGTATTGTTTTGAAAAAAGTTGCGTCCTATTGTATTCTTCCTTGGGAACTCAGCCAGTTGGCTGCATTTATCTTGGCAATGTTTTAACAACATTGTTGGCTGCCTTTCCAGGCAGCCAACAACGATGTAGAAACACTGTTAACTTTTCTGTTGCTGAGTACATGCCTGTAAGGTAGTAATGATCCTAAAAAATTAATCTGAGGCTTTTTGGGGTTAATCTATTTTATTATATGCTAGCCTGTGAATTACCTCAAATTATCTAAAAGATATTTCTTGATATCCATTGACTTGATGGATAACAAGAAATATCCCTCAGTAGCTTCCTAAATGACACCAAGCTTCAGTACATCACTTGGCCTTTGATAATGCTACAAACAATTCAGTGCCGGCTTTATCAGCAGAACCAGCAGTTCATGCTATTCCAAGCCATTCTGATGATTCTGTGACTGAAGAATTATATGTATAATAATAATAAAATAATAAAGTAAAATAATTAGATGTACAGAAAGTGACTCTGAGAGTGATATTGAGTCTTGAACTGGGTAACTTTTCTAAAAAAGCTTGTTGATCGATTTTCCCAGCAAGTTTGGTTTTTTTTTGGATGAGTTGGTGCACTCAATTCCAAATTCCTTGTTGTAAATTGACATTGAAAATGATATAAAATTAACTTTAATGAAAAATACAAGAATATTCGCATTTGTAGAATTATAATTATTAAATTTTATCTGTGAATTGAACAGTTAGTTGGTTAAATTATCGTGAGAAAGGGGTACTAAACTTTTATGTTTGAGTGATTTGGCTAGTACAGGCTTGAAATAACAATCAGCCGATCTTTGTTGTTTTGAAACGTACATGTTTGCAGTCGAACTGTGTTGAATATTGCACAGTAAAATGCCACGAAGCATATAAAAAAAGAAAATCTATGATATTTTAGTGAATATCAGGAATTATCTCATTCATGTGGACCTGAAAATATTATTTTTCACTCGCACATGCTCTTGGGAAAAATAATATTTTCAGGTCCACATGAATGAGATAATTCCAGATAGTCACTAAAATAGTGTAGATATCCCGTATAAATCCTATTTGACAGAGCTCCATTAGCTTTGTCAAACAAGATACATGTGTATAATCAGGGATTCCGCTAGACCGGCTGCGGCTCCGTCGACCGGACCAAATCCCCCCACCGATCATACTATGATCAGTCCGAAAAGCTGGTAGTTAAAATGTTGAGTACAATGCTGTATCATAACGACACTCAGGATCCTTTGTTTCCACGTAATATAGGCATAATTATGTTGTATACTATGCCTACTATTACTGGTGACAATCTGATACTTTATAACCCCCAGACGAGAGGGGGAAACAAAGTTCAAATCCTAACCATCGCCTATAAAATTTTGGACTCAAATTTTTGTGTTTGGTACGAAATCACTGGCTTTTATTTTGAGTGATAAATGATGTAATTGCACGTGCATGACGTCACACGTCCGCATCATGGTTCTTTTCGAAAATTTCATTCTCTCTGCATTTCCAATTATTTACGTTGGCACGTATCAGGTTGTATAAAAACAATTGAGGTCAAGCGTTGTAGTCACTGTCAGGATTCGTGGATTTTGTGTTGTTTTGGGTTTGTATTTTTATGAAACCTCCGACCAGATGTAGTATTGTGTGTCCCGTGTGAATTTAGAGAATTGAAGGAGGAAAAAATACATATTTTCCACTTCAATCATTCAGCATTTTAACGACCAGAATGCCCCCAGAGAGCATCTAAAAATCAAATTTTTCCTGGGGAGAACCCCCTCGGCGTCTGAGTTTCACTTTCTGTAAACTACCGGACCCACAAATTTTCCTCTAGCAGAAACCCTGGTATAATAGAATAAATTGTCATTTTATATCTAGAATACAGGAAAGTAGCCAGATCTCTTTTATTTGAATAATCCTGTTAATTGAATACTTTTCATTGGTAAAGCGGCTATTCAATTAAGATGGCTTCGCTGCATAACAGAATAAATGCTCAGTTTATCTCTAGAATACTAAAAAGTGACCACATCTCTGTTATTTGAATACTCCTGTTAATTGAATACTTTCCATTGGTAAAGTGGCTATTCAATTAAGAGGGCTTCACTGCATTACAGAATAAATGCTCAGTTTATCTCTAGAATACTGAAAAGTGACCAAATCTCTGTTATTGGAATACTCCTGTTAATTGAATAGTTTTCCCTGTCTATTCAATTAACAGGATTCCAGTGCAATAACAAAACAATTCCATACAAACAGAATATTCAGCTTCTAACTGAATATGAACCTCATTCACAGAGACTGAAGTCATTTAATTATGACACCAGAACCTTTTACTCAGTTCAGGAAATAATCTGTGAATGATTGTTTAGGTTACATTGGGGTTAATATTTAATTGCAAAATATGCAAATGAACTACAGGTTCTGATAAAAAAAAAGGTGCAACATAAATTTAATTTCTAATCCTGCATATTTTGCCAGTTTGATTCGATAATCATATGGGACTAACTAAACTCAAAGGCTGGATTTGCTTCCATAATACAAATAGAGTGTTATGTCGTTTACATGTAAACTTTGGTGAGACATCGCATGTTAGTTGTTTTCAGATTGAAACATCACATGAAGGTGCATACAAGGAGCTTTTCAGCATCATGTCTCTCTCAAATCTACGGCAGTGTTATGTGCTATGTTCAGACTTAAGAAACTCAGACCTTGTCTCTGCTGGAACACATGTAAAAAATTGGCCTATGCACTGTTTTTTATGTCATATGGGCTATGGAAATCTAAATTTTATAGTAAATTTCCTTTCTTATGAAACCTACCACAATTGTTTACTACAGGCTTGCACTACAGTGGAAGTCCCTAACTCGGATAAAATACTCTCTATTTTTGTCTTTCCCAAGCAAGTTGGGAAAGAAAAGTGGTGCAAAAGCACCAAGAAAAAATAAGCCAAAACTGGTTCGAGAACAACCGGCGCAGACCCAGTATGGGACGCTCTCTCCCAAGTACAACTCCACGACTTCCATTGCCAGTGCGCATATACGTCGCTAAAGACTCATTCTTTTTGAATCCGTCAACGTTAGAGTTATGTGATCAGCGGGGAGGAAGGATTCTTTACCCGTAAAGAAGACGGGAGGGCCTCCATGTAAACAATTGTGGTAGGTATAATAAGAAAGGAAATTTACTATAAAATTTAGATTTCTTATCAACCTACTCATAATTGTTTACTACAGGCTGAATAGACAATAGGCTGGAGGGAATCGCAAAACCAAACCACACATAACCCCAGTGCACTGGAACTGTGAAGCAGAAGGAAGAGGTCCCGAGGCTTATCAACCATAACGTCGCAATCATTGGTAAAGGACAATGAAAGGAGACATATGGGCCTGTGTGACACACAGACAGAAAAGGGCAGTAACAGCACAAAGCTGAAACTGACCTTCAAGAAGCCTAATGGCTAGGGCAGACAACAGGCTGAGCAGAAGAATGAGGACCCAAGGCAAAAAGGTCCTCCGACTGCTCCTGCAACTGGCACAGATAGAAGGTGGAGAAAGTAGAGGCATTTCTCCAGAACGCTGCCTGCATAACATCCGACAACTTGACAGAGTTAGAATAAGCCCAAGAGGTGGACAATGCCCAAACCTCGTGGGCAGAAATACGATTGGTAATACAATCGCCAGCTGCTAAACAACCGTAAGCCGTACGAATAGCAAGACAAATCCATCGAGAAATGGATTGAGGAGAGATCTTCTGTCGACCCGTAATAAGAGACAGAAAAAAACGTTTCCTGCCTTTCCGTATGAAACGTGTCCGATAGAGATAAATGCGAATAGCACGGACCGGACAGAGCAAAGGGCGATTACCCTCAACAGAAGGAAGAGCCCTGATACAGATAGGAGGAGGAGTAGTATCTGGTAACTGATTCTTGGCCAAAAAAGAGCAATCAGTGGTAAAAGTAACACTGTTGGGAGAGCTCCTAAAAAAGGTCGGGTCAACCGAGAGGGCGTGAAGCTCACTAACCCGTCTGGCCGAAGCAAACACCATCAGAAACGCCATCTTATATGTGAGAAAATGCATATCCACCTGGGATAAAGGTTCGAACGGCGCCCCCCCAAGCAAAGCAGCACCCACGAAAGATTGCACCGTGGGGTAAGCTGCAAAGTCCGAGGCCTTTTCAAAGAAAAGTGCCGAACAAGCTTGGAGAGGTAAGGATTAGTGCTGATACGACGCTTCCCCACATAAGAAAAAGTCTCTGAAAGCATGGACCTGTAACCCTTGATGGTAACAGGCTGGAGACCCCGAGAATCAAACAGATATACCAGAAACTCCGCAATCTGTGAAATCGAAGGATTGGCATAATCAACAGAGTGATCAGCACACCATCGACAGAAGACCTTCCATTTAACTGCATAAGCTAAACCAGTGGAGTGCCGCCTTGAAGAAGAAATGCACTCCACTCCTCGTCTCAAAAAACCTCTACGGAGAAGACAGGACCTGACAAAAGATATGCGTGAAGGCACAATGAAGTCGGGTCAACGTGAAACCTCCTCGGGCGACCTTGACAAAGAAGGTCGTGACGTAGCGGGAGACGTGCCGGAACCACCGCCATCAGCAAGCGGAGCTGATTGATCCACACCCGCTGAGGTGACAGGGGAGCGATCAGAATGATTCGACAACTGCAGGTTCAAATTTTGGCTAGAACCTGAGGCAGAATCGGAACCGGCGGGAAGGCGTAGCCGACTAGACCGTTCCAAGCGAGTGACAGAGCATGCACGGCAAAAGCCAGAGGATCTGGACACAGGGACATGAAAGTGTCCACCTGATGGTTCCAACGAGTTGCAAAGAGATCGATGTGGGGACGTCCCCAGAGATCGCAAAGCGACTGGAACACTGCCCTGTGGAGCATCCACTCGGTGGAAATAACTCTGCCCTGTTGGGACAGGGAGTCAGCTAGGACGTTCAGACGACCGGGAATGTGACGAACAACCACTCCGGCGTGAACATCCTGAGCGAGCAGCAGAAGATCCCGAGCCAATTCGTACATCGGAACCGAGTGCATGCCGCACTGGTTGCGAATGTAAGCAACCACTGTCAAACTGTCGGACAGCAGAAGGATCTGGTGATTCGACAGGTGAGGGATCCACTGCCTGAAACTGAGAAGAAGAGCAAGAAGCTCCTTCTGGTTGATGTGTAGAGCTGCTTAATCGTGGTCCCACATCCCGTGTAGGGAAAGACCAAGAGGATCCAACATCGCACCCCATCCAAGATCACTGGCATCTGCCGTCAGAACGCGATCGGACGTGGGTAAGTCCAATGGAACACACTGCGTAATCCACTGAACATCTGTCCAGGGAAGAAGGTGAGGATAAAGAGATTCCGGAAACGGAAGCACCAGATCCAGAGAATCTACATTCGGTCTCCAACGACTAAGCAGAAAGTGTTGGAGAGGTCTGACACGCAGCCGACCTAGAGGAATGAGATCCGTCACCGAACCGCAGAGACCGATCAGCCGGAGAAAACTCTGAGCGGTCGCGGAAGTGGACTGGGACAGAGTCAGAGCAAAAGCTAAGAGAATCACAGCCTTGGCCAGGGGAACCGCTACCAAATTGAATTGGGTTTAGAAAGCCATCCCCAGATGACAAAACGACTGAGAAGGGGACCAGGTCTGACTTCTCCTCGTTGACTCTGAATCCAAGCGACGTGAGCAAGCTCAACAGAGTGGCGACATCAGACTCCAGTAAGGCAGCATTGGAATGCCTCTGGAGGATATCGTCCAGATATGCCGAAGTAGTCACCCTGGACTGTGTGCGATGGAATGCTATCACATGCGACATCAGTCTGGTGAAGGCCCAAGGAGCCAGGTTGAGGCCGAAAGGCATGGCCTTGAACTGGTAAACTCGCCCCAGAAAAGTGAACCTGAGATACTTCCGTGACGCCCGATGCATCGGAACGTGGAAGAAAGCGCCTCGCAGGTCGATGCTGGCAGCGAAATCTCCCTGGTGAATTGAATGGCAGACCGACCTGAAAGTCTCCATGCTGAACTTGGGAGCAATGATAGACCGGTTCAGGATACTCAGATCGATAACCGGTCGGAGTCAGCCGTCCTTCTTCGGCACCATGAACAGGCGGGAATAGAAACCCACTGACTGAATGTTCTTGACGACCCCGATCACCCCCTTTGCCAGGAGATTGCCAATCTCCGTGGACAAAAGTTCCCGACGTAAAACGTCTGAAGGAACTGAGGTTGGAAGAGGCACCCTTGACAGAGTGGGGTGCCTTCGGAAGGATATTCGCAGCCCGGACCGAACAACATCTAACACCCACGGATCGGATGTGATGGTGGCCCAATGGTCTGCGAACTCTGCTATCCTTCCTCCAATCTGGGATGACGTGAGGACGTTCATTTCAAGCCCCGACGAGGCCCGTGAGAGGAGAAACCACCTCCTCTACTAAATGAAGAATCCTGAGACTTCCCTCGATTCTGCCGACCTTTACCCTTACCCCTTGAGTAAGAAGTAGAAGCGGCGGCAGAAGAACCACCCTTTTGCTTCGCAGAGGAAGCAGAAGGGTACTTGTTAGGGTTGGAACAGCCCCTGCCTCCCCTAGAAGGCTGATCAAGCTGATGAAACAGCAGCTGATCTTTGGAATGACGTAGGACGTCATCCCGGACCGTCGACACGGAACCATGGAAAGTTGCGGACCTGCCAAAGAAGCAGATTGAAGAGCAGCACGCTGCTCCTCCGGAAGGGATTATCCTGTGTCCAGCACAGCGTCCCTAAGAACTAATTCCAGATTAGCCATGTTACAGGCATGCGTGTGAGTAAGATGCATGAGCACCTTGGAGAGCACACAGAAAGGAGCCTGTACCTCGTCAAACTTATCTGGAGGCAGATAAGCAGCTAAAGCTGAGACGGCAGACTTGGGCTTGGAAAGCCCGAGGGAAGTGGAGTCCTGATCCAGAACCGTCAAAGTCTGGCAGACCGACGGGTTGGCAGAATCGTAGGAACGATAACGTACAGGAGGCAAAAAGGTGTCAACCCTGGTGAAGAACGGAGTCTTCAGAGCCTTGGAACTCAGCTTGGAGTCCAATGCTGAAAAAGCTTCAACCACCTGTATCGACTGGCACAGTCGAAGGCGCCCAGAAGCAGGTTGCTCCATAGGCTGTAGGCGCGCGACTGATGATCGCGGCCTGGCTGACACTGTCGGCTGGTTAGCTGGTTTGAGATCAGGCAGAAACCCAAACACAAAGTCAAGAGCTGCCCCCAAGTCCGAAGACTGCTGGCCCTCGACATCAAGCATGTCAGACTCCTCCCCAGAGTCGGAAGACACATAGCCCATCGTGGGCAAACCAGCCGACGCCTCCCATGGTGTCGGGACACCGGGGGGATCAGAAACCGGCCTGTTTCCAATCCCGGGAGTCGGCGCCATAGGAGGCGCCTGGAAACCACTCGCTGCCTTGCTGGAAGCAACAGGAAGGCTCTTTGATAGAACCTGAGTGAGTAAGGAGAGGGCCTCCCTAAGCTCACTGTCCGCACTGGCCGGTTCGACAGGGGAGTGAACCGGCAAAGTGGCTTCACCTCTGACCCTCTTAACCAGCGAAGGGTCACGATCCTCCAAAACACGCGATGTGGGACGACGGGCAGCAGCCGAAACATCTGAAGGCAGACATGTATAGGGGTATGAGGCACTCTGAGGATCAATATAGCGAGAACTCATGAGAGTCACTGCGGACCTCTGCAGGGCAGAAGGTCCAGGCTGCACAAAAGGCGTTGGTCCCCCAAAACTGGTCGTGTGGCCAGAATGAGTGGACGGAAACGCCACGGAGTTCATAGTGTCTCCACTAAGAACATCCGAATCCAAAGACACAACTGTGGTGCTCGACGGGGTAGAGACCACAGTGGTGGGTTTGGCCGGCAGCCCCTTCCAACTTCGCCGAGTTGAAGTCAGGGAAGGCTGAGGCCAATATCCCACATCTACAGTACCAGACATTCCTGCAGTCCCCTGCAGCGAAAAGCCGAGGCCGGCTGAAACTGACGACGAAGCAGACAGACCAGCAGTAGTAGTAGATACGTCGGGAGTCATTGAGGCTGGTGGAATAGTGGAGAGAGCACACCTGCTCGGCTCCGAAGGAGGAGTCACAACCCTAGTGACAGCCTCAGATGTCGACTGAAGGGGGACCGTAGTCCCGAAACCAGGCACCTCTTCACCAGAACACTCAACGGCTCCCGCAGTATCCACTATAGGAAAAGACTGCACATCCCCCAGAGGAGGAATAACTCTCACCAGACAAGGTCGGCTCGGGAGCCCCCGAACGACCACGTTCTCCTTTCCCACGGGAGCGTGAGGCACGGACACGAGAACGAACGACACAGTTAACTGACGCCCAGAAAGTGGATGACCATGATCCACAGACACCACATGGCCGCTCGGCCGAACACCCATTACAGGAGGAACAAGAAGAATGTGAATCGTCCATATGCTTTGGCAGCAAACATTGCCCACAAGGAATTGTCCTGGGCATGACAGAGGTGAGAGGAGCAAAGAAGGTGAATTCAGAAAACAGAAAAACACCCCCAAAGAAGAGAGAAAGGTGACAGAAATTAAGACCCCAGATGGTCGACCGGGAACCACACAACAGGATGACTACTCTCAAAGGAGAGAAGAAAAACTGCAGGAGCGGTACCCCGCTGACACCCAACTCTAACACAATTAGAAAAATTAGCAAATTAAGCACTGACAATAATTGTGAAAAATAATTTAAGTCCGAACCGCATGGCACACGAAATTCGCGCGCGACTCGAGAGAGAACATATAAAATACATTATGGATATATAATATGTAAGAGAATATAATAAAAACTGTTCCTGAGATTACAAAGGATACTCGGATATACTATGAATCAGGAAACATCAATCAACGAGTTGGATAAACACTGATAAGCGTGCAGAACATCTCGACACGAGGCGGATGACAAAAAGAATGAGTCTTTAGCGACGTATATGCGCACTGGCAACGGAAGTCGTGGAGTTGTACTTGGGAGAGAGCGTCCCGTACTGGGTCTGCGCCGGTTGTTCTCGACCCAGTTTTGGCGTATTTTTTCTTGGTGCTTTTGCACCACTTTTCTTTCCCAACTTGCTTGGGAAAGACAAAAATAGAGAGTATTTTATCCAAGTTAGGGACTTCCACTGCAGTGCAAGCCTGTAGTAAACAATTGTGAGTAGGTTGATAAGAAATACCGGTAGTCTTTTTTTTTTTTTATAAATTTACCAAAATGTCAAAATTAGCCTTTCCAAAGAATTCAGAATGCCCTTCAAGAACTACACTTTCTTCCCATATCAGAAAGAACTGAATTCAAGATATTGTCATTGGTCTACAAATGTTTGAATATCCTTGCACCCTCTTACTTAGCAGAACTGATCCAATATACATTAAGCTCTTATGCCACTCTGTCTAGTAACAACTGAAGGTATCTTTTCACAGACATGTTACATTTGTCGATAAATAATTTGGCTATACTGGGTCTTCTCTCTGGCATTGTTTGCCAGAAGATGTAAAGTCTTGCGAGACACTTCAAAAATTCCAAAACAGGGAAGGTGAAAAAAGCATCACAATACTTTGACCTAAAGGTTACCACAAGGTTATGTAACCTTCTAACAGGTTATGACATAGGCTCTTTATTTTCTTGGGCCCAATCTGGGCTCCCACCACTATCACCAGTTAACACACATACATATGACTGCAACACCTTAAATACATGGCCTTACATATCAGGGATTATTCTCCCCTTTTGGGGGAAGGGATCCAAGGCTCATGCAATTGGGAAAATCTGCATCATGAAGGCTCCAATTGGGAATTTATTTGGGAAAAGAAACACACAAAGAATCAGAAATGTTACCTTCAAATTGAACTGAGAACATTAATACAGACACTTTTACATGTTTAGTGCTTGTAGCAAGTTTTAGAGCAAATAGTTGCACAAAATGATGATCTGTAATCTCTATTAAATAAATTGGTCTTGTACTATTAAATAAAGAAGATATTTATGCATTTTGCTAGCCTTCAACTGGCGACAATCTGTGACTTTGCAATTGTGTCTAGTCAAGTCTTGGCTGCCTATATAGGCAGCCAAGACTTGCCTAGAAACAACTGACAAGATACTTGGGATGTTACTTGCAATGTATCTAAAAACTGCCTGTTGAGGTACCTGTTTTGTTGAAGTAAAAAGTGATAAACATCATAATTAGGCCTTCAAGAGTTCAAGAAAGAATAAATTTTTATTTTAATAAGGACTGAAGTTGGGAAATTTGGGGTTTGAATTGGGAAAAATCATGCCAAAATGCCATTGGGAATGGGTCCCATGTTCGGCCCATGTAGACACCCAAAAGAATCCCTGCATAAGATCACATACGTCTCATAACACAAACATGCCTCATTCCCACACATTGACAGATGCACCATCAACCTCACACACACATCAAGTCTCAACTCCACTACATGGTCTTGAGTAGCATACCCATGGACCACATGGCTGGGTACCCCTAAAAATTGAAATAAAACTGAATTCTCCTTGTGTTAAACCTTTACCCAACATAACAGCCAAAACTGACCAGTGCTGATCACAAAAATCATCATTCAATTTTCATTATTTTTTTGTTTCAAAAACATAGCCTATGATCCCTCACTGGAGCAAGCTTGTTCCAATGAGGGGTCATAAGCTGCTTTCACACAAAAAAATGAGTTATTCAAGAATTCTGTTTACAAGTGTCTCCTGCTTTTTAAAGTTAGGTAAAGGGTTAACATATTTCTTAATATGATAACTTACATTATCAATATCTACACACATTTTGGAATCAATATTGGTTGCAGACCACATTTCCATCCGCAAATAGGATATTCGATCTTCATCTTGTTTTTGAAATAACTGAAACACAGATAATTAATAATTAAGCAACCAACAGCATTTGTGTGTATAGTGCTGTATTACAGGGTGGGCAGATCTGTCCAAATGTGTATGGAAACAAATAATCAATCATTATTTTTCAGAGACATTCCTTATATTACCATAAACCCTTTACCTATGAATCGGCCGCATCTGCCAGCATAATTTTCAAATTTAGCAGTTGATAAAAATATATTTTTCAAAAAATTTCAACAAAACCATTTCATGTGAAACCTCATTGGAATGAGCTCACTGGGCTCGTTCCAAGGAGGGGGCTACATGACATGGTTTTGTTGAATTTTTTTTTAAAATTAAACAATAATAATTAAAATAAGAAATTTTGATAACCTGTGTGTTAGGTAAAGGGTTAACTGGTGGAGTGCTTAGTTATTTTTCAAAGGTGATTTGAAACATGAGTATTTTATTTCAAACATATAATACTATCAGCAAGGGAAGAATGAGTAATTTTTTGGTGAGTACCTATTGAAATGTAATAAAAATGAAAGTGTCAATGACACTGTAGCTCAACTTGTCAAGACAAAGACATGCACATGTATAGTATGTGACACAGCAATGACAAACATCTAGGTAATGACCTGATAACAAAGGTACATATAAAGTATTGTAATGGTCTGTACATAAATACTGACCGTAGCCTGTAACAAATGTATAGGTAAAGTATTGTAAAGGTGGGTGACAGTCAGATGCTAAACTAGAAAAGAAAACTTTGAATCCCAGAGTGGGTCTGACTGAACCCCAAAATATTTGTTCTCATAGCACAATGATAACAAAGGCACCCCAAAACACACTCGTTCCTGTCCCAAGGTGAAAACAAAGGTACCCAAGAAGTTTTGTGAAGATCAATTCATAAATACGAGCTGTATAGAACTTGTGACAAAAAACTGATTGGACCTAATTTTTGTACAAAATGGCCACTGGCAGCCATCTTGAAAACACACTCATTCTCGTCCCAAGGTGATAACAAAGGTACCCAAGAAGTTTTGTGAAGATCGGTTCATAAATACAGCCTCTACCCTGAGCCGTATTGACGTGTGCTCACATTGTGCAAGTAGCACTGAATAAGTCAAAGTTCATCTAATTTGCATAATTTCTGCACGAAAAAAAACCCCTTAGAATATGTGATGTATTCCATGTTACTAAACATTCATACAAAAATTTATTCAAATCAGAACTTTCATACAGAAGTTCTGTACAAAAGACTGATTGCACTAATTTTGGTACAAAATGGCTGCTGGTGGCCATCTTGAATTTCGGACCACACCCAAAAACACTCGCTCTCATCCCACGGTGATAACAAAGGTACCCAACAAGGTTCGTAAAGATTGGTTCATAAATATGGCCTCTAGTCTGAGCTGTATAGAAGTTGTGTACAAAAAACCGATTAGACCTAATTTCGGTACAAAATGGCCACTGGCAGCCATCTTGAATTTAAGACCGCACCCAGAAACACTCGTTCTCGTCCCAAGGTGATAACAAAGGTACCCAAGACATTTCGTGAAGATCAGTTCATAAATACAGACTCAAGTCTGAGCCGTATTGACATGTGTACTTAATGTGTGTAAGTCGCACTGAAATATCAAAGTTCATCTAATTTGCATAATTTCTGCACGAGAAAAACACCCGTATTATATGTGATGTATCCCATGGTACTAAACATTCACACAAAAAATTATTCAAATCAGCGCTTTCATATGGAAGTTCTGTGCAAAAATCTGATTGCACCTAATTTTGTACAAAATGGCTGCCATCGGCCATCTTGAATTTCGGACCGGACCCAAAAACACTCGTTCTCATCCCACGGTGATACCAAAGGTACCCAAGAAGTTTCGTAAAGATCGGTTCATAAATACGGCCTTTAGCCCGAGCCGTATTGGCATTTGCTCTTACAGTGCTGAAATTAACACCAAAAAACATCAAAATTAGTCTAATTTGCACAATTTACGCACAAGAAAAAAACCCGTATTATATGTGATGTACCCCATGGTACTAAATTCACACAAAAAATTATTCAAATCAGAGCTTTCATATGGAAGTTCTGTACAAAAAACAGATTTCTGCATCATCGGTACAAAATGGCGGCTGGCAGCCATCTTGAATTTTCGGACCGCACCCAAAAACACTCGTTCTCGTCCCACTGTCATAACAAAGGTACCCAAGAAGTTTCGTATATATCGGCTCATAAATACGACCTCTAGCCCGAGCCATAGCCAATTGTTGACGTACGGACAGATGGACAGACGGACAGACGGATGACGGGCCATGACAATAGCTCAAATCTGACTTCGTCAAAGTTGAGCTAAAAATGGTATATAAACATTTTAATGCATGCAGTTTAAAATCAATAAAGTAGTTCTCGTCACTGCTCAAAAGAACCTCGACAGTGGGTTCCTTCCAGCACTCAGCCAGTTAAAAAAAAATGTTTAAGCTTATATAGTTCTTTATTTTTGGTGTTTAAGGTCACTTTCAGCATCTATGGTTATATCCATGACTGCAAAACAAGCAGAAAGTCAATTATTTATTTAACCGTTTACCCAACGTAACGGCCAAAATGGCCAGTGCTATTCACAAAAATTACTATCCAATTTTCATTATTTTTTTGTGTCAAAAACATAGCTTATGACCCCCCCATTGGAATGAGCTCACTGAGCTCATTCCAATGAGGAGTCATAAGCTATGTTTTTGACTCAAAAAATATACAAGCATGAAGTCAATTATAAAGTTAAGCCAATTATTTACTCCTCTGTGTCCATGTTAGAGAATTTCTATCCTGACAATTGGAGTAGAAGCAAAACATAATTTGTTAATGACAGTAAACAAGCACAGCCCCATTCCCCAAGGATTCACACAGGAATAAATATATTTTTAATAATGAGGAGATATGCAATTTTTTTAACAATAATAAATTTTAAAGTTATCTACAAATGGATGTTGATACATTTTTCTGAAAACAGAAAAAGGAAAAATAGTATTTCATCAAATTTATTGAGAGCTTAATGCTTCAACTGAAAGAGTGCTAATTTTTTTTTTCAAGTCATAAAAATTTCTTCACATGTCTTTACCTCATTACAATTTCTGGGAGAGTGTCTAGAGGCACTCCCCCACAAATTGTTATAAGGCAAATCCATACAAACTAAATAATTTCATTTCAAACATAATTATATTATTATTATATTGGTGTTTAAGGTCACAAACTTCTGCACAATGGCTAATCATGACCATGACAGTTTTACGGGTGGAGGAAGCCGGAGTACCCGGAGAGAACTACCGAGCAATGGCTAGCAACTGTCAGCTCCCCAACATACTAACTCCACACAAGCAGGGTTAGCATTGGTTGAAGACAAGTGCACCATCGACGTGCAGTACGCCTTAGTACACAGCGTCACCATGCTCCCACGTGGGCAATGGGAGTGAAGTGTCTTGCCCAAGGACACAACGCAGTTGCCGCAGGTGGGATTCGAACCGAGGACCTCTCAGCTTGCAGCCTGTACCTCTACCTACTGAGCCACCCTTTCAGACATAATAAGAAGCACATCCACTGAATTTGAAGCCTTCATGTTATGGAACCTTCACTTCAGAATAAAGCCCAAATATGAGCCTCCAACTCTGTACCAGTTTATCCTTTACCCAACGAATCGGCCACATTCGCCCATGTAATATGCAAATTCAGCAGCTGAAAAAATACTATTTTTAAAAAAAATGTCAACAAAACCAGATCATATGACCCCTCTTTGGAACGAGCTCATTGCTATATGGGAAAAAATTTGTTTATTTTGATGTTGGTGTGCTGAAGGTTAACCCTTTACCCAACATAGCGGCCAAAACCAGCCAGCGCTATTCTCAAAATTCGCCAATTAATTTTCATTATTTTTTCATTTTTTGTCTCAAAAACATAGGTTCCAATGAGGGGTTTTTGAGACAAAAAATGAAAAAAAAATAGTTATTCAAGAATTTTTTTTGCAAGTGTCATCTGCTTTTCATGTTAGGTAAAGGGTTAATAGAAATAGGCAGTTGAGTTTTAGGTTATTAACCCTTGACCTAATGTATCCCCCACAGAATTTACAATTTTGAGCTGATGAAAAAAAAAAAATGTTTCCTAACAATTTCAACAGAACCATATCATGTGACCCCCTCACTGGAATGATCTCATCGGGCTCACTCCAGTGAGGGTTCACATGATATGGTTATGTTGAAAGTTTTTGAAAAATTTTAAAAAATGATATTTAAAATAATTTAAAATAATAAATTTTGATATCGCCTGTGTTGGGTAAAGGGTTAAGCCATTACCTAATGCACATGACATTAAAAATTTTTTTTTTTTATTTTTTAAAGATGAGAATTGAAAAGAATTATCTGTCACTTTATCAGAGTATGAATGTGTGATGGGCATGATACATTTCTCTGCATGCCCATCCTACATTCATACTCAGATTTTTTTATTGGGGTTTAATGACACTTTTGACGGTTAGGGTCACTTCATGTCGAACATACTGAGATAAAGCGACAGATAATTCATTTCAATTGTTAGGCCTAAAAAAGTTAAAAATCTGTTTTTCAGGCCCTCTCATATGGTCGTTTTGGCTGCTACATGCTCTCTTTTTATAACCAATGCAAACTTAAAATAATAAAAATTAAATGGTTTACATGTAAACCATTTAATTTTTATTATTTTAAGTTTTATAATATGTCTGAAGTTTTACCCAAGTTAATAAAATTGATAAATTTGTCCCTTGAGTGCCACAAGGCTTTGCAATGCTTTAGCACTGCAAAGCCTTCTTGCACTCAAGGGATGAAATGCACCACCACCCATGTTAACCAGTAGATTATGAGGCCTAAAACATAACCAGAGGCTCAAGTGAGCCTAAAATGCTCACCGGCCTCAAATTGTCAAAAGAGATGAGTGTATCAGTAAGTGACCAGCAGCAAGAGCAATTTTTTGATTTGCTATGACACAACCAAAGGCAACTTTTTTGGCCATTCATTTCTGCTGGTCCTAGGAAAGCTTCCAAGCAAGCTCTGTTCTGTGAAGTATTAAAAAACAACAACCAAATTTTTGTTTTGTTTTCAACTACTGTGGTTCTCTCTAGCCCCCACCCCACCTCAAAAAAAACAACAAAAAAAACAAGAGACTTGATTTGAACAAACTTGAATTTGACACCCCTAGAGATGTTACATACTAAATATGAAAGGATTCTCACTGGTGGACCTGAAGAAGAAGAATTTTCAAGAAATTTTCTCATATTGCACTAAGTTAAACTTTGGGCTTCAATAAAAAGCCCAAATATTGACCCAGGGACCTAATTTGAACAACCTTCAATCTAACTCTCCCAGAGATGTTGTACACTAAATATCAAAAGAATCTGACTGCTGGATCTGAAGGAGATGATTTTAAATGATAATTCCCCATATTGCACGTAGGGAACCCAAATATTAACCTAGGAACTCGATTTAAATTTTTTTTAACCTTACACCTCTAGAGATGACACATACAAAATATGAAAGGATTCTCACTAGTGGGTCTGAAAAAGAAGATTTTTAAAAAAAATATCTCATATTGCACTTAGTTAAAATTTGGGCTCCAATAAAGAGCCCAAATATTCATCCAGGGATCCCATTTGAACAAACTTGAATCTAACACTCCTAGAGATACTGCATACCAAATATGAAAGGAATCTAACTGGTGGATCTGAAGAAGATTTTTAAAGATTATTCCCCATAATGCACCAAGTAAATTATCAGGCTCCCATAAGAAGCCCAAATATTAACCCAGGGACTCGATTTGAACAAATTCAAATCTTACACCCCTAGAGATGTCACATAGCAAATATGAAAGGATTCTCACTAATTGATCAGAAAAAGATGATTTTTAAGAAATTTTCTCATATTGCAATAAGTTAAAATTTGGGCTCCAATAAAGAGCTCAAATATTCATCCAGGCATCCCATTTGAACAAACTTGAATCTAACCCCCTAGAGATGCTTCATACCAAATATTCTTTGAATCTGACAGGTGGATCTGAAGAAGAAGATTATTAAAGATTATTCCCCATATTGCACCAAGTTAATATTTGGGCTCTCATAGGAAACCCAAATATTAACCCAGGGACTCAATTTGAACAAACTTCAATCTGACCTCTGTAGAGATGTTGTATACTAAGTATCAAAATAATCTGACTGTTTGATCTGAAGAAGAAGATTTTTAAAGCTTATTCCCCATAGCGCTCTAAGTTAATTATTTGTGCTCCTGTGTTGAGCCCAAATATGAACCAAGAGGCTCAATTTGAACACACTGGTATTTGACTGTCCTATGGATGCTGTATACCAAATATCATAAGATTATGATCAGCAGTTCTGAAGAAAAATGTTTTTTCAATTTTTGCAAATATGCTGACTCAGCATTTTTTCAAATGCCCCTACAGAACACCCTGACAAAACAGATGGTCATTTTTTTTAATCCATTCTACTGGTCAAAAGGATGTGTCATACCAAAATAACAGTTCTCAGTTCCGTGTAGTTTGGGAAATATGGGCATTTGAATTTTTTTCTATTTTTAGCCCCTGGGGTAACCACGAGGCTATGAAAAAACAAAAATTTGAGCATCAATCAAGTACTTTGGACCAACTTATACTACATGCCAAATTTGGTTCAAATCGGCTCATCGGTTCTTGAAAAAGAAATTTTGTGCGGAGCCCAAAAAAGGTATGTGCCAACAGAGAGCCCAAATATTGATCTACCAACTTCCCTTGAACAAACTTTAATCTTCAACACCAAAGAGTGTTCCATACCATATATCAAGGCAATCTCTCTGGTGATTCAAGAGAAGAAGATTTTTAAAGATTTTTAAGTTTTGGCATTATTGAGGCAGAAGGCAGCTGCTTCATTTGAACAAAATAGAAAGGTATACTCCAGGGATGGTTTGTGCAATATATGTTTGAATTTTGCTGAATGGCTGTGAAGAAGCCAAGTTTGCAAAAGTTAATGGACGATGGTCGATGGACACTGACGGCGGCTGACGGATGACAGATGACGAATGCCAAGTGATGGCAATAGCTCACACTGACTTGCAGTCAGGTGAGCTAAAAATAAATAAACCAAGAACATGAACTTTTGATGGCAAAGAAATAATTACAAAAATAAAAAATAAAATGAAAAACCACCTGCCCACGTTTAATTTTACAAAAAAGGCCAAAGAAACAGAAGATTTACTTTGTGATGGCTTGTTATAATTTAATTCAGAGTGTTTGCATGTATTATAAGCTATCCTTACATGGAAAAGTCTCTGCCATTTACATCATTATAGTTAGGCTTTTCCCTCTGGAAAAGACTACTGTTTTTCTACGGATTATTATTTTTTTTTCTTTTTTTTTTTTTTTTTTTTTTTCCACACATTTTTGTCCGTACGATTCAGAAGCCATTTTCGAACCGATTTTCACACAATTTGGCACACGCATACAGTGGCAAAAAATCTAAAAATGTACCAAAGCGGAATTTTCGATTTAACCCTTATTTCGCCAGAATTGGCAAAAAACTGCCAAAATTGGGGTTTATTGGCACTTTCTTGAAACAGGTCTTTAGGATTTTTTTTAAACATTCATCATCACTAGACCTGCCTATGACACAACCTTTGATACACACAACATATTAGGCGATGCATATGGTAACCCTCCACAGGCTGCCAAACATCGAAATTTTGATGAAATGGGTCGGTTTCAGACCCCCACAGCACCCAAACGATACCCGAGAAGTAAACATAACTTCCTTTATTGGAAGTGGAATTCACCGAGGATCATTTTTGTAAGTAATAAGGGTGTTCAGAAAACCAAGTGTTAACCCGTTTTGGGCTGGTTAAACAGCAATACCCTAAAAAAAGCTCAAAACTTCATGTTTTCCGTGGATTTCTCTAAACGAGTCTTGTAGATTTTCAAGAAAAATTGGTCACTCGGAGGTCTTGGTGTGACATTACAAGTTGCATGGATAAAATATTACGGTCAGCATTAGTTAACCCTCCCCGAGCTGCTAAACGTAAAAAATTGTGAGAAAATGGGCTGTTTTTAGACACCAACAGCACCCAAACGATATACCACAGAGAAAGGGGCCTTCATTTATCAAGCGCAAAATTGATCGGAAAATATTTTTGAAAGTGGTAAGGGTATTCAAAATTTGACGTCTTAACCCATTTTGGGCTGGTTAAAGAGAGATACCCATTAAAATCTTAAAATACCCGTTTTCTGTGGATTTCTCTAACAACATCTTGTAGGTTTTCAAGAAAAATCGGCTATTTGCAGGTCTTGGTGTGACATTACAAGTCGCATGAACAAAATATTCCGGTCAGCATTAGTTAACCCTCCCCGGGCTGCTGAAGGTCAAAATTGCGATAAAATGGGCTGTTTTTGCACACCAACAGCACCCAAAGGGTACACCACAAAGAAAAGTGCCTTCTTTTATCGCGCGTACAATTTATACGGAAACATTTTTGAAAGTAGTAAGGGTATTCAAAAGTCGACGTCTTGACCCATTTTGGGCAGGCTAAAGAGAGATATCCCTTGAAAGCTTTAAATTCCCATTTTCTGTGAATATCCCTAATGGTAACTTGTAGGGTTTCAAGACAAATTGACTATTCGTAGGTCTTTATGTGACATTACAAGTTGCATGGACAAAATACTCCGGTGAGCGTTTTTTAACCATCTACAAGCTGCCAAGCATCGTAATGTTGTTAACATGGGACTGTTTTCAGACACGCACAGCACCTAATGTATACATGAGAGATAAACATAATCTCTTTTGTTTGAAGTGGAATTCACAGAGGACCATTTTTGTAAGTAATAAAGGTATTCAAAAAGCCAAGCGTTAACCCCTGTTGGGGAGGTTAACAGGGATACCCATCAAAAGCTTAAAAAATCGTTTTCCCTGGATTTCTACAAACATTTTGTGGGGTTTTCAAGAGAAAATGGCCGTTGATAGGTCTTGGTGTCATATGACCAGTTGCATGGATCAATTATTCTGGTAGGCATTTGTTAACCCTTCATGGGCTGCTAAATGTAAAACAAATTGAGGAAATAGTCTGTTTTTGGACACCAACAACATCAAATGGAAATGCCACAGAGAAACATAACTTCTTTTACCAGACGCAAAACTGACAGAGAAACATTGATATTGATATTAACCCATTCTACCAATAATGATGGGTTTTACCTAAACATTTTTTTATCAAACCCAAACCGAGTCATTTGAGACTACTATACTCACCTTTCTCATAACATCAATGAAGGAACTTTAGTGAGACAGTTAAAAACAATTCATCAGACACTGTGGGGTCAAGAAAAATCATGGAATCTAATCGGGAAAAGCCATGATTCTCCAGAATCATAAAGTCTAGTTATGTTATATCGTTGTAGTGATATCAACTTTTGTGCACATGGCTGTTTTATTATTTTCAACATAGGCTGATACACGAAGTTTCAAATACTGAGTTGAAAAACTTGTGTGAATATATGAAAACTAATTAAAAGGTAGAGTGCTAAATTATTTTTGGTCACCAAAATCACATGTCTTTGCCTTGTTACAATTTATAGGAGAGTGCCTATGGGCACTCTCCAAAAATTGTAACCAGGCAAATCTTAACAGATTAAATAATATCACTTCAAAGATAATATGAAACACAGCCACTGAATTTAAAGCCTTTAACCCTTTACCCAATGCAGATGATATCAAAATTTATTATTTTAAATATCATTTTTTTTAATTATTCAAAACATTTTAACAAAACCATATCATGTAACCCCTCAATGGAACGAGCTCAACGAGCTCATTCCAAAGAGGGGTCAAATGATTCGGTTCTGTTGAAATTTTTTGAAAAGTTAAAAAATTTATAGTAATTTATATATTTTTTATACTTACCAATGACCCAGACATAGCTGGTGCTAACTCTTAAAATATAGGGCCAAACACAAATTTTGCCCCCCAATCCCCAAAATTTGCATCTAAAACTAAAGAAAACATGTCCTGAAAGGCCCTCCACACTTCGCCCCTACTGCGCATGCGCAGTGTCAAGGACGTTCCGAAATTGGCGCCATTAATCATTCTAATAACCAGTGCCTGGTAAGCGCTATGTACTCAGCGGGGAGGCAAGAGTTCCCAACTCCTGGGAGGGCCATCCCCGTCTGGGTCATTGGTAAGTATAAAAAATATATAAATTACTATAAATTTTTTAACATTTTTATACTGTACCAATGACCCAGACATAGCTGAATAGTAAAAAGGCTGGAGGGCCAAGGACATAGAGCAAAATGGAATACGCTCAATAAAATAAAATAGAGTCATCCCTTGTAGGGAAAAAGAAGTAATAGGCCTTACATGTATCTTTCTTATTTATGATAAATTAGAAAGATACAACACCTTCCCAAAATTGAGCTTCATACATCCATGTACTCTATTAATATCCAATATAATCCTTATACTAATAATTTTTAAAGTAAGCCAATAAATAAAGTAAGTCTAGAGAATAGAGACTCTTATACTCCTAAAAGTGTCTGAGGATTGCATAATCATGTCCGTTGACATATGCAATATTCAAAAGCTATACTTTAAAAACTAAGACTTGAATGAATTTTAAAAACCTAAACTTCTCACTAAACAACCATCCCAATAACAGCTCAGAATTACTAACTCCGGAGGAGGTATCCCCTTGTTTTCATAGTAAAACAGGTGACCCAAGGGAACACCCTCCCCCCCTTTTTCTTGCCCTGGGTCAAATAGCCCAGAGCGAAGAGGGCAGCCGAACGGAGACACTGCCGAAACAGACAGCCTACCTAGCTATAGTAGCAACTGTTAAGTAATGACATTCTGAGCAGTAGATAATAGACCTAACAATAGAGGCCTCCAGAAATGGACTCGATATTCCTGAGATAAAATTCATGAATGTGGATGGCTGAGCGCAATGAGCGGCCTTCAAAAATCTATAATAGCGACACTATTAATGTAAGCCCAAGAAGTAGAAGAACTCTTACTTCATGAGCCGAAATCTTAAGCACAACTGCTAAGTCAATGATATACCATAAGCAGTACCGATAGTTAATAGAATCCATTAACAATAAAATGGAGCGTAACGTCCTTCTACTAGACATCAAAGACAGAAGAAGCTTACGCCCATAGTAATAAACAGATATCTGTTTATAAATACATAAACTGTACCCGGAAAGAGTAAAGGCCTATGCCCATACGAAGACGGAAGGACCTTAAAATAATAGGTTCCGGATAATAGGAGCCTAACTCTTATGCAACAATCCAACCTAAATAGTAACGGAAGTATTGATTCCGAAACTATGAAAGTGAAAATCATCCATCGATAGTGCATGAAACTCACTGACTCTACAGTAAAAGAGAAACCAACAGAATTACTGTCTAAAAGGTCAGAATTTGAAAACTACTGTTTCCAGAGGCTCAAATTATTACTTAGCTAAATAAGAACCGAAGTTAAAATCCGTATAGGAATTTAATCTAAAGATTCTAAGTCTATTTATCAAAAAGTTACTAACTGACTTAGATAAAGAGACAAAAGACTCAATTGTAAACTATCGTAGAGTGCATAGGTATGAGGTAACATAAACCTATAACCTGAATAATAACAGGCTGCAGTAGATCTTGTGAAACAAGTATACTAAAAAATAGCAATGAGTAGTATGGAGGGATCAACAATATGAACATAATGATCCCTACACCACGACGGAAGAGCCTCCACTTTAGCCGCATAGAATAGCGAAGAAGAGGATCTCCTATAGTAAGAAATCGCGTCCAAAGCTCGTCCAGTACAGTGCTTACAATGCAATACGGACCACACAACGGAATACATGAAGGTTGCGACCTTGCTGGTTGTGATAAAGATGACACGATTTACCCAGTGAAAAAGATCCTCACATAGAGGAAGATTTCACGTTAAGACCCACAGTAGACAAGAGAGTAAATTACTCATGATCTCTGTGAAGATAGAGATGCTATCAACAGAAATGTATTGAGGTTGTTTATCTTAGCAATACCTGCTAAAACAACAGCGCCGGAGGATATGCGTATCCTATCATTCCATCCTATAGATCAATAGAGCGTTAACAATATTAGCTCAGAGATCTGGACAAGCCAACACATACGTCTGCAATTGATTAGCAAGCTGTGTCATAAATAAATCATCATTGGGCGCTCCCATAGATAGCAAATCTGATTGAATACTTGTTTGTTGAGAGTCCATTCTGACAGCAACAAGCGACCCGTAAGAGAACGGGAGTCCGATAAAACAATCAGACGACCCGGAATATGACGGACCAAAACTGAACTTGGTGTACTATAACCAACAGATGGATTCTTTCCATTAAATTGAATAACGGAAACGAAAGAGTGCCTCCCTGGTTCCGGAGATACGCCACTACTGTCGAATTAAAGGACAGGAATTTGGGCATGTGTTTCTGAATAATGTTCATGCAATGACATAAAGCAAGCCTAAAAAAACATTATTCCGCGGAAGAAAACTGATTGCTAAAAGACTGCGGAACCCAAAGACCCTGGCACTTCGAATCCGTAGGGATCAGTATTATATCCCAATCTGTTTGACTGGCAACCGTCATAACAGCCACACTCGGGTCCGGCAACTGCGGCGGCACTCTCTGAGTCAACCACCGAATGTTTGCCCCAGTCTGAATCTCTTGTAACACTAGATAGACAAGAGAACGTGTAAATCGAGCAATTCATGGATTGCCGAAAAGTTGCCGTCGAAGAGAAGCTCCTCCGAGAACGAAGCGACTCTGAGAGAGTTCATAACCTTACTATCCACGCGTGTGGATGTAGCTAGGGCTGCGTCACGTCTAACTAACTCCAATCAGCCACTGAAGGGCGGAGTTATATGTGAACAAACTACTGCCCTCAAAAGAAATTACATTGAGAATAATATCCCGTAAATCTTTTCTTGAAGACGTAATGATAACGCCTCAGAAAGGCGGATTACGTATAATAAAGCGTCTAAGTTAAGTCTACTATACATAATGTCGTTCCCAACATTGAAATTGGAAAAGACATAAACGGCGAAAAAGAATATATGCAGTCTTTAATCACACCGTCTAGATGCATATGAACTCTCGGTATGCCCTGCTCTGCCAAAATAAACTATTTGTATAAATGATAAAATGGCAGAAATGAGCAACGCGGACAAGAAACTAAACTATCATGCTTAGTAGCAGGCTTGTACATATATATATATAGCGTCGAAAAATAAAACACATGTTGTAATGACAATATTGGACTGCGTCGGTAAGTCAGGGACAATGTCCCTGAACCGATCGAAAAATCCGAGTCCAATGACGCTATAAGTCTCTTATCCAAGATCGCAGCAATGAAGTCCGAAATAATAATCACTGGAAGATAATGCCAGAAGATATGAAAGGCATCTTCCGATACTACTAAAGGGAAAACTCGAAATCTTTCGAATCCCTTTCGCCATCCTGTCGGACCCTATAAAGCGTTCGGTCGTCCGTACCTGATGCAACCGCGGACCGCACCGACCCAGCGCCGTCGGATAATTCCTGCTTCGACCGAGAAACTGTCAATTGCTGGGATGCTGCGAAACAACTGTGCTAACTCGGATAGCACGTCCGTCACCGAGGCCTGAGGAGACGCGGTCTTACGATGCATTGCCGCTGGAAGCTCCGTGATCGTTACCCCGTGCATACTACCAATATGCGAGCGAACGGAGTGTATAGGCCTCGTGTCCCTTGGCTACCGGATGGCGCGACCTATTCGCCGTGGAATCACTGAATGCCGAAACTGATCGGATACTCGAGGTCACGTAGCCAATGTGCGGTCGTGTGCCCTGCTGTGAGGATGAGGAAGCATTAAAGACAGTCTCTCGGACTGTCAATATAACGGAGCATCCCGACCAACGGACATATGCTCCGAATGTAAAATATCTGAACCACAACATGTGGTCCCCTATGTTGTTGGGCGAGAGAGGGACCTCTCTCGCTCACAGCCCGGACGGACCTGGACAAGCCAGGAACCGGACTAACAGGCTTCCTCCGATCTGTCCTCAATCTGCCGTCACTGGGTGAGTACTAAAGTAATTAAAGTGCTCGCATCACCCAAATCTCCTTCCTAGACCGCAACGGACGAACCCGGCAGCCGAACCATTCGATGAATGTACGCTACACCGGGTGAGCTAGCGAATGTCACTCCGTAGGCGATAGACATATTCCATGAGCACTTATTGCCGCTAACTCTTCATTAACTATGACGACAGAGGCACACTTTTGAAAGACATCTCCATAACTCTTCGAACAAGAAACCAGAAATGCTTGGTTAGCAAGCATAAAATAATAATATATATAGCGTCGTTCAATAATTCGAAAGTTTGTGTGACATTATTGGACTATGTCGGAACTGAGGGATGATGTCCCTGAACCGAACCAAAAATTTCTAAGTCCACCGACGCTATCAGTTTCTTATCCGGCATCGCAGCATTCTGGTCCGACGAAAGAAGCTGTAGAAGACCAAGTCAGATGACATACACAACAGCATATGTTGTTCCGAAAGGGAAAGCTCGAAATCCTCCGAATCCCTTTCGGTATCCCGTCGGACCGGATGAAACTTTCGGACGTTCGTACCCGCTTCCGCGGAGCGTCCCGACCCAGCATCGTCGGATAAAATATATGCGACAGATTCAGTTGATGCTGGGATGCTGCGATAAACTGTGCTATTAAGGAAAGCACGTCCGTTCCCGAGGCCTGTGCAGTAGCGGTCTTACGATGCATTGCCGCCAGAAGCTCCGTGTACGTTGACTCCCGCACACTTCCTATGCGAACGTCCGGAGTCTGCAGGCCTCGTGTCCCTGGCTACCGGATGATGTGACCTGGTCGCCGAAGAATCCTTGATCGGCGAAGCTGGTAATATATCGGCGGTCACGCAGCCAAGGTGCGGTCGTGTGCGCTGACGAGAAGAGGAAGCCTTCGCAGTCTCAGCGGACTGCCTATACAACGGAGCGTCCCGAGCGACGGACGTATGCTCCGCTTGCGACACATTTTGTACCACAACATCTGGGGCCAGATGTTGTTGAACGAGAGAGGGGCCTCTCTCGCTTGCCGTCCGGATGGACCGGAATGAGCTATGAACCGGACTAAAAGGCTTCCTGCGTTCTCCCTCCGATCCGCCGTCACTGGGTGTGCATTAGGTTAATTTATAGTTCTCGCATCACCCCAAAATTCCTTCTAGACCGCAACGGACGAACCCGGCTGCCGAACCATTCGGTGAATGGACGCTACACCGGGCGAGCTAGCGAACGTCAAAGGCCGTCGAACCTACTAGGGTCCTCTTAGGCAATTGGCGTATTTACATGAGCACTTTTCCGCTAGCCCTTCATTAATTGTGACGACGGAGGCACACTGTTGGAAGACATCACAGATACATCACCCTAATCTTGATCGTCTGAAATAGAAATTGATAAAGTAGAGTGACCCTGCGGGGAAAGGACCGGAGTGTACAAATCCCCAACAACATACCGTGACATACGCTTCCCATATTGTCATCGAAATCATACGATACAGAACAAGGAGTTAATGCGAGTACACTGACCACATATAGAATGATAATAAAGTCAGAGGAAGACTTCCTCTTAAAACAATTGATCAATATCCTTTCAATGTGAAAAGAAAACAAGTCCTGGTACTCGCACTAACCCCTGGCAATCAAAATACATAATAATAATATGATCCATTAATATAGAAAAAATAATTGAAATCAAAATATTTTGAAAAAAATATTTTTTCAGAACAGACCAAGTTTCTGAAAAGTAACGTTGAGCCCCAATGGATCCCAAGCCTAAGTGTGGACAAAAATTTTAAAAATATTTAAAACAATTTATTCAACACTTACGAACAATAATAATGTATCTAGTTATGATTAAAATAACATCAAGATATTATTTTTTAGAAATCCCCCCCTCACACAGAGGGCTGTAGTAAATGTAAACAATGAGTGTAAAAACACTAAAATAAGACTCCAGGCACCCAGGCCCGAAATCAGTTACCAAAAATACACTATCTGATGCAAAACAGAGACTTCCAGGGAAGAAACTGCAGAACATCAGATGGTAGATGCAGAACACAATGCCTAACCACCCGTAGGTGAAGACGTAAACATGGGGAAAGAACAGAATTCATTCTGTTATTCAGCTAAAACTCCCAAGAAAATTTAGTAATAATAATTACAAAAACTATGCCAAAAGCATGGGAGAATAGCAAGGGGGAACTTAAAGGACAGGGAGAGAGGAAAACACTTAAAAAACAGTGTAACTAAATAATCAGAATGACAACAAAATGGCTGCTGCCTTGAAAATAGGTAACTTAACATAATTTCATTAAAAAATTTTAAGTTACAGCCCTGATAATATTCTGTCACACATTCTTTTCCTCTCCTCCTTCTCTATCCTCCTTAGAATCACCATTTCACTAATATTTATGTGTCTGGCATCATTTAAACTGAGATTTATAAGCACAAAGATCAGTCAGATGTTAACTGATGAAGGGCCAAACTTAGAATGATTAATGGCGCCAATTTCGGAACGTCCTTGACACTGCGCATGCGCAGTAGGGGCGAAGTGTGGAGGGCCTTTCAGGACATGTTTTCTTTAGTTTTAGATGCAAATTTTGGGGATTGGGGGGCAAAATTTGTGTTTGGCCCTATATTTTAAGAGTTAGCACCAGCTATGTCTGGGTCATTGGTACAGTATAAAAATATAATATTTTTTCAGCTGCTGAATTTGCATATTATGCAGATGGATGTGGCCAATTTGTTGGGTAAAGGATTAAGTTGCAGTACCTGCACTTCAGAATAAAGCCCAAATATGGGCTTCCAGCACTCTACCAGTTAACAGCCCACTTGCAACAATTACAGCCCAATAGCACTGTTCGACATGCCCAAAAGCTTTTGTTGACAAATGGGTGAATGAAAGCAAAAACATTCATAAATTAATTCATCAATTTATGAAAAACTCTGTACTGCACACACGTAAATGGTGCATTTGATTCAACCATTGCTAACTCTATACTCTGGTGTGTCACTAAGGGTGGTTTATATTAGGGAGTGAGTGGCACCCCCTCTCCAATAATTTTTCAAGTCAGGACAGTTTTGTCAGGACTGGAGTCAGTTTAACTCTTAACCTGTTGAGTATTTTCTTGAATTTTTTTCCTGAAATCCAGTCATGGCTGCTGTAAAGCTGCCATGGAGGGATTTGATAAAAAAAATTTGAACCAATGAAGCTCAGCAATCATTCGTGATATGATTGGTCCAATTTACAGTGATACATTCTGTTGAACAGAGACCAAATTATACCCTTTCTGTTGGTAAGAGTATTGGTGTCCTGGCAGGAATATTTGCCAACAGCATGCAAAGAGTTAATACTGGGACTTGTGTCATATACACAGTTGGTCAAACAAATGGGAGGTCTATAGAACCTGATTCAGGCCGTTTGGGGCCCAACATGACCAATTTTGAGTACTGGTACCTTACGTGTTAATGAAATAAGAAGTTGCATTGTGACTTCCAAGATGTCTCTTGACTAAGGCATGCCTTGATGATGTAGCTGGAATATTAATCAGTCGGATTTTTCAGCCATCATAGTCAGGACAATTTAGGTTTACATCCCCTCTCCCCTCTCCCAATCGTTCATCTTCACAATGCCCCTGATCAAGTCTGGAAATAAGCAAGACTGTCATCCACAAAATGAGGGCCCCAGAGGGTGAATTTGGTGATGCTACATTGCACTGCAGGGTTCCCTCACTAAACTTACCCTCTGTGAACCTCAATCTGAATCAAGGTCTCAAGCCTAAACAGAAAGAGGTAGCAGAGGATAAATTGGCTCACTGTATGGGAAAGCATCAGCAAATTCACCTTCTGGGGATCTCATTCTGCAAATAACAGATTGCTTACTTCCAGGCTTGCCGCTGACTGCTTGTGCAGAGTTAGTACATTGGAGAGTCTGACAACTGCTCGTACAGGTTTGTGGTTCTCTCTGGGTACTCTGGTTTTCTCCACCCTTAAAGCTGACACAATGTTACCTTCGCTGCTGAAAGTGTTACTAAGCCCCAATAAACAAATAAATCCCTGCAATTTAGCATTAGATCTGTAATCAGGAGAAAGTTATTTTCACTTTTTAAAACAATACAATGATCTTTTCAGCTTCATATTCTTGGAATTTGTTTCATGATTAGAAATAAAGAAAAAAATTAATTACATTGATTTCATTTATTATAATTTATTACATAAGGCAGAAGGTGCCCTCCAACAAATTGCAACGAAACAATAATTGCCCAATAAATTCTGACCACTTAAATTAGTCATTTTAACTCCTAGCATGCTGCCGGGAGATATTCCAGCCCAGGACACGGAATTTCTTGCCAATACAGGCCAATAAATAAATTTTAATTTTGGAACATCTCTAAATTGAAAAGATTTTTTTACCACTGATTTCTCAAATTAAATTTAGATGAATTTTTCATCAAATTCAGCCATGGCTGCTTCACTGCAGCCATGACTAGATTTGATAAAAAATATTTTGAAAATATACGACCAGTGGTAACTACCAAGACACTTAATCCTGACTGCCCATGTGGGGCACAGTGGCTATGTGTACTAAGGTGTACTGCACATCGATGGTGCACTTGACTTCAATTGCTGCTTACTTGCCTTGTGCCGAGTTAGTAAGCTGGATAGTCTGACAGTTGCTCAACACTGCTTGGTGGTTTTCGCCAGTACACTGACTTCCTCCACCCATAAAACTGTTCAACATGATGTGACCTTGGCTGTTGATTGAAAGTGTCGTTAACACCAATAAACAAACAACAAACTGGTAGTGCTGGAAGCCTATATTTGGTCCAGTGTTTACATATAGAATATACCCATGGTAGTTTGGTGTACCAAATGTTCACCTTGAGTGGTGAAGTGGTGTTAACCGTGAGCCTTTGTCACGTGGTTAACACCACTTCACCACGAGTGGTGAATATTTGGTACACCAAGCTACTTTTGGGGTATATTTTATTTATACCATGATCGTCAGATTATTAAGAGTCGCTATTATTTTTTCTCGATTTTACTGAACAGCAGACGTACATACGTGCGAATCTGTTTTTGCTTACATGAGCATCGGTGGGCAGTACTTCCGCTGTCAATTTTATCGCCGAAATTACATGGAAAGAAGAAACAGAACTTTTTTCATTTTAATAACATAATAACACACTACTTCGAGTTATGGATGCTTTATTAGCATGAGACAAAGCATGTTAGAGATGGGAGGTTTTCAAATTTCATGTCGGTTCCGGTTTTGGTTTCATTCAAAGTGTCGGGTTTTCAGTTTCGGTTTTCATTGTACAAACATAATAATACATTGCATTTGCATAGAAGAAGATGTATTTGGCACCAGTCAGCGTCATAGGGACTCCCTTCCAGGGCAACAAAGGGCAATGGACTTTGATTTCCTGAGCACAATGTATTTGCATAAATTATCTCAAGAGTTTAAAGTTTGAGAAAAATGATTTTTGCCTTCAGTCTGTTACAAAATTACCACCCCCCCCCCTCCCCCACCCCAATACCTGTGTTTAGGGTAACCTGGCACACCCTAAAAAATTATGCCGACCATAAAAATTTTATCAGTAAAAGTCGCTCATATAGGTCATTGTAACCCTAAATTTCCATCCAACTTCAACTGTGATTTTGACGCTGGCTTTAGAGTTCAAGCTTTCAAAATTACGTGTAGAAATAAATATATTTCTCATTATAAATGTGGAACAGGTGACAAGTTCCAGTTCTGCAAAGGAAGGTGCATTTGATAAACAGATGAATGTTTAAACAATGATGCATAAGAAGTAATTTTGTCACTTATTTTTGCGGTAAATGCCACGCTCGAATACAATACCAATTGGTGCAGCTGTTTTAAAAAGGGGGTATCACGACTCTGAAGTTTGAAATAAAGGTTAACTTTATGTTGTTTCTCTCTTTCTTTTGAGAGGTGAAGACCGTATTAAAGTTTTTCAACATTTAAGTTGAAAAACGTGATGACGGGTTTTCTGTAATTGTTTCGGTTTTGATAAAACCAAAACCGAAGCAAATTTTCGGTTAACCACCCATCTTTAATGCATGTTTGTTAATTTTTGGCATCTTATGAGGTACACCCATTTAAAAACGTAATAAATATTTGCCACTTTCATTTCACTCTTCACAAGGCGATGTGCAATAAATTTAGACATGTTTGCATTCAGGTCGAAGTCGCCAAAGGTCAACTTGGATGTAATTCTACTGTAGGTGTAAATTTTAACTACTGAAATCCCATTGCTGGCATGTTCACCACAGCCGGTGTGTAAAGCTAACATTTATGTCATAGGCTTTTCATATATAGTAGAATAGATAAGCATGGTATAAAGTGTTGGGTGGAAATTTAGCCAATTCCACTAAAATATCTTAGAACGCTAAATATACAGAGAACCACACATACGTTTGAATGGGTTAAGAATTATCGCACGACATTGAGTGATATCCTGGGCCAAAGCAATCAAGTGCGATAATTCTTAACCCTTTATCCAATGAATCGGCCACATCCACCCGTGTAATATGCAAATTCAGTAGCTGAAAAAATTGACAAAACCATATCATATGACCCCTCTTTGGAACGAGATCATCGAGCTTGTTCCAACGAGGGGTCACATGATATGGTTTTGTTGAAATTTTGGGAAAAAATTTAAAACATTATATTTAAAATAATAAATTCTGATATTGTCTGCATTGGTTAAAGGGTTAACCCATTCAAACATATGTGCGGTTCTGTATTTATCACACTCCTCCCATGTAACAACCAGTCTACACGAATACTGAACTAAAATCACTTTTCAACTGGATAATTGTTGCGTTTCCTTCATTGCTAACGAAACATCACTGTCAGGTGGTGGGGTACCAACCCTAATTTGCCTTTTAATTTTTACGGCATTCAATTGGTTGAAACCAATTGCTGCTGATCAGTGTTATGGTTATGATGATCGAACTTCAAATATTGACTAAACTGCAGGGAATAACACAACAAAAACTTTTTAAGTAGCTAATAAGTTTAGCACACTACATCATTATATGACCAGTGGTGGAAAGAATTTGTCAAGGAACAAGTAGTCAGAATGTTATTTTTATTTTGCAGATTTTGACTTGAATCTGATTGTTTAAATATCCTGGGTAAACAAATCTAAATGAGGAACTTGGAATTTCCAAGCGATTTCGACTCTGGTGCATTCGACCATCGATGATGTGATTTATTTAGATGGGTTCCTTCTCTGTCTATGTTGGAAACGAAATCGAAACGTGTTTTGTATCATCACATGTGCTATACAACTTTATTTTTATCGTACAGGCAGAACAGTGGAAATCACATGTTTTTCATGAATAGGTATGTGATAAATTATTGGAACCAAAAAGTTCCTTTCATTTGGAAAGCAAAGCCATTACAGCAGTGAAGAGTGTGAATGATAACAACTGTAATTATTTCTTTGCCATCAAATGTTCATGTTCTTGGTTTGTTTTATGTTTTAGGCCTCATAATCTACAGAATAGCATGGGTGGTGGTGTATTTCATCCCTTGGGTACAAGAAGGCTTTGCAATGTTAAAGCATTGCAAAGCCCTGTTGCACTCAAGGGGCAAATTTATCAATTTTATTAACTTGGGAAAAATATTAGACATAAAGCATTTAATTTTTATTTTTTTAAGTTTGCATTGGTTAGAAAAAGAGAGCATGCAGCAGCCAAAAGGACCATGAGGGAGGTTCTGAGAAACAGATTTTTAACTTTTTTAGGCTTTATCTAAGTGCAACAGCAGGTTACGTACCAACATCATTCAGTGACCATTAATTGAATCAGCAGCATAGACATAACTTAGGTGACAGCCCTTTTCGCTTACTGAGGAAGCCGTCAGAACTTTCAAATTTTGTGATATTTTTTTCCCGTGACCAATTGTCCATTCAATCTTCAAATAATTACTACTTCATTTTTCAAAATTTAATCAATTTATTTGGATCAGATAGTGAAAAAACAGCCCCTCCCCCACCAAAACACTTTTTGGCACTAAAATCAGAATGGTTAAAAATTTGACACCAGACCATTTTGGGCCAGCATAAATATTGATTTGGCCTTTATTCTGAAGTGCAGGTACTGCAATTTAATGGCATCATATTCTGTGAATGAGCTTCATATTATCTATGAGTGAAAGTGAAATTATTTCATCTGTTAGGATTTACCTTGTGCCACTCTCCAATAAATTGTAACTAGGCAAAACACGTTAACAAATTCTGATGACAAAAATAAATTTAGTACTGTACCAGTTAACCTTTTACATAACATCAGGGCCAAAACCGTCCAGCACAATTCACAAAAATCACCATTCAATTTTCATTATTATTTTCAATTTTGTCTCAAAAACATAGCTTATGGCCCCTCATTGGAACAATCTTGTTCCAATGAGGGGTCATAATCTATGTTTTTGATGCAAAAAATGAAAAAAATAGTTAACAACATTTTTTTATTTGCCATTAAGTGTCATCTGTCTTTTGTATTAGGTAAAGGGTTAATCCTACCAACTTATACAAAGAAATGGATGTGTCTGTCCCACAACTGATGGGAGGTTCAATAATAATTTAATCTTACAACTCACATGGTCTTGTCTACTCACAAGCTGTCAACTTTGCTTTATGAGTAAATTTATGAATACCAGGGTAAATACAAAAAGAGGGTAAACATGAGATGTTGACAGGGTACATACCTCACAACAAGAAGACATTTGTTTTTCCCATGAGTCTCTAGCGGTTTCTAGATGTTCAATACTGGTTCTATAAGATGTGTCTGAAATACAAAAAAGTTCTTGAAGATTTTAATCCGTTACCCAACGTAACGGCCAAAACCGGTCAGTGCTATTCTAAAAAATTGCCAATTAATTTTCATTTTTTGTCTCAAAAACATAGGTTATGACCCTTCTTTGGAACAAGCTCATTAACCTAAGAATTTTGTTTGCAAGTGTCGTCTGCTTTTCATGTTAGGTAAAGGATTAAAGTACATATAGTTACATGAAGAAGTTATGAAAATGATAAATTTAAAGTAATTTGTATATTTTTAATACTTACCAATGGCTCAGACTTAGCTGGTGCAACCTCAATATTATTAAGGGCCAAACACAAATTTTGAACCCCCCCCCAATCCTAAAAATTTGCATACAATACCGTAAATTAAAAGTCCTATCTGGCCCTCCATACTTTTAGTTCTTGTGCATGCACAGTACCCAGGAAGAGACCAGAATTGGCGTCAACATCATTCTTCCTAGTTGTGCCTACTGAAGTGATAACTCAGCAGGGAGGTATGAGTGCCTACTCATAGGAGGGCCATCCCCGTCTGGGACATTGGTAAGTATTAAAAATATACAAATTACTTTAAATTTATCGTATTTTAATACTAAAACCAATGGCCCAGTCTTAGCTGAATCGTAAAAAGGCAGAGGGCCTAAGACTTAAAGAATTAGCAGACCAAAATACAGCTGATTAGCCTGCATTAGAACTCCCAAAGTGAAAAGGAGTTTAAATATTTTAAGGAATTACCTATATGTCTCGCTATACCACAATATAGAAGACATACCACTGAAATAAGGAGCAATATCCAAGTAATTCCCTATTACTTAGCATAAATGATTACGCTAAATGTGTAACAAGCCCCCAATTTTAAAGGCTAGTCTGGAATAAGACATTAAAATTAGGAAAAGTGTGTCTGAGAGTGAGAGACTAACACCCACAAACACACACCATATATAATGTAACAAGCTGTCCATAATATCAGAATAATCTACAGACGATAACAGCTTAACTCATAGTTACACACTTATTAAAAGGCCAGAAGAGGTAAGGAGAAAACTCCCACTCCCCTCCCCCTTTTTTTTTTTGAAGGAATAATCTTCAAAACAAAGACAGGAGCGGTCTGGAAACAGTGAAAAAGTGGTACCGAATAATATATATATTCGTCTAAAAGGCACCCAGCTATTAATTATTATTAATTTACTATTAATTATTGGTGCTTAACACCACATCAGCAGCTAAGGCTATATCATGGTGATCCCAGTTATAAAAATCCCAAGCTTCAAAACATATGCCACATCCGGAATATGTAGATAGGTCGAAAACCAGTGATATAAAAATGTACAAACTTAAAACTTGTCCAATTGAATCCCAATGGAAAGTTATCTAATAGAACTATACGTTTCTTAGCCAACACACAGGTGACCACGTTCAGGTGTACAATTCCAATAATGAACCACTCAATTGTAACCGTACAATTATGAGTGTAGGAATAAGCCTTGTGGACCACTTACGGCTGAAAACTGAATTCCAAATATGGAACAGGATATGATTAAAAAGCCCGTCACGGACCGTCCCTAATAATTCATTGTTCCCCAGGTCCGTTAAAACCAATGACTGTTCGGAGAGAGAATTTACCACTCCGAATAATGAAGTCAAAATTAGAGAACGTATGCATAAACGGCCTGTTGGAAACTCCTTAACTGATCCAACTAGCCCCAAAATTCTCATACGCTCTACAGTAATGCAGAGCCAGAATCAAGAGAATCTATTTCGTAATAAGTCTTCCTAAAAATGTATACATATTATGCACGCAATAAACAGAATCCCACCTTAAATCAACGTTAATGTGATTAACCTGAGGAATAGACTAATTGCCACATTTGGAGAATGTTGCCCAGATAACCGACATGCCTGCCATACAGGAACACGAAGGCTAGGACTATCAACCGAATGTATTCATGATAGAATTTGGAATCCAAGAACAGTTACTGTTCAGGAATCATATGCTTATATATCACTTATGAACGTCAATCACAGGAAGCAAACCCACTAGAGTGGCTGGGCCCCCTGATATCACCATTAGACCACAACCCACCCGCCAATTGAAGAGCAATGAAAGGCATGCATATAATTGAATGCATACAAGGCTTACAGGAAAAGCACTACATCCTGCCCTGTAATTGCCTCTTGACATATTAAAAATACCCCATATAGATATAATATCCAATCAACAAGTGGAAATATAATCCACAACATTAGATTTGATAAGAATGAAAGCGGGAGACAAAAACTATGTTCCGGCACCCAATCACAAGAAACCTAGATGAACTCCTTGCATCTCGTACTGATAATAGGAGGAATTTAATCCTGAAAAGGAGTTAACTATAGGCATTTGAAAGAACGCTCATTAATCACACTAGGTTAATATGGCATTATCAATAGGGCTAAAAGCCTCAGACAACTAACATAAAAACAATTCCGCTAAGGAGAGAACAAACTCTTCTCATGTAATGGTACCTTGTCTGATAGGACAGTGGTCTCAGCCTGGCTGAAGCAGCTAAAGGTCTTTCTATTCGAGAAGACAATTAAATGGCTGATAACTGCGGCCCCAGAAGCTCACTAAAGGCCCTAGAAGCTCACTAAAGGAGACTTACAATGCTAGTCGCTAATGGCAGGGATAAAAACACTGATCAAACTTCTAGCTTGGCTACTATGATGTCAACAATAAGACTAAAGTCTATGACACTTAAGAAAACACCACCGAGAAGGAAAAGAGCACTCTTTTCCTTTGGCAGTTCTATTCCCAAAAGACAGCGGTCTCAGCTTAGCTAATGGAGCTTAGAAGACTTCATCTCCATGAAGACAGATATCTCGGTGTAAATTTTTTTACTTTAGACAGCTCACTATATGGAGACGTACAACGTTAGTCGCTCAAGTTAAGGGAAAAAAGGGCCGCACCTGATTCTTATAAGATGTCAACAAAAGGACTAAAAGCCCCAGATGCCTAAGAATACAACACTGAGAAGGAAACAACATACTCTTTCCTTTCAACGGCCCTAATTCCAAAGAGACAGCAGTCTCCTGTTAGCTAATAAGTCTAAATGGAGACTTACAACATTAGTCGCTCAAGGTAAGGAATAAGGACAGCTCTAACGACCGAAATTCCAAAGAGACAGTAGTCTCAGGTAGTTAACGCAGTTATTAGTCTTCATCTCCATGAATACAAATATCTGTTTCACCGGCAGCCTTGGAAAGCTCACTAAACGGAGACTTACAACATCAGCCGCAATGTATAAGAAAAAGACCACTGTAACAATATATAAGGCCACTATGATAGAGGTAAAAGTGGATGATGAGGGCAAAATGGAGTTGGATAGTGATCACAACTTGATTACAGTGACGATGAGGGCCAAAAACCTAGAGAAAAGCAAAGGAAGCTTCAAGGAGGTTTGGGAACTCAAAAAGGATGCCGACTGGGCGAAGTTCGAAGAAAAACTGAAACCAAAGCTTGCAGCCGTACACAAGGGGGGCAGTGTCCAGAAGATGGCCGACGCCATAGTTGCGAGCCTAGTAGAGGCAGGGAAGGAAAGTGTAGGAAAGATTAGGGTGCCAACTCGGGAACTTGGTTACAGAGTGAACGAAGAACTGAAAAGGGCCATAAAGGTCAGAAAAGCTAAATGTGCTGCATACAGGAGAAGTAGAAAACTTAAGGGGGTGGAAAGCAATGAGGCCATGGTAGCAAAGGAAGAATACCAACAAGAACGAAATAAAGTAAACAAGATTAAAGACGACAACCGGAGAGTGCGAAATAGCAGTCTTATTAGGACGATAAGAACGACAGGGGGGGTCGAGTTCGAGCGTATTTTGGAAATGGGTGAACAAACGTAACAAAGGGAATAACCCACAAAGCATTAAAGTAGATGGCAGAGTTACAGAAGAGCGAGATCAAATTGCATTAGAACTAGTCAAGCACTGGGAAAAGGTAAACGATAAGCAATGGGGCATGGGGAACCCACCCGAGTGTCCGAATCAGGTCGAGGAAAATCTATCGAACTTCGTGTGCAGCGAAATCAAAACTGAGGAGGTGCAAAGGGTGATCTCAAAATTAAGGAATGGAAAAGCGGGAGGGGTGGACGAAATTCCTAATGAGTTTATCAAAAATGGGGGAGAGGAACTCTTGGAAAGCCTAACTGCCCTATTCAATCTAGCCATAGAAAAACAAGAGGTCCCAAAGGAGTGGAGGGAAAGTAAAGTGACATTTATTCACAAAAAGGGGGAAAAAGACGTCTTGGATAACTATCGAGGGATCTCTGTCAGCAGCAACATTGGAAAAGTCTTTTGTAAAGTCCTGTATGGGAGATTAGAGGAGGTGATCGAAGAGAAGGGTTTTTTGGGAGAAATCCAGAATGGCTTCAGGAAGAGAAGAAGAGTCACTGACCATCTTTTCACGCTATCCCAAATGATAGAATCCGTGAAAGCAAAAAGGAAAAAGATGTTCATGGCCTTTTTGGATGTTAAAAAGACATATGATAGAGTATGGAGGGAGGGTATGTGGCGCAAGCTGGAGGCTCTGGGCTTGGGGGCGAGTTTGTTCTGATTATGAAAGCATTATATAAAGATGTACAGAGTGAACTTAGCCTGGGAAACATTACAACAAAACATGTGCCTATGGAGATAGGCCTAAAACAGGGGTGTATCCTTTCGCCAATTCTTTTTGCATTGTACATCAAAGGTTTAGGAGATGAACTCCTGAATAGCGATGAGGGGGTTGCAGTTGGTGACTTGAAGATCCCAGGGCTATTTTTTGCAGACGATATGGTGCTAGTGTCAGAAAGCGAAGAGGGTCTAGCGAAGATACTGGGAATTGTTGGGAAATATGGGAGCAAATGGAGACTCGAACTTAATGAAAGCAAGAGCAAAGTTACACCCGTTGGCCGCAAAGTGGACCCCACTCGAAGGTGGAGAGTGGGTGAGTTCTGCATTCCGGAAGGTAGCAGTAGACTTCTTAGTGTAGGAGAGACTAGTGACTATGAGTACCTGGGGGTAAATATAAACATCACAGGAAGAGGCATCTACCAAAACCACACAAATAAATTGATTCTGAAGGGGAAGCGAATCCTTAACCAAATGAAACTTATAGGGAGGAACAGTTTCAATAAGGTTTTCGTGGGGAAAACTATTTGGGAAATGGTGGGTCTGCCAAGTATAACATACGGTACGGAAGTTGTACCCCTAAACCACACAGCTGTTAAGAGCTTGGAAAACCTGCAGAACGATGCAGGCCGATGGATAACAGGCTCAAGTAATGCCGCAGTGCTAGAAGCGATCAGGGGTGAGCTTGGGTGGATGAGGATCAATGACAGGATAGACCTATTGAAACTCGGTTATCTTAATTATTTGGTAAATCTCCCCGATAGCCGATGGTGTAAAGTAATGTTCCTGAGAACTTTCAACTCAAATATCAAGACGGGGTGGATGGTCCAAGTGAGGGAGCTAGTAGAAAACTACTCATTGGAGATCTCGGACCGTGACGTTGGGGCAAACCAGGGGGGCAAAAAGATCGTCAGAGAACGGGTCATGGAGGATTGTAACCGTAATTGGAGAGAGGGGGTCAAATCAAAGAGATCTTTGGGTGGCCTGTGTGATAAAGAGAAGCCTGGTTTTGAAGAGTACCTTGATGGCACCTTTGGGGGGTCACTGTTGTTCAAGCTGAGGTCGCGGTCCCTGGAGCTGAGGGGAAAAATTGGGAAAAACAGTGAAAAGGAGTGCCAGATGTGTAACTTGGGCGTGGTGGAGAACGTGGAACACTTTCTTATAGAATGCCTAAAATACCAGTCTAAAAGAACAAGATTCACAAGGAGTATAATGGGGAAGTGGGATGGGAGAATGAAGGACATGTGGTTAGGGGGCGACTCAAAGGAGAGGGTTAATCTACTAATCGAAGAGATTGGGAAGAATGGGGCAAGGGATGTCATCAAGCAGTTCATCTCCGAGTGTTGGGAGGAGAGAAGAAGCGCAGGAATAGGGAGGCAGTTGGTAAAACATGGGTAACCAAGGCCTTCTCATACGAGAACCGCGACAAATCAGCGTCCGGACGAAGTGTTATTATTATTATTATGACATTAGCCGCTCATGATATATAGACACAGACCGCTCTTAATTCACATAAGCCAAACTAAGGCAACAACAATACATGTAGGACTAATTGCCTGTGACGCTCAGGAATATTACACCGAGAAGGAAAATGTAATTCTTTCCTTCTAACGGCTTATTTCAAACTGCTAGCGGTCTCAGCATAGCTAACGAAGCCTAAAAGTAATATATCGGTGAAAAACAGATATCTGTGTATAACCCTGCAGCCTTAGACAGCTCACTAAACGGACACTCATGACGTTAGCTGCTAATGTATAAGAAAAGGCCACTCTAACTGTACATAAGGCTGCTATGGAGTCCACAATAGCACTAAATGCCTCTGACGTCTAGGAATACAACACCGAGAAGGGAAAGACGTACTTACTCCTTCTAATGGCTCTATTCCCAACAAGACAGTTGTCTCAGCCTATCTATGCACTATCGATCTTCTATTCGTAAGGAATAGATTATTGCCTTTCTTACACTATTGCTAAGCCAAGGGAGGCGTTGTTAATCGGACAAAAAGCCTTCAAAACCTGAGCCGAAAGATCTGGGAAGGAAGATCTTCATCTTTCCTTCACCCGGCACCTTAAGCTGTTTTTTGCCTAGCAAATGCAGATTTTTGTTCAGATGGAACAAGATTCGAAGAGCTTATGAATACAAATTCAAAGTCTTAATGTGCCGTTCCGTGAGGGGTGGGGAATCAACCTCCATAGCCCTCTTACCATCTGAATGTTCCATCTGAAATATGGTCAATATCATCTGAATGTACAGATGACTGGACCAACCCAGCATCGTCCAACAGCTCACTACCAGAGACTGATGACGGCAGAACCTGCGACTACTGGGATGCTGTGACACGCTGCGCAATCTGCGGCAGCACATCCGTAAACGAGGCTTGCAGAGCAGTGATTATCCATTTCTTCACCATATGCTGCTCACGGGATGGAGATCTGTCCCCAGATCTTCAATGCATGTCCCGTATAAAAATGCCTCGAACGACTAGCTACAGGTTAATCCGACTTCGGTGGTGAAGACTGGGAACATCTCCATGGAACAGCATGAACATGGGAAGTCGGATAGCTAGTCTGCAGTCTAATGTGCTTCATCAAAGAAGCAGAGGAAGAAGCCATAGCTGCAACTGGCCCCGGCTGCTGTGTGGAAGGAGCGTCCCGAACTGCAAGCGTGAACGGGCATCCCAACTCACAAAAATTTCTCGAGGCGAAAACAGTCGGCCTCGACTGCTGATGGAACGGAGAGCGGTCTCCCACTCATGGTCTGGCTCCAGACTTCACCGAGCATTCCGTTTAGAAACTTGTAGGCTTCTACCCCTTAACATGCTTTTTCATGGAAGTAGAGAAAGCCGTAACAACAGCCGACTTCAGCTGAAGTGTGGAAGGAGCATTGCTCCGACTCATAAAAGTTTCTCACAACAGACAAACAGTCGACACCAACTACCAACGGGACAGAGAACGCCCTCCAACTTGCGATCTGGCTCCAGATCTCACCGAGTATCCCATTGAGAAACTTGTCGGCTAATCCCCTTAGCAAGCACTTCCATGTAAGAAGAAGAAGCCATAACTGCAACTGATGCCAGCTTCATTGTGGAAGGAACATCCGATGTGTTTTTCGACTCATTACAGTTTCTAGCAATGGACACAGTCGACTCCGACTGCCAACGGGACACAGAGGGTTCTCCAACTCGTGATCTGACCCTAGACCACGCCGAGCATCCCGTAGAGAAACTTTAAGGCTTCTTCTCCTTATTGCTATCATCACTGGGTGAGCTTTATAAGGTGCTCACTCTACCCACATTATACTACTCGAGCGCAACGGACCTACCCGGCATCTCGGCTCCCTTAAAAGGACCAACCACTGCACCAGTCAAGCTAGCTGCATGCAGATAATTAACCTACTCTGGCTTTAATCCTGTGCATTTATATCATGAGCACCTTGGCAGGTAGCTCTATTTTACTCATCAGAACGGGGCTCATCAGAGTGAGACGACTGCAGCACGTAACGGACAGGTGTCAAAGTACCATCACCATGTTCTTGTTCCTCTGAAAAAGAGACTGAAAGAATAGTATTAGCCAGCAGTGAAGGCTTCACCGCCCACCACACAGGTGGACACCCATTTCCAATGTTTGCATCCCATAGTACATAGTATTGAAGAAGTGCTGCGACTATCGGCAAACAGCAAGCCTATATTCCGAGGCTTCTTGGACTTACACTAAATATCAATTATTATAATGGCAACAATAATAATGAAGCCAAAAACATAAGTCCGCTGCACTCCCAAAAATAAAAATCACCAGGATACATAACATAGACAAAACAAAAAAATTTCCGAAAAAAATTTTAGAAAAATTTTGAATGAAACCTAAGTGCCCCAAGGGAACCTCATGAGTCCAAGGGCGTCCCGATAGAGCCTAAGTGTGGACAACCACTAACTAATAAAAGCTAAACTACCGGAATAAGATATACTATGTATCCTAATAGAAAAACAATGCATCTGGTAGAAGATGCAAGAGTAGAAGATTCTGTTTACAAGTTAAACTCCCAAGAATTTAATAAAAAATTCTTCAATAAAAAAGCCAAAAGAGCTTGAGAGTATAACAGGAGGGTTCAGGAGAGGGAAAGGAAGTAATAGTAACAAAACAACAGTGGAGTCATATTATAATGACGACGTTCAGAATCATATCACGAAATTGGGTAACATAATAATTTACATAAAAATTATAAAGTTACAGCCCTGAACATCGTTCACCGTTATTCACGTCCAGCATCCTGTTACACTGTTGATTTCATGAAAACCATCATTGATTTGTGTCTGGCATCTTCAATGAAAGTGTCAATGACACTGTAGCTTAACTTGTGTGTTGTGTTTGATGAAAAGGATAATGTTCAATGTTTATGAAAGGATTATGAAATAAGACAAGAATTGTGATAATTGGGAATATGATCATTTCTGTTCCCTGTATGCTATGTTTATGATAAAAATAATATGAGGTGTACATTGTACTAAAGATCTGAGGGGTGGGTTAATATGACCTCACAGTTAATATATGTGGCCCTCACAGTTAACATATATCAACAAAATTACAATGAAATTATTCCAAAATGAGTCATCCTATCAAGTTACATTAAAATCCCTTCATAAATATGGCCTGTAGACTGTGCTAAAGGTTTTCGGGCTTTGGGCCCCTGTAGCCGTCAGTTTCCCAATTGCGTCCAAAGGGGACGTTCTCATCTAGACATTATATGAAGTCAACCTACCAAGTTGCAATGAAATCCCTCCATAAATACGACCTGTAGACTGTGCTAAAGGTTTTCGGGCTTCAGGCACCTGTAGACATCACAGTTGACCAACCACGACCAAAAGGGGATGTCATCATCTAGGCATTATATGGAGTCAACCTAACCAGTTACAATGAAATCCTTCCATAAATACGACCTACAGACATGCTAAAGGTTTTTGGGCTCGGGCAGCCATCAAGGCTGAATGATCATAACCAAAAGGGGACGTTCTCATCTGGACACTATTTGGAGTCATCCTACCAAGCTACAATAAAATCCCTTCATAATTATGACCTGTAGACTGTTCTAAAGGTTTTCGGGCTTTGGGCCCCTGAAGCCGTCACAGTTGCCCACTCGTGTCCAAAAGGGGACGTTCTCATCTAGACATTATATGAAGTCAACCTACCAAGTTACAATGAAATCCCTTCATAAATATGACCTTAGACTGTGCTGAAGGTTTTCGGGCTTCGGGCTCGGGCAGCCATCATGGTTGAATGATCGCAACCAAAGGGGACAATCTCATCTGGGCATCATCTGGAGTGATCCTGCGAAGTTACAATGAAATCCCTTCATAAATATGACCTGTAGACTGTGTTCAAGGTTTTCAGGCTTCGGGCACCTGTAGCCATCACAGTTGACCAATCACGACCAAAAGGGGATGTCATCATCTAGGCATTATATGGAGTCAACCTAACAATGTTACAATGAAATCCTTCTATAAATATAACCTTTTGCCTATGCTAAAGGTTTTTGGGCTCGGTCACCCATCAAGGCTGAATGATCACGGCCAGAATGGGACGTTCTCATCTTGACCTTATTTGGAGTCAACCTACCAAGTTACAATGAAATCCCTTCATAAATATGACCTGTAGACAGTGCTAAAGGTTTTTGGGCTTCGGGCACCTTTAGCCGTCAAAGTTGCCCAAACATGTCCAAAAGGGGACGTTCTCATCTAGGCATTATACGAAGTCAACCTACCAAGTTACAATGAAATCCCTTCACAAATATGACTTGTAGACTGTGCTTAAAGTTTTCGGGCTTCGGGTTCGGGCAGCCATCATGGTTGAATAATCGCAACCAAAGGAGACAATCTCATCTGGGCATCATCTGGAATGATCCTATGAAGTTACAATGAAATCCCTTCATAAATATGGCCTGTAGACTGTGCTCAAGGTTTTTGGGCTTCGGGCACTTGTAGCCAACACAGCTGACCAATTACGACCAAAAGGGGATGTCATCATCTAGGCATTATATGGAGTCAACCTAATAGGTTACAATGAAATCCTTCCATAAATATGACCTTTTACCTATGCTAAAGGTTTTTGGGCTCGGGCACCCATCAAGGCTGAATGATCGCGATCAAAAGGGGACGTTCTCATCTAGACATTATTTGGAGTCATCCTACCAAGTTACAATGAAATCCCCTCATAAATATGACCTGTAGACTGTGCTAAAGGTTTTCGGGCTTCGGGCACCTTTAGCCGTCACAGTTGCCCAATCATGTCCAAAAGGGGACGTTCTCATCTAGACATTATATGAAGTTAACCTACCAAGTTACAATGAAATCTCTTCATAAATATGACCTGTAGACTGTGCTAAAGGTTTTCGGGCTTCGGGCTCGGGCAGCCATCATGGGTGAATGATCGCACGTTCTCATCTAGACATTATATGAAGTTAACCTACCAAGTTACAATGAAATCCCTTCATAAATATGACTTGTAGACTGTGCTAAAGGTTTTCGGGCTTCGGGCTCGGGCAGCCATCATGGGTGAATGATCGCAACCATAGGGGACAATCTCATCTGAGCATCATCTGGAGTGATCCTAAGAAGTTACAATGAAATCCCTTCATAAATATGACCTGTAGACTGTGCTCAAGGTTTTCGGGCTTCGGGCACTTGTTGCCATCACAACTGACCAAGCATGACTGAAAGGGGATGTCATCATCTGGGCATTATATGGAGTCAACCTAACAGGTTACAATGAAATCCTTCCATAAATATGACCTTTTGCCTATGCTAAAGGTTTTTGGGCTCGGGCACCCATCAAGGCTGCATGATCGCGATCAAAATGGGACATTCTCATCTAGACATTATTTGGAGTCATCCTGCCAAGTTACAATGAAATCGTTTCATAAATATGACCTCTAGACTGTGCTAAAGGGTTTCGGGCTTCGGGCTCCTGTAGCCGTCACAGTTGCCCAATCACGTCCAAAGGGGGACTTTCTCATCTAGACATTGTATGAAGTCAACCCACCAAGTTACAATGAAATTCCTCAATAAATATGACCTGTAGACTGTGCTAAAGGTTTTCGGGTTTTGGGCTCGGGCAGTCGTCACGGTTGGCAGATCATGCCCAAATGGGGAAATTCGCATCTAGACATCATAAGGAGTCATCCTACCAAGTTACAATGAAATCCCTCCACATTAAACATGACCTGCAGACTGTGCTAAAAGTTTTTGGGTTTCGGGCTTGGGCAGCCATCACGGTTGATAGATCATGCCCAAAAGGGGACGTTCTCATCTAGGCACTATACAGAGGCTTCCTACCAAGTTACAATGAAATCCCTTCATAAATACGACCTGTAGACTGTGCTAATGGTTTTCGGGTTTTGGGCTCGGGCAGCCATACCGGTTGCCCGATCGCGACCGAAAGGGGACGTTCTCATCTAGACATGACCCCAAACCTGCATATGAAATTTCGTGACGATCAGACAAGAACTGTGGGGTGTAGCCCGTGCTAAAGGAAAATGTGAACAGACATCACAGACTCACAGACTTACAGACTCACAGACTCACAGACTAACAGACTCACAGACTAACAGACTTCCGCACGCGTGATGGCAATAGCTTATGTTGACTATGTCAAGTTAAGCTAAAAATGAAAATTTAAAGCACAGATGTCAGTTCAGTTGTTACTGACTTTGGGCAAAACAGAAGAATGATGTTTGCGCCAATTCCGGTCTCTTCCTGGGTACTGCACATGTGCAAGTACTGAAAGGACTCTTAATTTTTGGTATTGTATGCAAATTTTGGGGATTGGGGGGGTTCAAAATTTGTGTTTGGCCCTTAATAATATTGAGGTTGCACCAGCTAAGTCTGGGCCATTAGTTTTAGTATTAAAATATTATTCTTATATGGCCATAAGTTTCAACGATATAATTCTAAACATTGTGACTTGGAAAATTTTGAATTTATGCAATATCTTACACGTTGTCTGGTCGATTGAGTTTTTATTAAATTTTCTGACTCTGTTGCTATTTTAACATGCAACTACAACACTGAAGCACATATAGTTTGTTTATGAGTTTACTGAGGTTTAACAACACTTTCAACAGCCAGGGTCATATCGTGTCATGACTGTTTCAGGGACAAAGGAAACTTAAGTACTCATAGAGAACTACCACTCAGCAGCAAGTAACTGTCAGACTCTCCAACTTAACTCAGCACAAGCAGGGTCAGCAGTGGGTGAAGACCAGTGCAGCATCAGAATACCGTATGCCTTAGTACACAGAGCCACCATGCCTAAATGTGGGCAATCAGGACAAAGTGTCTTGGCCAAGGACACATGGTAGATGGCATGGGTCAAAATTGAACCATCGACTCGGTTTAACCCCCTACACACTGATGTTAAAATATCTAAAGTTCAAGGTGCAAATTTTTCCCATAATGCAACTAGAAATTTAACCAATTCAATTTTGTTTGACAGAGCTCATTGAGCTTTGTCAAACAAGATTGAATTGGTTAAATTCCCAGTTGCATTATGGGAAAAATGGCTACTTGAAATTTGGATATTTTGACTTCAGAGTGAAGGGAGTTAAAGTCCAATGTAATAATCAATGAGCATCATACTGCTTTACAAACAGTTTAACCCTTTCAACACTGGTGGTATCTTCCATGCCAGTTAAACAGCAGAAATTGGAAGAGTCCATATCCATTATTTGGCTGCACATTGAAAATATTAATTGTTCTACCACACACGTTCACTTAGTAGCCATCCTACTTAATGAAATTATGACGTATCGTGTTCCTGGACCGGAAAAACGGCCTCTCCTGTTGGAAGAGTTAAAAATGAATAAATTACAAAATATACGTTTGTGTAATCAAAGTTTCAGTAGTTAAATCTTTAACTCTTTATCTAACACTACTAGAAGATGATATGCACAAAAATGGCAGACAATGGAAAATCAAATTTTATTATTTTTCAATTTTCCCCTTAAAAAACCTAGCTTATTACTCCTCAATGGAATAAGCTATGTTTCAAAGGCAACAATTGAAAAATAATAAAATTTGAGTGGTCATTGCTGATCATTGTCTGCCATTTTGGAAATCATCAGTAGTATGGGTTTATGCAGCCTAACACTGCTGTAAATGTGACATCATTTGATCAGGGTGCTTGAGATAACATATATGTCTGAATCTGCAATGTAAAACTCAAAGATTTTATAAACTACAGCAAAGGTTAATTATTTAATTACCTGCTTGAAGCATTACTTCTTCACTTTTATCCATTTTAACTTTTGCCTTGAAAAGCAAAATTTAAAAACAATAGTTATAATTCGTAAACAATCTTGATCTCAAATAAAGGAACATTACCCTTAATAACATAGATGTAAAATATGTGTTCTGTGGTAGACACTGGAATCAGGTAGAATCCAAGATTTTATTATATGCTATCTTATAAGGTAGCGGGAAATGTCTAAAACTTGAAATATATTTTGTTATCTATAGAGTGTCAGAAAAGATACAACGGATACACAAAGTGGGTTGGGGGCGGCCACTTTACCCAACAAATAGGCCACATCCACCCACGTAATATACAAATTCAGCAGCTGAAAAAATAGTATTTTTCAAAAAAATTTCAACAAAACCATATCATGTGACACCTCTTTGGAATGAGCTCATAGAGCTTGTTCCAATGAAGGGTCACATGAAATGGTTTTGTTGAAATTTTTGGAAAAAGTTTAAATGAAAGTGTCATGACACTGTAGCTCAACTTGTTTAAGACACGTACATGTATAGTATGTGACAGCAATAACAAACATCTAGGTAATGACCTGATAACAAAAGTACATGTAAAGTATTGTAACGGTCTGTACATAAATGCTGACCATAGCCTGTAACAAATATATAGGTAATGTATTGTAAAAGTGGGGTGACAGTTAGATGTTAAACTAGAAAAGAAATTTTTGAGTCCCAGAGTAGGTCTGACTGAACCCAAAAATATTTGTTCTCCTAGCACTGTGATAACAAAGCACCCCAAAATATGCGTTCCTTTCACAAGGTGATAACAAAGGTACCCCAAGAAGTTTCGTAAAGATCAGTTCATAAATACAGACTCTAGCCCGAGCTGTATAGACATGTGCACTTACTGGGTACAAATCAAAGTTCATCTAATTTGCATAATTTCTGCGTGAGAAAAACACCTGTATTATATGTGATGTATTCCATGTTACTAAGCATTCATACAGAAATTTATTCAAATCAGAACTTTCATACAGAAGTTCTGTACAAAAAACTGATTGCACTAATTTTGGTACAAAATGGCTGCTGGCAGCCATCTTGAATTTTGGAACGCACCCAAAAACATTCGTTCTTGTCCCAAGGTGATAACAAAGGTACCCAAGAAGTTTCATGAAGATCGGTTCATAAATACAGCCTCCAGCCCTAGCCGTATTGACATGTGCACTTACAGTATATAAGTAGTACTGAATAAATCAAAGTTCATCCAATTTGCATAATTTCTGCACAAGAAAAAACCCCGTATTTTATGTGATGTATTCCATGTTACTAAACATTCATACAAAAATTTATTCAAATCAGAGCTTTCATACAGAAGTTCAGTACAAAAAACTGGATTGCACTAATTTTGGTACAAAATGGCTGCTGGCAGCATCTTGAATATTGGACTGCACCCCAAAACACTCGTTCTCATCCCAAGGTGATAACAAAAGTACCCAAGAAGTTTTGTAAAGATTGATTCATAAATACAGCCTCTAACCTGAGCCGTATAGAAGTTGTGTACAAAAAACTGATTGGACCTAATTTTGGTACAAAATGGCCACTGGCAGCCATCTTGAATTTTGGATCATATCCAGAAACACTCGTTCTCGTCCCAAGATGATAACAAAGGTACCCAAGAAGTTTCGTGAAGATCGGTTCATAAGTACAGACCATGGCCCGAGCTGTATTGACATGTGTACTTACTGTGTATAAGTAGCACTGAATAAATCAAAGTTCATCTAATTTGCATAATTTTTGCACGAGAAAAACCTGTATTATATGTGATGTATTCCATGTTACTAAACATTCAGACAAAAATTTATTCAAATCAGAACTTTCATGCAGAAGTTCTGTACAAAAAACTGATTGGACTAACTAAAGTACAAAATGGCTGCTGGTCGCCATCTTGAATTTTGGACCGCACCCAAAACCACTCGTTCTCGTCCCACGGTGATAACAAAGGTACCCAAGAAGTTTCGCAAAGATCGTTTCATAAATACGGCCTCTAGCCTGAACCGTATTGGCATTTGCAGTTACAGTGCTGAAAGTAACATTAAATAGATCAAAGTTAGTCTAACTGGCATAATTTATGCACGAGACAAAAACCTGTATTATATGTGATGTATCCCATGGTACTAAACATTCACACAAAAAATTATTCAAATCAGCGCTTTCATATGGAAGTTCTGTGCAAAAATCTGATTGCACCTAATTTTGTACAAAATGACTGCCAGCGGCCGTCTTGAATTTCGGACCGGACCCCAAAACACTCGTTCTCGTCTCACGGTGATAACAAAGGTACCCAAGAAGTTTCGTAAAGATCGGTTCATAAATACGGCCTCTAGCCCGAGGCGTGGGTACGGTGCAACGGACAGACAGATGGCCAGACGGACAGACGACCCATGACAATACCTCAAATTTGGCTTCGCCAAAGTTGAGCTAAAAATGATATTTAAAATAATAACTTCTGATATCGTCTGCATTGGGTAAAGGATTAAAGGTACTGTGAGTCGAAAGAGTAAAAAAGAGGACTACGACCAGTCCACGGCGACTGTGCTGCATCCAGGCAGGCATGATGCCCCTTGTTGGAAAAGGCTATGCTCTCTGCAGGAAAGAGCAAAATTTTAGCTCATGAACCACTGAGTGTAACCTGGTGCCAGCAGTGGTCCATAAGCTGAAGGTATCGGTTTATCGTCATTATTTATTTACCCACAATTTAATTTTCAAGATGTCTGGAGTTTTTTAACTGTAGCCCCGAATGAATAATATTATCCCTTAATAATATACAATTTCAGCAGTTGAAAAAATAATTTTCAAAAATTTCTACAAAACTATATCATGTAACCCCCTCATTGGAATGAGCTCATTGAGCTCGTTCCATTGAGGGGTCACCTGATATTGTTTTGTAGAAATTTTTGGGGAGAATCTGATAAACTAATTTTTAAAATAATAAATTTTTTGGTATCGTCTGTGTTGGGTAAAGGTTTTTCGAACTGCCTCATCAAGGCATGCTAATTCGTTCCGACTGTGATGCCTCAATTCTCGATTGTGGTACTTATGTTCATATACCTGAACAGTTTTCGATATACCGGTATACCGCGGTATTCTTTTGAATACCAATACTGGTATTCAGTTTTGAATATCATGCAGACCTGTATGAAATTCATAGATAACAGGAGAGCTCTCATCTTAGTGCTGCTGGATCTTTCAGCAGCATTTGACACAATCGACCATGAACTCTTCTATGATAGACTAGCCAAACTTGGTATTGACAGATCTCCACTGAGGTAGTTTCAATCCTATGTGAGTGAGAGGATGCAGTGTATTACTATTGATGGTATGCAATCAGAGTTGGTGCCACTAAAATTTGGCATGCCGTAAGGAAGGATCTGTGCTGGGCCCAATTCTATTTACACGGTACATGCAACCTTTGGTGCCCTCATTCGCTCACATGGAACTGACTATCACTTCTATGCTGACGACTCTCTGATATATGCTGAATTCAATCCCACTGTCTTCCATGATTTTTGCAAAACATTCAAGTGTCTTCAAAATGGTGTCAAGGATATTAGATCATTCGTGACAGCAAACAAACTGAAGTTGAATGACGATAAATCAGAACACATTGTGTTCTCCTTCAGACATAAGATGGTACCAGACAAGCTGCCCCGTTTCAAGGTGGGGACACTGTGATTAATCAATCAGTTTCAGAGAGAAACTTGGGTGTGTATCTCGATCAACATTTGACAATGAGCTCACATATAACAAAAGTTTGTCAGTCTGCTAATCTGCATACTTGAAAAATTTTAACAAGGAGTTCAGCAGAATGCCTTCTCTTTGGTATTGCTCTCGTGTGAACTTTTCCCTGAAATTCATTCAATTTACCTGAAAATCACCCTCAAGTTCCATGAAAATTTTTTTATGAGGTTAACACAGACATGTTAACTCTCCCGGAATGCCAAGGAAAATCCCAAAATTTCAGTGTAGTTCCCAGCCTCCTGTACAGGAATCAGTTTTGGACCAAAAATCCCAGAAAACAACAGTCGAATATTTTTTGCCCATTATAAGTTATGTAAAACGTTCGCAGACAAATCACATGCATTTCAAACTCCACAAGCAGTAAAATATGGATTTAAGCTAAATTTATTTAAGAAAAGGGTATTTTATGATAAATATTTCAACTGTGAACCATGTTTATTTCTGTTTTTTTCTTCGTAGGCCTAATCGGTGATTCGTGATCAATGTGCTAGTGTAGAAGTGAAAATAGGTGACTTACTTTCAAAAAATTTAAAACTCCACCTTCATTTAAATGCAGGTTTTTGGTAAATAAAATATATGAAAAGGAATCAAAGAATATATATTTATTTATTCATTCATAGAATATCTTTAATTCTCATCCCTTTTCCAAATCAAAACGTAAACAACACCTTGACCTCAACAATTTAACAGTTTAAAAATAGGTTAAAGTCACTTAGGATGCCAAAAGATTATGACTGCATGTTTATACACAATGCACTTATTTTCTAACACTATATTTATTCCGTTGTGCTGACTACAGAACTGTTAGCTGTTGGCTGTCTGTACCCAGAAGATTTTGAATGGAATTAAAAAAAAATACTTCAATGATGAAAAGAAAAGTTTTGTGCAAGGCACAAACGTCCACACATGCATGAAAGAGTTTGATAAAGATACTTTCCAAGTACTGATCTTCTTGAAGTAACTGAAGATTAGGACATTTTTTCCTGTTAACATTTCCAGACTTTGGAAATTATTAGCTTAGTAGACTTTGATAAAAGCAAACCACAGATGGTGGTGCTCTGTGGAGGGGGGAGGGGGGGGGGGGGAATCAACAATTATTTTATGATTTTTTAACATAGCATAAAAGCATCAGGATAATTGACAACTAGATCTGGATATAACCTGGTGTTAATGGTGGTCCATGAGCTGAAAATTTGCAAGTTTTTTCTTTTGCTTTGTCCCTGCGCAAACTTTTCCCTGAAATCCATCCCATTTCTCTGAAAATCACCCTCAGGTTCCCTGAAAAATTATTCTGGAGGTTAACATGTCTGGGTTAACATGTCTAACTAGCTTTTCTCTTCAGTATTTGAGACTGCACACATTAGCCTATGTTGAAAATAATTTATTTATTTATTTCCACAACATGGATATAAAGGCAAGTCCAGTCAATGGTTGATACCCATATCGTCCTTTTTAGAGGACTTTCTCCCCAGGCATTGGTGGTCAGGTCCTATTTCACCAGGAATACAGATCTTGTTACCCACAGAAAACATGCACTGCTTCATTTCCCAGGGTTCCCATGGGGAGTTGAAAATAATAAAACAGCCATGTGCACAAAAGTTAATATGTTGCAATGATATAATGATGGAGACTTTTGGGCATATAAGGGCGCATTATAATATAAGCAAACTCTCTGAATCAGGCATGTCAACCAGTGCCTATACCGCCGGTTCCCTCATGATCCAACTGGTACTGAAGCTTTTGTCCGGCCAGTACCAGGACAAAATTATTTCATGGGGAAATTTCTAATTGAACGAGGGTAAACAGGCTGATAATCGTGTATGGCACACTTGTACGACATACTTTTAACTTATTTGTGAATGAACATATCAAAACACTCTACAGGTGCATGTTTTGTCTGCACCACAACCTGATAAGGCCGACCATTTTGACTGTTCATACGTCGCATCAAAGACACGAAGAGCCGTCATCGGCAACTTCAAAGAAATTATTCTGTAGTGACATCAAAGTAATCATAAAACACGATCTTTGTGCCTTATGATTATTTTGATGTTCCCGCAGAATAATTGGATGATGCCATGTTTGTCTTGCAAACTAGGCAACTGGTGCGGTTTAACCCTTTACCTAACATGAAAAGCAGATGACACTTGCAAACAAAATTCTTGAATAACTAATTTTTTCATTTTTTGTCTCAAAAACATAGGTTACTACCCCTCTTTGGAACGAGCTCGATGAGCTCATTCCAAAGAGGGGTCATAGCCTATGTTTTTGAGACAAAAAATGAAAAAAAATAATGAAAATCTATTGGTGATTTTTGTGAATAGCGCTGGCCGGTTTTGGCCGTTACGTTGGGTAAAGGGTTAAATGCAAATTTCTGCCATCTGATTGCGATATGTCATCCAATTGTTGATTTGTCCCGGTCCCGGTACCGATTTTGGTGAGACAGGCTCTGTCCCATCCCAGTACCGGTTATGTTGGTATGCACTTCATACAACTTAACATGCCATCCCACATTCATACTCCAATAAAGCAACAGAAAATTAATTTAATTTCTTATATAATTTGCCTGACATACCTCTTTTCGCACACTGTCAAACAAAACAGAATAAGAAAAATTAGTGATTATTGACATAGGGAGGTGCCTCAAAGATAAGCATATCATTTAATAATAGGCTGTTCAAAATAATCAAAGATTTCTTTCACATTGATAGGCATGTAAAGAAGGTTTATTTCAATGCTCCGTGGAATTTAACTGTATGATAAAAGTGTGGAAGAAAGTCAACAGTTGCTGTTCAAATTACATTTTGAATAAACAAAGGTTAACTGAATGTTAACTCAACATAATGAAAGTGTCAATGACACTGTAGCTCAACTTGTCAAGACAAAACCATGCACATGTATAGTATGTGACACAGCAATGACAAACATCTAGGTAATGACCTGATAACAAAGGTACATATAAAGTATTGTAACGGTCTGTACATAAATACTGACCGTTGCCTGTAACAAATGTATAGGTAAAGTATTGTAAAGGTGGGTGACAGTCAGATGCTAAACTAGAAAAGAAATCTTTGAGTCCCAGAGTGGGTCTGACTGAACCCCAAAATATTTGTTCTCATAGCACAGCGATAACAAAGGCATCCCAAAACACACTCGTTCCTGTCCCAAGGTGAAAACAAAGGTACCCAAGAAGTTTTGTGAAGATCAGTTCATAAATACGAGCTGTATAGAACTTGTGACAAAAAACTGATTGGACCTAATTTTGGTACAAAATGGCCACTGGCAGCCATCTTGAATTTTGTACAGTACCCAGAAACACTCATTCTCGTCCCAAGGTGATAACAAAGGTACCCAAGAAGTTTTGTGAAGATCGGTTCATAAATACAGCCTCTACCCTGAGCCGTATTGACATGTGTGCTCACATTGTGTAAGTAGCACTGAATAAATCAAAGTTCATCTAATTTGCATAATTTCTACACGAAAAAAAAAACCCTTACAATATGTGATGTATTCCATGTTACTAAACATTCATACAAAAATGTATTCAAATCAGAACTTTCATACAAAAGTTCTGTACAAAAGACTGACTGCACTAATTTTGGTACAAAATGGCTGCTGGTGGCCATCTTGAATTTCGGACCACACCCAAAAACACTCGCTCTCATCCCACGGTGATAACAAAGGTACCCAAGAAGTTTCGTAAAGATTGGTTCATAAATATGGCCTCTAGTCTGAGCTGTATAGAAGTTGTGTACAAAAAACTGATTAGACCTAATTTCGGTACAAAATGGCCACTGGCAGCCATCTTGAATTTTAGACCGCAACCAGAAACACTCGTTCTCGTCCCAAGGTGATAACAAAGGTACCCAAGACATTTCGTGAAGATCAGTTCATAAATACAGACTCCAGTCTGAGCCGTATTGACATGTGAACTTACTTGTGTATAAGTCGCACTGAAAAAATCAAAGTTCATCTAATTTGCATAATTTCTGCACGAGAAAAAAACCCGTATTATATGTGATGTATCCCATGGTACTAAACATTCACACAAAAAATTATTCAAATCAGTGCTTTCATATGGAAGTTCTGTGCAAAAATCTGATTGCACCTAATTTTATACAAAATGGCTGCCATCGGCCATCTTGAATTTCGGACCGGACCCAAAAACACTCGTTCTCGTCCCACGGTGATACCAAAGGTACCCAAGAAGTTTCGTAAAGATCGGTTCATAAATACGGCCTCTAGCCCGAGCCGTATTGGCATTTGCACTTACAGTGCTGAAAGTAACACCAAAAAACATCAAAATTAGTCTAATTTGCACAATTTACGCACGAGAAAAAACCTGTATTATATGTGATGTATCCCATGGTACTAAACATTCATACAAAAAATTATTCAAATCAGAGCTTTCATATGGAAGTTCTGTACAAAAAACAGATTTCTGCATCATCGGTACAAAATGGCGGCTGGCAGCCATCTTGAATTTCGGACCGCACTCAAAAACACTCGTTCTTGTCCCACAGTCATAGCAAAGGTACCCAAGAAGTTTCGTAAAGATCGGTTCATAAATACGGCGCCCGAGCCATAGAAGCTTGGCACTTACAGCTCTGAAAGTAACACTAAATAAATCAAAGTCAGTCTAATTTGCATAATTTACGCACGAGAAAAAAACCCGTATTATATGTGATGTATCCCATGGTACTAAACATTTATACAAAACTTTATTCAAATCAGAACTTTCATACAGAAGTTCTGTACAAAAAACTGATTTTTGCATCATCGGTACAAAATGGCCGCTGGCAGCCATCTTGAATTTCGGACCACACCTAAAAACACTCATTCCCGTCCCAGGGTCATAACAAAGGTACACAAGAAGTTTCGTAAAGATCGGTTCATAAATACGACCTCTAGCCCGAGCCATAGCCAATTGTTGACGTACGGACAGATGGACAGATGGACGGACGGACAGACAGACGGACGACGGGCCATGATAATAGCTCAAATTTGACTTCGTCAAAGTTGAGCTAAAAATATAGACCCATTATTGGCCTAATTTTGCCTTGGATAAAACTAAAAGTAAAGGTCTTATTTTGATTATTTTTTCTCCAGGAACAGCATATATTGTTAATTTTTTATCATATACCTTTATCCTACTCTATTTTTATGAAATTTGAAAAATCACATTGGGAACCGTAAAGTAGATCTTCTGTTTCTCAGGCCATTTTTTTGTAAATTGCAGGTGGGCAGGTGGTTTTATATTTTATTTTTTAAATTATTTCCATCAAAAGTTCATCTTCTTGGTTTCTTTTATGTTTTAGGCCTCATAATCAACAGAATAGCATGAGTGGTGGTGTATTTCGTCCCACGAGTGCAAGAAGGCTTTGCAATGCTAAAACATTGTAAAGCCTTGTTGCACTCAAGGGACAAATTTATCAATTTTATTAAAATATCAGACATAAACCATTTAATTTTAATTTTTTTAAGTTTACATTGGTAAAAAAGAGAGCATGCGGCAGCCAAAAGGACCATGTGGAAGGGCCTGAGAAACAGATTTTTAACTTTTTTAGGCCTTGTCTATATATTCCTATTTTGACATCAGGTTAAACCAAGATGTAAATTTCCAAGAGTGTGAGAGCATCATTTACATCATACCATTCAGCCAATCAAAACACAAGACAAATTTCAGTGTAAATATAGTAATTTTATCTGAGTGTCCACCACTAACAAATGGAATTTTAGCATCTTCAAGCAGAAACTAATATAAACTATTCAAGTCGCTTGTCACCATGCAGACTCAAATTGCCACTTTCATACTGCTTTGAAAAAGTTGCCACAAGTGTCTTCTGCCTTAACAACTCTACTGGTGATCTGTATTCAGTAACCATCTCCTAGGGGGTAATCTGAGGGAGGAGTCACTTCTCCCTCTATGATTCAATTTGAGTCATGCCATTCTGGGAATTTTCCAATTGTTGAGATGTTTTCAAAATTCTACATCGTGTCTCCTGTTTAACTCTTCTTCCATAATCATCATGATGATAGAAGAAAAGTTCAATTAAGTTCCGCTTCTGAAACTGAAATTCCAATCGTGAATATTCTGCCCTTTTGACTGAATTGCCCAGATGAGTCGCCGTTACATATATACATCAAAATGACACATGCATGGAATGGGTTAATCGATATGGCACAAGTGCCAGCACGGAAGGATAGAACAAGAGGATGCAGGCTTCGAGTTTTATCTTTCTGTGATGGCACAAGTAACATATCAATTAACCCATTCACAAGTGTGTGTCATTCTGTGTTTATTACATGCCTTTGCATCTATAAAAACAATTATTAGAAGGACACTCAGCAATTCATTTGACAACTATCAACAAAAAGAACACATTTCATCGCCAACCACATTTGCGAGTGGAACCCGTGTTACTATTTCATCCCTGAGTTCTAATGTGTTCTATGTGCCTATTGGCACATAGAACACATTGGAACTTGGGGGATGTTTTTAACTATTGCTGGCAATTCAAATTGTAATTGCGGCACACGATTTGTAGAAAATTCCAGTGAAATTTTGCTTCTATTTAAAAATAGTCTGTCAACGATTTCCGTTCCGCACATATATGGAGAACAGATTTCAATTTTCCGCATGGGTTAGTGTTGCTGTAGATGGGGATTACATAGAACAGGCATGTAATAAAATACTTGAGTGAACACTTATAATATTCGTGGTCAGGGGTCAGCCGAGTGGGCGACTAGGGCAGAGAAGTCGCTTGTCATTCCTAAAGTCACCTTGGCTCACATTGGGGGCGAAATTCAAGTCGCCCTCCTAAAATTCCGTGAGAGACATGGCAGTTTGGGACATTTCTTATGTTTCATTCCCAAATGGAAACACTTCCACATTCTGAAGGTCATGATAAAATAAACTCGTGTGCGGTTGCTGTTAAAATCTGTCAGATGGCTCTGAAAATAGCCCAAACTAGCCCAATTTAATATTGCTAAAAAAAGTTGTAATGATCTATTGTGGTGTTTAAACAATTGGCCCTTACTGGTAGTAACCAGCACAAAAATGGCTTTTTAAAAATAGAATGTCCATTCTGACTCACCAGGCTGTGATTATAAATCACAAATATTAGGATGGATGAGAGTGGCAGGACTCCATAGCATCAATCGCATGTATCAATGTTGGATTGCCGTCAGAAACTGTCATTTTTCTGTACCGTGTATTGGAAAATACCAGAGTGCAGAAGAAAAGGGAGACAACAGAAATATTTTGTCAATTTCCTCTGATTTCCTCAGAAATAAATTAACTCAAATTGTTAATAACGCTTAATTAACAAAGGATATTGAAAACTTTTTAAACTGCCCTTTTCAATTTAATTAAGACATTCAAAAACCATGGTAGACCCAGCTTCTTATATCAATTTGAAATTTATTTTGAATACTTTAATTATTTAAAAAAAATACCTTCAGTGATGAAGAACACTCTCAAAATATGTAGTGATAAATTTCACTTCCACTGCTCTTAGGTAAATTTAAAATCAATTTGAGTGCTTTTGAAGATTAAATGCACAGCTTTGTTTTTAGTTAACTGATTCAGTATTAGAAGTCTCTATCATGGCTCCATTGAAAAGTGCTGGAAGCCATTTTAGTAGCTCAACACTGTATATGCTTGATGTTTGCTCAGCATTAGAAATTTTTTTATATAAAGGTGATTGGTTGCAATTTATTGGAGAGTGCCTATTGGCACTCTCCAATAAATTGCAACAAAACAATAATTTATGAACAAAACCTTGCTACACTGTGGCCACTACTGCTGGTAGTGTGGTATCTTTGAAAAAAATACCCAGGTTTCAAATCACTTTTAAAACATAATTTAGAATTCAACCAGTTAATAAAACTAACTTTTAAGTGGTCAGTTTGTATTCACCACTACCACCTTGCCATAATATATGATATGTACAGTTGAACACAATATGAATGAATGAGGACTCCCCTTAACTCTTTCCCTGCCATGCTTTGAATTACATATGGTCTCAAACAAATAATGTGAAGGGTTGAGGTTGAGAACATTTAAAAATTTGAAATGAACTGCCTGGAGGCAGCAGATTTCAAATTTTAGATTGCTCATGTGACAGTCAATCTACTAATCTATTTCATAGTGCAGTTAAATGTAATGGCAAACATTTTTTTTGTTTTTTCTGACTTCTCCCTCATGTCCATTGACTTCTCCCTCCTAGCCCCTGACTTCTCCCTAAAATCATTGGAGGGAAAAGTCACTTCTTCCTAAAATCAGCTGCCAGACTGACCCCTGTTCACGGTAAATTGTAAGAAGTTGCATTATTTGCAACTTGAAAAGCAGCGAGATTCAATTTGATTCAAAATCTTCTGCCTGATTCTGTTTTTGGATTTATTCGCCCCAAAATGAATCAGAGAGCACTAGTTGTCCACCATATTGAAGAAGAGGCCCCTGAAACTCTTCTCAAAAGATCTTGAGAAAAATTTCAAGTATAAAATTGTCTTACCTTTTCTAATTCTTTAGCATGAGTTACCAATTTCTTTGCTGCATCATAAGATTCAACAGCGGTATCTTTTTCTCGACATTTATTCACATAAGTTTTCTGAAGCTGCAACAAACACAAATGTATATGTCATTCTTCACCCTTAACCTTATCTCAACAAATCAACTAAATCTATCCAGCATTCTGAACAAAAACTGAAATTCAAAAGTTGTTACTTTCTTCCCAACCATTCACACTTTTGATTCACAGAGTTTCTGTATCTCAAAGAGTTTTGAATTCCTAGCTTTGTTCTTGGATATCAAAAGTATATTTGGCCACGAATTACTCTTATGAAATATTATTTTATGATCAGTTCCAGTACGAATGCAATAGGAGACTTTCAGGAACCATTCATGTCTGCCATCAACTTGGTGAGTGAAAAGCATGTATAATGTATTTTTTCATGTTCTTTTCACCACAACCTACATTTTGGCACATACTTTGAGTATATTTATTTAAATTTGATGGAATTTCAGACATAGGATTTTCATAGTAAATTTGTTTGTTGTTACTTATATAGCCCTTTTGATGAGTTTGTTTGTTGTAGTTCACTGAAGCAGGCCTTTGGCTCTCTCCAATAAATTGCAAATGAAACTATATTTTCAGTACTGTGATGGCAAAATTTTTCTTTTTTCTCAATCGGATCGTGATCCAATCACAATCTACACACTTATATCAGTGGGTCGGGATTTTCATAAATAATATACAAGGCCTAAAAAAGTTAAAAATCTGTTTCTCAGGCCATCTTGAATGGTCCTTTTGGCTGCCACATGCTCTTTTTTTAAAACCAATGCAAACTTGAAAAAATAAAAATTAAAGGGTTTATGTCTGATCTTTTAGGCCTAAAAAAATAAAAAATCTGTTTCTCAGGTCCTCCCGCATGGTCCTTTTGGCTGCCGCATGCTCTCTTTTTATAACCAATTTAAACTTAAAAAAAATTAAAACTAAATGGTTTATGTCTGATATTTTACCCAAGTTAAAAAAATTGATGAATTTGTCGCTTGAGTGCAAGAAGGCTTTGCAATGCTTTAGCATTGCAAAGCCTTCTTGCACTCAAGGGATGAAATACACCACCACCCATGCTATTCTGTAGATTATGAGGCCTAAAACTTGAACCAAGAGCATGAACTTTTGATGGCAAAGAAGTAATTACTGAAATAAAAAATAAAATAAAAAAACCGCTCGCCCGCATGCAATTTCACAAATAATGGCCCGAGAAACAGAAGATCTACTTTGTGTGGCCTTACCCAAGTTATTAAAATTCTTGCACTCAGGAAATGAAATACACCACCACCCATGCTATTTTGTAGATTATGAAGCCTAAAACATAAAACAACCAAGAACATGAACTTTTGATTGCAAAGAAGTAATTACAAAAATAAACTAGAGGCTTTAAAGAGCCTGTAATCGCTCACCTGGAACTACATATAATAACTAGAGTGATGTCACACATGCAGCCTGACTGTCCCAGGAATGGCAATGCTTAGACGCAAAATAGTTGGAGCCCATTTTTGTTAACAGTTTACCTAACGAATCTGCCATATCTGCACTCGTGATATACAAAATTTGCTATTCACATTTTATTTTTTCATTTCTCTACTTCAAAACATACCTCATGACCTATTAATGGAACAAACTTGATGAGCTTGTTCCAATTAGGAGTAATAAGCCATGGTTAGAAGTAAATAAAAAATGAAAAAATCTGATGTTTCAGAAAAATAATTTGTACTGTTGGCTTCAACTTGTGTTAGGTAAAGGATTAAAGATGCAGTACATAAAGCAATGTTGGGCAATATGAGTCAATTTTCTTTTTTGCATGTAATAACTCCCAATCCTTCAAAATGCAGTTTGAGAATAATTGCCTAAGTGAGAGGTGTTGTGTGTGTGTGTGTGTGTGTGTGTGTGTGTGTGTGTGTGTGTGTGTGTGTGTGTGTGTGTGTGTGTGTGTGTGTGTGTGTGTGTGTGTGTGTGTGAGGGGGGTGGGGGTGGGGGGGGGGTGGTGGAGGGAGTTGTGGAACCTATATTGAAACCTGGCCTGTATTACAAGCTGGAAAATACACATATCAACTTTGGTTGAAATCAAATAATCCAAACTGGAGTTATCAGTCGGAAACCAATTGTTTACAGACAGATGGATGGACTGACATATGGACGGACGAAAGTCATGACTATATATAGCCCTGACTATAAACAGTCAGGCTAAAAATGCATTTTGTACCAAAGAAAAAATATTGCATGAATGGCCCTGGGTGAGTAGGAGGTGGAGTGGGGGGTGAGGGGTGGGGGAGAGTGGGGGTGTGTTAGGGGAGTCCATTTTTTTTCTACATTTGGTCAGTCTAAATCCTTCAGAATGCATTTTGAGCAGAGAAAAAAAAAAAACCTAACTGGCGCCATGGGGGTGGGTGGTGGTGTTTGTCTGGGTTTTTAACCACAAACTTTAACCAAAACTGTAAAAAAAGCATTTTTGGATTTTTAAGCACAAACTTTAACCAAAACTGTAAAAAAAGCATTTTTGACAAAAAAGCAAAAAAAGGTTCTGCATGTAGTGACTGTAAATAGTTCAAAATGCATATTGGCGGAAATTAAAAAAAAAAAAAAATGCCTAATTGGAGGGAGGGGGGGGGGGGGGGGGGGGGGTGTGCAGTGGTGTTTGTCTGGGTTTGTAACCAAAACTGTAAACAAGCATTTTTGAAAAAGTGCCTAATTGGCCCCCGGCAGGGGGTGTGGGAGGTAGGGGTGGGGGTGGGGGGGTTGGGGGGGGGGGGGGGGGCTACATAAGTTTAAAAAGAGGTTCCGCATGTAGTGACTGTAAATAGTTCAAAATGCATATTGGAGAAAAGAAGAAGAAAAAAAAGCCTAATATTGGGGGGGTGGGGGGTGGGGGTGGTGGTGTTTGTCTGGGTCTTTAACCACAAACTTGGAGTCATCCTACCAAGCTACAATGAAATCCCTTCATAATTATGGCCTGTGGAATATTCTAAAGGTTTTCAGGCTTCGGGCCTCTGTTGCCGTCATAGTTGCCGAAAAGGAGACGTTCTCATCTAGACATTATATGAAGTCAACCTATCAAGTTACAATGAAATCCCTCCATAAATATGACCTGTAGACTGTGCTAAAGGTTTTCGGGCTTTGGGCACCTGTTGCCGTCACAGTTGCCCAAAGGGGACGTTCTCATCTAGACATTATATGAAGTCAACCTATTAAGTTACAATGAAATCCCTCCATAAATATGATGTGTAGACTGTGCTAAAGGTTTTCGGGCTTCGGGCTCAGGCAGCCATCATGATTGAATGATCGCAACCAAAAGAGGACAGTCTCATCTGGGCATCATGTGGATTGATCCTACGAAGTTACAATGAAATCCCTTCATAAATATGACCTGTAGACTGTGCTGAAGGTTTTTGGGCTTCGGGCACCTGTAGCCGTCAAAGCTGCCCAATCACGTCCAAAAGGGGACTTTCTCATGTAGACATTATATGAAGTCAACCTATCAAGTTACAATGAAATCCCTCCATAAATATGACCTGTAGACTGTGCTAAAGGTTTTCGGGTTTTGGGCTCGGGCAGTCGTGATGGTTGATAGATCACGCCCAAATGGGGAAATTCTCATGGCGACATCATATGGAGTCATTGTATCAAGTTACATTGAAATCCGTCCATATTAAACATGACCTGCAGACAGATACTTTGAATCAGATTGAGACTGCTGTCATAATCTGGACAATATTCTATGTTCCAATAATATTAAAATCCTCACCATCTGATTGGACGAGAGCTCGCTTAGTTTCCAATAAGACTAAAATCCTCCCTCTCTGATTGGACGAGAGCTCACTTAGTTTTTTCTATGTTTTTGGCTCCAGTGGCACATGTTACCGTCTGACATCACAAAGTGAAATATTTGAAAAGATAATAACAATGAGAGGAGATTCAAAGTGCATCTGCCAATAAAATTTGTATTTTTCAAAGTCAGTGATCATTCAGCGAATGTATACTCACAACACACTTATAAAAAGTCGAGGTCACTCCATCTCAGTTCAAATCATGAACTTGTAATCCCGACTTTTATCTAAGTTATTGATTTTTTGTTGTCCATTGACATCATGGGGTACACAAGAGCTTTATTGAATAAAATTGTTATTGTTAAAGTTGCCTTGTTCATTGAAGTTGCCTTGTTTATTTCACGATATGGGTTTGGGGATTTGGTTAGGGACTTATTGGAACATATATGTTATTGTCATGAATTGACAGTAACATGGTCTGAAGTTTGCAACTCAGAGCGTATGTTCAACCTCGATGCTTCGCGTCTCGATTGAACATAAGCTCCAGGTCGCAAACCTAAGACCATGTTACCGTCAATTCATCACAAAAGCTTATAATGTTCATTTTTGTAATCACAGAACTGCTCACACAAAATTCAGACTTTTGATTTTGAGGCACACGACTGTGCTTCTGCAACATGAATAGCACACCTGGATTCGAAAAGCAGCACACAAAAATTCTGTGACCCAAAATTGTTTTTGCATGTAGAGCTGATTTTAATGAGGCAGACTAGCAGTGTTAGGAGCTCACCAATGGGATACCATTACCTCAGAACTGACTGCAACCTAACAACTTATTTTCAACTTGTCGGCAACCACAGTGTTTTAGACAACATGAAAGATACTATATCGTCAACTCGTCAAAGCCCGCTTTGTTATTTAATTGTAACACCATCACAAACTGTGCATGTGCATCTCACAGTGAACCAGTTTTAATCAGGGGTATGTGAAGATTCAGCCGGGCAGATTCGGCCTCAGGTTGGGCCAAATCTTTTGTGATTATTATCAAGGCGATGCTATCAAAAAGTTCATGAGTGGAAAATTATCGTTGAAGGGTAAGAAAACACGAGAAGATAAAAGTGTTAGCTGATGCAAAACTCAATAGCAACATAATTTATTCTTATCACATTCCCATATATGCAGATATGAGTTCAATCAAATCATGGTACATGTGCTAAAACAAAACAGCACATCTGGAATCAAAACCATGCAGAAAGGGAAACTAGACAGAGAGTTGTTTATCTTGCAGTAAAATTATGTATCAGGTCTCACCGATACAAATCTGTATCTTTGTGGCCTTGCGCACATGCTGAGCTATGTTTATTTGTTTGTTTTTTTATTGGGGTTTAATGACAATTTCAACAGCCAGGGCCACTTCATGTTGGACAATTTACAGGTGGAGGAAGCCACTGAACCACTGATTAGTGCAAGCAACTCTCAGATTCTCCACCTTACTACCTCTGCACAAGCATAGTTAGTAGAAGCTGAAGACAAGCGCACAAATGACATACAGTATACCTTCTTGTAACTGTATCCCCACATTAGCAATCAGGATTACGTGTCTTACTCTTTCAGTTTAAAGACCAATGCTCTAAACACTGGGAGACCGTGTTCGCTGCATGCTGAGCTATATATAGATCATAAAAGTGATCTGTTTATGGTTGGATTATAATCCCATTGCAACACACCTTAACCCTTTACCCAACGCAGACAATATCAAAATTTATTATTTTAAATAACATTTTTTTTAATTTTTCAAATGCAAAATACTAATTCTGCAGTTGAAAAAGTATTATTTTTCAAAACAATTCAACAAAACCATATCATGTGACCCCCTCATTGGAATGAGCTCAATCATGTGACCCCTCATTGGAATGAGCTCAATGAGCTCGTTCCAAAGAGAGGTGACATGATATGGTTTTGTTGAAATTATTTGAAAAATAGTATTTTTTCAGTTGTAGAATTTGCATGTTATGCGGGCAGATGTGGCCAATTCTTTGGGTAAAGGGTTAACCAGTGAGTCAAGATTTTGTACATAAATGTCAGTGACACTGCAGCTTAACTTGACTGTGTGTAGTGTTTGATGAAAAGGATAATGTTTAATGTTTATGAAAGGATTATGAAATAAGATAAGAATTGTGATAATGGAGAATACTTTAATTTCTGTACCTTACATGCTATGTTTTCAACAAGAATAATTTGAGGTGTAGACTGGAGAAGAATTAAACTGTACTAAAGAACTGAGGCCTGGGTCGATGTGACCCTCACAGTTAATGTTTGTCAACAAAAGGTATGAAGTTACAGTAAAATCATTCCAAAATGAGTCATCCTACCAAGTTACAATGAAATCCCTTCATAAATATGACCTGCAGAATGTGTTAAAGGTTTTTGGGTTTCAAACCCCACGCAGCCATCATGATTGACCGATCATGACCAAAATGGGATGTTCTCATCTAGACATGACCTTGAATCTGCACATGAAATTTAATGATGATTGGACAAGAACTACAGGGTGTAGCCTGTGCAAAAGAAAATGTGACCAGACTTACAGACTCATAGACTTCCGCACACGTGATGGCGATAGCTTATCTTGACTTTGTCAAGTTAAGATAAAGAGTGCAAAATAAAGACCACGTAAAAAAAAACAAACAAAAATCGCGACATCGACACCGTAGCTGCGACGGGTGGTGCAATCTCACAAAATTCTAAGTTCATCAAGGGCCATAACTCCAAGAAAAATATTTGGAACAACACATGCATTGAACAGTGGCTGGACCTCAATAAGATACACTTACATGCCAAATATAAAGTCATTCCATCAAGTATTTCAAAAGTTATTGAGTTTTGAAACTCGTTGGTCACAGACAGACCGACATAAAACTCGTTGGTCACAGACAGACCGACCGACCGACCGACAGACAGACTGACATTGCCACTTATAGAGCTGCTAGTCACAGCTAAAAATAGCATCTCAGATTCAATGTTCTCATATATTGTTTTTGTCAGGTGAGATTCTAAAGTGTTGGATGAAAGCAAAAGGGCCGAGAATTTTGACCACATTGCAACCCAATGATTGTGATCTGATTGAAAATGTATGTCCACTTTTGTGACCAAAGTACTATATGTGAACGACAGGGTAAGAAAAATAGTTTATTCTAAAAAAACCCCCCTTTTTCTCATGTTTAAAAATAAACGATTGCAAGAAAAATTTATCCAAACCACTAAGTGCATCTACATGAACTTGTATAGAAGTTTTCCATTTGACAATGAGGGCATAGCAGGGACCTTTGATCTTAACCACCTATCCATGGTAACAAGATCTTAACTTTGATATATGCATATTATGGTAAAATAACATATTTTATTTAATGCTCAGGCATCAATTCACGCTGAAAAATTAAGTCATATTCCCCTGTCGGTCGGCAAAACGAAATATCAAAATGATATTTAGAAATCGATATTTCATCGTAGGTTCGGATGACGAATCACATGTACTTTAAACGAGTCAGCACATCAGTAATGAATTCCAGAGTCCCAAATACAAACGAATTCGAATAATTGATAGTGACAGTGACTAAATCAATTCATTAAATCAGCGGTTTCAAAGTTTGACTTTCTCATTCACCTTCTAGCGAAAAGCCGAAATCACTTTCAAATTTCTTCAGTTCAACTTCACACGTCTTCAGTGCATTGAGTTCAAAAAAAATAAAATGACGTGTCTTGTTATTGAAAATAAGAAAGTGGTGTTTTTTGTTATTGTTCTATTTCTTCGAAACACATTGCGATTATTTCAATTCGCCAGCCTTGGTAAATCGTAAAGTTAGGGGAGAAATAAGACGGGACTACTTTTTGTGCGGATATTCACACATTCCAATGGTTGGAGTTTGGTTGTTGTAATTTTTGTATGGACGCCGGTTCGGCACATAAATTTTGCGCCTTAATGGCAAATAAAGGCCACAAATTGGAGAGTTTGTAGTCGTAGAGCATTAAATAAAAAGAAAATTCACGAAAATTCGATGAATACCGAAAATATCTCGTTCGTGGCTACAAGAAATATGAGGATCTTCACTCGCGACTGCGTCGCTCGTGAAGATCCTCATATTTCTTTGTAGCCACTCACGAGATATTTTCGGTATTCATCAAATTTTCGTGAATATCCTCTATATCTTGATATTCATATTATCTTGATATTTCAATTCAAATATTGACCTATATTGAACATTTTTACATTCAAATACTGATAACTGAAGTTTGGGTGATAACTTGGGATATTTGGATTAACCCACTGCACACTGATGTCAAAATTCCTAAACATTAAGCAGCAAATTTCTTCCCATCATGCAACTAGGAATTTAACCAATTCAATCTTGTTTAACTCTTAGAAGCTGGGGGATCAGAATGAATTTATTGAACATGACATGCCGCTAAAACTTACAGTAAGCAGGTGCTTCTAGTCAAGTGCCATCTGCCTATTCAGGCAGATGACATTTGACTAGAAGCACCTGCTCAGTGTTTAACTCACATCAGCCCAAAGATAGCTGAACCGTCACAGCCAGATTACCTACCGTATTAAAAATTACGTCAGAGGCAAGAAAACACAACTCCCGGCTTCTAAGAATTAACAAAGCTCAGTGAAGTCTGTTAACAGGATTAAATTGGTTAAATTCCTAGTTGCATAATATGGGAAAAATTTACTACTTGTAATTTTTCATTTTTGACAATAGTGTGCAAGGGGTGAATATTGTTGACATCACATTAATGTTGCACCTTATATAATGGCCACCAACTGAAAGTGCAGTGGCTCAGTAGTTAGGGCTTTGAACTTCAAATTGAAAGGGCCACAGTTCGATACCCGCCAGGGGTAACTGCATTGGGTCCTTGGACAAGACACTTAATCCTGATTGCCTACATGGGGACACGGTGGTGCTGTGTATTAAGGCATACTGCACGTCGATGGTGCACTTGTCTTCATGGTGCATTTGTCTTCAACCAATGCTAACCCTGCTTGTGTGGAGTTAGTATGTTGGGGAGTCTGACAGTTGCTCAATGCTGCTCGGTGGTTCTCTCCAGGTACTCTGGCTTCCTCCACCCATAAAACTGTACGACCAAGGTGACCTTGGCTGTCAAAAGTGTCATTAAACCCCCAAACAAAAGAAATGGCCACAACTGGCCAGCCTTTTTCACAAAAAAGTAATTCATGTTATTTTTTTCTGACAAAGCTTGTGACATTTAATTCAAATGAGCATATAACCTATATTTATGAGCCAATATTTTTAGTTATTCAAACATTTTTTTCCAAGTGTGGTCTGATATTCCTATTATGCAAAGGGTTGAAATAAGGCCCCACAAAGTAGATCTGTTTCTCAGGCCATTTTTTGTAAAATTGCATGTGGGCGGGTGCTTGTTTATTTTATTTTTTATTTTTGTAATTATTCTTGGCCATCAAAGATTCATGTTCTTGGTTTGTTTTATGTTTTAGGCCTCATAAACTACAGAATAGCATGGGTGGTGGTAAATTTTGTTCCTTGAGTGCAGAAGGCTAAAGCATTGCAAAGCATTGTTGCAGTCAAGGGACAAATTTATCAATTTTAGTAACTTGGATAAAATATCAGACATAAATCATTTAATTTTTATTTTTTTAAGTTTGCACTGGTTTTAAAAAGTGAGCATGTGGCAGCCAAACGAACCGTGCGGGAGCGACTGAGAAACAGATTTTGAAATTTTTTAGGCCTAATCTTTCTTTTAAATTAACTGATGTTACATTAGTTGAACAACTTACACTTTGTGTTTTGTTATAGAGATTAACTTTGTTGCTGTGCTGTTTTTTCACAAGCTCTTCAACCTAAAAGTACACAAAACAAATAGTACAGGCATACTTATTGGATACCTCTTAATTGAATAACCCTGATAATTGAATATAACTTACAAACACAAGACCATTTATCATATCTTCAGTACAAATTTATCCTGGTAACACTTTACCTAATGCATTGGCTGCAAATGTCTGCGTAATATATAAATAGAGCTGTATAAAAAATACTATTTTTTTTAAAAATGTCAACAAAACCATATCATGTGACACTTCATTGGAACAAGCTTGTCAAGCTCATTCCAATGAGGGTCGCATGATATAGTTTTGTTGAAACTGTTTGAAAACTTCAAAAAATAATATTTAAAATAATAAATTTTGATATCATCTGCATTGGTTAAAGGGTTAACTGTATATAGTTATAGAGTTGTTATTTGAATAAAAAAATCTTGTGATATACCAATGAATTACTATTGATGTTGAAAGATTTTCTCATGTTTATAGACCTATTTGTCCTCAGTGCATACAATTTACACATTTAAGCTAGTATATTTTGTTTGACAGAGCACCATGAGCTATATCAAGCAAGATATAACTGAATAAATGCCCAGTTTATCACTAGAAGATAGGAAGATGACCATCTTCCTGTTAATGGAGTGTATTCCAAGTTTGATTGAAATCGGACACCTGTAACTCCAGTTACCATCTGGAAACCACATCTCTTCACTGTCAGAAAAGCGCCATAGCTCAGCCAAAAAACATCGGACTAAGACCACTATCAATCCCTACCTGTATTATGTGGTTATAAAACAATGTATAAAATTTTGATTTATCGTCCGGAAACCATAATCGGGACATATAAATTTTATAGTAAATTTCCTTTCTTATTATACCTACCGCAATTGTTTACTACAGGCTTGCACTACAGTGGAAGAACCTAACTCGGATAAAATACTCTCTATTTTAATCTTTCCGAAGAGATTTGGGAAAGAAAAGTGGTTTAAAAACACCACAAAACAATAAGCCAAAACTGGGTTGAGCGTCATCGGTGCACACCCAGTATGGGATGCTCTTCCATAGTACAAATCCACGACTTCCGTAAACCAATGCGCAGTGCGTCAATTCATCATTCTTTTGATTCCGACAAAACAGGAGTTATGTGATCAGCGGGGAGGAAGGATTCTTCCCCGAATAAGAAGACGGGAGGGCCTCCATGTAAACAATTGCTGTAGGTATAATAAGAAAGGAAATTTACTATAAAATTTATATTTCTTATCAACCTACCTTGCAATTGATTACTACAGGCTGAATAGACAATAGGATGGAGGGAACCACATAACCAACCCACACATAACTCAATAGCACTGGAACCGTGGACAAAGGAAGAGATCCCTAGGCCTATAAAACCATAGCATCACAAACATTAGTAAAAGACAATGAAAGATGAGGCGTATGGTGAAGTGCGATGCACAGACAGAAAGGGCAGGATTAGCACAGAGCTGGAACTGACCATGAAAAAAAGCTGAATGGCTGGGATAGATAACAGCCTGAGTCGAAGAAAGAGGGCCCCAAGGACAAAGGTCCTCTGTCGGCTCCTGCAACTGTCGCAGATAAAAGGAGAATGTAGCATTTCTCCAGTAGGCTGCCAGCATAACATCCGTCATCCGACAACATGACAGAGTTATTTATTAAAAGAGGAAGACAATGCACGCACTCGTGGCAGAAAAAACAATTGGTAATACAATCACCAGTAGCTAGATGAGCGGAAGCTGCACGAATAGCAAGACAAATCCATCGGGAAATGGATGCAGGAGAGATCTGGCATGTGAGAAAATGCATATCCATCCAGGGTAAAGACGCGAACGACCCCACCCCCAAACAGAGCAGCGCCCAAGAAAGTGACCATCTTGGAGTAAACTGCAAAGCTCTAGGCCTTTTCAAGGAAAAGAGCTGAACAAGCTTGGAGAGGCAAGGATGAGTGTCGAAAACTATGCGGTACCACATATGAAAAAGGTCTTTGAAACATGGACTTGTACCCATGGCTGGAGACCCCCAGAAACAAACATATACCAGACACTCCGCACTGATCGAAGGAGTGACAGAAGCAACAGAGTGATCGCACACCATCGAGAGGCTAAACCATTGGAGTGAATACCTCCTTGAAGAAGAAAAGCAACTCCACTGCGTGTCTCGAAAAACCACTACGGAGGAGACAGGGCCCGATAAAAGACATGTGCGAAGGCACAATGAAGTTGGGTCAACGTGAAACCTCCTCGGGCGGCTTTGGCAAAGAAAGTCACGAGGTAGAGGGAGACATGCCAGAGCCGCCGCTAACAGAGAGCGGAGCAGATTGATCCACACCCACCGAGGCGACGGGTGTGATCGAAAGGATTCAACGACTGCAGGTTCATATCTGGGCGAGAACCTGAAGCAGAATCGGAACTGGCAGGAAGGCGTAGCCGACAAGACCGTCCCAAAGGAGGGCCAGAGCGTCCACGGCGAAAGCCAGAGCATCTGGACATGGGGACACGAAGTGTCCACCTGATGGTTCCAATGAGTCGCAAAGAGATCGATGGAACCTGCCCTGTGAAGCATCCACTCGGGGGAAATGACCCTGCCCCGACAGGACAGAGAGTCGGCTAGGGCGTTCAGACGACCGGGAATGTGACGAACAACCACCCCAGCGTGGACATCCTGAGCGAGCAGTAGAAGATCCCGAGCCAATTCGTACATTGGAACCGAGTGCGTGCCGCCCTGGTTCCGAATGTAAGCAACCACTGTCAAATTGTCGGACAACAGAAGGACCTGGCGATTCGACAGGGGAGGGATCCACTGCCTGAAACTCAGAAGAAGAGCAAGAAGCTCCTTCTGGTTGATGTGTAGAGCTGCCTGATCCTGGTCCCACATCCCATGAAGGGAAAGACCTAGAGGATCCAACGTCGCACCCCATCCGAGATCGCAGGCATCTGCCGTCAGAATGCGATCAGACATGGGTAAGTCCAACGGAACACCCTGCGTAAGCCACTGGACATCCGTCCAGGGGAGAAGGTGAGGATAAAGAGATTCTGGAAACTGAAGCACCAGATCCAGAGAATCTACATTCGGCCTCCAACGACTGAGCAGAGTGTTGGAGAGGTCTGACATGCAGCGGACCTTGAGGAATGAGATCCGTCACCGAACCGCAGGACCTGATCAGCCGGAGAATACTCCGTGCAGTCGCAGATGTGGACTGGGAAAGAGTCAGAGCAAAAGCTGAGAGAATCACAGCCTTGGCCTGGGGAACCGTCACCAAATTGAATTGGGTGCGGAAAGCCATCCCCAGATGACAAAACGACTGAGAAGGGACCAGGTCCGACTTCTCGTTGACTCTGAATCCTAGCGACGTGAGCAAGCTCAACAGAGTGGCGACATCCGACTCCAGTAAGGCAGCATTGGAGTGACTCTGGAGGATATCGTCCAGATATGCCGAAGTAGTCACCCTGGACTGTGTGCGATGGAAAGCTATCACATGCATCATCAGTCTGGTGAAGGCCCAAGGAGCCAGGTTGAGGCCGAAAGGCATGGCCTTGAACTGGTAAACTCGCCCCAGAAAAGCAAACCTGAGATACTTCCGTGATGCCCGATGCATCGGAACGTGAAAATAAGCATCTCACAGGTCGATGCTGGAAGCGAAATCTCCCTGGTGAATTGAACAGCGGACCAACCTGAAAGTCTCCATGCTGAACTTGGGAGCAATGATAGACTGGTTCAGAATACTCAGATCGATAACCGGTCGGAGTTGGCCATCCTTCTTCAGCACCAAGAACAGGAGGGAATAGAACCCCACTGACTGAATGTTCTTGATGACCTCGAGTGCCCAATTTGTCAGGAGATTGTCTATCTCCGTGGACAAAAGTTCCCGATGTAAAACGTCTGAAGGAACTGTGGTTGGAAGAGGTACCCTGGACAGAGTGGGTGCCTTCGGAAGGATATTCGCAGCCCAGACCGAACAACATCTAATACCCAAGGATCGGATGTGATGGTGTTCCAACGGTCTGCGAACTCTGCTATCCTTCCTCCAACCTGGGACAAGTCGAGGTGAGGACCTTCATTTCGAGCCCCGACGAGGCCCGCAATAGGAGAAACCATCTCCTCTACTGAATGAAGAATCCTGAGACTTTCCTCTAGTCTGCCGATGCTTACCCTTAGCCCTTGAGTAAGAAGTAGAAGCGGTGGCAGAAGGATCAGCCTTTTGCTTCGCAGAGGAAGCAGAAGGGTACTTGTTAGGCTTGGAATGGCCCCTGCCTCCCCTAGAAGGCTGATCAAGCTGACGAAACAGCAGCTGATCTTTGGAATGACGTAGGACGCCATCCCGGACCGTCGACACGGAACCATGGAAAAGCTGCGGACCTGCCAAAGAAGCAGATCGAAGAGTAGCGTGCTGCTCATCAGGAAGGGAACGGCCTGTGTCCAGCACAGAGTCCCTTTGAACTAATTCCAGATTAGCCGTGTTACAGGCATGCGTGTGAGTAAGATGCATGAGCGCCTTGGACAGCACACGCAAAGGAGCCTGTACATTGTCAAACTTATCTGGAGGAAGATAAGCAGCTAAAGCTGAGACGACGTGATCTGAGAGAGAAAGCATACCAAGCATCTCTATTGATAAGCCCAACGTGGACTCTAGAGTCGTCATCGGAATGACGGCAGACTTGGGCTTGGAAAGCCTGAGGGAATTGGAGTCCTGATCCAAAACCGTCAAAGTCTGGCAGACTGCCGGATTGGCAGAATCGTAGGAACGATAACGTGCCAGAGGCAAAAAAGGTGTCAACCCTGGTGAAGAACGGAGCCTTCATAGCCTTGGAACTCAGCTTAGAGTCCAAGGCTGAAAATGCTTCAACCACCTGTACCGACTGGCATGGTCAAAGATGAGCAGGTTGCTCCATAGGCTGTTGGCGCACGACCGATGTAAGGAGAGGGCCTCCCTAAGCTCACTGCCCGTACTGGCCGGTTCGACAGGGGAACGAACCGGCAAAAGTGGCTTCACCTCTGACCCTCTTAACCAGCAAAGGGTCATGATCCTCCAAAACACCCGACGTGGGACGACGGGCGGCAGCCGAAACGCCTGAAGGCAGACGTGTATAGGGGTACGACACACCCCGAGGATCAACATAGCGGGAACTCATGAGAGTCACCGCGGACCTCTGCAGAGCAGAAGGTCCAGGCTGCACAAAAGACGTTGGTCCCCCAAAATTGGTTGTGTGGCCAGAATGAGTGGACAGAAACGCCACAGAGTTCATAGTGTCCCCACTAAGAACATCCGAATCCAATGACACAACTGTGGTGCTCGATGGCGCAGAGACCACAGTAGAGGGTCCGGCCGGCAGCCACTTCCAACTTTGCCGAGTTGAAGTCAGGGAAGGCTGAGGCCGATACCCCCACGTCTACACTCCCAGACCACTGCAGGTATAAAACTACTGTACTCAACGGCTGAGAGGACACAGTAGGGGGTTCAGTCGGCAGTCACGTCCGACTTCGCCGAGTTGAAGTCGGGGAAGGCTGAGGCCGATACCCCACAACCACACTACAGACATCCCTGCAGACCCTTGCAGGGATAAGCCGAGGCTGGCTAAAAACGGTGCCCAATGATGTTGTAGACGGAACAGCAGTAGCAGCACATACGATGAGAGCTGTTGGAACTGGCGGAAAAGTGGAGAGAGCCACCTAGCTCGGTCTCCAAAGGAGGAGTCACAACCCTAGTGACAGTCTCAGATGTCGACTGGAGAGGGCACATAGTCCCAGAACCAGGCATTTCTTCACCAGAAATCCAACAGCTCCCGCAGTATCCACCACGGTAAAAAAAACTGCACATTCCCCATGGAAGGGGAATAACTCTCACCAGACATGGTCGAGTCGGGAAGCCCCAAATCGACAGCGTTCCCCACCCTCTGTTGGTACAGGAGGAGCTGCACATCCCCCACGGAGGGGGAGCAATTCTCCCCAGACGTGGTCGAGTCGGGCGGCCCAGAAACGACAGCGTTCCCCCGTGGGTGCGGGTCGAGTCAGGAGGCTCCCAAAACAACAGCGTTCCACACCACCCGTGGGTGCGAAAGAAACGGCCACGAGAATGCACCAAGGCGAGGGCAAAAGGAATTGCCCAAAAGGAACCGAATTGGAAATAACAGAGGTGAGAGCAGTAGAAGAAAAAGGTGAACTCAACAGAAACAGAAAGTAGAAGAACACCCTCAACTACGAGAGAAGGTGGCAGAAAAAAAACGGTGGGTACACGACAGAACCCAGACAGTCGACAGGGACCGAAAAAACAGAAATTCAGCCCTCAACAGAGTGAAGAAATCCTGTCCAGACAGTCCCTGATTGACACCTAACTCCAATAACAATTAAATTCATCAACCAAAAAATTCATTGTCGAATCACGTTGACACGATGTTGAAAACAAAACATTCGCGAAAACGGAATAGTAAATAATATACAATGAGAATGTGGTTGAAAATATTAACGAGAATATATAAAACACAGTCCTGTTATTATACGATCTTCAGATCCATAATTCCAGTCACAGGAAAACCATTATCGACGAGTTGAAATATCACTGTTACGGAGCAAAATGGCATACATCCACCACGTGTGCTGATAATCAAAAGAATGATGAATTGACGCACTGCGCATTGGTTTACGGAAGTCGTGGATTTGTACTATGGAAGAGCATCCCATACTGGGTGTGCGCCGATGGCGCTCGACCCAGTTTTGGCTTATTTTTTTGTGGTGTTTTTACACCACTTTTCTTTCCCAAATCTCTTGGAAAAGATTAAAATTGAGAGTATTTTATCCGAGTTAGGTTCTTCCACTGTAGTGCAAGCCTGTAGTAAACAATTGCAAGGTAGGTTGATAAGAAATACATATGTACGTGTATACAAACAATCATGTAAACGTACACTGCAAATAATGTTTCATTCATTTTCCACTCCATATGGCCACAAATTTCAAAACTTTTTGTTGTTCAATTGATAAAGACAACAAATTTACAATGTAATTATGTTTCATACATTATCCAGCTAAAATCACCTTATTCAGTTTAACCCTTTAAATAACGAATTGGCAATATCCAAACACGTAATTTGCAAATTAAGCAGTTGAAAAGATATAATTTAACTGGTAGAGTGCTAGAAGCCACTATCAGGGCTTTAATATGAAGAGCAGGTACCCCGGCTCAAAGGTGTCATATTCTGTGGATGTGCTTCATATTATCTTAAGAAGTGAAATTAATTAGTCTTCATGCGTTTGCCTTGTTACAATTTATGGGAGAGTGCCTATTGGCGTGTCTCTCGGTGTGCATGTTGGCACTCTCCCATAAATTGTAACAAGGCAAAGACACGTGAACAAATTTTGATGACCAAAAATAACTTAGCACTCTACCAGTTAAAAAAAAAATTCAACAAAATTGTATCATGGAGCCCTCTCATTGGATCGACCTCGTCAAGCACATTCCAATGAGGGTCACATGATATGGTTTTGTTAAAATGTTTTGAACAAGAGGTTCGCATCGGAGATGCAGGCAAGGAGTTGTGGATACTTTATTCATGCACTCCCTATTGAAAATCAGAAATGTGATCGTGCTGAGCTCAAAATTTGTTTTCAAACTCACTTGAGATATCATTGCAAAAGACTTGTATGGCAAATATTAGTCAAATCGGAGAACATTTGTTCAAGTTGATGCGCTAACGAGCTAAAAATTCAAAAAAATTAATGAAATTAAGGCCTATAACCCTGTAATGAAAGATTGCACCGGGCCAGTTTTTCTAACTTGCTTGAGATATTATTGCAAATGACCTGCATGGCAAATATTAGTCAAATCAGAGAACGTTTGTTCAAGTTATTGCACTAACGAGCTAAAAATTCATAAAAACTGATGAATTGAGGCCTATAGCTCTGTAACGAAAAATTGAGGCATGCCAGTTTTTGAGCTCGCTTGAGATATTATTGCAAAAGACCTGTATGGCAAATATTAGTCAAATCGGAGAACGTTTGTTCAAGTTATTGCGTTAACGAGCTAAAAATTTGTAAAAATTGACTATTAAGGTCATAACTCTGTAACAAAAAATTGAGGCAAGCCAGTTTTTGAACTCGCTTGAGATATTATTGCAAAAGACCTGTATGGCAAATATTAGTCAAATCGGAGTACATTTGTTGAAGTTACTGTGCTAACAACCTCAAAATTTGTAAAATTGACAAATTAAGGTCCATAACTCTGTAATGAAATGAAAGTGTCAATGACACTGTAGCTTAACTTGACCGTGTGTTGTGTTTGATGAAAAGAATAATGTTCAATGTTTATGAAAGGATTATGAAATACCACAAGAATTGTGATGATTGGGAATATGTTAATTTCTGTTCTCTGTATGCAATGTTTTCAAAAAAAAATAATTTGAGGTGTAGACTGTACTAAAGAACTGAGGGGGTTAATGTGGCCCTCACAGTTGATCTATGTCAACCAAAGTTACCAAGTTACAGTGAAATTATTCCAAAATGAGTCATCCTATCAAGTTACAATGAAATCCCTTCATAAATATGGCCTGTAGACTGTGCTAAAGGTTTTCGGGCTTCAGGCCCCTGCAGCCGTCACAAAGTTACTATGAAATCCCTTCATAAATACGACCTGTAGACTATGCTAAAGGTTTTCAGGCTTTTGTCCCCTGTAGCCATCACAATTGACCAATCATGACCAAAAGTCGATGTTCTCATCTAGACATTATATGGAGTCATTCTACCAAGTTACAATGAAATCCTTTCATAAATACGACCAGTAGTCTATGCTAAAGGGTTTCGGGTTCAGCAGCTATCACAGTTGAATGATCGCTACCAAAATGGGATGTCCTCATCTAGACATTATCTGGAATCATCCTACCAAGTTACTATGTGATCCCTTCATAAATATGACCCGTAGACTGTGCTAAAGGTTTTTGGGCTTCGGGTCCCTGTAGCCATTACAGTTGACCAATCGCGATCAAAAGGGGATGTTCTCATTCAGACATTTTTTGGACTCATCCTACCAAGTTAAAATGAAATCCCTCCATATTAAAACTGTGTTAAAGGTTTTCGAGTTTTGGGCTCGGGCAGCCATCATGGTTGACCGATCGCGACCAAATGGGGACGTTCTCATCTGGACATGACCTCAAATTTGCATATGAAATTTTGTGATGATCGGACAAGAACTATGGGATGTAGCCTGTGCTAAAGGAAAATGTGAACAGACTCACAGACTAACAGACAAGTTAAGCTAAAAACGGGACAGGCCAGTTTTCGAACAAGTTTGAGATATTATTGCAAAAGATCTAAATGGCAAATATTAGTCAAATTGGAGAACGTTTGTTCCAGTTATTGCACTAACTGTGCGAGGATGCCCGGATGCCCGCCCACATGGATGCACAACGACCATCGCCAAAAAACTATAGGTCTCGGTTGTTAACACAGCTCAACAAAAAAATTGAAAAAAAACAATAAAGCCTAAAAAAAAGTTAAAAATTTGTTTCTCAGGCCCTCCTACAAGGTCCTTTTGGCTGCAGAATGCTCTCTTTTTATAACCAATGCAAACGTAAAACCAGTGGTTCAAGTGAGCCTGAAATGCTCACCTGGCTCAAGTTGTCAAGAGAGATGAGTGTGTTATTAAGTGATGGGCAGCAAGAGCAATTTTTTTATTTGTCATGTCTGTTCTGTAACGTCTCAAAAAAGTGTCCAAAAGAAATTTTTGGGGTTTGTTTGTTATACTAAATGACAAATTTGGTTCAAACATCTGAGTTCCTTTGAAAAAAAATGAATCTGCATCACTAAAGTAAGTTCCATACCAGAAATCTACGCATTATTGCGAGTGGCTTATGAGAAGATGATTTTTAAAGTATTTTAGGCTTATGGAACATTAATCCCACCCCTTGGGGCATAGGAACTTTTAGGGAAAAATATCAGAAGAGTAAACTCCACGATCCCGAAGATGGCAGCAGCTTCATTTGGATAAAGTAGAAAGGGTATACTCTAAAGATAGTCTGTGCCAAATATGAATGAATTTGGCCCAGAGGTTTTAAAGAAGCAGACAAGTTTCAAATAAGTTGATGGATTACAAGAAAGATGATGACTCAGCATTTCCCATTGCCAACAGTGTTAAAATGGGCATCCCATATGGCACTCCAGGATAAAACTGCTAGAAATTTTATTGGACCACCTGATTCCACTGGACCTAAGGAAGTTGCATACCAAAAACAATATTCTGGTCCATGCAGTTTTTGAAATAATAATAATGCACTTTTTTAAACTTTATCATAGAGAGGCAACATATTAAGTCAGGGACTCGATTTGAACAAACTTGAATCTGACACCCCAAGAAATGTCACATGCCAAATATGAAAGGATTCTGACAATTGGATCTGAAGAAGATTTTTAAAGAAATTTCCTTATATTGCACGAAGTTAAAATTTGGGTTCCCATAGGGAGCCCAAATATTAACCCAGAGACTTGATTTGAACAAACTTGAATCTGCCCTCCCCCCCCCCCCCCAGAGATGTTGTATACCAAATATCAAAAGAATATAACTGGTGGATCTGAAGAAGATTTTTAAAGAAATTTCCTCATATTGCACAAAGTTAAAATTTGGGCTCCAGGGACTCAATTTGAACAAACTTGAATCTGACCACCACCCCCTCCCCCTCCCCCCCCCCCCCCCCAAAATGCTGTATACCAAATATCAAAAGAATATGACAGGTGGATCTGAAGAAGAAGATTTTTAAAGATTATTCCCTATATTGCACTAAGGTAAAATTTGGGCCCCCCCATAGGAAGCCCAAATATTAATTGAGGGACTTGATTTGAACAAACTTGAATCTGATCCTCGTAACAATGAGGTATACCAAATATTATAAGATTCTGACTAGTGGTTCTGAAAAAGTTCTGGAGCAGAAATTCTTTTAAATTTTGGCAAATATGCGGACTCAGCATTTTTCCGATGCTCCCCTCTCCCATCCCAACAGAACACCTCCACACAACCAATGGCAATTTTGTTCTACTGGTCTTAAGGATGCTTCATACCAAATAACAGTTGTCTGTTCTGTGTGGTTCGGGAAATATGGGAGTTTTTATTTTTTTCTATTTTTAGCCCCAGGGGTCCCCATGGGGCAGTGAAAAAAAGAATTCGGGCATCAATCAATCATTTATGACCCAATTATACTACATGCCAAATTTGGTTCAAATTAGCCCATCAGTTCTTGAAATACAAATTTTGGGTGGAGCCCAAAATGGATATTTAAATTTTATAGTAAATTGCCTTTCATATTATACCTACCGCAATTGTTTACTACAGGCTTGCACTACAGTGGAAGACCGTAACTCGGAAAATATACTCTCTATTTTGATTTTTCCCAAGCACCATGAAAAAATAAGGCAAAACTGGGTCGAGCACCACTGGCACACACCCAGTAGGGGACACTCTTCTCTTAGTACAAATCCACAGCTTCCGGAAACCAGTGCACAGGCAGTAACTAATGAATCATTCTTTTGAGTTTGCCAACATTGGAGTTATGTGATCAGCAGGGAGGAAGGATTTTTACCCGAATAAGAAGATGGGAGGGCCTCCATGTAAACAATTGTGGTGGGTATAATAAGAAAGGAAATTTACTATAAAATTTAAATTTCTTATCAACCTTCCTTACAATTGTTTACTACAGGCTGAATAGACAATAGGATGGAGGGAATCACACAATCAACCCCCCACATAACCCAATTGCACTGGAACCATGGACTCTAGGCCTATCAAACCGTAGCATCACAATCATTAGTAAAAGACAATGAGAGATGAGGCGTATGGGTCTGTGCGACACACAGTCAGAAAGGGCAGTAACAGCACAGAGCTGGAACTGACCTTGTAAGAAGCCTAATGGCCAGGGTAGACAACAGCCTGAGCAGATGAAAGAGGGACCATAGTAAAAAAGTCCTTTGACTGCTCCTGCAACTGACGCAGATAGGTGGAGAAAGTAGCATTTCTCCAGTAGGCTGCCTGCATAATATCTGACAACATGACTGAGTTAGTATAAGCCCAAGACAATGCATGCACCTCGTAGGCATAAATACAATTGGTAATACAATCGTCAGTCGTTAGACGAGCGTAAGCCACGCGAATCACAAGAAAAATCAATCAAAAAATGGATTGAGAAGAGATCTTCTGTCGACCAGGAATAAGAGACAGAAAAAATTGTTTCCTATCTTTCCTAATGAACTGCGTCCGATTGAGATAAATGTGAATTGCACGAACCGGACAGAGCAAAGGGCGGTTACCCTCAGCAGAAGGATGAGCCCTGATACAGATAGGAGGTGGAATAGTTTCTGGTATCTGATTCTTGGCCAGAAAGGAGCAATCAGTGGTAAATGTAACACTGTTGGGAAAGCTTCTGAAAAAGGCCAGGTCAACCGAGAGGGCGTGAAGCTCATTAACCCATCAGGCTGAGGCAAAAGCCATCTTGTATGTGAGAAAATGCATATCCACCTGGGAAAGGGGTTCGAACGGTGGCTCCCCCCCCCCCCCCCCCCAATAAAGCAGAACCCAAGAAAGATTCCATCTTGGGGTAAGCTGCAAAGTCCTAGGCCTTTTCAAGGAAAAGTGCCGAACAAGCTTGGAGAGGTATGGATTAGTGCCGATAGGATGCTGTCGCACATACAAAAAGGTCTCCGAAAGTATGGACCTGTACCCTTTGATGGTAACAGGCTGGAGACCCAGAGAATCAAACAGATATACCAGAAACTCCACAATCTGTGAAATCGAAGGATTGGCATAATCAACAGAGTGATCACACACCATCGACAGAAGACCTTCCACTTAGCTGAATAGGCTAAACCAGCGGAGTGCCTCCTGGAAGAAGAAATGCACTCCACTGCTCATCTCGAAAAAAGCTCTATGTAGGAGACAGGACCTGACAAAAGATATGTGTGAAGGCACAATGAAGTCAGGTCGACGTGAAATCTCCTTGGTGACCCTGGGAAAGAAGGTAGCGATGTAGAGGGAAACGTGCCGGAAAGGCCGCCAACAGAGAGTGGAGTTGATTGATCCACACCCACTGAGGCGACAGGGGAGTGATCAGAATGATTCGACAACTGCATGTTCGTATCTTGGTTAGAACCTGAGGCAGAATCGGAACCAACAGGAAGGCATAGCCGACAAGACCATTCCAATCGAGTGAGAGCGTCCACGGCGAAAGCCAGAGGATCTGGACATGGGAACATGAAAGTGTCCACCTGATGGTTCCAACAAGTCGCAAAGAGATCGATGTGGGGATGACCCCAGAGATCGCAAAGCGACTGGGACACTGCCCTGTGGAGCATCCACTCGGTGGAAATGACCCTGCCCCGTAGGGACAGGGAGTCAGCTAGGACGTTCAGACGACTGGGAATATGACAAACCACCACTCTGGCGTTGACATCTAGAGCGAGCAGTAGAAGATCCCGAGCCAATTCGTACATGGGAACTGAGTGCTTGCTGCCCAGAAAAGTGAACCTGAAATACTTTCGCGATGTCCAATGAATCGGAACATGAACATGAAAGTAAGCATCTTGCAGGTCGATGCTGGAAGCGAAAAACTCCCTGGTGAATGGAGCGGCGAACCGACCTGAAAGTCTCCATGCTGAACTTAGGAGCAATGCTAGACTGGTTCAGGACACTCGGATCAATAACCAGTCGGAGTCGGCCGTCCTTCTTCGGCACCAAGAACAGGTGGGAATAAAATCCCACTGAATGAATGTTCTTGACGACTTCGATTGCCCCCTTTGACAGGAGATTGTCTATCTCTGTGATCAAAAGTTCCCAACGTGTAACGTCTAAAGGAACTTGTGTTGGAAGAGGCACTCTCGACAGAGTTCAGAGTTAGATGCCTCCGGAAAGATATCCACAGCCCGGACCGAACAAAATCTAACACCCAAGGATCGGATGTGATTGCGGGCGAATGGTTTGCAAATTCTGATATCCTTCCTCCAACCTGGGATGAATCGAGGTGAGGACCTTCATTTCGAGCCTCGGCGAGGCCCGCAAGAAGAGAAATCACCTCCTCTACTATATGAAGAATCCTGAGTCCTCCCTCTAGCCTGCCGACGCTTACCATTACCCCGTAAATTGAAGCGGCGACAGGAAGATCATCCCTTGGCTTCACAGAGGAAGCAGAAGGGCGCTTGTTAGGCTTTGGACGGTCCCTGCCTCCAACAGAAGGCTGATCAAGCTGACGAAGCAGCAGCTGATCTTTGGAATGACGTAGGACATCATCCCGGACAGTCGCCACGGAACCATGGAATAGTTGCGGACCTGCCAAAGAGGCAGATCGAAGAGCAGCGCGCTGCCCCTCAGGAAGGGAACGGCGAGTGTAGCGTCCCTGCGAACTAATTCCAAGTTAGCCGTGTTACAGGCATGCGTGTGCATGAGCACCTTGGAAAGCACATGCAAAGGAGCCTGTACATTGTCAAACTTATCTGGAGGCAGATAAGCAGCTAAAGCAGAGACCACGTGATCCGAGAGAAAAAGCATGCCCAGCATCTCTCTCGATAAGCCCAACAGGGACTCCAGAGTTGCCATAGGAATAACGGGCGACTTGGGCTTGGAAAGTCTGAGGGAGGTGGAGTCCTGATCCAAGACCGTCAAAGTCTGGCAGACTGACGGATTGGCGGAATCAAAGGAACGCTAACGTGCTGGAGGCAAAAAAGTGTCAACCCTGGTGAAGAATGAAGTCTTCATAGCCTTGGAACTCAGCTTAGAGTCCAAAGCTAAAAACGCTTCAACCACCTGTACCGACTGGCACGGTCGAAGGCGTCCAGAAGCAGGTTGCTCCGCAAGCTGTAGGCGCTCGACCAATGATCGCGGCCTGGCTGACACTGTCAGCTGATTAGACGGTTTGAGATCTGGAAGGAACCTAAACACAAAGTCAAGAGCTGCCCCTAAGTCAGAAGAATGTTGGCTCTCGACGTCAGGTATGTCAGACTCATCCTCTGAGTCGGAAGACACATAGCCCATCATGGACAAACCAGCCTATGCCTCTCATGGTGTAGGCACACCCGAGGGACCAGAAAGTGGCCTGCCTCCAATCCCGGGAGGCGGCGCCACAGAGGGGCACCTGGAAACCACTGGTAGACTCACTGGAAGCAACGGGAAGGCTCTTGGAAAGAGCCTGAGTGAGCAGCCCATGTCGGCCGGTTCGATGTGGGAATGAACAGGCAAAGTGGCTTCACTCCTGACCCTTTTAAACAGCGAAGGGTCATGATCCTCAAATACACCCGACAAGGGGCGACGGGTGGCAGCCAAAACATCTGAGGGCATATTGTATAGGGGTGTGACATACCCCGAGGATCTACAGAGCGGGAACTCAGGAGAGTCGCCGCAGACCTCTGAGGGACAGAAGGTCCATGCTGCACAAAAGGCATTGGTCCTGCAAAACTGGCCATGGGACCAGAGTGCATGGACAGAAATGCCACGGAGTTCATGGTGGCCCACCATGAACATCCGAATCCAATGAGAAAACTGCAATGCTCGATGGCTGAGAGACCACGGCAGAGGGTTCGGTTGGCAGCCCCTTCCGACTTCGCCAAGTTAAAGTCAGGGAAGGCTGAGGCTGAGGCTGATACCCCACGTCCACCCTACAAACATCTCTGCAGACCTCTGCAGCGATAAAACTGCTGTGCTCAATGGCTGAGAGGCCACAGCAGAGGGTTCGGTTGGCAGCCCCTTCCGATTTCACCGAGTTGAATTAAGGGAAGACTGAGGCTGATACCCCACGTCCACACTACCAGACAAAGCTGCAGACCCCTGCAGGGATAAGCCGAGGCTGGCTGAAATGGTGACCGATGACGTTGCAGACGGAACAGCAGTAGCAGCAGATACAACGGGAGCTGTTGAAACTGATGGAAAAGGGGAGAGAGCAACCGAGCTCAGCTCCAAAGGAGAAGTCACAACCTTAGTGACAGCCTCATATGTCGACTGGAGAGGGACCATAGTCCCGGAACCAGGTATCTCTTCACCAGACAACTCAACAGCTGGAGGAGTATCCACCACAGAAAAGACTGCACATCCTCCATGGAGGGGATATAACTCTCACCAGATGTGGTCATGTCGGGAGGCCCCGAATGACAGTGCCCCCCCCCCCCCCCCCCCCTCACGGGTGCAGAAGGAATGGCCACAAGAATGCACCACAAGCATGGGCAAAAGGCATTGCCCTCAAGGAACAGTCCGGGGCACAACAGAGGTAACAGAGGTGAGAGGAGTAGAAGAAAAAGGTGAACTCAACAGATGTAGAAAGTAGAAGAACACCCCCAACTACAAGAGTTAGGTGGCAGAAAATAAAGGATCGGCGGGAACACAACTGAACCCAGACGGCCGACAGGAACCAAAAACAGAAATTCTGCCCTCAACAGAGAGGAGAAATCCTGTCCATACAGCCCCTCATTGACACCTAACTCCAATAATAATAATAATATCCAAAAGAATAACAAAATTATCAACCGAAACATTTTATGTCCGAACCGCACTGTACGTGAAAATTGCGCACGAACACAGAGAACATATAAAATTCAATGAAAATGTGGTTGAAAATAATAACGAGAATATATAAAACACAGTCCTGCTATTATACGATCCTCAGATCTATAATTCCAGTCACAGGTAATCATTATCAACGAGCCGAATTATCACTGTTTCTTATAGCCACATGGGCGGACGAAAAAAGAATAATTCATTAGTTACTACCTGTGCACTGGTTTCCGGAAGCTGTGGATTTGTACTAAGAGAACAGCGTCCCCTACTGCGTGTGCACAGGTGGCACTCAACCCAGTTTTTGGCTTATTTTTTCTTGGAGCTTTTGCACCACTTTTCTTTCCCAAATCGCTTGAGAAAGATCCAAATAGAGAGCATATTTTCCGAGTTAGGGTCTTCCACTGTAGTGCAAGCCTGTAGTAAACAATTGTAAGGTAGGTTGATAAGAAATGCTCCCACAGAGAGCCCAAATATTGACCTACAAATTTTCCTTGAACATACTTTATTCTTCAACACCAAAGGATGTTCCATACTAAATATCAAGGCATGCTCTCTGGTGGTTTATGAGAAGAAGATTTTTAAAGATATTTAGGCTTTTTGGGCATTATGTGAAGCCGGTTTAACTGGTTTATGTCTGATATTTTACATGTTAATAAAATTGATAAATTTGTCCCTTGAGTGCAACAAGGCCTAAAACATAAAACAAAGAAAGAACATGAACTTTTGATGCAAAGAAACAATTACAAAAATAAAAAATAAAATAAAAAAACGCCTGCCCACGTGCAATTTTAAACGATTACCCCTCTCAGGCTCTGCACACTGATTGGACAAATTACGGGCTTTCCCAACTTTTTAATGTGAAAAGACAGACAGCATATAGCAAAGAAATGTGTTTGAAATTAAACCTTTCCAAAATGATAGAAAGAAAGCACCCAAAGTTGGCCAATTTTGTCATTTTCAAATGATACGCTTTTTATAGCAATCAGTCTCCTGGAGGGTTAAGTGTGAGACTAAAACATGAACAGTAATGTTTCTCTACATGTGCAAAACAGTTTTTGGCAAACAGTTAGTTACTTTAATAGTCATTTCAGCGGAAATAAAGTTGTGTGGGTTTGGATTTAATGACAGGAAAGATGAGTATACATGTAGAATGCAGTAAAATTGAGGAAAATGAAAGGTTTTTTCTGGATAATGTTGTCAAAACATCTGTTGGATTATGTGTGACACCAAAACTTATCACGGAAAATTTGTTTCCCTAGAACACACAATACACATATGCAAAGGAAATGGACTATACCAATCCCACCCAGGGCAACTGGGTACAGAAAAGTACAAAATTAATCGGAAAATACATTTTGTCTGGCGGTACTCATTTTTGTACAGCAAAAACTGGTATTGGATAAAGCAGGACACAAAAACATATAACACAAAATTTGTTCAGCATTGATCATTTTTTTTTGGACAGTAGTATTCTCAAAGTGGCTAAAGCATATGTTGGGTTAAGTCCCCGATCATAACTTACAACAGCATATTTATTCATTAAGCATCTCTGCCCATAGCAAAACAAAATGTTTGAAATTAACCCTTTCCAATATGATAGCAAAAAGCAACCGAAGTTGGCTGATTTGGCATTCTCAAATGGTACTTTTATCCTTGCCCTCATTGTGCTTGAGGGTTAAAGATGAGATTAGAAAGTAAACAGTAACTGTCTTCTACAATCACTGTTGCATCTACACATACCAAAATAATTGTTGCAGCAACCTTGCAATTGCAACCTTGCAATTGGAGAAATTTGCCCTTGAAGTTAGTCAATCTTGAAGATATAATGCTATATTCATATCATTTTTGGCCAATAGGGGATAATTTTGAAATATTTGTGTGGTGCTTTTAGTGCATCATATTATGCTCTAAATGTGTGGTCATCAATCACAAACTGAGTGTCTGATAAGAGACATGGAGGAATCTTGAATCTTGGTATTTGAATGAACATGTGCAAGTTGAGGGTACTCCAATTCAAGGCCTGACAAGTGGGTGAGGATTAAAACTTTGAATTAAACATATAACAGCAAAATTGTTCCTGGATGAATTCCCAATCTTTTCATGAGGAATGTTTTGAGAAAATATGGCTTCAGTACTGAGAAAACACATGTAAACATTGGCAAAAATATAAATTTTATAGTAAATTTCCTTTCTTATTATACCTACTGCAATTGTTTACTACAGGCTTGCACTACAGTGGAAGACCCTAACTCGGATAAAATATTCTCTATCTCTATTTTAATCTTTCCCAAGAGATTAGGGAAAGAAAAGTGGTGTAAAAACACCATGAAGAAGAAAATCAACTCCACTGCTCGTCTCTAAAAACCACTACGGAGGAGACACAGGACCTGATAAAAGACATGCGCAAAGGCACAATGAAGTCGGGTCAACCTGAAACCTCCTCGGGTGACTTTGGCAAAGAAAGTCGCGACATAGAGGGAGACATGCCGGAACCGCCGCTAAAAGAGAGCGGAGCTGATTGATCCACACCCACCGAGGGGACAGGGGTGTGATCGAAAGGATTCGACAACTGCAGGTTCATATCTAGGCTAGAACCTGAGGCAGAGCCAGAGCATCCATGGCAAAAGCCAGAGCATCTGGACACGGGGACACGAAAGTGTCCACCGGATGGTTCCAACGAGTCACAAAGAGATCGATGTGGGGACGACCCCAGAGATCGCAAAGAGACTGGAACACCGCCATGTTAAGCATCCACTCGGTGGAAAAGAACCTGCCCCATTGGGACAGGGAGTCGGTTAGGAGATTCAGACGACCGGGAATGTGACGAACAACCACCGCGGCGTTGACATCCTGGGCGAGCAGGAGAAGATACCGAGCCAATTCGTACATTGGTACCGAGTGCATGCCACCCTGGTTCCGAATGTATGCAACCACTGTCGAATAGTCAGACAACAGAAGGACCTGGCGACTCAACAGGTGAGGGATCCACTGCCTGAAACTCAGAAGAAGAGCAAGAAGCTCCTTCTGGTTGATGTGTAGAGCTGCCTGATCCTGGTCCCACATCCCGTGAAGGAAAAGAACCTAGAGGATCCAACGTCGCACCCCATCCGAGATCGCTGGCATCTGCTGTCAGAACGCGATCGAACGTGGGTAAGTCCAACGGGACACCATGCATAATCCACTTAACATCCGTCCAGTGGAGAAGGTGAGGATGAAGAGATTCTGGTAACTGAAGCACCAGATCCAGAGAATTGACAATCGACCTCCAATGACCGAGCAGAAAGTGTTGGAGAGGTCTGACATGCAGCCGACCTAGAGGAATGAGATCCGTCACCGAACCGCAGAGACCCCGCAGCCAGAGAATACCCCGTGCTGTCGCGGATGTGGACTGGGACAGAGTCAGAGCAAAAGCTGAGAGAATCACAGCCCTGGCCTGGGGAACCACCACCGTATTGAACTGAGTTCGGAAGGCCATCCCCAGATGACAAAACGACTGAGAAGGGACCAGATCTGACTTCTCCTCATTGACTCTGAATCCTAGCGACATGAGCAAGCTCAACATCCAACTCCAGTAAAGCAGCATTGGAATGCCTCTGGAGGATATCGTCTAGATATGCCGAAGTAGTCACCCTGGACTGTGTGCGATGGAAGACTAGCACATGCGACATCAGTCGGGTGAAGGCCCAAGGAGCCAGATTGAGGCCGAAAGGCATGGCCTTGAACTGGGAGAAACCACTTCCTCTACTGAATGAAGAATTCTGAGACTTCCCTGTAGCCTGCCGACTCTTACCCTTATCCCGTGCGTAAGAAGTAGAAGCGATGGCAGAAGGATCAGTCCTTTGCTTCGCAGAGGAAGCAGAAGGGTACTTGTTAGGCTTTGAAAGGCCCCCTGCCTCCCCTAGAAGGCTGATCAAGCTGACAAAGCAGCAGCTGATCTTTGGAATGACCTAGGACGTCATCCCGGACCGTCGACACGGAACCATGGAACAGTTGCGGACCTGCCAAAGAAGCAGATCGAAGAGCAGTGCGCTGCCCCTCAGGAAGGGATCGGCCTGTGTCCAGCACAGTCCTTCAAACTAGTTCCAAAATAGCTGTGCCACAAGCATGCGTGTGAGTAAGATGCATGAGTGCCTTTGACAGCACATGCAAAGGAGCCTGTACATTGTCAAACTTATCTGGAGGCCGATAAGCAGCTAAGGCAGAGACGACGTGATCGGAGAGAGAAAGCATTCCCAGCATTTCTCTCGATAAGCCCAACATGGACTCCAGAGTTGTCATAGGAATGACAGCAGACTTGGGCTGATCCTGAGTCCTGATCCAAAACCATCGAAGTCTGGCAGACTGACGGATTGGCGGAATCGTAGAAACGATAATGCACCAGAGGCAAAAAGGTGTCAACCCTGGTGAAGAACGGAGCCTTCAGAGCCTTGGAACTAAGCTTAGAGTCCAAGGCTGAAAATGCTTCAACCACCTGTACTGACTGGCACGGTCGAAGATGCCCATAAGCAGGTTGATCCACAGGCTGTAGGCGCGTGACCGATGATCGTGGTCTGGCTGACACTGTCGGCTGGTTTGATGGTTTGAGATCCGGAAGGAACCCAAACACAAGTCAAGAGCTGCCCCCAAGTCAGAAGACTGCTGGCTCTCGACATCAAGGATGTCTGACTCCTCCCCTGAATCGGAAGACACATAGCCCAGCGTGGGCAAACCAGCCAATGCCTCCCACTGTGTAGGCACACCAGGGGGATCAGAAAGCGGCCTGTTTCCAATCCCGGGAGGCTTCGCCATGGGGGTGCCTGGAAACCACTCGCTGGAAGCAACGGGAAGGCTCTTGGACAGAACCTGAGAGAGTAAGGAGAGGGCCTCCCTAAGCTCACTGCCCGTACCGGCCGGTTTGACATGGGGACTAACCGGCAAAGTGGCTTCACACCTGACCCTCTTAACTAGCGAAGGGTCACGATCCTCCAATACACCCGAAGCGGGGCAACAGGCAGCAGCCAAAACATCTGAGGGCAGATGTGTACAGGGGTCTGACACACCCCAAGGATCAACATAGCGGGAACTCAGGAGAGTCGCCGCAGACCTCTGTAGGGCAGAAGGTCCAGGCTGCACAGAAGGCGCTGGTCCCGCAAAACTGGCCATGTGACCAGAATGAGTGGATGGAAATGCCCCGGAGTTCATAGTGGCCCCACCATGAACATCCGAATCCAATGACAAAACTGTGGTACTCAACAGCACAGAGACAACAGTAGAGGGTTCGGCCGGCAGCCCCTTCCAACTTCGCCGAGTTGAAGTCAGGAAAGGCTGAGGCCGATACCCCACATCTACACTACCAGACACCGCTGCAGACCCCTGCAGGTATAAAACTGCTGTGCTCAACGGCTGATAGGACACAGCAGGGGGTTCAGTCGGCAGCCACTTCCGACTTCGCCGAGTTGAAGTCGGGGAAGGCTGAGGCCGATACTCCACAACCACACTACAGACATCACTGCAGACCCCTGCAGGGATAAGCCAAGACCGGCTAAAACGGTGCCCGATGATTTTGTAGACAGAACAGCAGTAGCAGCAGATACAATGGGAGCTGTTGGAACTGGCGGAAAAGGGGATAGGGCCACCTAGCTTGGTCTCCAAAGGAGCTGTCACAACCCTAGTGACAGCCTCAGATGTCGACTGGAGAGGGTGCATAGTCCCGGAACCAGGCATCTCTTCACCAGAAATCCAACAGCTCCCGCAGTATCCACCACGGTAAAAAAACTGCACATGCCCCACGGATGGGGAATAACTCTCACCAGACGTGGTCAAGTCAGGAGGCCCCAAAATGACAGCGTTCCCCACCTCCCGTGGATGTGGGAGGAGTTGCACATCCCCCACAGAGGGGGTGTAACTCTCACCAGATGTGGTCGAGTCGGGAGGCCCTGAAACGACAGCGTTCCCCACCCCCGGCAGGTGCGGGAAGAGCTGCACATCCCCCACGGAAGGGGTATAACTCACACCAGATGTGGTCGAGTCGGGAGGCCCCGAAATGACAGCATCCCCCCCCCCCCCCCAGTGGGTGCGGGAGGAACAGCCACGAGAACGCACCAAAGGCGAGGGCAAAAGGAACTGCCCTAAAGGAACCGTACTGGAAATAACAGAGGTGAGAGCAGTAGAAGAAAAAGGTGAACTCAACAGATACAGAAAGTAGAAGAACACCCTCAACTACGAGAGAAGGTGGCAGAAAAAATAACCGGTGGGTACACGATAGAACCCAGACGGCTGACAGGGTCCTAAAAAACAGAAAATCCTGTCCATACAGTCCCTCATTGACACCTATCTCCAATAACAATAATAAAATTTATCAACCGAAAAATTTCATTGCCGAACCGCGTTGACACGATGATGAAAAAACATTCGCAAAAATGGAATAAATAAATAAAATACAATGAGAATGGGTTGAAAATATTAACAAGAATATATAAAACACAGGCCTGTTATTATACGATCTTCAGATCAACGTTCGCAGACAAAAAAAAAAGAATGGTTTGATGACTGCTTGCGCACTGGTTAACGGAAGTCGTGGAATTGTACTAAGAGAAGAGTGTCCCTTACTGCGTGTGTGCCGATGGCACTCAACCCAGTTTTGGCTTATTTTTTCGTGGTGTTTTTACACCACTTTTCTTTCCCATATCTCTTGGGAAAGATTAAAATACAGAGTATTTTATCTGAGTTAGGATCTTCCACTGTAGTGCAAACCTGTAGTAAACAATTGCAAGGTAGGTTGATAAGAAATAACAATTATTCTGACAGCACCCTTATGGGAAGAAGAATTGGAGGAGAGATAAGTGCAGGAACTGGGGTTTCGAACTGTTGACCTCTACAGGTTTACCCTGTTTACAATTTAAGGGAGAGTGCCCGCACTCTCCCATAAATTGTAACAAGGCAAAGACATGTGTACAAGATTTGATGTCTAAAAATAATTTAGCACACTACTTACCAGTTAATGAACAGGAAATTGACATTTAAAATGTTTGAATTTGATATTTATGACAGCTTGCAGTAAAGGAAAGTTCATGCATACTGCTACTTAAACTCACTTGCAAATTAATTTATTTCGTCGGCCTAAGTGATTTCAGTCAAGGGGTACTTAAAAAGAGTACTTTAGTGGCATAATTATCTGTAAATATAAATTATTATGACAGAAACTGATCTGGTATTTTGGATTCCGAGAGTGTGGTGGCTCAGTGGTCGACTGTTGGACTTCTATGCTAGAGGTCCCGAGCTTGATCCCTGTCCGGGATGATCTGCATTGTGTCCTTGGGCAAGTCACTCTATCCCGGTTAAGGCGTACTGCATGTCAATGGTGCACATGTCTTCAACTGCCGTAACCCGGCTTGAGCAGAGTTAGAATGTTGAGGAGCTGACAGTTGCTCGTCGATGCTCAGTGGTACTCTGGCTTCCTCCACCCATAAAACTGTCACGGTCGTGATGAGCCATTGTGCATAAGTATGTGACCTTAAACACCAATAAATAAATAAATATCAAACCTGTATTGTTTGCAGTTAGGAGACTCAAGACCTTGTCTCGGGGCATATAATGATTAGTCTGAACTACTCGTGGAGATATTGCCCAGAGAAGAGGTCAAAATTTCAAATCACCATCTTGGAACCTCCCAGGGGTGGCAATCAAGCCAGAAAATAAGCAGACTGATATCTGCCAAATGAGGTCCCCAGAGGGTGAATTAGTGATGCTACCCTACACAGCAGGGTAGCATCTCTAAATTTACCCTCTGTGAACCTCAATCTGAATCACGGTCTCAAACCTAAACAAAAAGAGAAACCCAGAGGATAAATTGGCCCACTATATGGGATAGCATCAGCAAATTCACCCTCTAGGGACATCATTCTGCAAATGACAGATTGCTTATTTTCAAGCTTGGCAGTAATGATCAATGTATCTCACAATGTCCTACAAAGCGACCAAGTGGTCAATTAAACAAGGAACTATTTTATTGCACACAGTGGGAGTGCAGTGGCTCAGTGGATACAGCACTAAACTTCAAATCGAAAGGTCCATGGTTCGAATCCCACCAGAGGTAACTATGTTGTGTCCTTGGGCATGTCACTTCATCCCAATTGCCCATGTGTGGGCACGGTGGTGCTGTGTATTAAGGCGTACTGCATGTCGATGGAGCACTTGTCTTCAACCAATGCTAACCCTGCTTGTGCCGTGTTAGTACGCTGGGGAGTCTGACAGTTGCTCGCCAATGCTCAGAAGTCCTCTCTGGGTACTCTCAATTCCTTCACCACAAGATGACCTTCGCTTTCAAAAGTGTCATTAAACTCCAATAAATAAATAAATAAATAAATAAATAAATAAATAAATAAATATTGCACACAAACCGATACACAGTGTTCTTGTCATCAGATCTGCTGGATTAAAAATAATGTCATTTTCATAGGAGTTTTCATTTGGGTGCACAACAATTGATTTTCCAAGTGTGCTTGATGTTACTAATGCATATTAACCCTTTACCTAACATGAAAAGCAGACGACACTTGCAAAAAAAATTCTTGAATAACTATTTTTTTTCATTTTTTGTCTCAAAAACATAGGTTATGACCCCTCGTTGGAACGAGCTCGACGAGCTCGTTCCAACGAGGGGTCATAACCTATGTTTTTGAGACAAAAAATGAAAATATTTTGAAAATTAATTGGCGATTTTTGAGAATAGCGCTGGCCGGTTTTGGCCGTTACGTTGGGTAGAGGGTTAAATTAGTTAGCCTTTTTGATTTAGTGTTACCAAAAAAGAAGTGACTTCAACTTGTGCAAGCCTGGAAATAAGCAGGCTGTCATCTGCAGAATGTGATCCCCAGAGGGTGAATTTGGTGACGCTACCCTGCACAGCAGGGGAGTATCACAAAATATTTCCATTCTGTTAACTTTAATCTGAATCAAGGTCTCAGATTTAAACAGAAAGAGGAGCCCAAAGGATAAATTAGCCCTCTGTATGGGATACAATCAGCAAATTCTCCCCTTGGGGGACCTCATTCTGCAAATGACAGTTTGCTTTTTGCCAGGCTTGAACCTGTGTATAACTTATGAAAATGTTTTCTCATTGTGAGTGCACACAATGTTGTGGAAAGCTCATGTGAGCTTTTGACAAGCTCACATGAGCATGTGGTAAGATTACAATATACATGCAAGTTCATAGAAGGTAGTGGATAGCTTGTGTGAGATCTTTCAAGCTTGTGGTAACATTACAGAATGCCACAAGGTCACGCAAGCTTGCAGTAAAAATCGGGAACCCAGAATGACCTCTCTTGTAACTATGCAAACACTTGTTGTAGCACATGATTGCATGAACACTGGTATCTAGAGCCTTGAGTTAAACAAACTCACGTATGTTCTGTCCAATAGGCATCCTGCATGCATTGTGAGAAAAGTACCAGACTTGTGTACTCCTGATTGTAAATGCTTCCTACAAAGGATTGCACAGTATTATATTATGCACAATGCTCTTTGCTTACAATGCATGCAGGATGCTTAATGGACAGAACATATGGGATTTTGTTCCACTCAAGGCTCCAGATACAACTGTTAAGGTTCAAATTTGTCTGAGGCATCATGCAGTGTGTTAGGTTAAGTTTGCATACATGTTTTCCAATATTATTCTCATGATTCTGTTGTTTATGGATTTAACTGACAATCAGGTAATTAGTAAACCTTTTATATGCTGATCATACAGACAAGAGCTACTGCAAATTTAATACATCTAATATCAGTTTAAAATCATGTAACATTATGGCATTTTTGTATTCCTTCTGATAGCTGAAGGCTATATTGAACCTTGAATCTCTTGTAGGCAATGTGTATTTGATTTTTCATGAAAGGGTTTCTGTATTTTAGCCCCTAAACACTGGTCGCACTCAGGTGTAACATCCAGTTTCTGCATTTTAGAGTTTTGACTCAAATTAGTCTACACTAACTTCAATACACATTTGAATTTCTATACATGTATAAATTCCACCAGTATGTAAATAAAATCACAACAAAATATAATACCACCTTTTATGCCTTTTACATAGGTGTCAATTTAGTACATCCACATATAACATCCAGATGAAGCAGTATCATTATTTACAGTATATGGAGAGTGGATTAGCAATAAAACACTGGTGGAGAGGAATTTCTACACATATAATTCCTATTGATTGATACATAAGAATGTCACGCAAAATTACAGCGAGTGGACTTCTGGGCTAATCCTTTTTTACAGATGAGGAGTTATTGTTTGTGTGGAAATTAGTGTTTAGTGGTAATCCACTCTCTACGCTCTGTATTCATTAAATTAAAGTACAAAACATCCTAATTAAATTCTCACCAGCAATATCTACCGTAGATGAGAAATTTACATAACTTACTTTGGAACTTCAATTCCTTTTCAGACTACATGTACAGGAAGTTGTGACAAGTTTGCATGATCTTGCACAAGCGTGCACATTGAGCTTGTACAAACTTGTGTGAAGTTGCAAAGCTGTGAGCTTGTGCGACCTCCCTGAATTCACACAAGCTCATATTTGTTCAAATTATGGGCTTAAAGTGAGCCTGTAGTGACAAGCTCGCAACTGCGAACTTGCACAAGCACATGACTACAAGCTCACAGTTACTAGCTGAATTATGGCGAAATAGATCATGGTCAAAATGGCCCATGAACAATATGGATCATTGCATGAACAAAATGGACCAATACTAGTATATTTGGCCAAACAGACTATGCGTTTGGACAAAAGTGACCATATTGTTGGACAAAACAGACCATTGTCCGTCTAGTTCTACAAAAAAATAAAATGAAAGAAAATCATGTAATACCGGTATACATCTTGTGTATAATTTAATATTGTGCGATCATTTGTAGAAAGCATTTACAGTCTGGAGGGAGGAACTTCTCTTTTGTTTCATCAGATAATTTAAATGTCTGTTAACCCTTTACCTAACGATTCAGTCGCATATGCCTGTGAGTAGGTATAAAAGGCAGATATACGACCACTTGTACATGTACGTGTACAAACACACACACACGATGCGTTCACCAACGTGGAATTCAGTGTTAAATCACACGCTTGTTCACAAAAACTGTACATGGTCTTGAATCCGCTCATGTACAGTCAGTGACTCCTAGATCGCGCTTTTAGCGTTCAAATATTTGTGGTGAACGCATCGTGTGCGTATGTTGTAAATCTTCACTTGTATCTTGTACGTAATTTTTTGTCGACGTTTGCATCGCAGATCAGACCACCGATCCATCGTCGGCGAACGCGATCAAAAGCAAAAGATTCTGGGTCATCATCAAAAAACAACAATTGCGGTTCAAGACCAGCGGTCCAGAACCCGCAATTGCGTTGGTACAGATGGTCCAGAACTCTCCCTTGTTTTTGAGGCGGTGGGGTTTTTTTTGTTCAAAAAGAGTCGATTGTGAATATATAGTCTGTATTATAGACATTGATGTTTTCTGTTGATGGGATGGATAAAAATTGAGTTTTGGGTTTTTTTTTAGAATTCCTCCACTATGAGAAATTCTCAAAAAAAAAACACTCAGCTGATCGAGCGATCTGATCACTCGATTCTCGTAATAAAACTCGATCTGAACGTAGAGTGTCGTTGTCGTCGGTGTGTTGGAAATTTGCAAACCCTGTTAAGCGTTCGTTGAATAAAGTCAAGAAACACTTATTGGAATGTTTAAAACGCATTTTCCGCTCAGTTAGGTTTCGAGTGGTAAAATTTTGAATATATTCATGATAGCAATCGGAGAGGGATTTGTTAAAATCAGTTTTCCATTGTGTGTTGAAAACTGTTTAACAGTCATCAAAAAAAGGATTCTCTCTTAATTCGACACTCGATGAATTGATGTGTGAATGAATGAAGATCTTTTGACAAAATGTAAACACCACTGTCAAAAAATGCGTTAAATCAGAAACCGGTTTGTCATGTACTGTTTAAACATATTTTTTTAAACATCAATTAACACAATCAGTTTGAGATGTGAATATTTTTTCAGATTATTATATATTATATTAAGACGGAAAGAGTTAAAACACAAAAACATAAAAATATAATTAAACATTTAATTTTGAAAAATAAATAAAAACAATTAAAACGAAAGATGTTTTTCCAGATGGATCCTAGACGCCGAGATCGAATTTTAGATGAGTATTTACGTTCTAAGAAGGCGATTCAGGCTGCTGATAGGAGCAGACGTCTCGGTGAGATGGAAGAATTGAGACTCATAAAGGAGAGTTCTTTGAGAATGAGTTCGTTGCCTCCTAGTTTTGGAAATCGGTATTCCGTTCAATCTACACCGGATTACGTTCCCACGAGAATCGAAACCGACGTGAGTGAGAGCGATGATACAGCTTCGACTATCACCACTGATAGCATCGCATCGTCCGATGATGATGGTGGCGGTAAGAGAGATCTGTTGTATGGAATTCGCGAGGATTCGAGCGGTAGGAAATTCGTGGGTGACACTGAAGTGGAAATGGATGATGACGAATTGATCGTGGGTTCGAATAAATATAAAGAAACTGATGGTCTGCAGAGATTGCTCCTTTTCGACAAGCCTGGCGATTACACGGATCAGGATTTCGACAATTACGGAGACATTCTGGTTCAGACCCACGCCATGAAGAGAAATAATGATGCCAGAGAGACGAGACCCAAAGCCAACAGAGGTTACAAGTGGACGAAAGTGGTGAAACCCATATGGGAGATGAACAAGAAGTTCGTTGAATCAGTGACCGGCAAAGGGGTGAAAACCACTTTTCTTCCGAGCGATCCCGACGCTCTGTCTCAGAGATTGAGTTTGTTGATGGGGAGCAGACGGGCTGGTAACACAGGATTAGATAATCAGATAGTTGCCATATCTGACGAATTGTTGAGACAGAAGGTTTTGAATAAAAACCAGTATAAACGGCTGATGAACGAATTGAAGGATTGATGTGTATATAATAATAAGTAGAGAGAGAGAAACAAACAAACAAACAAACAAAAAATAAAACAGTAAATTCTTACACTAGAATAATAAAAGTATTTAAAAACGACAAAACGATTTACCAGTGAAAAAAAACACAAAATATATCATAAAAATAAAATATGTTGGTGATAAAGAACAGGGGATACGTCAGGACTTACGTTCAAGGCGGTTCTGGCATCGTCGATTCTATAATGCGAGCGTTCACGAGCAATGCGGGTAGAAAACTCGCATCGACCACGTTTGAGGTCGGTAAGAAGACGGCTTTGGATGCTGGTAAGAAAGCCGCTTCCGAAGCCAGTGGTAGGATAGCTTCTGTGGCTGGCAAGAGGGCAGCCGACGCGTTGATCGATAAGTTGATCAGTCCGCCGGCGAAGCGAGCTGCATTAGAGCGAACGCCCAAAAGTTGGAAAGATTTTAAGGATGCCGTGGTGCCCATACAAGATTTAGCCAAAATGACGAGTGGATCCGGATTGAAGAGAACTCGCGGCGGTGCGATATAAACAAATAATAATAATAACAACATTAAAAACAGAGTTTGAAAAACATAAAAAATTTGTGTTTGAAAAGAATCTAAAATAAAAGACAAAAAAAAAATAAAACAAAGATGAACATTAAAGATATGTCTTGGAACGACGCCGCGACCAAGAGGTCGAATAACGCGTACTTTCCCAAGAGCATAAGAGGTTTGATAGTGGGAAAATCGAATTGTGGAAAGACCAATCTGTTGATGAATCTGTTGTCCCGACCCGACTGGTTGGATTACGACAGATTGTTCGTGTTTGGCAAGAGCTTGTTTCAACCCGAATACAGATTGCTTCGAGAGTGCATGGATCGCAGATTGCCCAAGGACATCATAGCCAGAATCATTGACAGTAGGGAGGAATTCGACAAGTGTGGAGCTCCGCTCTCGACCATTTTGGATGGCGCGGCGACGGAGCTGACGAAGAGAAATGCATCTTCGAACGTCGAGTGTCGATTTTATGAGAACGCTAGCGACGTTCCGGATCCTAGGGAACTGAAATCGGAAGATAAGAATCTCATGATTTTCGACGATCTGCTTTTGGAGAGACAGAACCGATGCGAATCGTATTACGTTAGGGGTCGACACAGCAACGTGGACTGTTTCTACCTGTCGCAGAATTATTTTCGATTGCCCAGACAGACGATAAGGGAGAACGCTAATTTTCTATGTCTCTTTCGCCAAGACCTCAAGAATCTCAATCACATCTACGGCGATCACATCACAAATGACATGAGCGCTGTCGAATTCAGGAGATTCTGCAAGAGGGTTTGGGATGGTGGACTTTACAATTTCGTCGTGATCGATTTGGCAAGCGAATTTAATCGCGGAAAATATCGGTGCGGATTCGACAAGTTTTATGTTCCCGATGGTGATAATAATAAGATAGAGCGTGAAAATAAAAATTAGAAAAATAATAAATCTTCAAATAATTAGTTTTGAATAAAAAAAAAAAAAAATAAAATTAAGATATAATGTTCGAACATGGAGAATTGTTAGAACGGATAGCCGAGAATACGGCTGCGAAACAATCCATTCAAATCGTGGTGAGTGGCGATTCGACTCGATTCGCTACGAAATTCGAACCTTCCATCGAATTGAATAGAGAGAAAAGTTACGTGATGGCGTTGGTGAATCTGGAGACTTATTATTCCTTTCCCAACGTCACCGAAAAGAATAACTTGTTCAAGTATTCCGATGGAGTGGATTGGTTGGAGATTCGAATTCCCAAAGGGAGTTACGACATAGACGATTTGAACCATTACATTCAGACGCGAATGAAGACGGATGGAAAGGGAAGCAACAAGATCAGACTCGCTCCCAATCCTAATACCTTACAGACGATGTTGGATTTGGAAGATAATTTTCGTGTGGATTTCAACACAGACGATTCTATAGGCAAGATGTTGGGATTCGATCGAAAGATGTATCGAGGCCACGCGGCATCTGAAAATACGGTCGACATTCTCGCTGTCAATAGCATTCTGGTGAACGTGGATGTGATTGCTGGAAGCTACGTGAATGGTAGCGCTCAGCCGACGATCTATTCCTTCTTTCCAAACGTGTCGCCGGGTTATAAGATCGTGGAGCGACCTCGAAATTTAGTTTATCTACCAGTGATTTTAGACACGTTGTATAGTCTCAAAACCACGTTGACGGATCAAAATGGTGAACTGTTAGATCTTCGCGGAGAGAGAGTGACGATACGATTTCACATAAGAGAAATATAAAAAGCAAAAAAAAAAAAAAAAAAAAAAAAAAAAATTATATATATAGATAACAAAAATAAAATAAACGGTAATATTAATTTTTACAAAATTATTTTAATATAATTATTAAACAAGAAACAATTGAAGTAAATATATTTTAAAAAAAACAAACAGAATTATGACACAATACGTGGTTAAAAACATGAACATATCCGCAGGACAGAGGAAGAAACTTGAGAGAGTGTTAACAACTCGAGGCGAGGCGATGAGATTCAAATTCACTCACGAAGATCTGACGAGAGGCGGACAGGATTCGATCGCCTGGACCAGAAGTCAAATCAAAAGGATGGAGAAAGCGATTCGCGATGGAAGAGGGTTGGCGGTGAGATTGGGTCCCGCTCAATTGAGATACAATTTGAGAATGAAAGGTGGTTTCCTACCGCTATTGGCAGGAATCACTGCAAAAGCATTACCCTTCGCCGCAAAGGTGCTACCCTTTCTCGGAAAGACTCTCGGCGTGGGAGCTCTCACGGGACTCGCTAGTTCGGGAGTTGAGAAATTAATGGGTGGCGACGAACTGTTTTTGAAGAAGGGAGGAGCTGTGTGTCGCGTCCACGTGGACGAAAGCGGTAAAGGATTGTATCTAGAACCCGTTAGAGGTGGCAACTCTCTGAGAGGAAACGGTCTCTTTCTGAAGAGTGGACGGAACGTCGAGCGATACGGCAAGGGTTTGTTGCTCGGTGAGAATTCGCCATTTAAGAACATACCGATTTTGAATATGTTATTATAAATATAAAATTATATAAAATATATAAAATCATAGAAAGTATAAAATAATATATTTAAAATGGGTGAAAAGGTAGAGAAACAAATTTATCACCTGGATGAAAAGGTGGAGAAACAATTTGACGATAATGACGAACATCGCGAGCCAGAGAGCGAAGAAATAAAAAAATGTTTAGACGCTAATGATGGATATCTAAGGAAAGAGATAGATAAAGCGCGGGATATACGGTTGGGAATGAGACGATGCTTTCCACGGTCACCACTACCTTCTGAAGTGAATGGTAATGATGCTAGTGTTACCAAGAGATGCACAACATTCGTTCATAATTATGATTCGGATAAACAAAAATGTTATCATGAACGTATCACATCACAAAGAAAAAGAAAAAAAAAAGAAAAAGAAGAATCGACGCTGAAATTTGAGAGAAAAGGAAACGTTATTATAATATATCATGATGATAGTGAAGAAGAAGGAAAACAAAAAAAAAAAAAAAAAAAAAAAGTAAATGAGATCTAAAGATGATCTCATTACTTTTTTTTTTTTCATTTTTTCTTCGCTAAAAATCAATCACTCTATTGTTTATATTTCCAAGTCCGTTATTAGCATGTTGACGCTCGTGTCTACTCCTTTTTCGAAAACGTGTTGAATGTTTATCTTTACTCTTTTGAGTTTTTTTACATCGGTCAACTCGCTCTCACCACCCAATTTCTTCACGAGTTCGAATGAGATGTTTGGAAATATGTAATTTCCATAGGGCAACGACAAATCGTCCTTGTCGAATTCTCTATCTTCGGCGATGACGATGTTCTGCAGATCGCTTTGGTACTCGTAAATCAAATCGAGCGTGGCTTCGTTCAATTTCAGAGGCATCTTATATTTCTCGTATTTGTGCTCTAAGCTCTTCGTCTCGACATCGTTCAATTCGATGGGATCGTGTCGTTGTAATCTATAGATTTTATGACCGAATTTCTTATACGTTTCAACTCGTTTCAATTTCAATTCGCATCTTTTAGGTGTTGTTGTCTTCATGATTGATTATTTGTTTTTTTTGTTTTTTACGAATTCTTGCAAATAATATATATTTTAAATTTTGTATTTAAATAATAATTTGTTAAAAAAAAAAGTTTGTTATTTTTTTTGCTTTTTATATATATATATATAAAAGTTGTTTTTTTAATTTTTAATTTTCTTTAATGTAAAAATTTTTTTAGTAAAAGTTTTTTTCTCTTTATATATATATAAAAAGTTAAATTTTTTTAATTTCAATCTCTCTATTGTTTATATTTCCAAGTCCGTTATTAGCAAGTTGACATTCGTCATTTTTCCACATACGAAAATGGTGTGAATGTTCATCTTTACTCTTTTGAGTTTTTTTTCATAGGCGAATGCGCTCTCACCACCCGATTTCTTCACGAGTTCGGGTGAGATTATTGGATATATGTAACTTCCATAGGACAACAATAAATCACCCCTGTCGAATTCTCTGTCTTCGGCGATGATGATATTAATCAACAGTTCGCTTTGGTACTCGTAAAACAAATCGAGCGCAGCTTCATCCACTTTCAAACACATTCGATATTTGTGGTAGTAGCGCTCCAAGTCCACCATCTCGACCTCATTCAATTCGATGGGATCGTGTGGTTGTAATATATAGATATTAAAACTGGATTTCTCATACTTTTCATCTCGTTTCAATTTCAATTCGCATCTTTTAGGTGTTGTTGTCATGATCGATTATTTGGTTTTTTATGAATTCTTACAAATAATGCTTATTTTAAATTTTGTATTAAAAAAATTGAATTTTAAAATTTAACTTTTTTTTTTTTTCTATTATATATATAGAGTAAAAAAGCAAAACTTTTTTAACAAATTATTTAATACAAAATTCAAAAAAAAAATATTCTTACAAATGAAGCAAACAGATAAAACAATGGTAAATTTAAATGAGAAAACCATACCTCAGTTAAACGAGATTTGTAATCTATTACAAATTTCAGATTTCAGAAAGCATAGAACTAAATCAAAAAAAATTGAAGTCATACAAGAATATTTGCGAAACGTTAGAAAGGCAAACGAAATGTCAATAGCAACGACGTCAAAAGATGCACCGGTTGTGAAAAATAAGAAGACGACTAAACAAAAAGCCATTGAAGAACATCAAGTTTCCAAAGAAAAGAAAAGAAAAAAATTAAAAACGAAAATGAGTGATGCACTTCAGATTCAAGACAAACGAGATATATCGAGCGAAATTCAACGAGCAATCGACGAAGGGAAAGGAAAAGAATATGTAACACGACTCGTTGCGGAACTATTCCAATCGAAACCCGTAGAACGGGAGAGGGCTATCAAAGACATTTTTAAAACTTTCGACGTGTTTCCCTCGTTGAAGAAAGTCGATCCGAAATTGTTCATGGAACGGGTGAAGAAAAAAGTATTGGATTTGTTTCGCGAATACACGAACTTGGGATTAAAAATTAAGATGATACTCCATTGCATAATGAATAAAATCGACGTGAAGTCCGGCGAGAGCATCGTGAAAAATGCATATTTCAGATCTAACGTCGAACCTGTAATTCGAAGTTCAAATCTATCGGACGTTTTCGAAAAGATGAAAGACAAGATGTTGACGTCTCTCGCGAATTATCAAAATGAAGGAAGTAATTGGACGTTCGGTGAGGTGTTGAAACTCGAAATTCACATGACTAAAAACGAACCGTTGAAAGGATCTTCCTATTTGGAATTACCGTATTTCTTGACTAAGAAACACGCCGTGGTCAACGTGAGAAATAAAGATGATCAGTGTTTTAAATGGGCAGTCACCTCCGCTTTATACCCTGTCGAAATACACACCGATAGAGTTTCTCGTTACGAGGAAACTTCTAAAAATCTCGATTGGACCGGAGTGACTTTTCCAACAGAGTTAAAACACATCGAACGTTTCGAGGTTCAAAATCCCACCGTAGCGGTGAACGTCCTAGGATACGACGACGAAAATCAAAAGATCTATCCTCTCAGACGGACTTCGTATCGCGGAAGAGAAAAGACGATTATTTTATTATAGATTTCGAATGGTGACAATCGTCATTATTGTTGGGTTAAACATCCGAGCCGATTACTGTCGAGACAAAATAATAAACATAAAGGAAAGATATCTTTATGTTGCAACTGCATGAACATGTTTAAGAGCGAAAAATCATTAGCGAAACATCAGGAATATTGCAACGAAAATCAAGGTGTCGCCGTCGAAATGCCCAAACCCAACACCATCGTGAAGTTTGAAAATTACAACAGAAGGTTAAAAGTACCATTCGTCGTGTACGCCGATTTCGAATGTTTCACCGCGAAAATGAGTTCCTGTCAACCCAACGCTCTTCAAAGTTACGTCGAAAGATATCAAAAACACATACCTTCGGGCTATTGCATTTACGTGAAATGCACTTTCGACTCGCAACACGACATGGGTCCCTTCACCTACACGAAACAGCGCGAAGACGACGACGTGGCTCAAAGGTTCGTGGAAGAGTTAGAATCGAAAATTCAAATGTTATACGACAAATTCAAAACTCTGGCGAAAATGATCATCATGCGAGAGCAGCAGGACGAAAATAACAGAGCCACCGAATGTCACATATGCAGACAATCGTTCGACGAGAATTCGGAGGAAAATAAGAAGGTCAGAGACCACGATCATTACACGGGTCTGTATCGCGGTCCGGCTCACAGCAAGTGTAATTTAAAATATCGAGACGCCGCTTTCTATCCGGTGATGTTTCACAATCTCTCGGGTTACGACAGTCATCTGTTCGTGAAAAATCTCGGCACCTCACACAAAGAATTAAATTGCATCGCGAACAGCGAAGAAAGATACATTTCCTTCACGAAATGGAAGCTCATGGAGAGGAAAAGAGTAATCGACGGAAATACGTTGAAAGAAAAAACGAAATCCATTCGTAGATGCATACGTTTCATTGACACTTTTAAATTCATGTCGACCGCTCTGGAAAAATTAGTCGATAACATGAGCAAGGATAAATTTAAAATCACGAGCGAACATTTCGGAGAACGAGTAGACGTCATGTTGAGGAAAGGAGTCTATCCTTACGATTACATGAACGATCTAAAGAGATTCGAAGACACCGCACTACCTTCGAAAGAAGATTTCTATTCTAAATTATACGAATCCGACATTTCCGACGAGAATTACGAACACGCCAAAAACGTGTGGAAATCATTTGATATGAAAACCATGAGAGATTATCACGATCTCTATCTGAAGACCGACGTTCTGCTCTTGGCAGACGTGTTCGAAAATTTTCGAGACGTCTGTCATCAAAATTACGATCTGGATTCCGCTTGGTATTTCACCGCACCCGGTCTGGCGTGGGACGCTCTGTTGAAGACCACCGAAGTCCAATTGGAATTATTATCCGACGTGGACATGTTGCTCATGTTCGAAAGGGCTGCGAGAGGTGGCATCTCGATGATCTCTCACAGACATTCTGAGGCTAACAATCCCTACATGAAAGAAGGTTTCGATTCGAAACAGTCGACTAAATACATACAGTATTGGGACGCCAATAATCTGTACGGTTGGGCTATGAGTCATCCTTTACCGATTGGAAATTTCGAATGGGTGAAGGAACCGGAAGAGATGCAAAAATGGAGAGACTATCCTTGCATTTTAGAAGTCGATTTGAACTATCCGGAAGAATTACATGATCCACACAACGATTATCCGCTGGCTCCCGAACGAATGACGAGGAAAAACTCATTCCCAATTTATTTAACAAACGTAACTACGTCGTCTACAGCGAGAATTTGAAACAGTATGTCGATTACGGGATGAAATTAGTCGACATACATCACATCATTCGATTCGTCGAAGAGCCTTGGATGAAAAAATACATCGATCTCAACACGAATCTCAGAACCCGAGCCGAGAACGATTTCGAAAAAGATTTCTTCAAACTCATGAACAACTGCGTGTACGGCAAATCGATGGAAAACATCAGGAAGAGAACTGACGTTCGACTCGTCACGTCTGAGAAAAAAGCTAAAAAATTAGTGGCGAAACCCAATACAAACACCGAACCATATTCGGCGAAAATCTAGTGGCCGTTCACATGCAAAAGACGCATCTGAAGTTCGACAAACCGTATTATCTCGGACCGATCATCTTAGATGTCAGCAAGCGATTGATGTACGAGTTTCACTACGATTACGTCAAACGAAAATTTGGCGACAAAGCCAAACTACTGTTCACCGACACAGACAGTTTAGTTTACGAGATAGAGACGAAAGACGTCTACCGAGACATATCTCCAGACGTGGCCGATTGGTTCGACACGAGCAATGATCCCGTTGATCACCCGTCCAACATTCAATCGAACGACAACAAGAAGGTGTTGGGTAAATTTAAGGACGAGAGCAGCGGTAAACAGATCGTCGAATTCGTGGGTTTGAGACCCAAACTCTATGCTTATCGTCTAGAAGATGATGAAGAGATCAAGAAGTGCAAAGGAGTTAAAACGTGCGTGGTGAAGAAAAACATCTCTTTCCAAGAGTATAAAGATTGTCTGTTAGGAAGTGGTCCGGTGTATAAGACTATGAAATCGATTCGAAGCGAAAATCACGACTTGTATACCGAAATAGTCAACAAGATTTCGCTGACGGCCGACGACGACAAGAGATTCGTGTTAGACGAGAAAATAAGCACTTTGGCACTCGGACATTGGACTGTGGATCTAATTTTAGACGATATGAATGGAGATGATTGGATTCTAGATGCGCTTGCGGATGATAAGATTCCAGATATGATTGTAGATGATAGGATTCCAGAAAATCAAGAAGAATTAGATGAATCCAAGATTATAGAAGTCAAGGAATTTGACGGATTCAAGATTATGGAAGTCGATAGAGTTAGTTTAAAAAGAAAAAGAAAAAAAATAACGTCATTTTTAGTGAATTATAATAAAATAAATAAAAAAAAAAATATATACGCATCTATGAATAAGAAAATAAAGATATCCGTAGAAGGTGTCGTCTTACCCAACGAACCCCTATCCAACATCGATCTGTTGAATGCGGCAAAAGATTTGAAAATCAAAGATTTTCTAGGTGTGTTTTCCAGAGATGCCTTGCCGAAGAGAAGACCTCGGCAATCGGAATGCGGAATTTTAAATCTAGACGATTCATCGGGTGAAGGCACTCACTGGGTGGCATGGTTCAAGAACGGGAAGAAGAAGAATTATTATTTCAACAGCTACGGAATCTCGCCGCCGAAAGAAATAAAGAACTATTTCAACAAATCGATGGTTCTTTACAACACGGATCAAGTGCAATCACCAGATCAAGTGTTTTGCGGTCACCTGTGTCTCTACGTTCTCAAGAGATGGTCTGAAGGAGATGAATTTCAAGAGATTCTCAATGACTTACATTAGAGAGAGATTTTTTTTTTATTATAGTATATATATAAAGATAAAAAAATATTTTAAAAAAATTTTAATCGAATAAAAAACGAAAAATAAAATAACATAGTTCATTTTTTAATAAACTGCGTTTTGAATACATTTTTTCTAAACAACAACAAAAAAAAAAAATCCCACAACAACATGACAGTCGATAAATTTGGTAGAAGTGACGACGAAAAAGTCAACCCGAGAAAGAAGAGGAAGACGTTCGAAGTCGACGATGGTTACGACATTGCCAACTTGGACAAGCGTTACGTTCGGAGATACGAACCTCGAGAAGAACCTTTGAACATGAACGATAAGAAGCTCTACAATCTTCCCGAGCCGATAGATCTCGCAGATGCTGCGACTAAAAAATACGTCGACAGGGGGAACGCCGATTTCGAACGAATCCTGCTGGATAATTACGTGGATAAAACCATGACCGACGATCTCGATCTGAAATCCAAACGTTTGGTGAACGTCGCGAATCCCGTAGATCCCACCGATGCCGCCACCAAGAAATACGTGGACGACTCTCACGCGAGATTCAGCGAACACCTGAGAAATAGATACGTTACGAAAACGATGCACTCGGAATTGAAAGCTAATTATAACAAGATAACGAACGTGGCCGCTCCCACGAATCCCAAGGACATGGCGACCAAACACTACGTAGATCTGGAACAGAGAAAGTCTGACGGACGTGAAATGAAATCGGATCTGAATGCGGGATTCCACAAGATATTGAATCTGTCGAAGATCGACGACATGGATGCGGACTCAACCGCAGTCAACAAGGGCTACGTAGATTCTGCCGTGATACGATCGCAAGAATACATAGAATCACAAGTGGACGATCTCTACCTGAACAAACAATCTGGCGGAACCATGGAGGGTGGCATCAACATGAACGGTGAGAATTTATTCGGTCTCGGTCACGATCCCGAATTCGATTCCAGCGCGGTAAGCAGGAAGTACGTGGACGACAACTCGGTCTGGAGAAAGGGTGACATCATGGAAGGTAAACTAGACATGGGTGGACACGCGCTCACGAATCTACCGGATCCCGTGAACATGACGGATGCCTGCACCCTGATTTCGGTGGTGGAGAAAGTCAAATATGCCAGACAATTGATCACCGTGTGGGCCGAAGAGTCCGACGCCTTAGAGGAGGGAAAAGCCGAGTGGTCTTTCGGAAATGGAGGTAGCGGATCGAAACACGGTCAGGTGGGATATCCCATGCCGCTGGGAGGTGAAATCCTTCGAATGAGTCTGGCTTCCTCGGATTTGAATAACAGAGCGGTCGTCAATCTCATGGTGAATGGTGTGGAGAGCGATAAGAGATACAGCGTCGAAAAGACTGAGAATCAACACGCGAATGTTAGCACGTTCGGCACGCCTCTCAAAGTGAACGCCGGAGACAGGATTAATTTCGTCACGGAAACCAATAATCCCGAAGCCGCCACTTCCGTGGTGAGTCTACTGATCGAACTGGATCCTTTGAACAAACAGTGAACGCGTGGAAAATAATGAATTAAAAAAAAAAAAAATAATGTGTGATTATTAAAAACAAAAAAAAAACAACAAAAAAAAAAAAGTAATGAGATATAGAGAGATGTTCAATCTCTCTGTATCTCATTACTTTTTTTTTTTTTTTTTTTTTTTTTAATTTTCTATCCATTTATGATTACAATTTATACACTTTGCGAATACGGTTGTTGGTTCATCACCAGATCTAGTTTGTTGAGATTCGATTTTTATTTGACGTTTCTTACATTTGCGACATTTTAAAATTGTATTTTTTATAATTTCTTCGTTAGATCTTATGAGATCAAACTCTTCTTTTTCTTTTAAACGATATCCGTCAAAATCACAACTATTCCATCCTTTTTTTGTGTTACGTTCTTCATATTCAATTTGAATCCATTTTTCCAAGTATTTCATTTTAACGTCGTAGTAATCTGAAGTGAACAGATGATTTGTTGTTTTCGTGTCAGAAACATCCATTTTGTTTTCGAGATTTTGGTTTTTTAATTAATCTTATATCCACATTTTTAACGTTTATTAATTTTTTTTTTTTCACACACTCGTCTCTCATCGAATGATCGACATCTTATTTCCGTCCGATTCGAATTGTAATTCTCTGTCCAACAGGACCAGGGCGAAGGCTTCGGTTTTTCTCGGCACGTTCCTATCAAATTGCATCTTGATCTGAATGTCTAACATGCTACTCTTGAGTCGTTCACTCTGTTTACTGACGTCGAACACGAACATGGGATACATCGACTTGTATTCGCCGGGAGATATGTTGGGATTGCTCATCAATTCGTCTAGACTGTGATACTTCTTTCTAAAATCAGCGGCGTCGCCGTACAGTCTGCAGAAATCGTTCTTGTCGAACGACGCGTTGTAATCGATTGCCGGATATCTCGTGGTGTTCAGAAACACTTGCATGTTTCTCAAATGGCAGTGATCGAACAGCGACGCATTCTTTTCCTGAGACCCGTCCCTATCGGTCTGAAACGCAACCACGATGAAACGCGGTCTCTCGGAAGCGGATTTCACCGTCAATCTCCAATCGAAGTGATTCGTGGAGGGAGGAATGCTAGCTGTGTCGCACTGTCTCATTCTAAATCCCACGGGTAATTTACTCCACGTGCAGAACGAACCAAGATATCTTGTGTAGAGTTATCTTACCCGCATCGGTCGCGGTGAGTCTCACTATTGCGTCGTCGTTTCCTTTTTGAATCAACGTCAGATTGTGTTTGAATCCGTACATGATCTTGTTGTATCGACCGCGAATCCGAAGATGTGTTTCAAAGGTATCCTGAACGAAAATGTTCCTTTAGGTCTGGACGTCTTGACGATGTAGTTGAATATCGCGGCGGCGCCGGCGCTAGCAGGGCCGACGGTGTCTTTCACCCACAACTGATTAAGTCCTCTGGATTTCGAAAAATCATCAGGATACGTCAAGAGTCCGAACATCGTGGTGGCCTGACCGGGATGAAAAACAGATTCTATCTCTTGTCCGGATAGCATGTATTTTATGTTACTGAATAGATGCATGATGCCATTATTGGCAAGAGTGACTGTGTCGTCGTCGGCGTAGTCGCTCCCATCTTCCTTGGTGAGACGTCCCTGCACCACTATGTAACTCTCGCTAGGATGTACGAATAGATCTTGAGTTTCGACGTTGATTCTTATCTCTCCCGCATTGTTCAAACTCGTTCCGGTTACCGGTTCGTATTCGTGAACCTCATATTCTTGAATACTTTCATCTTTCTCTATGCTTTGTGCTATATCTAGTATATTTATCATTTTAAAGGATTTTTAGGTTTTTTTTGTTTATTAATTCACTTGCTTTTCTTTATCTAAAAAAATAGTTTTTTAACTATTTTTTTATTATTATTTTTTTCTCTCTCTTATATATATGTGTGTAAACAAGAAAATGTCAAAGAGAGTAAATAAAAAAATTTTTTTTGTCTTCTTCATCAAAACTTCGTCTTCTGTAATTGTTGTTCGTAAAACTTTCCGATGATCTCTTCTCCATCCAAAGCTTCGATTTCTTAAGTCACCGGATCGGTGTGAAATATTTTGATGATCACGAAGATTTCCGAGGTCCATCAAGGAGTATAACCCTTTTCGAAGTGCTTCTTATAAGCGTAGATTCTCACTCGATCGCCGACTGCAAATTTCGGCGTTCCAGACTTCTTCCCGATCTTAGATCTCTCGGGATATAGATTCGCGTAGACCCGTTTTTCGTTTCGAGGATCGCTAGCTTCCGCGAGAGTCATCTTGATCGATCTGTGTCGTGTGTTGTTGTAATCTTTGACCAGACCGTTCAGAGCGTATATGTATTTCTTGGTCGAATTCGCCGTGAAGTATCTGTGCATCTTCTCCTTCATCGTTCGATTCCAACGTTCCACCACGCTGGCTTTCTCTTCGTTTTCGATCGAGTAGAGGTCTACCAATCGATGAACGTCCTTGTTGTAGAATTCCTTTCCCTTGTCCACCCACAATTTACTCGGTTTTCGAGAAGACGAGTCGAACACGCTCTTCAGAGCCTCGGCGACGCAAGGTCCCGATTTATTCTTCAAAGCTCTGATCCAACCGTATTTGGAAAACACGTCGATGACCGTCAATAGATATTTGATGCCCTCGTTCCACCTCGAAAACGATCTCATGTCGACCAAGTCGGCAGACCAAATGTTGTCCAGACCCTTCACGAACACCCTTCTCTTTCGAAATTTACGCACTATGGGTTTGTGTAACTCCTCGGCCAATTCGCTCGTCAATAATCGTTTCTTCTTCTTCTTTTCAGATGCGCTTTTTTTTTTTGAACGCCCCATCCGAATCGACGTTTCGCACCAATCAGATTGCCGACCAGCGAACGTTCCATCTTCTCTCTCCTGGTCGGATTTGATATGCCTCTCAATCTCCGCAACATGTTTTTGTCGCAGACGTCGTTGCGAGTCTTGGTGTCGGGATGTCCGGCGTAGCACAGATCGTGATCGTACGCGGCCGCGTCCACCCTATTCACGGGTTTGCTCCAAGATTTGGGTGTCAGATCGGCGTTGAGTCTCTTGTTCAATTTCGTTCCGGGTCCCGTGAAACTGTGACCGGGCAGATGCATTTCGAAAGGTAGATTGTTCATCATTTTATTCACGATGCCTTTACCTTTGCTCGCGTTCTTTTGTTTGACGAATCTAGTCTTTATAGAACCACACACGTCGCAAATTCCGCGAAGCATCTGTCTGTCGTTTTTAGTTCGCACTTCTCTAGAATTACTCGTCTCGGTAACTCTCTTACACTTTACGCAACACATTTTTTTGAAGAGTTATTTAAATTAATTTCGTTTTTTTTTTATTTTATATATAAATTTAATATTTTTTTTTTTTTAAATTCTGTTCTTATTATTTTATTTTTTTTTTTTTCAATCGCTGCTCTTGAGTTCTATCATCTTACTGAATTCCTCCCTGGCCTCTTTCCTCCCCTTTTCCACGAGAGAATCCTTCATCTCTTCCTTGATGATCTGACGAGTCTTGATTCTCGCGGCTTCTTTCATGGCATCGTATTTCGTTTTCTCGCTCAATATCGCGAAGTATTCACCGTCCGATATCCTACCGTCTTTCAACGCCATCGAGATCATTTCGGATATCGTGTCGATCTTGGAGTCGGCCAAGACGCGAATCTTGTCGTGTTTCCTCGCCTTCAGATATAATTTCCTACTCAAAAAGTTTCCGAGCGTGCTGAACAATCCGGCGGCGAGAGCCACTCCTTCTATGGTCAACACGATTGGAATGCCGACCGTGGTCGACAACAATCCGATGCCGGCCGCGTGTAAACCCATGGAAATCGTGATGAGTGTCATGTCGATCGCGTTGACGAATTTCACGAAACGCGAATACTTCTTCTTGAGGGAACGACGAGAATCTCTCTCTCGAGTCAGATACGATTGGATTCTACTGATTTGATCGATGCGATACCTCTCTCCTCTTTCTCTTGCTTCTAGCGACAGCGCCGTCGGCAAAACGCCGTTCGGCTTCTCGTCCTCGTCGTCCACTAACGTCAGATACAATTTATTTCTGGTTCTCATTTTATGTTTTTTTTCTTTCTTTCTAATATTAGATAAAAAATTTATGTGTGTATTTATTTTTATTTTCTATTCTCCTTATTTTATATCAACGAGAAAACTTAGACGTATGCTTCGTTCAGCAATAATTTCTTGATGCATCCCTTGTCTTCTAAAGTCAAACATCTACGCGCCAATTTCAGTTCTTCCGAATCTGTGGGCCTGTCTCGATTCTTACAGAAGACTAATCTCTTCCAAAACGTGATCACATCGTTGAATTTAACGCGTTCGAACGCCGGTTTGAAATACATGACGACCATATCTTCCCTTTCCATCGTCAGACACGAATGATCCTCATGATCGAAGTCTAGATGATCCCGACATCCGACGCATCGTTCTAACAAGATGGGACGTAGTTGTTCGTTCACGCAGATTGCGTATGCTCTCATCAGCATGTTTAAAAGAAACCTCGCTCTAATAGTCTGAGAATCGCTCATGATTTACGTATTTTTTTTTTTATTATTATCTATTCGATTTGATATATTTAATTTTCTAAATAACGATTATTTATATATTTTTTTTTTCTCCCCTATATATATCAATCAAAAACGTGACAGCGGGCTCGCGAATTTCCAACACACACTGACGACAACGACACTCTTCGTTCAGATCGAGTAATTTTTTTGAGAATTTCTCATAGTGGAGGAATTCCCCTAATAATAATGTTATAAATGGGAAAAAAAACCTCACCACTGCCTCAAAAACAAGGGAGAGTTCTGGACCATCTGTACCAATGCAATGGCGGGTTCTGGACCGCTGGTCTTGAACCGCAATTGTTGTTTTTTGATGATGACCCAGAATCTTTTGCTTTTGATCGCGTTCGCAGACGATGGATCGGTGGTCTGATCTGCGATGCAAATGTCGACAAAAAATTACGTACAAGATACAAGTGAAGATGTACAACATACGCACACGATGCGTTCACCACGAGTATTTGAGCGCTAAAAGCGCGATCTAGGAGTCACTGACTGTACATGAGCGGATTCAAGACCATGTACAGTTTTTGTGAACAAGCGTGTGATTTAACACTGAATTCCACGTTGGTGAACGCATCGTGTGTGTGTGTTTGTACACGTACATGTACAAGTGGTCGTATATCCGCCTTTTATACCTACTCCTGTGTAATAATTTACTAATTTACAAATTTAGATGATGGAATAAAAAAAAAAAAATTTTACTTTCAACAAAACCATATCATCATGTGATCCCCTCATACGAACATGCTTGTTGAGCTCTTTCCAATGAGGGGGTGACCTGATACAGTTTTGTTGAAATGTTTTGAAATATTTGAAAAAACAATAATTGATACAATAAATTTTGCAATCCTGTGCAATCAGTAAAAGGTTAACATGCTTTTATTTTGTTTTGATAATTTAAATACAATCGGATTATTTTTTTTTTAACCCTTTACCTAACCTGAAAAGCAGACGACACTTGCAAACAAAATTCTTGAAAAATTAAGTTTTTTTCATTTTTTGTCTCAAAAACATAGGTTATGACCCCTCATTGGAACAAGCTCATCTCAGGCCCTCCCACTGGTCCTTTTGGCTGCTGCATGCTCTCTTTTTATAACCAATGCAAACTTAAAATAAAAAAAAATTAAATGGTTTACATGCAAACCATTTAATTTTTATTATTTTAATTTTATGTCTGAAGTTAAAATTGATAAATTTGTCCCTTGAGTGCAACAAGGCTTTGCAATGCTTTAGCACTGCAAAACCTTCTTGTACTCAAGGGATGAAATACAAAAGCATTGCAAAGCCTTCTAGTACTCAAGGGACAAAATACACCACCACCCATGCAAATCTGTAGATTATGAGATCTGAAATAAAACAAACCAAGAATATGAAGTTTTGATGAAAAAAATATAATCCCCCCCCCCCCCCCCACCCACCCCAAAAGAAAATTAAATCAAAAAAATGCCTGCCAACATACCATTTTACAAAAAGTGGCTGGAGAAACAGGAAATCTACTTTGTGGGGCCTTTTCCAAAGTTTGTGATAATTCCATTCTACCCTGCACACTGATGTCATAACCCTGATCTTACAGTTAAAAATAATTTGATAGCCCGAAATCCTCACATGGTGCTCTATGGCTGTACAAAAGTGCCAAAATAGGAGAGTTTTTTGCTATGATTATAAATGTCTTGCGAGTCAGTCAGAGCAGGGTCAAACCATGAGCAGCACCCAGCAACCAATGCTGGCATCTGTTCTGGGAGATGCAGTGAACAGTCAACAAAATTCCACACTTTTCCAGCCATGCCAGTTCACCTTCAACACCCATTAAAGAACAAAAAGATCCCATGCATATTCTACTATTAACCCTTTACCCAACGTAACGGCCAAAACCGGCCAGCGCTATTCTCAAAAATCGCCAATTAATTTTCAAAATATTTTCATTTTTTGTCTCAAAAACATAGGTTATGACCCCTCGTTGGAACGAGCTCGTCGAGCTCGTTCCAACGTGGGGTCATAACCTATGTTTTTGAAACAAAAAATGAAAAACTTTAGTTATTCAAGAATTTTTTTGCAAGTGTCGTCTTCTTTTCATGTTAGGTAAAGGGTTAACACTTAAAGTTCTATTTTTGACTTTGATCACTTTTACAAGAACAGAACCAGTGACCTAATAAACAGTCTCTGGGTAGATTTACAAGTTACATATTAAATACCAGTTGGATCTTGTTTTGGGACAAGTCTTGGCTGCCTCCATTGGCAGCCAAGACTTGCCTAGAAACAACTGTAAAGCCACGGGATGTAGACTGTCTAAGTGTTGTAGAAATGTATAAAAATCTTCAGACCTCTAGGGGTAATTCTGTAAAGTCAATGACATTGATTTTTTCTTCTTTGTGAATTTCAAAGTTTTGTCTGAACAGACCATGACAAGTATTAAATTACAAAATATTTTAATGGTATTTTTTTACATTCAAAAGTTTTTCAAGTTTCTTCAAAAAATTATTTTCCATACTTTTTCAATTCTCACAAGGCTTGAATGCCTATTTTTCTATACTTTTCAAGACCTTTCCAAGATCAACATAAATTTCCATAAGTTTTCAAGAGTTTTAATATGGTTTAAGAATCCTGTCGAAATATCAAAAATTCTTCAAGCTGCAATTTTTTCCCATAATGTAAATAGAAACATAACCAATTCAATACTGTCTGACAGAGTTCACTGGGCTAGCTAAATGAGCTAACTGGTTAAATTCCTACTTTAACCCTTTACCCAACGCAGACGATATCAAAATTTATTATTTTAAATATAATTTTTAAAAAATTTTCAAAAAATTTCAACAAAACCATATCATGTGACCCCTCATTGGAACGAGCTCAATGAGCTCGTTCCAATGAGGGGTCACATGATATGGTTTTGTTGAAATATTTTAAAAAATTTAATTTTTTCAACTGCTCAATTTGCATATTACGCGGTCGGATGCGGGCGATTCATTAGGTAAAGGGTTAATTGTGAGAAACATTTGCTGCTTGAAATTTTGGTATTTTGACACCATAGTGCAGGGGCTTAACCCGTTACCTAACGAATTGGCCACACCCATCCACATAATTTACAAAGTGAGCAGTTGAAAAAAAAAACAATAATTTTTTTTTTTAAATTCATAAAAACCCTATCATGTGACCCTTCATTGGAACGAGTTCATTGAGATCGTTCCAGTGAGTGGTCACATGATACGATTTTGTTGAATTTTTTGGAAAAAATTAATCAAAAATATAATTAAAATAACATTTATTTATTTATTGGTGTTTAAGGTCACAAATGTCTGCACAATCGCTTATCGTGACCACAAAATGGAAATAAGTCAAGTCCTGGCAATTGTTTATACCCATGTTGCCTATTTTAGAGGACTGTCACCACAGGCATTGGTGACTGGTTTCTATTTTACCAGTAAAACAGAGTTTGTTTACCACAGTAAACAAGCACTGCTTCACTACCCGGGGTTCCCACGGGAAGAACTAAAGAACAAATTCTGATATCGTGTGCATTGGGTAAAGGGTTAAAAAGGAAGGCTGCTTTTATGAAACTCTTAGTTTTTTTTATTTAATGAAAAGAACATAATGGAAAACCAAATCATAATTACTGATCCAAGCATCTACAACACAATAGTACTTCCTCAATGTGAGGCATTCCTTTGCTACTTGCATACAACATACTTGACCCATAAATATAACTCTAGTACATGGTGTTATGTAATGTGATATATTGTTTACACAATGAGAAAACAAATCAACCAGTGGATAATCAAAGAGATAAAAAAAATTTTTTAGGAAGCCCATGTGGGACTGAGAAAGTTGTAACACATATGATTTAAAAATATATATATATATGCCTGTTGTCTCAGTGACTAAATTACACGTAAATTTTCAAAAAAGCTCTGCTGGTTCATAATACCTGTCAATTATTGAAAAATGTGAGCAATTTGGATTGACAACCCCATTCAAAAATCCCCTTCACTTTTTGCAGATGATAGGATAATGAGGGGAATGATCATTACTGAGGGGTATTTTTTCTATATTCAGCAATTCAACTCTGACTTGATGGTATGACTTCCTGAATACAGCAAAGCACTTCTAGGGTCCTACTAATTGGAATTTCTATCCTTGAATCAAATCTCAAATTGAATTGGGGGCAAGCCTGAAAATAAGCAATCTATCATTTGCAAAATGAGATCCCTAGAGGGTGAATTTGCTGGTGCTATCCCATACAGTTGGCAAATTTATCCTCTGGGTACCTCTTTCTGTTTAGGTTTGAGACCCTGATTCAGACTGAGGTTCACAGAGGGTAAATTTAGTGGTGCTACGCTGCTGTGCAGGGTAGCATCAGCAAATTCACCCTCTGTGGACCTCATTATGGAATTGACAGTCTGCTTATTTTCTGGCTTGATTAGGGGTCCAATGTCGATATCAACATAAATCGAAATCGAAAAAGGGCAAAACAAGTTTTGTGATATCCCTTGTTCTTTTACCAAAATACTTAATTATCATACATATCCTTGCAGCTTACACTTGCTGCAGGTAGCGCATGAGTACCCAAGTGTGAGGTCTCAAGTTTACTTTGCTAGAACAGTATTTACAAATGGAAGTGTGGGATTTCTTGTGAAGCTCACCAACATGCTGATAAGCCAATTGACGCACAAAGTCGCAAGAAGAAATGTGAAAAAAACATGAGTTACCTGATTCGAAATATATGAATCAGGAAGGCAATTCGATGTTTATCCTGAATCAGGCCATCAATACCGAATCAAATCTTCGAAGCTTTGCTGGGCCCAAGGCACATCATTTCGCATTGGAAAATGTACAGCTTTACAGCAGCCATGACTTGATTTTATGAGAAAATCAAGAAAATATTCAACAGGTAAGGAGATAATCAAATTTAAAAAAATGCAAGAACATTCCTTTTTACATCTTTTTAAACTGTCACTTCAGAAATTATCAAATTGTGTTTCCAAATATTATATTTTTGCTTTTCAGCCAGTGTGTAGAACCTGTGATAAAAGGAAGGGTGCACTATTTTGGGACATGATGCAATTTGATGTATGTGATTGACTATCAATACCTTATTTTGAAACTCAAAAACATATTCGACTCTTCCTACATTGCTGCTAAAAATCAATGTTTCAAAAATCAATATGTTTTGATACATAATTGTCGATAACTTTTATGAAGTATAAGAACAAGCAAAGTTTTAGCTAATGAACCTCTGGGTTCAACCGGAAAAACACTACAACCCATGCTATTCTGAAGATTATGAGGCCTAAAACATAAAACAAACCAAGAATGCGAACTTTTGATGACAAAGAAATAATTACAAAAATAAAATACAAAACCACCCACCCATATGCAATTTTACAAAAAAATGGCCAGAGAAACAAAGATCTATTTTGTGGGGCCTTAATATTATTTTTTCAAATGTTTCGCAAAATTTAAAAAAAACCATATCATGTGACACCTCATCGGAACAAGCTTGACAAGCTCGTTTCAATGATGGGGTCACATGATATGGTTTTGTTGAATTGTTTTGAAAAATAATACTTTTTCAATTGCCGAATTAGTATTTTGCATTTTTGGATGCAGCTGATTTGTTTGGTAAAGAGTTAACCAAGAAAAATATTTGTTATTTTACAATGACATAAAAATAAAAAAAACAATTATGAAACCATTTGCTTGCCATTGTACAAGTATAATGGATACATAAAGAATTGATGAAAAACTACATACCGTAACTTGCAATGAAATATATTTTTAAAAGGCTGAAAATCAATGGCTTCACCCTCAATCAAACATGTGTGAAGTTGCTTGAACCAATTTACTCTGCTAGACATTTAGCAGAATGAATACAGCATATAGTTCAGTTTCATGGGTTTTGCAGCTCTTGAAATTCGAAAACAACTGCTTCACAACATAAATGTCATAGCCAGGTGGACTTGTGGCTGAACTGCAGCAGCTTGTTCTTAAGGTATTTATTTATTTATTTATTTATTTATTTATTTATTTATTTATTTATTTAGTGGTGTTTAAGGTGACATACTTATGCACAATGGCTAATCGTGACCATGACAGTTTTACTGGTGCAGGAAGCCGGAGCACCCACAGAGAACCACGAGCAACTGTCAGTGCCTCAACATTCTAACTCAAGCTCCGCTCAAGCAGGGTTACAGCAGATGAAGACATGTGCACCATCGACGTGAAGTACACGGCGTCATCGTGCCCCCATGTAGGCAACCGGGATAAAGTGCCTTGCCTAAGGACACAACGCGGGTCGTCCCAGACAGGGATCAAACTTGGGACCTCTAGCATAGAAGTCCAACAGTCTAGAATTGAGCCACCGCACACCCTGTTCTTAAGTTACTCGGATCAAAGGTGATTTATAACCTGAGTATTTATTTCAAAGATACCATACTAACGGTAAGGGAACATTTAGTTTAGCAAGACTTTTTTTATAATTAATTGTTCTGTTACAATTCATTGGAGAGTGCCTGTTGGCACTCTCCAATAAACTGTAACAAAACAATTTTATAGAAACATTTTTTTCTTCTGCTTAGCAAACAATAAGATAATCTAGACAAAGTAAAGCCACTAAAGTGGCTTGCAGCACTTTTCAAAAGAGCCATGCTAGTGGCTTTTAGTACTCGACCAGTTAAATACTCAAATGAGGATGATCACGTGGCATGGGTACTATAGATCTGTCTCACCCAGGTATCTCACCCAGGACATGAATATCACAAAAGGCAGGTGGATGGAGGAAAATGAATGCATCAAAAGGGAGATAAATCGTTCAGTCTATTGGACCATGGCATGATGTAGATGCTTTTTGTATTGATGGAAAATATACAATAATGGTGATAAGATACAAGCTTTGCACACAATCCGAGATGAGTGCATTCATTGCACCAAATCCATATCACTGACTGTTTGCCAACAACTGTCCATTAGGCCTGAAAAAATTAAATATCGGTTTCTCAGTTCCACATGGTCCTTTTGACTGCTCTCTTTTTAAAACTAATGCAAACTTAAAACAAGAGGCCCCATGGGGCCTGAAGCACTGACCTTGAACAGAACACGATATCAACAGAGTCCAAGAATGCAGAGTCTACATTAAGCAATCCATCGCCATAGGATACATTGTCAATCCTTGAGCCATTCAGGAGTGACAAAAATAGTATGAGCATCATGCCTTTTCTTCAGTTGATCATAATGTAAAATGTGGAGATCCCCTATAAAGCCCCTTGATACAACCTAGGTGGATTAATCTTAGTTACACACCTCTAGAGGGTACTGAATACAACATTTCTAATTCTTCAGCTACATGACCAATTCCGGCTCTTGTATAGAGTCCAAATATTAACCCAGGCTCTCGACTTGAAAAAAGTTGAATCTGACCTCCCTAGAGATGTTGTATACCAAATATGAAAGCGTTCTGACTTTTGGATCTGATGAAGAAAAACTTTAAAGAAATTTCTTCATATTGCATAGTGAGCCCAAATATTAACCTATGAACCCGATTTGAACACACTTGAATCTGACCCCCCTAGAGATGTTGTATACCAAATATGAAAGCATTATGACCACTGGATTTGAAGAAGAAGATTTTTAAAGAAATTTCCTCATACTGCACTAAGTTAAAATTGGGACTACCAGAGGGAGCCCAAATATTAACCCAGGGAACCAATTTGAACAAACTTGAATCTGACTTTCCTAGAGATGTTGTAGACCAAATATGAAAGGATTCTGACAGGTGAATCTGAAGAAGAAGATTTTTGAAGAAATTCTCTCATATTGTACCAAGTTAAATTTCAGGTTCCCATATGGAGCCCAAATATTAACCCAGGCACTCAAATTGAACAAACTTGAATCTGACCCCCCTAGAGATGTTGTATACCAAATATGAAAGCATTTCAATTGGTGGATCTGAAGAAGATTTTTAAAGAAATTTCCTCATATTGCAGTAAGTTAAAATTTTGGGCTACCATAGCGAGCCCAAATAATTATCTAAGGGCCCGAACAAACTTGAATCTGCCCCCCACCCCCCTCCCCAGAGATGTTGTGTACCAAATATGAAAGCATTCTGACTGGTGGATCTGAAGAAGAAGATTTTTAAAAATTATCCCACATATTAAACTAAGTTAAAATTTGGGCTTCCAGAGGAAGCCCAAATATTAACCTAGGGACTTGGTTTGAACAATCTTGAATCTGACCCTCATAACAATGATGTATACCAAACATTAAAAGATTCTGACTGGTGGTTCTGAAGAAGAAGATTTTTAAATAATATTCCCCATATTGCCCTAAGTTAAAAGCTTGGGCTCCTGTATTGAGCCCAAATATGAACCAATGGATTTTATTTTAACAAACTTGTATCTGATCCCCTATGAATGCTGTATACAGAATAACAAAAGATTCTGACCACTGATTCTGGAGAAAAGATTTTTTTTAAATTTTTGCAAATATGCTGACCCAGCATTTTTTTGATGCCCTGTACAGAACACCCTAACATAAGTGATGGCAATTTGTTTTTACCCTTCAATTCTACTGATCCTAAGGATGCTTCAAACCAAATAACAGCTCTCTGTTCCGTATGGTTTGAGAAATATGTGCGTTTGAAAATATTTCTATTTTTAGCACCTGGGGTTCCCATGGGGATGCAGGAATTTTTGGGGAGCACGTGTCAAGTACTTATGATGCAATAATACAACATACCAAATTTGGTTCAAATCGGACCATCAGTGCAGAAAATAGAAATTTTACGAGGGGGAAAAAATGTTACCCCTCCCCTTACAAAACCAAATATTGCTTCACGAACTTCGTTTGAACAAACTTGATTCTACACCTCAAAAGGAAGCTCCATAGCAATATCAAGTCATTGTACCCACTGGTTCATGAGAAGATTTTAAAAATATTTTGGAGCATTTTTCTAAGCCGGAGGAAATTATTTTATTATCTACATCCAAAACGGTAATGGCTGTTCCTTTGGTGCAGATTAGGCGATTAAATGTTTTTCACCAGTTGGAGTCACGGGCGTTGGCGGAGTTCAGTTTGGTGTTCATTTTAGAATAATAGTTAGCTTTCGCTTTACGAATGTTGGAAATAGTCTGGTTTCGTTTCTGGTGGTATTTCTTCCATGTCTGTGGAGTGTTGAAATTGAAATTGAAACTGAAATTTTTATTTGCAGTATAATTATTGTACAAAAATAACATTAAACTAGTGTGTGTACTGCGGGAAACAGCATAGCCCTGTTGGCTGTCTTCCTGCTATTCCCCATAAAAATAGAGAGAATAATTTTTAAAAAAAAAAACGGTCAAGACAACAGAGTTTGAAGCCATTCAGTGATTCAGTGAACCATTCATTAATGAAATATTCAGATGTGAATGATGAGAAGTGATAAGATACCAGAATGGAAGAGATATGACAACTCTTAATATTTCAGGCGAGACTCAGTCAACTGCATGTCCCGACTATCAGGGCTCAAGGAGCTCTGCCAGGCAAAACATGAACTTGAGTGAGGTTCCAAAGTGAAATATTCAGATCAGGATGATGAAATGTGTTAAGATACCAGAAAGGGGTGGATTTGACAAATCTTAATATTTTTGGCAGGATTCAATCAAGTGCATGTCCTGTCCATCAGAGCTCAAGGAGTAAATAGCTACACCTCTGCCCCTGGCTTCACCATCATTTCTTAGTGGAGGTGAAAGTTTGGAAGTTCTATCTCAGAATTATCATCACTTACATCTAGCCAAGTTTCAGTGAAAGCACAACCGTCGTATTGCATCTCACAGCTAAGTGAGTCAATTTTTGGTTTTAAGCTTTGGATATTGAGATGGTAGAATGAGATGCCACGTGTTGAGCTCGACGTTACTGAGGATGTGTCAACTGTGTCAGCTGTTGATGAAGGTGACACACTTACGGGACCTGGATGTGTCTCAATATCACCAGTAATAAGGTGTAAGATTAGCAGCCATGGCGGCTTGCCAGTCATCACGAGACAAAGGACTATGAAGATTAGCAGATATACATATCCTCTTGGTTGTATCTCAGAATACTTGACAGGGATGGCATCTGTTCGTGCTTCAGCTTCCCCTGACAATGTTTGTGAACAGTGCACTGTGAGGATTTCGTTGTGTACATAAGCAAGTCTCATTAATAAGCATTTACTCGAATGTTTCCAATTGGTGAATAAAGTTACGGATAGCATGAGGCTGAGACCGGTCACATTATATAGCACATATAAGAATATAAGGAGAATTGTGTGAGGATTGAGTTACCTGTTTACGATGTACCCCACTTTTGGCTATACCAGTGAATTGGCCCACTCACATTCTGTAAATATCTATATTATCCATTTGGCTTGGTTTGAGAGGAGAGCAGAAACGAGTGGGTCCCTACAGTCGCATAGCCAACCAAGCTCCGGTCATTATATTTGTTTGGGTCGTGAAGCATATATTTGGAGGAGAAAGGACAATTTGGTTTAGTGGAGAAGGACATTTGGTGTAAGAGGCAGATTCTAGAGAATGAGGTAGATAACATATAGGTTCAGAGTACAATGTGCAAAGTAGTGTCAACAAGCATTGAAACATCCTGTGTAAATCTAGGATAAACCAAGGTATAGGGAGTACTATATTGTCTTGGTGGAGGAACATACACAATATCAGGGGGTTATGTGTTTATGTCTTGTTAGTGACTTAAGCATTGCAAAGCTCTTTTGCATTCAAGGGACAAATTACACCACCACTCATGCTATTCTCTAGATTATGAGGCCTAAAACAAACCAAGAACATGAACTTTGATAGCAAAGAAATATTTACAAAAATAAAAAATTGGGCCAGCCACATGCAATTTTACAAATGAAAGTGTCAATGACACTGTAGCTTAACTTGTGTGTTGTGTTTGATGAAAAGGATAATGTTCAATGTTTATGAAAGGATTATGAAATAAGACAAGAATTGTGATAATTGGGAATATGTTCATTTCTGTTCCCTGTATGCTATGTTTTTGATAAAAATAATATGAGGTGTACACTGTACTAAAGAGCTGAGGGGTGGGTTAATATGACCTCACAGGTAATGTATACTCTCCCAAAAAAGAAAGTGTGCATGCTAAAAAATAACACTAAAAAAAGATATGTATCATTTTCATTCATGGAAATTTTATTCAATCACAGATGAATCAATTTGTGATCAACACGAGAAATTTCATTACGCTACGATGAATACTCTTGGTGCCATGGAGAGTCAAAGACACTAAGGGTCAAACACAAAAGTCACACACTCAATATCTGGTATGACCTCCGTCTGCATCGACTACTGCTGTGCACCTACGCCTCATGGAAGCGAACAAGTTAGCATGGAAGTGTTGTGGGATGTTGTTCCATATTCTGATAAGCTGTCTTTGGAGTTCCACAAGCGTTGACGGTGCATGGGGAAGCCGGCGTAGCAGACGTTTCATTTCGTCCCATACGTGCTCAATGGGTGGGTGGGCCAAGTTGCGGGCCAGGGAAGAACATCCACTTGTTGTTGCTGCAGATACTGTTGAACAACACGAGCTACGTGGGGTCGGGCGTTGTCCTGCTGTAGAATGACACCGAGGCCGTGACGTTGCAGAAATGGGACAACAACAGGTGTAAGCACTTCATCACGATATCTGGCTACATTGAGATTGCCATCAAAAATGACCAGCTCAGTTCTGTTATGGGCAGTGATGCCACCCCACACGATGAGAGACCCTCCCCCATAACGATTTCGCTCCACGACACATGGATCTGCGTAGCGTTCGTTTCGACGTCTATACACTCTCTGGCGGCCATCTGATTATGAAAGATGGAAACGATATTCATCTGTGAATAAAACACGTCGCCACCAGTGTAAGGGATGCCTGAGATGTTGTCAACACCACTGTAGTCGAGCACGACGATGACGTAACGTCAAGATCGGACGAATTGCAGGTCTTCGAGGACGTAAGCCGTATTCTCTCAGCCGGTTGATTACTGTTTGAGAATGTATCCGTCTCAGGTTAGGGATGTTCCTGGCTGTCGTCGTTGCCGTTTATTGCCGGTTCCGGAGATGGACGACACGGATATACCGATCTTGTGCAGGGGTGGTAACTTGGGTCTCCCGGAGCGGGGTCGGTCTCGAACGTCATCATGTTGTGCATGTCGATGGACTAGCCTGTCTACAGTGCTACTGTGGCAGTTCAAATGCTGGGCAACCTCTCTGTGTGTTCTGCCAGCTCTAATCATACCCAGGGCAAGGAGACGTTGATTCACTGTCAATCTTGGCATGCTAATGTGGAGTCGTTTTAACAGCAGTGCAAGTTTGAATGTGAACGATAGGAAGGCCTTACTTTAGTGTTTAAATACCCAAGGATTGACACTGCTGCATGAATTTTCAGACTCTCCAAGTGCAAAACATGCCTTTTCACAAATGTGCAGCACGTCATTTAACGTTAATGCAATTTTAATGGGGAAAGCTGTTTTTGTGTTCAATATAACTTATTCATGAACAGGTTAACACTCTTTACACCTACAAAATTAATTTTTTGGAGTTTGATCAATTTCTGCAATGCACACTTTCTTTTTTGGGCGAGTATATGTAGCCCTCACAGTTAACGTATATCAAAGAAAGTTACCAAGTTACAGTGAAATTATTCCAAAACGAGTCATCCTATCAAGTTACATTGAAATCCCTTCATAAATATGGCCTGTAGGCTGTGCTAAAGGTTTTTGGGCTTTGGGCTCGGGCAGCCGTCATGGTTGAATGATCACAACCAAAAGGGGACATTCTCATCTGGGCGTCATCTGGAGTGATCCTACGAAGTTACAATGAAATCCCTTCATAAATATGACCTGTAGACTGTGCTCAAGGTTTTCGGGCTTTGGGCCCCTGAAGCCATCACAGTTGACCAATCACGACCAAAAGGGGATGTCATCATCTAGGCAATATATGGAGTCAAGCTAACAGGTTACAATGAAATCCTTCCATAAATATGACCTATAGACTATGCTAAAGGTTTTGGGGTTTTGGGCTCGGGCAGCCATCAAGGCTGAATGATCGCGACCAAAAGGGGGTGTTCTCATCTAGACATTATTTGGAGTCATCCTACCAAGGTACAATGAAATCCCTTCATAAATATGACTTATAGACTGTGCTCAAGATTTCCGGGCCTCGGGCACCTGTAGCCATCACAGCTGACCAATCACGACCAAAAGAGGATGTCATTATCTAGGCATTATATGGAGTCAACCTAACAAGTTACAATTAAATCCTTCCATAAATACGACCTATAGACTATGCTAAAGGTCTTTGGGCTCGAGCAGCCATAAAGGCTGAATGATCATGACCAAAAGGGGATGTTCTCATCTGGACATTATTTGGAGTCATCCTACCAAGCTACAATGAAGTCCCTTCATAATTATGACCTGCAGACTGTTCTAAAGGTTTTCAGGCTTCGGGCCCCTGTAGCCGTCACAGTTGCCCAATTGTGTCCAAAAGGGGACATTCTCATCTAGACATTATATGAAGTCAACCTACCAGTTACAATAAAATCCCTTCATAAATATGACCTGCAGACGGTGCTAAAGGTTTTCGGGCTCGGGCAGCCATCTTGGTTGAATGATCGCAAGCAAAGGGGACAATCTCATCTGGGCATCATCTGGAGTGATCATACGAAGTTACAATGAAATCCCTTCATAAATATGACCTGTAGACTGTGCTCAAAGTTTTCGGGCTTCGGGCACCTGTAGCCATCACAGTTGACCAATCACGACCAAAAGGGGATGTCATCATCTAGGCATTATATGGAGTCAACCTAATAGGTTACAATGAAATCCTTCCATAAATATGACCTTTTGCCTATGCTAAAGGTTTTTGGGCTCAGACACCCATCAAGGCTGAATGATTGCGACTGTGCTCAAGGTTTTTGGGCTTCGGGCACCTGTAGCCATCACAGTTGACCAATCACGACCAAAATGGGACGTTCACGTCTAGGCATTATTTGGAGTCATCCTACCAAGTTACAATGAAATCCCTTCATAAATATGACCTGTAGGCTGTGCTAAAGGTTTTCGGGCTTCGGGCCCCTGTAGCCATTACAGTTGCCTAATCACGTCCAAAAGGGGACTTTCTCATCTAGACATTATATGAAGTCAACCCACCAAGTTACAATGAAATTCCTCAATAAATATGACCTGTAGACTGTGCTAAAGGTTTTCGGATTTTTGGCTCGGGCAGTCGTCATGGTTGGCACATCACATCCAAATGGGGACATTCTCATCTAGACATCATAAGGAGTCATCCTATTAAGTTACAATGAAATCCCTCCATATTAAACATGACCTGCAGAATATGCTAAAAGTTTTTGGGCTTCGGGCTTGGGCAGCCATCACGGTTGACAGATCATGCCCAAAAGGAGATGTTCTCATCTAGGCATTATACAGAGGCATCCTACAAAGTTACAATGAAATCCCTTCATAAATATGACCTGTAAACTGTGCTAAAGGTTTTCGGGTTTTGGGCTTGGGCAGCCATACCGGTTGACCGATCATGACCAAAAGCGGACATTCTCATCTAGACATGACCCCAAACCTGCATATGAAATTTTGTGATGATCAGACAAGAACTGCGGGCTGTAGCCCGTGCTAAAGGAAAATGTGAACAGACTCCCGCACGCGTGATGGCAATAGCTTATCTTGACTTTGTCAAGTTAAGCTAAAAATGACCTGAAAAACAGAGATCTACTTTGTGGGGCCTTAACATTGAGCAATAGCAGTCTAACAGTATGATACAAATTACTTCAGGCTTTAAAATTTGGCCCAAATCATGAGAATCGCGGCTTTGATTCTCAAGCACTCCTGTAGCAAGAAACAACTTTTTGTTCTTAAACTTTTTCTAAGGAATCGGCTGCATCCATTCAGGTAATATGCAAATTCAAACATTGAAAACAATACTTTTTCCAAGAGCTTCAACAAAACCATATCATGTGATCCTTCATTGGAACAAGATCATCATGCTCATTCAGATGAGGGCTCACATGATATGGTTTTCAGGTTTTGTTGAGATTTTTTTTAAATTTGGAAAAATAATATTTTAGATAATAAATTTTGTTATCTTCTGAATTGGATAAATGGTTAAATAAATTAGAATGCTGTTAAACACCTTGTGAGTACAACCAGATTGGCAGTATACATGTATATTCCATAGTAAAAAAACAAACCTTATAATTACAGTGGAACCCTGTTAACTGAATAGCCACTTTGCCAATGAAAATTATTCAATTAACAGGAGTATTCAAGTAACGGGGGTTGTATCACTTTCCTGTATAAAAGAGATGAACTTAGTATTTATTCTATTATATCTTGTTTGACATGCCACCATGAGCTCTGTCACAAAAGATATAATAGATTAAAAGCATGTATGGGATGTACTGAGGCCGAACAGGTCTATAAACAAAGGCATACTGGAGAATGTCGGGGTAATTTATCGACAAGTTACATGTACAAGATTTTTTATTCGATTAACAGGAGTTTACTCTATAACCTATATTCAATTAACATGTCAAATTTGTGCTGGAAGTATAGTAAATGGTTTTGTGTTATGAAATTATATTCATTTAACAGGGTTATCAGTTAAAAGATATCCAATTAAGTGGGATCCACTGTACATGTATATATCTACTGCAGTTTTAACTCTGAAGGCCTAGTTCCAATTTTGTTGAATTTATGGTCTTACATGTACATGTAGAACACATGTTCCAACATACAGACCTTTGGTTAGTTTTGGTGGTCTTGGTGATGGATGTCAGAGTTCCCTGCCATTGGTTTCCAGTGAAGTCTTCAGCCAAGTCATCACTAGATACCACTACCAAGTCAAGAGTGTTATTTTAACTGGTAGAGTGCCAGTGGTGGTATCAGCATTTCAATTTAGGGAGGGGGGAGGGTTAAGTAAGATAGGGTGGGGAGGGCAAGGTCAAGATGCCAAAGATATTTCCCGAGAACTCCGCAGGTCTGAACTAGAGGAGGATAGGGGAGGAGGTAGTTCAGTGATCTGAACATAGTGGCTACCCACTTAAGATTGCTGAACTAGGGAGGAGGGTGTTCCCATCCCATTTATGGAGGGGGGGGGGGGGTGACCTGGGAATGATATCTGAGCATTTCTTTAACACCTGACATGATATGTATTGTTGTTTGGGGGGGGGGGGGGGGGGGGTAAGGAAAAGTGAATTATTTTTGGTCATCAAAATTTGTTTACATATCTTTGCCTTGTTACAATTATTTATGGGAGAGTGCCAATAGGTACTCTCCCATGAATTATAACAAGGCAAATCCTAACTGACTAAATAATTTCACTTCAAAGGTGACATGTAGAACATCCACTGAATGTGAAGCCTTTAAGTTGAGGTACCGACACTTTAGAATAAGCCCAAATATGGGCATTCAGCACTCTTCTAGTTAATATGAGGGATCCAAAAATAAGTGGAATTGTCCAGGCCTTTAAGACACTTTCAGAATCTATGATAAAATTCAAATGGAGATTTTGCAAGAATCAATTCTGGTTCTCGCCTGAATTTTTAGCCTTGAACAAAAAAGAAATCAGATTACTGTACATCTGAAAAGAATCTACATGATTATGTGCACGCTTTGTGTGTTTTTTTTTTTAATTTTCTATTTATACATGTAGAAACCAAATTTATACAGAAAAAATTTATTTATTATTTATCTATTGAAGTTTAATGACACTTTTGACAGCAAGAGTCACCTCGTGTCAGACAGCAGAGGAAGTCAGAGTACCTGGCGAGAACGACCGAGCAACGGTGAACAACTGCCAGGCTCCCCAATATACTAACTCCACACAAGCAGGGTTAGCACTGGTTGAAGACAAGTGCGCCACTGATGTGCAGTACACCTTAGTACACAATGCCACCATGACCCCATGTGGGCGAAGTGTCTTGCCCAAGGACACAACGCCACCGTGCACCCACGTGAGCAATGGAGGTGAAGTGTCTTGCCCAAGGACACAATGCGGTTGCCGCAGGTGGGATTCTAACCGAGGCCGTGTTGGCTTGCAGCCTGCACCTCTACCTACTGCCCCCCTCCCCCTTTCAGACCATAAGGCATCAAAACATTTCAAGACACAGTGTGTCTGACACACTCACTTTCAGGGTTCATACATGTACATTTGCTTTTAAAATACTGTATTTTAACCCTTTGGCACATTATGAAAGCAGGCGACACTTGAAAAACAATTCTTAAACACCTAAAATGTGTGCCCTGAAGAAAACTAGGAATTTATCCAATTCAGTCTTGTTTGACAGAGCTCATTGAGCTCTGTCAAACAAGACTGAATTGGTTAAATTCCTTGTTGTATTATGGGAAAATTTTTGAGGCTGACAATGCCATATTTCGACATCAGTGTGCAGAGATTTAAGGAAAAATTGAACAAATTTCAATGCCAAATTTTGTGCATAGCACTGGTAAGTTCTGGCTGTTATGTCAGGTAAAGGTTAATAACATGGATTCTATAAATAAAATATCCAAAAGCATAAAGTAACAACTCATCTGCAATCATTCACTACAATGCCTCATCCAGTCCATTTCTGAATGTGCCTTTCCTGAAGGGGCCAGTACCAGATAGTCAGGAATTCATACACAATAGAACTTCATATCAACAAAATACACTTGTTTCCATAATAGAATTTATGATTGGAAAATGGACATTGCAGACCACAAAATAGAGCCCTGTAAATATTTGAAATTAGATACGATTCTTCAGGTAGGTCAGACAATGCAAGCTGATTCAATTATTAATTGAGACTCTCAAATGATTGACATAATATCTTGCAGCTTGTCTATGGCCTGTTATCTCTAAACAAACTATGTACTAAAATGTTATACTTTGTATCATTATTCTGGACAGGTACATTCCACCATTTTCAGTCACCAGTCTGATCAGCAAAGTTGTTGACTGTTAATTTGACATGTTAACATGACTGATTTTATTAAAATGTTCCAACCAAAACCGGCCAGCACTATTCAGAAAAATCGCCATTCAATTTTCATTACTTCTTCATTTCTGGTCTCAACAACACAGCGTGTGACCCTTCATTGGAACAAGTTCATTGAGCTCATTTCAATGAGGGGGCATAAGCTATGTTTTTGATGCAAAAGATGAAAAACATTTGTTAATCAAGAATTTTGTTTGCAAGTGTCATCCCTTTACCCAACAAACTGGCCACATCCACCTGCGTAATATGCAAATTCAGCAGCTGAAAAAATCTTATTTTTCAAAACATTTCAACAAAACCATATCATGTGACCCTTCTTTGAAACGAGCTAGTCGAGCTTGCTCCAATGAGGGGTCATATGATATGGTTTGGTTGAAATTTTTTGAAAATTTTAAAAAAATTATATTTAAAATAATACATTTTGATATCGTCTGTGTTTGGTAAAGGGTTAAAAGAATATCATCCTCCTATTCTGCATTTTATGATATAGCATGTTTTGCACATAGCCAAAGGCCCATCTTTTTTAGGCAAGCCAGTGTTGCTTTCCTGGCAGCACGTAGGGGAATGATCTTCCCCTACTTTTGTTGGGGGAAGGAGGATGTCATTTTCTTGAAATTTTGTGATGTAGAAAGGCTTGATCTTCACGAATATCCAACACTGCAAGCACTTACTCATCTCGTTAGCAGCACAAAACCTATTTTAGCTGTGTGTCACTCACAATCCCATACAGACAACAATGCCCACTTCTTTTGAAGAGTTTGGGATACTAAATTTTCCCAGAGGCAGACCAGAGCCTCTACTTCTACAAGAGGGAGGGAGACACTCTCCCCCAAAGGTGAATTCCACATTGGCAATCGCTGCATGCTAAGCGTCCATTTCAAACAGACGTTCAACGTGCAGCAATGACTGAAATGCGATGTGGGCCATACCCCTACTTCTTAATTTCAGAAAACATCCCTGCCCTCAGCCTCTATGACCTACATGTATCTGATGTGAAAATAGGAGCCGGAAATACCCACCTTGAAAAATCCTGACAAAGCAGGACTTATATTTCAACAATCGATTCACGCAAAGATTCCCGCAATAAAACCAGAGAGAATACATGTACATTTTTGCTGCACCTCTACTAGGATTTGTGTGAAAACAATTGAGTCAATTTAACCCTTTACCTAACATAGCCGCTGCAAATTAACCAATATAAAGCTAACATGACCTGGAATATCCTGACACTGTCAATAAAATTGTACAATTAAGGCTGTCATTGGAACCGGCTCAATGAGCCAGTTCCAATGACATCCAAATTTATAAGGTTTTATTTGTAAATACTGTTTATTTTTAAAAAAAATTAACAAATTCAGTTTGTTTTGAAACTTAAGAAGCTGTTTTGGGACATTTTAGCAGGTATGAATTCTTGTTACCATTATCAGGAGAATCCAAATGAATTCTCTCAAATTGAGATGAAATATAAGCCCTGCAAACTAAAGGAGTCTATAAAACATGTTCAAGAAATAAATCTAATGGAAACATGGCAAGTTTAATTTAACCTTTAAAGATCTTGGAAATTTACCAGAAGTTTAGTCTGCACTACAACTTGTGAGTCTTGAACTTAGTGATTTTTAGCCAAGTCTTGGCTGCCTCCAGAAGAAGCCAAGACTAGAGATGGGAAATATATAGAAAAACTAAACTGACACCGGTATCATGGGATTACCAAAAATCCAAACCGAACCAATAGTTGAATACCAAAACCGTCTGAATTTTCAAATTTTCCTACATTCACTTTTTATAGGGCCCTGTTGAGGTTTGATAACAGTTGAAAGGTTAATTTTCCCGAAAGAAGTTTACTATAGTATACCATCATATGTATACCATCATGTGAACCACCAGAGTATGATAATCTTGACATAAAAAGTGATTTTTCTAATTTTCACTCTGTCTCAGTAGACAACATTCGAAAAATGATTTTATCAGCATCCAATAAATCCAGTGATCTAGATCAAATTCGAACATTCCTTTTGAAAGAGACAATTGATTATCTTCTGCCAGCCATAAAATCTATTATATCTGCATCCCTACATGAGGGGTTTGTTCCAAACCCATTGAAAAAAGCACTTGTTACTCCACTCATCAAGAAACTATCTCTTGATCCTGACAACCTGAAGAATTATTGACCAGTATCGAACCTCTCTTTCCTGTCTAAATTGTTGGAAAGGGTTGTTGCTTTACAACTTAATGAAAGTGTCAATGACACTGTAGCTCAACTTGTTAAGACATGTACATGTACAGTATGTGACACAGCAATGACAAACATCTAGGTAATGACCTGATAACAAAGGTACATTTTAAGTATTGCAACGGTCTGTACATAAATACTGACCGTAGTCTGTAACAAATGTATAGGTAAAGTATTGTAAAGGTGGGTGACAGTCAGATGCTCAACTAGAAAAGAAATCTTTGAGTCCCAGAGTTGGTCTGACTGAACCCCAAAATATTTGTTCTCATAGCACAGTGATAACAAAGGCACCCCAAAACACACTCATTCCTGTCCCAAGGTGAAAACAAAGGTACCCAAATAGTTTTGTGAAGATCAGTTCATAAATACGAACTGTATAGAAGTTGTGACAAAAAACTGATTGGACCTAATTTTGGTACAAAATGGCCACTGGCAGCCATCTTGAATTTTGCACCGCACCAAGAAACACTCGTTCTCATCCAAAGGTGATAACAAAGGTACCCAAGAAGTTTCGTGAAGATCGGTTGATAAATACAGCCTCTAGCCCAAGCTGTATTGACATGTGCACTTACAGTGTATAAGTAGCACTGAATAAATCAAAGTTCATCTAATTTGCATAATTTCTGCATGAGAAAAAAACCCGTACTATATGTGATGTATTGCATGTTACTACACATTCATACAAAAATTTATTCAAATCAGAACTTTCATACAGAAGTTCTGTACAAAAGACTGATTGCACGAATTTTGGTACAAAATGGCTGCTGGTGGCCATCTTGAATTTCAAACCACAGCCAAAAACACTCGTTCTCATCCCACGGTGATAACAAAGGTACCCAAGAAGTTTCGTAAAGATCAGTTCATAAATACGGCCTCTAGCTTGAGCCGTATAGAAGTTGTGTACAAAAAACTGATTAGACCTAATTTCGGTACAAAATGGCCACTGGCAGCCATCTTGAATTTGGACCATGCCCAGAAACACTCGTTCTCATCCCAAGGTGATAACAAAGGTACCCAAGACTCTAGCCCGAGCCGTATTACTTATTGTGTGTAAGTAGCACTGAAAAAATCAAAGTTCATCTAATTTGCATAATTTCTGCACGAGAAAAAAAACCGTACTATATGTGATGTATCCCATGGTACTAAACATTCACACAAAAAATTTTTCAAATCAGCGCTTTCATATGGAAGTTCTGTGCAAAAATTTGATTGCACCTAATTTTGTACAAAATGGCTGCCATCGGCCATCTTGAATTTCGGACCGCACCCAAAAACACTTGTTCTCGTCCCACGGTGATACCAAAGGTACCCAAGAAGTTTCGTAAAGATCGGTTCATAAATACGGCCTCTAGCCCGAGCCGTATTGGCATTTGCACTCACAGTGCTGAAATTAACACTAAATCAATGTTAGTCTAATTTGCATAATTTACGTACGAGAAAAAAACCTGTATTATATGTGATGTATCCCATGGTACTAAACATTCATACAAAAAATTATTCAAATCAGAGCTTTCATATGGAAGTTCTGCGCAAAAATCTGATTGCACCTAATTTTGTACAAAATGGCTGCCAGTGGCCATCTTGAATTTTGGACTGGACCCCAAAACACTTGTTCTCGTCCCACGGTCATAACAAAGGTACCCAAGAAGTTTCGTAACGATCGGCTCATAAATACAGCCTCCAGCACGAGCCTATTGAATTGTTGATGGATAGTCGGACAACTGGCCATGGCATAAGCTCAAATTTGGCTTCGCCAAAGTTGAGCCAAAGTTGAGCTAAAAATCATCTGCATGAAAAAGATCTTTTAGAGCCCATCCAGTCTACATATAAAGCCAACCACAGTGCAGAAACAGCCTTACTATGAGTCTACAATGACATTGTTAAATCAGTGTCTGAGGGTAAGGCTGGACTGCTTGTTCTCTTGGATTTGTCAGCAGCATTCGACACAGTTGACCATGGTATTCTCATGCAGACATTGACACAGCATGGCATATGTGGAACTGTCTTATCGTGATTTGTATCATATCTAGAAGGTCGCAGTCAACAAATATATATCAATAAGATCGGTTAAGAAAGCAGAACGTTAAAGTGTGGTGTTCCTCAGGGCTCAGTTGTTGGCCCACTCTTGTTTACTCTGCACACTTCTTCTCTAGGTTGCCTTCTTAAAAAGCAGGGCATATCATATCATCCGTATGCAGACAACATCCAACTGTACATCACATTCAACCCATCTGTTCCAAGAGACTCATTCACCGCAGTCAATAACATGGAATCTTGCATAAATCTCGTTCGGGAATGGATGATAGACTTTAAACTGAAAATGAATGACTCTAAAACTGAATTCTTAGTGATATCCGGGGTTCGCAAGCCTACATCCTCTGTTACATCAATTCTGGTTAGAAACAACATCACTATGAAAAGTTAATTGGCCTGGAATATTGGACTGTTATGGACTCAAATTTAAAACTAGACATCCATATCAATAAAATATGTCAAAAATGCTACTGGCAGCTTTGTAATGTTGGAAGACTGTGACCTTATCTTAACCAGTCAGCACTTGAAAAAATTGTGCACTCCTTCATCACCTCACAACTAGACTATTGTAATTCAGTGTTAGTGTGGCTGTCCTAGTGCCTGATTCAGAAGCTTTAAAAAAGTTCAGAATACTGCTGCTAGGATAATTACTGGTACCAAATGCTCTGAACACATAACTCCTGTTTTAAGACAACTACATTGGCTTCCAGTTAAACAGAGAAATGATTTCAAAATATTGATCTTAGTATTCAAATGTATCCACAAACTGGCTCCAGTTTACTTGCAAGAGCTCCTCACTGTATATAAACCATCACGCAGTCTCAGATCGAAAAACCAAATTCAACTAGTTGTACCTTTTAGCAGATCTAATCTGGCTAATGATCGTGTGTTCTCCATCGTGGGTCCCAGATTGTGGAATTCCCTGCCAATTAGTGTCAGAATTTCAGAAACTCTCGATGTCTTCAAAAGAAATCGTAAAACTTTCCTATTTACTGAAGCATTCTCTTGAACCTCTCTTAGAAGCAACCAAAACAGATGTGACTCTTTATTTCAGAAAAGTGTATATATTTCTGTCAAGCATTTTAGAGCACTATTTGTGGTTTCACGCTCTAGAAAATCAATTATTATTATTATTAAAGAAGTGACTGATTTTCTTTTCAGTTTTGTTAACCCTCAGTGGAATAGCAGTTGTCCTGAATTCCCGCTAGTATACATCCTGTACATATCCAGTTGCTTATTTTTTTATGGTTTTTTTTCTGATGTTAATTCCCCTTTGGTACTATCAGCAAATTTCAGTCAAGTCAGGTACTGAATACCGATTCAATATCGAGTTATACCCCCCTGAAAATACCGAAATCGATACCGAACTTAAAATTCCAATGCAGTAAAACCCTGTTACTTGAATAGCGACTTTGTCAGTGAAAATTATTCAATTAACAGGAGTATTCATTTAAGAGGGATTTGTCACTGTGCTGTATTCTAGAGTTAAACTGAGCTTTTATTCTATTATATCATGTTTGACAGAGCTCCTAGAGCTCTATCAAACAAGATATAACAGACTAAATGCCTATAATAGATGTAATGAGGCCATGTGTGTCTATAAACAAGGAGAATTTGGTCATTTACAGGGCATTTTCCATGACCTATTGCAAGATTTTTTATTCAATTAACAGGAGTTTACTCTATAACCCATATGCATTTAACAGGGTAAATTTACACTGAAAGTATGGTAAATGGTTTGTTGTTTGGAAATTATATTCACTTAACAGGGTTATTCAATTAAGAGATATGCAGTTAAGTAGGCTTCACTATACTGCCCATCTTTAGCCAAAACTTGAGTAGAAACTACAGTCAAAGTAATTTGACAATTGTCCAAAGAATCTTTTCTTAATTGTATGTTCAAGTACCTGTTCTGAGACTCAAGGGTTTGTTGGATAAAAAAAAATCCTCAATGGTTAACAGATCCCAATGGAGAGTATTGAAGTATGATACAGGATTTCCCATCAAAATGAAATGACTGTTATCCTATAAGAGTAGCTATGCTCTCCTGAATCTTTTCCCAGTCATGATCATTCTCCTGTGATTTTCAAAACAAGTGGCCTGTACATCAATATAATTTGACAATAGGAATTTGCACGATTGGATTTTGAAATTTAATTCAATTCACAAACTTGGGAGTGTGATGGCTCAGTGGTTATGGCAATGGACTTCAAACCGAAAGGTCCATTGTTCGAAACCTGCCAAGGGTAACAGCATTGTGTCCTTCAGCAAGGCACTTAATTCTGATTGCCCACGTGGGGGGGACGTTGGTGCTGTGTACTAAGGCATACTGCACATCATCGATGCTGCACTTGTCTTCAACAAATGCTAAGTTGGGGAGTCAGACAGCTGCTTGCCAATGCTTGGTGGTTCTCTCTGGGTACACCAGCTTCCTCCACTGGTAAAACTGTCCGACCTGAGGTGACCCCGGCTGTCAAAAGTGTCATTAATCCCAAATTTTTTGAAAAAGCACACAAACCCTGCAGAAACCTTGCGCACTGCATGACCTTAAATTTCAGGTTATTCTCTACTAGATGAAAATATTGGCTTACCCTTTTTTCTTCGGTTTTCTGATCTTCTTGAAATTTTTTAACATCTTCAGATAATCTCTGTAGGAAGGAAGCTGCAGCATCGTGGATCTGAATAATCCTCTCTCCTTGCAGCAGCATTTCTTTCCAAGCTTCCCCTAAATTCCTATAAAAAAGGGACCACATATTTTAGTTATGGAATATGTGTTACTTAGTCTGTAAAAAACTCTGTATATCACCTCCTTGAACCACACAATGAAATAGAATTGTACATGCATGTACATGTATGCTAGAATTACAATATATAGCATCTAGGGTGCATGGAGATTTAATATCTGGATGTTGGTTTGGACCCTTAATCTAATGAATCTGCTGCATCCATCCACATAATATGCAAATTCAGCAGTTGAAAAAAAAATTATTTTTAAAAAAAATTTCAACAAAACCATATCATGTGACTCCTCATCGAGCTCTTTCCAATGATATGGATTTGTTGAAATTTTTTTCACAAATATTTTTTCAACTACTATATTTGTATGTTATTCAGGTGCGTGCAGCCAATTTATTGGGTAAAGTGTTAAAATAGCCACGAATTGAATTTCCACCCAGGCAGTAAGAGATTTTATACCATGATTACCTATTCTACTATATATAAAAAGTCTATGACATAAATGTTAGCTTTACACACCAACCGTGGTGAACACGCTAGCAATGGGATTTCAATAGTTAAAATTTACATCTACAGTGGAACTACATCCAAGCTGACCTTTGGTGACCTCACCTTGAATGCAAACTTGTCTAAATTTATCATTCGTCACCTTGTTAAGAGTGAAATGAAACCGACAATCAATTATTACGTTTTCAAATAAGTTTCCCTCATAAATACCAAAAATTAACAAACATATGTTGTCTCATGTTAACACTTTACCTAACCTGAAAAGCAGATGACACTTGCAAAAATAATTCTTCAATAACTAATTTTTTTCATTTTTTGTCTCAAAAACATAGGTTATGACCCCTCGTTGGAACGAGCTCGTCGAGCTCATTCCAACGAGGGGTCATAACCTATGTTTTTGAGACAAAAAATGAAAAAAATAATGAAAATTAATTGGCGATTTTTGAGAATAGCACTGGCCAGTTTTGGCCGTTATGTTGGGTAAAGGGTTAATAAAGCATCCATAACTTGAAATAGTATGCTATTAAAATGAAAAATGGCCCCGTAATATGCGCGTATCGTTTTCTATTTAGTTTCGGCGATAAAATTGCCAGCGGAAGTACTGTCCACCAGTGCTCATGTAAACAAAAATAGAATAGCACATGTGAATATTGACTTATCCAATGCTTAAACTCTTATTAATCTGACGATCATGGTATAAATAAAATATACCCGAAGTAGCTTGGTGTACCAAATGTTCACCACTCATGGTGAAGTGGTGTTAACACCACTTTACTACTTGTGTTGAACATTTGGTATACCAAGCTACTATGGGTATAATCTGTATGTAACAGATCAAGAGAGAAGAGTGGGATCTGAGGCTTGAACTGTCCATCTCTAGCATACAAAGCGACTGATACACAACAAGACCATGAGATCCAGACAAACCAGGCTGGTAGGAAAATGGCCCTTACATCTACACAAATGCAGGATATTCTGTGAAAACACATATATGTAAGGCACCTTTTAAGGATAACTAAAGTTTCAGTCAACTGACCTCCAGGTTGAACCCAGAGTCCAGTTGGCCGAAACCATCATTGTCCTAGTCCTGAATATATCCGAATGATTGCTTTCATTGTCTTTCCTCAAAGTACAGAAATAATTTAAACTCAGCCCCTTTCATTTGAACAAGAAGCCAAAAGTGGGTGAAGAATAACTTTTCTGTCCCCACTTCCTATGCAAGATTGCATGTCCCATGTGAGAAGGACATGTGAGATTGATATCTATCTCACACGACCCAAGTGACCAGCTCATTAACATATTTAATGAGCGCAAGACTATTTAATCATTGCACACTCTTCTGTAAACAAACAACATGGTGTCACGTTTCGGAAATATTAGCAGACAAACGTTTGTTGAGGAAAACAAAAATAATAACACAGACCGCAAAACCGAAGGACACTTAACTCTTTTATATTAATTTTTGGGTGAACGGAGTGGAGAGAGTTGCATGAAATTCCAGTTGAAAGATTATGAGAATACATTGCAGAATTCATAATATGATGTCATTGGAATGTGTCAATGTTTATTTCACTACAAATCTTTCACCCATGTCTTGCCAGTGTTGGAAATTACTTTTTGTGGTATATATGTGTGGTATGAACAGAACATTTGTGCACTCTTTCCAATAAGCAAATGAGTTTTTTTCAGAAATGGACAACAAAATTGTTCGATTTTGCCGCACATGCCCCTGAATTACTTTTGATGACCTCAGGGTATTTTGGTGGGGGAGAAAAATTATCCCTGTTGGGAGCGGTTCTGAGATGGGGAAATCTCACCCTCAAGACAAGATGACCTCAGGGTGTTTTGGTGGGAGGAGAAAAATTATCCCTAATGGGGCTGGTTGTGAGATGGGAAAATCTCACCCTCGGGACAAGATATTATTATGCCAGACACTCGGCAAGCCTCGTGGCTGGCCCATATATCTTACCCTCAGGTGAGAAATCCCTATCTCACATCCTCACCCATCAGGGATAATAATGGTCTACCACAGAAGACATGCTCTGCTACACAAATATTATACTTACCCAAAACCTTCTTTTTTATTGAGCCCCCTTAATAATTTTTGTAAGCTTTTACTGTACTCTGTCTCCATTCTTGATCTGAAAAAGTATAATAGTAGGGCCAATTAAAAAAAATTCTTGTTTCTCCCACAATTTTTCTCAATTTCTTTTCTCTTCATTCTTTCCTCTTTCTTTTTTTATCTGCATTTCTGTTTATTTTCTTCTTTCTTTCTTGCAGGAGGCAGGAAGACAGCCAATCTGGCTATGTCTTTCTCTGTTTTTGTATGCCTTTGACATAATGTATGTTGTAAATATGTGCATCACATGTAAATTGTGTTGTGTTTATGTATACTGGTGAATAAAATATATCTATCTATCTAATAGCAAGGCCAGTTAAAAAAAATCTTGTTTATCTCATTATTTTGCTAAAAAATTTAACTCTGCACTCTAATATAAAAAAACACCATTTTGTGCAGTAAAGTTTTCCATGATGCAGCTGCGAATTTCAACAAACATCTCCCATAATGCTTCTGTAAATTTAACCATGTGTATCCTGGCCAAGCCAGAAATTAAGCAGACTGTCATCTGCAAAATGAGGTCCCCAGAGGGAGAATTTGCAGATGACAGTCTGCTCAAACCTAAACAGAAAGAGGTATCCAGAGGATATCACTGTATGTGATAGCATCAGCAAATTTACCCTCTTCGGGCCTCATTTTGCAAATGACAGATTGCTTATTTCCAGGCTTGATCTTGGCTCTGTCAAACAAGATATATTTGGTTTAATTTTTTGTGCTACAAGTTCAAAATAGTATCATGAAAGAAACTTCCATGTTAAAAAAGCTGTTGTTCAGTTAAAAACTGAAAAAATAATGAAATGAAATGAAATCTGAATAGCAATTTTTGTGCATACCCGGTAGTACTGTCTGATAATGGCTGTTACATTCAGGGCTCAAAATAAGCGGTGTCGCATCGCTTTTTGCTATGCAAAACTTGCAAAAAGCTACACAATGTTAAATTATGTATAGCATTTTGCGATACAAGATAATCAACTGCAGCCTATTAGGCTGCAGTTGATTATCTTGTATCGCAAAATGTAAATTAAAATTTGCAAACAAATTTGAAAACTAGTTCACTGATGCTTTACTTCTGATTGTGGAACATTCCAGGCATAACTCAGATTAACTCTCCATCAAGCATCATTAGCAACTTCACATGCAAGATGAGTTCTGTTGGTTTAAATACTTCCTGTTTTTAAAACATTTTGCATAAAATGTCCATTAAAAATAACTACAAGCCCATCAAATTAAAAATCCCAACTTCCATTTTGAGAACTCTATTAAACAACCAAGATGCCATTTATAACAGTATATAAGTCAGTTAAAAAAACACAGTAAATGTTTCATGTGTTGCAGATCATTTGGAAATGCCCAGAAATGGATGAAACTATTCTATCTACTTAGAAGAATTCAATATAAAACAGCATAACATAACTCTGGTATACAAAAATAGCTATGTAATTTTTACAAAATGCTATTCATTTTTTGGAAATGCGTAGCATTTTGCTACACAAAGAAAAAACGTTATTTTGAGCACTGGTTAAATTAGGTAAAGGAGGGTGTATGGTGGCTCATTGGTCAGAGCACTGGACTTGAGATCAAAAGGTTAATGACTCGATAATGACCTGTTTTGTGTTTGGGGACAAGTCACTTTAACCAGATTACCTATGTGGGAGAACAGTGGTACTGCACACTAAGATATAGGGTACAGCGACAATGGTACACCTTCCTTTAACTGAGGTTAACTTTGCTTGGTGTGTACTAACATGTACAGAACAACATCAATTATACACGTGTCTTCTGTCGATGCAGGCCTGGCATTCTTAAAAATACAGGAGGGCTAAAAATCGCTCTCCTCACTTGGCCTTGGGGAGCGATTAGCTATCCTCAAGCTTACAAAAGCTGAAAGTGGCAGAATGAAGTTTTACTATTAATGAATTCTGCCTAGTGGGCTTTGTATATTTTATTTGGTGCTGCTAACAAGGTAGTCTCTGTGAGATGGCTGCACTGACCTTCCCACACCTTTGGGCCTCAGCATGGCTCAGATGTGTGGGAGGGTCGGTGTGGCCATCTTACAGAGACCATCAAAAAAGCAGAGATCTGAAAAGATGTGGGTTTTATGAACAGGCTGTTATGGTAATCATTATTTTCTAAGGCCATGAGGACAAGTTTGCACCCTCCTGAATTTTTTTAAGGCAAGCAATAAAATAAAACAGCCAATAAATCACTCTCCTGGAAATGCCAGGGCTGCCGATGTTAACTTTTCTTGTGCTAGGTTAGTAAGTAGGAGAGGCTGAAGGTTACTTGCCATTGCTGACTGATGCTAACTTTGCTTGTGCTAGATTAGTAAGTTGGAGAGGGTGAAGGTTACTTGCCATAGCTGATGACGCTAACTTTGCTTGCTGTGTACTAAGACGTACAGAACATCAATGGTACACCTGCCTTCAGTCGATGCTAACTTTGCTTGTGGTAGGTTAGTAAGTTGGAGAGGCTGAAGGTAACTTGCCATTGCTGACTGATGCTAACTTTGCTTGTGCTGGGTCAGTAAGTAGGAGAGGCTGAAGGTTACTTTCCATTGCTGACTGATGCTAACTTTGCTTGTGCTGGGTTAGTAAGTAGGAGAGGCTGAAGGTTACTTTCTATTGCTGACTGATGCTAACTTTGCTTGTGCTGGGTTAGTAAGTAGGAGAGGCTGAAGGTAACTTGCCATTGCTGACTGATGCTAACTTTGCTTGTGCTGGGTTAGAAAGTAGGAGAGGCTGAAGGTTACTTTACATTGCTGACTGAAGCTAACTTTGCTTGTGCTGGGTTAGTAAGTAGGAGAGGCTGAAGGTTACTTTCCATTGAAGACTGATGCTAACTTTGCTTGTGCTGGGTTAGTAAGTAGGAGAGGCTGAAGGTTTTCTTTACATTGCTGAGTGATGCTAACTTTGCTTGTGCTGGGTTAGTAAGTAGGAGAGGCTGAAGGTTACTTTCCATTGCTGACTGATGCTAACTTTGCTTGTGATAGGTTAGTAAATTGTAGAGGCTTAAGGTTACTTGCCATTGTTGACGGATGGTTACTTTGCCTGTGGTAGGTCAGTAAGTTGGAGAGGGTGAAGGTTATTTGCCATTGTTGACAGATGCTAACTTTACTTGCTATGTACAGCACAACACCAATGATACACCTGCCTTCAGCCAATGCCAACTGTGCTTGCTGTGTACTAACATGTACAGGACAACATCAATGGTACACCTGCCTTCAACCGATGCTAACTTTTCTTATGCTTGGTAAGTAAGTAAGTAGGAGAGACAGACAGTTACTTGTCATTGCTGAGTGGTCCACCCATAAAACCGTCTGATATGCTTTGTCCCTTTGATACTGAAAGTGTCAATAAACCCCAACAAACAAACAAACAAACATCAGATATGGTAAGTCTCATTATTTCAGAATGAGATTTCACTATTTTCCAGAACATTTTTTTTGATAAATGAGCATTGTAATTAGGAAATTTAACACAATCTCACTATTAACCCTTAAGGGCCTAATTCTGACTTTGGTAACTTTTCAATGCAAAGGAACAGGTGCCCCAGCATGCATTGTTTGGGTAAACTCAAAACTTGTATCTTATCAGTTGTTTCTAGGCAAGTGTTGGCTGCCTCTGTTGGCAGCCAAGACTTGACTAGAAACAACTGCAAAGTCACTGCAGGTAAAATTTCAAAATTTTGCGAAAATGTATAAAAAATCTCCAGAACCTTAACTGGTAAAGTGCTGGAAGCCCATATTTGGGCTTTACTCTGAAGTGGAGGTACCACAACTTGAAGGCCTCATTCTCATTGGATGTGCTTCGTGTTATCTTTGAAGTGATATTATTTAGTTTGTAAGGACTTGTCTTGTTACAATTTATGGGAGAGTGCCTGTAGGCACTCTCCCATAAATTGTAGCAAGGCAAAAATATGTGAACAAATTTTGATGACCAGAAATAATTTAGCACTCTACCAGTTAAGGGCTAAAGAGGATAAATTTTCCTCTATGACACATATAAAATCTCACTATTTTGCTCAGAAATCTCAGTTTTACATTTCGATGCCTTAACATGTCTGACCAACATTATGTAAAGGGATAACAAAAATATTCTATTATGTGTAATCCAGACATATTATTTAAACTACCTTTGTTTTAAGTACTCTTCAAAGTCTTTACACAGCCGGCGACCATCTTTCATTCGCTTGCAAAGGCAATCAAAGCCAGCAGTACTGGTAAATTCTGCACCCTATAAATAAACATATAAAATTTAAATGTTGGACTGGACAGATACTAAATCATTGTAAGCACTTATTGTAAAAAGAGCATTTTGTAAAAAAAACCTTTCATCTTGTAATCCTGAAAACCTTTTCCAAATTGGGCCTTAAAATGTTCAAAAGTTAATCCTCCCTCTGCCTTGCATTGACAATACAGTACAGCTTACACTACGTATAATAAAGTGTACCATTAGACAGAGAATATCTAGTGTTTTTGAGTAGATACCAAAAATTATCTCATGAGTGACCGAGACAAATGTTTATTTTTTGTGAGCACTTCAAACTTTCTTCATGTGTCTTCGCCTTGTTACAATTAACACTTTACCTATCAAGAGGCCCCAAGGGGACTTAATTGCTCACTTGCCAAAGTGGTTCAAAGAAGTATTTGGGGGTCACGTTCAGTTAGACATGGTTCATCAACGCTACAAAGGAATGAAGTCATGAGAGGCAAAGTTTATGGAAAAACACTATGGAATGGATTTGAACAAACCTGAACCTAACATGCCCGCCTGCAAACCCACCCACCCACCCCACCAGAGGCTCAAATTGAACAAACTTGAATCTGAACCCCCTTGAGATGTCATATACCAAATATGAAAGAATTCTGAGTGGTGGATCTGAAGAATAAAATTTTTTAAGAAATTTCCTCATATTGCACTAAGTTAAAATTTGGGCTCCCATGGGTAGCCCAAATATTAACCAAGAAACTCAATTTGAACAAACTTGAATCTGCACCCCCCCCCCCCCCATCCCCCACCTAGAGATGATGTATACCAAATTAAATATGAGAGGATTCTGACTGGTGAATCTGAAGAAGATGATTTTTAAAGAATAGTCCATGTATTGCACAAAGTTAAAATTTGAGCACTCATAGGGAGCCCAAATATTAACCTAGCGACTTGATTTGAACAAATTTGGATCTGACCTCCCCCCCCCCCCCCCCCACCCCCCCCCCCCCCCCCCACCCCCACCTGTAGATGTTGTATACCGAACCTGAAAGGATTCTGACTGGTGGATCTGAGGAAGAAGATTTTTAAAGAAATTTCCTCAAATTGCACCAGTTAAACTTTGGGCTCCAATAGAGAGCCCAAATACTAACCCAGGGATCCGATTTGAACAAACTTGAATCTGACCCACCCTAGAGATGTTGTATACCAAATATGAAAAGATTCTGACTGGTGGATCTGAAGAAGAAGATTTTTAAAGTAATTTTCTCATATTTCACCAAGTTAAAATTTGGGCTCCTCCAGGGAGCCCAATTATTCACCCAAGGACTCGATTTGAACAAACTTGAATCTGAAACCCCTACAAATGTTGTATACCAAATATGAAAGGATTCTGACTGATGGATCTGAAGAAGAAGAAGATTTTAAAGAGATTTCCTCAAATTGCACCAAGTTAAACTTTTGGATCCAACAGAGAGCTAAAATTCTAACTCAGGGACCTGATTTGAACAAACTTGAATCTGACACTACTAGAGATGTTGGATACCAAATATGAAAAGATTCTGACTGGTGGATCTGAAGAAGAAGATTTTTTTGAATTTTGAACAAAATTTATGGGTGCTATCAGAGTTATGCCCCTTGTGGTACCCCCTGTGAGTGCGGCAAGTTTATTTGAACAAACATGAATTGACATATGATAAGGAATATGCACACCAAATTTGGTCCAATAGCTTGTGAGGAAAAGTTGATAATGTAAAATTTATGATGGACGACGACGACGGATGGCAAGTGATAAATTAAGCTCCCTTCGGTGAGCTAACAAGAAAAGCAGACAACACTTGCCAAAAAAAATCTTGAATGACTAATTTTTTTCATTGTTTGTCTCCAAAACATAGGTTATGAGCTCGTTCCAATGAGGGGCCATACCCTATGTTTTTTAGACAAAAAATGAAAAAATAATGAAAATTAATTGGCGATTTTTTAGAATAGCGATGGCCAGTTTAGGGCATTTCGTTGGGTATAGGTTTAAGGTAGAGTGCCTCTTGGCACAGAACAGACGTAATAATTTCACTTCAAAAATAATATGAAGCATATCCACAGAATACAAACCCTTCAAGTTGCAGAACCTGCATGTCAGAATAAAACCCAAATATGGGCTTTCAGCACTCAACCAGTTAATCAGACAATGTTGTCGATGCACGGAAGAGATTTTTTAAGATACAGTCTGAATGAGAAATTGAGCGAATCGTCATCTTGGTTGGTTCATGATTGTTCAAAAAGAAACCCACACAGAACTCGACATGAGAAGCTTCAAAAAAGTGTGTGTGTGTGTGTGTGTGTGTGTGTGTGTGTGTGTGTGTGTGTGTGTGTGTGTGTGTGTGTGTGTGTGTGTGCATTTGTCTTACCAACTTGACGAGGTAACTAGACAAAAGAGTTTGCGTGTTTCGCCTTACCGAGGTAAAAAAGACAAAAGAAACCCTTTACCTCGGTTGTTTTCCCAGAACTGTACCGGCAAAACGAGGTAGAAACCGTTAGTACACACAAAGGACAAACAATGGGGTACCTCGGTATGTAGGGAAGACAAGACTCTGTGTGTGTGTGTGTGTGTGTGTGTGTGTGTGTGTGTGTGTGTGTGTGTGTGTGTGTGTGTGTGTGTGTGTGTGTGTGTGTGTGTGTGTGTGTGTGTGTGTGTGTGGGTGGAGGGGTGTGGGGGGGCACAATTGACCGCAGGGTTATAGGATGAAAAATAAATTTTTAGGGGCTCGATGTGAAGGATGGGGTGGGGCATGGGTTGGAGGGTACTTTGTCACCAAGATGTCGTGAATACGGAACAAAATTAAGTGCAACTTTGGAAAGGGAATACATGCACACATTTTACCATAGTCCAAACTTGGATCCAAATTCCATAATATAGGCCTAATTTTGGGGTTTGGTACGTGCAAAGGACGTACCAAAACCAAAAAATTATATTACAGAATTTGGGTCTAAGTTTGGACTAGCTTTACTATTACTATAGTCTGTTATGACAAGTTGTGAACTTGCGATGTGCAATATCTCAATACATATTTAAATGGACAGCGACGCCAACACTATTGTGTTAATTGCTAATTTTGTTAGAACTATTACTATCCCCCACAGTCAATGTGGCCATAGGAGTTGTGTACATTATGTCAGAATACGTCCTGTTAGGGTACCCATAATTAGTGAAAAAGTCGGGGGGAAGGGGGGGGGGGGGGGCATAGGAATGAACGAAGGACTGAACGAATGAACGAACGAATGGATGAAACTTCTTATATCACAATTAGTAGGAATGAATGAAGGATTGAACGAATGAATGAATGAAAACTTCTCATATCACATAATCAGTATATAGGAACGAATGAATGAATGAAACTTATCATGTCACATAATTAGAACGAACGAACGAACGAACGAACGAACGAATGAAAGAATGTTATATATCTACACCCGGTTATAATTGTTATTCATTTTAATTTTGTATCTATGTGTAAATAATAAAATAACTAAAATTGAAAAAGCGGCATCTTCTTACTTTGTCGAATGACCCAAGTTTTAATGCATGCCTCTGCGATAGAAACTTCGTGGGTCCTAAAGGGTCCTACTAGAAACCGGAATCAGCAGAGAGGAGGAGAGGGGCATGCAGTTATGGGCCTTCTTTCCCCCCCCCCCCCCTGTCACCTCGCCCAACTTTCAACGACCCTTGCCGACTTTGGCGGTTTTCTCTGAGAGAGCGCAGGGTCGAGTTCTGTACGGGTTTCTTTTTGAACAATCATGAACCAACCAAGATGATGATTCGCTAAATTTCTCATTCAAATTGAGCAAATTTTAATCTTGATTAGTTTGCGTTTTTGATGCCCGACCCCCTCCCAATCCCCCCCACCCCCACACACACACATTTCAGTCAGCCTCAAGTTTGATATTCTCGCTTCTCGAGCAATAATTAATTTTGAGTTGTATTGGCCATGCACGATAAAACATTGAGTTCAAAATGACGCGACAAGTTACTTCCCTTGGAAAATGTTTCGATCAAAAGAAAAAAAACTTTTAAACGAGGAAGACTCTTTGCTAACCTCTTCCTGTACCCTGAAATCCTTTGACATTTACTAAATCTTGCACGTGGAAACTTATTAGATAGAATGCCATTGGTAAAAGTACAAAACATGGCGAAAAATCAGTAAAATATGAGTCGATTCCGGTCTTTAAAGTCGATTCCGGTTTCTAGTAGCACCGATGAGAAGTATCACAGAGACGATACCTGGCAGCGGGTTCTCCTAAATATCAGAACCTTTCAGAACTGCACAGAACCCCCTCTAAATTACACCTGTGCAGTGTTTTGATACGAAATATTATATTTCCTGGATGATTTAGACTTTGCAACCAGAATAGAACTGAATTTATTTTCAAAGACGGCCTCGTCTGGGCAGTTCTGGTATTTAATGTTTATCTCCTAAATGCAACTCCCCAAAAACCGCCCTCCAAATAATATTTGCACACTGATTTCAGAGGAAATATTTCATTTTCAGTTTGTTTTAGCATTCAAAAGAAAACTGAAATTGAATTTATTTACAAACTGTTTTTCAAAGAATCCCACCATCCATTATGTGAATGTAAAATATTTTGCATTTGCTTACTGCAAAGCACAGTTGGGTGGTTTCCAGTAAATAGTTATAAAATATTTCTACTGTACAGATTCTCAATAATATGCTTACTATTTATAGCTTTGAATGCTTTCGCACTACCAAATGACTTTAAAAATATGAATTCATTATTTTGCTGATACATGGCCATAAAGGTTCAAACATCAAATATCATTCATTAAATTAAGAATTACAATAACATGACTGATACAATACGGTCACAGTGGTTCAACATATTTATATTATAATGGATTGAACCAAATCATAGAAACTCAGGTTGTTACCATTTCAATTGAGTCAATGATGCCATAATAATGAGGAAGAAGAATTTGAGTTTACACAGTTAACCCTTTACCTAGACAATACACAAAACTACTAGAGCTGTAGGTTAACCGAAACCGATCCGAGGTTTTTAGTTTTTTTTAAAAACCGAAACCAAAACCGTCGACATCCCGTAATCTAAGGTTTTTCGTTTTTTATTAAATACTCTCTTGCTGCAGAAATTCACTGAATGTAGCCATCCCAGAGTAGTGAGAGTACCCAGACACTGTCAATTGCAGTGTCTGGGTACTCTCACTACTCTGGGAAGGCTACATTCTGTGAATTTCCGACATTTCAGTTTAGTTGTGTTTGCAGCTTTCCTCAAGTTACGTGTAGGTGTCAGACCTCGAAAAATGGCCAAGCACAATAAATGTTTAGTATATTTAGGTAATTATTATATTGGCCTTCCTGATTCTTCATGTATTATAGCTTATTTCGGGCATTCACTGAGTTTCACTCAATTACACTGCTATTCAGTTATGACTCCGGATATAAGAATGAGTTTTATTGAATTTTATTTGGCCTCATGAACAAAAAGAAAACCGAACCGAGGTTTTACTCCACCTGATAAACCAAAACCGAAACCAAACAAGAAATTTAAAAACCTACAGCTCTAAAAACTACCCATTCACGAATCAAACATTTGTAAAAATAGTGGTCAAGTAGATTTTCCACACATTAATTTATAATTTTAAAGAATCACAAGGTGAACTAGCAAATAGTCGGTTTATGGACCATCAGGGATAAGAACACAGACGTCTGGCAACCTGACCGGAGTATGGACAATTCGGACCATGTACGATTCGGACCAGATTTTTTTTGGACGATTCGGACCAGATGTATGGACGATTCGGACCAGATAGCTGGTCGATTCGGACCAGATAGTTGGACGATTCGGACCATATTTAATATGATGTAAAACTTGTTTAGAATTATCTCACGCTTTAACCCTTAGTGATATGGCCCAAATGTGTTCACGTTTCGTATCATATTTAATATGATCTCAATATGATCTGATATGTAAGAAATTAAAATAAGTGTGATAAATTAAAAGAAAAACTACGTAAATATCTATCCAGAAGTCGTTAAAAACCTTATTTATAAAGTCATGGAGGCGTCAATAGCCATTTTGTGCCATTTGTGCTATTTATGTGTGCTATAGTTTTAATTCTATTGTATCTTGTTTGACAGAGGTCGCTGAGCTTTGACAAACAAGATATAATAAAATAAAAGCAAAATTTGACCTCTTATTGTTAAAAAGCAAGGATTGAAATTGTGTCCATGTTGGCGTGTAAGATTTATCAGATTATTATCAGTTTCGAGCGCTGGATATCAAGTTAAAATATAGGCAGTGCAACCCATATTCAGTTATCGGATTATTATCAATTATTGCATCTTGTTTGTTTTCACAATTGTTTTCAAGTGTCGTCTGCTGGTTCAAGGCCGATGAGGGGGTGGGGATGGGAACGTGATCTGTTAGTAGGCCCTATGCATGTATTTGTGCTTTTTAATATATTGTACCATTTGTGCTATTTATATGTGCTATAGTTTTAATTCTATTGTATCTTGTTTGACTGAGCTCTGACAAACAAGATATAATAATTAGTTATAGACAATGTAACCCATATTCAGTTGGTAGTGCGTATTATACCATTGTGCTATTTATATGTGCTATGTAATTAGTTGTTATATTAATAAAAGTCTGGTAAACTGTCTTTGAAGTTGTTGCTTTTTTTTATCATCCAATAATTTGTCCACATGGGTTAAAAAATATATCGTCCAATAATTTACACAAAATGAACCCAACCCATTTATAAATGTCATTTATAAACGAGATTTGGTTCATATTGTATAAATCAATGGGATTTTGGGAAGCATTAATGTGGTCCGAATCGTCCAGAAAATTTGAACCTGTCACGTTGTCTCGATCGTCCAATAATTTATACAAAATGAACCCAACCCGTTTATAAATGTCATTTATAAATGAGATTTGGTTCATATTGTGTAAATCAATGGGCGCTTTGGGAAACATTAATGTGGTCCGAATCGTCCAGCCATCTGGTCCGAATCGTCCAACTATCTGGTCCGAATCGTCCAGCTATCTGGTCCGAATCGTCCATACATCTGGTCCGAATCGTCCAAAAAAAATCTGGTCCGAATCGTACATGGTCCGAATCGTCCAGACCCCACCTGACCAAATGTAATAGACATTAGACAAGCTCCAATGTGGGCCGTGGGCGGTTATAGGAGACAGTGCTATACTGATGATTATCTGAAAATATGTGCATTTGAGTTCATTGCGGCAGTTCTGTTGTCCTGGGAGACAGAAAAAATAAAACACCGAAAGAAACTGAAATTAATTTGGAACCGATTCTGTTCTGAATTCACAATGTACAAAATTTCGTTTTCCTGAAGCATATATCCACACATCTCACCCAGAATGAATCCACAAACTTCGATGTTTTCGTCATTTTAAACAACTTGAATATGCTAGCTCGGGGTAACTTATCATTCGAGTAAGCTTTTAAACTTCCTTTTTGGTTTGCATCGAAGCTTTCACTGTTCGATACCCTTTCTGATCTGTCACGCCGCAGAACCAGGAAGTAAACACATTCTATTTGACCACATGGGATGTCACATGATCAATGTTAGACTAATAATGTGCTTTGTTCACAAAAGGTCGCACAGTTGTCACTGAAGTGGAAAGCCGAACAAAAGGTGTTACATTTTTGAATGAGGTCTCTGCCACAGCGAAAAGCTTATCGTTTCATAAAACACTTAATTTTTGCCTAACACACAAAACAGATTTCATGCGCAATCTGGAAGTTGGACGGATGAACTGGAGGGGGGGGGGGGGGACACCGGGGAGTTCACGCTCCACCTCCCCCACCCCATATTCCTGAATGAATATTTTAGAGAGGCAGATAGAGAGACATCTAGAGAGACGGAAAGAGACAGAGACAGAAAAGATTGAGCCAACATATTATATTTTCCAATATATTTGACACCATAGTTAGTGGACCTACCGATAGAGAATCGGGTTGCGTGCGCCTGGGCGTGTGTGTGTGAGGAGGGGTGAATTTAAATGCAGTCACCTGCATTTCCCTTTATTGCAATCTTATTGACAATTAGCTGGAAGGTGAATGTGCAGATTCTTTACCTTTAACTGGCTGAGGGCTAGATTATTTTTTTGTGGTCTGAATTTGTTATTCCAAATTTCTTCGATTACAAATTATTGGAGAGTGGCCAAAGGCACCCTCCAGTAATTTGTAATAGAACAAATTTGTATGAAAAAATATTTTTGCTTTTGAATGAATATGAAACAGTAGCAAAGAAAACGTTGGCTTTTGCTTTGGTACCCTCATTTTTGAAAGCCCTGATTGTGGCTTCTAGCACTCAAACAGTTAAGATGTAACCGAAGATACCCTTGTAGCCCATCTGTTTTTTGCGCCGGCGGCCTTTAAAATCGGGATGGTGCACAATTTGGTCTTCATATTTAACAAAATTCCCCCACCGGTTCAAAATATTGTTGTTGGTAAAGTTTGAAGCAAAAATGTGTACTTTTCTCAACTGTAGAGATGCGTTAGTCATAACTATATGTGGCTTTGTAAATTTTATCCCAAACATACCAAGGCACGTGGGACACACCACTGATATCCAGGCCTATCAATCAGTTGGCGGCTGTCCTTCTATAACTGCAGCCCCCCCCCCCCCCCCCCCCCCCCCCCCCCCCCCCCCCCAGTTCGAAGGTGCCGTAGCTGAAAAAAATGCTTATTTTTTTAGCACAATGCAAATCCATCAATTCGCTGCGCAAAAATACTAATAAATTAAAAAGAAAAACATCTCCCTTGTATACCACGGTCCATGCCTCATTCTCCCAACCGACTTACTCATTATACTTCGGGTGTATCTCATTTCATAGGACTGATATCTTGGGCACTATAAGAGAAAATGTTCCAGGGGTCTCAGTACTCCCAAATGTCACATTTATCTCTCCTTATCGCAGTTTTCCATAAGCTCCGAGTACGTAAACCTCAATTTGAAGAGTAGTGACACCGCCCATCCTCAATGTGTCACAAAACAACCAAAGGCCTCTTTGTTTTGACGACTTCCCTCCAGCTTCAGTTACCATCTCTGTGTTTACGAGTCTTGTCCCTTGGGCCGTTTCCTCTTCCATGTTTACTCTCTCTCCGGTGGACTCTCTCTCCGGGTCTGGTCTCTCTGTTGTTGTTGGATATTTCTCCATTAGCTTTCTAACTTTCCCTATTCACTCGATCAAGACACTACCGTCCCAAATATTAGTATTAAGAGTCAGCGTGAAACACACAGACATATTGTTAGTCTGTGTGAAATGCACAGACTATTGTTTTTGTATGGTTTGTTTTTCTTGTTTCTTTTCTTTCTTTCTTTTTTTTTTCTGCTTCTTCTTCTTATTCTCCCGCCTCCTGTCTTCTCCCCACTTTATTTTCCGCACGATAACTCGAAAGCGAATTGTCCTATCTCGCTGATTTTTTGCACACTGATAGAGAGTCACAAGTTCTCGACCACCTATGTTTTTCAGGTTGCTAGAGACCTAGAGTATGGCTCAGTCGGCCACAGGGTTTTCACAGCCTCAAATTTCCTGTAACAGTAAATTAACCGAAGCAATACTACTTTATATTTATTCACACTGGAGACAATGTAAACAATTAGATTACAGAAATGGAGTTAGCTGTCAAACATTAAATGTTATCTGCTATTTTAATCAGATGTCAGTTCACCAAACCGAGTTGAAAGAAACCCTTTGCTTTGCAAGGAAATAAAGTAAAAATTATTCAGTTCAATGCTTTTAAACCCCTGAAGACTTCAATGTGAGTTCCAAAGCTTTTATTTTATGCAATGTGAGAATAGCGGTAACTCCTTCCATAGTCATATTACTGCTCCAAACGTCATTCAAATAAGTGGCAGAACAAAGAATATCTATTTCTGATTCCTTCATCGAGCCCTTTTGAATGCTGTGCACATATATGCTTTTTGGTTTCTTGGAAAGTTATCCGATTCCTGTATGAATATCTTTAAATACTATTAACGAAAACCTATTTCTGATTTATTTAAAAATACCCCCCCCCCCCAAAAAAAAATAAGCCTCCATAAATTCTCTTTCTATTTTGTTTATTTCTGATGTTTTGACCCTTTTCACACAGACTTGAATTTAGTGGATGCAGTAAATTCTGTTTCTCTAGTTTTGAAATATCCGTTTACATTTCCGACTGACTGCTCTCGTGCTGCAGCATTGCTCGACCTTGTTATCCACCTGCCTGCATCGTTCTACAGAGTTTCCACATTCTTAGAGGTTGTTTAGAGGTGCCTCATCAGGTCTGGGTTACTGTGGGTCCTATACTTTATAAGTAAAACATAAACACAGCTTCATTTTTCTGGAGTTTCCAGGTATAAAGTAAACCCCTTGTCCAACGGAACGGCCAACGCTATTCACAAAATTTACCATTCAATTATCATTATTTTTATATTTTCTCACAAAAACATGGCTTAAGTAAGGGGTCATAAGCTATGTTTTTGAAGCAAAAAAATTAGTTAAAAATCTTGTTTGCAAGCGTCGTCTGCCTTTCATGTTAGGTATAGGGATAAGTGGGGACAGTTTTAGATATTTTTTCTGATGTGCGAACACACCAACATGTAAAGAGAGCGCGATGGGTGAGTCGTTACGGTATTGGACTTCAGACTGAAAGGCCCACGGTTCATTGTCCACCAAGGGTAACTACATTGTGAACTTGGGCAAGGTAATTATTAGTAATCCCGATTGCCTTTGCAGGAGCACGATAGCGCTGTGTAATAAAGTGCACTTTCCTTCAACTAATGCTAACCATACATGCATGTACGGAGGTACTACGTTGGGGAGTCTAACAGTTGCGTGCCGCTGATCGGTGGTTCTCTTCGGATATTCCAGCTTTTCACACCCGTAAAAATGCCCCACACGAGGTGACCATGGCTGTCGAAAGTGAAGTTAACCCTTTACCCAACGTAACGGCCAAAACCGGCCAGCGCTATTCTCAAAAATAAAATCGCCAATTAATTTTCGTTATTTTTTCATTTTTTTGTCTCAAAAACATACGTTATGACCCCTCGTTGGAACGAGCTCGACGAGGAGTCATAACCTTTGTTTTTGAGACAAAAAATGAAAAAAATAGTTATTCAAGAATGTTTTTTTTTGCAAGTGTCGTCTGCTTTCCATGTTAGGTAAAGGGTTAATACACACTTAAAAAAAACACTAACAGGCGCATACGGACAAGTTGTCTGAGAAACTTACCCATGCCTCCACTACTGCAACAACAGCCTATTTATTACAGAAAGCATGCAGCAATAGTACCAAGACTTCACCTAACATAAACACCAACGGCAAGAGTAATATACAGGCCCATCAGCAACCAGGGACGTTGGAAGAAATTATGAACTTGGGGTGCATAGCATACATGGGCACGTACTTTTTAAGGTTATGGCACACTGACACTGGATCTGGACAAAATGTGAGGTCGCGACCTTGTGCCCCCTCCCCCGGTTCTTACGTTCCTGTCGGCAACATCAAGCAGATATCAAGATGTGATCTACCGGCGAATCGAGTTGCTGCAGGTAAACGAAACACCAGAGATTATTTATGGTTGGTAGTTCCAGCATGACATGTTATCTTGCTGCCACCAGACCTTTTACTGCCATGCAGTGGCTTTGTTATGAAAGCTCAGTACAAATTTGACTATATTAGTTGTCCCCCACCCGCGAGCCTATAATCGGATGAATATGATCGGATGAATTACAGGATCTTAAGCTCGTTATCCCCTCCCCTCACTTCCGTACACGGTGTGTGGTGGAGATTATGCCCTTGAGATTTTTGCAAGGGCTAGGCCTACACAGTCAACAACAGAAGTAGCAATGGAACAACAACAAAGACAACGACGACGATGATGAGCATTGCCGAAGCTATGAAATCCGACACGAGGGAGTTGGTATAAAGTTTCCAACAAGGGTACTAACATGACCAGTATATTAACCCTTTATCCTAACACGGAAAACAGACTACATTCGCAAAAAAAATTCTCGAATAACTTTTTTTTTCTTCATTTTTTGTCTCAAAGACATAGGTTATGACCCCTCTTTGGAACGAGCTCGACTTTTCTATTTATCATATCAACAGTATGCATATATAATATAGGCACAATCCTTTCCATTAATATAAAAGTTAACGAGCTGAGACTTGCTAATTTTTCCTGTTAAAAATAAAAACTTGCAAATTACGGTAAAAACACACTCGCAAAATAAGAGCCAAGATGGACCCTTATTCAGTGTTTGTAGTTACAATAATGATAGACATTCTAAATGGCGGATTATGTTTGTGGTATGTGCGTCTGATTAGCTTGCCATAAAAAGCCTAGATTCCTTTTGTAACTTTTAACCCTTTACCCAACGCAGACGATTTCAAAATTTATTATTTTAAAGATCATTTTAAAAAAATTTTCAAAGACTTTCAACCAAACCATATCATGTGACCCCTCTTTGGAACGAGCTCGTTCCAAAGAGGGGCCACATGATATGGTTTGGTTGAATTTTTTCGAAAAATAATGTTTTTGCAGCTGCCGAATTTGCATATTACGTGGGTGGGTGCAGGCGATTCGTTGGGTAAAGTGTTAATATACGAAAACAACAAACAATCCCAGAGCTTTTTGTTTATTAAAAGTAACAAAAGGAAACTTGGCCTTATTTTTTACTGATGTCACACGGATGTTTTCTTAACAATTACTTGCTTCATTTAACCTTCATCGTTCGTTCATTAATTTCAAGGGAGATAACTTTATCGAAAATCGATTTTTATGACGATATTAGCCAGGGATGTATTTGAATAGAGTCATCTGGAGCTGTCCTCGGCATAAGTTTGTCTTAATTCTTCCATACTCTTCCTTCTGTTACCGAACTTATACCACGATTAATGTGTGTATTGAACGTTACTCGATACAATACTCACACTGAGAGATGTGCTGGGTAACCACGCGTGAAAACCGGACTGCGTTTAACCCTTTGCCCAACGTAACGTCAAAAACCGGCCAGCGATATTTACAAAAATCACCATTCAATTTTCATTATTTTTTTTCATTTTTTATCCCAAAAATATAACTTATGACACCTCACTGAACGAGCTTGTTGAGCTCGTTCCAATGTAGCTGGAATTCCAGCGGAGAATAGCTAATTTTATATTTTTGATATTTAGGGGCTATTCTCCGCTGGAAGACTAAACGAGTTTTTGCTTGCAGTCGTTCGTAACAGATTCTCGGTACGAACGGTTTGGACGTGTTAAAAGCACTAAATACCTGCCTTGACAATGTAATTTCGATTCCAATTTGAAGCTGGTCATCCCTCCTACATTTTGAACAAAATGACGGCTGAGCACGGTGCATTTCATGCATAACAGACAATTATAATCAACGCGCCCCCAATTTTTCTCACAAAACAAAGCAAGCAAACTGGGAAATACCAGACATTTCTGACGTTTTTGGTTTACACGTGCTGAAAATAATCAAAATATGGTATTTCGGAATTTGAAACGGACTGGCATTTCCTAATTATCTCACCACAAAACGGGACAATTTTCGAGCCTTGTGTTTCTAAATATATGAAGATATTCTGGTGTAACTTTTATACAAAAGAATATGATTCTTCTAAATCATTTACACAACAATTAAAATATGTCATAAAAATAAAATGACGATCGTAAAATGTTGAATATGCAAGCTCTTAGTGTGACACAGTCAGGGCCGGGTAGAGAAAATCTGGGCCATAGGTTTATTCTGTTACGCCAACTTCACTGAACTTACGGGACCCTTTTGAAAGTTTGTGTGTGTGTGTGGGGGGGGGGGGGGGTGGCGTGCCGGCGCCAGCATTTCAATTTGGGGGGGGGGGGGGAGGTCCTAAGTAAGATATGGGGTCTAAGGTTAAGATGCCGAAGGCATCTCCCGAACGCCACAAGCCTGTGCTAGAGAAGAATAGGTGAGGAGGCAGTTTAGCGATCTGAACGAAAGGTGTAGCAACAACGTTCAGGTCGGTGAACTAGGGAGGGGTGGCCCCTCCCGTTTACGATGGGTGGGGGGGTCTGGGGGGATTTTCCCAGGAAACATTTTCATATTAGGACGCCCTAGGAGCCCTAGGAGCGATATCTGAACGTTACTACAACAATGACATGATGTGTGTTGTGTGCCAATTGCGGATGTGACATTGGGTAGGAAAACCACGGTCAGATAGTAATTTGAAGTTTGATTTTGTGTGTCCGAGGGAAAGGGGAGGGGCGGCACGAAGCCCCTCTATGGCGCTGCCACCGGTTGGGGGGGGGGGGGGGGTCTGCGAGGGAAGAAGGCACGAGTATTTCAGTTTAGAGGGTCCTGAGTCAGATATGGGGAGCAAGGTCGAGATGCTGAAGGCAACTCCCAATCGCCACAAGCCAGAGCTAGAGGAGGATGAGGACAAAGTAGTTTAGCGATCTGAACGTAGTGGCTAACCGCTTGTAAGGGGTAGTCACTACGTTCAGATCGCTCAACTAGGGAGGAGGGAGGTCCCCCCTTTTGTGTATGTATGTGGTGTATGTGGGGTGTGTGTGTGTGGGGGGGGGGGGGTCTGGGGGATCTCCCTAGGAAAAACTTTTATATTAGGACGTCCTAGGAGCGATATCTGAGCGTTTCTACAACAATGACATGATGCGTATATTGTGTACATAATGTATGAGAGAATAACAATATTTTCATTGATTGTTTTCTGGTCGTTTAGATTTGCTTCAGACGTTTTACTTACCCCTTTTTAATAAAACCACGAGGTGGGGTCCATGTGATTAAAAGATATGTTGATATGCTTGAGATCTAGAGACAGCGCTAACGGAAGCACGTAAGCGCAATGTGGCGGTGGTCATGTCGGTGTGTGTGTGTGGGGGGGGGGGGGGGGGTTACGTTTTCCTTTTATGAGTAAACTTCATTTTTTCGAAGTGGCTATTGCACAGGCTCCTGAGAAAAAGCCCAATCGACTATTCCACGGGTACCGGCGAAATAGCTGCCGCAGCTAATTAGCATTTTCTCTGCCCTTGAATTACACAATAGCATAAAGCTATTAAAAATGTTTACTTAGTTCGTGTAATTCATTCATTAGATTCTTTTTCCACTTCATTCATGGGATTTAGATTGAAATGTGACAGATCGGGGTACAGCCCCCCCCCCCCCCCCCCCCCCCCGGAGATTTTTAGTCAGTCCGTCGGAGAGTCTCGTAAACCCGACTTCACGAGAAATTTCCGACAATCGAATGCAGATATCTCGTCTTGTGTCGATCAAGAACGAGGTATATGGTTCTTCTTTGCAAGTTGACAGCCTCATGATGTTGGGTATTCACCGATCCAGAAGCTGTAACATTGATTTGAATGTTGCATTAAACATGTTTAAGTCGAAGTTTCCAAAATGCAAAATTTCTTTGTAAACCGTGTGCTTGAATCAAGTTGAATGGCATTTGTTACGCACAAGTTGTGTGCATGACGTTAAGATTTATTTATTTTATTTCCCTGGAATGTCGGAATATTATTGTTTGTTTAATCTATAAAACCAGTTTGACGAACGACATCAATGAAACTCGCGAGAATCACTATTCTCTGTCAGTATTCCAACAATGTCGCAAGGTGGACTCGAACCCGTGCAGCACTGGAACTTTGATAGAGAATAGTGATTCTCACGAAATTCCTTAATGTCGTTCGTCAAAGTCAAACTGGCTTTATAGATGAAATATTTTCCGACCTTATTATAATATGTTTAGTATTGTTTACGTTAAATAATCAACAAACATACTCAATTTGCTTCTATTTTGGTTCTCCAATTTACCAATTTTCACTCATTTTCCTTCGTTTGGGAGGTCAAATATTATAGCCCCCTTGTCGGAGAGGTCAGCTCCCCTGTCGAGAAATCCCTGGTGCCACCCCTGGTCATATTGTATTTTACAAATATTTTAACCACAACTGTAACCCTACAAATGTTGATGTATTTGAAAGAACAAAAGGAGGCTTAAGGAGCTGGTGCCAATGACATCCGTATTTGTATGGTTTTCTCGGCCCATTGTCCGGAGCAAATACTTCAAATCTGCCATATAGACAATTTCATTATTTTTTTGCTGCTGTGGTGGATAAAGAGATCAAATCTTGAATGAAACTGGCTCGTCTGTCGAAGAAATGAACTTTTAGCTTATTCTCAAACTAATGGGAAAAATTTATTAGAATAAGGACAGGACAGACACTCGAATTAACCGTTATTGTAATAAATTTATTACAATAGCGGTTGGTAGAAATGTGTGCGTCAACCGTAATGGTTAAAATTTAAGTTTATTACAACAGCGGTCGTTGAAAATGTTTGCATTGAGCCATCAACCGATATTGCAATAAGTTTATTATAACTGCGATTGATGAAAAACTTCGCGCCAACTGTTATGGTAACAAGATTATTACAATAGCGCTTGATGAAAAAGTTTATATTATTCGTTATTGTAATAAGTTGATTACAATAACGGTTAAATGAAATATGTGCCCCAAGCACTGCCGTTATAAACTTATTACACTAGTGGATGTATTTGCCTGGGAAAAGGTGTCCCCTTGCCCCCCATCCCCCGCCCATCATTTCTTTCGGCTCCCCTGATTCCTTGCATATTTTATCTTTCCGTTCGATCCTTTTTTCCCCTCAAATTATTCCCCACCACATCCTTCCCGTTCCACCCTGCGATTAATAGTTCGGTAAATTCAAAAGACGTGTTATACAATGAAAACAGTGGTAACTTTAATCCACAGCATTCTAGAATTTTTTTATCTAATCGTAATTATGAGTCCCTTTTTATTCTCGTGTAAATCATTTGGGCTGAAACGCACAGGTTCAGATTTTGCAACAAAACTATTGAGAGCGTCGAATGAATGTATGCCATTCTCAGCGGTGCAATTTTTAAACCCTCCCTTTATTCTCGTTGAGTGAGCCTTCATTTTGAAGCGGTTGAATGTATCAAGGGGCTTTAACAATTGATCGGTTGATAATGCACCTCAGATAAGATAAAATTTATTCAGCAAATACACCAGAACAAAGGCAGATTGCTACACACAAAATCAACATAAACAGAATCTCAAAACACACTAATTCATATTACGACATATATAATTTATATTACAGATAAGACCCTCTGTAATATGATTTATGTATGTCATAATATGAATTAGTGGGTTCATTTGAACGGTAAACTTCATTTTTTCGAAGTGGCCATTCACAGGCATGCACGCTGCTGAGCTGTTTCGTTTCGCTCTGTAGCCCAACACCGATTTTTCAGTCCATCGTGGAATTCCTTGATGACGGAATTCACCCAAAAAGTCCGGTGCCGACTCGACTAATAAAAAAGTAGATTTCTTGATATTTTGAACGTTTTACATCACAATGATCAATGCACTTTCTTTAGTAATGTGTAAACTACACAAGAAGTGTTGTATATTTGTCAAATACTACGTATATATTTCATGAAGAACAATAATGTGGTCATGTTTCCCAATTCGTGCAACTGATTGAACAAATCGCTTCGTTCGTTGAGCTTTGTTTGTAGCAATAAATATCCGATTTTAAATATAAACTGCAAACAAAGCACAAAAGTTGAGCTAGTTCCAATGAGGGCCATAAACTATGTTTTTGTGATAAAAAAAATTAAAATATTTAGTTATTCAAGAACTCTGTAAGTGTCGTCTTCCTTCATTGTTAGGTAAAAGGTTAAGAACTCCATGTAAGAACGCGTCTGATTGGTCACTACGCATCTGAATGACACTATGACGAGAATGAGATGCTTCAAAACCGAAACAAAACAGTCTCAATCAAGAATGCAAACAGATGATATCATTCTTTAAATATATCTGCTTCATTCACTAAATTCAATTATCGTGGTTTAATGGTGAAATGTTGGAAACGCTTCAAGTCGAGTAGTTGATTCCAGCTCCCCGTACTCCATCTTTGCCATGCTCTGTCTTGACCTTTTACCCAAAGGAATGGCCAAAATCGGCCAGCATTATTCACAAAAATCACCACTTAGTTTTCATTACTTTTTCATTTTTGGGTCAAAAACATAGCTTATGGCCCCGCATGGAACGAACTCAATAACCTCGTTCCAATGAGGGGTCCTAAGCTATGTTTTTGACACAAAAATGAAAAGAAAAAAGTATTATAGAATTCCGTGTGCAACTGCAAGTGTCGTCTGCCTTTCGTGAACACTTTCCTAATGCAGACGGGCTATCACTGATATATATATATATATAATATATATATATATATATATATATATATATATATATATATATATATATATATATTAGTCCAGGCACATTAGACATAAAAATGAGAAAGTAAGGAAAAAAATCGGAGAAAGCTGATTTTTTTATATGTTTCCGGGACACACATTGCGGATAAAGTGTGAAAAGTCCCCGCGAATCCGAGTTGAGCTTTTTTAGTTATAGCGTTTTTTTTGATGAAAAAATTTTTTTTTTTAAATTCGACCCAGCTCCATATTTCTCATTCTTATTCGCCTTAGTGGGGTGAGAATCATAAATATCGTGCTGAATTATATTGAGAATACATCTCCCCAACAGAAAATGCAAACTTTGTACCAATCCTCACACTCAATGGTGAAACATTCACGAAAATGTACAAAATTACGAAAAAAATTTTATTGTTTTCATACACACAACGGTACACAACGTCCATTAAATCAAATCTACGACTACTTTGGGAGTTAAATTATATATCAAAAATTGCAGAAAAGCAGTGGCTTTATAATGATATATAACAATAGTCATTTATTCCATAATGAACTGGTGAAACGTGTGAAATATTAACCATACCCCCCTAAACTCAAATTCAAACGGCATCGACTTTTCTCATTCAAATACCGTATTATAGCATCATTGTTTCAATTTCCATGTTCGATTAAATCACATAATGTGGTGTTCGCCTACACTCAAGATGCATTGGCATGTAATGTGCGACCAACCACTTTATATTAAAGCAGTGGAGATTGTGTCTTCGTCAGATAAGTTGACAAAAGTTTTCGTTAGACTCGGCGGCTTCCATATGATTATGTCATATTTAGGGGCAATTGGTTCGATCATGGCTGGTAGCGGCTTGGATGAACTTTGGGTGACTGTTTATGCTGGTGGGTCAATCCATCATTTGATCAGTGGTCATGCATATTCAAGAGCAGTTCGTGCCCATTTGCTAACACAAATTGCCATTACAAAACTTGTGTTTGAAGAAAGCCGAACACTAGATAACATAGACTGCACAGAAGTCAATGAAATATTCTGTGGACTTGCCAGAGGTGACTGTACAACAGCTGACGCTGTCAATCAAGAAAGTGTCAACCATCCATCTACTGTCAAAATTACACGAACTGCTCCAGAATGCGTCCGTAGGACGCACAGGAAAGCTTTGGGTACAATACTACGAGCAAATAGGTCTTCTCCAGTTGTTCTTGAGAGCAGAGCGCACAGGCGACTGGGAACTCCACACATATTGTGTTCGCAATATGATTCCAGTATTTCACGCAGGTGGTCATTTTGCATACGCAAAAAGTTCTCATCTCTATTTGCAGCAGATGAATGAGCTAACAGAAATAATGCAACAGGATGATTTGAAGTTGTTCACTGAGAAAGGTTACTTTACCATACCATAAGGCGCTCAGATAAATTCTGGGACGGGATATATTCTGATCAGACCATAGAGCAGTGTTTAATGAGAATGTTCAAGCTCCCTGGTGGTCTCACACATGGCCGGGGAATAACCGATAGCACTGTTGCGAAATGGGTACATGGACTACCTCTTTGCCTTCCGATATGTAATGCTCTCGAAAATTTTGTTCATGTTCACACTGGTCATGGCGAACAACATCGGGATCTCCGTCAAAGTTCACAATTGACTGATGCCAATGATGTCACCAAATTATTGAACTGGCTCAGAGTGCATTCCCCCTTTCAGAATAGAGATCCACTACAATTAGTCTCTATAGCGACCGGGCTTGTGGCCGACGAAACTGTGAACTGTGAACAAGTTCGCAAAATTGGTGAATGTTACGTATCGAATGTTGTAAGCAAAACGTTCAACAGCATCAAACTACGACGTGTTGACACTGTGAAGTCGTTCGCATCGATGGCAAAATAACATCAAAGTCCGTGGAAGTAAGGTAGTGATTGACCCCACAATTCTGTTCAACCGCATCACATGTGTTATTCAGTCACAAGCATAGATGGAAGAGTATCTCAAATATGAACTCGCCCCGAAACCACCAGCATTGTTTGATTCTGCTGGAATGAGGAAGACACAGAAAAGCACGCTCGGTAAGATCCTCAAAACATACGGTTCCGAGCAAACTAAAATCCCAGAACATTCTCTGTTTGTTGTGGATGGTGGATTTTTATTGAGGGCAGTTGTATGGCCTAAACAGTCGTCATATAAGGACATATGTACATCATATTCCAATTATCTAGTGAGACATTTTGGGGCGAACGTCGTGGTTGTTTTTGATGGTTATGCTTGTACAATGTCGACAAAGGGCATGGAACAAGCCCGTAGATCTAAAGACAGGTATTCCATTGATATCAATATCTCACCCGAGTTACCAGCCACCACACCCCAATCCGATTTCCTTGCAAATGCCAAGAACAAAACCCAACTGATCGATCTTCTAATGCAGGAGCTATCTGCTATCAATTTTCAGTCCAAGCAGGTCGAGGCTGATGCTGATGTACTGATAGCCGAAACTGCACTTGACATCGCTCAAGATGACAACAATGTTGTCGTTGTGGGAACAGACACAGACTTGTTAGTCATTCTTATCTCTCGAGTTCAACCGGGATGTAATATTCACATGATGTATTCCATTACCCCAAACTTACTAGTTTCAGTTAGTGAAATAGCAACCAAAATGGGTGACCATAGAAGCAACCTCCTTGTAGCACATTCTTTTAGTGGTTGTGACACTACTTCTGCACTCTTTCGAGTTGGTAAGAAGAAAGTATTCAGTACAATTGTCTCCGATGTTACTAGCGACTCACAAAACAATTTTGGCGGATGACAGTACACCAAGTGCAACAGCCGCTGCCGGGGAACAACTTCTCCTGATCTTATACGGGAGTAAAACTGTTTCCTCTCTCGACCAATATAGATATGTCACTTACAAGCGTTATGTAGCAAAATCTAAACTGAATAAACCCATCGACCTAGCCTCACTCCCACCAAGCAGCGATGCTGCACAACAACATGTCTACAGATGTTATCTCCAGGTCCAACAATGGCTGGGCACTTCGCTTCCTCCGACGGATTGGGGGTGGTCGCTAGACAATGGACTTCTTGTACCGACTGCAGCCACAAAGCCATGTGCCCCCGATAACCTACTGAATCTGATCAGTTGTGGTTGCAAGAGTGCTTGTACATAAAGGTGTGGGTGTAAGAAGGCAGGACTCTCTTGCTCAGGTTTGTGTAATTGCAGTTCGGATTCTTGTAACAACCACAGAAACACTGTCCTGTCGGAAATTTCTGAGTTCGATGAATAATATGTATATAGGTCATGTCATTTCTGTATATAGCGTTGATAATAGTCAATGTAACTTAATCCATGTTGATTGATTTGTACATTCTGTAAATATTATTTATTGATTTTTGTACATTCTGTAAATATTATTTATTGATCTAATGCTGTCAGACACAGACGTGTCTGTTCGGTCCCAAGCCCGAAAATAGTTGAGTTCTCATGCTGACGAATTTTATGCCAAAAGGGGAACTCGGCCAGAAGCAGAGGGGGTCTTCCATAATGTCTATTTTTGTAAGCAATGATAAAAGTCTTCAAATGGTGGTGGATTTTTTATCGTCTGTCCAACTAACATCCCGTTCTGTACTACGACCCTTTGGGCAAATCCGTTAGGAAAATCGTCATTTTTTGCGTAAATCCGATACTTTTTTGTGAATTTTCAATAATTTTTCGCAGAAATTGTCACAGAATGCACATTTTCCTCTAGGTAAATGTATATTAGACATTATGTAGCTCGAAATACGCGTAAACAAAAAATACAGTTGGATCAATTCGAGGTTACAAAGTTCGTGCGATTTTTTTAAATTTTTTTCAAACGCGTTTTCGAAAAAAGGCTGTAGAAAAAAAAAGCTCAACTGGGATTTTAGGGGACTTTTGTCTAATCGTTCAGTGACATGTACTCGACATTCCCTGAAAAAATCAGCTTTCTCCGATTTTTTTCCCTAGTGAAACCTAATGTTCTTGGGCTATATATATATATCAGCGATGGCCCGTCTGCATTAGGAAAGTGGTAAGGATATAATACCGAAACCTTTGTTTGGAACTCACATACCGCCACACTGAGCAAAATGTAAATTTTGGTCCAGAGGCGGCGGAAGCTCGATAAAAGTGGAGGGGCACAAATTTTCAAGGCTACCATGGTTCGGCCCAGTGGGAGAAAAAGTTACAATCGGTTATCAGTAAATATGCCGTGACACACTATAGTGTCTCGTTCAGATGAGCATGCCGCGGTGTGGTCACTGTCCTGTCCATTTCTGCTATTTCAATCATCTCCCAACCCGATGGCTAGCCTTCGGGTTGGAAGATGGTCGAAGTAGAAGAAGCGGACTGAAGAGGTCGAAGGTGCGATTGTTTGGCCAAATGTTGTTTGGATTTGCAAATAATATATGACAGGAATGCCTATATATTGGCACGTTTGCATGCGCCTATTTTAACTCCTTGTGTAACCACGCAGCATGTCTGTGGAAAAAAGTGGATGGGCGCGTGTCCCCTGCCCCCCCCCACCCCAACCCCCAACCCCCCCACCACCTGGTTCTGCCGCCTTTGTTTTGGTCCCATATTTACCAAAGTTCCACCCGATGGGGAAATTCGTTAAATATGGAGACAAGAACTCAGTGTTTATTTTCTCAACTTTAAAGTCTATAGCAGCAGCAGTATGTACAGTGTGCACGCCCTTCCTGCTGAGATTACAGTGACGGGTTGGTAAAGATAATGTTGATCTCTCTCTCTCTCTCTCTCTCTCTCTCTCTCTCTCTCTCTCTCTCTCTCTCTCCTCTTGCACTCGAGTTGACGACGATAATAACGACGACGCGGTAGTAAAGACAACAAATGAATAATACACGGAGCGTGCAGTAACAAAACCAGACCAAAGACCCCGACGATAATAGCGTCGTTGTAAACAAATTTTCAGGTAAATTATTTATTCTTGCCGGTGGTCTTCTGGGAATGTTTTGAAAAAATAATGGGAGTTCAAAAAGCAACGTTTCCCATGAATAATTTTACAACATCCATAGCATTTAGCAAGCTCTTAAATCATTGAACATTTAAGTCAGGGTATTTGGTTTTCTCCATAGATACTAATAGGTAAACGACATATCAATGTGGATGGTGGAGGCATCAGGTTGAAACGACAGGTAGGTGTTGACACGAGATTCATAAACTTTACACTTTTTCACTGGAAGAGCAGGGAAGAGTGGTAAATTATTTTTGGCTGTCAGAATTTGTTCACAATCTTGGACTTGTTACAATTTAGGGGAGAGTGCCTAGGAGCTCTCCCATAAATTAAAACCCAGCAAATCCTTGCAGACTGAATAATTTCACTTCAAAGGTAATGTGAAGTACATCCACAGATTTCGCAACCTTTAATTAGCGATTCATGCCCTTCAGAGTGATGGGCTTTACTCTGAAGTCCAGGTACCCCAAATTAATACCCATCACCCAGGGGCGCCCCAAAGGGGTTGGGGTGTGCACCCTCCCAATAATTTTCCAATTGGGCAATTTTCCTCTGGATTGGATTCTCAGATATCGATTCGCCCCTGCCAGTAATCATGTACCTTCCTACCAGACTAGATTTGATACGGGGACTTATACCACACACGCAAATTGGGGGTCTGCAGAACACGACTCGGACTGTTGGGGACCCTGCACGAATTAGCGGCACGGTATGTGTTAATTAAATAATAGATTGCGTTACGACTACTGAATGTATATTTTATACCTTCACAAATAAATTTCCAAGAAGTTTAGAGTTTTTTTTAACCCTTTACCCAACGTAACGGCCAAAACCGACCAGCGCTATTCACAAAAAATACCATCCAATTTTCATTATTTTTTCATTTTATATCACAAAAACATGGCTTATGACCCCTCATAGGAACGAGCTCGTTGAGATCGTTCCAATGAGGGGTCATGAGCTATTTTTTGTGATAAAAAATGAAAAAAAAAATAGTTATTCAAGTATTTTATTTCAAAGTGTCGTCTGCTTTTCGTGTTAGGTATAAAGGGTTTTAAACAAAAATCCCGACTGACTAATATTCCAACTTCATCATCAATGACCATGTTGGCCTAATTGGAATATTTTAGCAGTCAGGACTTGAATCGCTACAGATTTACCCCCCCCCCCCCCCCCCCACGTCGCCCAATCAGCCATCTGGGCGACGCCCCTGCCTTTACCAAACATGATTTTGAACGATGCTAGCCGTATTTCTTTTCCCGATAAATGTGAAAAAATCATTTCTTCGCCTAAAACAGAGGTTATGATCATCAGTTGAGAACACTCGGTTACCGAGCTGCAATGGCGAGCGATAACCTGTAAGAAATAACCTGTCCTGTAAGAAATTACTCTCGTGGGAACCCCGGGAAGTGAAGCAGTGCTTGTTTACTGTGATAAACAAGCTCTGTTTTACTGGTAAAATAGGACCCAGTTTATTGAAAAAAAAAATAGGACCCAGTCACCAATGCCTGGGGTGGAAGTTCTCTAAAATGGGCAACATGGGTACAAACGACTGGCTGGACTGGACTTTATATCCATGTTGGGGAAACGATTAGCCCTTGTTCACAAATATGAGACCTTAAACACAAATAAACAAATGAATAAGTAAGAAATTACCGTTAAAGCCTTGTTACAATACAAATAGGGTAAATCGCTGTCAACCAACTGTCAGTCCGTTTTATGCTTACTGCTCCATGTTATCGCACCGAAGGAGGAACGCTCATTTTCACTGGAGCGAATTCTTTATATACCATGCGATTAACCCTTTACCTAACATGAGAAGCAGACGACACTTGCAAAAAAAATTCTTGAATAACTAATTTTTTTTCATTTTTTGTCTCAAAAACATAGGTTATGACCCCTCGTTGGAACGAGCTCGACGAGCTCGTTCCAACGAGGGGTCATAACCTATGTTTTTGAGACAAAAAATGAAAATATAATGAAAATTTATTGGCGATTTTTGAGAATAGCGCTGGCCGGTTTTGGCCGTTACGTTGGGTAAAGGGTTAACCATTTGAGCTCAAGAGACCGTTTTCCCTCCCAGGAACGCGATACGTCAGGATTTCATTAAGTACGATGGCTGCTAAGTGAATGCGTGGGAAAGATCAATCAATAATTTCAACGTGCAGTCCCGAGACACCACGTTGAAAATATTTTATTGGTCTATCCTCCAAAAAATGAATATGGACTCTTTCAGTTGCTGAACTGGAAGGTACCGCCAGGGTTCAAAGGGTTAAAACCTTACGTAAGGGTCATAACCGACCAGTGCTATTTACAAAAATCACCAATTTTTATTTATGCCCCAAAAAGATAGATTGCTGGCTGCTGCAGCCATGAGCTATTGGTTGAAAAAACTAAAACTTTCAACTGCTGAAGAATTTTGTTTTTCTGTTAATGTCTTCTTCTATTCGGGTGAGGTAAAAAGTTGCTTCATTGACTTGAAAGTCCATGTGTCTGTAGGAATGGTACTAAACCCCAAGCAGTTATCTCGGCTTTCGTAGACTCGAGTCAGATGTGCATCGTGTTTACGAAGGAAGACAGCTGCTTGGAGTTTAGAATGGTACGGGTGCACGTTGTTTCATCTACAATACATAGAGTAGATTAATACTCAAACATTGACCATCTCGATTATAACAACCAGTCTATGAAAGGGCAAAGTTTCCGCCAGTAAACCACCGGGTTCAATCCAGAAATCTTTTGTCTGAAAGCGGAATGCTGGCGTAACGTATGCATTTTCGTAAGTAGTGTATGAGAGAATTTTCTCCGCTCATTTACGAGACCTCGAAACTGACGTCATAGCACGATGCATTGTGGGTGAGATGGTAACGCGCGTGATCGTGTAGAATATCTCCACCATAGTAGGCCTAGTTGATCACAGGTGGCTGTAGTACAAGCCAGAAAGAGTGGTGGAAGTCTATACTGCAAGATGAAGAAGTAGGGGATGGTAATAAAATAGTCCGTTGTTTACGACCAAGTCAAAATTTTCCAACTACATGTGTTAATATGCAGAATTCCATTTGTACTCCAAACACCCCCCCCCCCCCCCCCCCCCCACACCACCACCGCCACCTTCACTGTAAATTATCCAACTGAGGCTCTCGTTAGTCACGATTTCCGACTTCAACTCCATTTGTGTGTGTGTTTGTGTGGGTGTGGGAGGGGGTATTATTCTGGCTGATTTTCACAACTTTTAAGTCTGAAAAATTCCATATTTTGGCCAAATTCTTGACGTGTTCGGAAAAATTATTATTTCAAATATTATTTTTTTAAAGTTTTCAAAAACTTTCAACAAAACCATATCCTATGTCAAGTGACCCCTTGTTGGAACACGCTGGACGAGCTCGTTCTAATGAGGATCACATGATCTGGTTTAGTTGAATTTTTTTCCAAATTCGCGGGCGGATGCGTCAGTTCGTTAGGTAGTTGAATGAAGGGTTAAAAGCAAAAATTGTAAGGATATACCGACAGTGACGACAAGACAACCGGCACATAGAACACATTGGAACTCAAGAGACGACGTGTCACAAGTACGTTGGACGTGGAAATATTCCAGGTGCAACAGGGGAGTGGGGGGGGGGGGGGGGGTCACCAAAAATGTACAAGACGTGACGTGGGGGTGGGTAGGTCTCTTGAGTGCGCCAAAAATGTGCATTTCCAACTTGTGCAATTTTTTGAATTTTTAAAAAATATATCAATATATCAGCTAATGTATACCATCATTTGTGTTTCAAACCTTAAAGATGATGTTGTACATCACACTCTTCACATAAATACAACATCAGGAGGCTTTATATGTGAGAATATTGGGCTTAATCTGGGAAAATGTCACACGTTAGTAGAGGGTGGGTGTCTTGTTCGAAATGTAGAAAATGTGCAGACAATATTTTGGGAACAATTCAAATGAAAATTTGTTCCCGTATATGTACACCTGCTCTGGCCAAGCCTGATAATGAACAGCTTGTCATTTGTAGATTGGGGCCCACAGCAGCCCACAGAGGTTTAAATTGGTGGTACCAGTTTAAGAACATTATGAAAACCCCCTAAAGACAGCTTATAAGTTTATTTTGGATTTTAATGGGAGAGTGCGGTGGGTGTCTGAGAACGGTAGTAGAAAATTTGCACGTAGTGGGTGGGTGGGTGGGTGGGTGGATGTAAAAAGGAGCCGAATAAAAAATAGGACGTAACGTCTTGCAAATCTTTAGTGCCCCCCCCCCCCCCCCCCCCTGGGTGCATCGCTATTTTTTACAGTTGCAATCACATTCAAAAATATCGTTGCAACCATAAATTCCAGTTGCATCGATAAAGAATGCGTGTTGGAAGTATATTTCAATCTCATCGCGATGAAAATAGACTTTCGAACCAAATGGTACACCACAGAGTGCGTTTTAACATTATTTTAGTTAACACATCAAGGAGGAAAATCCATAAAAAACATTAGAATACTGACATATAACGAATGAACGCACGCGAGACCAGAAACGTAATAACAGCATCTTAAAAACGTATTCACAGATCATATCATAATTTTATAGTCCACATGAAGGTCATTTCGATGGCATTTTTGTATCATCTTCTTCGCTCGATTGACAAAAATGGTTGTTACAAAGGGCCAACCCCGGATCCATTGGGCCGACTATAGTTCGGACCAATGTGAGAAAATTTAGATTTTTCGAACTGAAAGAACGTTGTTTTTTGCACCTGAGCGATCAATAGCAGACGAGACTGCTGGTTTATCGAAATGTCCTCTCTCTCTCTGTGAACTGCCATTGACACTTCACATAGAGGGCATTTCGATACACCGGTATTCAATGTTATCAGATCTGTTTCGCCTTTTCGTTTTTGTCCCCTTTCACGACGAAATTCCATGCACTAATACGACTGGTGTTGGACCGCACCAATTTGGTGTGGGAGCACAGGGGCCCGCAATACGGGGAGAGCACCAGGAAATTTTCCGATGGATCTTCTGGCCAGTCAGCCTCTGGTTATCAAATGCATAGCAATGATAATAGTTGCGCTAATACCTTCTGGAAATGTAAATGTCGATCCAACCCCAAGTTCTCAATTCCCGATTAGTAAAGGTTGGTTCACCGTTTGATTGGGGCATTTTGGGTAAAGGGATATCCGAAAGGCGTATTTTTTCGACTCTCATCAGCTCTCATTCGACAATTACTATCGCGTAAGTGAAGGAAACTCTGATTTCGGCCAAATGTTGGCGAGGTGGCTATCCCGCCACACCTCATATTTTCGTTATTGTATATTGCATGAAAGCGTCAAGCTAGGATACTTTAAGAGTTTAACCCTTTACCCAACGTAACGGCCAAAACCGGCCAGCGCTATTCTCAAAAAAATAATTTTTCATTATATTTTAATTTTTTGTCTCAAAAACATAGGTTATGACCCCTCGTTGGAACGAGCTCGTCGAGCTCGTTCCAACGAGGGTTCATAACCTTTCTTTTTGAGACAAAAAATGAAAAAAATTAGTTATTCAAGAATTTTTTTTGTAAGTGTCGTCTGCTTTTCATGTTAGGTAAAGGGTTAACATAATTTCTTTTTATTCGTTTATAGAAACTGTGTTTTATGGCAACCGAAGCATCAGTTCTCCTTCGATTCACTGCTTTATCCCATATGGTGTTGTTGGTGACCGTTTCGTCGACGTGCAAAAGGCCAGCATCCTTTACTTATGAAGACCATCTTCGCGTGGAAGCAGAAGGGATATCTGTATCTGGAAATGTTGAAGAAAACAAATGTGGGGTATTGTGTTCAGATAACGAGACATGCACGTCGTTCAACTACAGAAGAATCACAGGAGCATGCTTTCTAATCAGCATGACAACACCAGGATTGAGAGTGGTCGATCTCGATAGCACATATTACACAAAACATACTCCTAACAAGGTAATGTAAGTTTTTATTATGTCATGCCAGTCCTTATAAGATAGTGGGGAATGTCCAACATTTTTTGCGATATCTATTGGTCACGATAGTTTTCATTCCAATTAAAACTGTATCGCATCGGGAGTGGGGGCAATAGAAAATTTGCAGACGTCATGTCCCTTTTTTAGGTTTAGCCCTTTTGTACGCCCACCCACCACCTTGTGGATTTTTCTACTGCCATTTTCTGACACCCACCGCCGCTTTCCCATTGACATTTCGATTTGCTTTGACAAACATCATAATAGGTATGGAAAGACGTATAGTTCGCTGATTAGTTTGATTCCACCAGTGAAACCAGGTACTTGTTACAACTTTTTATTACCCAGAAAGGTTAGTTTCCCTTCCTGTTTGCAAAATATGGCTTCAGAAGTCTTAAGAAAAACTCAACCAGAACAGCTCAATGTCCATGAAAGTATGAATGATGGCCTAAGATATGCCCAACCCCATTCCCCTGATTTGACGTAAATAAAATATGTTTAAATTATTCCCCTGATTTGTACAGGAGTAAGCTAAAAATGACAAACAATTCAGTCCATTCTGATCCGTGTTTTTATTTTTACTTGATTCTGACAGGAGTCTGTATGATTGATTCCATAAGTGACTCCAAGTCCCAACCTTGTTAGTATGGTGTACTTATTTCTTGTTTATTTTTGCCTAATTCTCAATTAAAAATCAGTTGAAAATTATATTTGTCAATTTTCCAAAATCTCAAGTTACCCGTGACACGTGGTAAAGTCTTAATACACAATAATAGCAAGTTAAACTATACTGAATATTATATTGTGACTCGGTCATTCAACAAGATTTGAAATTTTAAAGCGTGTTGGAACTGTTAACCAAGTTGAAACACCGCAGTTGTCACAATCAATTCACTAACACTCCTTCTCCGTCATAAAACTAAAGAAATGACAACGAGTAAACAACAGAAAATATTCTCAAATATCCTTTTAACATTTGAGTGAATAAGTGAAGCGCTAAAGTGAATAGAATATTAGTCAATACTAGCACATTTTTTTACATTAATTCTTGTTGTATCTGGTGCGTTATAAAGTATTTTTCCCCCCAAAATGTTCGGCATATTTTCTACACTGAGAACTAGACACCCACCCCTCCTCCAACATATATTATTTGTGACATTTGTACAGATTTCACCCCATATTGAGACTTATAAAGGCTCCTTGTGTTGCAGTTAACCTATTAGGGTTGATTTACAGCATTATCTCGGTTCGGAACATAAATAGTGATATATTCTGATATATTGCAGAAAATTATTTTAAAAAACTGCATAATTTGAGCACGCACGCATATGACGTGTACACTGTACTAAAGAGCTGAGGGGTGGGTTAATATGACCTCACAGTTAATGTATGTGGCCCTCACAGTTAACGCATATTAACGAAAGTTACCAAGTTACAGTGAAATTATTCCAAAACGAGTAATCCTATCAAGTTACATTGAAATCCCTTCATAAATGTGGCCTGTAGACTGTGCTAAAGGTTTTCGGGCTTCAGGCCCCTGCAGCTGTCAGTTTCCCAATTGCGCCCAAATTGGACGTTCTCATCTAGACATTATATGAAGTCAACCTACCAAGTTACAATGAAATTTCTTCATAAATGTGATCTGTAGACTGTGCTAAAGGTTTTTGGGCTTTGGGCTCGGGCAGCCATCATGGTTGAATGATCGCAACCAAAAGGGGACATTCTCATCTGGGCATCATCTGGAGTAATCCTACAAAGTTACAATGAAATTCCTTCATAAATATGACCTGTAGACTGTGCTCAAGGTTTTTGGGCTTCGGGCCCCTGAAGCCGTCACAGTTGATCAATCACGACCAAAATGGGATGTCATCATCTAGACATTATATGGAGTCAAACTAACAGGTTACAATGAAATCCTTCCATAAAAATGACCTATAGACTATGCTAAATGTTTTGGGGTTTTGGGCTCGGGCAGCCATCAAGGCTGAATGATCGCGACCAAAAGGGGACGTTCTCATCTAGACATTGTTTGGAGTCATCCTACCAAGCTACAATGAAATCCCTTCATAATTATGACCAGCAGACTGTTCTAAAGATTTTTCGGGCCCCTGTAGCCATCACAGTTGCCCAATCGTGTCCAAAAGGGGACGTTCTCATCTCGACATTATATGAAGTCAACCTTCCAAGTTACAATGAAATCCTTTCATAAATATGACCTGTAGACTGTGCTAAAGGTATTCGGGCTTCGGGCTCGGGCAGCCATAATGGTTGAATGATCGCAACCAAAAGGGGACATTCTCATCTGGCATCATCTGGAGTGATCCTACAAAGTTACAATGAAATCCCTTCATAAATATGATCTGTAGACGGTGATCAAGATTTTCGGGCTGCGGGCACCTGTAGCCATCTCAGTTGGCCAATCACGACCAAAAGGGGATGTCATCATCTAGGCATTCTATTGAGTCAACCTAACAGGTTACAATGGAATCCTTCCATAAATATAACGTATAGACTATGCTAAAGGACTTTGGGCTTGGGCAGCCATAAAGGCTGAATGATCACGAGCAAAAGGGGGCGTTCTCATCTAGACATTATTTGGAGTCATCCTACCAAGCTACAATGATGAAATCCCTTCATAATTATGACCTGTAGAGTTTTCTAAAGGTTTTCGGGCTTCGGGCCCCTGTAGCCGTCACAGTTGCCCAATCGTGTCCAAAAGAGGACGTTCTCATCTAGACATTATATGAAGTCAACCTACCAAGTTACAATGAAATCCCTTCATAAATATGACCTGTAGACTGTGCTAAAGGTTTTCGGCCTTCGGGCTCGGGCAGCCCTCCTGGTTGAATGATCGCAAACAAAGGGGACAATCTCATCTGGGCATCATCTGGAGTGATCCTACGAAGTTACAATGAAATCCCTTCATAAATATGACCTGTAGACTGTGCTCAAGGTTTTCGGGCTTCGGGCACCTGTAGCCATCACAGTTGACCAATCGCGACCAAAAGGAGATGTTATCATCTAGGCATTATATGGAGTCAACCTTACAAGTTACAATGAAATCCTTCCATAAATATGACCTTTTGCCTATGCTAAAGGTTTTTGGGCTCGGGCACCCATCAAGGCTGAATGATCGATATCAAAATGAGACGTTCTCATCTAGACATTATCTGGAGTCATCCTACCGAGTTACAATGAAATCCCTTCATAAATATGACCTCTAGACTGTGCTAAAGGTTTTCGGGCTTCGGGCCCCTGTAGCCGTCACAGTTGCCCAATCACGTCCAAAAGGGGACCTTCTCATCCAGACAATATATGAAGTCAATCCACCAAGTTACAATGAAATTCCTCAATAGTTATGACCTGTAGACTGTGCTAAAGGTTTTAGGGTTTTGGGCTCGGGCAGTCGTCACGGTTGGCAGATCATGCCCAAATGGGGAAATTCTCATCTAGACATCATAAGGAGTCATCCTACCAAGTTACAATGAAATCCCACCATATTAAACATGACCTGCAGACTGTGCTAAAAGTTTTTGGGTTTCGGGCTTGGGCAGCCATCACGGTTGACGGATCATGCCCAAAAGGGGACGTTCTCATCTAGGCATTATACAGAGGCATCCTACCAAGTTACAATGAATTCCCTTCATAAATACGACCTGCAAACTGTGCTAATGGTTTTCGGGTTTTGGGCTCGGGCAGCCATACCGGTTGCCCGATTGCGACCAAAAGGGGACGTTCTCATCTAGACATGACCCCAAACCTACATATGACATTTTGTGACGATCAGACAAGAACTGCGGGGTGTAGCCCGTGCTAAAGGAAAATGTGAACAGACTCACAGACTAACAGACTCACAGACTAACAGACTTCCGCACGCGTGATGGCAATAGCTTATATTGACTATGTCAAGTTAAGCTAAAAAAAAAGTTAAGACCGAGTTGGCAACAGTGTTATATCATCAGGGACGTGGCTAGAGCTTTCCGATTGGGGGGGGGGGGGGGGTGTAGAGTAGTGGAATTCCAACTACGGGAGGGAGCGGAGGAACCCCCCTGCCGGTCCCTACCCTTAGTTGGAAATTCTCTACTGAGAAAGATTTTGAAAATGAAGCCATGAAAGGGGGCATAAAATTGATTCTAGTAACTGAAATGCCAACACATTTATGATAGAATTATCAGGTTAGTATTATTTGGTATTCTTCTGAGAATTGAATATGTGTTAAACAAATGCTCAAGCTGGGAACTTAATTCACACCCATTAACATTAAATCAGATCTTTTGCAGGAATGATCAGTTTTCGATGTTTTACCATTTTGTAACTGTGAATGGTGGAATTAACTCAGAGTAACGATTTTACGCGATGTGATTTTCTTGAAGTGCATTTCGAGGATTTTTGTATTACGATAAGTAAACGTACTATAGAAATCTCGTACCGAATGACGTCATGCATGCTCGTGAAGCTCTATATTGCATACACTGTAGTTGTAAATAGTAATAGATTTTTTGCCGAATTGAAACCGAGTTGCGATTTTGGGCAGTAAAGGAGATGTCAGCACCACCAAAGAAGCTCTAAAATCCAAATAGATTGAATTTCCAACTACGCACGACTTACCCTCCGAATTTCCAACTATAGGAAATTCTGGTCAGGATGGGGGGACACCCCCGCACCCCCCCCCCCCCCCCCTGTCGCCACGACTCTGTATATCATTCGTTTTCGGTTTTCAGTTTCAGAGTCGGTAACAGAATATCTCACACCAACGGAAGCATCTAAGTGACATTTATATTTTGTTGGGAAATAGAAATTACGACTTTTTATCTTGAAATCTCAGCTTTTCACCTCGAAATTTTAAGTCGAAAATGTTACTTTACCTTTTATGTCGAAATTTCGAGAGATAAAAAGTCGAAATTTCGAATTTTAAAAAACAATTCTATATTTCACCTAGACGCTACCGTACATTCCTGACTGCAAAGTATTCACTTGCGGTTTTCAGCCAATATTCGGGCAAATTTTGCTTATCCCCCCCCCCCCCCCCGAACCACTACAAATGTCATGGTCGCGACGTCCCTGCAAGTATCATCATTAACTGTCGTTTATATTTTCAGCTAATGTTGATTATTTATTTATTTTAACGACACCTTCAACAACAGCGAAACAAAGCCAATAGACTGAGACATATGAGAACATATATAAGTAGTAGGACATGTCCATTTCGACCCCTGTCAGGTGGATCTCATCTGGTGGATCTCATATGACGTCATACCGCATGTATTATGGGTATTACGTGGTTGTCATGGTAACCCGTGGGAGCGGCCATGTTGTGACGTCATTGTTATGGTGATGTGATGTGAGTGCGCATGCGCAGCTCGTGTTGTTAGGGTGATCGTGTTTCCGTCGTCCATTTTGTATGAAGGGGCCGCCATCTTTGTTTCTATGGTGGCACGTGGTTACTATGAGCCTGAAAGGTCTACAACAAGACAGGGGTATGTTGGAAGGTATGTCCGATTGAATGGGAGTATTTTTCTGGAACGGATTAAATCCTCGTTTAATTCATAGAATTACCCAAATGAGCCCGAGAATGACTTTAACCGAAACGGACCTGTTTAGAGTAGCACGTAGTGCTATAGACCCTTAAAAGGTCGTGTTCGATTTAAGCGGAGTTCTTTTCGAGTGTTACCCGGCAGGAGAATCAATGGTTTCCCTAGATAATTACCCCCAAAAGACCCGACAGACTATTTATCCGGCATGGATTCGCTTAGAATCCTCGTTTTATCTATGTTATAGGTCTATCAGCACATGAAGCACATCAGCACATGAAAAATGTGCCAATATGTGCCTGTGTGCAAGTGCACAATGTGCGCACAAGACATGCAGCACATATGGATATTTGAGGACCAGTGGGGACCAGTGTTTGGGGACCAGCGAGGACCAGTGTTTGGGGCCTAGTGGGGACCAGGCTTTGAGGACTAGTGGGTACCAATGTATTGGGACCAGCGTCAGAAATATTGTCTAACCACCGTCTTAACCCCGTACTAAAGCTTTTGCTACCAACAGTGTTACCGTTTGCAACCATGGTCTTGGCTTATTCCGCCGCTCGGCTTATTCCGCCGCTCTTCTAAATTCATCACTGCTACCATGAGATGTGATTGTACACAATGTGCAAATAGCACATGTAGCACATCAGCACGTGCAAAATGTGCCAATATGTGCCTGTGTGCAAGTGCACAGTGTGCTCTCAAAACATGCAGCACATGCGCACATACGGATATTTGAGAACCAGTGGGGACCAGTGTTTAGGGACCAGTGAAGACCAGAGGAGTTTGGGGACTAGTGAGGACCAGGCTTTGAGGACTAATGGGTACCAATGTTTGGGGACCAGTGAGGATCAGGCTTTGGGGACTAGTGGGGACCAGTGTGAAGACTAGTGACTAATATGAGATGTGATTGTACACAATGTACAAATAGCACATGTTGCACATGTGAAATGTGCCAACATGTGCCTGTGTGCAAGTGCACACCAATGTGGGGGGGGGGGGGGGCAATGTTTGGGGACCTGTGGTGTATGTTGGGGGAGGGGACTAGTAAACCAATAACATAGACTCCTAGCTCCTATATGGCTCCTATACAGCTCATGTACAGCATCTAGACCACACGTCATTTCCAGAGCTCCAAGACCACAACTTGTCTGTGATCTGTCTGTCCTATCATTAGCTTCTACAGCAATCTTGTACCATTACTACTGACTTGTAACACTACTTCCTATCTCTCTCTCGACTATACCCTCGGTCAGATTGCTTCATGTGCCCCATTTTGTACCATTTATACAGCGTTCAAAGGAAAATATCTATAGACCGGCTATATAAGGGTTTCCGTGAGTGGGATTCTTATCCGATTCTGTGAAATGGGGTTCCGTGAATTGATATACAACACTCGAGGCAATCAACCGCTGCAAAACAACAAAGGTACAGAACGAAATGAACAAAATCCAAAACAACCAAGCTCGAAGTGAACAGAACATAACAATGTGAACGATGGTCGAACTGGTTGGACAGATCTGAACAGACCGGGCACAACTAAAGTTAAAGAGAACTGACCCATTGAAGTTGGCGAAGTGAACTGAACGTAACAAAGTGAACAAAGATCCAACACAGCCAAGATCGCAGTGAACATAACAAACATAACGAAGTTTGACTTAATCTTAACGCCCAATAAATTCAATAAAGTTTTCACCTGAATGATTAATGAAAATATAATCCAGTGGTAACTGAATAAACCGAACATCCAACACATCCAAGATCGAAGTAAATAGAACATAACAATGACTGAACAAAGCCTAGGCTCCATAACAAACTTTTGAACTTTTGAACTTTATTTTTGAACTAAAACATTAATGAAGGCATATAATATTAACACCTTTTGAACTAAATTCTTTCAATAGGGACGGGGAATATCCTCGAGTGTTTATATCAATTCACGGAATCCCATTTCACGGACTCTGATAAGAATCCCACTCACGGAAACCCGTATACAGCCGGTCTATGATGATGTACAGGAGCTGTATAGGAGCCATATAGGAGCTAGGAGTCAATGTTATTGGTTTACTAGCCCCCCCCCCCCCCCTCAACATACACCACAGGTACCCAAACATTGGTCCCCCCATTGGTGTGCACTTGCACACAGGCACATATTGGCACATTTTACATGTGCTCTTTGCACATTGTGTACAATCACATCTCATTGTAGTCACTGGTCTTCACACTGGACCAACTAGTCCCCAAAGCGTGGTCCTCACTGGTCCCCAAACATTTGTACCCACTAGCCCTCAAAGCCCTGTCCTCACTAGTCCCCAAACACTGGTCCTCACTGGTCTCCAAAGCCTGGTCCTCACTAGTCCCAAAACACTGGTCCCCACTGGTCCTCAAATACCCGTATGTGCGCACGTGCTGCGTGTCTTGTGCGCACATTGTGCACTTGCACGCAGGCACATATTGGCACATTTTTCATGTGCCACCTGTGCTATTTGCACATTGTGTACAATCACATCTCAGAATAGTCACTAGTGTTCACACTGGTCCCCACTAGTCCCCAAAGCCTGGTCCTCACTGGTCCCCAAACATTGGTACCCACTAGTCATCAAAGCCTGGTCCTCACTAGTCCCCAAACTCCTCTGGTCCCCAAACACTGGTCCCCACTGGTCCTCAAATATCCGTATGTGCGCATGTGCTGCATTTTTGGAGAGCACATTGTGCACTTGCACACTGGCACATATTGGCACATTTTGCATGTGCTGATGTGCTACATGTGCTATTTGCACATTGTGTACAATCACATCTCATAGTAGCAGTGATGAAATTAGCAGAGTGGCGGAATAAGCCAAGACCATGGTTGCAAACGGTAACACTCTTGGAAGCAAAAGCTTTAGTACTGGGTTAAGACGGTGGTTAGACAATATTTCTGACACTGGTCCCCAAACATTGGTACCCACTAGTCCTTAAAGCCTGGTCCCCACTAGTCTCCAAACACTGGTCCTCACTGGTCCCCAAACACTGGTCCTCAAATATCCGTATGTGCGCATGTGCTGCATGTCTTGTGCGCACATTGTGCACTTGCACACAGGCACATATTGGCACATTTTGCATGTGCTGATGTACTACATGTGCTGATATACCTGTAATAGAGATAAAACGAGGATTCTAGGCGAATCCAAGCCGGATAAATAGTTTGTCGGGTCTTTTGGGGTGGGGTAATTATCTTGGGAAACCATTGATTCACCTGCCGGGTAACACTCGAAGAGTACTCCGCTTTAATGTAACACGACCTTTTAAGGGTCTATAGCACTGTGTGCTACTCTAAACAGGCCCCTTTCGGTTAAAAAATGTACTTTTAGGTGATTTACGGTCATTCTCGGGCTCATTTTCGGTAATTCTATGAATTAAACGAGGGTTTAATCCGTTCCAGAATACTCCCATGCAATCGAACATACCCTCCAAACATACCCCTGTCTTGTTGCAGACCTTTCAGGCTCATATCAATCACTTGCCACCGTAGAAACAAAGATGGCGCCCCCCTTCATACAAAATGGACAGCGGAAACACGTACGTATCACCCTAACATCACGAGCTGCGCATGCGCACTCACATCACCCATCACATAACAATGACGTCACAACATGGCCGCTCCCGAGGGTTTACATGACAACCACGTGATACCCATAATACATTGCGGTACGACGATGAGATCCACCTGATAGGGGTCGAAATGAACATGTCCTACTACTTATATAAATAACCTTTAACTCCTTGCATGCTGCTGAAGGATATTCCTGGCCGGAACAAGGAATAGTTACCAGCAAAATAAGTATAGTTGGAGCACTTTTATCCAAATTCTCCCTTATATATTGGAGTATCTGTTTGACCAATGATTTATTGAGTTAAATTTATATAAAATTTTCATCAGATCTAGTTATGGTTGCTTCACAGCAAGCATGATGACTAGATGTGAAGAAAAATATTTAAAAAATACTCAGCGGGTAAAGAGTTAATAACAGAAATATTTGGCTAGCGTTATTCATTAAAATCTCCATTCAAATATTTTTATTTTCTTTAATTTTTGCTTCAAAAACATAGCTTCATCGAGCTCGTCTCAAGAGGTGGGGGCCAAAAGCTGTGTTTTTGAATTATTGCATACTTGTTTTTTGAAAAACTCGTCTGTTACTTGTGTTGTATAAAAAGGTAAAGATCTGTAATTATTTTAGGTTTATCCTTATTACACGAGAATTCCCAGAGGTTCGCAATTTGGACTAGTCATCGAAATCTGGGCTTTTAATCCAACAACGGGAAGGTATGTATCTTTACATGCTAAAGCTAGAAATACAGGGAGGGAATTCGCGGCTGTCACAATCGAAGTCTGCAGAAAAACATATTGAGTTGCGATTTCGCGCCTATGTATTTTCACCGGATGCGCACCCGCCTCATTGCATGGTATCGAGAGGGCAACACTGCGTTTTTGTGGTATATTATCAACAATATTTTAGCACCTTACAAGCACATTTGGCCATGAATTGCTGTCCGGAAATATTATTTTATTATCAGTTCTGGTACGAATACGATAGCAGACTTCCAGGAAGCATTGGTGCCTTCTGTCAACTCTGTGAGTTGATTGCATATATTTTTCGTATTCAGTACAGCACAACCTTCATTCCAATGTATACTTTGTGTATATTTCATTTGAATTTTTGGAATAACAGAGGTGGGAATTTCAAAGTGTACAAATTTCCCTCACTTATATAGCACCTTAACCCAACTGATTTTAGAGCGTGTCTGAGTATTTATTTCCAGTAGCTTTCACTTTATACATATTTTTGAATGTTCAGTTTAAACAATACATAACTTCTAAATGTATTAACCAATGTTATTTAGTTATTCGAATATTTGATTTTATGACCTATTTTACAGTGGTTGCTCCCTCAGAAAATATGTTCTAACCATTTAATCTATTATATCTTGTTTGACCGAGCTCCCAGTCCCAGTGGTCTGTCAAACGAGATAAAATTGATTAATCAAATAAATGTTTAGCAAAATAGAAGGAATTTATCAAATTTTAGTTAACCCTTTACCTAACGTAACGGCCCAAACCGGCCAGCGCTATTCTCAAAAATCGCCAATTAATTTTCAAAATATTTTCATTTTTTGTCTCAAAAACATAGGTTATGACCCCTCGTTGAAACGAGCTCGTCGAGCTCGTTCCAACGAGGGGTCATAACCTATGTTTTTAAGACAAAAAATGAAAAAAATTAGTTATCCAAGAATTATTTTTGCAATTGTCGTCTGCTTTTCAGGTTAGGTGAAGGGTTAAGCGAATAATCATTTTAATTGTATACTTATCATTGTCAAAGGGGGCGCTGTGGCTTAGTGATTACGGCTTTGGACAAAAGGTCCACGGTTCGATCCCGCCAGACGCAACTGTGTTTTGTTCTTGGACAAGCACTTAATCCCGATTGCCAAATCAATCAATCGATCAATCAATCAATATCATTGTATGCAAATTTATTGTTTCACTGCACTACCTTTCAAAGTCCAAGAACTTGTTTTTATTACACGCCTGTTCTTTGAAATCCCATCTACAGCAACACAAAACCATGCGGAAAATGAAAAAACAGAATCATTGACTGAGTATTTTGAAGCAGAAGCGAAGTTTTACTGTTTTTTTTTTTTTTTCAACAAATCGTGCACCGCAATTGCAATAGCTAAAATCGTCACCTGAGTTCCAATGTGTTCTATGTGCCTACTGGCGAAATAGTAACATGGGTTCCCCTCGCAAATATGGTTGGTGATAAAATGTGTTCTTTTTGTTGATAGTTGTTAACCCTTTACCTAACATGAAAAGCAGACGACACTTGACAATAAAATTCTTGAACAACTAATTTTTTTCAGTTTTTGTCTCGAAAAGTTAGGCTATAACCCCTCTTTGGAACGAACTCGTCGAGCTCGTTCCAATTAAGGGTCATAACCTATGTTTTTGAGACAAAAAATGAAAAAATAATGAAAATTAACTGGCGATTTTTGAGAATAACGCTGGCCGGTTTTGGCCGTTACGTTGGACAAAGGGTTAAATGAATTGCTGATTGTCCTTCTAATAATTTCTTTTATAAAAGGGAAGGCGAGTAATAAACACAAAAGCAAAATAGAAGGCCTGTGGCATCTCGTTTTATCCTTCCGCGCCAGCACTCGTGCCATATCGATTAACCCATTCATAAGAGCGTATCGTTCTATGTATTTCCTGGCATCTTTTTTATATTCGTATCGCGAAAAATAGTGAACATTGATGCATATTGAATCGTCAGCAATGTATCGCGATTGATCGTCGCACCCCTAGTTTCGGCGTTATCAAGACCCCCGACTGACAGGCACTGGTGACGCTGAATCACATGTCTCGATAGAGGACACGATTTTCTTTAGGAACAGAGACAGTTGCACAGCCTTTTAACTTTTGCAAATAATTCCTCCATTACTAGTTGTTTTTCACTTTCCTGTCTCAAAACATAGCTTATGACTCCCTCTCCCCCCTCCCCACACACCCATTTGAACGAGCCCAACGGCTCGTTTCAATGTGTGTGGGGAGGGGGTGCGGGGAGGTCATAAGCTATGTTTTCTTGTTTATTGAACAGTTTCACTCTGCAGAATAGTGTTTAGGGTTACAATACACTATACACATGCAAAAACGCCCCCTAACGGATTTTACGTCAGCATTTATATAATAGAGCATAAAATGTAGGCGATCAGCTGATTGGGGCAACATTTCGATTGATTTTGAAACCCTCAATAAAAATGTCACAATGTCTATTTTGGAAAAGACTTAAAATATTTAAACTGGATGTCCTTTTAAAATTGTGAGAGTTGAAAAAAAGGAGAGGGGTCCAAGTAAAATATGCCTTTTCAACTGAGTGCGAAACTGGACGGTAGTCGGGGAAATGCCAAATTTGAACACAAACAAGCACACGGCAACATATATTTTTATCCTGTTCATTTATTTAATAAGGTGATATATATTAAGTGAATACAGGACTGTTTCACCAAATGAGCTTAGGAGACAGAAAAATGTTAACACTGTCACCAATGCAAATCATTTAGTGTATTGCAACCTAAAGTTTTTACGCTGCAAAGTCAAACTCCCAGCAATTCTCCCCCTTCATGTCACTGCAGCCACATGAAGAGAGACAACTTTTCTTGTGGGAATAAAAATATCAGTGCAAGTTGACTCTCGAGAAAAAAAAAACGGCCCGAGTTGTTATTGAGGAGTTGGATTATTTCTTCAACACAGGTGGGAATGTTGCCCCCCCCCCCCCCCGCCCACACCCCCACCCCACACACACCTATGCATACAGACGTATACACTTCTCTAAGTTAGATTAATTATAATAATATTTTATTTATTTACTTAACCCTTTACCTAACATGAAAAGAAGACGAGACGACACTTGCAAAAAAAATTCATGAATAACTAATAGTTTTCATTTTTTGTCTCAAACACATAGGTTATGACCCTTCGTTGGAATGTGTTCCAACGAGGGGTCATAACCTATGTTTTTGAGACAAAAAAAAATGAAAATATAATAAAAATTAATTGGCGATTTTTGAGAATAGCGCTGGCCGTTTTTGGTCGTTACGATGGGCAATGGGTTAATTTGGCTTAGTAGCGTAATTACGAACTGGGTTAAAAAAAATGAGAGTATGCAAAAGTGTACAAGAATCCCCGTCATGTTTTGTTTGTTTGTTCATTGGAGTTTAAGGACACTTCCAATAGCTATATCGTGTCGGGCTCTTTTACGGGCGGTGTAAGCCGGAGAGAACCACCGATCAGCGGCGAGAAATTGTTCGAGTCCCCAACTTACTAAATCTGCACAAACAAAAGCTCATAGTGGGGTTTAACCTTGTCAAGTTTCACGGAAATGGTTTAAATGTTCAAAAGTTATAACCCATTGTTTACGGTCGTCGGCCTTCGTAGTTAGTTACCCTATGTTTCAATTTTCACTTATGCCCTGCGAATCGTAAATTTCGGATCCAATCGAATCCCGTATCGAATCAGACAGAGATTTTCCACCTATCACCCACACCATCATTTTAAACCCTTCCATTTACACACACCTTCATGTCAACTGTTGCGGAACCATGGGCGGACCCAGATGGTTGCGCATCCGGCACACACCTCTCCTATTGTTTGTAGCTGTTTTTTTTCACAGCACCGATACCAGTATACACGGTATTGTCCGCAATAACACTTGGACATCCACTACCAGAGATAATGGATGTCCGCGTGTTATCGCGGATAATACCGTTTATCACACACATATTAATGTAAAACACGGGGTTTCCACTGTTCTGCCTGTACGATAAAAATAAAGTTGTATCGCACATGTGGTGATACAAAACACGTTCGATTTTGTTTCCAATGTAAACAGAGAAGGAACCCGTCTAACTAAATCACGTCAATCAATGGTCGAATGCACCCGAGTCGAGATCGCTTGGAAATTCCAAGTTCCGTATTTAGATTTAGTGTTTACCGAGGATATTTAAACAATCAAATTCGAGTCAAAAATTAAAACAATAAAAATAACATTCTGACTACTTTTTCCTTGACAAATACTTTCTACAAGTGGCGTTTAATGATAGAGTGTGCTAAACTTATGAGCTATTTAAAAACTTTTTGTTGTGTTATTCCCCGCAGTTTAGTCAATATTTGAAGTTCGATCATCGTGACAGTGACCACGGAGCATATACATAATACATTCTCACTGCCGTGACGCGGATCGCTATCTATTTATTTCGACCAACTGGATGCCGTAAAAATTAAAAAGCAAATTAGGGTTGTTACCTGGCCAACTAACAGTGATGTCTCGTTGGCAATGAAGAAAATGCAGCAATTATCCAGTTGAAGAATGCTTTTAGTTCAATTTTCGTGTGCTGTTCCAGAAACTAAAAAGAGTTGGGGTGGGGGGTAAGTGGGTCTATTTTGAAAACCAATCATATTTTGAAAATAGCTCTGGTGCTACACAAACTAGGGGGTGGGGGGGGGGGGGATTGGAGCCCCATCTCTATCAAAAATTGGTGTCAGACAAGGCTGTGTGGTATCCCCTGCACTATTCAAATTTTTTATTGATGATATAAAAGAAGAATTCGATCGAATGTGCGCACCGTATCCATTGATAATAAACTAGGAAATCATCTTCTCTTTGAAGATGATTTGGTCATGTTATCTCAAACAAAAGAAGGTTACGCACCCGCAAAGGATGTCCCAAAGGAACATCATCATTCACAATAGGTGGTACTGGTGTTGGTGTCGTCAATGAATATCCTTACTTGGGTATACATCTTTCCGCGAATGGGTCGTTCAAGAAGGCCCAAATGGAAATGGCCAGTAAAGGCATGAAAGCATTATATTCCTTGGTAAAATCTTTACGAGAACATTACATATCATCAACTGAAACGTGGATAAAATTATTTGATAAACTAATCAAACCTATAATCGTGTTGTATTGTAGCGAAATATGGGCTTCGTCGCTGAACTTAAACAGAATTGATAGCATGCCATGTGAAACAGTACACCTAAAATTTTGTAAACATGCATTAGGTGTAAATTGATGGTCGTCGAATCATGCAGTGCGTGCGAAACTCGGTAGATATCCAGTTGTAATTGAATCATTGACTCGCGCCGTTAATTACAGTTCAAAACTTCATGCAACTGATAAAGAATCGCTAACGTTAAAGGCTGCGGCATTATGCAGTAATTTTACCATTCCGGTGAAACTGTCAAATAAATTAGATATACCAATGATAAGCGAGATGATGAATAACGATAATACATATTATTTTATGGTAGATAACATCATCATTAAACTGGAGAATAACTATAGGCCTATTTCTAATTTCTTGGCAGACATATCTGATGACGATAGACCAAGTGGAAAGAACAAAGAAAGAACATACAGAGAATTTAAATCTGATTATGAATTAGAATTATATTTGAAAACTGTTAAAGATATAGAACTGAGAAAACTCTTCTGTGAATTACGAATAAGTAGCCATATATTGGAAATTGAGAAAGGGTGGTACAAGCAACCCAAAGTATCTCTTAATGAAAGGATTTGCAAAAAGTGTAATTCAGAAATCGAAACAGAAGAGCATTTCGTCATGAAATGTTCAATATATTCTGAACACAGAAAACAATATTTCGCGGAAATTGGGAAACTAAATCAAAACTTTACAAACATGAGCGACAGTAGTATGTCATGTACCCGGACAGGTATCATTTGGATGATCTCATGGATGATCTCAAGTGACGTCATAGTCACATGACCCAGTGACGCTATGTTGTGTTGTCGTGGTAACCCATATAAGCGGCCATCTTGTGACGTCATTCCCATAGTGATACATGGTGTTAGTGCGCATGTGTAGCGTATGTTGTTAGGGTGATACGTGTTTCCGTCGCCCATTTTGGTATACAGGAGGCCGCCATCTTGGTTTCTATGGTTGCACGTGGTCGCTATGTGACCTAAAACCTCCTTATAGGACAGGGGTATGTTCGTGGGTATGTTCTTTTGGGATATTTAAGGGATATTTGGGATGTCTTGTGGTGGCCTAGAAAGTTGAGCCAAATAGGTAATAGTATCCTTAGATAAGTATCCTATAAAAGGTATCCTCAAATAACACAATACCCGGCCATGGATATTCTCAAATACCGGTACTGAAATGAGGCTAAGAGTCGTATGTGCGAGTCACTCGATAGCTCATAGCTCATTTGCTCTGTAGACTTCGAGCCGTTCGACCAGTACGTGCTAGTCACTCAAACGAGCAATTGCTCGATAGCTCATTTGCTCGATGAGCTTCGAGTCGTTCGAGCAATGGTTTAGATTCAGATTCAGATTCTTTATTCACGGTACACATACATGTAAAATGGTTACAAATAAACATATTGCACAAATGTAATGTGAAGTATACCGTAGGAAGTGGCATAGCCAGATTGGCTGTCTACCTGCCACCCCTGGAAGAAGATGGGGTGATTGCAAACAGACTGTGACTGAAAGAATGAACAGAGAGCCAATTATGTGACACATGATGGAGAATGACGATCGAATCATTACTTTTCTGATATTAGAGTATTAGTGTTTCATGGTTTATCAGTAACAGCTCTATAGATTCTTGGCTTTGGGAATGATATAGGCTTTTGTTATACACAAAGGAGATAACTCTGCATTCAGATTATGGGAAATCAAGCAACCTGATTGGTCAGTTAGCGCCAGTAAAGTAAACTGGTTGGGAGATCTAGATAAATGAAACAACAAGAGTACTCGGAACAGGGTCAGAACTAACAAGAACAGACCAGAAAAGCTGAATATAGTAATAATAAGCAAAGCTGTTCCAGTTGGTATGCTCTTCTACTCTACTGGCGCATACTCCAGGACAAAGGAACATGGTCAGATACACGAAAACTATTGCATATATAGATAGAATCAGAGAATTCTGAAAGAATTCGAAATAGTACAACTTGTCGGGTTGTTTGTGGTAATGCTGCGAATCGGGCAATTACTCCTGTACAAAGGAACATACCCCTCGAACCATACCCCTGTCCTATAAGAAGGTTTTAGGTCACATAACAACTATGTGCAATCATATAAACCAAGAAGACGGCCTCCAGTATACAAAATGGACGACGGAAACACGTATCACCCTAACAACACGCGCTGCATATGCGTACTAACACCACGTATCACTATGGGAATGACGTCACAAGATGGCCGCTTACGCGGGTTACCACGACAACACAACATTGCGTCACTGGTCACGTGACTATGACGTCACATGAGATCATCCATGAGATCATCCAAATGATACCTGTCCGGGTACATGACGTACTACTCGCCACAAACAAAAATTCATGTGTATAATGAGTAACAAGAGAAGTGATACATACAACGTCATTTGCAACATGGTTAGATCATTTCTTTGAAAAAGAAATGATTCGCCTAATAAGTGTTGATTATATACTAATACCTTTATATTGATTATTGTTTATTGTTATTATTTACTGGCATCTGTCTCATGTGTACGTTATTGTCATTAAACTATCTAATCTATTCTGTTTCTGTGTGTGTGTGTGTGTGGAAGGGGGGGGGGGGCGGGGTCTAGTGTCGTCTACTATTCATGTTCGGCAACGGTTTAAATAATTTACTTTATAAATGGGGAGTGTGTAATTCCGCAATTCGGTGATTCAGTCCAGCTCGAAATTCAACATTTGATTATCTCCTTGATATCCAATGCAACTAGAAAGTTTTCGTCGCACGGGCGAGGTCGACTGGGAATAAATAAAGAAGTGTTGACTTCACCAAAAATGAGGAGAGGGGGATATATGATCCGAAAAATTGAGGGAGGGGGGGGGGACATACCCCTTCCCTTCCACCAATACATCCACCCACCCTCGCTTTTCCGTTGATGTTGATTCCTGGGAGCAACGTCAATACAAAATGATATTTTTATTTAGGACTACTATCAGATTTGAGATCGGTAATGTAAATCATCCAAGAGAAGTTACTTTGAGGTTGGTTGCATTTGCTAAAGAAAGCAACCATCTTAGACGTATACAGTACGAAATGAGGATGAATGGTAACTGGAGTGGAGCAATAACGGCCACAGAAGAATACGGCGTTACAGCGAAAACTGCATATCAACTCTTGGTTGAGTTAACACCTTTCGGATATAATGTAAGTTAACCCTTTGATTCTTTTGTACGTCTTATGGCGTACGAAATCAAACAGCACAGTGATACTTTGTGGTCATTTGTTTTGTTATTATTTTACGATTTTTTAAAGTTTTAATTCCCATTTTCTCAGGAGTAGTGTTCAGTGACAACCGTTGAGCCAAATGTTATCGCAGCTTAAAATACTAATAAAATCCCGCTGTCAGGACTTCTTAACTGGTTGAGTGCTAGAAGCCACTAGCAGGGCTTTCAAAAAGTGAAGATACGAGAGCAAAAGCCAACACTTTCCTTGCTTATATTTCATATTCAGTCAAACACAAATAATATTTTGTTTATATAAATTTGTTTTATTACAAACTATCGGAGAGTGCCTGTGGGCACTCTCCAATAATTTGTAATAAACCAAGTTCAGAATAACAAATTCAAACCACCAAAAATAATCTAGCCCTCAACCGGATAATCACTAATGTGAAAAATATTTTGTTGTTTGTTCTTTTCGGCGTTTGACGTCGCATTTTGAAATAAACGTTGAAAAACTGAATTCTCAGTGACGTTTGAATGTCAGGATAATTTAAGTCGCAAAGGGTTAAATAATTTATTATTTATGAAGTGAGAGGGGCGTAAGGGTGAAGTGAGAGCAGGGTTAGTCTAAAGGGAGAGGGGAGGGGCTAAATGTTTGAAAAAAGCTTATGCACGCCCATCAGAACACATATCTGGGGCTTTCATTTACGTCCAACGGTAAACTACAGAATGCGCAATAAGATCTCAAATTGAAAGGTTTAAAAGCCCTCTTCAGCCTAAACAACAACTTTAAGAGAAAGTGCCTTCCGCCTGTTTCGGTTTACATAAACCCATTTAACATCCTGATAAAACCCATCCTCTTGTTCGGCAGTAAATTTTGGGCCTCGGAAATCAACGATGCTAATATTGATAAATCGCCACGTGAAACCGTTCATATTCAGCTCTATAAGTTAGTCCTGGGTGTGAACAATAAATCATCGAACCATGCAGTGAGAGATGAACTTGGACAGTATCCACTGCACATAGATGCCAAAATACAGTTCGCTAAGTTTGTATCAAAATTATATGATCTCCAAACCCCTTCCTTACTATCAGAGGCTAGAACTGAATCCGAGAATTACACTATGCCGGACTCAATGTTGCTTAAATATCAGCAGCTTATAGCCAATTATAATCATCAAAATAAATCTGATCAGAAAATTCCGTTTCAACCTGTGAAATACATAACAATAAGAGAAAATCTGAAAGAGACCCATTTGAATAATTTTTATAATGCTATATTTGATGACAACAGGAAAACAGGAAAAAATAAACTGAAAACTTATGGAGAGTTTAAAAACAAATATTACCTGGAGCCTTATTTGATCTATACAACATCCCCCGAGGCAAGAAACATATTTACTCGTTTGCGTGTAAGTAACCACAAACTTATGATAGAAAAGGGGAGGCATATGCAACCACCCATCACCGTAAGTGAATATGCATCTCTTAGAGAACGTGCATTTTATAAATTTGAACGTGAATACCAAGAGTCTGTTGAGATGGACACATCCGAGAGATTCATATTCCTGATGAGAAACATCTGTGGTATGATCCAGCAATTACCTAAAGCTTTATTTGATCTATACAACATCCCCCGAGACGAGAAACATATTTACTCGTTTGTGTGTAAGTAACCGCAAATTTATGATAGAAAAGGGGAGGCATACGCAACCACCGCCACGCAAGTGAACGCTTATGCGCGGTATGCGGCTCAGGTGCAGTGGAAACAGAATGGCACTTCGTTATGGAGTGCAGTGCAGTGAGTATGCATCTCTTGAAGAACGTGCATTTTACAAACTGAACGTGAATTACCAAGAGTTTGTTGAGATGGACACACCCGAGAGATTCATATTCCTGATGAGAAACAACGTGCCACATCTATGCGGTATCATCTGTGGTATGATCCAGCAATTCTTAAGAGAACAAGTTTTATCAATCTGACACCAAGAGGTGACATTAACAATATTATATTACAACCACTATAAGCCTTGATATTTACGTTTGTCATTTAGAATTAGTATTGTTTTATGTTTCTATTTATGTTGATTTTGTATATACGAAGCCATCTGCCTTTGTTCTGGTGTATTTGCGTAATAAATCTTATCTTATCTTATCTCTATGTTACATTGCTACGGAAGCGTTGAGGCGCCAGTTGAGTATTATTTCTATCTTGCACGTGCAACTTAGCTATCTTGCACCTGCAAGTTACTATCTTGCACGTGCAGGTTAGCTATCTTGCACCTGCAAGTTACTATCTTGCACGTGCAGGTTAGCTATCTTGCACGTGCAGGTTAACTATCTTGCACGTGCAAGTTACTATCTTGCACATGCAGGTTAACTATCTTGCACGTGCAAGTTACTATCTTGCACGTGCAGGTTAGCTATCTTGCACGTGCAGGTTAGCTATCTTGCACCTGCAAGTTATTATCTTGCAGGTGCAGGTTACCTATCTTGCACCTGCAAGTTAGTTATATGTATAGTCATATTTGAAGTCGAGTTCATCAAAAGTAGTATATAAGGGTCCAACCTAGCCCCAATTTGCCGGCCGGACCTAGGTTCGGATTTGCCGGCTCCCCTTCCGGACTACGAAAATTCCTATCGCTGAGACAACCACAAAAGGCTCATTGGCCATGTCTAGCCGCCTGGATATGTACGTTTCGCATCGATTGCATCGCAGGCTAGGTGTGGATGCTTTATGCTGGGGGTGTGAATGGGAAAAGTCAGGCATAAAGAGTGAAAAACGGTTAGAGTTGCAATGACGTCGGTGACGTCACGGTGAGCACGCGACGTCATGACGACGTTGACCGCAGTCGATGTCCATAGAGGTGAGTGACTGGACGTCCGTAGGGTCTTTGAATAGCCGATGTTTCCCTATAGGTGGCCGTGCCGTTGGTAGACCATGCTGGGCCGGGTCTCAATACCCCTTAACAGGAACAGGGATGTCCCTTTTCAGGCTTTCGACCCGTCTTCTCCCTGATCGATTCTGTCCTACTCTGTCGGCTCGAAACAAGGAGCTACTAGAGCAGCCCCTCGAAAACTGACACCTCGAACGACTCATACAGATGTGTGACTGGGGAGCTGCTCCAGAAGCAGCTTTTCGAACGACTCGCTGAAATGAGCCTTCGAGGGGAAATTAGTAATCAAAGAGTGAGTCCCAGCAACTCTTCGAACGATTCTTCAAAATCTGGATTATAGTGATCACCAGCATTGACTGACCTGTCAGGCGACTGTTCGAGCTTGTTGAGGTAGGGGTACTGGAAGAAGGGGAAGAGTGGCTGTGCCGCTCTTAATCGGAACGCTCGGTGTAGGGTTCCTGGTTCACTGGCGCAGGTCGCGGAGGCCTGGGTCGTGGAATAAGGTCAACGGGTCTCTGATGAGTTTAGGGTATCCGGTTGAGAAGGCAAGGTTAGGGAATCGTGGCGTGAAGGGCTTCTGGAACAAGGGGAAGGGCGACTGTGTCGCTCTTGGTCAAGCGGCAGCGGTAAGGACACCGGGTCAAATACGGGAATGTAAGCCTCTGGACAAGTATGGGGAGCCGGGTCTTCTGAGATAGGATGGCTGTCAAATATGGGAATGTAAGCCACTGGGGCAAGTGTGGGGAGCCGGGGCTTCTGAGATAGGGTGGCTGGGGTGGCTGTGGCAAGATAACTAACTTGCAAGTGCAAGATAACTAACCGGCATGTGCAAGATAGCAACTTGCAGGTGGAAGATAGCAACTTGCAGGTGCCAGTCACCCATTTCTGTGGACAGCGGCCAACGTCGTCATGACGTCGCGAGATCACCATGGCGTCACCGGCGTCATTGCAACTCTAACCATTTTACTCTTTATACCTGACGTTTCCCATTCACACCCCCAACAATAAAGCATCCACACCTAGCCTGCGATTCGAGCGATGCGAAACGTACATAGCCAGGCGACTAGAGCCTATAGTGGTTGTCTCCGCGATAGGAATTTCCGTAGTCCGGAAGGGGGTCCGGAAAATTCGAACCTAGGTCCGGCAAATTGGGGCTAGGTTGGACCCTTATATACTAATTTTGATGAACTCAACTTCAAATATGACTAAAATGATGTTCCTCAAATATAACTAACTAGCAGGGTATTCCGCGTTGCACGGGAAAATGTAGGGGTCATAAGAAAAGTACCCCCCCCCCCCAAAAAAAAAAACAACAAAATATAGGGGCCGCGTATTTTTCGACCCAGCCCGCCCTACGGGCGGTACACTCGGACCCGCCCTCCGAGCGGGGCCTTCAATCCCGTCACTTTTTAAACCCCCACCATTAGATTCCTGGTAAAAAGTTACCCTTGGTAGACCCCTTTGAGGACCTATATCAGGGAAATCCATCAATTTTGCCTCTCCCCACCCACCCCACCCCCGCCACTTTTTTAAACACCACCATTAGATTCCTGATAGAAAGTTAGCCCAAGTACACACCTTTAAAGACATATATCGGTGAAAAAAATTTGATGTAACATTCGGTGCCCCTCCCTGCCTCCACTCCACCCCGCACACTTTTTTAAACCTGACGAGGACCTCCGCCATAAAAAAGTACCCCCCCCCCCCCCCCCAAAATAAAAAAAAAAAAAAAAATAGGGGCGGCGCACTTTTCGACCCAGCCCGCCCTACAGGCGGCACACTTCGATCCCGTCACTTTTTTTAAACTCCCACCATTAAATTCCTGGTAGAAAGTTACCCCTAGTAGACCCCTTTGAGTACCTATATCAGTAAAATGCATCAATTTTGCCCCTCCCCACCCCACCCTGACACTTTTTTAAACACCACCATTAGATTCCTGATAAAAAGTTACCCCAAGTAGACCCCTTTGAAGACCTATATCGGTGAAAAAATATTTGGTCATAACGTTCGGTGCCCTTCCCTGCCCCCACCCCCACCCACACCCCCACCCCGCACACTTTTTTAAACCTGACGAGGACCTCCTCCATAAAAAGTACCCCTAGTAGACCCATTTTGGGCTTTCTGGATGGCCCCACATTCATTTCTATAGTGGATAGACAGACAGTCAGACAGACAGAGAGACAGACAGAGAGACAGACAGACATACAGACATTCTAAAATATAGTATAGACTTGCAGGTGCAAGATAGCTAACCTGCATGTGCAAGATAGTAACTTGCAGGTGCAAGATAGCTATCCTGCACGTGCAAGATAGTAACTTGCCGGTGCAAGATAGCCTAACCTGCACGTGCAAGATAGCTAACTTGCAGGTGCAAGATAGCTATCCTGCACGTGCAAGATAGTAACTTGCAGGTGCAAGATAGCTAACCTGCACGTGCAAGATAGCTAACTTGCAGGTGCAAGATAGCTATCCTGCACGTGCAAGATAGCTAACCTGCACATGCTAGATAGTAACTTGCAGGTGCAAGATAGCTATCCTGCACGTGCAAGATAGCTAACCTGCACGTGCAAGATAGTAACTTGCAGGTGCAAGATAGCTAACCTGCACGTGCAAGATAGTAACTTGCAGGTGCAAGATAGCTAAGTTGCACGTGCAAGATAGAAATAATACTCAACTGGCGCCTCAACGCTTCCGTACATTGCCAAAATATTCCCACAGTTTTGTATAGACTCATTCAAAATTTGAAAAAAGAAAGCCAGTTTAACCCTTTACTTAACATGAAATGCAGACGACACTTGCAAAAAAAATTCTTGAATAACTAATTTATTAGCAATATTTTATTTATATCAATGTATTTTGAAGTATAAACCTTCGAAATGTTAGCTTAGTTTCGCTTTGCGAAGCAACGAAGATACGCAACTCGATTTAAATTTACGCAGACATATTTCAGCGAGTTCTTAACTTCGAGTTTTGTTTCAGCTCGAATTTACAATATCATTAATTTTATTATAATTGATACTTACTATTAATGTTAATTTTAACCCTTTACCCAACGTAACCACCAAAACCGACTAACGCTATTCGCAAAAATCGCCAATTATTTTTCATTATTTTTTCATTTTTTGTCTCAAAACATAGGTTATGTCTCCTCTTTGGAACGAGCTCGTCGAGCTCGTTCCAAGGAGGGGTCATAACCTATGTTTTGGAGACAACAAATAAAAAAAATTAGTTATTCAAGACTTTTGTCTGCAAGTGTCATAAGCTTTTTGTGTTAGGTAAAGGGTTAACACCATGATCAAGCACATAATATACCAATATCTATTTATTTGAAGTGGAGTCGAAATAAACGTCCGTCATTTTCTGATCAGGATTGTGCCTGTTAATTATACCACGTGTGATTTGTTTTTTAAACGAAAGTGACGTGTCCCACCCCATCACGTGACCTAATAGGGGAAATGCTGATCTCCTCTACTGCTTATTTTGGATAGAGATCTTTTAAAACACAGCTACTTCAGTATTATTCTTAGGATTTATTTCTATTCATTGTAGGTGAGTTTTGACGAAAGTGCTTTTGCGATTATACCATACATACATCCAAACTACTTGCAAGCTGATTACCTTTGGATTAACGACAATTCGGAGCTCAAAGGACTATCCTACTATAAGAAATGAAAAAGTTGAAGTTTCGCCGTGGACGGAAAATTTTGTTCGAAGGGTGTCAAAGAATTCTGGGTCTGAATGAAAGCACGGCGATTTTTGTGTCTCAAATGTCTTGTTTCCATTTCACAACAGAAAAATCGTATTTAAACTTTTCCAAACTCCATATGATATTTTGGTAAAAAGGGTGTATTACCCCTTAAATAAAAATGTTTACCATTTCGAAACTTTGAAAAAATTCAATTTTTTTTATTAATTAGAGGCGTATTTGTACGCTCTGAAGTTAGTTGAAGTAAGTATGTTTTTCCTCAATCTCAATACCTTTTAATAACTATACGCGTTTTAACTGGTCACCGAATGGTAGTCGTTTCCAAGACAGAGCTTAAATTGGAAAAGACTATCCTCCACAGGGGCGTAGTTAGAGGGTGTTTACTGGGGGGGGGGTCAGTTAGATTTCTAACTGGGGTTGGGGTCCCAGTACGACATGCATGCTGTAGGCATGTCTCGTGGGCCACATGACCGTATTGGGGAGAATTCGAATGGGGTATCTTTCTCTCTCGATGGTGTGGCTCCAGAGGGCCTCCACCTCGGGGAAACTATATAATTCTTGAACCCCCGAGATGGATTCTGAGGCTTTCCCCTGGCTTAAATCTAATCATTTTGTCCACAAGAAAAATGCATTTCCCCAAGTATATCCTTGCGTTTTCGCTTACAGCGAACAGGCTACACAAGGACTACAGACTGACGGCTATTCAGCCAATAGCTACTCCTTCCAACTGACTACCAGTCAGTTTGAAGAAGTAGGTATTGGCTGGATATCTGTCAGTCCACAGTCCTTGTGTAGCCCAGTCATTGGAAGGGAAACGGAAAGATGAATTCAAAAAGGGAACCGACAATGGATTCGAGTCTGAATTCCGGAAACTTTTATCAGCTGGAAAAGTCAGAGAATTTGATCGGTAACTGCAACCGATCGCCGATCGCAGTCGGAAAAACTGGGTTCATGGATTGAAAATTCAAATCGACTGGTCGAAAAGGTCAGGAGGAAATTGATTTTTATGAATTTTAGTTTATACCTTCGAATTTCCAACTACTGAAAATTATGATGGTTATTGTGGGGTGGGGGTGGGTGAGACCCCTCTCCCTAACCCCTCCCCTGTCGCTATGTGCCTGACCTTCCGGTGCCCTTTTTATCTGATAGGGGCGCTGACAGTGGTTTTTTTTTTAAAACTGGTACTGGTAATTAACGATACAAAAAAAAGTGTTTCGTACACATGTGTCATATTATACAAATATCTATTTATTTGCATGTCTCGAGGAAAATTTTGTTCGAAGACACATAGATGCTCTGACACATAGATTCCAAAATCCAGTTGGCTAAGTTTGTATCAAAACTATATGATCTCCAAACCCCTTCCTTACTATCAGAGGCTAGAACTGAATCCGAGAATTACACTATGCCGGTCTCAATGTTGCTTAAATATCAGCAGCTTACAGCCAATTATAATCCTCAAAATAAATCTGAATAGAAAATTCCGTCTCAACCAGTGAAATACATAACACTAAGAGAAAATTTGAAAGAAACCCATTTAAATAATTTTTATAATGCTATATTTGATGACAACAGGAAAACTGGAAAAAATAAACTGAAAACTTATCGAGAGTTTAAGAACAAAAATTCCCCAAGACGAGAAACATATTTACTCGTTTGCGTGTAAGTAACCACAAATTTATGATAGAAAAGGGGAGGCATATGCAACCACCCATCTCGGTAAGTGAACGCTTATGAGCGGTGTGCGGCTCAGGTACAGTGGAAACTGAATGGCACTTCGTTATGGATTGCAGTGAATATGCATCTCCCAGAGAACGTGCATTTTACAAATTTGAACGTGATTACAAAGAGTTTGTTGAGATGGACACATCCGAGAGATTCATATTCCTGACGAGAAACAATGTGCCACAGCTATGCGGTATCATCTGTAATATGCTCCAGCAATTCTTAAAACAACAAGAACAAGTTTCGTCATTCTGACACCAAGAGGTGACATTAATAACATTACATTACAACCACTATAAGCCTTGATATTTACATTTGTCGTTTGGAATTAGTATTGTTTTTTGTTTATATTTATGTTGATTTTGTATATACAAAGCAATCAGCCTTTGTTCTGGTGTATTTGCTTAATAAATCTTATCTTATCTTATCTTTATCCGGGTTTCCGACAGCGGTAACGCCGGGACGCCAAAAATCGGTCTTATGAAATTGAACAGACAGGTACACATATCTACGGCAACAGTGAATGTATCCAGCAACGACACTGTCCAACTATTCGGCTATTTTTTTTTATCGACGTACGCCTTAGTACACAACGCCACCGTGCCCCCACGTGGATTAAGTGTCTGGCCCAAGGACACAACGCGGTTGCCGCAGGTGGGATTCAAACCGAGGACCTCTCGGCTTGCAACCTGCATCTCTACCTGCTGAGCCACCGTGCTCCCATTTATTTACAGTGATGCATGCTGTTAAACATAAGCCAAATAATTTCCTTTCTGTTGGCAGGGTATTGGTATCCTTTTGGTAATATTTGGCAACAGCTTACAAAGGGTTAAAGGATTAACCCTTTGCGACTACGGTACGTAACATTACGTACGAAAAGTGTCGTCCGTTGCGACTACGGTTCGTAATATTACTTACTCCGACTTTGAGCCCGAGTGGCCGCTTTTTCGTCCAGGAACACATACTTCATAATTTGATTAAATAGGATGGATGCTGAGTGCACGTGTGTGGTTTCATAAACGGATGAATATCAGGTTGACAAAATTGTCAGGAAAGTACGGGGAGCCGTCTCAACCCACCACCCCCACCCCACCCCATCCTTCGTGGCAATCCTTTCGGTTTTCAGTAATGCTTGGGTGTCCAGACAAAGAGTGATCGAGCTTAAAAACAGAAAGTTATTTATTTATTTATTTATTGGTGTTTAAGGTAACATACTTATGCACAATGGCTAATCGTGACCGTGACAGTTTTACGGGTGGAGGAAGCCGGAGTACCCGGAGAGAACCACCGAGCAACGACAAGCAGCTGTCAGCTCTCCAACATCGTAACTCTGAACTCTGCACCGCAGCACAGGCAGGATTAGATTGGTTGAAGACATGCGCACCATCGACGTGCAGTACGCCTCAGTACACAGCATCATCGTGCCCCCATGTAGGCAATCGGGGTGAAGTGTCTTGCCCAAGGACACAACGCGGTTGCCGCAGGTGGGATACGAACCGAGGACCTCTCGGCTTGCAGCTTGCACCTCTACCGACTGAGTCACCACGCCCCCCAAAAACAGAAAGAAATTATCACCAAAATCCATTTTAAGATGACAATAAGATTATTTTTCAGAAATATATTTAACCATAGCTCAAAATATGTTGGGCTGCTGACGTTTTCAAATGTTCAAATCGAGGTTATGAAAGTTTTGATTTGGGACTGCAACATAATAACGACCCAAAAACAAGAAAACTGCATATTTTTGGTGATGAATTGATTAATTGAGAACGTGGGCGGGTGAATATTTACGGGGAGACAGAAATTGAGAACATATTTCTCCGAAGATGATTTGTGGATTGTTTTAGAAAGTGAAGAGCTGGGGTATCTGATATAAGACGTATCTCCTATTCTATGGTAAGTAAACATTTGTACTTTGTAGTGACTATTAAACACTGACTGTCGAAAGACGTTGAGACGCTCAAAACTGATTCAGGGACACCGGTCATCAGTGTGAGTTTGGCGGAATTTAAAGTTCTGGGGTAAAGGGACATCACATTAACCCTTTACCCAACGTAACGACCAAAACCGTCAGCGCTATTCTCAAAAACTGCCAATTAATTTTCATTATTTGTCTGAAAAAGATAGGTTATGACCCTCGTTGGAACGAGCTCGTCGAGCTCGTTCCAATGAGGGGTCATAGCCTATGTTTTTAGGACAAAAAATGAAAAAAAATTAGTTATTCAAGAATTTTGTTTGCCAGTGTCGTCTACTTTTAATGTTAGGTAAAGGGTTAAACGAGTGGCCCGATTACTTGTTTCTGTGAATATGTATCATATTCAGTTAACTGGTAGATCGAGTGCTAAATTATTTTTATTCGTTAAAATTTTGTTCAAATGTGTAGCGGTCGAGGTATAATAAAGGCCATTTAACAACCACTCTGGTTGGTCCGGATCTCTTAGTCTCGTGATAAATCGGAAAGCGACATAGTACTATTCATCCAGTTCTTCAGCTCCTTAAAAGCATTGCAATAGAAAATAATAAAGAAGAAAAAAACAGCACCTTAGCACTGTTCCTGGATTTGTCAAAGGCTTTTGACACCATAAATCACGAAATACTATTAGGTAAACTGGAAAAATATGGCATCCGAGGTGTCACCAACAATTGGTTTAGAAGTTACTTGTCCAACAGGTCTCAATATGTCACGTACGGAGAACACAAATCGAACTTAGCCAAACAGAGTTGTGGTGTACCACAGGGCTCGATTTTAGGCCCTATTCTTTTTCTTTTATATATAAATACTATAAGTAACTCAACATCACTCAGTCTTTTATCATTTGTCGATGACACCACTGCACACTGCCCGGGCTCCGATAATAATCCCATTACATCGTATTTCAATGACGAGCTCCAGAAACTATTCGAATGGTGCTCTGTGAACCAGTTAATGCTGAATGCTAAGAAAACCTCGTACATCATACTTAATCCAAATAAAGGTAGGAACAATAATCTTTGTCAAGAGGTAAAAATAAATAACCAAAACATTAACAAAGTTGGGGCCACCGAAACAGAAAAATCTGTTAAATTCTTGGGAATTAGCATTGATGAACGTTTATCCTACAAGGCTCACATATCCCGATTATGCTCGAAAATAGCACGCGCAAACTATAGTCTAAACAAAGTTAAAAATATCCTCCCCCACGGAGCTATGAAAACTTTGTATTACGCCCTCATACATAGCCATTTGGTATACGGAATCCAGGCATGGGGCAACTCAAGAGCCATAAAAAAAACTAGCTGTCCTGCAAAAACGTTCAATACGAATAATTAATAACAAAAAGTACAATTCTCATACAGATCCCCTGTTTAAAGAAAACCAAATACTCAAGGTTGATGATTTGTTTAGGCTACATGCACTACTGTTCGTGTTTGACTGGCAGAACGGCAGATTACCGGTGTCTTTCAATGATATATTTAAAATTACTGACAATCCATCTGGTAGGAGAACTAGACAGTCAGGCCTCCTATACATAGAAAAAACACGGACCCAAACTCTGGATAAATTTCCTTTATACTCCTTCCTGGCACTATGAAATGCTCTGAACGACACAACTCGTAATATTAGCGACAGAAGCATGCTTAAGAACAAGTTAACTTCCACATTCATTTCCTCATATTCCAGTTATGTCAGCTGCAACAATCCCTACTGCCCTGATTGCACTTCGTAAACTTCGTAAATTGTCAAAGTCGTGGTCCGCGTCTAAATCTGGAATCCTCGTCCTGTGCAACCTGTCGAGCTTCCTCCTTACAGTGGTGCTATGTAAAATACTATATGGATATAAGTAAGAACTTGCAAATAAAAGTCTACACAAATAAATCAATAACATTCGTCATCCTACGATGATGATGCAGCTAACGTAGACACCACACCCAAACATCATGACCAACCTCCTTGTCGCAGTCTAAACGATACGAACTTCACGATGGGACTTGTTGCCGCCCTCATGTGTTATGATAAGTAGTGGAGGGAGTCCTATAGGCAGGTTGCTTCTTGCATACCTTGAATCACCGTCTTTCCGCTGACGAAAATGAAACACTAATACTCTAATATCAGAAAAGTAATGATTCGATCGTCATTCTCCATCATGTGTCACATAATTGGCTCTCAATTCATTCTTTCAGTCACAGTCTGTTTGCAATCACCCCATCTTCTTCCAGGGGGTGGCAGGTAGACAGCCAATCTGGCTATGCCACTTCCCACGGTATACTTCACATTACATTTGTGCAATATGTTTATTTGTAACCATTTCACATGTATGTGTACCGTGAATAAAGAATCTGAATCTGAATCTGAATCGGTTGCTTTCTGTGCTTGGAGTCGTAAGTAGTATGTCTCGCACGTTTCACCCCAATTCTACAGGACCCCGGTGCAGGACCCCGGAAGTGACGTCATGTCACGTGACCTAGTGGCGCCATGTTGTGTGTTGTCATGGTAACCCGCATAAGCGGCCATTTTGTGTCGTCATCTCCATAGTGATACGTGGTGTGAGTGCGCATGCGCAGCGCGTGTTGTTAGGGTGACACGTGTTTCCGTCATCCATTTTGTATACTGGAGGCCGCCATCTTGGTTTCTATGGTAGCACGTGATTGCTATGTTACCCAATTTTTTCTGCAATAAAACGGGTATGTTCGGAGGGTATGTTCGATTGAATCGGAGTAAATCTAATTACCACAAACAACCCGACAATCTCTCCAAATCACCAAAATCCACCCAAAATCACCGAAATTGACTGTATTGTCCCAATTTATCGGCTTAGCACGTAGTGCTATAGTACTAAGGGGGTAAAGGGGTGCGTTCGATTGAACAGGAGTAATGTTCTGGCTTAGAATTCTCCCAGAATCCCTTTTGGGATCCCTATCCCATGACGTTTTTCCCATTAAAAGACACGTTCCTTTGGTCATTATCCAGAATTCTCTGCTTCTATCTGTATATGCAATAGTTTTCGTCTATCTGGTCCTGTTCCTTTGTTCTAGAGTATACTCCAGTAGCGTAGAAGAGCCTATCAACTGGAACAGCTTTGCTTATTATTACTATATTTAGCTATTCTAGTCTATTCTTGTTAGTTCTGACCCTATTCCGTGTACTCTTGTTGTTTCATTTATCTAGACCATTTATATAAATTATAACTAACCAATCAGATTGCTTGATTTCCCATAACCTGTACTTAATCGTATAGAGTTATCTTCCCTTATTATAGCGAAATTGTATCCGATTGTCATCACATCTATATCCAATGGCAATATCCCCGGGCACCCCAATTTCGGCACCCCTGTTTTGAAAAACATATGACCTTCGGCACCCTTTTTTGTCATATGTACTTATGTGAAAAAGCACAATGTGACACAATGTGCCCTAGCACAAAGGCACATGCTTTATGTGCCGATATGTGCTTATGTGAAAATGCACAATGTGACACAATGTGTCCTATCACATAGGCACATACGGGTATTTGAGGATACCTATTGCCTGGTATTGTATTATTCGAGGATACCTACTAGAGAATCCCTTTTTGTCATATGTGCTTATGTGAAAAAGCACAATGTGACACAATGTGTCCTCGCACAAAGGCACATGCTTTATGTGCCGATATGTGCTTATGTGAAAAGGCACAATGTGACACAATGTGCCCTATCACATAGCCACATACGGGTATTTGAGGATACCTATAGCCTAGTATTGTATTATTTGAGGATACCTATCTAGGATACCTTCTGGAGAATCCCTTTTTGTCACATGTGCTTATGTGAAAAAGCACAATGTGACACAATGTGCCATAGCACATAAGCACATGCTTTATGTGCCGATATGTGCTTATGTGAAAAGGCACAATGTGACACAATGTGCTCTAGCACATAGGCACATACGACCAAAATGGGATTCCATAGCCACAGGTGTTTTCCAAAAGGGATTCTTTAAAAGGGATTCCGTAAAATGGAATTCCTATCTGACTCCGTAAAATGGGATTCCGTGTTTTAACATCGACACTCGAGGGTATGGAAAGGGACTAATAAAGCCTAATTCATCAACTACAGCAAGAACCCGAACAGATACAACTGACAACCAAGATCGAAGGGAACACAACATAAACTTTGACTTAATCTTAACGCCCAATATATACAATAAATTTTTTAACCTGAATGGACTGTAACCCCTAAATACTACATACAACAACCTAACTAAACAGACGAAACATGAACGAAGATCGAACTAGTTGGAAACAACTGAACAGAACTAAACTAAATGAACTGTTGAAGTCGCGGTGAACGAAGATCCAACACAACCAAGATCGAAGTGAACAGATCAAATTGAAGAAAATCGAACTGATCTAATCGAATATAACCAAACTCGAAGTGAATTGACCATAAAAATGAACAAAGATCCAACACAGCCAAGATCGAAGTGAACATAACAAAGTGAACGAAGATCAAACTGATCTGATTGAACACAACCAAGATCAAAGTCAACATAACAAAGTTTTCAACTGAATGAACTATATGTAATTAAAACCCTTGAACAAAATTGAATGAACCATTTGAAGCCAATACAGTTTTTAACTATAGCCTTTATAACCCAGTGTAAACCCCTTTGAACTGGATGAATTTTAAACTTAATAAATTCTAACTGAATGAACTACAACCCATTGAACTGAATTCTTCCAGTAGGGAAGGGGAATACCCTCGAGTGTCGATGTTAAAACACGGAATTCCATTTTACAGAGTCGGATAGGAATTCCACTTTACGGAATCCCCTTTGGAAAGCACCTGTGGCTATGGAATCCCATTTTGGTCGTATGTGCCTATGTGCTAGAGCACATTGTGTCACATTGTGCCTTTTCACATAAGCACATATCGGCACATAAAGCATGTGCGTATGTGCTAGGGCACATTGTGTCACATTGTGCTTTTTCACATAAGCACATATGACAAAAAGGGATTCTCCAGAAGGTATCCTAGATAGGTATCCTCAAATAATACAATACTAGGCTATAGGTATCCGCAAATACCCGTATGTGCCAATGTGATAGGGCACATTGTGTCACATTGTGCCTTTTCACATAAGCACATATCGGCACATAAAGCATGTGCCTTTGTGCTAGGACACATTGTGTCACATTGTGCTTTTTCACATTAGCACATATGACAAAAAAGGGATTCTCTAGTAGGCACCCTCGAATAATACAATACCAGGCAATAGGTATCCTCAAATACCCGTATGTGCCTATGTGATAGGGCACATTGTGTCACATTGTGCCTTTTCACATAAGCACATATCGGCACATAAAGCATGTGCCTTTGTGCTAGGTCACATTGTGTCACATTGTGCTTTTTCACATAAGCACACATGACAAAAAAGGGTGCCGAAGGTCATATGTTTTTCAAAAAAGGGGTGCCGAACTTGGGATGCCCGGGGATATTGCCATTGGATATAGATGTGATGACAATCGGATACAACTTCGTTGTAATAAGGGGAGATAACTCTATACGATTAAGTACAGGTTATGGGAAATCAAGCAATCTGATTGGTTAATTATAATTAATATAAATGATCTAGATAAATGAAACAAATTAGAGTACACGGAATAGGGTCAGAACTAAAAAGAATAGACTAGAATAGCTAAATATAGTAATAATAAGCAAAGCTGTTTCAGTTAATAGGCTCTTCTACGCTACTGGAGTATACTCTAGAACAAAGGAACAGGACCTGATAGACGAAAACTATTGCATATACAGATAGAAGCAGAGAATTCTGGGTAATGACCAAAGGAACGTGTCTTTTAATGGGAAAAACGTCATGGGATAGAGATCCAAAAAGGGATTCTGGGAGAATTCTGAGCCAGAACATTACTCATGTTCAATCGAACGCACCCCTTATACCCCCTTAGTACTATAGCACTACGTGCTAAGCCGATAAATTGGGACAATACAGTCAATTTCGGTGATTTGGGGTGGATTTTGGTGATTTGGAGAGATTGTCGGGTTGTTTGTGATAATTCGATTTACTCCGATTCAATCAAACACACCCTCCGAACATACCCCGTCCTGTTGCAGAAAAAATTGGGTTACATAACAATCACGTGCTACCATAGAAACCAAGATGGCGGCCTCCAGTATACAAAATGGAAGACGGAAACACATGCCACCCTAACAACACGCGCTGCGCATGCGCACTCACACCACGTATCACTATGGAGATGACGTCACAACATGGCCGCTCACGCGGTTACCATGACAACACAACATGGCGCCACTAGGTCACGTGACATGACGTCACTTCCGGGGTCCTGCACCGGGGTCCTGCAGAATTGGGGTGAAACGTGCGAGACATACTACTGTCGTAGGCTCGAGCCTCAGCTCTCGCTCTTCTCTCTCAATCTGTTACACTGGTGCCGTCACCAGCCCTAAACAGTCGTGACAGTGCTGGCGTTGATTCGGTCGCTCTGCGGAGGAACTTCCTAACATGGGGAACTTAGGGGGCGATTAATGGATGGTGAATCGCAACAGGAACGGGAGAGTAGTGTAGCGGTCGAGGTATAGAGGCTTTTTACCAACCAGCCTTGTTCGTCCGGATCTCTTAGTCTCGTGGAAATCGGTCGCTTTCTGCGCTTGGAGCCTCAGCTACTCGCACTTCTCTCTTGATCTGTTACACAGAATATTAATAATAATAATAGAATAATTTATTATTAGCAATTAACACCTTCGTGGAAGCAGATTGCAACACTGATAACACACAATACAACATATAATATACACAATATAAAAGTAACATAAATGTAGTAACTGACATTACAATAATAATAATCAGTCATCTATTTATCTATTTATTAAGATTTAACGGCACTTTAACAGCCAAGGTCATATCGTGTCAGTGACAGTTTTACGGGTGGAGGAAGCCGGGGTACCCTGAGAAAACCACCGAGCAACGACGAGCAGCTGCCAGCTCCCCAACAACGTAACTCCGCACTGCAGCACAAGCAGGGTTAGATTGTTTAAAGACATGCGCACCATCGACGTGAAGTACGCTTTAGTGCACGGCGTCATCGTGCCCCCATGTGAACAATCGGGGTTAAGTGCCTGGCCCAAGGACACAAAGCTGGAGTCCGACGGTCACCCATCCAAGGACTAACCGGGCTCGACGTTGCTTAATTTCGGTGATTGGACGAGAACCGGTTACCGCAACGCCAAATAATTATAATAAACACCTTTGAAAATTGTTTGTTATACGGTCTTGTTTCTTCAAGTGAGAAGTCCCTCTTGTAAAGGAAGGGCTGGGCCATGTTACAAATAACATTGCATGCCGATGTCTTGTTACAGTTTATGGGAGAGTGCCTAGCAAGGCAACGTGACACCCGTTGCATTGTTACAGTTTATGGAAGAGTGCCTTCTCCCATAAATTGTAACGAGGCTAGACTAAATAATGTCACTTTAATGATAATACGAAGCACATTCACAGAATATATGAAGCTTCAAGTTGCATTGCCTACATTTCAAAATAAAGCTCAAATTCGGGCTTCCAACACTCTATCAGTTAACCCTTTGCCTAATATGAAAAGCAGACGACACTTCCAAACAAAATTCTTGAATAACTATTTTTTTTAATTTTTTGTCTCAAAAACATAGGTTATGCCCCCATTGGAATGAGCTTTTGGCCGTTACGTTGGGTAAAGGGTTGAAAGAAAAATATTTTGTTCATAGGGCTACGAATATGCACGCCCCAATAAATTGTAACAGAACAATTGTTTGGCAATACATTTTTATCTATAGAAATAATTCAGCACACTACCAGTTAAATGGAAATAAACTATCATCTTGTAACAGGTCTGGAAGCCACTTCCCCAAAACTGATCTTCATAACAGCAGGGACGCGGGAGGCATTTCGAAGCTGGGGTGGATGGGGTGAGGGTGTGGAAGGGCACGTCATAGGAGGACATGCACGCAGTGGTGGACTATGTGTTTTAAATAGCGTCTTAGTAAGAGGACTATACCGAAAGCTATGCTGAGGACTAAATCACATCAAATTGAGAAAAATGCAAACTTCTGCCTCTATATTTAACAAATTTAAGCAAAAATGTGCACCCCCTTACTGCTAATTCCCAATAAGACTGCAATGACGGGAACCCAAATGAGACATTCAAGTTTCAGGTGACTATATTTGAGTCGTGGTGTGATTGGTGTCCCTCCCCACCTGGTGGCGGAATTAGTAAAGATATATATATAGTGGTGGCCATCTCTCTCTCTCTCTCTTCTCTCTCTCACTCTCTTCAACTGAGATGTTGGAGGATAATCTTTGGTGAAATACGAAAAAATAGTGCTTGGCTCCACGCCCCTTCCCAGTTTCCTTTAAAGAAACCATGCCATTGCTTGGAAAGACTGAAGTTGTTCGAAGGGCCAGTGAGTTGTTTCGATGGATGGTAACAAAAACATGAAAATAAACATGGAGGATGAAAACGTCATAAGGAAATGACGTAAAACGTATGCCTATGGCAATTGTTTTGATTCAACAGGCTCATGTTATGAATGCAAGCGTAGTTGCGGCAAATAACAGAGCCAAGATAAGTTCCGCCATTTACTGGAGTGGTGAAGATGTTCAGAACTGGATTGAGGATTTAGGTTACCCACAATACAGGGTATGTAGAATTCCATAATTTATACAAATAATGATATTTGTTACAAGAACCGAACTTGATAGGGTAAAAGTTAAATGTATTATACAGTGGCGGATCCTGGATTCTGAGTTTTGGGGTGGGGTGGGGGATGGGTTTCTGGCGTAGCCAGGATTCTGTGATAGGGGTGCCCTAACCAGTTTTGGAGGGCAAAGATGATATTTAAAAGGCTATTGTGTGGGGCTGTCGGGGCCTCACATAGTCCTAATTAGGACGCCCCGGTCGTTGCCCTCTCCTCCCACTTCCCTTTAGGTGGAAAAGACCGGAGGGGGCAACGGCCAGAGGGCCCTAGTTAGAACTAGCCCCCACACTCCCGAGAAAAAACATGTGTAGCCCCATATTGACAGCCATTATGGTGCACTATGGCTACGTTGTATGAAACTTACATTGAGTCAATGTTTTTTAGGGGGGGGGGGCCAAGACCCCCCCCCCCCCATCCTCACCCCGCGCAACGCCACTGGGTGGGACGTACTGAATCATGGGTTCTGATGCGATGCATCACCGACGCCAGTTGGAAGTGCCCCACTCGTTGAAGTCTGGGAACCTCCCGGGGACATATTTCGAAAATGCGAGGTCCGTGTGTCCATCTGGTGACTTTTTCGCAGGAGCTTTAGCTGTATATGCATGAGATATGGTACAATTCGCAATAACACATGGACATCCAGTACCTACGGTTCTATAGTACTGGATGTCCATGTGTACTGTTATCCTTTCTATGAGACAAGACGGGACACTCTCTCCCAAACTCAATATATTGTCCACGGGCTAAGGGTAGAATGAGGAGCCTCTTTGCAACGACTCTATCCCCTTGCATTCCGCCGCTTTCATCTATCCTGATCATAAACCGTGATACAGGAGAAAAAAATGAATAGTTACCTAAATATATCGGTTAACCCTTTACATACAATGAAAAGCAGATGACACTTGGAAAAAAATTCTTGAATAACTATTTTTTTTTATTTTTTGTCTCAAAAACATAGGTTATGACCCCACATTGGAACGAGTTCATCGAGCTCGTTCCAATGAGGGGCCATAACCTATGATTTTGAGACAAAAAAAAATGAAAAAATAATGAAAGTTAGTTGGCGAATTTTGTGAATAGCGCTGGCCGGTTTTTTTCCGTTACGTTGGGTAAAGGGTTAACGCTCTCCGGATTTCACAAGCTCTCAGGCCACCAATCCAATTAAGTAAGAAAATCGACGCTGTTGTGGCCTGGAGCCAATCTAGCCCTCAAATATGTCATCGGCTGTATGATTAGATTCTCTCGACAGCATGGAATGTTCAGTTGGACAGAAAAGCGAACCTGTGGGTCGTTTTTCCGATCAACTGATATATTCCGGACGACTGAATTTCATAAAGATTCATTTCCTGCGAATCAAAGCTAGAGATGTTGCTCAATCAAGACTTCATTTGATCGACATTTGATGACATGACAGTCAGATATGAAGACTCACCACGGCCCTAGTTTTATGTGTAACAGAAGGAGAGATAAGTACAGGAGCCGGGGTTCGAACTGTCGATCTCTAGCACACAAAGCGACCGATTTACCACGAGACTAAGAGATCCGGACAAACTAGGCTGGTTGTTAATGGCCTTTATACCTCGACCGCTACACTACTCTTCCCTTCTTTTGAGATTCACCACATTTGAATCTCGCCCAGTTCCTCCTCAGAGCGGTCGAAACTCCCGCAGTGCCACCCATTGCTGAGGATCGGGCGAGCCCCCAAATGTAACAGCAGGAGGGATAAGTGCGGGAGCCGGGGTTCGAATCGTCGACCTCTAGCACACAAAGCGACCGATTTACCACGAGACTAAGAGATCCGAACCAACCAGGCTGGTTGGTAAATGGCCTTTTCACCTCGATCGCTACAAATGATTACCGTCCAGATAATTTCACAAATTATATCAATACTTTGATGTTTTCAATGGGAATTAAATACTTATTGATCGGAATATCTATAACTAGGCCAGAAAAGGATGCCTGTGTATCTTTGTAAGTAAAGACACACCACCTCACATCAACGGTCGTCTTAAAAAAAGTGGGTAAACAAACATCTCATAACAGCGTCGAATTCCGAACAGAATTAAACTGGTGGCCTAAGGTTTGTGGATTTCACTGATTCGGCGTGTGAATAATTAACCCGTCCATTAAACTAACTAAAAGACCAACCCGCTGTACACTGAAATCGTCTTTAAATTTTGCTTCTTATTTGAGTCGATCTATGCACTGAATCACTGATGGGCCATAACTTACGTTTTGGAGACAAAGGCTGAACATATGTAGTTGTTCATGTGAAGGTATTGTAAGTTTCACGTGTCTGCATGTTTGTGAAGGGTTGAATCTTGACAGAGTTTTCCGAACGTTATGTTGTGTGAATGATTTCATAAGCGCTGACCTTTCAACTAACGCATCGTCCAAAATCAGCCTTGAAATCTTTCAAGAGTTGATTCGCTGTCTTTAAAATAAGGCCATCAGTGATTCCATCCATTCCTATGGTCATACCACGCATGTACAGCACGTGGTTTCTGTGGTTTCACGTCTTCGCACCACCCATCTTGTTTAATGGAGGCCGCCGTCTTGGTTTCTATGGTAGCGGAGTAATGTATTCAGGTATAACGTCATCCTTCAATTTCGTCTTCTGATGATACGAGTTCTATTAGGTATTCCTCAATCAGGTCGAACCTCAGTGCCCTTATGAAAATACTGAAGGAGTAATGGACCAGGCCTAGAAATAAGCAGTCTGACATTTGCAAAATGAGGCCCCCAGAGGGTGAATTTGATGATGCTATCCCATACAGTGGGCCAATTTATCCTCTGGGTACCTCTTTCTGTTTAGTTCTGAGACCCTGATTCAGATTGAGGTTCACAGAGGGTGAATTTAGAGATGCTACCCTGCTGCTACCCTGCTGTGCTGGGTAGCATCACTAAATTCACACTCTGGAGCCTCATTTTGCAGATGACAGTCTGCTTATTTTCTGGCTTGTAATGGACCTAGTAGCATGATAGTGCCATAGCCTACTAATATTAATCAAGTCTTCGACTCTCTCATATGAGAATCTGAGGATGAACTATGAAATTTCACCTCAATCGAGTCTAATCTCGTGCCCTCTTCTTGGCGTTGAGGGGTTATTACTAATTTACTTTTTCGATTTTCATATTTTGTCATTGTTTACGCCTCTGGATTGAAAACATTGTTTTCAAATACAATACATTTTGTTCTACGTTACTGTTAACCCTTTACCTAACTTGAAAAGCAGACGACACTTGCAAACAAAACTCTTGAATAACAACTTTTTTTCATTTTTTGTTTCAAAAACATAGGCTGTGATCCCCTTTGGAACGAGCTCGACGAGCTCGTTCCAAAGAGGGATCATAACCTATGTTTTTGAGACAAAAAATGAAAAAAATAAGGAAAATTAATTAGAGATTTTTGTGAATAGCGCTGACCGGTTTTGGCCGATACGTTGGGTAAAGGGTTAACATTAACACACTCAAGCATCATAGGTTATTCCAAACGTAACCCCACTATATGTGCTGGGGATGAGGGTTGTTCACTGATGAATATCTTTAAGCTTTTCAAGAACAAAATTGTCAATGAGATGCATATACAATTAAAATGTTCACAAACATTCGGAAAACCATGTCGTGACACCTTTGGACCTCTGCTCTTTGTACTGGATTTTCTGCAGCACTCCCAAGAATAATTTAACCCTTTACCTAGCATGAAAAGCAGACGACACTTGCAAAAAACATTCTTGAATAACTAATTTTTTTCATTTTTTTTTTTTTGTCTCAAAAACAGGTTGTGACTCCTCATTGGAACGAGCTCGTTCCAAAGAGGGGTCACAACCTATGTTTTTGAGACAAAAAATGAAAAAATAATGAAAATTAATCGGCGATTTTTGTGAATTGTGCTGGCCGGGTTTGTCCGTTACGTTGGGTAAAGGGTTATTTACCCTTTCCCTGTAGAGTAGTTTCTTAAATTGTTCATAAAATCAAGTCACGGCTGCTTCAAAGAAGCCGCGACTTGCTTTCATGAACACTTCTATAGAGTCACGCTCAAGAAATCATTGATAAGTCGATTACTCGTATTTGTACGGATATATCTTATTAACAAGTCCCAGAGTTATACCTGTACTAGTAACATGGTATTTTAGTACTTTGCATAGGAGACGCGGTGGCTCAGTAGGTAGAGGTGCAGACTGCAAGCCGAGAGGCCCTCGATTCGTATCCCGCCTGCGGCAACCGTGTTGTGTGCTTGGGCAGACACTTCAACCCCATTGCCCACGTGGGGGCAGGGTGGCGTTGTGCACTAAGGCGTACTGCACGTCGATGATGAACTTGTCTTCAACCAATGCTAACCCTGCATGTGTGGAGTGGGTATGTTGGAGAGCCTGACAGCTGTTCGGTGGTTCTCTCCGGGTACTCCGGCTTCCTCCTCCCGCAAAACTGTCCGACATGTGGTGACCCTGGCTGTCGAAAGTGTCGCTAAACCCAAATAAACAAATAAATTAATAGTACTGGGCATAAAATCCACCAGCAAAGAGTTAAACAACCCCACTTTTTGTTTCAGGGACTTAACTGGAACAAGTTCGTTCCAATGAGGGTAATTCCAAAACGTAAGTCGAAGTTCAATGGCGGTTTTTGTGTATTGCCTAACCGGTTTCTTCCTCTCACTGGAGTCATCAACGACGACATATTTGTTTGGAGTAACTTCCCTTTATATATTCTCTTAGTCTCGCCCACATGGATCAATACATAACATAACATAACTTAACTCGTTTCCAAAGAGGGGTCATAACCTATGTTTTTGAGACAAAAAAAAAAAATGAAAAAAAATAGTTATTCAAGAATTTTGTTTGGAAGTGTCGTCTGCTTTTCGTGTTAGGTAAAGAGTTAAACTGACAGCTAAACCACCTGCACACTGATATCGATTCCCACAACGCAAGTAGGAATTTAACCAATTCAGTAGGGAGTGCGGTGGCTCAGTGGTAGACTGTTGGACTTCTGTGCTAGAGGTCCCGAGTTCAATCCCCGTCCGGGACGACCCGCGTTGTGTCCTTGGGCAAGGCACTTTATCCCGCTTGCCTACATGGGGGCACGATGACGACGTGAACTAAGGCGTACTGCACGTCGATGGTGCACATGTCTTCAACCGCTGTAACCCTACTTGAGCGAAGCTAGAACAGAGTTAGAATGTTCGGGAGCTGACAGTTGCTCGCCGATGCTCGGTGGTTCTGTCCGGTACTCCGGCTTCCTCCATCCGTAAAACTGTCACGGTCACGATTAGCCATTGTGCATAAGTATGTGACCATAAACACCAATAAATAAATAAATAACCAATTCAATCTTGTTTGACAGATCTCATTGAGCTCTGTCAAACAAGTTTAGGTTTATCAAATTCCTAGATGCATTGTGGGAAACATTTGCCTTTTGAAATTCTGATGTTCTGGCACTAGTGAGCAGAGTATTAAACAATTGAACAATAGAAAATAACTCAACCAAGTTTGAGACCTAATTTTGTTTTACACGACACTATTGATATTATCGGGTTACTCGGGTGTAGAGGAAGGATACGCCCCCACCAGCCCTGGGTATATCCCATGTACGTTTATCAATGAAACGGAACTGAACTATTATTTTAACCGTTTACCCAACATAACAGCCAAAACCGGCCAGCGCTATTCTCAAAAATCACCAATTAATTTTCATTATTTTTTCATTTTTTTGTCTCAAAAACATAGATTATGACCCCCCTCTTTGGAACGAGCTCGTCGAGCTCGTTCCAATGAGGGGTCATAACCTATGTTTTTGAGACAAAAAATGAAAAAAATTAGTTATTCAAAAATTTTGTTTGTAAGTGTCGTCTGCTTTTCATGTTACTAAGGGTTAAACTGGCAAATAGTTCTGATTAAGTGATTTGCTTCCTTTTTGGAAATTTCAGGAGTGTTTCAGAATAAACAACATCAATGGGAGGAAGCTCATCTCCGTGACTGGTAGCACAATGCCAGAAATGGGAATAAACAAATATGAACACATAGCGGTAAGATAATATTCGTAATCGACATGTCCCCCAAGAGATATAGTGTTGTAGGGAATAATGGAAACTGCGGACACTTTAGTGATAAAGGAGTGACCAGGTCCGAAAGATGCAAAAACGGAATTCTGTGACAATGTCGGTAACAAACACCTGGGATGGAGACCACCAAAACAACGCCTACGAATTGTATGGGGGTGGGGGTGGGGTGGATGGGTGGGTGGGGGAGAGTGGGACCAGTGGTGTCGCCAATAATTCCCCGATAAGGAGTCTTGTGCTCCCGACAGGGGTTAGGGTTAGGGTACCCCCCAACAAGCTCAGAATGATTGAGGCAGCTTCTCCGATTGGGAAATAGACCTCCCCCAACAAAGGGGCTGTAGCCCCGGCTCAGCCCTCCCTCGACACTACCCTAAGTGATCCCCAGAACCGGACAGCATAATCTTAAACGATTGACAGAACTTGACTTTATGCATGTGTTCTGATTGGGATATGGTCATAGATGTTGGTAGCTACTTTCTCCCCCACCCAGCGTAACGGTCAAAACCGGCTAGCGCTATTCGTCAAGGTTGTATTCAGAATTTTTTTCATCTTTTGTCTCAAAAACATAGCTTAAGACCGTTCCAGCTAGGGACCATAAGTTACGTTTTTAGGCAAACAATTATAATGTTTAATTGTTCGAGAATATTGTTTGCGTGCATCGTCTGCTGTTTGAGTTGAGTAAAAGGGTAACTCTTTACTTATTACGATTAGCAAACGGCACTTGAAAAACATTTCTTAACCCTTTACCTAACATGAAAAGCAGACGACACTTGTAAAAAAAAATTTAAAATAACTGATTTTTTTCATTTTTTGTCTCAAAAACATAGACAAATGTTTCCCACAATGCATCTAGGAATTTGATAAACCCAAACTTGTTTGACAGAGCTCAATGAGATCTGTCAAAGAAGATTGAATTGGTTAAATTCCTACTTGCATTGTGGGAATCGATATTAGTGTGCAGATGGTTTAGCTGTCAGGTGCCTTAACCCTTTACCTAACACGAAAAGCAGACGACACTTCCAAACAAAATTCTTGAATAACTATTTTTTTCATTTTTTTGTCTCAAAAACATAGGTTATGACCCCCCTTTGGAAACGAGCTCGACAAGCTCGTTCCAAAGAGGGGTTATAACCTATGTTTTTGAGACAAAAATGAAAATATAATGAAAATTAATTGGCGATTTTTGTGAATAGCGTTATCCGGTTTTGGCCGTAACATTAGGTAAAGGGTTAAATAACTGAAAAATATTCATTTTTTTTTGCATCAAAAACATAGCTTACGATCGACCCCACCCTTGCTTGTCCAATGTGAGAACATAAAAGCTATGTATTTGAGGTAAACTTTTTTTAAAATAATAAAAATTAAATGGCGAGTTTTGTGAATAGCACTGATCGAACATGGTATGATGACCCTTTCGCCAGGTGAAGGATTGAATTATGACATTGATGTTTGATCTTCTCAGTACTCGATGCGTAAGAGTACTGAAAGTCAGTTAGTTCCGATACCCGTGAAATTCATGGACCAGAACCAGGAATCAAAGGTTGCGTAACGCAACTGAGTTCATAAACCAGAACAAAGTGTTACCTTATTATGAAGGAGTGAAAAATAAGTAGAATGTTCCAGGCCTTTAACCCTTTACCTAACATGAAAAGCAGACGACACTTGCAAACAAAATTCATGAATACCTAATTTTTTTCATTTTTTTTTTTTTTGTCTCAAAAACATAGGATATGGCCACTCTTTGGAACGAACTCGACGAGCTCGTTCCAAAGAGGGGTCATAACCAATGTTTTTGAGACAAAAAATGAAAAAAATAATGAAAATTAATTGGTGATTTTTGTGAATAGCGCTGATCGGTTTGGACGTTACGTTGGATAAAGGGTTAAAGACACTTTCAGAATGTATGAGAATAACCAAATGAACATTCCGCGAGAATCGAAGTTGACTCTCAATGTTATCCCCGGATTTTGAAAAAAACCCGGGGATATTGTGGTGTTCTACGTCCGTCCCATTCGCCCCATCCGTATCGTCCAGTCCGTTCGTCCGAACTTCATATCACCAAGAGTATGTAATTCGAAATATTTAAACTATGCTGAGGTGTTCAGGTAGCTTCTGTAGATGTGCATAAAGGTTTAGGAATTTTGATTTGGCCGCAATTGGTTCCAGAGGAACCACTTTTATTGTTATTGTTAGAAAATAAGTTTCCGTTGAAAGGCTCATTGGGTCTTTAATTCGAAACCTATATATAAACTATGCTAAGGTGTTCTGGTAGCATCTGTACATGTCCATAAATGTTTCGGAATTTTATTGTTAGAAAATCAGTTTCTGGTGGAAGGCTCCTATATGGGTTTTAATTCGAAAGTGTGTTCATCTGTTCAGTAGTGTGTCCAGGGTGTCTAGATGTACATGCAGTTGTTTGATTTTTGATTTGGCCCCATGTTTCGCCCGTAGCACCACGTATGTCGTTAGAGACTCGGCTTCCGGTGGAAGGCTCCTAGGGGTTTTAATTCGAAACGTTGAAAGTGTGTTCATATGTTCCAGTAGGGTCTGTAGATGTGCATAAAGGTTTCGGATTTTTGACTCGGCCCCATGTGGCACCCGCAACGCCACTTTTGTTGTTAGAGAATCCGTTTCTGGCGAAAGGCTCCTTGGCGTTTTAATTCAAAATGTTGAAAGTGTGTTCATACGTTCCTGTTGAATGCCTAGTGGTGCATAAAGGTTTTGTATTTTTTAATTTGGCCCTATGTGGTACCGTAGCGTCATTTTTGTCGTTAGAGAATCGGTTTCCGGCGAAAGCTCCTAGGGGTTTTAATTCGAAATGTTGTTCATATGTAGGTAGGGTGTCAAGATGTGCATAAAAGTTTCAGATTTTTTATACGGCCGAATGTGGCACCCGTAGCACCAGTTTCCGGCAAATGGCTCCTAGCGGTTTTACCCTTTACCCAACATAACTGCCAAAACCGACCAGCGCCATTCTCAAAAATCGCCAATTAATTTTCAATATTTTTTAATTGTTTGTCTCAAAAACAGAGGTTATGTCCCCTCATTGGAACGAGCTCGTCGAGCTCGTTCCAATGAAGGGTCATAACCTACGTTTTTGAGACAAATAAATGAAAAAAAAATAATTATTCAAGAATTTTGTTTGCAAGTGTCGTCTGCTTTTCATGTTAGGTAAAGGGTTAAATCGAAACGATTAAAGTGTGTTCATATGTTCAGATAGAGTCTCCAGATGTGCAGCATAAGGGTTTTGAACATTGGATCCGACCACATGTGTCTCCCGTTGTGCCATGCAGCTTTGTCACTGGACAATCGGTTTGCGGCAAAATGCTCCTAGGGGTTTTAATTCGAAATGTTGAAAGTGTTCATATGTTCAGGTAGGGTCTCTAGATGTGCATAAAGGTTTCGGATGTTTTATTCGGTACCATGTGGCACCGGTAGCGACACATTTGTCATTAAAGAATCGTTTTCTCGCGAAAGGTTTTTAGGGTGTTTAATTCAAAACATTGAAAGTGTGTTCATATATTCAGGTAGGGTCTCAAGATGTGCCTAAAGGTTTCAGATTTTATATAATACCTTTTCATTTCTGTCTGTTTCAAATATTGACCAATAATTAAGAATGCAAATGCGGGGATATACTGAAGTGCACTTTGCACACAAATGACACAATCAAGTTTTCCTTGAGTGAATCAATATGATTCTCGCGTGAATGTTAAGCCTTGCTGTACCACACTACCACCTTGTCTGTAATAGGTTCTTTTTGTTCCAGTACCACAGTTTACCCTATGTTCTCAAACCGGCCGTTATGAAAAAGCTATATGGATAAGATGTAAACAGATGCGATTGCTTCTCAAACCGGCCGTTATGAAAAAGCTATATGGATAAGATGTAAACAGACGCGATTGCCCGCGTAACCTTGTTCACGAAGTGGACGCAGTGGGTGGATCCTGTTATATAACACTGCAAACAGGGGCATAAAACCGGGAGTGTGTCGGTGGGTGGGGTGGGGGTTAGGGAGGCGGGTGCTAACACACACACACACCTACGTTCTTCATCTCGTCGGAAAGTATTCGATTAGATTGCTACTGCCTGATTGCAACAACATTATCCCAATTGGGACAGTTCGACACTCGTTCCCTCTGTTTGAAAGTTTGCCCGTCGAAATTGAAATTTGGAAGAATGATATGGAATTTAGTTCTTTGAAGGATGCGCTTCAGTTCGTATCAAAAGACTCAAAGTTAGGACACACTGACCTAAACGGCCACTCGGAAGCCTGGCTGCCCAATGTGTCCAGCATAGTCGAAGACCTTTTCGTGGCACAGAACTGTCACAGGTGGTTGTTGGTTTCGTGATGAACGAGTCGGACCCATCTAGCAAATAGCAGCAGCAATGGGCAATGCCATGATAAAAACTGTGGCAGTTTGCCGCAACTTGTACCACTTTTCTGCTCATTTTGGTAGCTAATTTCGGTGATTGTAGACTCTTTGGTATGTATTATCACTAGACAGTGTATCATCAGTCATAATGAGGTCTGTACCCTTATGGTCAGGCCTGAAAATAAACCGTCTGACATTTGCAGAATGAGGTCCCCAGAGGGTGAATTTGATGATCCTATCCCATACATGGGGCCAATTTATTCTCTGGGTACCTCTTTCTGTTTAGTTTTGAGACCCTGATTCAGATTAAGGTTCACAAAGGGTGAATTTAGTGATGCTACCTTGCTGTGCAGGGTAGCATCATTACATTCACCCTCTGGGGGCCTCATTTTGCAGATGACAATCTGCTTATTTTCTGGCTTGCTTAAGGTGAAGGTAACTGGGCCCATAGATCAGGTAACAGTCAAGAACACTTTGATATTTTATTATCATTTCCACTCATTTTCATATCATGCCCACTCTATATAATTTGATCTAATTGGCAGATCTTGTTCATACTTAGTTCAATTAGTGCGCATGACACAAAGGTGTGTCACGACTTTGATCCAAGGTCATATCATCAAGGTCAAGGTCACAGGTAACAAATATGGATATTGTTATACAGCCCTTGTCCAGTCCATCTAGCATGGAATAATTGACAGATCTGTTCATATTTGGTACAATTATTGCTCATGATTCAAAGGTGTGTCGCGACTTTGATCCACGGCCATATCAGGAAGGTCAATGTCACAGACAGCAAAACTTTTATATTATTATACAGCGCTTGTCTGGTATGTATAATGGAATCTATGTGACAGATCTTGTTCATACTTCACACAATTGCGACCCATTGCCTAATGTTTCGTCATGACCTTGACCCATTGTCATATTATGATGGTTAAGGTCACAAGCAGTGACACTTGGATTCTTGTCTTGAATTTAGTTTCCCTAAAAGAGGTGATCCTGGGTGGAGCTGCCTGGGCTGAGAGGCTTCTTGTCTCTGTATCTTGGTGGAAAATGTTTTGTGAAGATTTGAGGCAACTGAACAAAAAGAAAAAGCAATCACTCAAGAAGTAATGACCGAAGAAGTAGATTTACGAACTACTACTGAATTCAGGCGTTGTCACCCAAACGAAATGCATGATGTTTGAAAATAATTCATGAAACGGTTTCCATACAGTGTGGTGGCAACAATTAATATAACAATAACATGATTTTCGAGGGCTTTATGGGTTTTTAACGGCCCTGAGAGAAATGTTTAACAGCCCAAGGGCTCTATAGAAGCCCGAGACGAAGTCGAGGGCCTTTATCAGCCCGAGGGCTGTTAAACATTTCTCGAGGGCCGTTAAAAACCCATAAAAGCCCGAGAAAATCTTGTTATTACTAGTATTACCACTCCCATTATCATGGGAAAAAAACTAGCGGGCCGTTATCCAGTTAACATATGGTTTGACATTTTCATAAAAACTAGCGGGCCGTTATCCAGTTAACATATGGTTTGACATTTTCGTACCGTGCATTATCGTTTTTTAACGTAAAGGTAAAATTACTTTAAAACACTAGAGAACGCCCTGTGAAGTGGTAATAAGAATTGATAATTGATAGACAAATGGAAAAGTCGGAACGCACGAACGAATGAAATCCATTCTTATATTCTGCCACCCACAGTGTGACGGGGGATAATAAGCCAAGAACAGAGTGACCATCTTCGTAACGTATATAGATGGAAGCAAAGATTATATGTATTCTTCTATTTTCTGTAAACATTTCACGAGCCCTGTCAACAATTTATCCGTTTTCATGGACCGATTCATAGTGTGCGCAGCTGTTACGCGGCTCTCCTATTTTTGTGACTCATTTCTTCCACAAGCACCGATTGCAGGAAACGCGATATGATCTGCAATAACACATGGCCTCCGGACAGGCTCCGCTAGTGGATGCCATGTGCTATTGGGGCTAATATCGCATCCGTGCGAAAAGCTGTAACGCAGTCTCCTGCAAGCCGTTATGGACAAACCAGAAAATAAGCAGACTGTCATCTACACAATGAGGTCCCCAGAGGGTGAATTTAGTGACGCTACCCTATATAGCAGGGTAGCAACACTAAATTTACCCTCTGTGAACCTCAATCTGAATCAGGTGCTCAAAACTAAACAGAAAGAGGTACCCAGAGGATAAATTGGCCCACTGTATGGGATAGCATCATCAAATTCACCCTCTGGGGACCTCATTCTGCAAGTGTCAGACTGCTTATTTTCAGCCCTGGTTATGGATTCCTTTTTAAATATTTGAAAGAGTTTTGTAAAATTACTGTTCAATTGATTACCGAAAATGGCCGCTGACCGATTACTGGTTATTTGAGCTCGCAATCGGCCGATTCCGATTGTAATACCGTTGTGCACTACGAGAGGCTCGCAAAAAACTACATTAAATTGAACATGTTTCACGGTGTTAAACTCCGTTGACTCGGGTCCAGTAAAATGACCAATCGCGCACACCTGGGCGGTAAACGTGGCTCTGAGAGCCAAGTGCGCGCAACTGGCATTTTTTTTACTGCGACCTGAGTCAGTGGAGGGCAATCTTCACCTTTGCGGTATGAACTGGCGTTTGCCTTAAGTACACTCAATTTAAGCTTTACATGTCGTTTAACTTGTATATTCCGTAAAGGAGAGTCTGGAGAGATGAAGAATACACATTGTGGTGGTTTTTCAACTTTATTGAATGGTAGCATTGACATCATTTTACATTAGCAATTGAACAATTGCAGAAGATAATAAAATGCGGTTGATGAATCATCACAAAAAGGTTGGCAACAATCGGTTAAACCGATGTCCCAAGGGCCGTTGTCATCCGATTGCCCACAATCGGCCGATTGTGGTGGCCGGTTCCGATCATCGGTTGAACACTATGTAAAATTACCGGATTATTTTGACAGGAAAACGTTTTGGTCAAGTGCAAAGAGCCATCGTAGAGTCAAACGGACCATCCATTTTTAAAACTTTTCCCCAGACCTCACCGACGAGAATGTGATATACCATCTCGTGCTCGCTGCGCGCGTCGAATGACGCCTTCGCACCATGACGTATTCATGATTGAATTGTAGTGACACCCTAAACCCAGACTCCTGGATCTGCCATTGGTTTAGTGTTCTGATAATGTACTTGAAGCCAATATGGGTTTCCTTGAATGTCCGGTATAGATAGATAAAAAAGTAGTTATATTTTATGTTTTTGCAGGATATACAAACCAATATCAGAGACCTCTTGGAAATAAAAGGATCACCAGGAACATATGCGTCGTTGGCCGATCCAAAAATAGTCTACCTCGACACAATTAGAAGAACAGGCAAGAAAACAGACGCCCTGTCTTATATGGCTTTCCTTCGAGAGAACTCCAATTTGTTCCGCTAATTTATCAGTCGGATGTTGGAACAAAACAACTGGGCGGATGAAAAATAAAGCATTTCAGTTCTTTTAACTCGGACCTGCAACGATTTTATGAAAAACAGCCTCGGTTCGCTCTTACAAAGGTTGCTATAAAGAACTGTTCAGCTTTATGTCAAGTTCCCGAACAGTTTACTTTATTTACAAGACTAGAATTTCATAAGTTGATGAGTCAGCCAGCATCAAAGTCACAAAAGTTAGGTTAAATGGCAGGGTGCCAGCTTCACCTTGGTTGTTGAATTGGTTCCTATGCATTTCCCTTGATACAATTTATTGGAGAGTGCCTAGAGGCACTCTCCAATAAATTATAACAAGATAAATGCATGCAGACAAAAAAATTGCCTGTAAGAGAATGTACATCGACAGAATATGAAATCTTTTTAACAGAGGTGCCAGCACTTTTCGGCGCAGTCCAAATATGGGCTTCTAACATCACATCATATCAGTTAATAGGAATGTGATTGCCTCTTTTTTCAGTTGGTATTTTTAGTTTATCTTGCCAAATACTACTTGCTGAAAATACGGCAGAGAGCATGACAACCACTCACTGTTATTTGAATTTATTCACATTTAAACGTAACATTATGCAACCAAAATTTGTGGTAGAGATAAGAAGAGCGTTTTTCTAGGGCGTTTTTCGTTCTTTTTTTTCATCTTTCAAACAGAAAATATTTGTATTGTTGCTACTCTAGTAAGGATACGTTAAGACTACACAAACACCTTGTTTTGCTTGGATATTGCTAATCGACGATATAGCTACTCAACCTCCGCTCAATAAATTTTGAAGCATTTCTATTGTTTAGTCATGTGTACAAGATGACTGGTCGAGTGCTAAATATTTATAGTTATCAAACTTTATTCACGTCTTTGCCCTGTTACAATTTAAGGGAGAGAGTGCCTCTTGGCACTCTCCCATAAAATGTAACAAGGCAAATCCCTGCAGACTAAATAATTTCACTTCAAAGATAAAATGAAGCACATCCAGGCCTTTAAGCTGGACACCTGCTTTCCATATTAAAGCCGAGATATGGGTTTCCTGCACTCTACCAATTAAAATCTTTCTCCATACATGAAATCTTATTTTCCTTCCAAGAGGGTTTTGCAAAAGAATTTTCATCAACCTTTATCCAACATAACTGAGGACGATAACATAGGGTCCAAACATTAATGCTTGAGGTGGAAGTCATCTGAAATGGGAAACACTGTGTATAAACGATTGACTAAACTTGGCTTCATCTCGGTTGAGGGGGGGGGGGGGGGAGGGGGGGGGGGGGGGCTATAATCCCTGCACTTTTTCAAAGGTTATCATTTTTTCACCAGTGATACATTAAAAATGTTATTGAATGTTTACAACATTGACACTTCATGATAGTAACAGGTGGAAGTAAAGCAAAATGTCCTTAACATCCAGCCCCGGTATGTGTTAACCCTTTACCTAATGAATGTAATTTTCAAATTAGACAGTTGTAAAAAATATATTTTTCCAAAAGAGAATTAACAAAACCATATCATCGACCTCGTTCCACTATGAGGGGGGAGGGGGGGGGGGGTCACATGATATGGTTTCGTTTATTTTATTTTTTTTTAATTTAAAAAAATAACAATAATTAAAATAATAAATTTTGATATCCTGTTGGTTAGATAAAGGGTAATATGTGGTGTTCCGTTTACCTGTAGCTGCAGTCAGTTAGTGAAGACTTCGGTTTGCCCTCGCCTTCGACTGAGTGAAATCGTTCACTTGAGTTAACGTGTGAGTCAGTGAAATGTTCAAAATAACTGTGTACTGTCGTTGCTAGCCTATTTTAGCAGCAATGGCAATACACGGCTGTTTTAAATGTTTTACTTATACGTTGATTCAGGTGAACGAGTTTAAACTGGTAGAGTGCTAAATTATTTTTGCTTATCAGAATTTGTTTCAGGCCTTTGCCTTGTTACAATTTATGGGAGAGTGCCTGCGGGCACTCCCCCATAAATTGTAACAAGGCAAATCCTTGCAGACTTGATAATTTCACTTCAAAGATAATATAAAGCTTGTCTATTGAATACGAAGCCTTTTATTTTATTTAATCTTATTTGTTTTACAAGGATGGGCGAACAAGTTATAATAATAATAATAACACTTCGGCCGGCCGCTGATTTGTCGCGGTTCTCGTATGAGAAGGCCTTGGTTACCCATGTTCTACCAACTGCCTCCCTATTCCCGCGCTTCTTCTCTCCTCCCAATACTCGAGGACGAACTGCTTGATGACATCCCTTGCCCCATTCTTCCCAATCTCTCCGATTAGTATATTAACCCTCTCCTTTGAGTCGCCCCCTAACCACATGTCCTTCATTCTCCCATCCCACTTCCCCATTATATTCCCCGTGAATCTTGTTCTTTTAGCCTGGTATTTTGGGCATTCTATAAGAAAGTGTTCCAGGGTCTCCACCACGCCCAAGTTACACATCTGGCACTCCTTTTCACTGCTTTTCCCAATTTTCCCCTCAGCTCCAGGGACCGCGACCTCAGCTTGAACAACAGTGACCCTCCCCAAAGGTGCCATCAAGGTACTCTTCAAAACCAGGCTTCTCTTTATCACGCAGGCCACCCAAAGATCTCTTTGATTTGACCCCCTCTCGCCAATTACGGTTACAATCCTCCATGACCCCTTCTCTGACGATCTTTTTGCCCTGGTTTGCCCCAACGTCAAGGTCCGAGATCTCCAATGAGTAGTTTTCTACTAGCTCCCTCACTTGGACCATCCACCCCGTCTTGATATTTGAGTTGAAAGTTCTCAGGAACATTAGTTTACACCATCGGCTATCGGGGAGATTTGCCAAATAATTAAGATAACCGAGTTTCAACAGGTCTATCCTATCCTTGACCCTCATCCACCCAAGCTCACCTCTGATTGCTTCTAGCGCTGTGGCATTACTCGAGCCTGTTATCCATCGGCCTGCATCGTTCTGCAGGATTTCCAAACTCTTAACAGCTGTCTGGTTTAGGGGTACAACTTCCGTGCCGTTATACTTGGCAGACCCACCATTTCCCAAATGGTTTTCCCCACGAAAACCTTATTGAAACTGTTTCTCCCTATAAGTTTCATTTGGTTAAGGATTCGCTTCCCCTTCAGAATAAATTTATTTGTGTGGTTTCGGTAGACGCCTCTTCCTGTGATGTTTATATTTACCCCCGGGTACTCATAGTCACTAGTCTCTCCAACACTAAGAAGTTTGCTGCTACCTTCCGGAATGCAGAACTCCCCCACTCTCCACCTTCGAGTGCGGTCCACTTAGCGGCCCACGGGTATAACTTTGCTCTTGCCTTCATTAAGTTCGAGTCTCCATTTGCTCCCATATTTCCCAACAATTCCCAGCATCTTCGCTAGCCCCTCTTCGCTTTCCGCGGGCACTCCCCCATAAATTGTAACAAGGCAAATCCTTGCAGACTTCATAATTTCACTTCAAAGATAATATAAAGCTTGTCTATTGAATACGAAGCTTTTTATTTTATTTAATCTTACTTGTTTTACAAGGATGGGCGAACAAGTTATGCAACTTGTATTAACGCCTCTCCTTGGCCCAAATGGCGCAGGCGTGTGGTATGACCTTCGTAGTGGCAGCTTCGTGGTCTCGCTCTTCTTGAATACTACGAAGAGATCTTTAGTCTACACAGAATGTATCTCTCTCCGCACAGGGTACAACCATTTGACGTCCCCACCCGATAGGACGGTACGCTGTGACAGCATCAACTCCATAATTGATGCTGATAGAGAGTGTTCGGACACCTCGAGAACTTTCCCCGACCGGGGATCGATCCCGGGATCTCTGTCATGAGAAATCAGCGCACTTATCCACTCGGCCACCACTCTTTATTTGGATCGCCGTGGTTCGGATTAAAGCCCAAATATGGGCTTCCAACACTCTACCAATTGAAAAATCACACTTAAGCATATCCACGCAAGGCCACGCTCACCCGTCCATCATAACACACAGATACAAAAAAACGAACCTTAGATTCAACCTTTTCATTTCGATCCCCGCATACGCGTTCATTTTGTGGTCATGCAACCTAGGTACCTTTCCTCTGTTCACAGGAAGGTTTAAATGTACGCAGAACTGATGGGATTGACCAGTACGGGATCGTAATTAAACTATTTTTTAGATTAAAAAACGAATTAATAATTATTCAAAAAACTTTATTTGAAAATCTCGTTTTATTCAGGGTCGTAACTAATAAAAATCTGGGGGAGGCCGGTGGTACCAGATGGCTCGGTCATATCGCCCAAATATTTGGAACAAATACCTAATTGCGTTTATCAGAGACTTATACGATACAAATATACTTCTCCTTTGATAATGTACTTACATGACAGGGAATTTATTAGAGTTTAAAGACTGTGCTGTAAATCACACGTGTTAGGCAGGGGTGCCCAACCATTTGAGTACTTTCAACAGGTCATGACCATAACTCTCTCTCTATCTCTCTGGATGTGGAATTCTACCGATATACTTTCTAAAATTGTCTCCCCTGATAGTTTCAGGATTACTCGAGTTATCCATCCTGTCGTGAAATGTAATTAAGGACAATGTTACCCCCAAATATCAACCAAAATGCACAGTGCCAAAACACACAATTGATACATTTCGGATGTTGTGTTTCATATCTGTTGGATCACGGCTATTTGATTAACACACCAATGATAAATGAAAAGCTCAAACATGGATTTTGAAGTGAAATTTTAATTCCAATTAAAAAAAACACTTATTATTTTGTTCAACTATTTTAGTGACATTTCCCACGTATTCAGCCGTAGCTGTTTTTTACCATTCGCTCAAGCAGGGTTTCAGCGGTTGAAGACATGTGCCCCATCGACGTGCAGTACGCCCTAGTACACGGCGTCATCGTTCCCCCGTTTAAGAAACCGGGATAAAGTGCCTTGTCCAAGGACACAACGCGGGTTGTCCCGGACGGGAATCGAACTCGGGACCTCTAGCATAGAAGTCCAACAGACTACCACTAAGCCACCGCGCTCCCACACAAATCGTCTTTTACATTTATTTACGATTTCATTTTTTTCTCTCGAAAACATAGATATGATGCCTCATCGGAACGAGCTCGGAGAGAGTGAGGGAGAGGGGGAATGGATGCTGATCATTGGCCATCTGGTCTGCCTTCAAGGGGAAACAGATGGCGGGGTGTGGGAGAAGAAATAAACCACACACTCACACATACACATCCAAAAGCACTCAAAAGGGCGCTTATATCTTTATTCATATGTTTATTTATTTAAAATGTACACTGGTCCCAGCCAGGCAAGCTTGTTTCAATCCTTGATTGGTGTCCAGTAATAATTTCCGAGTAACAAATGTATACGGGTAAATTACTTAACCCTTTACCTAACCTGAAAAGCAGACGACACTTGCAAAAATAATTCTTGAATAACTATTTTTTTTCATTTTTTGTCTCAAAAACATAGGTTATGACCCCTCGTTGGAACGAGCTCGACGAGCTCGTTCCAACGAGGGGTCATAACCTATGTTTTTGAGACAAAAAATGAAAAACAAGAATGAAAATTAATTGGCGATTTTTGAGAATAGCGCTGGCCGGTTTTGGCCGTTACGTTAGGTAAAGGGTTAATAGTTCATCGTGATCTGCGATAATTGTTGCTCAGAGACAAAGCCGCGAACAATAATTTTTAAGTAACAACAGTTTCCATAACGCAACTTAATGCTTACGGTCACTTGTGAAAGCATTCGAAAAATGTGGCCTATTCAATTTAGCTGATCTGCGAAACCATGATACAGATGCTATTGTGTACGCTAAGCTGCCATGAATCAGTAATCGTGACATGCAATAATAACCTTATTATGTAACAAAATTCGATGGAAAGGTCCCAAATTAAGTTTTCAGAAAGAACTTATATGTTTGAAAGTTGTATGTAAAAGTTTGTTGTATGCTACATCTCAGGTCAAGTTCGACCTTTTACCTTTGAAGAAATACATGTTGAAAATCCTATGAATTCCTGACAGTTCTAAAAAAATGTCACTACGACAGTAGACCGAGTCCACCCAGTTCGGAATGGAGATAAAGAACACGCTACAGCTACAACACAAACGTTTGGATTTATTTGTCCACATAGACATGTTTTACGGGTGGAGGAAGCCGGAGTACCCGAAAACCACTGAGCAAGAGCGAGCAACTATCACACTCCCGGACGTACTAACTCCACACAAACAGGGTTAGCATTGGTTGAAGACAAGTGCATCACCGACGTGCAGTATGCCCTAGTACACCGCGCCAACGTGTGAAATCGGGATTAAGTGCCTTGTCCAAGGACACAACGCAGTTACCCCTGACGGGGATTGAAGCACGAACCTTTCGGTTTGGCGTCCAATGCCGTAACCACTGAGCCACCGCGCTTCATTACCGTGGGGTAGGTGTATAACAAAAAAAAAGATCATCATTACAATGATGTATAATGGCGAATCGCATCTCTTTGAAGACCTTCACCAAACAGTATCGCATGTGTCGGCTGCGCAAGCTCATGCGATACTGCTTGGTGAAGATCCTCAACTCGATACAAAACAGCAATCCAGAAACCTTCACTGCGCCGATAATCATTATTTAACCAGACTTCTTTTCAGTAAAGGAACATGAAAATCTAAAAGACGCATTGAAACCCAAACAGAAGCAATATTGCGTCCAAGACAGGTTAACAACAGGATATGGTATTGATTTGCAATAATCCCTGCCAATATAATGTGTGAGTCAGTGTGAAATTCAGGTAATAACACATTTTACTGCTCGGACGAAAGGGTGGCAAAAGTGTAAGCAATCGATGTGCAGTTTAACATCACACAGTTACTACAATTCAACATTTCGCACAAAAGAATGAATTTTGAAATCACAATTTATGATACCCTTAACCCTTTTCCTAAGATGAAAAGCAGACGACACTTGCAAAAAAAATTTTTGAACAACTAATTTTTTCATTTTTTGTCTCAAAAACATAGGTTATGACCCCTCATTGGAACGAGCTCGACGAGCTCGTTCCAATAAGGGGTCATAACCTATGTTTTGGGGGGAAAAATGAAAAAATAATGAAAATTAACTGACGATTTTTGAGAATAGCGCTGGCCGGTTTTGGCCATTACGTTGGGTAAAGGGTTAACCCTCTACCCAACCCGTATAGCAAACGACACTTATGAAACGATTTTCTTGAATTACTAAATATTTTCATCTTTGCCTCAAAAACATTTTTTATGATCCCACATTGAAACGAACTCATTGAAATTAAGGGTCAGCAGCTCTGTTTTTGAGACAAAAAGTGGAAAATGTAATAGAATCTGAATGGCAATTTTTCTAAATACCCCTGGCCATTTTTTTTCTTGCCGCTATGTTGGGTAAAAAGTTGCTTTTCTCTGAAGTTATCCACATCTGTTGACGTCACTGGTGGAAGCTTTCTTGTCATGCGCGTGTCTCCATTCCACAATCTTTGAACCCAAGCACACCTCCGCACAAGAAGGCACACTTTAATTGGTGAATGTGCCCGAGTGAGGAATATCTGTGGTTTCACAATTGGTGTTGGTAGCGCAGTGTGCAAAATTTGACGAGAACGTTCGTTTCGTTCGCGTGTTGGTTACGCAAATTACGCGAACGGATGACCGGTTAGCCAAAAGTTGCATCTTGAATGGTAAAGTCTGAGTAACCTAACTGGTAGAGTGCTAATTTTTTCTCTGCCTCAAGATTTCACACATTTTTGTCTTGTTACACTGGGAGAGTGCCTATAGGTTAATTTTACTTCCAAGATAATATGAAGGGCATCCACAGAATATGAAGCCTTTAACTTTAGGTACTTGCAGTCCAGAATAAAACACAAATACGGGCTTCTCGCACTCTACCAGTCAACCAGCCTTTCTTGTGTCTTGATAAATTTTTAGACCTTTGCCTCGAGAAGCTATATATATTTCAATTCCACACAATATATGAATACTGGTTAATGATAAAAAGGCAATTTCCCAAGAATCTTTATGTAGCCGAGCGTTCGGTTAGCCGTCTCCAAACCAAGTGGACGGTCAGTCGGTTAGAGTCATTTTTTGAAATTCTACACTCTGGCGCTTATCAAAAAGATGTTTCCATTTGTGCAAAGTCGACAAATGAAAGTAAAAATATTTGAGTGTGTTCCCTTGTGGGTGGGTGTGCGACAACCACCCCCCCCCCCCACCCTTCAAGTAACCTTAAACATAGTTCAATCAGCGTACTTCTTCGTATTGTCTCAAGACTCTCAACAGACTAAAGATTAAGACTACTTCCAGATTCCCCGAGAGAGGTCGAAAATAAAACGTAATGAGCTAAAATCCGTTTGCAACTTAACCCTTTACCCGACGTTACGGCCAAAACCGGCCAGCGCTATTCCCCAAAATCTCCATTTAATTTTCATTTTTTGTCTCAAAAACATAGGTCATGACCCCTCGTTGGAACGAGCTCGTCGAGCTCGTTCCAACGAGGGGTCATAACCTATGTTTTTGAGACAAAAAATGAAAAAAATTAGTTATTCAAGAATTTTGTTTGCAAGTGTCGTCTGCTTTTCATGTTAGGTAAAGGGTTAAGCCATCAACCGAGGTAACTCCATTTCCAACCAGTGCTATTCACAAAAACCGCCATTCGAAATCTATAATGTGTTCAGTTTTGCCTCCATAGTCATAATTACGTTTTATTAAGCCATAATTATGAGATAATGTGTCATAATTACGAGTTAGTATGTTATAATTACGAGATAGCTAAGTCATAATTACGAGATAATAAGTCATAATTATGACTTAGGTATCTCATAATTATGAGATAAATTCAAAAAAAAAATCAACTACCAGGCACGAATACGCTTCCGTGTGTTGGGTACAGGATTAAACGGGGATTTGAATCAGAAGGATCACAGATTGCTGAAGAAATATAGCCCCCAAGGAGATAGAGTTCAGATTGATCTGTCTGTAACCGTGAAACGTCACCTCAAATGTAATTAACGGAGAAGTGAGATAAAATCTCCAGGAAACATTATTTCGAGCAGCCAGCCTTAATGTGTGGTTGTGGCTTCTTTATCAGAATCAGTTCGGAGACAATTAGGACCAGTAAACAAAACTGCACACGGCAGTCGATTCAAAAATCAATAAACGGCGGAGGAGTGCTGAATGTTAGAACACGAATCCATGTCTTGATTCGACTGATGAATCTCCCACTGTATTGCGTTGGTGAGACTAAAATATTTTCAGTCGCGACGCCTTCATATGCATAACTGTCTGAACTCTGAAGAGGGACAAAAGCCGGGAACAACAGTGAATCTCTGATAAACAAATGGTTTTCTTCAGGTAAGATTATTTTGTTTGTTTTGCTTGAGTCTCCAATTTTAAGGACGGATTTCATTTTCCCACGTTTTAGCCGGCAGAGTGCTGGACGCCCATATTTAGGCATTAGGCCTACACTGAAGGGCAGGGGCTAAAACATAAAGGCTTTACACTCTGTTGATGTGATTCGTCTTATCTGTGAAGTGAAATCATTTAGTTTGTTTGACTTGCCTTGTTACAATTTATGAGAGAAAATCTGCAGGCGCTTACACACAAATTGTAACAAGTCTATGATATGGGAACAAATTTTGATGATCAAAAAGAATTCTTCACTCTGTCGGTTAACCCTTTACTTAACATGAAAAGCAGACAACACTTGCAAACAAAATTTTTGAATAACTAATTTTTTGTCTCAAAAACATAGGTTATGACCCCTCTTTGGAACGAGCTCGACGAGCTCGTTCCAAAGAGGGATCATAACCTATGTTTTTGAGACAAAAAATGAAAAAGATAATGAAAATTAATTGGCGATTTTTGTGAATAGAGCTGGCCGGTTTGGGGAGTTACGTTGGGTAAAGGGTTAAAACATATAGGAAATTTTGAACTCGATATATTGGTTTTCTCGGGTGTAGTATTGACTAAATCTACTGCCTTACCTGACATTCCATTGTGAAGAAGTCCCGCGAACTATGTTGCAATACAACCCCTATTGCTTTAAAATATCGCAGTTTGGGTTGAAACACTTGTCATTACACCCCTCATTGCAATACATTATTGCAATGGTGTCGTCCCGCCTAGCCAACCTTTTTAATTTCATTAGTAGCGTCTGGCCAACCTTTTAATGATCAGGAGTAGCGTCTAGCCAACCTTTTTTTCACACTTGCTTAATCCTTGTTATAGTCTGTAGCATATAAATTGTCATTTTTTTTTTTTGCAAAATAAAAATCATTTTTGCAAATTAAAATATTGTTGTTTTTTGTCAGTCGGTTGAATTGAGAAAACAATTAATTAGTTTGTTACTATATATTATCATCATCTTTGATGTCTTAATTTTTAAAATATTCTGCAGTTATGTTGTTTTTTCTAATTTGTTATATGTTATCATTGTTTTTGATGTCTTGTTTTGCAAAAATAAAATATTCTGCCGCTGTCTTGTTTACACGGTGTTTGATATTTCTTAGATTCACTAATTGTGCCTTTGAAGTGAACAACAATCACGGTGTTTGTCTCATCTATTATTTTATGTTTTCAAAACACAGTCCCATATTATATATATATGGATCTTATCAGCATGAATTGTCAGTAATCATGGGTTCCGCACAAGTTGACATTGATTTTCTTGATAATGGTAGAGGTGGTTTTTTCTTGATTCATGGTGGATTTAAATTCCCTATCAGAACACGAAATCATGGACGTTGCTATTGGAGGTGCGTTGATCGGAATTGTCCGGCTACAGTGGTGACAAAAGAAAGTATTCTTGTTAAGTTCGGTAATGGACATAATCATACTTCTGATATTGAGAGTATTGCTTCAAGTGCATTCTTGTCGAAAGTTAAGAAGCGATGTCGCGAAGAAGTCGGACCAATCCCGAGCATTTATGATGAAGAACTCGGAAGCTTGCGAAATACAGATTCACATGAAGTTCATGAAGTTATCAAAAAAATCCCCACATTTGAGATCTGTAAGTCGTCTTTATACAGGAATCGATTAAAAGTTCTTCCAAAGTTGCCACGAGAGCAAAACCAAATTGAACTTGGTGATGAATGGACAAAAACTTTTGCTGGAGAACGGTTTCTATTGCGTGACATAGTAGACGAACAGAACCGACGAATCTTAGTTTTTAGCACTGACGACAATTTGCGACGATTGTGCAATTCTGACATTAATTTTGCAGATGGAACATTCTATTCGTGTCCCGAGTTGTTTTATCAGCTGTATTGTATTCATGGAATGGTTGACCGTAAAGTTTTCCCCTTGGTGTTCGCGCTTCTGCCAAATAAAACTCAATCAACTTACTCAATATTTTTCAACATTCTGAAGGATGAGATTCTTCAACGAAACTTAACGTTTGCACCAGATACATTCATGATAGACTTCGAGACGGCGGTGATGAACGTTTTGGAGTGCGTGTTTACTTCCCGCGGTGGTTAAAGGTTGTTTTTTCCACTTTACACAGTGTATCTGGAGGAAGACTCAATCCGTTGGTTTAGTGAGACATTACAATCAAGATGATGACGTCAAACTTCTTGTCCGGAGGGCTGCTGTTCTTCCACTCATTCCCGTCCAACATGTTGAAGATTTCTGGCTAAATGCTTTAGAATCAGCCGAGGACATTTCCGTGGATGTCACCGCATTTACTGACTATGTTACCGAACAATGGGTAGAGGGTGTTCCCATCAGCAAATGGAACCATCACAACAATGACGGCGCAAGAACAACCAACAATGCGGAAGGTTGGCACAGCAAAATAAAAAAAATGTGCAGAGCTGCTCACCCAAACATATACTCTTTCCTTGTGTTGCTAAAGAAATTGCAGGCAACCAACGAAGCAAAAATGATTCAACTTGAATCCGGAGGTCTCGCACCAAAAAGACGAAAGCGTTACAGAACGATAGACAATCATTTGAAAACACTGAAGAACAGACTCAATAGTGGCAATCTGGACGTTTTTGAATTTGGTGACGAAGCAAGTAAATTACTAAAATTGAAATAATGTGAAGGTACTTATAGATTTTATTATAAAGTTGAGATGTATTTTGATATGATGTTGTTTGATTATGTAGGTAAGACGATACAGACTATAGCCTAATCCTCTACTGCAAAAGTTGCGTTCAGCCAGCCTAACACCTTTCTGTAATTCACACCTATTAACTGGTATTTTAGGAAGGTTGGCTGAGTGGGAATAAACCATTGCAATGGGTTGAAAGCCCAGGCATTTCAACCCCTATTGCAATAATTTATTGGAACATACACCCCTGTGAAGTGAATCTATTGTGTAAGTAGCCGAAACATATACCAGTAATCTGAGACTTAACTTTAATAAATTTATCAACAAAACTCTTTCTATTCAAGAATGTATGGCAATGTCTGCACGCTAAACTACAGGATAGGTGCAATTCAATGATGAGGGAGACGGGTGTGTGTCATCGAACCACCCAGCCTTTCCCCTTCAGAAGATAACATAACATAAGATAAAATTTATTGCTTTGTACATACAAAATCAACATAAATAGAAACATAAAACAATACCAATTCCAAATGACAAACGTAAATATCAAGGCTTATAGTGGTTGTAATATAATATTGTTAATGTCACCTCTTGGTGTCAGATTGGCAAAACTTGTTCTCGTTGTTTTTAGAATTGCTGGGTCATATTACAGATGATACCGCATTGCTGTGGCACATTGTTTACACCAGGAATGTGAATCTCTCGGATGTGTCCATCACAACAAACTCTTGGTATTCACGTTCAAATTTGTAAAATGCACGTTCTCTGGGAGATACATATTCACTGCACTCCATAACGAAGTGCCATTCCGTTTCTACTGCACCCGAGCCGCACACCGCGCACAACCGTTCACTTACGGGGATGGGTGGTTGCATATGCCTCCCCTTTTCTATCGTAACTGATAGTGGTGCCTGTATTTTAGTTATATTTAGCATTGTAATATGACCAGGCTAAAATCTGGAGTCTAGTTAATTCAATTACTTTGAGAATAGCGGATTTATAAATTAATGAATAGATGGATTAACACATTAAGATGATTTTCACTCATACAATCCATTACAATGCCTCTTAATTAATACAAGAGTCTACATGTTATTTTCACAGCCACCAATGTTGATTGTTTTTATTTTAATAATGTTACTTGGAAATTGTACACATAAAAGCATGTTAACTCTGTAAATTGGGTACTCGGCCCCTTTTTGTAAGCGAATTGCGCATCTTTTTGTCCCAACCCATTAGGGTTACAATGCAGGCCTGCCCCCGAACCAGGGAAGTTCGGGTCTTCTTCTTGGTGGTCCCCGAAAGGGGTCGTTGTTGTTTCCTTCAAAGACATCCTATCAAACAGAGACAACCTGAGGCAGATTATACTTGCCAGTGATGGCCATCGCTCAATATCATCTCCGAAGTGGCAGACTATACTTGCCTGAAAATCCAAATCGACTGCACCCTCGGGGAGAGGTAGTACCTTTGTGAGAGGACCCAACCTCTCACACTGGTTCTCACCCGAGGGTTCAACCGACATCAGTCAAAGAGACCTTCACGCCTCAACCGGTGACACCTGCCGAGTACCTGAACCTGTTCCTCCTTCAACACGAGAAGACATGTGGAAATTAATCACTTACAGCCAATGAGGGTCGAAAGGGGCTTGCTCCCCATACCGTCCCTGCGCGCCTTCGGCGCGTTAAACCATTCCATTCGAAATTGGGTAATTAGGATTGCCGATTGCATGTAAGAACGTTGGGCGGAGAGTTTGATAACCGCCCCCGTCAACACTTTGTATTATATGTACGCTGCAGTCCAGTTAATAAATTTGTTACATGGTGTAAAGACTTTTAGTCTCAGTACTTTATATCTTCGCGACCAGGCCCCTCTGGTCATACTAATAAAACAGAGCACATGCAATGAGGGTGGAGCACCGGGGGTTGGAATCAACGACCCGAGTTGGAGTTTTTGTTGCATTTCACGAGCGCCAAAGGCTCGTTGATTCCTGTCCCTGCGTACTCAACCCGAATTGTCTTCTGTATGTATACCACGATTAAACCAGAATTTGTAAATGAAGCTGGTATTTTGGGAGGAAATTATTACTTTTGGCTACGACCCGCGTTGTGTCCTTGGGCAAGGCACTTCATCTCGATTGCCTACATGGAAGCACGATGACGCCGTGTACTAAGGCGTACTGCACGGCGATGGTGCACATGTCTTCAACCGCTGTAACCCTGCTTGAAAGGAGCTTGAATTGAGCAGAGCTTGAACAGAGTTAGAATGTTGAGGAGCTGACAGCTGCTCGTCGATGCTCGGTGGTTCTCTCCGGGTACTCCGGCTTCTTCCATCCGTAAAACTGTCACGGTCACGATCAGCCATTGTGCATAGGCATGTGACCTTAAACATCAATAACTAAATATATAAATTACCTTTGGCGGTCCTTTCGGCACTGTTTTATGTCGAAGCATTTCATTCACGTCACGTTCTTACAAGTAGACTGGATTGCACGCATGGTACACCTAGTACATTTCTCAATGTTCGTATTGTACCAGGTAATGTTGACCACACACACCAATCGTGATATGAGACTTTTAACCTTATAGCCAAAATATATTTCCTGTTTTTATACAGATATGTATTCTTGAGAACAAAGAATGTGTTTGATAAATGTATACTACTCAAAGTTAGCTAAACAAGAAATATTTGACATAATCATTGTGAAATTTGCTTGTGACATATTTGCGATATTTTTGGTGGATATGATTGAGGAATGTATTGAGATGGTCCCCAGTGTTTACATTAACTCTCTTAACAGGCAGACTTTTCATGACAGTCATGGAAAGCATGTAACCCTTGATTTTCATGATGTTTTCGTGTACTGTCTACATGTACATGACATGTGTAGGGTATTCAATCCTCATTTCAACACAATCCCTTGTGATTTAATGATTGAATATGGCAAATGCAAATGAAAGAAGACATTTGTCTGCAGCAGAAATGTGGCGGACTGTAGGGATGGTGGAGCAAGGGGCTACCTATCGTCAGGTTGTTGAAGCCCTTGGTGTGCACCATACGGTGATCACCAGAGCCTGGGCAAGATTTCAGCAGTATGGCACACCAGTTAAACGGCATGGTGGTGGCAGATACAGGGTAACATCTGCAGCTGAAGACCGGTTTTTGATCATTCAGGCCCGTAGGAACCGCTTTGCCACAGCAACTCAGCTTCGCAGTGTCATTCAGAATGCATCCGGGGTAAATGTTTTGACGCAGACTATCCGGGCAAGGTTGCAGGAAGGTGGTCTCCGATCGAGAAGACCATGTATTCGCATTCCGCAATTTCCGCTGTCCCAGAACCACCGCCCAACACAATATGAATGGGCCATGGGCCACGTTGGATGGACCAGAGAAGAGTGGCGACCAGTCCTTTTTACAGATGAGTCAAGGTACTGCCTAGACCACACAGATAGGCGTTCTGGGGTATGCAGAAGACCAGGAGAGCGATTCAATGCAGCCAACATTGCCGAGCATGGCCTCTGTGGTGGAGGGTCAATCATGGTCTGGGGTGGCATAAGCAGAGATGGACGTACAGAGCTCTGTGTCCTTGAACGTGGTACATTGCCTACACAGCGGTATACTGATGAGATCCTGGATGTCCACGTCAGATTGTATGCAGGTGCAGTGGGTGATAGATTCATTCTGATGGACGATAATGCCCGTCCTCATGCTGCCCATGATGTCGGGGAGTACCGACAGAGGGAGGGGATTGAGCGTATGGACTGGCCAGCAATATCCCCTGACCTCAATCCAATCGAACATGTCTGGAATGAGTTGGAGCTTGCAATTTCAGCCTGCCCAGTCCAGCCTAGAAGTGTCCAGGAGCTTGGTACCATGCTGGTCCCAGAATGGAACAACATGCCACAAAGGACCACCAGGAACTTGATTGGGATCATGAGAAGGCATTGTCAAGCTATAATTAACAGTAGTGGGTCTCAATATTGAACCCATACCAGTTCGCTCCGTCAACTTTTTGGCAAATTGAAAAAAATCTTTTTTTACCAATAATATCCATTTTCCATGGTTATCGTATTCAAAAGCTAAAATATAATGTCAAACACAAATAAAATCTCAATTTCTGTGCTTAAATCATCAAAGGTATAATTAAATAAAAAATATATACACTTTTCATTGCAATATTCAACTAAAACGTAGAACAGGTTGTTGGATATACTTGGTGCTTAGCAAACTTTGAGTAGTATATTATACATTTAGGCCTAAGTCAAAAATAACTACTATGTTTTGGCCACATATGCAATACATTTATTGCACAAAGGGGTGGTTTGTTAAGTGAGTTTCAACCCCCATTCATGATTGCAAGAATGTATTGCAATGGGGACTGAAATAACAAGTGTGTTCAACTCCCATTGCAATAATTTATTTCAATGGGGAATACATGACACGTTTTTGTTCAGCCTTATTGCAATAATTTTGTTTGGTGCATTTCATGTGTTTTCATTTTGATACAACTATGTTTGTCCAATCGAAATATCACATTCACTGGCCAGTTATTTGAGGTCATGAAAACCTGTAACGACATCGTGTAACATGTGTCACCATGTCCAGTGAGGTGTATCGTCTTGGATGATGTGACGGCCCACGCATCAGCTTATCAGATCTGTTGAATTCGACGATCGACTAATTAATATACAGCCACCAAATGATGCACAGATGTCGAACGATGCATATTTTATTTTCATCTGGTTAGTAAGTATCGTATTCATCATAGACTGGTGGGCTGATGTCAAGCTCTTAGACCACCAGTCTAATTCTGTAAGAAATTCTACACTGTTATGGGCTATTTGTTCACTCAGTTTTGCGGAAATTTGCGTGCAGACGATAGTTGATGTGATGTGCTTTTACTTACAAAGATATACGGGTACTCTTTCCTGCTCGAGTTATAGATATTCCAATCAATAAGTATTTAATTCTCATTGATTACATCACGATATTAACATAATTTGTGAAACTACCCGGCGTAATCATAAAGCAACGCCTATGGTGAATCTTCATTTCTGATTGTATTGTCATCAAAATGTCGGTCAAATCAAGCCTCGATTTGGCAACATTTCCACCTTCGATTCAGAGAAATTAATCGTTGTGAAATTTTTCAGAGTCAGTCGCCCGGAATAAATCAGTTGGTCCGAAAAGCGAACCGTAGGTTCGCATTTCCAACCAACTGAAATATTAGGGAGGAGTGAATCTAAACATAAGCTAGGAACTATCTAGAATGGTTGCAGGCCATAACAACGTCGAATTTCTCACAGTGTTAGACTGGTAGTCTGAGAGCTGAGGCTGATGTATGAGCTCATGATCTGTGATGATCGATGACGATCCAACCGAGGATTCTTGACGTTACAAATTACGCATAAACGTATTCGTTTCTCAACATCTCGAAAGTTTGAAGGACGGCTCTATTCTAATGAATGAATGAATGTTTGAAGAAAGGTTACTGGACTGGACTGGACTGGACGCTCCCATGTAAAAAAAAAACCCACATTTGTTCTGACATCACAGCTGGAAGTGGTGATGGTCGATCCTAATTACATTTTTGCCAGGTCGAGAGAGTAGTATGGGTTAATGACTTGAACTGTACGGTTAAGGTTCAGGATCGATGCGGAGAGATCCAGAAGGGTTCGAGTTGCAGTCAGGGCATTGTGGATTGGTGCAAGAAATGTTAGTCAAATATGAACTTAGTGCGTTCTCTCTTAATCTATTCTTGAATTGGGTCTTATTGTACTGTTGAGTTGAAGGATTTGTGAATGTAAAGTTTTGATTGGGTATTCCAAGGACCTAGGAACCGAGGGTGGCACAGGGGGAACTCCACCAACATTTTCCAGAAATAGTTGAAAACAAAGAGAGCGGGGTGGATGGGAGATTATGCCAACATCATCTTCACCTATGAAAACGAAGTCTTCTTCGATGATTTTTCTTTTCTACAGCATTTTAAGTCAGGAAAAAGGCACATTTTTGGCTCAATATTTAAAAAAAAAATTCCCCCCACCGAGCCGAAACCAGGAAATTTGTTAAGTATTGAGCCAAAAATGTGCATTTTCATCAATGCAGAGAGGCGTTAGTCCCAAACATAACTTTGTGTATTGTATTCCTTCCATGCCACAAAGGCATATGAGCCACCACTGACATATATCAGTGAAAGGATGTTCTATGATAGCCCCACCCCTTGTTCGATATGCTTCCTTCACCCCTGTTGGGTACAAAATAGTGAAATTGGGAATTATCTCATGAGTGTGGACCTGAAAGTTTTACTTTTCACGAGCTCGTTACAATGAGGGGCCATAAGCTATGTTTTTTGAGACAAAAAATAAAAAATAAAGAAAACTGAATAGTAATTTTTGTGAATAGCGCTGGTCGTTTTTTTCCGTTACGTTGGGTAAAGGGTTAACAGGACGGCATTTGACAACACGGATAAACTGACTGTTGTAATTACCGAACATCAAAAGCAGACGACACTTGCAAATATAAATTCTTGAATAACTATTATTTTCATTTTTTGTCTCAAAAACATAGGTTATGACCCCTCATTGGAACGAGCTCGACGAGCTCGTTCCAATGAGAGGTCATAACCTATGTTTTAGAGACCAAAAAAAAAATGAAAATTAATTGGCGATTTTTGAAAATAGCGCTGGCCGGTTTTAACCGTTACGTTAGGTATAGGGTTAATTGGGATTTACGACATTTTCAACAGGGTCATACCATGGCAGTTTTACGAATGGAGGAAGCCGGAGTACGAGGAGAGAACCAACAAGCAGCCACGAGTAACTGTTAGACTCTCCAGCTTACTAACCCTGAACAAGCCGAATGAGCAGAGGTTGAAGGCAAGTGCACCACCGAAGCGTAGTACGTGATAGTTACTAACTGAGCTGGAGGTATTCATGAATTTGAACAACCTGCCAACGTGCGGTGTGTGGCGCCGAGCCGCGAAGCGGCGAGGTGTTACAGCACGTGGCAGGTTGTTCAAATTCAGGAATACCGATATCGAGGTTATTAACTTACTTACACGCCAATTCACAGAACGCACGGACCCAGGTATGGTAAGTTAGTACAGGTGTTCAAGTGACGTAGTCTATTGTTCTATCGGGTATTTCACGTCTCTTACCAACCCGGAGGAGACAAAGGAATTGGTGTGTAAGCCTAAGTACATAACGCCACCGGGACCCACGTGGGCAATCCGTCTCCTGAGTTCCAATATGTTCTATGTGCCAGCAGGCACATAGAACACATTGAAACTTAAGAGACGATCGGTGTTAAGTGTCTAGCCCAAAGGTGACAGTGACGAGCAGGGTCGAATCGTCGCCCTTTCGATTTAAAGCACAATGTTCTAACCGAAGAGCCACCGCGTTCTCTAATCTGTATCTATAACTCTACCGTCGGGTATTCATCGGTATCATGTAATTACCGAGCATTCTGAAAAAAAACTCTCCTTTTGGACTGTAGCTGTACGGTTGGCATCCCGAAAAGTAATAGTGTCTATTTGTCTGTCCACCCGTTCCTAATCAAATGTTTTGTTCTCGATAAAAACGTACTTGTGTATTATTTTCGTGTTGGCATTTATTACTATGGGTGTAGGGTCATGTTTGGGTTCGTGTGCTTAGGCTAGAATAGTATTGTAGTATAGTAATGGTGATCTATGCCCATTTAGCTGTTTTGCGATCGAATGATCGCAACCACCGGGGCAGTTGCTTTTGTTTAACTTGTCAGACACGGGTTCTCGGTGTTTTCGCTTGTTTGTGCTGTTCTGTAGATGAATACCAAGTTGCGAGAAAACATCAAAATCCACACATTGCCTAATTTGATTGTCAATAGAATGAAGATAACCTGTATGTGTTGAAAATACTTTATTTTGAAATACCGACTTTATTCAATCAATACATTGACACGTAAAACATCACTCTGTTTATACGATGGCCAAAGATCGACCGATTGTCACACACAGGATAAATTGGCAATTATTCCACTTAACGTCGTATCCCTCTCGGCATTTTTGTTTACTGAGCACAATGTCACAGACAACTAATAATCACTATTGATGTTAACCTTTCACCTGGGAGCGCGGTGGCTCAGTGGTAGACTGGACTTCTGTAATAGAAGTCCCGAGTTCGATTCCCGTCCGGGACTACCCGCGTTGTGTTTTGGGGCAAGACACTTTATCCAGGATGCCTACATGGGGGAGGGGGCATGATGACGCCGTGTACTAAGGCGTACTGCACGTCGATGGTGCACACGTCTTCAACCGCTGTAACCCTGCTTGAGTGGAGCTTGAACAGAATTAGAATGTTGAGGAGCTGACAGCTGCTCGTCGATACCAGGTGATTCTCTGGTACTCCGGCTTGCTCCACTCGTAAAACTGTCACTGTCACGATTAGCCATTGTGCATAAGTATGTGACCTCAAACACCAATAAATAAATATATGAATAACCTTTCACCTTCCACGAATTGAAGATCATTCCTTCCAAATAAGAAAAAGATGTTTTTTTTTATTCCGTAGAATAAGCCCATTGCCGATTAGCCATCTTTGACGTTAATAATATGCAAGGTCAGGGGTAGCTTCGGGTAAACAATTCGATCAGACTATCTGTCAAGACTGTCATACATGCGATAGAAACAACCAAAATGTTTCGCTTGAAACGAGAAAATGTGCATTTTCGATTCAAAACAAATAAAGATAGAAAACATAGCACTCTTTCAACACTTCCTTTAATGGACAGGGCAAAATAATAATGATTTTTTTTAGTGAAATGAATACCACAATGAACCCCTTCCCACAAGCGAAGGTTGACTCGGCATCATGGTTTTGTTGTGTTGACGAATGACAAAACTGCAGATATATCACTAAAATGGCATAAAAATGTCTGTGTGGGTGAAAATGCAAACCCTGGGTATCCAAACAACCAACCCATACAAATATTTTCAAGCATAACACGCAGATGTTCCAGCTGGAAGACGTTGGGGTGGAGGGGGGCATGGTCCCTAAAAAGTGAATGAAAATAGTCTGCTAGTAGCAGTGTCGCGTGTCCACTAATAATATTTTGTCCATATACAGTACAAGTTAAAATGAGTTGAAGAATAACCACGGCCAATGTAAACTATAGATGAATGTTTCCTATACAAATAACACGAGAATCGGACATAAAAATATATAAACTCTTCTTTTGACTATTTTCTCCTTCAACTCAAACTTATATGTCACACGGTGGAAGCGGTCTTATTACAAAAAAAACACCCACGAAGTGGAAGGTCCACGCAGGGCCGGGGAAGGAAATTCGGTTAATTCTGTGACGGCTCCCCTTTAAAAAATGTCGGGATATTGCATGCACAGATGATAAAGGCATCTGCAGCGAATGCCGGAGGCGCGATCGATCACAGAGTGGTTGGAGGGGCCGGCGTTTCTCCCCCAACAAAATTTTTAAATCAGTTATTAAATGGAGTCTTCTGGCGGCTTTTGGGATAAAAAATTAAGTTGTTCTTGGCCGTCAAAATGAAGTTTTTAGCAGCATGTTTCAAATTTCCAAGTTGATCAATGAGTATCCAATGGCCTCCCGTCCATAGTATTGACTGCACAATTCTTGAAGTGATAACTTGGTTACGTCAAGTTGATTTAATAAAGTTATTACTTCAAGAATCATGCAGTCCAGAATAACAGCCGTTGGTCTAGTGCATAGCTTCATTCATGATACAGCCCCCTTCTTAACTGTTGGCACACGAGTCAGAACCTTGGGGGAGGGGGACTAGGTCAAATATGGCCTGAAAGCCCGTTTTTTTTTTTGTTTATTTGTTTAGAAACGTCCATTGAAAGGACGTAACAAACCAAAACAATTAAAATACAGTCCTCCGGGTCATGTTCGGACTAGAGGGTGGGTAGGCGAAACCAAGATCCTTGACTCCTGGGCCAACCGCCCCCCCCCCCCCCCCCCCCCAGTTCCAGGCTCTGAGAGTTATTACCCTGGGCCCCACCCTCTCCGCGACCCCGGATACATGACCAAAATGTGTATACATGGATATTGTATTACAGAACACACAGGGTGGATTTTGTACTTCTCCTCTAAGTTGTTGGATATACTTATATTTCCAACATATTCTTGCCAGTTTGTAGAAAGTTTGGGACCCTCCAAGCTAATCTGCAATTTATGCACCACCAGATAACTATCTTATCAGTGCTCCTTAAACTTCAGATTTGCTTTGTGAGTAACAAGTTTTTACTGGCTGTCGGGTAATGGTCAGTGGTTGATGCCCAGTGCATTGTTTTGTACAAGCAAAATTCCAGCCAGCGGACCTCCGAGTGGAATTCAAAAATCACTTGACTTACAGTACAAGTCGAAATACGTCTAACTACGTCTAACCACTATAAACTACTAGTATGCATCTTCAACTACACCAACAACACAAGAACCTGATATCAGTTTCGGGAAAGCTCTCACAGAAAGCTTTCCGGAAAATGATTTCGGTTTCTTGTGCTTTTGGTGTAATGGCAGTGGGCTACTTTGTTCATTGCGGTTATGCTACGACTTATTTTGATTCATACCGTATTTGTAGACTTGAACATAAGCTTTTACCTTATACCATGCATTTATACTCATAAGAAGTCTTTTTTCCAGACATTTCATACTTGGCTATTAAATAAATAATTGTTCATTTACAGATTAGTTCTATTAACAATTATTCGACTCTAGCCGTAGCCACATTTCAATATTTCGTGATTATAAAAAAAAGAAGTTTTGACTTGCTGAAATAATCTATAATTGTAGTACTCTGATCACAAAAAGCAGTATAATATATTTTGTACTTTACTTTTTAAACCTTTACCCACAGATAACATTAAAACTGGAAATTTAAATTTAATTTTTTCAAATTTACACAAAAAGCCTCAAGCAAATCGAATCATGTGATCCTCGGAGGAACAACCTTGTTCCGATGATAGATCACATTATGTGTATTGTACAAAACTTTTAAAAAAACATTTTTACCTGCTAATTCATGAATTATGTGTGAAGTTGCAGTCAATTTGTTAATTTTGGGTTAAGCAGTGAGGTGTGTGGATTATGGAGATTCTTATCAATCCATTTTCCAATGTTTGAGATAAAAAGAATTAACAGTACCAAAAGGGTAAATTCCCACCACTCATGGGTATGATTTTTGGCATATCAAAGCTACGTCAACCAAAAAAATTAATTTCTTGAAATAATATTCTATTACATTTTGAATTTCTATGCATTGGAAAGTATAATGCAATAGGAATTCCAATACAATTAACCCTCTAAATGCTGTGTATAAACCCCAAACATGTTAAAAAAGGTTACAGCATACATGTTCATGTATATATATTTTTATGTCCGATTCTTGTGTTATTAGTATAGGAAACATTACACCTATAGTTTATACCGATAGTGGTTATTCTTCAACTCATTTTGACTTGTACTGTATATGGACAAAATATTATTAGTAGACACGCGACACTGCTACTAGCAGACGATTTTTATTCACGTTTTAGGGACCACGCCCCCTCCACCCCCAACCTATTTCAGCTGGAACATCTGTGTGTTATGCTTGAAAATATTTGTATGGGTTGGTTGTTTGGATACCCAGGGTTCGCATTTTCACTCACGCAGACATTTTTGTGTCATTTCAATGATATATCTGCAGTTTTGTCACACGGTATTCATTCCACTAAAAAATCAATATTATTTTGCCCTGTCAATTAAATGAAGTGTTGAAAGTGTGTTATTTTTTCTATCTTTATTAGTATTAAATCAAAAATGCACATTTTCTCGTTTCAATCGAAACATTTTGGTTGTTTCTATCGCCTGTATGACAGCCTTGTTTACCCGAAGCTACCTCTGACCTTGCATATCATTAACGTCAAAGATGGCTAATAGGCAATGGGCTTATTGCTAATAACCCCCTCGTTGGGTCGAGCACGACAATCACAATGCCCCTAGTCACCAAGCCTGCATTGTTTTGTTCTGTTATCTATAGGACCCAGCGAAGTTTTCGAAATTTGACTCGAGTCTATTCTAAATTGTCCCGATTTCTCGATTCGATTTGAGTTGCGCTGATTCTGAAATTGTCGAATCATCGAGATGTTTTCAAAATCATATACCAAGTATGTTCCCTTGAACTCATCTTCTATCGACCGGAGACCAGATGACAGGAGAAAAGTTCAAGGAGGTTCTGTTTCCGAAACTGCATGATTATTTTTTAAACTGTAGTTACGATTTACTAAATCGTAGTTATCGTTTAGTAAATTATAGTTACGATTTAATAAATCGTAGCTTCTGTGCAGTAAATCGTAGTTACTGTTCAGTAAATCGTAGTTACTGTTTAGTAAGTAAATCGTAGTTACGGTTTATAAAATTGTTGTTACAGTTTAGTAAATCGTAGTTATTGTTTATTAAATTGTTGTTACAATTTACTAAAGTAAATCGTAACTACAATTTAATAAACTGTAACTACGATTTAGTAAATCGTAACTCCTATTTAATAAACCGTAACTACCTTATACAAAATCATAACAACAATTTAGTAAACCGTAACTACGTTATACTAAATCGTAATTCCAATTTAATAAAACGTATTTGCGTTATTCTAAATTGTAACTACAGTTTAATAAACTGTACCTACGATTTACTAAACAGTCACTGCCATTTACTAAACAGCAACTACGATTTAATAAATCGTTGTTACTATTTAGCCAACTAAATCACAACTACAGTTTACTAAACGGTAACTATGATTTAGTAAATCGTAACTTCAATTTACTAAATGGTAACTACGATTTAGTAAATCGTAACCATAATTTACTAAATGCACACTAAAAACTAAAGTGTTAAAACTGACACTTCCAAGGTGTTAAACCCATTCTATCTCTTAGGGTTTGATTTTAACACTCAAAGTGCAATGCTTTAAGCACTTAGACATTGCAATCGTCAGACATCTGAAACTTGAATGGATGGCACTTCCCATGTGTCTAGCGTTGGTGGTTCTTCCAGAATCGTCCATAATTTGATTTGTGCCTGGTGGGTACATAATTAAAAGGACACAACGCAGATGACACGGATCAGGCTCGAGAGTTCGAGCCTGATCCGCGTCATCTGCGTTGTTTCTTTTTAAGTGTCGCGACATTACACTTGTCAAGTTGTATTATTGTAACACCTGTCAGGTTCTGGGATATCTACACTTGAACAAAGTGCTAGTTCAGCACTAAGTAAGTGTTAAATACAGCACTTCAAGTGTAGTTTTTAACACTTTAGTTTTTAGCGTGTGGTAACTGCGATTTAGTAAATCGTAACTACTATTTAAAAAATAATCGTAGTTGACGCCTGAACGCTGCCGAAGTTTCGGAAGTGGAACTTCCTTGAACTTTTCACCTGCCACCATGCCCCCTGTTCAGAAGAATTGATGACAGAAGATAAGTTCAAGAGGAGATAATCGGTAAATGATTTTTAAAACATCTCGATGATTCGAAAATTTCCGAATGAGTGCGACTGCCGTACGAAACAACTTTGACTATGTTCTGGTGTATGCTCTTTATTGGTTAACCCTTTACCCAGCGTAACGGCCAAAACCAACCAGCGCTATTCACAAAATTCGCCAATTAATTTTCATCATTTTTTTCATTTTTTGTCTCAAAAACAGAGGTTATGACCCCTCGTTGGAACCAGCTCGTTCCAACGAGGGTCATAACCTATGTTTTTGAGACAAAAAATGAAAAAAATCAGTAATTCAATAATATGAAAAAAAATCAGTAATTCAATAATTTTTTTGCAAGTATCGTCTGCTTTTCATGTTAGGTAAAGGGTTAACTTGCCAAAACACTCAAGTCGGCTTTGAATAAAATACAATAATGTAGAGAGAGTATATGATCGGTTATAAGAAAAGAAGATACAATATGTACAACCTGAAGAATGGCGATATTTAACGATCAGAACGAGCTAGTTGAGCACGTTCCGATGAGGCCCATGTGTCATGTTTTCAAAGCAAAACTTGAAAAAAAATAATAAAATAAAATTTAAAAGGCGATTTTTGTGAAAACCGTTGGCTAGTCATTGGCGTCATGTTACGTAATGGTTAAAAGATCTTATTGTGGTCGAATGCAGTGTGCGGATGAGGGGCAAAGCACCCCCCGCCCCCTTCATATCTCCCTGTAGCACTGCCACTGATTGGAGCTCGGGGATAGGCCACTATTTGGGAGAGAAAATGACATTTCTTGTTTATGTTGGGAAAGTATCGATATTGTTATAATCACCTAAAACACGTGTTGAATGACGAATGAATCCTAACGACGATGACTTCAAGTGGTTGGAATGTCGATAAAGATATAATTTACTTGTGTCTTTGTTTCTTTTTTTCGCGTTATCGAATCCCTTTACTATTCATATCACTGTGGCCAACAAATATTTTCCCACATAAATCGAAATTATAAACCAGTATATCAAGATGGAAGAGTTGATCGAACATATTTTCAATGGATGGGAAACGAATATAGCCACTGAAATGATGATATACTAAACACAGACTGACATCATATTTCTCATAAACAAAACTATAAGCTTATATTTACAATGACAAAGTGAGGGTTCGAAACCACGCTAAGAGAGTTTCTTTCGGCACCAACCGCTTAGCGAAACTATACTGAACCACGCACACCACTCGGCCACCGATAGACCCTAAAATAGAATGCTAGTTAACCGAGCATATAGAGACCAGTGCAGAATATACGTAATCTCATTGGAACGTGTCCGCGGAGCTCGTTCTAATGAGGGGTCACATGATATGGTTTTGCTGAAATTTTTTTTAAAATAATATTTTTTCATCTGCTGAATTTGTATAACACGTGGGTGGATACGGCTGATTTATTGGGTAATGGATTAACCGGAAGGGAACAATTTAACCCCTTACCTATAACGTAACAGTGATATCTTGGAAAGATATTCATGAAAATTATATTATTTTAATTACTTTTTTTCCATTTTTTTTGTCTCCAAAACATAGCTTAGCTTCCACGTGGGTAGAAAAATATTGTTTGGAAGTTCATGTTAATGTACTTCCAAATGTCCACCTCTTGGCGTGTAAGAAAAGGGTTTAACTGGTTGAGTGCTAATACCCACTACCGGGGGTTTCAAAAAATGGGGGCACCAGAGAAAAAGCCAACGTTTTCCTATCTCAAGTTTTAAATTCAGTCAAGCCCAAATAATATTTTGTTTAGGCCTATATAAATTTGTTCTATACAAAATACTGGAGAGTTCCTGTAGGCACTCTCCAAACATTTTTATTATGCCAGTAATTGTTATTGACCAATCCGCTTCAATATCCAGTGACCGTATATGAGACGGGTGCTGGTCAAAACGTCCCCAAACCAAAACGTCCCCTAATTTTTTTGGTCAAAACGTCCCCAAGAGATGGTCAAAACGTCCCCAACAATTGGTCAAAACGTCCCCAAGTGTTGGTCAAAACGTCCCCAACAATTGGTCAAAACGTCCCCAAGTGTTGGTCAAAACGTCCCCAACAATTGGTCAAAGCGTCCCCAACAATTGGTCAAAACGTCCCCAAGTGTTGGTCAAAACGTCCCCAACAATTGGTCAAAACGTCCCCACGAGTTGGTCAAAACGTCCCCAACAATTGGTCAAAGCGTCCCCACGAGTTGGTCAAAACGTCCCCAACTCATTTATCCTTCTTTCGTCGTTTCATATTTAATTTAGCAATGTTTATACTATTTTTCGGTCGAAATCTAGGATTCTAAGTCAGTTGTACCAATACTCTGCTCTCGGCTGGGCATGAACAGGACTTCAGCAGACTGGAATTAATTATTGAATGAATGAAAAGCTTCAGGGCGCCGAAAGCGCACTGGGACGATGTGGGATTGAAATCCCCTTCAACCCGAATAACTTTACTTGCATATAGATCCACAAGGGTCGGAAGCGAGGGACAGTAATCTTCGCACGAACAGTAAGGTACTGGGCTCAAACCCCCTCGATAACCTCGAACTGGAAGGTGACTTGGAATTGTGCATAACTACGAGATTCTGCTCTGTATTTTACTCAGAAACGTGGGCATATTTATATGGATGGTAATACTGAAAGCGCACTTTGATGGTTGTCTTAGAAAAAAGAAAAGAAAAAGAAACTCAAACAGTCGGTGTTCGGGAGCAGTCCCAGCACATATTGTCCATAACGGTTATAAAAAAGGAAATATTATACCAATATGTGTTATTGAAAGATGGGAGTCACCCATCAGCCTATAAGGGTAGAGTGGACGCTGAGCCTTGGCCATCTGGTCTGCCTTCAGGGGAACGGATGACGAGGTGATGGTAGGCGCCCCCCCCCCCCCCCAACGACATGTAAAGCACATGCATTCAACAGTATAGCATGCAATTATAGATGAGCCTTAGAGCGAGGTCTATGGGTGAATGGAGGAAACGGGTAGCTAAGCCATCCACCTTTGGTCCTCCACCAGTGCCATCGACCTTCACGCATACCAAATACTGATACGATCTCACGAATAAAACAGTGTACACGTAGTATATTCGAACTGCACCCAATTAGTGAAACACGTATTCTCACACGCAGCAGTTACTCAAAAACCACAAACAACACGCTGTATCATGCGCTAAATAAGTAATCCGTACCTAAGCTCAACCTACAGCTGATGGAGCGCAATCCATTTTCATAAGCAGTGAAAAGTTATATAACTCCACGGGTGGAAGTCCACCCATATGAGTGTCCAAAACATGGACCACAATCTATAACAATTCTCTGCCCATATACTCAGCGTGCAGAGAGCCGTGACCGCATACTCTAAGAGTATTGGAGGGGTACCACCCTCCCCACATACACACTATGTCGGACCCACCGAATGTCTCGCACTAAACGTGCAGTGGTAAACATGCAGCCACAAGACTAGCTCTTGAGACATCCTAACTCTCTCTTCGCAAAAAGTCATGTAACGGACTCCCACAACTGCCTGTAAGCATGCCTTTGTTTCTGCCTCCCCCGTTTCAATCATTTTTGATTGTTCAAACAACACGCTTTCCATCACTGCTAACTGATAGACTGATTACACAGAATCATCAAATATCTCGCTAATTCATTATAATTGGCTTATTAATAGATAGGTGTCGCTTCGTTTTATATCTCCACGTGCTTACATTCATGATTTTATAACGGATCATTCTTTTAAGCGTAAGTTTATCCTACCCACTTTGATTTTAGAAAATCAACTTCTCGAGTCTGTTTTCTATGATTACAAATCCTCTGCTTTTAGCACGAGGTGACTTCCACGTATTGCGCGAGACGATTTCTCCACAACTAATGTGCGAGATGAGATTCCTCCGCAACTACAGTGCGAAACGATTCCTCCACAACCATTGTGCGAGATGAAATTTAGAAAACAATACCTCAACATAATTCCGGTGTACCCACCCGAGTACTAATAGCGGATAAAACCATACCTACATCAGCCTTGCACGTAGTGAAACAAAACCTACGGCTTATACCAACTTCTCTACACGCTGATAACAGCTGTTTGAACGATCCACTGTACGTGACAATTTCACAAGCTGATCTGATCATATCAGTTATATACGTAGCGTAGTCTCAAAGTCTACATAATACACCATTCTTAACACACTGATACCAGTCGTGTGCACGGTCTTCTTAGAGACTGAATTGATTAGCAGAGAGTAAAAGCACAAGGCTATTCTCTTCTATAAACATAATGACTGAGTGAGCCTAATCCACGCTCTGTAGTACCACTCACCCTCTGTAGTGTAAAATCGCACTTCAGTAAAGCTTCAACAAGCTGCTTGTCACTACAGACAACAGAACAGTCGAAATATTTCTCAAGCGCCTACACGCTATAATAACTGACCACAACTTAACTCCAAGTGGTCCATGTAAACACAATCTAAACACGAAATCTTATGTATTTGTTTATTTGATAAGACCTTACGGTCGAAACTATAGTTATACCAGCGGCTCTGCCGGGCAAATACCACGAGATTTCCTTTCCCCCAACATGGGGCTCTACATTCTAACTCACTGAAACAAATACAAAAGTCCACCTCACACAGTAATGGACAAACATAGAAACATGACTCCCCCGGACTCCTTCAGTCCAAATGCTCAAGGGGAGCTAGGTCAAAAACCATCCCACTGACTATGAGAAAGGCAACATCTCCATGTTGATTCCAAGTGACTTCTACGGAACCAACTGAATGAGAAAATACAAAATATAGTGGTCGGTTAGCAAAACACAACTGTATATACACAAGCCTATCTTGTCAAACATTCTGACAACGATAAAATAGTATGAATGATAGACTTCATACCGGTACCTATCAAACTCTTCCAAATATGATAGGTGAGCTGTTCAAATTATGAATAAGCGAAGCTCTTCTATAAAACAGCCAAACGCTACGCTTAGGCAATCAAGCTCGTCGACAAAGCAGCCAAGCTCCTCGATAAAGCAGCCAATAGTCAAATAAATAACCCTTAAATAAGGGTGCTGACATCTGATACAGCCTAATCTGTTCTTAATGGCAATAAAGGCTTATATAATCCCAATGAGTGGAAATCCACCCACATGATTTTTCAGCACAAATTAAGTGCAAATAAAGGGCACGAACTGACAAATAACAGCGTACACTGCACACTTGCTCTCAATCTATCGACAATATCCTTTGAAATGTCGACAATTAATTACTCAGGCAGTGTACTCAGCCTAATAGTTGGAAAGCACATTACCTCCAACAATACAGCACACACATGCTGATGAGCCTTTTGGTACGGCCATATTTAATACTGCGCGCCGACACTGATACGGCCTTACACGCTAAAAATAGGGCCAGATCATTTTATTGGAAACACTGACGGCCTCGGCGTCGTATCATGTAAAGCACATGCATTCAACATTATAGCTTGCAATTATAGATGAGCCTTAGAGCGAGGTCTAGGGGTGAATGGAGGAAACGGGTAGCTAAGCCATCCACCTTTGGTCCTCCACCAGTGCCATCGACCTTCACGCATACCAAATACTGATACGATCTATATAAAAAAAAAACGTGATTTTTGGGTACCAAAACCCGCCGGAAGTTTCCATTTATAACTGATTAAATCTTTTTTTTGAGGGGGGGGGGGCACCCCACCCCTTTCATCGATCGTTACTCCCGTCCAACCCAATCAACGCTCGTGCTTGCCTTTGGCATCTGCATCAGTATCCCGACACTTTTGAAAGGATATCTGTGACAGAATTAACCCTGGTGTCCAAATTTCCATTTCACCGGCACTGGTATTAATAAGTGTTTTCCATATTCATAAGGCACGCGCGAAATTAGGGGAGGCACGCATAAATATCGGCCTGACAGAAGCGGGGATATTTATAATTAATGTTTTGTAAAACAATAAATTTGTTTTAAAATAACATCGCAAGTTTTTTCAATGACCTCATCAAGAAATAACAAAGGGGACGTTTTGACCAACTATTGGGGACGTTTTGACCAACTGTTGGGGACGTTTTGACTAATTTTTGGGGACGTTTTGACCAACTATTTGGGGACGTTTTGACCAAAACATTTGGGGACGTTTTGGTTTGGGGACGTTTTGACTAGGATTCTATGAGACTGTATATCATCGAGCTGACCGTATATAGAGCTTATATACGGTCAGTTCCTACATTTTGTTTTTGACATCCAACGTTCGCTTCGATGGTTTTCCTAATTTCGCGTGTTCAGCGAACAACAAATAATTTTGCGTGTGTGTCTGTTGAGCAGCGTTCAACTATAATACGTCTCTTCCAGTCTTTGAGAAATTTCAATAAACATATGTAAATAAATAAACCACTAAAACGACATGTATAGAAACATTAATATCACCATTAACAACAAATATTGAATTAAAATGTTCCCACTTGCCTTCTTGAAAGAATTGTTAATCCATTTGCTCCAGCTGTTTTATTTTTCCAGTACTTAACACTGAATTAAAGTTGTGAATTGTTAATATAAATTCCTGTTTGTTGAGAAGAAAACTCCGTTGTTTCAGCGCCTGCTACTAGCTTGACCTTCACATGACGTAAAACCGGGTAATTCCCTGATAGTGATAACAGAACATCTGCGCTAGGAATCTGGGTACACTTATGGTTGTGTCTCTTTCAAAGGACTTGCATAATAAATACGTTATGGTGCTTTCAGTGGGCGGATATAGTGTGATATAAGGCTCAGCAAGATCAATATTAGGCTCCGCCTTCGGCCTCGCCTAATATTGATCTCACATCGCCTTATATCACACCATATCCGCCCACTGAAAGCCCCATAACTTATAGTAATAGAACAAATTTTGAATAACAAATTCAGACCACCAAAAATAATCTAGCCCTTAACCCTTTACCTAACATGAAAAGCAGACGACACTTGCAACTAAAATTCTTGAATAACTATTTTTTTATTTTTTTTCTCAAATACATAGATTATGACCTCTCATGCTTTTTGAGACAGAAAAAAATGAAAATCTAGATATTCAAGAAATATCTTTTGCCAGTGTCGTCTGATATTCAGCTTAAGCAAATTGTTAAACTATGAGGTTTTGTGTCTTCAAAAAATGCTGCAGAGCGTTTTCAGTAATTGTGAGGGTTTGCCACACAATGTATGTAATATGCATAAATATTTTTAACCCTTTACCTAACATGAAAAGCAGACGACACTTGCAAATAAAATTCTTGAATAACTACTTTTTTCATTTTTGTCTCAAAAACATAGGTTATGACCCCTCATTGGAACGAGAACGAGCTCGTTCCAGTGAGGGGTCATAACCTATGTTTTTGAGACAAAAAATGAAAAAAATAATGAAAATTAATTGGCGATTTTTCGGTAAATCGATGACCGGTTTTGCCGTTGCGTTGGGAGAGGGTTAACCAGTTAACAAAACAGGTGTATTTGAAAGGTGATTAGTTTGTAGTGTGTGACCAACAGGTTACATTTTAACGGCGATAATGTTAAGATAAGATGTGGCATATAGCAGGTGTCACCGTGGCTGGTGTTCCATTGAAAGTAGGAAAATATATATATCAATGCCATTATATTCTGCAATGAAGGAAATCCGGAAAAAGTTGAAATTGCAACTCAATACAGCTGGATTTCTGACACAACACATCATTTCATATTTCGATACCCATGGCTGAATTATGCAAATTCATTGTTCATGGGAACTATGAAGCAGTGTATTGTAAACACGTCGCAAAATGAAATGCATATTTATCAATGATTCGAGTTGTGACCTTCTTTTAAAATTATTTTAGGTTTGCAGAGAAATCACAACCGGTTCAGTATCCAAATATATCCGAATTTTGTGTTTATGTGATTCTCTCAACAGGGATAACCAACAGAACATATCATTTGTACGTATTGTGATTATTTTATTTATATTTTTTATTTCTGTTTTATTTTCTTTTACCTGTTACCAAACGAATCGGCCGCCCGCGTAATCTACAAATTTCGTAATTGATTTTTCTTCTTTTTTTTTTACAAAATTTTGACAAAACCACATCATGTGACTCCTCATTGGAACGGGTCATAAGCTTTGTTTTAGAGACAAAAATTGGAAAAAATAATGAAAATAGAATGGCGTTTTTTTATGAATAGCGCTGACCGGAATCTCACTTTTACGTCAGGTAAAGGATTAAATTGTTCTCTTCCGCTTAACCCTTTGCCCAACGCAGATAGTATCAAAATTTATTATTTTAAATATTATTTTTTCAAATATTTAAAAAAAATTCAACAAAACCATATCATGTGACCCCTCATTGGAACGATCTCGGTGAGTCCGTTCCAATGAGGGTCACATGATATGGTCTTGTTGAAAATGTCGGGGAAAAAATGATTTATTTTCAACTGCTGAATTTTGAACGAGATCGTTCCGATGAGTGGCCACATGATGTGGTTCTGTTGAAATTGTCGGAAAAAATAATTTATTTTCAACTGCTGAATTTTGAACGAGATAGGTCCAATGAGGGGGTCACGTGATGTAAGAAAAAAGACAATAATTAAAATAGCAAGTTTTCATATCGTGTGCGTTGGGTAAAGGGTTATTTGTTTAAGGGTGAGGACTTGTGGGGAGGCTGGTTAAATAGTATTCTGTAAGCCGATATGCATGTATGTTTGGTCCATACTTGACGTGACGGGAAAAACAGCGCTTTCCGCAAATATCGCTATCAACTTTTCTTATTCATATTATTTTAATTTTTCCCTCACGTTTAGCTATCATTTCGGCTATCCGTAACTCCCACCCAACCTTAACTCCCAATACCTTCCCTCCACCCATAGTCATATCCCAAGAACTGTCAGAGGCAACTTGACAAACACTGTTTTGTCAAAACACTTCAACAGTTCTTTCCAACCCGACCAGATTGATGTCAAATGTCAGCATGGTTTCAGAGTTATCGAACTTGATATGCATTCATGCTGCGTTTTTAGCAGAATGGGAGATGCTGCGTTTCTTTCTGTTTTACCCTTTACCTAACATGAAAAGCAGACGATACTTGCAAAAAAAATTCTTGAATAACTAATTTTTTTCATTTTTGCCTCAAAAACATAGGTTATGACCCCTCGTTGGAACGAGCTCGACAAGCTTGTTCCAACGAGGGGTCATTACCTATGTTTTTGAGACAAAAAATGAAAAAATAATGAAAATTAATTGGCGATTTTTGAGAATAGCGCTGGCCGGTTTTGGCCGTTACGTTGGGTAAAGGGTTAAATTTGTAAACAATTATTTGTTTTAAATCTTCAGGAATGTGTTACTTTTCATGAAATACAGGTTAAGTTCGATTTCTGCACTTGTACCTATCGTAGTTTAGTAACTATGCCCCTGAAATTAGAATAAAAATGACAAAATTTTAGTTTTTCTAAGGCTTCCTTCAGATAAAATCTGTTTCTAACAAACTATCCGATTGTAACAGTTTTCAAACGTTAATGGAATTTCCCATTTGTTGGAAATTATGTAGTGGTAGTCGTAATTTTACCCGCCCATCCGAGACCCCTTCGCTGCGTCGCTGTTTATACCCAATGTCGTTTTGGAGTTATGCCCCTTTAAATACAAACAAATCGTCCCTCGAGTTCCAATGTGTTCTATGTGCCCACTGGCACATAGAACACATTGGAACTCGGGGGACGAAATGGTGAAATTTGAGTTTTTCACTGGTGTCCGTTAGATAAAATCCGTTTCAAACAACCAATTGTTTTCAAACTTCTGGAACATTTTACATTTTATGGAACACATGTCAAGTTCGATTTTCCCGTTTGTGTCTGTTGTAATTAAGGTGTTATGCCTCTTAGATCGTGATGAAATCGTGAAATCAGTGTTTTTCTTTGGTTTCCATCAGATAGAAAAATAGGTTTGGAGGGAATACACCACAGTTCGAATTTCACAGTTATCCTCAATGCAGGTTTGGAGTTATGTCCCTTGAATTATAACAGAAATGTTAAAATTTGCGATTTTCTTGGGTTTCCAGCAGATAAAATCTGTTTCAAACAACCAATTGTTTTCAAGCTGCCGAGAGACTCTACCCTTATATACACCCACCCCCGCTTTCACATAGGAGAGATATATAGTACTACTCGACTGCCATATACTTAATGAGTGCTTTCATACCAAGGATATATGAAACAGAAGGGTATATTTTTCATGACGAAAATTGTGGTTTCGTCAAGTGGTAATTTTTTTTTTCAAGTTAGTGGTCCTTCAAGGGCAATGTTGGAGTTCGGTCGACCAACAATTTCTCCAACGCCCCGGATACTACACTGTCTGCGGCCTTGGCAATAGTGTCCGAGAGGTGCATTATATACAGTTTCTGGTGCAACATAAAGAGAGGACAGTGTACTTCGCGGGAGACATTAATGAATTTAGTTGAACAACCCCTATCCATCTCGACAATATTCGACATTATCGCATGGAACACTCATTATGTTTTTGTTCGTATGTACATATAATGTATTAATAATCGTCTGGACACAAATAAAGGAGTATCCCATCTGAATCAATTTAAATTTTAAGTGCTCATGGCCGTGCTATCAATGTACATATTTGTGAATAAGGCACCAATCATGCAGGACTCCTCACACAATTTTCGTTCCACTGACTGCTCATTAAGTATTTTTCTTAAGAACTTAAGAAAAATTTCAATTTAAATAGCGATGTTTCTATATAGCGCAAGACGGACTTGGCCGGGTTTTTTTTATTGAGATTTGCCGACACTTTCAACAGCCAGGTTCAAATCGTGTCGAATAGTTTTACGAGAAAGCCCGAGTACCCGCAGAGAATCACCGGGCAGCGGCGGGCAACTGTAGACTACCAAAAGTATTAGCTCTGCACAAGCAGGGTTAGAATTGGTTGAAGGTAAGCGGACCGTCGACGTGCAGTGCGCCTTCGTAACACAGTTTCACCGCGCCCCACGTGAATCAGGTTTAACCCTTTACCCAACGTAACGGCAAAAACTGGGCAGCGCTATTCACAAAAATCGCCAATTAATTTTTATTATTTTTTTCATTTTTGTCTCAAAAACATAGGTTATGACCCCTCTTTGGAACGAGCTCGTCGAGCTCGTTCCAAAGAGGGGTCATAACCTATGTTTTTGAGACAAACAATGAAAAAAATTAGTTATTCAAGAATTTTGTTTGCAAGTGTCGTCTGCCTTTCATGTTCCGTAAAGTGTTAAGTGGATTGACCAAGGACACAACGAAGTTACCGCTGGACAGGACAGAACCGTCGACCTTTCGGTTTGAAGTCCAATGCTATAACTAATGAGCTACCGAGATCCCTTGATTTGTTGGCTGAAATGTGTTATTAACTCTACCTGCTGAGAGTTTTTCTTAAATGTTTCATAAAATCAGATTTGCAGATTTGATGCAAAATCTAATTAAGTCGCTTTTAAGAGATCACGGGTGAGCGCAGACGTAAGTGTGTAGAGGTGCCTAGCCATTGTTTGTTGTTGTGGTGGGAGTGTGGGGGGGGGGGGGGGGAGGGGCAAGTATAAAATTCGGAAGGTCATTTTTCATTTTTGGAGGTTCAGGAATCTCTCCAGGGAAAGATTTGCAAAACTTCAGTGCTATTTTAGAGCGAACTGAGACCTTTGTAGTGTGCGTAGGCCTATATTTTGTGGTCCTCTGTTATGTGAAACGTACGTCGGACGAATGTTTTTTGACCAGGGGTCATGCCTAAGCCACATAATAAGATAATTACTCCTGTTAACAGGGGTATATTTTGTGAAAAACATTCGAGATTATATCATTACTTGTCAACCGATTAGTTTCGTACTGGGGAAAATATTCTGCCTGTAGAAAGAATAGGTTTGAAGGGATCCATCAGTTTATTGTACACGCAGAGATAGATCCCCTTCCGGGGCGACCCGCGTTGTGTTCTTGGCAATGCACTTTATCCATGATGCCTACATGGGGGCACGATGGCGCCGTGTACTAAGGCGTACTGCACGTCGATGGTGCACATGTCTTCAACCGCTGTAACCCTGCTTGAAAAGAGCTTGAACAGAGTTAGAATGTCAAAGAGCTGACAGTTGCTCGTCGATGCTCGGTGGTTCTCTCCGGCTTCCTCCACCCGTAATACTGTCACGGTCACGATTAGCCATTGTGCATAAGTATGTGACCTTAAACACCAATAAATAAATAAATAATTATACACGCATCATTTGCAGGGAACTCATTTTTTAAATATACACACTATGTTTCTTTTATCCAGGTGACTTAGTTCCACCGATCATAAGAAGCCATAATGTTCTGGCTGTACGTTCTACTTGGATTTTTACAACTAACTAATATCCTCGGAACCCAAGAAACGGACTCGTGTGTTTGCCTGAGAACTGTTGTAGAAGGATTATACAATCCTTTGGCAGTCGTAACGTCAAGTGCCAAACCCCACAGAACATTTATCGCAGAACAGAATGGTCTTGTATCTGAACTGCACAACGAGACAGTTGATAGACAACAACTGACAGACGTATATCTTGATTTGAGAGATAAAATATACATATCAAAGCAGAATATGGATGAACGCGGCTTACTTGATATGGTATTGCATCCAGATTTTGATGTAAATGGAAGGATTTTCTTCTTTTACATAAGTTTTAGTGAAGGTCAACATTTGGCTCGCGTTTCTGAATTCAAAGAACGCGACGGACATGTTAACATAGAAAGTGAAGTGATACTACTTTCTGTAGACTATCCAGACCACAGAACAAATGGAGGACAGGTGAGATACACTTCCAACCTCTCGGGTCACTAGTCTAATTCTGTTCAGAATTCTACACTGTTTATATGCTGTTTGTTAATGTCAAAGTTGTCAGCAGCAAATATTTCCCATAATGCAGTATGATATTTAACCAAATATACCTTGTTTGATCGAGCTCACCGAGCTCTGTCAAACAAGATATAATCGGTTGAATTCATAATTAACCCTTTACCCAACGCAACGGCCAAAACCGGCCAGTGCTATTCACAAAAGTTGCCAATTAAGTTTCATTATTGTTGCATTTTTTGTCTCAAAAATATAGGTTATGACTCCTCTTTGGAACGAGCTTGACCAGCTCGTTCCAATGAGGTGGTCATCACCTATGCTTTTGAGACAAAAAAAAAAATGAAAACAATTAGTTATTCAAGTAGTTTGTTTGCAAGTGTCGTCTGCTGTTTATGTTAGGTGAAGGGTTAACCAAGAGAAAGATAAAGTCACTGGAGAAAAGTTCGTTGCATTACTAGAGTGCTTGTAGTTAACCACTTTTCGTGGATGTTTCTTGCAGACGACCGTTGATACAATGTGATGTCCCTTGACTCATAAAGATATACAGAAATTCTTTCATGCTCCAGTTATAGATATTACAATCAATCAATAAATATTTAATTCACCCTGAAAACATCAAGATATTAACACAGTAAGTTGAACTACCCGACATAATCATAAAATTAGAGCTTTGGTGAGGCTTCATTCCTAATGGTATCCAGGACTAAATATTTTCCCTAGGCCACCATTATAACGTTCAGACGAAAAATATATGACAGTATCACTTTAATTTTGGCATTCAAATATCTTTGTCATGTGTCGCCTTTCGGCCAACTTTTTCTTACCCGAAAACTGGGTCATGCAGCAAAAAAGAGAGAATAAATGGCACAAAGGGAAGTACCGGTCACGTGCACATATTTTCCAGGGAATTCCCTACAAAAAACACGCAAAAAGTAAATTGTATTTTTTAGGTCCAAAAGTCACCAAATCACCCTCTTTTTTATCAGGAATATTCAACAATAATACAAGATGTCAATAGAATGTTTCAAACGTTTATTGAAACAATATATTTTCCCAAGGATATTTATTTTTAGAGATTGCATCATTTCCGAGTGAAACATTTCAAGGCAGGTAATTCTAATTCAAATATTTAGTTCAGCGATACCTATAATGGTAATGTCAATTCAGTTAAATCCGTGGTATATCGATGACTTGTCCAGGGCGTCATGGAAAATGATAATTTTAAGCTTTTGTGGAATATGCCAATTTATAACCTTATGCCACTTATTCAACAAAACGGATCTTGTGACAAAATGGAGAATGACTGATCATTTTCGTTATTGGAAGTGATTGACGGGAAAATTAGCTCCCCTTAATTTCATAGAGAATTTTCCTGTTGAGTAGCATAAGAATACAGAAGCTGGCGTTTTACAATTTATTATATGCTAGCCTGTAAATTATCGCAAATTATCCAAAAGATATTTCTCGATATCTAGCGACTTGATAGATATCGAGAAATATTCCACAGTAGCTTCCAAAATGACGTCATACTACACCGCATTAAGTGGTCCTTATGCCAGACAATTCGACATCGGGACGATTCGACACCACTAAATTCGGCACCAAGACAACTCGGCACCAGGACAATTCGGCACCAAGTATAATTTTTCGCCGGAAGTGTCATGATAATTTTTGTAACTGACATTCTTAATGAATGTGGCGAATTTATCAGATAATTATTTATCTGCTTAGTTCGTCATAGTCTTTGAGAATGTCAATCATAAAAATTATCATGATACTGTCGAGTCGTTCGGCGAAAAAGACAGCCAGGGCGATTCTGCGAAAACATGGGGGTTGTGAAAGACAAGGATTAAGATTGTTTCTAATATTTTTTTTATTTTAAATATTTTCGGTGAAAAGTAATCAGACAAAAGGTGGATATTCAGTTTATTGAAGAAATAGTAAATCAGCTTTTTTTGTTTCATTTGCCGCAAAACATAGCTCATGATTCATCATTGCAATCGGTATTGTAAGTCACAAGTTCTTTAAAATGGTTTTCTAAAGAACCCACACAACCCGAGGCTTCACTGACAACTGAATAACTTAACAAGAGTTCATGAATTTGTTTTTATAAGTTATTAGTTGTCGCCGATAAAGTGTGAACACTCGCATCAATCATCTCAGCGAGGTGCCGAATTGACTTATACCCGGTGCCGAATTGACCAATGGCAGGTGCCGAATCGTCCCAAAGCAGGTGCCGAATTGACCAGGAAACTGGTGCCTAATTGTCTTGGTGCCGAATTGTCTGGTTACCCTTGACGGGACGATCAGCTGATCTTTGTTTTGAAACGTATGCTTTTGGGGTCAAATTTCGCTGAATATTGTGCAATAAAATGCCTCGTAGCATATAACAAAAAAAGAAAATCTATTCTATTTTAGTTAGTATCTGGAATTATCTTATGAGTGTGGACCTGAAAGTTTTATTTTTCACGAGTGCTTGCGCTCATGATAAATAAAGCTTTCAGGTCCATGCGATGAATTTTTTCCGTAGCTTCCTAAATGGCGTTAGGCTTCGGTGGATGACGTCGCCTTGAAGGAACGATCAGCAGCTTCTTGTTATTGTCTTGAAACTGTTTGCAGTTGAATTGCGCTGAATATTACCCAATAAAATGTCACATAGCATATAATAAAAACAATAACTACGCTGTTTTAATGAATATTGGAAATTATCATATGACTCGTCCGTTTTGTACACTATAAAACATTTGATATTTTGTTTTCATATTAATCAGTGATAAATAAAGCCTTCCGTCAATTTCATTGGTCAGTTTCAAAACTAGACAATTTGATTGGCTGAACAAAATACAACTGGGCCACATTTTCATAATTTTCATAATTAGAGTTGGGAGCTTTCATTGGTCAATTCAAAACTGGACAATTTGAGTGGCTAAACAAAATACAACTGGGTCACATTTGCATAATTTCATTAGGAAAAATTTACATTATCTGTCCTATTTAGGGTGGGTTTTATTATATTAATCTTTTACCTACAAGAAAAACGCCATTCATTTTTTTTTTATATTTTCACTTTTTGCTTCCAAAACATAGGTTATGACTCCTCATTGGAACGAGCTCGACGAGCTCGTTCCAATGAGGGGTCATAACCTATATTTTTGGAAGCAAAAAATGAAAATTTTTAGTTATACGAGGATGTTTTTTCCAAATGTCGTCTGCAACTCAAGTTAGGTGATGGGTTAAAAAGTCACACTAAGTGGATAAGTTGTTCGTGTGTGTGTGTCATATGATAAACATAATATGAAATGAGTGTTTTTCTCATATAATATTTATGAAAGTCATCCGAATTTTCCGTTTGGGCTCGCCAAAACGAAAAATTCTTAGACTCATTTCATAAATATTATATGAGAAAAACACTCATTCCATATCCTCTATTTATCTCATTCGTGTGGACCTGAAAGGATTATTTTTCACTCGCTCATGATATTCACTAAAATAGCGTACATGTAGATATTCTCTACTTATTTCCCAGTCTGTTTGAATATTTGACTATTATTCTCTTTAGAAATTCATTTAAAAATAATGAAAGAGCAATTTAACCGTCTTCTGATGTTCTGTAACAATTTTTTTCTGTTGATTATATCAACTGTATACGCATCGAGACATATAACACAGGCACTGTCCTTCTCATTGATTTAAAAATCTAGGAGGTGAGGTTTGCTAATTTTTTTCCTGGGAAGAATAGAGTTGTAAACTACTTTCACTAAACAAAGAGCCAAAGTGAACGTAGGAGTGATACTGATTGATATTCTTAATGACGGATTATCTGTGTACTAGTTACTTCTAATTAAATTACCATAAAAAGCAAAGTTTCATTTTATTGCCTTTAACCCTTTACCTAACATGAAAAGCAGACGACACTTATAAACAAAATTCTGGAATAACTAATTGTTTTCAGTTTTAGTCTCAAAAACATAGGTTATGGCCCCTCTTTGGAACGAGCTCGACGAGCTCGTTCCAAAGAGAGGTCATAACCTATGTTTTTGAGACAAAAATGTAAAAAAATAAATTAATTGGCGATTTTTGAGAATAGCGCTGGCCGGTTTTGGCCGTTACGTTGGGTAAAGGGTTAATAGAGAGCTGTTGTTTTCACTATTAAAAGTAAGCAAAGGAAACTTTACTTTATTTTCATCTGACATCAAAGATGTTTTCTCGACAATTACTTGCTTCTTAATTGCAAGGGAGTTAACTTTATCGAAAGTCGATTTTCATGATGATACAAAATTATTTATATTTTCTAAATCTGAGTTTCTTTTCACACAAACATACTTAACAAAATTGATGAAACGTACAGTAAATATGCAGCTCTTGATTTTGAAATAATGTGTATCCCCACCAGTATCAGGCTGTGAGAATCCCAGTTGTTCCTGATGCATTGGATTTGGTACCTTTCGATTTGTTAGGGTGTATCGGAAGTAACAACAATTCTTCCCGTGGGACCCCGAAAAAAAATGCAATACTTTATTACTCATGGTAAACAAATTCTGTTTCAGAGGTATAATAGGACCTTCTAACTAACGCCTTGGGCTAGACATTAACTTGTCTTATGGCTGAAAGTGATCTTGATGCATTAATACGTAAACAACCAAACTACAGTACAAGTCAAAATAAGTTGTAGAATAACCAATATAAACTATGTATCTTTCTCTTCCTACATTGATAAGACCAGAAGCTGACATCATTTTTTGGAAAGCTCTCATTGAGAGCTTTCCAGAAAATGATGTCAGATTCTGATCTTATCAGTGCAGAAGCAGCAGTATACTTAGTTTATTGCGGCTGTCTTACAAGTTATTTTGACATGTACTGTACTACTGTTACCTCTCCTCTTCTTCCTCCTACTACTGTTCTATGCTGGCTGTTGTTGATGGTGGTAGTTGCATCATACTACTGTTGCTGAACTGCTTCTACTTTTAATACATTTTTAGTCATTTAAACACTAGCGGTACATTTTTTTTACAGATACTGTTTGGTAAAGAAGGTTATCTGTATATATCTGTTGGAGATGGAGTTATTAACAATAGAAGTCAAGCTCAGAATGGGTAATTATATTGGCAAAAATGTTTTAATTTGTGTCTGCCGGCGAAGATATCTTACGGTATCGATGGAAACGAAGAGAGGGGCACTTTTTCTGATCACAAACACACACTTCTGAAGAAAAAAAAATGCCAATGAACATTTTGAATCAGCACTATATGTAGGATATCTACGCTGTTTTAGTGGAGATCGGGAATTATCTCATGAGAGTGGACCTGAAATTTTTATTTTTCACGAGCGCTTACGCGGATGAAAAATAATACTTTCAGGTCCACACGAATAGATTTTCTTTCTATTATACACTAAATCACATTTTACTGCGCAATATTCAGCCCAATTCGACTGCAAACAGTGTCAAGACAATAACAAAAAGCTGCTGATCGTTCCCTCAAGGTTCCGCTCCACAGTTTTCCAGGCATTTCCAAATATGACATGCCATACGCTCTCTTCAAATGCAAATATTCTGTAGCTTAGTCATCTAACTCATAACATGTATTACATTCCCAAATCCACGAAAAATATATAACACTATCTGACTAAGTAGAAATAAACAATCTGAATGTGGGTGGAATAATTTATTGTCAAAGGCCAGACTTCAACCTGAAAAATTGCATGAAAAAATGCCGAAACCAGTCATTTTCAGCCACCTAGCAGCCTCAAAAGCAGAATTTTCCCACCAACCTCATCTACCCACCCCTGGAACAAAGCATCCCCTGTTTCTAAAATGCAAAAAAAAAATTATATGTTTCCGTCTCATTTTTTAGTTACCTGTCTGGTAACAAACCCGTGTAAAAAATTACATTTTAAAAAATAGCCAATTTTTCGAAGCCACTGTTTCCCATAATTCATCTGGTAATTTACCCCTATGTATCAGAATCCAACTTTGGGACCAAAACTTCAAATTCTCTTGTCCAACAAAAAGCCTAATGTAATCATATATCTGATACTAAAAATATATCTCAGTTTTACATGGCCTTAGTTTCAACATATGCCCTATGTTTAGAATTTCACCCTGTGCAATAGTGCGAAACTGTGGAGCGGAACCCAAGGCGACGTCTTGCGTCGAAGCGTTACGTCATTTAGGAAGCTACTGAAAAAATTCATCATGCAGACCTGAAAATATTTTCACTTGCGCAAGCGCTCGTGAATAATAAAACTTTCAGGTCCACGCTCATGAGATAATTCCAGATACTGACTAAAGTAGATTGGATTTTCTTTTTTATTATATGCTACGAGACATTTTATGCACGCACAACATTTTAGTGTCCACCCCTAACTCTTAGTGGAAGACGATACAGTAACGAAACTTATATACAATTACAGAATTACAGAATGCCGGACTCAATATTGGTTAAATATCAGCAGTTTATTGCCAATTATAATCCTGAAAAAAATGCCGCTCAGGATCACCGATCCAATGTCGAGTTGTGACAACAGTTCCTCGCACCAAGGCCAACGCACCTATGAAGTTTCATGACTCTAGGTTGAACCACTATCAAGTTCTCATCCGGAAACCAATTGTTGCGATATACTATGTTCAAGGTCACTGTGACCTTGACCTTTGACCTGGTGAGTCCAACATCAATAGGGTTCTTCCTCGCACCAAGGCCAACACACCTATGACGTTTCATGAATGTAGGTTGAACTACTATCAAGTTATCATCCGGAAAGGAATTGTTGCGATTTACTATGTTCAAGGTCACGTTGACCTTGACCTTTGACGTAGCGAGTCCAAAATCAATAGGGTTCTTCCCCTCACCAAGGCCAATCTACCTATGAAGTTTCATGAATGTGAGTTGAACCATTATCAAGTTATCATCCGGAAACCAATTGTTTAAGATTTACTACGTTCAAGGTCACTGTGACCTTGACCTTCGACGTAGCATGTCCAAAATCAATAGGGTTCTTCCTCCCACCAAGACCAACCTAAGTATGAAGTTTAATGAATGTGAGTTGAACCACTATCAAGTTATCATCCGGAAACCAATTGTTTACAAACGCCCGCCCGCCCGCCCGCCCGCCCGCCATTCACCAAACTATAAGTCGAGTTTGACTTCGTCACAACTCGACTAATAAATCTGAACAGAAAATCCCGTTTCAGCCTGTGAAATACATAACAACAAGAGAAAATCCGGAAGAGACTCATTTAAATAATTTTTATAATACTACTGTATTTGACGCCAACAGGAAAACTGGAAAAAAATAAACTGAGAACTTATCGAGAGTTTAAGAACAAATATCACCCGGTGCTTTATTTGATTTATACAACATCCCCCAAGACGAGAAACATATTTACTCGTTTGCAACCACAAACTTATGATAGAAAAGGGGAGGCATATGCAACCACCCATCCCCGTAAGTGAACGCTTATGCGCGGCTCAGGTGCAGTGGGAACAGAATGGCACTTCGTTATGGAGTGCGGTGAATATGCATATCTCAGAGAACGTGCATTTAACAAATTTGAACGTGAATACCAAGACTTTGTTGAGATGGACACATCCGAGAGATTCATATTCCTGATGAGAAACAATGTGCCACAGCTGTGCGGTATCTGTAATATGACCCAGCAATTCTTAAAACAACGAGAACAAGTTTTGTCAATCTGACACCAAAAAAGTGACATTAACAATATTACATTACAACCACTATAAGCCTTAATATTTACGTTTGTCATTCGTATTTAGTATTGTTTTATGTTTCTATTTATGTTGATTCTGTATATACAAAGCAATCTGCCTTTGTTCTGGTGTATTTGCTTAATACATCTTATCTTATCTTATGTAGGCCTACTACCACTAGATGGTGTATCACTTACAAAAATTTCAGTACAAATATGTGAATTTGGGGCACATAGCGAAATATTGGAGGTTCTGGTGACCATCTTAGGTGCCATCTTGAATATAGCGAGTTGCCAACGGTTAACCCTTCACCTAACATGAAAAGCAGACGACACTTGCAAAAAAAAATCTTGAATAACTATTTTTTTCATTTTTTGTCTCAAAAACATAGATTATGACCCCTCATTGGAATGAGCTCGTCGAGCTCGTTCCAATGAGGGGTCATAAGCTATGTTTTTGAGACAAAAAATGAAAAAATAATAAAAATTAATTGGCGATTTTTGAGAATCGCGCTGGCCGGTTTTGGCCGTTACGTTGGGTAAAGGGGTAACAGAGTGGCATCATTCAGATATATATATATGGCCCTTTTGTTGCATACACATCGCTGTTAGAACTTACTGTATTCACTTAAAAAACAATATCTTCCTGTCTCCAGATGTTTTGAGCAGATAACTGATTGGGGCGGGGGAGGGGGGGGGGGGCATTATATGTCCGGAATATGATGCCTCTAGTCCCGACTGATAAACTTTTCTAACTACAATATCAAGGCATGTCTTTGTCGAGGGCATGCCTTGATGAAGCAGTTGATACATTCATTTGTCAGTTGGGATTATAGTTCAGAAACTAAAGACTTCTTGGAAGTTTATTTGTGTAGAAAAAATATGCATGTAGTAGCCGCGAAGAAATTTATTAAATTAACACCTAACGTGCAGGCACTCCAAACTGGTAGTACACGGCCCCCAAAAGTTCGAATCAGATAGCGAAGATCTACTCTTGTATGACCAACTGTATGTGTGACACAAATCCAAAATATCAAGTCCAGTCTTGTGAAAAAGTACAGCATTACTACCGAAAATCGAATCAATATCCACGACTCCAATTCAGATGGAAAATAGGGGGTGGGGGTGGGGTGGGGGTGGGGCTCTTAGTCCCACTCCAGGGATGCCCCTACCTGTCACTAGAAGACATCGTTATAAAGACCTTTTTCTCAGATTTGCACGGAGAACAAGTTCCCGATCTCATTCTGTCCCATTTGTCAGACGCGGCAAATCTAATCACAATTTGGTTCTGCTAGCCATTCATCATAGCTATTTCGTGATATAATAATGAACTGGTGTAGGTTTACTAACTTTACTTGTAAAAATTGGCGAATTCTGGTCCCAATTATATCAGAAAAATACTCCAGGTGTAACACCTTCACTACATTCAAATGGAATGTTAACGCGAGTCTTTCGTGTCAACGTGAGCATTCTCGAGGCTACACATAGCAAAAACCTTGCACCCATAAAATCAAGACAAACACAGTGGTGCTTTTTATGGGGGAATGCTGCCCTACCTTGGGGAGGGGGAAGGTTGATTCCCTAAAATCTCGATACCTGGAATGACTTGATCTTCACGAATATCCAACACAGCGAAAACTAACGGGTTTAACCCTGAGGTCCATTGGCTGAAACTTTGCTTGTGCTGGTTATGTTTTGCAACAAATTTGCAATTATTGCTTGGGTTGAATCTCCGCTCTGTGGGTGATTTGGTGATAAATACACTCTCCACGTACTGCAAGTAATCATGCTTGTTCGTTTGTGTGGTTTTATCGAAGTTAGAAAGTGAGAGTTGTACTCTTTAAGGTAGAGTTGTTATCACGTCTATGTATACATAAAAGGACGAATCTGTGAGTGAATGTTGGTGGGGTGGGGTGGTAGGTGTCCCGGGTGGGATGGGGGTGGAGTGGGGTGGGTTGATGGCTTGTGCAATTGAGTGAATGAGAGAGCGAGAGAGTGAATAAATGCGTAAGTGAGCTAGTGAATAAATCGAAAGTTAGTGAGTGAATGCATCCGAAGTCAACCCTGAGCTCACAGAATGTATTTTATATTTTATTATGTGTGACATGTAGACCCCTTGGGTCGGGTGCTTATAATATCTTGATGTATCACTGGTATAATGTAATGGTAGCACATGTCACTTTAATAAATGATTCTACTACAACAATGCCCACTTCTTTTGAAGTGTTTGGGGTACTAATTTAGAAATCTTCCTGGAGGCAGACTCCGGGCTCTCTACTACTACTGGAGGGAGAGGGATACTCTCCCATAACGACACATCCCGCGTTGAGTGTTCCAGACGGGTGCTCACCTCAGTACAATAGCTGACACGCGACGTAGGCCGTACCCTACTTCTTCGGAAAGCATCTTTAGATAAACATAAAAAATAAGTCCGAACTTTCATGGTTATTATACTTTCTATCAAATAGGTCTTCGTTGCTTGGTAAGGTTCTACGTGTAAATGTAGATGACAAAGAACTGGGAGAGAACTATACCATTCCAAAGGATAATCCATTCTGGAGCATGCAAAAGACTGATTGGAGAAAAGAAATTTATGCAATTGGTTTTAGAAATCCCTGGACATGTTCAGTGGATCGAGGAGACAGTTCAGGTGGGTATTTCCCCTTTTTGCACATTACACCGCTCTAGGTGATTTTGCGGCAGCAACTCATTGCTATCTTGTCCGTGACACGCATCGAACATTTTTGTAAGAGAATAAAAACTAATAGACCTGATAGTGGACGAAGGCCAGTTTGTGTGTCCAAATACCTCATCTCAATCCTGGATCCAGCACAGAGAGTCTGGAATGTACAAGTTGGGCTTTGTACACAGTCAAAAGGGCGGAGATTTCAAATGCCTCGAGTAACGGTTCGTTCTTCGACAAATCAGCAGCCGGCTAAAAGTTGTGAATATTGTTATAAGACCATTATTATTGTTGTTACAAGACCATTAACCTTTAACCCAAAGTAATGGCCAAAATCGGCCAGCGTTATTCTCAAAAATCGCCAATTAATTTTCATTATTTTTTCATTTCTTGTCTCAAAAACATAGGTTATGACCCCTCATTGGAACGAGCTCGTTCTCGTTCCAATGAGGGGTCATAACCTATGTTTTTGAGACAAAAATGAAAAAAGTAGTTATTCAAGAATTTTATTTGCAAGTGTCGTCTGCTTTTCATGTTAGGTAAAGGGTTAAAAATATTCATGCATATTACATACATTGTGTGGCAAACCCTCACAATTACTGAAAACGCTCTGCAGCATTTTTTGAAGACACAAAACCTCATAGTTTAACAATTTGCTTAAGCTGAATATCAGACGACACTGGCAAAAGATATTTCTTGAATATCTAGATTTTCATTTTTTTCTGTCTCAAAAAGCATAGCTTATGACTTCTCATTGGAACGAGCTAGTTTAGCTCATTCCAATAAGGGTCATAAGCTGTGGTTTTTAGACAGAAAATGAAAAAATAATCTGGGTACCTCTTTTAGTTTGGGAGGCCCTGATTCAGATTGAGGTTCACAGAGGGTAAATTTAGTGATGCTACCCTGCTATACAGGGTAGCATCACTATATTCACCCTCTGGGGACCTCAATTTGTAGATGACAGTCTGCTTATTTTCTGGCTTGCTTACCCTATAAAAAGCTGACCATTTTCTGAAATTATCTACTCACACTGGGGAGCCTGACAGTTGCTCGTCGTTGCTTGGTGGTTCTCTCTGGGTACTCCAGTTTCCTCCACCCATGAAACTATCTGACACGAGGTGACCCTGACTGTCAAAAGTGTCATTAAATCCAAATAAATAAATAAATAAATATCTACCCACACTGTGCATATTCTGAAATTTGTCAACTTTTGACTCTAATCTTCAGCTATGTCCTTTGACCACCAAATATAATGGATGTCCTGATTTTGCCAAGTACTACTACACTTTACAAAGTTTGGTGAGAAAAGATGCAGCCGTATTTTGTCTGGAGGGCAAACAGACATCTCCCACCACCACACACACAGAAGCAATGTGAAAAACCTAATGCCTAATTTGCTCGGGTGTCGCTTGGCAACTTTAAACTTTGGCCTAAGAAATATATAGAGTAGAACATGGTTTTTGAAGAAAAAAACGGTTTCTATGCTATGCTGCATGGTCTAACTGCAATAGAAGGTCCTCCCAGTGGGCTTTAATTTCAATCTGCCATGTGTCATATGGGTAATATTAAAGAGGTCAGAGATGTGGACAGAGTACCAGTATTTAAATTTGCTTGGTGCAAAATTGCTTTGACGATGGTCTGTACACCTTAAACCTTTCAGTTTCTAATTGTTTCAGGACATGGAAAGGGAAGAATATTTTGTGGAGAAACTGGTGATGGCATATTCGATGAAATAAATATTATATACAAAGGTGGAAATTATGGATGGGACATACGAGAAGGGACTGAATGTAAAAATATACATGTGTGTTCACAAAGAGGTTTGTATATGAAAGTGCCAGCCAAAGTGTTATTATTATTAGTTGCAGTACAGGAAAAATCTCCTTTATATCGGTACGGCCAGGAAAATATAAATACCTAGATTCTTTCTTATGGGATTTTTTTTTATTCTAAACAGTGTCACTCAATTAGAATCCACAAATAGTCGGCATCATATTTATTTATTTATTGGTGTTTAAGGTTGGATACTTCTACACAATGGCTAATTGTGACCGCAACATGGAGATAAAGTCAAGTCCAGCCAATTGTTTATACCCATGTTACCCATTTTAGAGGACTTCCACCACAGGCATTGGTGACTGGGCCTTACTTTACCAGTAAAAACAGAGCTTGTTTACCACAGTAAACAAGCACGGCTTCACTTCCTAGGGTTCCCACAGGGAGTTTGGCATCATGGCCTTTATCAAGTAGAAGAAAGTTTTAATGATTTATTAAAGATTTGTTCGTGGCTCAGTGGTAAACTGTTGGACTTTTATGCTAGAGGTCCCGAGTTCGATCCCCATCCGGGACGATCCGCGTTGTGTCCTTGGGCAAGGCACTTTATCTAAGTTGCCTACAGGGGGCACGATGATGCCGTGTACTAAGGTGTACTGCACGTCAATAGTGCACATTGCACATGTCTTCAACTGCTGTAACCCTTCTTGAGCAGAGCTTCAACATAGCTGAATGTTGAGGAGCTGACAGTTGCTCATCGATACTCGGTGGTTCTCTCCGGGTACTCTGGCTTCCTATACCCATATGTCTTGGTCACCATTAGCCAGTGTGCAGAAGTATGTGACCTTAAACCAATACATAAATAAATAAAGACTTGTTTATTCCTGAACTCTTAACCCACTGAGTATTTTCAAAATAATTTTCATCAAATCTAGTCATAGCTGACTAGATTTGATAAAAAATTCATCAAAATTTATCTAAAGATATCATTGGTTGAAAAGTTCATTTAATTTACAGGGAAGAAATTTGAATAAATGTACCTAAATTTTACTTATTTCAGTGGCACAGGATTTTGTATCATGTGCAGGAATATCTGCCAGCAGCATGGAAAGAGTTAACATTTCCAAGTATAAAATATATAAAGGCAAGGTGGATTTTACATTGCAGTAACTCTTAAAACTTTCTCCCATTTGATAAAGGCTGCGAGGCCAAACATTTGTGGAGTCTAATTGAGTGACTTTCTACTGAATAATTCAACTTCCCTTTGGGGGACTTTCAATGTGAGGATTTTTGTTAATTGAAACGCAGAAGAATTTTATATTTTATTATTTATTTTTGGGAAATCAAAGGGTGAGCATATATGTATGCATTAAATGGTAGAGTACTCACTTATTCTCCATTTTTCTAATGTTTTTGCCTTGTCAGAATTTATAACAGACTGCCTACAGGCACTCAGCCATAGATTGTAAAAGACCCATACAGAGTTAAAAACTTTACATTATTACTTTCCAAAGAGTGATTTTCTGGGATTTCTGGGTTTGATAAAAACATGGTAACTTCACAAGTGAATTATGCAATCAATAATTGAGTCATGTATCCATGCACACAAACGAAGACGCTTTGCCATGGATGTAATGGGGACTTGTTTTTTTAACCCTTTACCTAATATGAAAAGCAGATGACACTTGCAAAAAGAATTCTTGAATAGCTATTATTTTCATTTTTTGTCTCAAAAACATAGGTTATGACCCCTCATTGGAACGAGCTAGACAAGCACGGTCCAATGAGGGGTCATAACCTATGTTTTAGAGACAAAAAATGAAAAAAATAATGAAAATTAACTGGCGATTTTTGAGAATAGCGCTGGTCGTTACGTTAGGTAAAGAGTTAAAGAATATAATTATCGTTAATAATGAAAAGTATTAAACAGAGTAATCGCTTGACTGGACTGGTTACATGAAATAATTCATTCGATGCGAGGGACTACATTGTAAAACACTTGTGCGCATTCGAGTACTCGTGTTTGTACAACATCCCTCACCTCTCATGAATTATTTCACGTAACAAGTCCAGTCAAACGATTACTCTCTATAGACTATGAAGCTGTTAAATTATGTTACTTGCACTCCAGAATAAAGCCCAAATATGGGCTTTCAACAATCATGTATTTAGTGGTGTTTAACGTCACATATTTCTGCATCATGGCTAATAGTGATTGCAACATGGAGATAAAATCAAGTTTTAGTCAATCGTTTATACCTGTGTTGCCAATTTTAGAAGACTTAGTCACCCGAACATTGATGACTGGGTCCAATTTTATCAGTAAAACAGAGTTTGTTTACCACAGTAAATAAGCACTGCGTCACCTCCAGGGTTCCAGCACTAAACCAGTTAAACTAACTTCACATGTTAAGTAATTCAGTAATGACATTAACTGGTAAAGGGCTAAATTATTTTTGATCATCAAAATTTATTCTCAGGTCTTTGCCTTGTTACAATTCATGGGAGAGTGCCCAACAGGCTCTGTCTCATAAATTGTAATAAGGCAAATTCACGCAAACTAAATAATTTCACTTCAAAGATAATTTGAAGCATATCCACAGAATATGAAACTTTTGAGAAGTGGTACCTCCACTTCAAAACAAAGCCCAAATATGGGCTTCCAGACTCAACCAGTTAAAAATAGTATTATTGTCCATATAACTACCCTATAAGCAGAATAATACAATAGGCGATGAACAACTAATACACAAACTGATTCAACAACTGGGGTTCTTGGGATCATGATGCAATAAAAAATCTGGGGCTCAGCCTAAATATGGGGGCAGATTCTGATGATAATTTACAGGTAGTTATTTTTTCTAACTAGGGCCCTCTGAATCACACATTTTAAATTTGAAATTGAATCAAATCAGGTCTATTATTAAAAATCGAATCGAACCTCAAATCTAATTAGGGGCATCTTGAAGATAACCAATTGGGGCAGGGGGGTGGGGCAGGGGGTGCTGTAAAGTTGTTTTTATTGTGATGGCTCAAGTCTCGAGTGATAAAATATAACAACTACATCATCAAGGCATGCCTTCCCCGATGTCGTTGATGTCAGAATATTATCCAATAAGGATTACAGTTCAAAGACAGACACAGTGCGAGAATCATTGGTATTTGATACTGCACAGGACTAGCTTCTAGCAACAGCTCATGATCCAGATTGCTTGGAAAATTTAAATTTGCTTTCAACAGTGGTAGCGACTAGTGAAACTGGAATTACCATGGATGGTAGCACGGATGTAAATGCTATTTATGTTAATATAGAGAAAATTACACTCAGTCTTAATTTTCAACATTATTAATGTACAATTTCTATCACGTTTTGTGAGATGACGAAGATAACTGATACCGAGCTACATTCCAGCAAAAGGATTTGAAGGGATACGAATTGGGAAGCCAATTTCGAATCGAACTGAATATCAACTTGAGAATCGAAATCGAATTGAATCTTGGAGCTTCGCAAGGCTCTATTTCTGACCTAAACAATAATAATTCTATTGGCATGTACATACTTGTTTCGATGTAAGCATTGCAATATTGTAAGGAATATCAAATTTTCATCTCATTTTTTCATTATGCACAGGATGTGACGCCTCTAATGTGAGCCTCGCTGTACACAGGCCTGAAAATAAGCAGCCTGACATTTGCAGAATGAGGTTCCCAGAGGGTGAATTTGATGATGCTATCCCATGTAGTGGGCCAATTTATCCTCTGGGTACAACTTTTAGTTTGGAGACCCTGATTCAGAGATTGAGGTTCACAGAGGGTAAATTTAGTGATGCTACCCTGCTGTGCAGGGTAGCATCACTGTATTCACCCTCTGGGGACCTCATTTTGTAGATGACAGTCTGCTTATTTTCTGGCTTGGCTGTACAACAAATAAAAATACTATCTATAGTTGAAACTAGAAGTCCTGTCACTATATTGTTCACTATTCTGAAGTAATAGCATGCTGAGTAAGTGCACTTTTTGTCCCTATCAAACTCAAACTGCCCCATTAGTGCAATTTACTGCAACTCAATTCCTATAGAAAAACAAGCCCAACAATTCTATACTAGTAAATAGAGATCATTAACACCATTCCTGACCTCTACTGGGGTACAAGTATATGTAATGTTGTAAATCGATATTAAAATTTGACTACATATACAGAATGAAGAGAGTGGATTACTACTTAATCGCAGCGCCATATGTTCTCCACTCGAAAAGTATTAATAATTGTTCATAACAGCACAAGAAACACTTGCAAACTTTCATCACATGAACCACCAGGTGTAACCTGGTGGTCCATCTGATGAAAGTTTGCAAGTGCTTCTTGTGTTTTGTCCTCAGACATTGTAAGTAATTGCCAAGTGAAAAATCTATCCCACAGCGATTTACTTGTAATCCTCCATCCACATACTGTAGTCTCAATAATATTTTCTTTCTGTTTGATCGGTTCACTTCGTGATTTCACCACTGACTTCGACAATAGCACATATATTTTGCATTGCACAGCACAAAGGTTCTTGTGTATTTCAAACTACTCCATTCTTCTGCAGTAAGGAGTGCATTAACCAACAAGCATTTTCTGCACTAATTGTGACATGACTTCTAGTTTCAACTCTATACAGAGACCAATAAATGGTCTGAAATATAAAATCACTAAATATATTTTGACATTCAATTATGACTGCTGTGGATTAGGCATTATACGAGATGAGTTGCCTAAACTTTTATGTACCAATTTTTGGAATAATTTTAAACAGAAAAAAAGAAAAACTTTTAGAATGCTTGTGAGCTTTGTAAACTAAAGTAATATAGTGGAGACTACTTGATTGGATAAATCTCAATCAATTAAATACATATGGCTTCTGAACACAAAACTATTTATCATACCACGGATACAGCTTTGACCTGTTGATTGCAGTTAGGTTATAAGGTAAACTTGTACTGACTGAATAAAACAATTTTGTGACCTATCAGCCACTATTTATAGGCTTATTTGGCCTCAGTGCATCCAATATAAGCATTTGACCAATTATACATGTTTGACAGAGCTCTGTCAAACAAAATATAACAGAATATATTCTCTGTTTATGACCAAATTCCTGTTAACTGAATACTCCTGTTAAATGAATATTTTTCAATAGCAGAGTGGTTTTTCAGTCCACAACATCGTCTCAATACTCTAAACTGAAAGATATGGGAGGAGTTGATTTCACAAAATTGGTGCCCCTTTTTTCCACTTTTCAAGTACATATTTATTTTTTTTATTGGTGCTTTATGCCACATCTGCAGCTAAGGATATATTGTGATAATATATTGTGGCAATGAAAAGTAGGTTTTCTAAAATATGATACTATCTTCTATGAACTAAATAAAACCAAGTTGATGAAATATCAAGAATAAAACTGAGGAGTGAACACAGTATTTCAAGTGCATGAAGGGCAATAACTCTTGAGGGAAGTTTTTCAACCTGCTATTTTCTTGTGCACTCTGATAGAATGGTCAGAAAGCATGGACCAAAGTTTGAAGCTTGTAACCCTAATAGTCTTGAAGAAATCAGAGTGGACAGACACACAACTGCAATAGAATGGGGGGAGGGGGATTTCTAAAGTGTTATCAGGCTGAAATACTGTAGCATTGATAATTATCCGGCTAAAATATTAAAGCTTTGCACTTAAGTAGTACTTTCTTCTCATTTTTCAGATCATGAAATTCCACCTTTATTTACACATAAACATGATGCCCAGATGACAGCCGTTGTTGGTGGTATAATCTACAGAGGTTCAATGTTACCAGAACTGCGTGGACAGTATTTGTATGGTGATGTATTTTCAGGGTTAGTATTTCTGTTGCAATTCGAGTCAGCGAACAGAGGCCTAAGTTTCCTGAAAGATGCAAAACATAATACCATCATTACCAGCTTCCACATAGATCATTTGAAATCATGTAGCAAATGATGGTTGCTGCTGTATAAGATTCCAAATTTAGCGATGTGTATGTATGGGAGGAATGGGAAGGGAAGCTTCCTCAATGGAACGTACATAAAAGATCAGGACTGAAGGCATAGGCTGGATGATTCACACCAGGCCTGGAAATAAGCAGACTGTAATCTGCAGAATGAGATCTGTAGAGGGTGAATTTGGTGAAGCTACCTTGCATAGCAGGGTAGCATCACTAAATTTAACCTCAGTAAACCTCAATCTGTATCAAGGTCTTGGGCCTAAACAGAAAGAGGTACCCAAAGGATAAATTGGCCCACTGGGAGAGCATCAGCAAATTACCCCTCTGGGAACCTCATTCTCCAAATGACAGATTGCTTATTTTCAGGCCTTCATGTGACAAGATGGACACTGCTCACATGCTGGTGAAACGTTTACTATAGGCAGAGGCATTGCTAAGGGTCTGGGGGGGGGGGGGGGGGGAGGGTTATTGCTTTGCTCCCAATAATTTCTCCTGTCAGGTCATTTTCGTCTCAACTGGAGTCTTAGATCTTTCTACTAATATTTTTTTAAAAGAACTTACCTTCTGTGAAGAAGAACACCCAAAATAAGCAATGATAAATTTCACATCCACTGTTTTGAGGCAAATTTAACCCTTTGTCCGATGCAGACCATATAAAAATTTACACATTTTAAAAAAAATCCAACAAAACCATATCATACGAGCTTGTTTCAATGAGGGGTCACATGATATGGTTATAGAAATATTTTGAAAAATTAATTTTTTTCAACTGTTCAATTTGCAAACAACATGGACAGATGGTCAAAAGGTTAAATGACGTGTAACAGCGAACATTTGTATGTTTTCTCTGACTTCTCCCTCATGTCCAATGACTTCTCCCTCCTAGCCCATGACTTCTCTGGAGAGAGAAGTCACTTCTCCGTAAAATCAGCTGCCAGGCTGATTCCTGAGATCTAGATTTGCTCTTGCTAGTAATCATTTACTTTTTAACAAGACTAGATTTGATACTTAGACATATATGTCACACAGTTAGTCGGTCATATAAATGGAAGTCTGTATTACCCGATTCAGTCTGTTGGGGCCCCAACATGACTAATCTGGTATACTAGTATGGCGTGTGTAAAGCCCCCCAAAGTAGATCTGTTGCTTTGGCCATTTTTTTGTAAAATTGCATGTGGACAGGCATTTGTTTTATTTTATTTTTATGTGAAAAAATTTTTACAGGGAGCATACAGTGTTTGTCATTTCCATCTGTCTGCCTGTCCATCAGGAAGAATTTCATGTCCGCTCCATAACTCTGAGATGCTTCGTTGGATTTTGTTGAAACTTGGCATACATGTTGCTTATGGGGAGACGATGTGTAGCGCACAAATTTCTTTTTGGTTTGATGGAGGTGAAGATCACTCAAGGGACGAAATATATCAATTTTATTAACATGGGTAAAATATCAGACATAAACCTGCATAAACCAGTAACTTTTATTTTTTCAAGTGTTTGCCTAGGTTATAAAAAGAGAGCATGTGGGAGACAAAATTACCCTGCAGGAGGGCCTCAAAAACAGATTTTTTTACTTTTTTAAGCCTAAGTTGCGTAACGACTACTACATGTATATTTTATTTATCCACAAATAAATTTCCGAGAAGTCTTGAATTTTTTAACTACAATCCCAACTGACTGCCCCATCTACATCATCGAAGCATGCCTTCAATGAAAGCATGCCTAGAAGGTGCAGTTGGAATATTTTATCAGGCTGGACTTGAGCCATCACGATCGGGACAAGTCAGGTCACAGTTGGGATATACATGTATCGGCCAGCTTCGTGACAATCCTGATTACAGTCTTTCTCTACGGGCATGCTTCCCTTTAGTTGTTTATTGGGGTTTAATGTCACTTTCAGACTCAGCGTATATAGAGCATATCTATGCTATTTTAGTGAATATCAGGAATTATCTCATGAGTGTGGAACTGAAAGTTTAAATAATTTTTTCAGGTCCACATAAATCGGCTAATTCCCGATATTCACTAACATAGCATAGATTTTCTTTTTATTATATTCTACATGACATTTTACGGTGCAGTATTCAACCCTAATTTGACTGCAAACATGTACATTTCAAAACAGTTGGGTGACTGGAGTTTTCAGGCAACTGTAAAAAATTTAGGGTAGATACAGAGGGTGAAATCGGGCAGAGCATTAACAGTGCTCAAAATAACTTTTTTTCTTTGCGTAGCAAAATGCTACACATTTCCAAAAAATGAATAGCATTTTGAAAAAATTACATAGCTATTTTTGCATAGCAGAGTTATGTTATGCTGTTTTGTGTTGAATTCTTCTAAGTAGATAGAATAGTTTCCATCCATTTCTGGGAATTTCCAAATGATCTGCAACACATGAAATGTTTACTATGTTTTTTTTTAACTGAACTGCCTTTAAGGGTTGCATGGACGTAGATATTTTCAAATGGCGTCTTGGTTGTTTAACAGAGTTCTCAAAATGGAAGATGGGATTTTCAATTTGATGGGCTTGAAGTTATTTTTAGTGGACATTTTATGCAAAATGTAAAACAGGAAGAATTTAAACCAATAGAATTCATCTTACATATTAAGTTGCTAATGATGCTTGATGGAGAGTTAATCAGAGTTATGCCTGGAATGTTACACAATCAGAAGTAAAGCATCAGTGAACTAGTTTTCAAATTTGTTTGCAAATTTTCATTTACATTTTGCGATACAAGCTAATCAACTGCAGCCTATTTTGTTTTGCATAGCAAAAAGCGATGCGACACTGCTTATTTTGAGCCCTGAGCATTAAGGTTTTCTGATCATTCTTTCAAGCCAGCACTAGATAAATCACTCAAACCTAAAAAATAGACCCACTTCCCCACAGTAATTTAACCAATGAATTGTTCAACTCACAGATCAGATGAAATTTAGTAAATATAACATTACAAATGAGAATATTATCATATGTTTCATTAATGTTAATTTTTAGAATATTTTAAATGCCATTTTACAACAAGGAATTTGGAATCGAGTAGGCCGGCTCGTCCAAAAAAACCCCAAAAAACTTACAGGCGAATCAATCAACAAAGTTTTTCAGAAAAATTACCGGTTCAAGGTTCAATATCACTCTTGGAGTTACTTTCTATACATCTAATTATTGTACTTTATTATTATTATAAATCTAATTTTCCAGTCATAGAATCACCAGAATGGCTTGGAATAGCATGAACTTCTAGTACTGCTGTTAAAGCCGACACTGAATCGCTTATAACAGTTTTGAAGGGGAAGTGATGTGCCGAAGAGTGATGTCATTTAGGTAGCTACTGAAGGATGTTCCTCATTATCCATGAAGTTGATGAATGTCGAGAAATATCTTTTAGATAATATGCCATAATTTACAGGCTAGCATAAAATAAATGCTTTTAATACACACCCGTAACTGTATTTGTCACGATCACATGGATTTTAGGGGCATGCAGTAATTTTAACCAGAAAGCTCTAGTGCAATCTGAAAAAGTACCCTTCGCATGCACAAGTTCTCTCGTTAGACTGGTTCTTACAGTTTGCAGCGTTCAGTGGAATATAACCAATGAGAACCATCGGCTATATTTATCTGTCGGAATTACCGATACTCATTACAAAATGTTTGATGCACAACTTTGCTAAAAACTGTTGAAAGTCACGAAAGACACATGATCTCTGCTAAGAAATGGAACATTGAAACTCAACCTTTGCTATCGTTATTGAAAATCGAGGAAAACTTAATTAATTTTAGGTCAAAAAGTCCAATTGGGTTCGATATTGCAGCCAGCCACTAGTACAGTTCCTATAAAACTTTTGTTACAATGTTGCCCTCACCGCTGCGTGCTACCGACGAGTCGACACAAGGCCTACTGTGTAACTGTAATCCTATATGATTCACAGTTCGGCAGCACGTTTGCCAATGCAAACATACTTTGAAAAGCATGTTATTGTTAAGTTGAAGTATTTCTCAGGAAGCAAGACTAAATGAATCTTGAATACTGGTTACCATGAAGCGGAAAAACAGACGGCGACACGCCGACAGCGCCTGGAGATGTTTGACAGATAGAGTACATGCAGTTACTAATTAACTATCTCCAATTCCACCCTTACTAGTTAGATGACCACTCCCCCCCCCACCCCACACTAGCTTAATAAAGAAAATAAATTCGGAAGAATGAAAAGCCTGGTTTAAAAAGAAAAACTTTGTAGTTTGCATTTGTGGAACCAATGTTTTTTTATGTGCTAGTGGGTGTTGGGGCAACAGGTTTATTTTATTTAATTTTTTTTGTGGGGGCAGGGGGAAGGGCCTTTTTAGGGGGATATAGTATTGCTAAAATATGACTTTCTGGAGTTTGTACTGGGGAAATTAAAAACTTTTACCAGCTACCCACTACAGAAATTCTGAAAAGTCTTGAGTAGGGTGGGAATGAGACCATGAAGTGGGGAGGGGTGGTAAATTCATGTGGTCTGATGAATGCAGTATATTGTCAATTTTATGAGATAACTTCCATGAAATTCAAAAATAATTATTAGAATATTTAAAACATAGATAATATGACAATATTTTCCAGACACAGATTGATGTGTATTTTTAAATGACTAATTAAGGATTTTTGCTAGTATTTCTGTTTTATACAAGGATATTATTTTGCTTTAATTCTCAACAACAAAACTTAAATTGAATGCCACCTATGTGACTTTGTTACATGTGTGTATGAGATGGGGAGGGAGTTGAGGCACTCTCACCCCCCTTCACCAATAAGCAGTCAATTTTGCAGTTTTCATTGAAAGGGACTGATATTTTCAGAACAGATTGTTCAGAGGGAGGGGGTATTTTTAAAATTTTGGCAAATATCAGGGCAGTGGGAAGAGCATTTTCATAGACAAATTCGAGGAAAGGGCCTGAATTTTGATTTTGGAACAAAAGTTCATGGCAGTTTGATTGGTCAGCCCCCATCCCCAAGAAAATGTTCTCCAAAAGCCTATCATTTTAGCCACATTTCATCAGTCCTCTTTAAAACTACTTACTAAATGCAAATTCAGAATACCAAATTCCAAATTTAAGATTGACAAGATATTGGAGCAGACACACAAAAAATTTTGTTTTGAACCAGATACCAAGAAAAAAATATTGACAGAACCATTCAGATAACAAACTGGTGAAGTATAGTATTACTAGTACAAAATAATGTAAACATTAATCAATCTTTGAAAATATTATCAACCAAAATAAGTTGGAGCTTACTGGTGAGAACAATCCCCCCCCCCCCCCCCACCACTTATTTCTCTTTCAGCCTCTGACTAAGACTGTTGGATACTCATTTTGTGAGCTTTCGAGAAATGCTGTCAGGTAAGAGATGGGTGGAGGGTTTGTAAAAAAGGTGTACAAACTAAATTACTTGTGGAGACAAGACATGACATTTTCTTGCAGTTATCATGCAATATATTTCTCCCTTTGTATATCAGTAGTATTATGTGGACAACTTAAAGCTTTTATTTGTACGTGGAGCCCATTTCAAACAAAGGTTATCAAGACTTGAGGTAAAATGAAAAGAAGGCTAAATTTCAAGTCAGAAACTTTATAATGTTGAAAAATAAAGTGCAAACTTACCAAGACTGCTGAGTTCACTCAGAGTCAGAATGGAATCTCAAATTGCCTCAGGCTCAGTTACTCCAAACGATTGAATGAATGCTCCGGAAGGTTAATTATTGCACAAAATGTCTTTTCTAGTCCAGTGTGTACTTTTGTTACAGTGCAGAACAGAAATGACCGATGTCCACTGGACCACATGCGATAGCCTAGTGGCAGTAGTGCATATCATCAAGCCGAGTTCAAACTTGTATTTTCAGTTTAAAAAGCACGACATTTAAACAGAGCAGCCAGTTCGCACCGTATTCAAATTAAAATCCTTGTACATTTTCCATCCTCCAGATATAATGATGCTTGCACACACACTTTTGAAAACACATTTGATACCTCATAATTTGTAACGTCTGATATGCTGAACGCAATCTTGTGAGTTTTGAGTGTTCGGATCGACATTTTTTTGCGAATAAAATGAATCAACAGCGATTCTACAGGTGGCAAGGTCAAAGACTTAAGACTGGTTCTCTGACAAAATTGCCCGTTTCTCTCTAAAATTCTTTCAACCGTCCAAATTGTCAACTATTTAATTAAATTAGCGATTAATTACAGTGAATTCTTTTTCATGGTTGGGTGTGTAATAAATACAGAACCACACTTATGTTTGAATGGGTTAACGATTACTGGACTCGAGTGTGTGGCGCTGGGATAACCACTCGAGCCTACCAGCTCTCGTGGTATCCCTGCGCCACTCGCTCTCGTCCAGTAATCATTAACCCATTGAAACATAAGTGTGGTTCTGTATATTTATTGCACACCTATGCTTTTATTTTCATAAAATAATTGCTTTTTCAGCAAAAAACGAAGCAAACAATAAATGTTTTTGTTTTATCCTTGAACAATATGGATCATGTGCACAGACTTTTTAACTATTTCTTTTTTGATGTTTGGGTTATTTTTGGCAAAAATTTGTGTTTTTAATATTTTTTTAGTAAACTGTAGGCATGCAATAAATACAGAACAGCCTACGCATTCGAACTGTCGTTTTTTAACGCACTTAATCAATTTTGGTGGAAGAATAATATTGAACAAGACGCCAAAGGCTTCGAGTTCAATATTATCTCTCTGCCAAAATCGCTTAATAATTTTTTAGTAAACTTTAGGCATGCAATAAATACAAAACAGCATACCTGTTCGAACTGTCATTTTTTACAACACTCGATCAGTTTTGGCGGCGGGATAATATTGAACTCAAAGATTTGGCTTCTCATTCAATATCATCCCTCTGCCCAAATCAATCTCATGCGATAAAAATGATAGTTCGAACGCGAATGCCATTCTGTCTATACATCATGAAAGGACAATAAGTAAATTTAAGTTTCGCTAATCTTTCATAGTTATATTACTCATTTTAAAGCATTTTCCCAGGTGTCAGCTACCATATTCTATTACAACCGTTAAGAAATTTTCTCCAATATTTTGACTATCAGTTCCTAAACATTCGAAAACCTTAATGCTCTGCCAGATTTTACCCTCTGTATCTACCCAAAATTCTTTACAGTTGCCTGAAAAGTTCAGTCACCCAAAGTTAAATGAAGGAATGCTCTGTTGCAACCCACTTTGTAATAAAAGTTGCAAAATGTAATAATTATTACAAAGTGCAACTACTTGGATGGGAAAAATGTTGCAACATGTAATAATTATTACAAAATGCAACTACATGGATGGGAAAAAAACGTTGCAAAATGTAATAAACATTTTTTTCAAAGGGGCATTTTTTTTCAAATGGGCAATCAGAAACTAATTCATGTTATTATACAACTATTAAAATAAATTTGTGCCTCTATGATTCTATGGTTGTCTTCGGGTATGTTATACGCATTTCTACGTGTATTTGAGTGAGTTTCGTATATGTCCAAAGTTTTATTACAAAATGCAACTACTTGGACTGGAAAAACGTTGCAAAATGTAATAATTATTACAAAATGCAACTACTTGGACTGGAAAAACATTGCAAAATGTAATAATTATTACAAAATGCAACTACATGGACTGGAAAAAACGTTGCAAAATGTAATAAATGTTACAAAATGCAACTACATCGACTGGAAAAACGTTGCAAAATGTAATAAAATATTTTCAAGCAGAGCAATCAAACTAATTCATGAAATAGCAAACTGTATTTGATTGTCTTAACCAAATGCTGTCAATGTATGTTGTTTGTAGAGATGACCACTGGCGATCAATATAGTGCCGATGACAAAAAATGGCTAGTGATAGTCTATGGTGATCTCAAGTGATCGTTGGAAGCGAGATGAGGATTAGAGGGCTATGAGTACTAACCGCACTGAGGCATCTCCTCACACCCCTCACATCCTCTTATGGGGAGACGATCACTGGTGACCACGATCACTAGGGATGTCTAGTGATCACTTATGGCAATCTCAAGTGATCATTACTATAGCGATCATCAGTGATCATCTCCCTGTATGAGGATGAGAGGGCTGTGAGGAGAGGCCTCATTGAGTTCACACCTCATAGCCCTCACATCCATATCTCGCTCCCAACGATCACAGACATCCCTACTGATTGGCAATAGCGATATCTGGTGATTGTTGGGGCGAGGTGGGTACGAAAGTACAATTTAATTACCTTGTCAAAGCCTGCTGTTTCAGAAATACACTCATTCATTTCACGTGGTTAGAAGCCTGTGCACTGTACAACACAGCGTCATGAGAGTGACACAGTCGTACTTCCCTCTGCTCCCAAGTGTGAGTGCTATGAGGTGAGGCCTCATTGGAGCATCTCCTCACAGCCCTCTCATCCACATAGGGAAGATGATTATTGGTGATCGCCAGTGGCAATCACTATGGATGCTAGCGATTGCTAATGGTGCTCTCTAGTGATTATTGGGCAGGGGCGAGGTGAGGATGTGAGGGCTATGAGGAGAGACCTCATTTAGGCATCACCTCATAGGCCTCATTGGTCTCCCAGTAGTTCGACGGAGAGCGCCATAGTCGCTGCCCCATCCAGAAGCCCTGGCCTACTTTACTTGACCTAGTGACCCGGCGACCCAGAGACCTACAACCAGTGGTCCGACCGTCAGCAAAAGAGTTCCCCTCTCTCTTCTCCCAACGGTAAACCTATCTTAGAAGCCCTCGAACCAGTGGCCCGTCCTAGGGTTCACAGTAGCCCCACCCCTCCTCCCAACATTGACACTATCCCAGAATCCCTCCAACTAGTCTCTCAACCGAGAGTGACACAGTCGTACTTCCCTCTGCTCCCAACAGTGACCCTATACCAGAAGCTCTCCAATCAGTGACCTGACCGAAAGCAACACAATCACTCAGCGATCCTAAAATGGTGTGGGATAGCGACAGTCAAACTTTACTGGGGGAAATGGCACTATTGACACAAGTTCTGTGTGAAATGGCATAGGGTACGGCAAACTTGGTCTGAAGCAACTGTGGTATTGACATAACCCAGGGGCTGCTCAACAACAAAGGGTGTGTTGCTGTGCCCAAGCAACGTCCAGTCACTCACCTCTATGGACATCAACAGCGGTCAATGTCGTCGTGACCTTGCGCGCTCTCCATGACGTCACTGACGTCATAGCTACTCTAACCATTTTCCTCTGTCGATTCATGACTTTCTTGCATCTACACACACTTTGCAGTGGGCATCCACACCCAGTCTGCGATGAAAGAGATGCAAACCGTACATAGACAGTCGGCTAGAGTTGGCAAATGAGCTTACAGAGGTTGTGTCAGCGATAAGAATTTGGAGGGGTGATGGGATGGGGTGCGGGTGCAGGTGCAGGTCAGGTAGAGGGTGACATAAAGGGCCCTTTCATGAACATAACATACTACTTGTGCAGTATGATATGAAAACGAGAATACTTCACTTTACTTTCCTTGGGTTTTATGAATTTAATTATATTACCTTAGCCATGCATCCACAAGAAATCTTTCCAGGCAAGCGCTTTTATGATAAAAATGTTGTTCAGCTTAATGGGAGGCATTGGCACTCCTTTTCATAGGAACTATCGGCTGCTTATTCGAAAGAATTACGAAGGATAACATAGAATAAAAATACAACACTTTATTATTTATTGGTAATTAGAAAAACAGAATATAATTAGTTTCACAAATATAAAAATGTACAGGTAGAAACTGGTTATAATTGAAACAGATGTAGTAATAATGCACAATTGTGAAATGGTTCGGCAACACTATTCCAAGTGAGAGTGCTAAACATTTTTTTAAATGCTTTCTTGTATGGAGAGGAAATCAGTGGTGTAATGTCACAACTTCTGAGATCTGACACACATGAGGAAAAGAAAATCTCGTGTTTTGTGAGTGCATACCGGAAATATCCCACGCTTCGCCACTACAAATAGTGTATTTTAGCTCGTGAAAATCGCTCGCAAAAATAATGTTTCTCATGTTTCTCGCTACCACTCTTTCAGTTTTCGGATTTTTGCATTTAATTCATAAATTTCAAATGAGAAATGATTACAAGTAGTCTTTCTACCAGTTATAGAATATGTAGAACTCCCCTGAATCTGAGGTCGTGAGAAATAATACTAATAAAAAGAAAGGTTGTGAAAGCTTGAATTAATATTGCTATTTATACCCCATATGCCCCAAACAAATCTGATCCGAAAAAGATAGCCATCACCTGTGTTGTTTGCGTTATCGTCCACTTGGTGTTAGAATGATATTGAAAAGTATCTAAATTATCAGTTCACTAGTTTCATTAATCTTCAATTATTCTGCGAATACTGTTATCTTTCTATCCATCCAAAAATTGCTGTCGCAACTACACTTTACTGAAATAACATAATTCAAAATTGTCTGGAACAGTTTAAAAATTTTAACATTTTTGCCTACTCATAAGACACTTCACTCTGAATAAACGATGACAAACTTGTGGACTTAACACGAAATAAACAGTTTTAAAAATCAGAACCTTTTAAATCCATTCAATAAAACTGTTCTTGTTTGATTGTGTTTGGTAGACTTGGGACCTTGTGATAACGGAAGTGCACAAGCCAGCTCTGTTGGAAAACGTCAATCCAATCTGCTGCTATCTATTTTTCTGCGAGGCACATGTTGCCGCTAAGAAAATTGCAGTCATTCCATAGCCCCCAGTTTAAACGAGCGAAACCCCACAGTAGACACTCAACCAATTACCATAACGGTTGAAATTGTTGGGAAGAGGATCAATCACTGTCAGGAAGCATTTTCTGGGCATCAGCATTAACAAGAACCTGACCCTCAAGACGTCTTGTGACAAAATAACCAGCAGAGCAATAGCCTGCATGTACCTGCTCGAAGCCCTCGATGGTTCTAAAAGAAAAGATGTCGGGGGAGGGGGGGGGGATAGAGGGACTATTATCAGGCTCTTCACGCCTCGGTGACTACAAATCGTGGATGGGTGTTGTGGTCTCATCCGTCTAATGGGCAGGTGGCTCTTTGTGTTTTGGATGGCCTTCTAGATTCTCTTTTTCCCGCCTGTCTTGGCTTACGATTTGGCATGAAAAATATATATATAAGTAATTAGGATGTAAGTGGAGCTTGCCCCCATATAGACGACCATGTGCGCCTTCATTGCACGTAACCACTCCCCCCCCTCCCCCACATACACAAAGAAACAAAAATTAATAACACGTTGTTCACCCAAACAATTCAGCTGCTTCACTCAAAATGTCTTTATTCATTTCAGCGAGTTAAAGTGGAGTGTGGTGACACATTGACTACATTGTCGAACTTGAGACCGAGAGTTCAAAAGTTCGAGCTGGATCTGTGTCACTCACCTTGTGTCATTGAGCAAGGCACTTAATCTGGTTTGCTTATGTGGGAACACGGTGGCAAAGTGTGCTAAGAGGTATGACATGCCGATAGTGCACACGCCTTCAACCAATGCTAACTCAGGTTAGTACGTTGGAGAGTCTGACAGTTATTTGCCACTGTTCGGCGGTTCTTTCCCAGTACTCCGGCTTCCTCCAATGACACGATATGACGCTGGCTGTTGAAAGTGTTGTACAACCCCAATAAATAACAGTACATCAAGGCCTAGTAAAATCAATACACCTGGAGCAAACCACTACGTCCACATGTTGATCCCCAATTTATACACCCTATATCTTAAAGAGTGACATTCTACAAATCGCAGCCCTACGATGTCTGGTGGTGATTTGCTGTTGCGGTTAATCTGGTTTTGATCCAGTCATCTCTGGGATATCTGTGATCTTTAGTGATCCTTGGGAGCAAGATATGGATGTGAGGTCTATAGGTGAGGACTCAATGGGGCCTCTTTTCACAGCCCTCTCATTCTCATACGGGGAGATGATCACTGGTGATTCGCTATTAACGATCACTAGAGATCGCCATAAGCGATCACTAGGCATCCCTGATGATTGCCAATGGCGTTCACCAATGATCATCTCCCCGTATGAGGATGTGAGGGGTGTGAGGAGAGGCCTCAGTGCGGTTAGTACTCATAGCCCTCTAATCCTCATCTCGCTTCCAACGATCACTAGAGATCGCCAGTGGTCATCTCTACAAACAACACACATTGACAGCATTTGGTTAAGACATTCAGATACAATTTGCTATCAATAATTGTATAATACAATGAATTAGTTTGATTGCTCTGCCTGAAAACATTTTATTACATTTTGCAACGTTTTTCCAGTCGATGTAGTTGCATTTTGTAACATTTATTGCATTTTGCAATATTTTCCAGTCTATGTAGTTGCACTTTGTAATAATTATTACATATTGCAACATTTTTCCAGTTCATGTAGTTGCATTTTGTAATAAAACTTTAAACTTATACGAAACTCACTCAAATACACGTAGAAATGCATATAACATACTCGAAGACCGTCGTAGAATCATAGAGACACAAATTTATTTAATAGTTGTATAATAACATGAATTAGTTTCTGATTGCCCCTTTAAACTAGAGGCTCAAGAGAGCCTAAAAATGCTCACCTGGACCAAGTTGTCCTAAACTGTAAGGGTTATGGGTATGGAGAACATGTAATCTGAATGAACCATATGACAGATTCGCCAGCAATTTTTTTGTCCAATTGTTTCAACTGCTCAGAAGAATGCTTCGTACCAAACACATAATCTCTAGTCTGTGCAATTTGGGAAATATTGGACATTTCAATTTTTTTTCTATTTTTAGCACCAGATGTTCCCACGCGAAAAATTTTTGGGCATGAATGAAGTACTTAGGGTCAACTAATGCCACATATAAAATTTGATTCAAATCGCTCCACTGGTTCTTGAAATAGAATTTTTCAGGGGAGCTCAAAAGTGAGCCCATCCCCTGGAGAGCCCAAATATGGACCTATCAACTTTCTTTGAACAACTTTTAATCTTGAACACCAGAGGAAGTTTCATACCAAATATCAAAGCATTCCCACTTGTGGTTCATGAGAAGAAGATTTTTAACGAATTTTATCATATTTGGGCATAAGACCATGCCCAAAAAGGGCGGAGACCCCATTTGAACAAAACTAAAACAGAATACCCCCAAGATGATGTGGCCCATATATGTTTCTATTTGGGCCACTGGTTTGTGAGAAGATTGTTTTTCACATTGGTCTCTCAATTCGGGAAATAAAAATTTTGTGTGGGACACAAAATTTGGATCTTCCCGTAGTGAGTTCAAATATTGACCTAGAAACTTTTGTTGGACAAATTGAAAGTTTGGGTACCAAAAGAGGTTGCATATCAAATATCAAAGCATTCTGATCTGTGGTTAAGGAAATCAAGTTGTGCAAAAGAAATGCAGGTATTTAGGCATCAGGGATCAGAACCACAGAGATAAACAATTTTTTAGTGTACTTACTTATTGGTGTTTAAGGTCACATATTTATGCACATTTGCTAATCGTGACCACAACATTTAGATAAAGTCAAGTTTTGTGAATCGTTTTTACCCATATTGCCCATTTTAGAGGACTTCCACCCCAAGAATTGGTGACTGGGTCCTATTTTACCAGTGTAACGGAACTTGTTTACCACAGTAAACAAGCACTGCTACACTTCCCGGAGTTCCCACAGGGGAGTAAAAGTGTATGTTAACCCTAATAATTTTGGACACTAAATATAATTTTTTAGTGTTCTGTGATTTGAGAATAAATGGGGAATGGGAAGGCTATACGTATTTGAATTTGTTTCTAATTTTTGCTCCTGGGGTTCCCACTGGGCACAGAAAAATGCCCCCTGAACAAACTTGAATCACACCTCCCTAAGGATGATATACACCATATATCAAAAGATTGTGACTGCTGGATCTGAAGAAAGAGATTTTTAAAGAATATTCCTCATATTGAACAAAGTTACAATTTGGGCTCCCATAGGGAGCCCAAATATGAACCCAGGGACTTGGCTTGAACAAACCTGAATCTCCCTTCCCTAAGGATGCTGTATACCAAATATCAAAAGATTCTTACTGTTGGATCTGGAGAAGAAGATTTTTAAAGAATATTCCTCATATTGCACTAATTTGAACATTTGGGCTCCTGTAGAGTGCCCAAATATGGACCCAGGGGTTAAATTTCAACAACCATGTGAATCAATCTTCCATGTTATATGTGAAATATGAAAGCTTTTGGAGTAGTGGTTGGGGAGAAAAAGATTATTTTATATTTTTCCCATTACCTTCAGTGTTAAATAATGCTGACTCGGCATTTTTTCAAAGTCCCAAAACTGTACCTTAGGACAAAACCGATAGCGATTTTTTTTCACCATTCCTTTCTATTGGTCCTAAGGAAGCTTCACACCACATGAAAAGTTTCAGTGCCATGCAGTTTTGAAGATATGGGCGTTTGAATTTTTTTCTATTTTTAGCTCCTGAGGTTCCCACAGGGCAGCAGGAAAATTTTTTTTGGCATGAATCAAGTACTTAGGACCCATTAATACCTCATAGCAAATTTGGTTCAAATCGTCCTCTCAGTTCGGAAAATAGAAATTTTGGGCGGGGCACAAAATGGGGATCCTCCCATAGTGAGTCCAAATATTGACCGAGAAACTTTCTTTGAACAAACTTGAATCTTGAGTACCAAAGGAGCTTACATACCAAATATCACAGCATTCTGACTGGTGATTCATAAGAAGAAGATTTCAGGAGAAATTGATGTTTTTGGGGCATCACCCCCACCCCAGTGGGGGCACCAAGTTCATTTTAACAAGCTGGAAAGAGGATACCCCCCAAAATATTGTATGTCAAATTTGTTTGGGTTAGTGGTTTTGAAGGAGAAGACCGAGTCATGAAACTTAACGGACGATGGACGCCAAAAGATGGCAAAAGCTCACACTGACTTTCAGTCAGGTGAGCTAAAAAAAATGCCCCTTTGAAAAAAATGTTTATTACATTTTGCAACATTTTTCCCATCCATGTAGTTGCATTTTGTAATAATTATTACATATTGCAACGTTTTTCCCATCCAAGTAGTTGCATTTTGTAATAATTATTACATTTTGCAACTTTTATTACAAAGTGGGTTGCAACAATGCTCCCTTTCGACTCCCTGACTCCTGCACCAATGATGACCTAAAACTCCTAGATTATTATTATAATGATTTTGAAGGTGTTCTATAACTCTAAAACATCCTACAATTTCAGTGACCTATCAAGATTGAAAAAAGATGATGAGGGAGTGTGGAGATCTTCACCAATTAATTTGTGTAATTCTTCAAGATGTTTGAATGGTGCAACCAAAAAACCACATATTTTATCATTTGGAGAAAGTGCGGCAGGTAACTTGAATATCGATACAGATTACCATCATTATTTCTCACAATTAATAAAACTAGCAGAATTCAGCCATCTGTTGGGGCTGCTTGAATCAATAAAATAAATGGGGGTTTATTTATTTATTAGAGTTTAATGACACTTTTGACAGCCAGGGTTACCTCGTGTCAGACAGTCACTTATGGATGGAGGAAGCCGGAGTACCCGGAGAGAACCACTAAGCAACAGCAAGCAACTGTCAGACTCCCCATCGTGTTAACTCCACACAAGCAAGGTTAGCACTGGTTGAAGACAGGTGCACCATCGACATGCATTATGCCTTAGTACACTGTGACACCATACCCCAACGTGGGCAATCGAAATAAAGTGCCTCGCCCAAGGACACAACATAGTTAGCCCTGGCAGGGATTGAACCATGGACCTCTTGGTTTGAAGTTCAATGCAATAACCAGTGAGCCACTGCACTCCCTAAATGGGAATAAATTCCATTGATTTTGGTTAAAATTTTTAAATTAAGTGGCAGTGGAAATTTTCTTATGAATGGGTTTATAGGAGGATGACTGTCCCCCCTCTCTCCCCCACCTACCGACCAACTTCGACCACACTCCAGAATAATTTCAACTAATTTCTTTTCATCCTCCTATAAACCCGTCCATAGGAAAATATTGACTGCCAGTTGCTGACCGTGGCAAGACCCTCCCTTTCTCCCTTGCTAATAATCTCCGAGAGAGCTTACTTGAATGGTGTACTTTTTTCAAAGTCATTTTTCAATTGACTAGGAAAGTTTGCATATATTATTCCAGAGTGGGGTTGAATTTGGTTGTGGGAGTGGGGGAGGAGACTCATTCTCCTATGAACCCATTCATACAAAAATTTCCACTGCCAGTTGCTGACCACGGCACTAGTGAAGAGCGATTTTCTGTTCAAGTGGCATACATGTGTCATGTATTGTTACTGAAATCTCATTTGATTCACTGTGGTGGATAAACAGCTTGTGATTCTCCAGGAAGGATCCTCTCAAATATTAAATGCGATTAAGGCCTAAAAAAAGTTAAAAATCTGTTTATCAGCTCCACCACATGATCCTTTTGGCTGCCACCTGCTCTCTTTTTATAACCAATGCAAATTTAAAAAAATAAAAATTAAATGGTTTATGTCTAATATTTTACCCAAGTTAATAAAACTGACAAATTTGTCCCTTGAGAGCAACAAGGCTTTGTAATGCTTTAGCGCTGTAAAGCCTTCTTGCACTCAAGGGATGAAATACACCACCACCCATGCTAGTCTTTAGATTATATGAGTCCTAAAACATAAAACAAACCAAGAACATGAACTTTTGATGGCTAAGAAATAATGACAAAAATAAAGTAAAAAACTGCCCACCCACATGCAATTTCACAAAAAATAGCCTGTGAAACAGAAGATCTACTTTGTGGCGCCTAATCACACATGTACCCTAGCTTTTTGCCAAACAGATGGTCAGAATAGATATACCCACTTCAAAGCAGAGATCTGTAGCTCATACACATCACATTCATCTTATTACTGTAAGTCCTCCAAGAGGAAACTTATTCAAACATAACTGGTAGTTTATGCAGCATGAAAAATTAAACATATGTTTGACAGAGCTCAATGAGCTCTCTCAAACAAGATTTATTCATTTAAATTCTCAGTTGCAGTGTGGGAAAAATTTGCTGCTGAAAACTTTGATATTTTGACATCAGAATGCAGAGGGTTAATGTTAAATTAATTTGCAAGTTTAATTAAGGGGGAGACAATTTTCTGAATGGATGAATTTTGGTGGACATGAAAACCAAAAATGTCGCTTGTGTTGAACATTACATGCCATCTAATTTTTAGGGGTAACTCAGCATACAAAACGAGTCAAATTGGACCCACCTCACATCATCTATTCGTGGTTACAGTGTTGACACTTAATATTATCAATGCACTTATGAGTGGTCATTTTAATGGTAAACGATTTCGCAGAAATCTACTGACAAAGAAAACGAATTTCGAAAAAGGCTTTCATGATTCAGAATTTTGGGACAGTATTTTATTTACTTATGGTTCTTCTATGATTATTATTATTATTTATTAGGGGGTAACAGCACTTTAACAGCGAAGGTCATATCGTACCATGACAGTTTCACGGGTGAAGGAAGCCAAGCCTGAGAGAACCACCGAGCCATGTTGAGCAGCTTCCAGCTCCCCAACATCGTAACTCCGCACTGCAGGACAGGCAGGGTTAGATTGGTTGAAGACATGTGCACCATAGATGTGCAGTACGCTTTAGTACACAGCGTCATCGTGCACCCATGTGGACAATCGGGGTGAAGTGCCTTGCCCAGGGACACAACTCGGGAATCCGAATTGATTGCTCAAACGGTCACCCATCCAAGGACTAACCGGGCTTGACATTGCTTAACTTCGGTGATCTGGCAAGAACTGGTTACTGCAATGCCACCCCACCCACTCTATGATTAACAAAATGACTTACAAATATTGCTCAAATAAGAAAATGTGTTCCACAGGAACATTGTTCAAAAGACATACTATCAAATCGATCATTTGTTTCAATTTTTAACCATTTAATGCCTTTACCAAACATAACGAAAAAAACGATTTAAAATATTGCCCTTCAAGTTTCATTATTTTTTCATTTTTGCCACAAAAAGATAGCTCATCACACTTCATTTGGAATGAGTTTGTTGAACTTGTTCCAATATGGATAAAAAGTTACGTTTTTTAGGCAAAAGTAAAAATATTTTGTTAATAAAGGAATATTTTGTTACCTGTGGTCTGCTACTCAACTTGGCTCAAGGATAAAGGCTTGCTTTTAACCATACATGCAAAAATATTTGTTAAAAAACACCCTGCATTTATCCGGCCATTTATGGAAGTCGGGTGAAAATTCATGTCAGAGACTTTGAGACCAGTTGGGAAGGCTCTAGTCGTAGCACCCAAATTAGATACTCAAATTAATTCAGTATATCCTTTAACTGGCAGAGTTCTAAATTACTTTTTCAATGGTTATTTGTAACATATTTTATTCAAAGATATCACACAACCAGCAAAAGGAGCCTTAGTTTAGCTCATAAATGTTTTGTTGCAATTTATTGGAGAGTGCCAGTGGGCACTCTCCAATAAATTGAAACAAAACAATTTTATATTAATATTTTTCTTCTTCGGCTGAGCCAACAAATTAGTGCAGACATTGTGCAAATTAGTGCAAATTTCAGCACTTTTCAGTAGTTCCCTGATAGTGGCTTTTATCTCTCAACTAGTTAATTGCTGGAGGTGCTTTCCAGTGGAATGGACAAATCCATTCTGCATTTTTAGGGAGGTTAAGTAAACATTTAACCCTACAGCTCTACAATTATTATTGATCCTCACTACTAATTTATTGTTCATTGTGTCGGCTGCTCGTCCACTAACAATTTTTTTTCATCTTAATATTTATGCCAATCAGATTGAAAAGGTTATGGTTTGCCAATGTGGTATAAATTCTATTACATCTCTTTCAGGGGAGTGCTACGTCCTAATGACATCGTCTTTCTCAATTGATGTTAAAGCAGGTGCTGTGTATAAAATGGTTCCACCTGATATTACATCAAGGTATGAGTGTCTTCTCCATAATATTAACAATTAATTTGTCTGGTATTCTTGAATGAGGCCTTCATTAACCCTATGCCCCCTATATACTCTTCCACCATCGCCACTCCTCCTCTCTTTTCAGCACTTGGAAATAAATTATTATATGATAGACTGTACTTCAACCTTTAGGATTTCCATAATAAGCATACTGACCGTTACACTCTTGTCATTTTTATCCATCTGTTTCCCATCCCATTTTTTCATTATGCTCCTGATGAATCCTATTCTATTAGAGTCAGTCTTCCTGACTATCTAATCGCCTAGCAGGCTGACCTATGCTAGGACGCTTAGCCCCACCCGACAGAAAATGTATAGTTGCAATGCATATAAAGAGATATTTATCTATTGGTGTTTAAGATCACATATTTCTGCATACTGGCTAAACATGGCAGCAAAATGGATACAAAGCCAATCGTTTGTACCCATGTTGCCCATTTGGAGGACTTCCACTCCAAGCACTGGTTACTGGGTCCTAATTTACCAATAAAACAGAGCTTGTTTACCACAGTAAAAATAACACTATTTCGCTTCCCAGGGCTCCTATGGAGGATTAAGAGAGATAATCAAAGCTTAAATATCTAGTTGGACTGAGTGACTGAATCACTGAATTACACCTCCCCATTTAAATAATAGACTATTGCATAGATTTACTTTAAGTTGATTTACTATTAAGTTAGCTTTTCATTCTTACAAATGTCTAGCTGTAGTCAACTATCAATATTAATCCTTTACCCAACGAACTGGCCACATGCGCCTGCATAATATGTAAATTCAGGAGCTGAAAAAATGCAGTTTTTCAAAAAATTTCAACAAAACCGTATCATTTGGCCCTTTTTTTGCAAGGAGCTAGTTCCAAAGAGGGGTCACATGATATGGTTTTGTTGAAATGTTTTGAAAAATTTTTAAAAATTATCTTTAAAATAATAAATTTTGATATCGTCTGCATTGGGGAAAGGTTAACAACTCTCAAAACAGTGACAACCCCATTTCAACTCCTACACCATTAACCCTTTACCTAACATGAAAAGCAGACGACACTTGCCAAAAAAATTCTTGAAAAACTATTTTTTTTTCATTTTTTGTCTCAAAAACATAGGTTATGACCCCTCGTTGGAACGAGCTCGACAAGCTCGTTCCAACGAGAGGTCATAACCTATGTTTTTGAGACAAAAAATGAAAAAAATACTGAAAATTAATTGGCGATTTTTGAGAATAGCGCTGGCCGGTTTTGCCCGTTGCGTTGGGTAAAGGGTTAATAATGTTTTCTTATCTATTCTTCATTCGATGGAGTATAATGTTAAGATTTTATCTAACCTCCTGCAAATAATTTTGTAACAAACACTATCACTGATTTCAAAAGAGTGAAAGGTATATATTGTGAGCTATCAACAAAAATTATGGACAACATACAGATTCCACAGCCTTACTGGTCTAAGTAGTCTCAGGACTACCAACATGAGCATAAAATTGATCATCTTTAAATCTAAAAAAAAGGTTAAAAATATGTTTCTCAGGCCCTCCTGCATGGTCCTTTTGGCAGAAACATGCTCTCTTTTTATAATCAATGCAAACTTTTAAAAAATTAAAATTAAATGGTTTCTGTCTGATATTTTACCCAAGTTAATAAAACTGATAAATTTGTCCCTTGAGTGTATCAAGGCTTTGCAGTGCTTAACCCTTTACCCAACGAATTGCCCGCATCCGCCCGCGTAATATGCAAATTCAGCAGTTGAAAAAATGTTATTTTTTTAAAAAAATCAACAAAACCATATCATGTGACCGCTCGTTGGAACGAGCTCAGCGAGCTCATTCCAACGAGGGGTCACATGATATGGTTTTGTTGAAATTTTTTGAACAATTTGAAAAAATGTATTTAAAATAATAAATTTTGATCTCGTCTGCGTTGGGTAAAGGGTTAAGCATTGCAAAGCCTTCTTGCACTTAAAGAGATGAAATACATCAGCACCTATGCTATTCTGTAGATTATGAGGCTTAAAACATAAAACAAACCAAGAACATGAACTTTTGATGGGAAAGAAATAATAAAACAAACCAAGAACATGAACTTTTGATGGGAAAGAAATAATTACAAAAATAAAGAATAAAATAAAAAAAATGCCTGCCCACATACAATTTTACAAAAAAATGGCCTGCGAAACAGATCTACTCCATGGGACCTAACTAAACAAGAGACCCCAGGGGGCCTGAGGATGCTCACCTGACATGGAAGTCTAAATATCAAACCTGGGACTTGACTTGAATAAGCTGCATACGCCCCTCCTAAGAAAAGCATATACCAACTAGATGAAGTGATTGTGCCCACACAATACACAGGATTTTCCTTCTATTTTCAGTTCCTGCACTTTTACGTCCCAAAATTGAGATAAACACATAAAAAACAGATTTTTTTTATTTTTGTTCGGAAATATTCGAAGTCCCAAACAAAATATTTTCAGCCTAAAATTTTTTTTTTCTTCTTAAAATTGACCAAAACGCATAAAAATACAAAAAACTAATTTCCGGATTTTGGGCCAAAATTTTCTAATTCCCACCCAGCCCCCAAATTTTCAGTGTAAAAAAAAAAAAAAAAAAAATTTTCGTCTTAAAATTTACCGAAACACATAAAAAAAACAAAAAAAAATTTCACGATTTTGGTCCAAAATTTCTAAGTCCAGAACGGGACCCCAAATTTTCAGACTAATTATGAACCCAGGGACTTGGCTTGAACAAACTTGAATATCACCCCCCTGAGGATACTGCATACCAAATATCAAAAGATTCTTATTGGTAGATCTGAAGAAGATTTTTAAAGAATATTCCTCACACTGCACTAATTTAAACATTTGGGCTCCCATAGAGATCCCAGATATGGACCTAGGGAATTGATTTCAATAAACATGTGAAACAATCTTCCAAAGATGTTATATGTGAAATTTGAAAGTTTTTGGAGCAGTGGTTTGGGAGAAAAGTAGTCTTACATGTTTTTCCCATTACCCACAGTGTTAAAAAATGCTGACTCAGCACTTTTTCAAAGTCCAAAAAAAGTACCCCATGATAAAACCGATAGCAATTTTTTTTTTACCATTCCATTCTGTTGCTCCTAAAGAAGCTTCACTCCAAATAAGAATTCTCAGTGCCGTGTAGTTTTGGAGATGGGCGTTTTTAATTTTTTCTATTTTTAGCTCCTGCGGTTCCAAAGGGGCGAGGGGGAAAAAAATTTGGGCATAAATTAAGTACTTATGACCCAATAAGCCCTCATATCAAATTTGGTTCAAATCTGCCTCTCAGTTTGGAAAATAGAAATTTTGGGAGTGGCAAAAATTCTTGCCCCTCCCATAACAACGGTAAATATAGCCCCACAAACTTCTCTTGAACAAATCTGAGTTCCCAACTCAAAAGGAAGCTGCACACCTAATATCAAGTCTCTGCTACTGCTGGTTCATGAGAAGAAGATTTTTTAAGATTTAGGCACACTTTTTGGGTGTGGCCTTACCAAGGGGCAAGGCAACTTGATTTGAACAAAATCAAATTGCGATATCATAACAAACTATTATCTCAAATATCAATTAAATTGGTTCAGTGGTTTCTCATTTTAACCCTCAAAGTCCAGAAGATTTCCCTACATTTTGCATCACTTTAGACAGTCTTCATCCTGTAGCTTTGCAGTTGTCAAGACACAAGCCTTGGTTGCCTATAGAGACATCCATGACTTGCCTGCAAGCAAGTTTATCCAGATATGTCTTGTAGCACCTTTTCTGTTGCAGTTAAAAGTGATAAATAGAGGATATCTAGTGTTTTTGAGTGGATACCAAAAATTATCTCACTCATGTCTGAGACAAATGGTTATTTTCGCTCGCGCTATCCACTCCAAAACACTTTTCTTTTTATAATATATGCTTTTTATAAGAATCTGATCATTCATATCAGTAATTCCACTTGTTTAAATCTTGAATTGATGCATAAAAGTAAACAGCTGATCACTGCCTATTCACGCTGCGATGATCTTCTCAGTCCGCTTTGGGTTTCATGCATCAATTCAAGGTGAATACGTGTTGAATTATTGCTGGAAATGATCGGCATCCACTCAAAAACACTAGATTTTCTGTTCATTATATATTTTTAGAACAAATTGATAATTTCCAGTGATAATTTGACTGGTATTCACCTTGAAGTGTTGCTTTGAAAGCTGCTATTTTGACTGATACAGTGAAAGTGAAAATTTCAGTATCTTCACAGTGGGGGATATGATTTCTATCTTTCTGCAATTTTTTCAATAATCTATCATTTAGCATATAATAAAAGTTAGAACTAGGCATTTAAGGGATAAACCTTTTTTTTGCATAATAATACCAGTTTAGCTCAAAACTGAAGAACTGGGTATGAAATTTATCACATCTAATTTCAAAGAGCTGTGAGCCTGATTCAAGTTTCATGAACAAAAGTCTGGAGAATTGAATATCCATGTTGCCCAAATTTTACCAAAGTCTTTTTGGTATCGACGACTATATAACAACCACAACATCCGTATAAAGTCAAGATTGGACAAGTATTTATACCTCTAATGCCCAGTGTGTAACTCTTAACCTGCCGAGTATTTTTCTAGATATTTTTCATCAGATCTAGTCATGGCTGCTTTGAAGCAGCCATGACTAGATTTGATGAAAAGTTCATCAAAATTTAACGTCCTAAACTTGGTCAAACTTTATACTCGATCAAGTCTTATACTCATTCAAATCATGTACCAAATTAATTTGTAAAGTTTTATTCTTTTTATGGAGCTTACCATAGGGTATACCAAATTTTCTAGTCGGACCTGTTGCCCTGCTTCTGGTACAGCAGAGTAACAGCTCTGCAGGAAGAGAATGGAAAGCTATCCATTCACCATACTTCCTTCATAAGGTGGTAAATAAATATACATGAATTTCAAGCCTGGTGCAATGTGGCAATATGATATAAATGAGGGATAACGGAAAGATAGCCGATCTGGCTATGTTATACCCCCACAGTATGCGTATGTGTTATCGCTGTACTATAACTGTTTAACTATCTCTGTATATATTCTGTATATATGTATACTGTGAAATAAATAAGCAATCAATCTATCACTCAATGAAAATTGAACTTAACAAATCAATATTGGTAAACTCGGATCAATTTACAAGGGTGAAAATTGGATTAAAAGTACCCAAGTTATACTTATTTCAGTAGCAAGAGAAATTCTTTCCTGGGCAGGAATATCCTGTCAACAACATGCAAGGAGTTAAAACTCTCACCTGAGATATTGATTGTCAGGTACTATTGTTCCAGTGAAGCATAACTTGTGTTCCTCCCAGAGTTCCCAATGGGAGGAAATTTTGCATGCAAAATAGCTATTTATTTAAAGTTAACCTGTTTTTGACAGAAATTATAATTTTTTTTTCATTTTTCTCTTTCAGAGCACAGTCTCATTTATTTCTGCAGTCAACAATTCGTCTTCAACAAATAATTTTTGTGATGGTTACCATTCTGACATTTTGTCAAGTTATCATTTAATTCGAGGAATAATCAAATTATTAGGGTATACCAGATATTGTGTTCAATAACCCTTCACCTGAAATGACTGGTAACACTTACACTCTTCTGCCTTAAATAACTGAAGCTGTTACAACTGATTTCTTTTTGCTTCCAAAGCACCGCTTTCAGCCTCTCATTTGAATAATCTCAACATTTTCATTAACCCTTTACCCAATGTAATGGCCAAAACCGTCTGCACTATTCTAAAAAATAGTCAATTAATTTTCATTATGTTTTTTCATTTTTTGTCCCAAAAACATGGGTTATAACCTCTAATTGGAACAAGCTCGTCGAGCTTGTTCCAATGAGGGGTCATAACCTATGTTTTTGAGACAAAAATGAGAAAAATTAGTTATTCAAGAATTTCATGTTAGGTAAGGGGGGGCATAGGGTAGGTTTTGAAGACAGAAAGAAAAAATTAAAAAAAGAGTAAAATATAAACCTCAATTTTTGTGTTAAGAACTAGGTTGATGGGTCAATTCAGTAGGTGATTGGCACATAGGGGACAAACTGGAAAGAAGAAACTGAGCATGGTAGCTCTGCCTGTTACGTCATCTAGTCTGTGGAGAGTTTACATGCTGCAACCAAAGTATTTTTATAGTGTATTTTTTAAGGCCTTCTATCAAAGTTCTCAGTTTTGTAGACCATATACTCATTGATATTATTCTTGCTTCATTCATAAGTCCCCATACAGCCACAAATTGCCACTTTTATATTGCTTTGAAAAAGTTGACCCACAGCCAGGTGTATTCTTCCTTGAGAACTATACTGGTAGGATGCATTTATCTTAACAATATTTTACATCATAAAATTGAATCTCAAACCTCAAGGGTTGTAAGTGTTGAAAACAGTAACAAGTGATATATCATTAAGTATCTGGGTGTTTATATATATAGGATGCTCACTTTGTGAGACTTGTACACCAGGCATTAGTCACAAGGTATGCCAGAGAGACAGAATGTGCCTACCACTGTAAAGAAGAACAGCACCACTCCCAAGGCTCCTAAAAGGGAAGTTTACATCAATTCTGCAGTAAAAGTTAGTTAAGGTTATTGGGGCTTAAAATCATTTCCAGCTTGAGACCACCCTACAAATATAACGTTGAAATCTCCAATTGTTTATTATTTTGTTGACTACTTATGAAATTGCATACCAGACATTAGATACCAGGTACTTATACAGAGAAAAAAGAACAAGAGTTTCATGTCTTCATTTTATTTTTTAGCATACTAAAATAATGTTCAACAAATAAATTATCATTATCATTTGGAAGGAGATATTTTCTATCAAAATAAATGTATTCATTTACAAACACAACTATATTGTTCTAACTTCAGATTTTCAAGCACGTAATTTTTTCTCCACTGGAATCATATTTGATGGGGTGCAATCTTGAAGATATATCTGTCTCCAGATGTACCAGTAGGTGAAAATAAAAAAGATCAAATATGGCAGTAACAGCACAAATATCAAATATTTACTTCTTCCCCATCTTTACAATCCTAAAGATGCAGGCCTGAAATTCTTAAAAATGCAGGAGGGCTAAAATTCGCTCTCCTCACATGGCCTAGGGAAGCGATTAGCTCTCCTCAAGCTTACAAAAGCTAAAAGTGGCAAAAGGAAGTTTTATTATTAATGAATTTTGCCAAGTGGGCTTTGTACATTTTATTTGGTGCTGCTAACCAGGTAGTCTCTGTGAGACGGCTACACTGCCCCTCCCACACCTCCAGGCCCTGGTAAGGCCCAGAGGTGTGGGAGAGACAGTGTGGCCATATTGCAGAGATCACTAACATAGCAGAGATCTGAAAACCTGCAGGTTTTAGGAATAGGCTGTTGTGGTAATCATTATTTTCTATGGCTAAGAGGGCTATTTTTCGCCCTCCTCAATTTTTTAAGGCAAGCAATACGAGAGCGAATAAATCGCTCTCCTGAAAATGCCAGGCCTGAGGATGGAAAAAGATAAAGCTTACCGGTTCTTACAATGTTCACCAAATACCTTGTTATTTATGATTGAAATAAAAGTAGTAGAAGAGGGATGAAACAGAGCTCATTTCATGGACCTAGGAAGTTATGTCATAGTCACGTGAGCTCATTATATGTTTATTTGTCATGGTAGCAGCCACCTTGTGATGTCATCCCCATAGAGATACATAGTCTTAGTGCGCAACATATGTTGTTATGTCTTGTGCTTTCCTGGGGTGAAGATGGAAGATTTGAGGGATCGGGTAGATGGTATTGTGTCAGCATCAGATTCGGTAATGGTGGTTCATGTGGGGGTCCAACAATATCAGGGAAAGAAAGTCAGGAAGACTGGTGGAGTTGTACAGGGGTTTAGTCAGTAAACTGCTCAGTTTGATAGGTGACTTTAATAGACATGAGAGAGTACCCCAAAACTACAAAATAAAGTAATACTATTGTTTAGAACTGGTCAAAATGGCCCAGGGAGCCTAAAAATTGTAACCAATAAGCTAAAACTGTTCCAACTTAAAGACTCTCCTAGGCTACTGGAGTATACCCCCCACCCCCACCACCTGGAGACATCTTGGTCTTATAGCACTATTAGTAGGAACAGTTGTCAGGTTCTTTGTGGTAATTCTTGGACATAACCAAGGATTCTGGGTAATTTAAAAAAAAAAGGGTCTGGGGAAATCCATACAAAATAAATAAAGTGATTTCGGGTACTTTTTGGTGATTTGGGGGAATTGTCAGGTCTATTTGGGTAATTAGATTTACTCCTAGTCAATCGAACGCACCCTCAGAACATGCTCCCATCCTATTGCAGGTCTTTGGGTCACAAAGCAGCCACGTGCTACCATAGACACCAAGATAGCAGCCTCCAGTACAAAATTGACAATAGAAACACCTGTCACCCTAACAACACGCACTGCACTGCACTGCACACCAAGACCATGTATCACTATGGGGATGATGTCACAAGATGGCCACTCACATAGGCTACCATGACAACCAAACATGATGTAACTAGCTCATGTGACAATGACTTCACTTCCTAGGCCCATCCAATGGGCCCTGTTTAACCATTACACTGATCTCCCAATATCAAAATTTGAAGCTGCACACATTTTTCCCCACAATGCAACAGGGCATTTAACCTATTAAACCTTGTTTGACAGAACTCAACAAGTTCTGTAAACAAGATTAAATTGGTTAAGTTTCTAAATGCATTAAGAAACATTTTTCACATGAATTTTGATGTCATGTGCAGAGGGTTAAGCGAATGATAAGCTGTTATGTTAAATACGGACATAAGACTCACAGCATCATTTCCATCTGTGTATCAAAAACAAAGCATTGCATCAGCAAGAACAAGAATATATAAAATTGTTCTCCCCAGCCAAGGACACATCTTTGAAATATATGAATTCACCAACAGTCCTCACTTCAACACAGCATAATGTGTTTTGATTGGGTGGATATCTGCAGGCAGATATTTTTAACACCTACATCTATGAACTTTATTTTCACCAAGCAAAAGTGGCTGACAACCGGGGCCACACCAAAAGTACTAATGGCATGTGATATCAAGCTCTAGAGGCTTTGAAAATTGTTTTTGTTCAGTCACAATTAAACTACCATGAATATGTCCCCAGTTAACACACCAAACAGCAGAGTGTGGTGAAGGGTGTGTGTGTGTGGGGGGAGGAGGGCATTGTAATCACTGTCAACTGTGGACACTTTCAAGCATTATTCACACTTAATGGGGTCTGCTGACAGCAGGGAAAGGTGGCCATGATTGCTGGATGACATTATCAGGCACACGGCAAGCTGTAACATCAAGTTTAATGCCCACAGTTGTCAGTGACCCTGGTTTTAACAAATCAGGGACTTGTCAAGAAATTATTAGCAAACTATGATGAGCTCATTTACAGGATATTTTTATAACAAAGGGCCATAACTCCCATAAATTTCAAGAGATATCAGCAGTCATCAAACTTGACAGACATTGTTACTATCGAGACACATTTCAAAAAGAACTGAAATCCATTAACTATTGTTCAAGTTATGCCATAAACATGGTTCAGATGGATGGAGAGACACAGAGATGGACAGGCAGATGGAGGTCTTCGCTATATTCCTCCCGGGCCTTGCAGAGGGATAATAATTCCAGTACTGGTACAGAATATGGTGTAAAAATATCAGGGATACTTAAGAACAGTGCTGTGGTATTATTATCGCCACAGATACCTCAGTGTTTAAAAAAAACCAAGGGACATACATAAAGTTATATGAGCATGTAAGCTGAGGGAATTTATACTCAATATTTTCAGTTATAATGTCATATCACAAAATTATTGGCAATTTAAAACATGATTCTCCTTCTATCGAAAAAGATATTTTATTTGGCAGTACAGATCCAATCAATCAACATTCAGCTCACTATGAGGCGAGCTGAATAGTGCGGAAATTAATTAATGTGACGTTTTGATTGGATAATGAAACACCTCTAACACTTGCACTACTGTGTTGAACAACCAATCAGAACACACGAAACAGAAAACTTACATTCAAGTTTATGGGAGATACAAAATGTGGAAGCGGAACATTATTGCTTGGCGGAACCGGTAATGGAACGTTTTCCAGGATTTTCCAGGTCTGATTTAAAAAACATTGATTTTCAAGGACTTTCAAAGCCTTGAATTTTAATTTTCAAATTCCCGGACATTCCAGGATTTCCAGGACCCGTGGCCACCCTGTGCATTGTATGCTGCTGGCGGATATTCCTACCTTGGACATAAAATCTTTTCCCACTGAAATAAGTATACTTTGGGTACATTTAATCAAATTTTCAGCTGTAAATTGAATGGACTTTTTCATTAATATTTCTGGAGTTAAATTTAGATGAATTTTTCATCAAATCTAATCATGGCTGCTTCACAGCAGCCATGACAAGATCAGATGGAAATATTTTGAAAATACTCAACAGGTTAAGACTTAACCCCAATATCTCATTTTTCAAAGAAGATATCAAAATTTCAAGACTTTTCAGGTCCTTGCCAAGGGATTTCTAAATTCCATGACTTTCAAGTAACTTAAGGAACAGCAAGACCCAAGAATATATGTTGCATGTAAAATTATCATAAGTGATGCATCATGGGAAATATTATCTTTGTGCATTGTTGACATGATAATGTGATAAAAAGGAACTCAAATTTGACCTACTTTATTTGGAATTCATAAACTTCCTCTACAAAATTTTATTTGAGGCTATATTTGGAATTCATAAACTTTCTCTACAAAATTTTATTTGAGCCTCCATAAACCTTGACTCAATTTCAACTTAGTTTATAAATTCCATAGGAAATAGGATCTCATTTGCAATCCTTTATATAAAATGAAAAAGGAAACAAAAATGATACAGATGCCGTTGCTAATCATTTTTGCAAATAAAAGCATCTTCTTCATTGTACCAAACTTAATAACAGAAAGCCCACTTAACTGGATATCTCTAACTGAATAACCCTGTTAATTGAAAATAATTTCCTAACACAAAACATAATTACCATACCATCAGGACAATTTTGGCCTGTTAACTGCATATAGGTTGTGCAGTAAACTCCTGTTAGGCCCCACAAAGTAGATCTTCTGTTTCTCAGGCTATTTTTGTGAAATTGCATGTGGGTGGGCAGTTTTTTACTTCATTTTTGTAATTATTTCTTAGCCATCAAAAGTTCATGTTCTTGGTTTGTTTTAGGCCTCATAATCTACAGCATAGCATGGGTGGTGGAGTACTTCGTCCCTTGAGTGCAAGAAGGTATTGCAGTGCTAAAGCATTGCAAAGCCTTGTTGCAGTCAAGGGACAAATTAATCAATTTTATTTCCATGGGTAAAATATCAGACATAAACCATTTAATTTTTATTTTTTCAAGTTTGCGTTGGTTATAAAAAGAGAGCATGCGGCAGTCAAAAGAACCATGTGGGAGGGCCTGAGAAACAGATTTAAAAACTTTTTTAAGCCTTCTATTTCATCTAAATTTGGCAGAATCCATTTGTATTCTCGCAAAAAGTACTGTTGCAAGAATACCTGCTATGAGTGTCCCAGGATCCCATGAGGCCACCATGGTTGAACCCATTATATACTGGTAACACATGTTAACTCTTTACCCAACACAGATTTTTAGTTTTCAAAACATAAACTGAATTTGATAATTTTTAAAAAAAATAAACAATAATTACCAATAAAACCTTACACATATGGATGTCAGTGGAACCGGCTCACTGAGCCAGTTCTAATGAAAGCCATATTTGTACAATTTTATTGACAAAGTGTCAGAATATTTCAGGTCTAGCCTTGTATTGGTTAATTTGCTGCCTCTATGTCCAGTAAAGAGTTAAATTGACTCGATTCTTTTCATGTGAATCCTAGCAGAAGTGCAGCGAGAATCTACATGGATTCTCTCTGGTTTCGTTGCACGAATCTTTGCACGAGTCGATTCTCAGATTCTCGTGCAAATATAAGCCCTTAATGAATATACTAGGGCACAATCCGGAATATGGCTTAATCAGAGCTTCTGATCTGGACCAACCCAATCTGGATTCTCAATTTCAGCTTCCCAATCATGCACAATGCCAGACTCCTGTTTAGGTCATAAACATACAAACGAGCCTGGAAATAAGCTGTCTATCACCTGCAGAATGAGGTCCCCAGAGGGTGAATTTGGTAATGCTGCCCTAAACAGCAGGGTAGCATTACTAAATGTACCCTCTGTGGACCTCAAGGTCTCAGGTCTTAACAAAAAAGGGTACCCAGAGGATAAATTGGGTGACCCTAGATTCACCCTCTGGAGATTACCTTCTGTAAATGACAGATTGCTTATTTCCAAGACTGCATACAAATATGAAAAGACCTGAGAATAAAGTTGTTTTTTTCCCATTTTTACATATACATTTGCTAGCTATCTTCACCAGTTACAAACATATGTACTGATTTTTCAGAGTTCAACATGTGACCAGCTCTGTTTGAGCCAACTACAGCTGCTAATTTGTGAGCATCATATTTTGAATATAATACTGTACATGTTGTGTTCTCAATGTCTGATTTCTTTTTGGGATCTTGCAGCATATTGCAGATTTCACTGTAGAAATGGGGAAAGTGTGGTAGTTCATAAAATATTATGTGTCGAATTCCTCTTAGCTTGTACCTGGAAAAGGAAAGAGTATGTGAGCTTTTGCAGATTACAAAAGAATTAAAACTTTAACCCTCTATCTAATATATCAGACAGAACTGGAAAATGCTAATCACAAATAGCACCATTCAAAATTTATTAGCTAAAAAGAAAAAAGAATTTTGATTCTCAGGCAATCCCTCATTGAATTTGAACCACCTCATTAGACATTTTTATTGCCTTTCAGTGTCTTCCAATATTAGTACAAACTCAGGGAGACCCGAAACTTTTGACACTTTTTGACTGATGCATGATTATTCAGTTGCGTCTCCAATATATTTGCCATGTTACAATTTATGGGAGAGTGCCTGTAGGCACTCTCCAATAAATTGAAACGAGGCAAATCCCCATAGGTTAAATGCTTTTACTTCAAAGATAACATGAAGAGCATCGAAAGAAAATGAAGTCTTTGAATTGCAGTACCTACAGTTTGCTTTTATGGGAATGTTTAATTTTTCTAATTAATGAAAGTGTCAATGACACTGTAGCTCAACTTGTGTAAGGCATGTACATGAATAGTATGTGACACAGCAATAACACACATCTAGATAATGACCTGATAACAAAGGAACATATAAAGTATTGTAACGGTCTGTACATAAATACTGACCGTAGCCTGTAACAAATGTACAGGTAAAGAATTGGAAAGGTGGACGGCAGTCAGATGCTAAACTAGAAAAGAAATCTTTGAGTCCCAGAGTGGGTCTGACTGAACCCAAAAATATTGTTCTCATAGCACAGTGATAACAAAGGCACCCAAATACACTCGTTCCTGTCCCAAGGTGATAACAAAGGTACCCAAGAAGTTTCATGAAGATCGGTTCATAAATACGGCCTCTAGCCCGAGCCGTATAGAAGTTGTGTACAAAAAACTGATTGGACCTAATTTCGGTACAAAATGGCCACTGGCAGCCATCTTGAATTTTGGACTGCACCCAGAAATACTCATTCTCATTCCAAGGTGATAACAAAGGTACCCAAGAAGTTTCGTGAAGATCGGTTCATAAATACAGCCTCTAGCCCGAGCCGTATTGACATGTGCACTTACTGTGTATAAGTAGCACTGAATACATCAAAGTTCATCTAATTTGCATAATTTCTGCACAAGAAAAAACCCTGTATTATATGTGATGCATTCCATGTTCCTAAACATTCATTCAATAATTTATTCAAATCAGAACCTTCATACAGAAGTTCTGTACCAAAAACTGATTGTACCTAATTTTGGTACAAAAGGGCCACTGGCAGCCATCTTGAATTTCGGACCACACCCAAAAAACACTCGTTCTCGTCCCAAGGTGATAACAAAGGTACCCCAGAAGTTTCATGAAGATCCTTTCATAAATACAGCCTCCAGCCCTAGCTGTACTGACATGTGCACTTACAGTGTATAAGTAGCACTGAAAAAATCAAAGTTCATCTAATTTGCATAATTTCTGCATGAGAAAAAAACCTGTATTATATGTGATGTATTCGATGTCACTAAACATTCATACAAAAATTTATTCAAATCAGAACTTTCATACAGAAGTTCTGTACAAAAAACTGATTGCACTAATTTTGGTACAAAATGGCTGCTGGTGGCCATCTTGAATTTTGGACTGCACCCCAAAACACTCGTTCTCGTCCCACGGTGATAACAAAGGTACCCAAGAAGTTTTGTAAAGGTCGGTTAATAAATACGGCCTCTAGCCTGAGCCATATAGAAGTTGTGTACAAAAAACTGATTGGACCTAATTTCGGTACAAAATGGCCACTGGAAGCCATCTTTAATTTTGGATCACACCCAGAAACACTCGTTCTCATCCCAAGGTGATAACAAAGGTACCCAAGAAGTTTCGTGAAGAACAGTTCATAAATACAGCCCCTAGCCCGAGTCATATTGACATGTGCACTTACTGTGTATAAGTAGCACTGAATAAATCAAAGTTCATCTAATTTGCATAATTTCTGAACGAGAAAAAAACCCACATTATATATGATGTATTCCATGTTACTAAAATTCATGCAAAAATTTATTCAAATCAGAACTTTCATACAGAAGTTCTGTACAAAAAAATGATTGCACTAACTAGAGTACAAAATGGCTGCTGGTGGCCATCTTGAATTTCAGACCGCACCCAAAAACACTTGTTCTCGTCCCACGGTGATAACAAAGGTACTCAAGAAGTTTCGAAAAGATTGGTTCATAAATACGGCCTCTAGCCCGAGCCGTATTGAATTGTTGATGGAAAGACGGACGACTGGCCATGGCATAACCTCAAATTTGACTTACGTCAAAGTTGAGCTAAAAATGATTGTAAAAGAAACACTATTCATCATTAATTTAGTACTATATTAGCCCTTTACCCAATGTAACGACCAAAACCGGCCAGCGCTATTCTAAAAAATTGCCAATTAATTTTCATTATTTTTTCAATTTTTGTCTCAAAAACATAGGTTATGACACCTCATTGGAACGAGCTCGTTCCAATGAGGGGTCATAACGTATGTTTTTCAGATGAAAAAAGTTAGTTATTCAAGAATTTTTTTTGCAAGTGGCGTCTGCTTTTCATGTTAGGTAAAGGGTTAATAAAATCTAAAGGCCTTACAGCGAAAAAAACATGTCACAGATGTGAGCTCAATTTTATATTACCTTTTGAAGAAGTGCAACCTTTCTGTATAAAGCAAAAATTGTGTCTTCTTATGGAAGAATGTAGTTTTTGCCTTAGATACATTCTTGTCCTTAGAATACCTAAAATAAACAAATTCTATTTATTTCTCTGATAGAAGGAAGACATAATTTTGTATATGGAGCATGTGGGAACATAAATATAGAATAGGAATATTTTCTTCTTTTTTTCTCTTGTGGAGAGGGGGGGGGGGGGGTAGAGAATTGTAGGGACTTTTCTGGTAGCACGGTGGCGCAGAAGGTCGAGATGTGTCCTTGGGCAAGACACTTAATTGAAATTGCTCATGTGGGGGCATGGTGGCATTGTGTACTAAGGTGTACCGCACGTCGATGGTACACTTGTCTTCAACCAATGCTAACCCTGTTTGTGTGGAATTAGTATGTTGGGGAGTCTGACAGTTGTTCACTGTTGTTCGGTTGTTCTCTTTGGGTACTCTGGCTTCCTCCACTCTGTCCGACACAAGGGGATCCTGGCTGTTGAAAGTGTCGTTAAACCCCCAATAAATGAATAAATAAATAAATAAATAGGGACTTTTCTTGTGGAAAAACCAGCTTCTCAGTGAGCTTTCCAAAGACCAATGTAAGACTGGCAAGATAAGTGAACCAAATGTTTTTAAAAATATGCCGACTATTGCAATGATGCAATGGATTTCTTAACAGCTGAGCCCTTAATATGATGCAACAGCCATATCCAACTAACACTAACAACAAACTAGACCTGTTCATAAGCACAGCTAACGAAATACCCTTGCAAAGTGCAGGCCAACCCAAAATAAAGGTTGCTCTCAAGTCGATTTTTAAAAATATGTTAGCACATTGTATAGGTGCTTCATTTTGATACTCAAAAAAGGAAAGGAAAGTTAAAAAATTTATAGTAATTTATATATTTTTTATACTTACCAATTACCCAGACTTAGCTGGTGCTAACTCCTTAAAATCAAGGGCCAAACACAAATTTTGCCCTCCAATCCCCAAAATTTGCATCAAAAACCAAAATTCAATGTCCTATGTGGTCCTCCATACCTTTTATCCACTGCGCATGCGCAGTGTCAAGGAGGTCTCGAAATTGGCGCCAGTTGTCATTCTTACAACCAGTGTCTGGTAAGCGTTATGTAATCAGCGGGGAGGTAAGAGTTCCCAACTCATGGGAGGGCCATCCCTGTCTGGGTCATTGGTAAGTATAAAAAATATATAAATTACTATAAATTTTTTAACATTTTTACACTGTACCAATGACCCCGACTTAGCTGAATAGAAAAAAGGTTGGAGGGCCTAGGACATAAAGGAAAATCCACTAGGCTCAATCACATGTAAACAGAATTATCCCCTCAAGGAGAAGAGGAGAACAGGTCTTACATGTATCTTTCTTATTTGCATCAAACAAGAAAGACACAATACCCATCTGTAATTGAGCACAATAACATCAATGATCTCTATTAACATCCAGTATAACCCTTTATACTAATTAATTTAAAAAGGGAAGCCAATAAATAAAGGATGTCCAGAGAAATGAGACTCTTTATATGCATTAAAAGTGTCCAAGGATTGTATATTAATGCCCGTATGACACGTGACATATACAATTGCTTCACACCGAGCTAGACTTTAAAAATATTACATGAATGAGTTAAACATTAGCTTTACACTTTAAAACCATCCCGGTACTGACTCGGAATTACTGATTCCAGAGGAGGTATTCCCTTGCTTTTCACTATAAAGCAGGTGACCTAAGGGAACACCATCCCCCCCCCCCCCCTTCCCTTGCCCTGGGTCAAATACCCCAGAGCAAAGAGGGCTGCAGGACAGAGTCGCTGCCAAAACAGAAAGCCTGCATAACTATAGTTGCAACTGTTTAGTGGACGACATTCTGAGCAACCGATAACGGACATAAACAATGCAGGTCGCCAGAAATGGACTCAATATTTCTAAGATAAAAACTGGTGAATGTTGAAGGCTGAGACCAATATGCAGCCTTCATCAAATCGGTAATAGCAACACTATTAGCATAAGCCCAAGATGTAGACAGTGTTCGTACTTCATGCGCCGAAATCTTAAGCACAGACTGCTGAGTAGAAGATATTTTTTCATAAGCAGTACGGATAGTTAATTGAATCCACCTTGCAATAGAATGGACCATAATGTCCCTTTTATTAGGCAGCAGAGACAGAAAGAAACGTTTATGTCCCTTTCTGATAAACTCAGATCTACGTTTGTAAATGCGCACAGCTCTAACAGGACAGAGTAAAGGCCTATGCCCATCTGAAGACGGAAGGGCCTTAATAACAATAGGTTCCGGAAACTTATTAGGAGCCTGATTCTTAGCCAAAAATCTGACATTAGTAGTCAAGGTAATAGTATTACCTATACTACGATAGTGTGAATCATCAACAGATAGTGCATGAAGCTAACTAACTCTTCTAGCCGAAGAGAAGGCTAAGAGAAAAGCTGTCTTATAAGATAAGAATTTGAAGTCCACTGTATCAAGAGGCTCAAATGGCACTTCTTTTAGCTTAAGAAGAACCCAAGCTAAATTCCACTAAGGAATTAATCTAAGGGTTCTCGGCCTATTTATCAAAAAGTTTTTCACTAACTTAGATAAAGAGACATTAGATCCAATCTGCAAACTATCATGATGTGCATAGGTATCAGATAGCATAGACCTATAACCCTTAATGGTAACAGGCTGCAGTTTGATCTCATCAAACAGGTAGACTAGAAAATTAGCAATGTCTGGAATGGAGGGATCATAAATATCAACAGAATGATCCCTACACCACCGACAGAAAACCTTTCACTTAGCAGCATAGTTTAGCGAAAAGGAGGTCCTCCTACAGTTAGAAATTGCGACCACTGCTCATCCTGTAAATTGCTTACCGTGCAAGAAGGACCGCACAACGGAAATACGTGAAGGTTGAGACCTTGTGGGTTGTGATGCAGTGTGCGCGATATCCCCTGCGAAAGAAGATCCTCTTGTGGAGGAAGCTTCCGCGGCATGTCCCACAGCAGACACCTGAGTAGATTTATCCATGGTCTCTGGGGTGACACAGATGCTACCAACAGAATTTTGCAGTGAGATTGCTTTATCTTGAGCAATATCTGCTGAATCAATGGCGCTGGTGGATACGCATATCCTATCATTCCGTCCCAAAAGATCAAGAGAGCGTCTACTGCAAACATTCGAGGATCTGGATATGGCGACACAATTACGTCTGCAACTGATTGTTGAGATGCATCGCAAATAAGTCTATCATCGGACGCTCCCATTGGTAGCAAATCTGACTGAATACTCGTTTGTTGAGAGTCCATTCTGATGGCAACATGCGACCCCTCCGAGAAATGAAGTCTGCCAAAATGTTCAGACGACCCGGAATATGACAGACCGATAAAAGAACTTGATGCTCTAGGACAAACAGAAGGATTCTTTCCGTTAAACTGAATAATGGAATGGAATGAGTGCCTCCCTGGTTCCGAATATAAGCTACTACCGTCGAATTGTCGGACAGAATTTGCACATGTGCATTCCGAATTATGTTCATCCAATGACATAGCGCAAGCCAAATTGACATCATTTCTTTGATGTTTATGTGATTGTTTAGGAACTGCGGATCCCAAAGACCCTGGCACTTCGAATCCGTTCAAGGTTGCGCCCAACCTGTTTGATTGGCATCCGTCAAAATCGTAAAACTCAGATCCGACGATTGCAGTGGAACTCCCTGAGTTAACCAGTGAATAACTGCCCAAGTCTGAATCTTTGGAGTGGCCGAGCACGTAGTCACCCTATCGGAATAAGATCCGCGGCGGCTCCGCACAAACCTATCAGTTGCATGAATTCTCTGGCTATGACTTTGTCGGAGTGAAGACAAAAGTAAGTGTAACAACTGATTAATTTCGCTCTGGTTAATGGCAGACGAACAAGATTGTTGTGCATCTCAAAGCTCATTCCCAGGTGGGTGAATGACTTGGACGGCACCAGATCCGACATCTTCTCATTTATTATAAAACCAAGACGTCGAAGCAATTGAAGTGGATTCTGCACATCGTTCTGAAGCATTAACTCGTTGTCGAACCGCTGAAGAATGTCGTCCAGGTAGGCTGACATTACCGCAGACGAATGAGCTCAGAAATGAGTCATTACCGAGTTCATTATTCGAGTGAAAGCCCAGGGTGCTAGGTTCAGACCAAAGCACATCGCTCAGAACTGATAAACGACTCCTAGGACAGCGAAGCGAAGGTACTTTCTGAACGCCGGATGTACCATGACGTGAAAGTACGCATCCTTGAGATCTATGCTCGCAGCATAGTCGTTCACTTGAATGCTCGCTCTGACTGATCGAATGGTCTCCATATAAAATTTTGGAGCATGATCAACTTCTTTATCCAGCTCAGATCTATGACTGGATGAAATGAGCCGTCTGGTTTCGGGACCAGAAACAGATGGCTGTAGAAAGCTGGAGATTCCTGGTTTTCTACGACCTCTATCGCATTCTTCTCCAGAAGAGATTGGACTTCTAATAGAAGCGAACTTCTCTTCTGAGGATTTGACGGAAGCTGAGTCCATCTTGGACTTCAAGTTAACGGAAGCTTTCTTTTGAAGGACAGTTTTAGTCCTTCTGAAATCACCCCTCGAACCCAAGGGTCGTCCGTAATCGACAACCAATTGGTTAAGCAACTCGATAACCTTCCACCCACTGGAACACGATAGAGGTTTGCACCATCACTTTCTGGACCTGCGAGGCTTGCGGGAGGAGAAACCACATCCTCCACGACCTGCACCTCGCCCCGTCGACCTAGGGGCATCTGACCGGTTGTCTCGGCCAGTATTACGGCCCCTACCTGAGTCGCTACCTTGATGGTCTCTGGAGTAAGATCTAGAAGCTTGCTTAGATCCTCTATAGGAACTTCCCTTGGACGTATTCATCCCAGAAGTGCCTGTCTTACTCTTCTCCGCTGAATCCGACTTTTTAGCAGCGGACTTGAACAGCAGAGAGTCTGAAGCTTTCTTGGTAATTTGATAATTGATCAAGGAAAGCTTGCCGTCAAAGAGAAGCTCTCCGGAGACCGGAGCGCCTCGAAGAGAGTTTTTCACCTTACGATCCATGCGAGTGGATGTAGCCAGGGCAGCATCACGTTTACTAACTCCAGATTTGCCACTGAAAGGGCAGAGTTATATGTAGAGTATGCTATGGCCCTCGAAAGAACTCTTAAGGATGTCTGAACATCCTGGAATTCTTTTCCTTTGAGACGTAATGAAAACGTTCTGGTAAGGTGATCTGCATACGATAATGCATCTAAGCTGGTCCTGTTAGACGAGATTGTCGTATCCAATGTCATGGCTGGAACAGACATAGACAATGGCAAAAACAATTCTAGGTCTTCAGCCTGGTCATCTAGACGCTGAGGAACTCTCGGAATGCCATGTCCTGCCGTTTCAAATTTATTCCTTGAATTGATGAAAGGCAGCTATATAGCATTTGCCGTTAAGAAACCGGACTTGCCCGTCTTGGTGGCAAGTTTGAATATAGCGTTATTCAAAGGATCAAATGTCCGTGAGACATTTCTGGACTGGGTCGGAAACTCAGGGACGGTGTCCCTAATCCGTCCGAAAAAGTCTATGTTCAGCGACGCTATCAGTCTCTTATCTGGCACCGCAGCATTTTGGTCCGGAGGAACAACATCAGGAAGGTATTGCCGGATGAAATCTACGGCTACCTTATGTTGCTCCGAAAGGGAAAATTCCAACTCCTCTGAATCCCTATCTCCATCCGGCTGGACCACTTGAGAATCTCGGTCGTCCCCTGCTGACTCTGCAGTGGAACGAACCGACCCAGCTTCCTCAGACAATTCCTGATCGGAAAAGGTTTCTGACAGCTGCTGGGATGCTGCGATAAGAGGAGCTATCTGCGATAGCATGTCCGTTACGGAGGCCTGCGGAGCCACGGTCTTACATGATTTAGCTGCTGAATCTCGCATACTTCTCTTATGAGCTCGTCCCGATTGTAAAGGCCTCGTATCCCTGGCTACCAGATGGCGTGACCTGGTCGACGTGGAATCCCTGGTCGGCGAAGCTGGCTGGATATCAGCGGTCACGTAGCTAAGGTGCGGTCGTGTGTGCTGCCGTGAGGATGAGGAGGCCAATAGACTAGTCACTGTGTACTGTCTATGTAACGGAGCGTCCCGAGCAGATGGAGTGGACGTATGCTCCGCTTGATTAGCGTCACGTACAACAACATCTGGTCCCAGATGTTGCTGTAAGAGAGAGGGGGCTCTCTCACTCGCGGTCCAGGTGGACCAGGACGAGCTAGGTACTGGACTGACAGGCTTCCTCCCTACTATCCTCGGATCCGTCGTCGCTTGGTGTGCATGTTCAATGTTTATAGTGCTCGCATCACCCAAACTGCTTCCGTGGACCGCAACGGACAAACCCAGCTGCTGAGCCATTTGATGAATGGTCGCTACACCGGGCGAGCTAGCGGACAACAGTGCCGGCGATCCTACTACGGACCTCTTAGGCAATTGTTGTATCACCATGAGCACTTTTGCCGCTAACTCTTTGTTAGAATGCAACGACGGAGACACACTTGTTGAAGACATTACGGAAACATCACCCTGTTCTTGTTTCTCTGAAAAAGAGACTGATAAACTAGAGTGACCCAGCGGAGAGAGGACTGGCATGGACCCCTCACCGCTAACAATATACCGTGACACACGTCTCCAACGTTTGTCACTCCAATTGGCACACACTGAGCAAGAATTAGTGCAAGTACACAGACTACAAGAGACACAATAAACATGAGAATCAGAGGAAGATCTCCTTGCATTACAATTTGAACAATATTCTTTCATCTTGAAAAAATATAAACAGTAGTAGTACTCGCACCAACCCTTGAAACAAAGATACATAATAATAATATAATCCATTTCGAAAAAATAATTTAAAAAAAAAAAAAATTTTTTCTGAAAAGTTTTCAGAAGAGTCCAAGTTCCCAATGGTAACAGTGAGCCCAAATGGATCCCAAAAAAGCCTATGTGTGGACAAAAATTTTAAAACATTTTTAAAAATTAATGTAACACTTATTACGGACAATATTAATATATCTGGCTATAAGCAGAACTAAACAGAAGACAAGTAATCACTATCAGAAGTAACCGTTGTCAACATAAACAAAAGTATACAAAAACCGGAAACATGACTCCAGGCACTGTAAACACGGCCCAAAATCAGTCACCAATTTAAACACTATCCGATGTAAAACACAGACTTCCCTAGAAGAAACTGCAGTACATCGGATGGTAGATGCAGATCACAATGCCTAAACACCCAAGGGTGAGGACGTAAACATGGGGAAAAACAGAAACTACATTCTGTTACCAAGCCAAAACTCCCAAGAACTTTTAGTAAAAATAATTACAAAAATTATGCCAAAATCATGGGAGAATGGCAAGGGGGGAATACTGGAAAAGGATAGAGGAAACACTGAACAAACAATGGTACATTCATAGCAAGAATGACAACATCAGGGCCACGCCTCGAAAATAGGCAACATGAAATAATTTCGTAAAAAAAGTTAAAAGTTTATAGTAATTTATATATTTTTTATACTTACCAATGAACCAGACATAGCTGGTGCTAATTCTCAAAATCTAGGGCCAAACACAAATTTTGCCCCCCAATCCCCAAAATTTGCATCTAAAACCGAAAATAACATGTCCTAAATGGTCCTCCATACTTTTTCTCCACTGCTCATGCGCAGTGTCAAGGAGGTCTCGAAATTATCATTCTTACAAGCAGTGCCTGGTCAGCGCTATGTACTCAGCGGGGAGGTATGAGTTCCCAACTCCTGGGAGGGCCATCCCCGTCTGGGTCATTGGTAAGTATAAAAAATATATAAATTACTATAAATTTTTTAACATTTTTATACTGTACCAATGACCCAGACATAGCTGAATAGAAAAAAAGGCTGGAGGGCCTAGGACAGAGAAAAATCCAATAAGCTCAACTATATATAATAGAGTTATCCCCTCGAGGAGAAAAGGAGGATTAGGCTTTACATGTATCTATGACAAATTAGAAAGACACAACACCCTTCATAATTGAGCATAATAACATCCATGTTCTCTATTAACATCCAGTATAACCCTTTATACTAACTATTTTTAAAGTAAGCCAATAAATAAAGTAAGTCCAGAGAATTGAGACTCTTTATACTCATTAAAAGTGTCCGAGGATTGTATATTAATGCCCGTTTGACACGTGACATATACAAATGCTTCACACTGAGCTACACTTTAAAAATATGACATGAATGAATTTAAGCATTAGCTTTACACTTTAAAACCATCCCGGTACTGACTCAGAATTACTGACTCCGGAGGAGGTATCCCCTTGCTTTTCACTATAAAGCAGGTGACCTAAGGGAACCCCCCCCCCCCCCCCCCTTCCCTGGGTCAAATAGCCCAGAGCGAAGAGGGCAGCAGGACAGAGTCACTGCCGGAACAGAAAGCCTGCATAACTATAGTTGCAACTGTTTAGTGGACGACATTCTGAGCAACAGATAACGGACCTAAACAATGCAGGTCTTCAGAAATGGACTCAATATAAAAATTTGTGAATGTGGATGGCTGAGACCAATGTGCAGCCTTCATTAAATCTGTAATAGCAACACTATTTGCGTAAGCCCAAGATGTAGAAAGAGCTCTTACTTCATGAGCCGAAATCTTAAGCACAGACCGCTGAGTTGAAGATAGATTAACATAAGCAGTACGGATAGTTAATTGAATCCATCTAGCAATAGAATGGACCGTAATGTCCTTTCTATTAGGCATCAGAGACAGAAAGAAGCGTTTTCGTCCCTTTCTGATAAACTGAGATCTTCGTTTATAAATACGTAAAGCTCTAACCGGACAGAGTAAAGGCCTATGCCCGTCTGAAGACGGAAGGGCCTTAATAACAATAGGTTCCCGATATTTATTAGGAGCCTGATTCTTAGCCAAAAATCCAACATTAGTAGTAAAGGTAATAGTGTTCCCGACACTACGATAGTGAGAATCGTCCACAGATAGTGCATGAAGCTCACTGACTCTTCTAGAAGAGAAAGCTAAGAGAAATGCTGTCTTATAAGATAAAAATTTGAAGTCCACTGTCTCAAGAGGCTCAAATGGCTTTTCTTTTAGTTTAAGAAGAACCCAAGGTAAATACCATTTAGGAATTAATCTAAGGGTTCTAGGTCTATTTATCGAGAAGTTTCTAACTAATTTAGATAAAGAGACATTAGATCCAATTTGTAAACTATCATGGTGTGCATAGATATCAGATAACATAGACCTATAACCTTTAATAGTAACAGGCTGCAGTTTGATCTCATCAAACAAGTATACTATCAGATAACATAGACCTATAACCTTTAATAGTAACAGGCTGCAGTTTGATCTCATCAAACAAGTATACTAGAAAGTTTGCAATGTCTGGAATGGAGGGATCAAAAATGTCAACAGAATGATCCCTACACCAACGACAAAAGACCTTCCACTTAGCCGCATAGTTTAGCGAAGAGGAGGTCCTCCTACAGTTAGAAATTGCGTCCACTGCTCGGCCTGTAAAATGCTTACTGTGCAAGAAGGACCGCACAACGGAAATACGTGAAGGTTGAGACCTTGCGGGTTGTGATGTAGTTGACGTGATTTCCCCTGCGAAAGATCCTCTCGTGGAGGAAGCTTCCGAGGTATGTCCCACAGCAGACACACCAGCAGAGTAAATTTATCCACGGTCTCTGTGGAGACAGAGATGCTACCAACAGAATTTTGCATTGAGATTGTTTTATGTTTAGCAATATCTGCTGAATCAACAGCGCTGGAGGATACGCATATCCTATCATTCCGTCCCACGAGATCGATAGAGCGTCTACTGCATATGCTTGGGGATCCGGACTTGGTGACACATACGTCTGCAACTGATTGTTGAGCTGTGTCGCAAATAAGTCTATCATTGGCCACTCCCATTGGTAGCAAATCTGATTGAATACCTGTTTGCTGAGAGTCCATTCTGACAGCAACAAGCGACCCTTCCGTAAAAGGGAGTCTGCTAATACATTCAGACGACCCAGAATATGATGGACCGAAAGTAGAACTTGGTGTTCTAGTACAAACAGAAGGATTCTTTCCATTAAATTGAATAATGGAACGGAATGAGTGTCTCCCTGGTTCCGAATATACGCAACTACTGTCGTATTGTCGGACAGGACTTGGACATGTGCTTTCTGAATAATGTTCATCCAATGACGTAGTGCAAGCCAAATTGACATCATTTCCTTGATGTTTATGTGCTTGCCTAGAAACTGCGGATCCCAAACACCCTAGCACTTCGAATCCGTTGGGATCAATGTTGCACCCCAACCTGTTTGACTGGCATCCGTCATAATAGTAAAACTCGGATCCGGCAACTGCAGTGGAACTCCCTGAGTCAACCACTGAATGTTTGCCCAAGTCTGAATCTCTTGTTTCATTTGATTTGACAAGAGAACGTCTATATTGAGCGAATGAATCTTTACTCTCCAATTCTGAGTCAAGAAAATTTGGAGAGGACGAGTGCGTAACCGCCCCATCGGAATGATCCGCAGCGGCTCCGCACAGACCTATCAGTCTCATGAATTCTCTTGCTGTGACTTTGTCTGAGTGAAGACAATAGTGAGCGTAACAACTGAAAAATTTCGTTCTGGTTAACGGCAGACGAACGAGATTGTTATGTGTCTCAAAGCTCATTCCCAAGTGGGTGAATGACTTGGACGGCACCAGATCTGACTTCTCCTTGTTTATTAAAAAACCGAGATGTCGGAGTAATAGAAGCAGATTCTGCACATCATTCTGAAGCGTTAACTCGTTGCCGTACCTCTGAAGAATGTCGTCCAGGTAGGCTGACGTTACTGCAGACGAATGAGCTTGGAAATGTATCATTACCGAGTTCATTATTCGAGTGAAAGCCCAGGGCGCTAGGTTCAAACCGAAGCACATCGCTTGGAACTGATATACAACTCCTAGGACTGCGAAGCATAGATACTTTCTGAATGTCGGATGTACCATGATGTGAAAGTACGCATCCTTGAGATCTATGCTTGTAGCATAGTCGTTCACCCGAATACTCGCTCTGACTGATCGAATTGTCTCCATATAGAACTTTGGAGCGACGATCAGCTTGTTTATCCAGCTCAGATCTATGACTGGACGGAACGAGCCGTCTGGTTTTGGAACCAGAAAGAGATGGCTGTAGAAACCCGGTGAATCCTGGTCTTCTACGACCTCTACCGCGTTCTTCTCCAGAAGAGACTGTACTTCTGAAAGAAGAGCGTCTCTTTTCTGCGGATTTGACGGAAGCTGAGTCCATTTTGGACTTCGAGTTAATGGAGGCTTTCGTTTGAAGGATATTCTTAGTCCTTCCGAAATTGCCCCTCGAACCCAGGGGTCATCCGTAATTGACGCCCAATTGTTTATAAAACTCGACAATCTTGCGCCTACCGAAACACGATAGAGGTTCATACCATCACCTCCTGGACCTGTGAGGCTTGCGGAAGGAGAAACTACGTCCTCCACGACCCGCACCTCGCCCCGTCGACCTAGGGACGTCTGACCGGTTATCTCGGTCAGAATAACGTCCCCCACGTGAGTCGCTGCCTTGACGGTCTCTAGAATAAGACCTAGAGGACTCATAGGAACCTCGATAGGAACTTCTCTTGGGCGTACTTGTCCCAGAAGTGCCTGTCTTACTCTTTTCTGCTGTATCCAACTTTTTAGAAGCGGATTTGAATAGCAGAGAATCCGAAGCTTTCTTAGTTATCTGATCATAGATTGCTGAAAGCTTGCCGCCGAAGAGAAGCTCTCCGGAGACCGAAGCGACTCTGAGAGAATTTTTCACCTTACCATCCACGCGCGTGGATGTAGCTAGGGCCGCATCACATCTAACCAACTCCAGGTTTGCCACTGAAAGGGCGGAGTTATACATGGAATAAGCTATTGCCCTTGAAAGAACTCTAAATGAGGATTGTATATCCTGGAATTCTTTCCCTTGAAGACGTAATGATAATGCTTTAGTAAGGTGATCTGCATATGATAAAGCATCTAAGTTAACTCTATTAGACATAATTGTCGTTTCCAACGACGTGGTTGGAATTGACATAGACGACGGTATAGACAATTCTAGGTCTTCAGCCTGGTCGTCTAGACGCAGAGGAACTCTCGGTATGCCCTGTCCTGCCGTTTCGAATTTATTCCTTGGATTGATGAAAGAGCATTTGCGGACAAGAAACCATACTTGCTCGTTTTGGTAGCAAGCTTATATATAGCGTCATTCAATAATTCAAATGTTCTTGTGACATTATTGGACTGTGTCGGAAACTCAGGGACGATGTCCCTAAACCGATCAAAAAATTCTGTGTCCAATGACGCTATCAGTCTCTTATCCGGCATCGCAGTATTCTGGTCCGACGGAATAACCTCTGGAAGATAATGCCGGATAAAATCTACGGCAGCTTTATGTTGTTCCGAAAGGGAAAGCTCCAGATCCTCTGAATCCCTTTCTCCATCCTGTCGGACCCTATGAAGTTCTCCGTCGTCCGTACCTGATGCTTCAGCGGAGCGTACCGACCCAGCGTCGTCGGATAATTCCTGATCCGACAGAGATTCTGTCGTCTGCTGGGATGCTGCGATAAGTTGTGCTATTTGAGATAGCACATCCGTCACTGAGGCCTGTGGAGCAGCGGTCTTACGTTGCTTTGCCGCTGGAAGCTCCCTGACGTTGACTCCTGCATACTTCTTTTATGCGAACGTCCGGAGTCTACAGGCCTCGTGTCCCTGGCTACTGGATGGCGTGACCTGGTCGCCGTGGAATCCCTGATCGACGAAGCTGGCTGGATATCCGTGGTCACGTAGCCAAGGTGCGGTCGTGTGCGCTGCCGTGAGGATGAGGAAGCCATATTGACAGTCTCTCGGGACTGTCTATATAACAGAGAGTCCCGAGTGGTGGACGTATGCTCCGAATGTGAAACGTTTTGTACCACAACATCTGGTCCCAGATGTTGTTGTACGAGAGAGGGACCTCTCTCGCTCGCAGCCCAGATGGACCTGGACGAGCTAGGAACCGGACTAATAGGCTTCCTCCGTTCTATCCTCTGATCCGTCGTCACTGGGTGTGCACTTTGTCTTATTATAGTGCTCGCATCACCCAAATCTCCTTCCTGAACAGCAACGGACGAACCCGGCTGCCAAGCCATTCGATGAATGGTCGCTACACCGGGCGAGCTAGCGGACGCCAATGCCATCGATCCTACTAGGGACCTCTTAGGCAATTGATGTATTTCCATGAGCACTTTTGCCGCTAGCTCTTCATTTAACTGTGATGACAGAGGCACACTTTTGGAAGACATCACGGAAACATCACCCTGTTCTTGTTCCTCTGAAAAAGAGATTGATAAACTAGAGTGACCCTGCGGAGAAAGGACCGGCATGGCCTTTTCCCCGCTAACAACATACCGTGACACACGTTTCCAATGTTTGTCATCCCAATTGACACACACTGAGCAGGAGTTAGTGCGAGTACACTGACTACAATTAATACAATGATTATGAAAGTCAGAGGAAGATTTCCTCTTATTACAATTTGAACAATATCCTTTCATTGTGAAAAGAACACAAACAGTCCTAGTACTCGCACCAACCCCTGAAAACAAAGATACATAATAACATGATCCATTAACATATAGAAAAAATAATTGAAATCAAAAAAATATTTTTTCAGAAAAGCCCAAGTTTCTGAAAGTAACGTTGAGCCCCAATGGATCCCCAAAAAGCCTAAGTGTGGACAAAATTTTTTAAAATATTTCAAAAAATTAATGCAACACTTACATAAGAAAAATGTATCTTGTTATGATTAAACTAATACAAAGAAAAGAAATCACTCTCAACAGAAACCGTTGTCAATGTAAACAAGAAGTGTATAAAAACCGGAAACATGACTCCAGGCACTGATAAACATGGCCCGAAATCAGTTACCAATTACAACACTATCTGATGCAAAACAGAGACTTCCCAGGAAGAAACTGCAGAACATCAGATTGTAGATGCAGAACACAATGCCTAAACACCCATGGGTGAGGACGTAAACATGGGGAAAAAACAGAATTCATTCTGTTACCAAGCTAAAACTCCCAAGAAATTTTAGTAATAATATTACAGAAAATATGCCAAAAGCATGGGAGAATAGCAAGGGGGGACTAAAGGAAAGGGAGAGAGGAAACACTGAACAAGCAGTGTAACTTTATAGCAAGAATGACAACAACAGGCCCATGCCTTGAAATTAGGTAACATAACATAATTTCATAAAAAAAATTTTAAGTTACAGCCCTGATTATTTCCTGCCACTAATTTTTCCTCTCCTCCTTCTATTTCCTCTTTTGATCCACCATTTCTCTAATATTTATGTGTCTGGCATCATTTAAACTGAGATTTACAAGCACAAATATCAGTCAGATGTGAACTGAGGAAGGGCCAAACAAAGAATGATAATTGGCACCAATTTCGAGACCTCCTTGACACTGCGCGTGCACAGTGGAGGAGGAAAAGTATGGAGGACCATTTAGGACATGTTATTTTCGGTTTTAGATGCAAATTTTGGGGATTGGGGGGCAAAATTTGTGTTTGGCCCTAGATTTTGAGAATTAGCACCAGCTATGTCTGGGTCATTGGTACAGTATAAAAATTTATAAGTTACAGCCCTGAGCATATTCTGCCACTGTTTTTTCCTCTCATCCTTCTATTTCCTTCATAGATCCACCATTTCATCCATAATTATGTGTCTGGCATCATTTAAACAGAGATTTACAGCACAAATATCAGTGAGGTGTTACTAAATTTAGGGCCAAACAAAGAATGACAATTGGCGCCAATTTCGAGACCTCCTTGACACTGCGCATGCGCAGTGGATAAAAGGTATGGAGGACCATATAGGACATTGAATTTCGGTTTTTGATGCAAATTTTGGGGATTGGGGGGCAAAATTGTGTTTGGCCCTTGATTTTAAGGAGTTAGCACCAGCTAAGTCTGGATCATTGGTACAGTATAAAAATATAAAGTGTCACCATATGGTGACACAAAGATACCCCTGCTTATTTAACAATGCAAGCCTGACTATAGTTGATACAGTTTTGGGGTATATATGAAAGGGCAATGACTCTGGCAATAAAACCTCAAACAAGATCCTGCATTTCACTATGGGTATATAGCAATAGGACACACAGGATTACCAAATATCAAGTCACTCAACCAAGTACTTTACTAGTTATTCATGATTGAATTTTGGGACGGATGGACGGGCAGACGGTATGATGGACTGATGGGCAGTGACTCTGGCAATAAAATCTTGAATGACACCTGCATTTCACTATAGGTATACAGCAATAGGATACACTTGCATACCAAATATCAAGTCACTCAACCAAGTACTTTACAAGTTGTTCATGATTGAATTTTGGGACGGATGGACAGATGGATGGACGGATGGACAGAGAGACCTTGTACTGTGGGTAGGCATCAGTAAGATAGAGTTGCACATCAAATATGAAGTCATTCCATTGAGTACTCTACAAGTTAGTCATGAATTAATTTCAAGGCAGACAAATTCTAAGTCCATAAAGGGCAATGACTTTGGCAATAAAATCTCGAATGACACCTGCATTTCACTACGGGTATACAACAATAGGATACACTTGCATACCAATTATCAAGTCACTCAACCAAGTACTTTACAAGTTATTCATGACTGAATTTCGGGGCGGACGACCATACGGTAGGATGGATGGACAAGGCGATTCCTATATAACCCCCGCTGGGGGTATAAAAACACCATATAAAGTTTAAGATTACTTTTTTCAAATTTTGCTTCCAGAATACTTATGAGACCTCACTGGAATGTGCATGGCAAGCTCATTCCAATAAGGGGTCATAAGCTATGTTTTATAGGCAAAAAACTAAAAAAATTATAGTAATTTATATATTTTTTATACTTATCAATGACCCAGACTTAGCTGGTGCTAACTCTTAAATTCTAGAGCCAAACACAAATTTTACCCCCCAATCCCCAAAATTTGCATCTATAACCGAAAATTACATGTCCTATATGGTCCTCCATACCTTTCCTCCACTGCGCATGCGCAGTGTCAAGGAGGTCTCGAAATTGGCGCTAAAAGTCATTCTTACAAGCAGTGCCTGGAAAAGCGTTATGTACTCAGCGGGGAGGTATGAGTTCCCAACTCATGGGAGGGCCATCCCCGTCTGGGTCATTGGTAAGTATAAAAAATATATAAATTACTATAAATTTTTTAACATTTTTATACTGTACCAATGACCCAGACTTAGATGAATAGTAAAAAGGTTGGAGGGCCTAGGACATAAAGCAATCCAATAACTCAACTATATATATACAGAATTATCCCCTCGAGGAGAAAGGAGAAAAAGGCTTTACATGTATCTTTCTATTTTGCATCAAAATGAGAAAGACACAACACCATTCTGTACTTGAGCATAATAACATCACTGATGTCTATTAACCTCCAGTATAATCCATTATGGTAATTATTTTTAAAGGAAAGCCGATAAATAAAGTAGTCCAGATAAATGAGACTCTTAAATTCATTAAAAGTGACCGAGAATTGTATATTAACGTCTGCATGATATGTGACATATACAAATACTACACACCGAGGTACACTTAAAAATATTACATGGATGAGTAAAAAATTATCTTTACACTTTAAAAATCATCCCGGTACCGACTAGAATTGCTGACTCTAGGGGGACTCTAAAGCAGGTGACCTAAGGGAACACCCCCCCCCCCCCCCCTTCCCCTTGCCCTGGGTCAAATACCCCAGAGCGAAGAGGGCGGCAGCACAGAGAGTCACTGCCGGAACCAAAAGCCTACACAACTATAGTTGCAACTGTTTAGTGGACGACATTCTGAACAACAGATAACAAACCTAAACAATGCCGGTCTCTAGAAATGGACTCAATATTTCTGAGGTATAAATTTGTGCAAGTGAAAGGCTAAAACCAATATGCAGCCGTCATTAGAACTGTAATACCAACGCTATTAGCATAAGCCCCTGAAGTAGAAAGAACTCTTACTTCAAGAGCGAAAATCTTAATCGCAGACTGCTGTGTTGAAGATATTATCATAAGCAGTACTGAAAGCTAATAGAATCCATCTAGCTATAGAATGGACCAAAATGTGGAGGAAGCTTCCACGGCATAAGCCACAACAGACACCTGAATAGATTAATGCACGGTCTTTGTGGAGACAGAGGTGCTACCAACAGAATTGCATTGAGATTATTTAACTTAAGCAATATCTGCTGAATCAACAGTGCTGGAGGATACCCATATCCTATTATTCCGTCTCACGAGATGGATAGAGCGTCAACTGCAAACGCTCGAGGATCCGAACATGTTGACACATACACTTGCAACTGATTGTTGAGATGCGTCGCAAATAAGTCCATCATTGGCCGCTCTCATAGGTAGCAAATCTGATTAAATACTCGTTGTTAAAAGTCCATTTGACTGCAACAAGCGGCCCTTTCGTGAAAGGGAGTCCGCTAATACGTTCAGACGACCCGGAATACGACGGACCAATAGGAGATCTTGATGTTCTAGTACCAACAGAAGGATTCATTCCGTTACAGTGAATAACAGAATGGAATGAGTACCTCCCTAGTTCCGAAAATACGCTTATACCGTCAAATTGTCGGACAGAATTGCCTGTGGGCATTCTGGATAACATTCATGCAATGACGTAACGCAAGCCAAAATAACATCAATTCCTGATGTTTATGTGCTTGATTAGGAACTACGGATCCCAAGGACCCTGGCACTTAAAAACCGTTGGGCTCAATGTTGGGTCCCAACCTATTTAACTGGCATCCGTCAAAACTGTAAAACTCGGATCCGGCAATTGCAGTGGAACTTATTTCCCTGAATTAACCACTGAATATCTGAATCTGTTTCACTTGACTTTACAAGAGGATGTCCGTAACGAGCGAAAGAATATTCACCATCCAACTCTGTTCTTTTTGAGTCAAAAAGATTTGGAGAGGACAAGTGCGTAGCCGCCCCATTGGAATAAAATCCGCGGCAGCTCCACACAACCCTATCAGTCTGATGAATTCTCTCGTAACTTTGTCTGAGTGAAGACAATAGCGAGCTTAACAACTGATTAATTTCGCTCTGGTTAATGGCAGACGAACGAGATTATTGTGCGTCTCGAAGCTCATTCCCAAGTAGGTGAATGACTTGGATGGCACCAGATCCGACTTCTCCTCGTTTATTATAAAACCGAGACGTCGGAGCAATAAGGCAGATTCTGCACATCATTCTGAAGCATTAACTCGTTGCCGTACCTCTGAAGAATGTTGTCCAGGTAGGCCGACGTTACCGCAGACGGATGAGCTCGGAAATGTTCTCTTTTAGTCATTACCAAGTTCATTATTCGAGTGAAAGCACATGGAGTTAGATTCAAACCGAAGCACATCGCTCAGAACTGATACACAACTCCTATAACCGCGAAGCGCAGACACTTTCTGAATGTCGGATGTACCATGACGTGAAAGTACGCCTCCTTGAAATCTATGCTCGTAGCATAGTCGTTCTCCCGAATACTCGCTCTGACCGATCGAATTGTCTCCATATAGAACTTCGGAGTCACGATCAGCTTGTTTATCCAGCTCAGATCTATGACTGGACGGAATGAGCCGTCTGGTTTTGGAACCAGAAACAGATGGCTGTAGAAACCTGGAGATTCCTGGTCTTCTACGACCTCTACCGCGCTCTTCTCCAGAAGAGACTGTACTTCTCCTTTCTGCGGATTTGACGGAATTTGAGTCCATTGGACTTCGAGTTAACGGAGATTTTCATTTGAAGGATATTCTTAGTCCTTCCGAAAATACCCCTCGAACCCAGGGGTCGTCCATAATTGACGCCCAATTGATATCAAAACTCAACAGTCTTCCGCCTACCGGAACATGATAGAGGTGCATACCATCATTTCCTGAACCTGCGAGGCTTGCAGAAGGAGAAATCACGTCCTCCACGACCCGCACCTCACCCCGTCGACCTAAGGACATCTGACCGGATATCGCGGCCAGTAAAACGTGCCCTGTGTGAGTCACTGCCTTGACGGTCTCTAGAATAAGACCTAGAGGACACATATAACCTCTATAGGAACTTCCGTTGGACATACTCTTCCAAGAAGTGCCTGTCTTACTCTTCTCTGCTGAATCCAACCTTTAGAAGCGGATTTGAATAGCAGAGAAACAGAAGCTTTCTTAGTAATCTGATCATAGATTGAGGAAAGCTTGCCGTCGAAGGGAAGCTCTCCGGAGACCGGAGCGACTCTGAGAGAGTTTTTCACCTTACTATCCACACGCGTGGATGTAGCTAGGGCCGCGTCATGTCAATCAACTCCAGATTTACCACTGAAAGGGTGGAGTTATACGTGGAATAAGCTATGGCCCTCGAAAGAACTCTTAAGGAAGATAGTACATCCTGGAATTCTTTCCCTTCAACGCGTAATGAAAACGCTTTAGTAAGGTGATCTGCGTACGATAATGCGTCTAAGATAACTCTATTAGACATTATTGTCGTTTCCAACATCGCAGTTGAAATTGACATAGACGACGGTATAGATCATTCTAGGTCTTCAGCCTGATCGTCTAGACGCAGAGGAACTCTTGGTATGCCCTGTCCTGCCGTTTCGAAATTATTCCTTGAATTGATGAAAGGCAAATGTAGAGCATTTGCCGATAAGAAACCTGACTTGCTCATTTAGGTAGCAAGCTTATATATAGCGTCCTACAATAGTTCAAATGTTCTTGTGACATTATTGGACTGTGTCGGAAACTCAGGGACGATGTCCCTAAACCAATAAAATTATTCCGTGTCCAGTGACGCTAACAGTTTCTTATCCAGCATCGCAGCCTTTTGGTCCGACAGAACAACTTCTGAAAGATAATGCCGGATGATATCTACGGCAACTTTATGTTGTTCCGAAAGGGAAAAATCCCACTTCTCGGTATCCCTTTGCCATCCTGTCGGACCACTTGAAATTCTCGGTCGTCCGTACCTGATGCGTACCGACCCAGCGTCGCCGGATAAATCCTGATCTGACAGAGATTCTGTCATCTGCTGGGATGCTGCGATAATTTGTGCTATTTGTAATAGCACGTCCGTTACGGAGACCTGTGGAGCAGTGGTCTTACGTTACTTAGCCGCTGAAAGCTCCCTGGACGTTAACTCCTGCATATTTCTTATGCGAATGTCCGGAGTCTATAGGCCTCGTATTCCTGACTACCAGATGGCGTGACCTGGTCGCCGTGAAATCCTTGGTCGGCGAGGCTGGCTAGATAACAGTGGTAACGTAGTCAAGGTGCGGTCATGTGCGCTGCAGTGAGGATGAGGAAGCCATTAAAGCAGTCTCTCCAGACTGTCTATATAACGCAGCGTCCCGAGCAGTGGACGTATGCTCCAAATGAGAAACATTTGTACCACAACATCTGTTCTCAGATGTTGTTGTACGAGAGAAGGGACCTCTCTCACTCGCAGCCCGGGTGGACCTGGACGAGCTAGGAACCGGACTTATAGGCTTCCTCTGTACCCTCCTCGTATCCATCGTCACTGGGTGTGCACGTAGTATATTTTATAGTGCTCGCATCACCCAAATCTCCTTCCTGGACCGCAACGGACGAACCCGGTTACCGAACCATTTGATGAATGGACGCTACACCGGGTGAGCTAGCGGACGCCAAAGCCATCGATCCTACTTGGGACCTCTTAGGCAATTGACATAATATCATGAGCACTTATCCACTTGCTCTTCATTTGACTGTGACGATGGAAGCACACTTTTTGAAGATATCACAGAAAATCACCGCATTCTTATTCCTGAATGAGGCTCGTGGAGCCGTGATTTACATAATATCCACTAGCAGCTCCAGGGACGTTCATTCCTGCATTTATATAATATGCGAACGTCCCAACAGGAAAGACCTCATATCCTTGGCTAACAGATGAAGTAACCTGGTCAACTATATTCCCTGGTCGGCAAAGCAGGAGCTCTAGGAACATTCATTCCTGCATTTATATAATATGCAAATGTCCCCTGGAACTCTGTGGTCACAAAGCCAAGGTGCGGTGGTGTGTGTTGACATGAGGATGAGGAAGCCCATAACACAGCCAGTTCGGACTGTGAATGTGACGGAACGTCCCGAACAGGAGGATTGGACGTATGTTCCGACTAACAAACAAACATACAACAACATTGCGGCTCAAATGTAGTTGTAAGAGAGAGTCCGGATAGACCTGGATGAGCTAGCTACTAGACTTCCTCCGTACTATCGTCGGATCCGTCGTTGCTGGGTGTGCACGTTCCAAGTTTATAGTGCTCGCATCACCCACACTGCTTCCCAGAACTGTAACGGACAAACCCGGCTGCCTGTTTTGCCTGTTTTCAGCTTGTTAGCTTGAAAACTTGAACAAATATCAATGGATTTGGTCAATATTTGGTATGTGAGACTATTTTAACAATGTCTTGAGTTCAAAACTGGTACAATTCACCCATACTGAGTGGAGTTATGGCCCATAATTAGTTAATTAAAAAACAATTTTGTTTTATCTGGAAATATCATCATCTCATCCCACCCCATGACAAAATGTGCTTGAAGTTAAAAAATTTATAGTAATTTATATATTTTTTATACTTACCAATGACCCAGACATAGCTGGTGCTAACTCTTAAAATATAGGGCCAAACACAAATTTTGCCCCCCAATCCCCAAAATTTGCATCTAAAACTAAAGAAAACATGTCCTGAAAGGCCCTCCACACCTCGCCCCCACTGCGCATGCGCAGTGTCAAGGACGTTCCGAAATTGGCGCCATTTATCATTCTAATAACCAGTGCCTGGTAAGCGCTATGTACTCAGCGGGGAGGCAAGAGTTCCCAACTCCTGGGAGGGCCATCCCCGTCTGGGTCATTGGTAAGTATAAAAAATATATAAATTACTATAAATTTTTTAACATTTTTATACTGTACCAATGACCCAGACATAGCTGAATAGTAAAAAGGCTGGAGGGCCAAGGACATAGAGCAAAATGGAATACGCTCAATAAAATAAAATAGAGTCATCCCCTGTAGGGAAAAGAAGTAATAGGCCTTACATGTATCTTTCTTATTTATGATAAATTAGAAAGATACAACACCTTCCAAAAATTGAGCTTCATACATCCATGTACTCTATTAATATCCAATAATCCTTATACTAATAATTTTTAAAGTAAGCCAATAATAAAGTAAGTCTAGAGAATAGAGACTCTTATACTCCTAAAAGTGTGTGAGAATTGCATAATCATGTCCGTTGACATATGCAATATTCAAAAGCTATACTTTAAAAACTAAGACTTGAATGAATTTTATAAACTTAAACTTCTCACTAAACAACCATCCCAATAACAGCTCAGAATTACTAACTCCGGAGGAGGTATCCCCTTGTTTTCATAGTAAAAACAGGTGACCCAAGGGAACACCCTCCCCCCCCCCCCCCCTTTTTCTTGCCCTGGGTCAAATAGCCCAGAGCGAAGAGGGCAGCCGAACGGAGACACTGCCGAAACAGACAGCCTACCTAGCTATAGTAGCAACTGTTAAGTGAATGACATTCTGAGCAGTAGATAATAGACCTAACAATAGAGGCCTCCAGAAATGGACTCGATATTTCTGAGAAAAAATTCATGAATGGATGGCTGAGCGCAATGAGCAGCCTTCAAAAATCTATAATAGCAACACTATTAATGTAAGCCCAAGAAGTAGAAGAACTCTTACTTCATGAGCCGAAATCTTAAGCACAACTGCTAAGCCAATGATATACCATAAGCAGTACGCTAGTTAATAGAATCGATTAACAATAAAATGGAGCGTAACGTCCTTCTACTAGACATCAAAGACAGAAGAAGCTTACGCCCTTGTAATAAACAGATATCTGTTTATAAATACATAAACTGTACCCGGAAAGAGTAAAGGCCTATGCCCATACGAAGACGGAAGGACCTTAAAATAATAGGTTCCGGATAATAGGAGCCTAACTCTTATGCAACAATCCAACCTAAATAGTAACGGAAGTATTGATTCCGAAACTATGAAAGTGAAAATCATCCATCGATAGTGCATGAAACTCACTGATTCTACAGTAAAAGAGAAACCAACAGAATTACTGTCTAAAAGGTCAGAATTTGAAAACTACTGTTTCCAGAGGCTCAAATGATTACTTAGCTAAATAAGAACCGAAGTTAAAATCCGTATAGGAATTTAATCTAAAGATTCTAAGTCTATTTATCAAAAAGTTACTAACTGACTTAGATAAAGAGACAAAAGACTCAATTGTAAACTATCGTAGAGTGCATAGGTATGAGGTAACAAACCTATAACCTAAATAACAACAGGCTGCAGTAGATCTTGTGAAACAAGTATACTAAAAACTAGCAATGCGTAGTATGGAGGGATCAACAATATGAACATAATGATCCCTACACCACGACGGAAGAGCCTCCACTTTAGCCGCATAGAATAGCGAAGAAGAGGATCTCCTATAGTAAGAAATCGCGTCCAAAGCTCGTCCAGTACAGTGCTTACAATGCAATACGGACCACACAACGGAATACATGAAGGTTGCGACCTTGCTGGTTGTGATAAAGATGACACGATTTACCCAGTGAAAAAAGATCCTCACATAGAGGAAGATTTCACGTTAAGATCCACAGTAGACAAGAGAGTAAATTACTCATGATCTCTGTGAAGATAGAGATGCTGTCAACAGAAATGTATTGTGGTTGTTTATCTTAGCAAAACCTGCTAAAACAACAGCGCCGGAGGATACGCGTATCCTATCATTGCGTCCTATAGATCAATAGAGCGTTAACAGTATTAGCTCAGAGATCTGGACAAGCCAACACATACGTCTGCAATTGATTAGCAAGCTGTGTCATAATAAAACATCATTGGGCGCTCCCATAGATAGCAAATCTGATTAAATACTTGTTTGTTGAGAGTCCATTCTGACAGCAACAAGCGACCCGTAAGAGAACGGGAGTGCGATAAAACAATCAGACGACCCAGAATATGACGGACCAAAACTGAACTTGGTGTACTATAACCAACAGACGGATTCTTTCCATTAAATTGAATAACGGAAACGAAAGAGTGCCTCCCTGGTTCCGGAGATACGCCACTACTGTCGAATTAAAGGACAGGAATTTGGGCATGCGTTTCTGAATAATGTTCATGCAATGACATAAAGCAAGCCTAAAAAACATTATTCCGCGGAAGTTAAACTGATAGCTAAAAGACTGCGGAACCCAAAGACCCTGGCACTTCGAATCCGTAGGGATCAGTATATATCCCAATCTGTTTGACTGGCAACCGTCATAACAGCCACACTAGGGTCCGGCAACTGCGGCGGCACTCTCTGAGTCAACCACCGAATGTTTGCCCCAGTCTGAATCTCTTGTAACACTAGATAGACAAGAGAATGTATAAATCAAGCAATTCATGGATTGCCGGAAAGTTGCCGTCGAAGAGAAGCTCCTCCGAGAACGAAGCGACTCTGAGAGAGTTCTTAACCTACTATCCACGCGTGGATGTAGCTAGGGCTGCATCACGTCTAACCAACTCCAATCAGCCACTGAAGGGCGGAGTTATACGTGAACAAACTACTGCCCTCAAAAGAAATTACATTGAGAATAATATCCCGTAAATCTTTTCTTGAAGACGTAATGATAACGCCTCAGTAAGGCGGATTACGTATAATAAAGCGTCTAAGTTAAGTCTACTATACATAATGTCGTTCCCAACATTGAAATTGGAAAAGACATAAACGGCGAAAAAGAATATATGCAGTCTTTAATCACACCGTCTAGACGCATATGAACTCTCGGTATGCCCTGCTCTGCCAAAATAAACTATATGTAAAAAAAGATAAAATGGCAGAAATGAGCCACGCGGACAAGAAACTAAACTATCATGCTTAGTAGCAGGCTTGTATATATATATATAATATATAGCGTCGAAAAATAAAACACATGTTGTAATGACAATATTGGACTGCGTCGGTAAGTCAGGGACAAAGTCCCTGTACCGATCGAAAAATCCGAGTCCAATGACGCTATAAGTCTCTTATCCAAGATCGCAGCAATGAAGTCCGAAAAATAATCACTGGAAGAAATGCCAGAAGATATGAAAGGCATCTTCCGATACTACTAAAGGGAAAACTCGAAATCTTTCGAATCCCTTTCGCCATCCTGTCGGACCCTATAAAGCGTTCGGTCGTCCGTAGCTTGATGCAACCGCGGACCGCACCGACCCAGCGCCGTCGGATAATTCCTGATTCGACCGAGAAACCGTCAATTGCTGGGATGCTGCGAAACAACTGTGCTAACTCGGATAGCACGTCCGTCACTGAGGCCTGAGGAGCAGCGGTCTTACGATGCATTGCCGCAGGAAGCTCCGAGATCGTTACCCCGTGCATACTTCCAATATGCGAGCGAACGGAGTGTATAGGCCTCGTGTCCCTTGGCTACCGGATGGCGCGACCTATTCGCTGTGGAATCACTGAATGCCGAAACTGATCGGATACTCGAGGTCACGTAGCCAATGTGCGGTCGTGTGCCCTGCTGTGAGGATGAGGAAGCATTAAAGACAGTCTCTCGGACTGTCAATATAACGGAGCGTCCCGAGCAACGGACATATGCTCCGAATGTAAAATATCTGAACCACAACATGCGGTCCCCTATGTTGTTGGCTTCCTCCGATCTGTCCTCAATCTGCCGTCACTGGGTGAGTACTAAAGTAATTAAAGTGCTCGCATCACCCAAATCTTCCTAGACCGCAACGGACGAACCCGGCAGCCGAACCATTCGATGAATGTACGCTACACCGGGTGAGCTAGCGAATGTCATTCCGTAAGCGATAGACATATTCCATGAGCACTTATTGCCGCTAACTCTTCATTAACTATGACGACAGAGGCACACTTTTGAAAGACATCTCCATAACTCTTCGAACAAGAAACCAGAAATGCTTGGATAGCAAGCATAAAATAATAATATATATAGCGTCGTTCAATAATTCGAAAGTTTGTGTGACATTATTGGACTATGTCGGAACTGAGGGACGATGTCCCTGAACCGAACCAAAAATTTCTAAGTCCACCGACGCTATCAGTTTCTTATCCGGCATCGCAGCATATGTTGTTCCGAAAGGGAAAGCTTGAAATCCACCGAATCCCTTTCGGTATCCCGTCGGACCGGATGAAACTTTCGGACGTCCGTACCCGCTTCCGCGGAGCGTCCCGATCCAGCATCGTCGGATAAAATATATGCGACAGATTCAGTTGATGCTGGGATGCTGCGATAAACTGTGCTATTAAGGAAAGCACGTCCGTTCCCGAGGCCTGTGCAGTAGCGGACTTACGTTGCATTGCCGCTGGAAGCTCCGTGTACGTTGACTCCCGCACACTTCCTATGCGAACGTCCGGAGTCTGCAGGCCTCGAGTCCCCGGCTACCGACCTAGCGCTGTCGGATAATTCTCGATCCGACACCGTTTCTGTCGGCTGCTGGGATGCTGCGATAAGTTGTGCTATGTGCACAAGAATGTCCGGCGTCGAGACCTGCGGAGGCGCAGTCTATCGGTGCTTCGCCGAGGGCAGCTCCACATCAGATGGCTCCCGCATACTTCCTATGCGAACGTCCGGAGTCCATCGGTCTCGAATCCCTGGCTGCCGGATGGTGTGACCTGGTCGCCGAAGAATCCTTGATCGGCGAAGCTGGTAATATATCGGCGGTCACGCAGCCAAGGTGCGGTCGTGTGCGCTGACGAGAAGAGGAAGCCTTAGCAGTCTCAGCGGACTGCCTATACAACGGAGCGTCCCGAGCGACGGACGTATGCTCCGCTAACGACACATTTGTACCACAACATCTGGGGCCAGATGTTGTTGAACGAGAGAGGGGCCTCTCTCGCTTGCCGTCCGGATGGACCGGAACGAGCTATGAACCGGACTAAAAGGCTTCCTCCGTTCTCCCTCCGATCCGCCGTCACTGGGTGTGCATTAAGTTAATTTTATAGTGCTCGCATCACCCCAAAATTCCTTCTAGACCGCAACGGACGAACCCGGCTGCCGAACCATTCGGTGAATGGACGCTACACCGGGCGAGCTAGCGGACGTCAAAGGCCGTCGAACCTACTAGGGTCCTCTTAGGCAATTGGCGTATTACATGAGCACTTTTCCGCTAGCCCTTCATTAATTGTGACGACGGAGGCACACTGTTGGAAGACATCACAGATACATCACCCTAATCTTGATCGTCTGAAATAGAAATTGATAAAGTAGAGTGACCCTGCGGGGAAAGGACCGGAGTGTCCAAATCCCCAACAACATACCGTGACATACGCTTCCCATATTGTCATCGAAATCATACGATACAGAACAGGAGTTAATGCGAGTACACTGACCACATATAGAATGATAATAAGGTCAGAGGAAGACTTCCTCCTAAAACAATTGATCAATATCCTTTCAATGTGAAAAGAAAACAAGTCCTGGTACTCGCACTAACCCCTGGCAATCAAAATACATAATAATAATATGATCCATTAATATAGAAAAAATAATTGAAATCAAAATATTTTGAAAAAATATTTTTTCAGAACAGCCCAAGTTTCTGAAAAGTAACGTTGAGCCCCAATGGATCCCAAGCCTAAGTGTGGACAAAAATTTTAAAAATATTTTAAACAATTTATTCAACACTTACGAACAATAATAATGTATCTAGTTATGATTAAAATAACATAAAGATATTATTATTCAGAAATCCCCCCCTCACACAGAGGGCTGTTGTAAATGTAAACAATGAGTGTAAAAACACTAAAATAAGACTCCAGGCACCCAGGCCCGAAATCAGTTACCAAAAATACACCATCTGATGCAAAACAGAGACTTCCAGGGAAGAAACTGCAGAACATCAGATGGTAGATGCAGAACACAACGCCTAACCACCCGTAGGTGAAGACGTAAACATGGGGAAAGAACAGAATACATTCTGTTATTAAGCTAAAACTCCCAAGAAATTTTAGTAATAATAATTACAGAAACTATGCCAAAAGCATGGGAGAATAGCAAGGGGGAACTTAAAGGACAGGGAGAGAGGAAAAACACTTGAAAAAACAGTGTAACTAAATAATCAGAATGACAACAAAATGGCTGCTGCCTTGAAAATAGGTAACTTAACATAATTTCATTAAAAAATTTTAAGTTACAGCCCTGATAATATTCTGTCAGACATTCTTTTCCTCTCCTCCTTTTCTATCCTCCTTAGAATCACCATTTCACTAATATTTATGTGTCTGGCATCATTTAAACTGAGATTTAAAAGCACAAAGATCAGTCAGATGTTAACTGATGAAGGGCCAAACTTAGAATGATAAATGGCGCCAATTTCGGAACGTCCTTGACACTGCGCATGCGCAGTGGGGGCGAGGTGTGGAGGGCCTTTCAGGACATGTTTTCTTTAGTTTTAGATGCAAATTTTGGGGATTGGGGGGCAAAATTTGTGTTTGGCCCTATATTTTAAGAGTTAGCACCAGCTATGTCTGGGTCATTGGTACAGTATAAAAATATTGTTTTAGTTTACACTTGTGAAACTTTTGAATGTTTTGTCCTTGGAGAAAATCTGACCAGAACCACCCCCCAGCCCCTCAAGAAGCTCCCACACATTCAGCAAGGGTCGGGAGCCAAAACTATCAAACTGCTTTTCCATCTGTATGTTATGTACCCTTTCAGGAAAAGATACAGTAGTAAAATGCTTGAGAGCGAGAATTATATGAATGTTGAGTGATATATACAATGACATCCAATTATAACTGACTTACTCATTCATCTGAACAAAATCCTTTTCTTCTCTTACAAAATAGTTTCTAATGCGTACAAAATCAAAGTATGATGGTATGAAGACAAATGTCCCTGCCATAACCGGATTTGAATGGTGTGGAAGCACCTAGAAGTACATTAGACAATAATAAGGCCTAAATAAATAAACAGCTGCGATATTAATTACAAGAGGGAAGCACACAATATGAGTATACACGTGTACTTGTCAGGTTACATATACTTGCCACCAAAAAATCATGAAAATTGCTCAATGTCCGACATGTTGAAAATTGCCTATATTTTGACGAATTAAGTCCCATAACCCTGGAACGGCAAATGGGACAGCGACACAAATCGAAAGGGAGATTTCTTCTATCAACATATACTTGCAACCAAAAAATCATGAAAATTGCTCTTAGCATTTTCAATTTATTGTTCGACATGTGGAAAATTGCTTATATTTTGACGAATAAAGTCCCATGACTCTGGAATAACATATCAGACGACGACACAAATAGAAAGGGAGATTCCTTCCATCAACATATACTTCCCACCAAAAAATCATGAAAACTGCTCACAGCATTTTCAAGTTATTGTCCGACATGTGGAAAATTGCCTATATTTTGACAAATAAAGTCCCATAACTCTGGAATGACAAATCAGACAGCGACACAAATTGAAAGGGAGCTTTCTTCTTTCAACATATACTTTCCACCAAAAAATCACAAAAATTGCTCAAAGTGTTTTCGAGTTATTGTACGACGTGTGGACAGATGGATGGACGGACATACAGACGGACAGACAGCAGTATAACATAATACGACCAAAACGGGCGTATAAAAAGTCAAAAATCTTTTTCTCAGGCCACCCCGCATAGTCCTCTTGACTGCCACATGCTATTTATTACCAATGCAAACTTTAAAAAAATAAGAATTAAATAGTTTATGTCTGATATTTTACCCAATTTAATCAAACTGATTAATTTGTCCTTTGAGTGTGACAAGGCTTTGCAATACTTTAGCATTGCAAAGCCTTACTACTCAAGTTACAAAATATACCACCACCCATGCTAATTCTGTAGATTATGAGGACTAAAACATAAAACCAACCAAGAACATGAACTTTCGATGACAAAGAAATAATAAAAAAATTAAAAAATAGAATAAAAAACCGCTAGTCCACATACAATTTTATAAGAAATGGCCTGAGAATCAGAAGATTTACTTTGTAGGGCATAATGAAAATATTTTTCAACTTACTTAATAGTTCTAAGAATAAAACACTCCTGATATTTAACCCTTCACCCAACATGACTAGCAGACAGCACTTGAAAAAAGAATTCTTGAACCAGAAATTTTCCTTATCCTAACCCAGAAAGATGACCTCCTCATGTGGAACAAGCTCAATGAGCTTGTTCCAATGAGGGCTCTATGGATTTGTGACAAAACATGAAACTAGAGGATGGCCACCAAAGGGTGCTGATTCCCCCGAAAAAAGCCTTGATAGCCATTCCAACCTTATTCGCGACACACCCTCTGGTTGTGGGCAATAATAATACCAAGTATCATTAATATCCTTGCAGGCTGTAAGAAGTTATGGAGCGGACACGAATTCCGTCTACGCCTAGACAGACAGACAGACAGACGGACGACGTCACGGCTAGATTCCCCCGAATTTTTTTCGGGGGAATAAAAATAATAACATGTGAATGAAGATTTTTGAAAACAGCAACAATGGTTTGGACTATTATGTTAGGTAAAGGGTAAATGGCAACTTCTACTGATACAAAGATCAGACACTTCAATTTATTTATTTATTGGTGTTTAAGGTCACATACTTATTCACAATGGTTAATCGTGATTGTGACAGTTTTACGGGTGGAGGATGTCGGAGTACCTGGAGAGAACCACCAAGCATCGACAAGCAGCTGTCAGCTCCACAACATTCTAACTCTGTTCAAGCTATGCCCAAGCAGGGGAACATTGGTTGAAGACATGTGCACCATCGACGTGCCCAAGGCCACAATGCAGGTCGTCCCAGATGGGGATTGAACTCAGGACCTCTAGCATAGAAGTCCAACAGTCTACCACTGAGCCACCACGCTCCCTCAGACACTTCAATAAAAGTCAAAATATTAGACATGATCAAATAACAGCAAGTTGTTTTGAACATTTAACCCTTTACCTAACCTGAAAAAACAGACGACACTTGCAAAAATAATTCTTGAATAACTAATTTTTTTCATTTTTTGTCTCAAAAACGTAGGTTATGACCCCTCGTTGGAACGAGCTCGTTCCAACGAGGGGTCATAACCTATGTTTTTTGCGACAAAAAATGAAAAAAATAATGAAAATTAATTGGCGATTTTTGAGAATAGCGCTGGCCGGTTTTGGCCGTTACGTTCGGTAAAGGGTTAAAAACTGCAAAATGAAGCTACCAATATACCCAAAAAACAAAATATTTCACTTTCAGTTGTTTTTTCCTTTCAGTGCCTAGTGTGAGAGTGAAGTAGATTTCCATAATAAGAGTATACTCAAAAACCTCATCCAGAGAGTCATTATGAGCCAAGTTTTTTTTAAGTGTATGAGAGAGAGAGAGAAAGAACATTCAAATTATGCAGTAGAAATGAGAAAATAGGTCTGCAGTTAGATCAAATTCACATTTTATTTGTGTATGTGAATAACACTGTTCTAATGGTAAGCAGGAACAACCCACAAAATGAAAGAGTCAATGACTCTGTAGCTCAACTTGGATATGACAGGAATTAGTACTTGCTGTGACCAAGACAACTGAATAATGAATATGACAGGAATTAGTATTTGTTTTGGCCCAGTCAACAATAATAAAAGAATTACAAGGTGACTGTAATGGACTACAGATTAAGACCAATCATTGTAGATTATTATTTTTGTGTGGAAATTTTCAGTCCCAAACAAAATATTTTCAGACTAAAATTTTTTCTTCTTCTTCTTAAAATTGACCAAAATGCATCAAAACACAAAAAACTAATTTCCGGATTTTGGTCCAAAATTTTCTAAGTCCCACCCGGACCCCAAATTTTCAGTGTAAAAAAAATTTATTTTTTTTTGTCTTAAAATTGACCAAAACGCATAAAAAACCAAAAAGTTAAAAAATTTATAGTAATTTATATATTTTTTATACTTACCAATGACCCAGACATAGCTGGTGCTAACTCTTAAAATATAGGGCCAAACACAAATTTTGCCCCCCAATCCCCAAAATTTGCATCTAAAACTAAAGAAAACATGTCCTGAAAGGCCCTCCACACCTCGCCCCCACTGCGCATGCGCAGTGTCAAGGACGTTCCGAAATTGGCGCCATTTATCATTCTAATAACCAATGCCTGGTAAGCGCTATGTACTCAGCGGGGAGGCAAGAGTTCCCAACTCCTGGGAGGGCCATCCCCGTCTGGGTCATTGGTAAGTATAAAAAATATATAAATTACTATAAATTTTTTAACATTTTTATACTGTACCAATGACCCAGACATAGCTGAATAGTAAAAAGGCTGGAGGGCCAAGGACATAGAGCAAAATGGAATACGCTCAATAAAATAAAATAGAGTCATCCCCTGTAGGGAAAAGAAGTAATAGGCCTTACATGTATCTTTCTTATTTATGATAAATTAGAAAGATACAACACCTTCCAAAAATTGAGCTTCATACATCCATGTACTCTATTAATATCCAATAATCTTTATACTAATAATTTTTAAAGTAAGCCAATAATAAAGTAAGTCTAGAGAATAGAGACTCTTATACTCCTAAAAGTGTGTGAGAATTGCATAATCATGTCCGTTGACATATGCAATATTCAAAAGCTATACTTTAAAAACTAAGACTTGAATGAATTTTATAAACTTAAACTTCTCACTAAACAACCATCCCAATAACAGCTCAGAATTACTAACTCCGGAGGAGGTATCCCCTTGTTTTCATAGTAAAAACAGGTGACCCAAGGGAACACCCTCCCCCCCCCCCTTTTTCTTGCCCTGGGTCAAATAGCCCAGAGCGAAGAGGGCAGCCGAACGGAGACACTGCCGAAACAGACAGCCTACCTAGCTATAGTAGCAACTGTTAAGTGAATGACATTCTGAGCAGTAGATAATAGACCTAACAATAGAGGCCTCCGGAAATGGACTCGATATTTCTGAGATAAAATTCATGAATGGATGGCTGAGCGCAATGAGCAGCCTTCAAAAATCTATAATAGCAACACTATTAATGTAAGCCCAAGAAGTAGAAGAACTCTTACTTCATGAGCCGAAATCTTAAGCACAACTGCTAAGCCAATGATATACCATAAGCAGTACGCTAGTTAATAGAATCGATTAACAATAAAATGGAGCGTAACGTCCTTCTACTAGACATCAAAGACAGAAGCTTACGCCCTTGTAATAAACAGATATCTGTTTATAAATACATAAACTGTACCCGGAAAGAGTAAAGGCCTATGCCCATACGAAGACGGAAGGACCTTAAAATAATAGGTTCCGGATAATAGGAGCCTAACTCTTATGCAACAATCCAACCTAAATAGTAACGGAAGTATTGATTCCGAAACTATGAAAGTGAAAATCATCCATCGATAGTGCATGAAACTCACTGACTCTACAGTAAAAGAGAAACCAACAGAATTACTGTCTAAAAGGTCAGAATTTGAAAACTACTGTTTCCAGAGGCTCAAATGATTACTTAGCTAAATAAGAACCGAAGTTAAAATCCGTATAGGAATTTAATCTAAAGATTCTAAGTCTATTTATCAAAAAGTTACTAACTGACTTAGATAAAGAGACAAAAGACTCAATTGTAAACTATCGTAGAGTGCATAGGTATGAGGTAACATAAACCTATAACCTAAATAACAACAGGCTGCAGTAGATCTTGTGAAACAAGTATACTAAAACTAGCAATGCGTAGTATGGAGGGATCAACAATATGAACATAATGATCCCTACACCACGACGGAAGAGCCTCTACTTTAGCCGCATAGAATATAGCGGGGGAGGAATTCGTCACATACAGGTGAATTGTGCACTTGGTGATACCTTCTTGAAATTTGGCACACTGTTAGTGTAGGCTATGAGGTTCTCAAAAACGATCGGCTACAAGTTGACACCGACCGGTGGCGACCAGTAGCGGCACAATCCAAAATGGCCGCCAGCGGCTGAAGGGAACCTCCTTTTCGACGGTCTACCGACTATACATCCGATTGTAAGGGCGCGAAAGTGAACTCTGATCCACGCACGTGTTGGAAACAGACGTGGGAGATGATGTAGAATAAAACGAGATTCTCTATACGGACGCATCAATTTCTTGGAACTTGAAAAGAGCGTTGTTTCTCCGGGATCAGCGTCATTCAGGCAAACCTGAATGACGCTGATCCCGGAGAAACAACGCTCTTTATGAAGCAGTCTCTTTGCCATACAATCTCTTGTTTGGCGTAATTCCGCAAGCAATTCTGATTTGTCTGTCGAAATTAATTCGAGAACGCGATTGTTCACAAAAATCATTCACAGAATGAGTGAGAATCCTCTTCGTGTACGGACTAGTACTGACTGGGAACGTTGTTGCTTTTGCCAGCAAGACAGTTCCAAGAAATTGATGCGTCCGTATAGAGAATCTCGTTTTCATGACGCCTATAAAGCTATTGAGGAAGACATAACGCGCTTCCTAGATAATGGCGTTGAGCTTCCATATAATTTGACCATTGATTGTTTGATGAGAGAGAGTGATGAGTGTATGTCGATGTCACTGTTGACGAATAAGGCAATATATCATAAGACATGCCGTGACAGTATTCGGACTCACATCGTACAGCGCGTGCTACACAAGCGAGAGCGAAATGAGGCAGTGGCATCCTGCTCCACGCTGAGTCCTAAAAGAACACGGACAAGTTTTGAATCTGGCTGTGACAGGAAACTGCCCCAGTGTGTTTATTGTCACAAACGCGAAGGTGACAGCAGTGAGCCTATTTGCAGATCAATGTCTGATAACAATAAACTCAAAATTATGGCAAAGGAAGCCGAGAACTGGGTTGTTTTTTCTCGGGTCAATGCAGCATTTGATTCCGCTGCTAGTGATCTTTACTATCACAAAACCTGTTATTGTAAGCTTGCCAATGAAGCACGAGCGGCTAAATCTAAAAAGTCGAAGAACGCCGAACATTCCGCGTCAGGCCTGCCCTATGACCCTCTCGTTATGGCAGAGCTCATAACATTTGTTGAACACAACGATTCCGCGATGAAGCTTGTCGATCTCAAGAATCTGTACAGTCGGAGGTTGAAGCAAGTCGGTTCTGATTGGCTTAGTGAAGAAATACATTCCACTCGATTCAAAGAACATTTGTTGCAGAAATTGGGCGATGGCTGGGACGCCTTCACACAGGGTAGAGATGTGTTTATTTCAAGTAGGTTTCGAGTTGGCTCCTTGTTGTCCGAATCTTTAACTCGTATAGTGTCTGAGGAAGAGGCAAAAAAGATAGTTGATGTGGGTCTTCTTCTGCGTAAACACATACTCATATCTCAAGCTCCTTTCACGGGATCATTTTCATCTTATTGCTTGAGCGAGCCTGTACCCAACTCACTCCTGACTCTTCTTAGAGTTCTACTTGAGGGCACATGTAGTATACAGAACTTAGGCGATGATGAGACTGTTAATGCCAAGACTCGAGTGGCTTGTACTATTTCACAGATGTTGATCAGCAATTCAGCGAAACGCTCCGAACATGCACAAAATGTTCACCAGAGACGTGACAGAGAAACTCCAATGCCTCTTTATGTGGGTTTGAAGTTGCATGCCCATGATCGTATGAAAAATCTTATCAGAGATTTTCATCAAATGGGACTCTCTGTCTCTTATGATCGCGTAATGGATGTTCGCAGGAGTTTCGCGAGAGCTGTTTCACTGCGGTTCAAGAACGAAGGTGTTGTAGTCCCAGCTAACTGCAAACGTAATGTTTTCTCGATAGGAACCACTGATAACATTGATGTATCTGGTAGATCTGATATGCATGGTACGTCCATCACACTCATTGGTCAACTGAGCAGGGACAATGTGGGTACTGATCCCCCACCACTGAGTTTAGATGTTCCAGAAGACACACAAATTGAACTCCCAGACGACTATGCATTTGTTCCTTTCGTTGAAGACTTTGGTGGGGACATCAGGCTTGAATCTCCAGATGAATGTAATGTACGGCCCAATGAATATGCAGATTTGAACGTGGGAGAGAATGACTGGTTGTCTCATGTGTCACAGATCAGCAATAAAGGGAAGGTTGATGGCAGCTGGCAGCTTGATGAAGTCCCTGTGACCTTTTCAGGCTTCTTTTCAAAACATGAAGATCAAGACAATGTCAAACCTCGTGCAGTTATTGGGGTATTCCCTGTTTTCAGTGAGCAGAAAGCGGACTCACTCAGTATGCAGAAGCATGCTATGTATGTGGTCAGGGAAGCTACTGCTTTCGTAAACCCCGGCCAGATACCTGTCATTGAAGGTGACTGTCCGTTGTATGCCAGGCAGAAAAAATGTCAATGGCTGTTCCCAGAGGAGATAGGTGAGGATCGAATGGTGTGTATGATTGGATTCCTGCATCTTGAAATGTGCACCCAAGAAGCTGGTGGTAAGCTTATGGGTGGTTCTGGTTGGGAGCGAATGTTTCACCTCGCAAAGATATTCACACCCGGTGTAGCATCATCCCTACTTGGTGGGAAACATGTCAAGAGGACGCGACAGGCATATCTTCTCACTCTAGCTTGGCTTGAGATCCTCAGAAAGAATGCTTATGAGATTTACTGTCAGCAGACTGGGCCCCATGAGTCATTTGAAATGTGGGAACAGAGGATTCTTTCACAATCTCCAACTGCGCGCTATTGGGGTGAAATCGTTCGGAACTTTCTCTTGACAAGCTGTCAATTCGTTCGGAACCAACGAATCGGTAACTGGCCTGGTACACTGTGTTCTATCGATGAGTTGTGCAGTTACTTTTTTGCCCTAGGACATACAAATTATTGTCGGTGGGTCCCCGTATTTCTGAGAGACATGTCTCAGCTACCCAGGCGGCATCCTTCAATCCACAACAAATTCATGGAAGGCCATTTTGTGGTCCAGCGTAGTGAGAGGAAGTTCAGTATGATGGGTTTAGATCAGAGCCAAGAACATAGTATCCAACTACTCAAAGAAGACAGTGGTCCAAAAGGTCTCTATGGCCAGGCTGAAGAGAAAGTCGTTATTGAGCTTTCAAGGTCAGAAGTTCTGCGTGTTATAGATGAGTATGAATATGCAAGTTTCCACACAACATCATCAGATAACACGGAACACCCGGAAAGTTCGGTATCAGAGCAGAAAAAATTTCTGAATCAATTGAAATCTCTCCTCGATCTGGTGAATCAGGGACTCATTATCAACCCTTATGATGAAACTAGTGGTCAGCTGGTGACATTAGATACTGGTGAATATATGGACCCCGAAGTTAGTAAGAGTTTACGGTCATTACCCGAAAGGGGCAAGCATTTATATTCCACTTTCTTGAAGGAAAGGCTTGTGGAATGCACCGTACCCCTGAATGATGTTATTCCCAAGGCAAATATATATACCTTCCTTAACCCACCCCCAGCCAACCTGGACAAAGGCCGAGACAAACTCATGTCAAGTAAAGCAACTGCCGCAATAGTTACCCAGATGTTCGTTTCACTGCAAGCCCGGCCTGATTCAAACATGGATGAGTTTTTCATGCACGTGATCCGCCAGCATTATCCGATAGAGGTAAGCTACGGAGTGGGACAAAATCTCAAATTCTCAATTGTTTACCAGCTATTCCTGCACAAGGGAAGAATTCAGCAGCTAGACAAGCTTCAGTTGTCATCTTGGATATGCCTGCTGTAGTCCATGTAATCAAACCACAGAAAGCGGATCTGTTTGGAGAATATGCTCGATTGCAATTATTGCCATACATCGAATCTCTGATTAACACGAACACCACAAGGGTTGATGCGATCTATGACTGTTACCCCGAAGGCAGTTTGAAGAATCAGACGCGAGCAAAACGCCTCGGTGAGACAGCAGTTAGGTTGATACGGGTGTCCGAGAACGTCCCTTTACCTAAAGGGAAGAATTGGCAGGCATTCTTGAAAGTTAGTGAGAATAAAGACGAATTTTTCAAGTTCCTGTCTGCTGAACTGCTGAAATTAACATCAACATCCGAGTACCAGTTGTTAACGACATCAGGAGAATATGTACTATGCAATAAGGATGTTAGCTTATGTGACATATCTCCATCGAACCACGAGGAAGCAGACACGCGCATGATGCTTCATCTCAACCATGCAGTCTCACAAGGTCACAAAATAGCTTTTCTTCGCACGGTTGATTCTGATGTCGTCATTCTGTCTTTGCACCATTTCGCAACATTCCGTGACCTTGGACTCAGTGAGCTGTGGATTGGGTTTGGAATTGGAAAGGCATATAAAGATATGCCAATTCATGAGATAGCTTCACAACTTGGACCTGATTACTGTAAGGCCCTGACTTTCTTCCACGCCTTCACAGGTTGTGATGTAACATCCAGCATGCTCGGCATTGGGAAGAAGACAGGATGGAATGCATGGATGAATTTTCCCGCATCAACTGAAATGATGATAGAATTGACTGAGAATCCGCAAGTCTTTTCAGAGGATTCCCCTCATATGCAGCATATCGAAAAACTCACCATACAGATGTACAGTAACAGTTGTGTCAGTACACGTGTCAATGATGCGAGACGGCATATGTTCACACATGGCCTTAAGTCTATGGAAAACATCCCGCCCACCAAAGCAGCTCTGTATCAACATGTAAAAAGGGTAATTCTTGTGTCATCTTTCATTTGGCATCGTGCTCTGCAGAAACACTTATGTGTGCCAGACCCATCACAGTACGGATGGGAGTGGAATCCACGTCTCAATATTCTGGTCCCATTTTGGACTCACCTAGGAGACGCAAGTGCTGCATGTGCACTGATGCTCCACTGTAGTTGTGCCAAGGCCTGCAAGGGCAATTGCAAATGCTTGAAAGCTGGATTAAGGTGCACACCTTTGTGTAAGTGTGAAGGTGGCTGTTGTAACAATATTGAGTAGTATACTGTCATGTTAGGACCAGTCATCTCCTATTCTGGTATTTTTTTTTCCATTTTCGGCCAGTTAACACATGTCATGTTTCTAGTTGAGTTGATTTTGCTAACAAATGTTCATCCCATGTGGCTTGCTACATTGTCCGGGGTATAGGAATACAGTTTTAGATTTCGGAAAATAGTCTGTTATTTACTGCACAAGACGGTGTTAATTCATGCATAGCATGATACAATATCCCCAACTATTTTGCCTCTGTACAACAGTTGATACCTTCGTTCACCCGTGTGTTCATCTATGGTATCCTTGTCTTTCTCTGGCCATAGGCCACATGTGACTAGTCAGTTCCTACTCCATAGCAAATCAACTTGGAAATCCTTCATCTTGTAGCGCACTCATGTCTCAATGAATCCATACCTGAGTTGATCTAATAAATCTAACGTAAGGTATCAAATTGCCATACCGGATCATATTTCGATAAGTTATTCGCTAAAACATTTCGACCACTCATCGACATCAAAGGTCATGTTTTGGCTCCCAGTGGTGGCTATATCTCTATATCCCTGGTAAAGTAGCATACCATGAGGGATGGGCATTAAGTGTCGGCAACATTAATCCTGACTTGGAACACACCACATCTTAACTGGCCGAAAATGAAGAATACTACTTGTAGTCAAAAAATATTCCTGTACCTCGAATGACTGCAAACATACACTCACCCCTTCTAGTCCCATTTTGCCAATGTTCTATACTGGCAAGATAACATTGTATAATTAACAACGGGAACTAATGCATCCCGAGTTCATTCCAGCACTGCCCTTGCTGGCAGACGTGTCGCTATGGTGTTGAGATTGAACCAGAACTCCTCTAGAAATTTGATAGTTTTATTTTCTTAGAAAATAAATCTATCGAAAATGCCGGAAGTTGAGAATAGACTGTCACTTTAATTGGATTATCAAATGTCCAAGTATCCCCACTGCTGCATACTATCGAGTACCCTTGTTCATGTGTTGACAGGAATCTCTCATACCATGTTCATTTGACCATTGCATTCCCGAGAAACATTCAACACTAATTTATCTACGGACGGACGATCATACTGACAGTCAGACACACAGACGCACACATCGACGGAAATTCTGATCCCATTATCCATTAATCTTCCCCCCAACTTGTTCCAAGGGCTTCACTCCATCATTCACATCAATTACAGCACATGTATGGTGTTAGGTTTGGAGCTTCAGTTGTGCGATCGGCGAAAGTTAAAAAATTTATAGTAATTTATATATTTTTTATACTTACCAATGACCCAGACTTAGCTGGTGCTAACTCCACAAAAAACCAGGGCCAAACACAAATTTTGCCCCCCAATCCCCAAAATTTGCATCCAAAACAAAAAGAAATCATGTCCTAAAGGACCTCCATAGTACGACTCTACTGCGCATGCGCAGTGACGCAGTCGTCCCGAAATTGGCGCCAAATATCATTCTTACTGGCAGTGCCTGGTCAGCGCTATGTACTCAGCGGGGAGGCAAGAGTTCCCAACTCAGGGAGGGCCATCCCCGTCTGGGTCATTGGTAAGTATAAAAAATATATAAATTACTATAAATTTTTTAACATTTTTATACTGTACCAATGACCCAGACTTAGCTGAATAGTAAACAGGCTGGAGGGCCTAGGACATAGAGGAAAATCCAATAAGCTCAATTATAAAATAAAGAGATAACCCCTTAAGGAGAAAAGGAGTATTAGGCTTTACATGTATCTTTCTTATTTAATATTTAAATTAGAAAGATACACTACCCTTAATAACTGAGCACAATAACATTCATGTTCTCTATTAATATCCAGTATAACCTTTATACTAATTATTATTAAAACAAGCCAATAAATAAAGTAGTCCAGAGAATTGAGACTCTTTATAATCATTTAAAAGTGTCCGAGTATTGTATATTAAAGCCCGTTTGACACTTGACATATACAAATGCTTCACACCGAGCTACACTTTAAAAATAAGACATGAATGAAATTAAACATTAATATTACACTTTAAAACCATCCCGGAAGCGACTCAGAAATACTGTCTTGGAGGAGGCATTCCCTTGCTTTTCACTATAAAGCAGGTGACCTAAGGGAACACCCGCCCCCCCCCCTTCCCCTTGCCCTGGGTCAAATAGCCCAGAGCGAAGAGGGCAGCCGGACGGAGTCACTGCCGGAACAGAAAGCCTGCATAACTATAGTTGCAACTGTTTAGTGGACGACATTCTGAGCAACAGATAACGGACCTAAACAATGCAGGTCTCCAGAAATGGACTCAATATTTCTGAGATAAAAATTAGTAAATGTGGATGGCTGAGACCAATAAGCAGCCTTCATTAAATCTGTAATAGCAACACTATTAGCATAAGCCCAGGAAGTAGAAAGAGCTCTTACTTCATGAGCAGAAATCTTAAGCACAGACTGCTGAGAAGAAGATAAATCTTCATACGCAGTACGGATAGTTAACTGAATCCATCTAGCAATAGAATGGACTGAAATGTCCTTTCTATTAGGCATCAAAGACAGAAAGAAACGTTTCCGTCCCTTTCTGATGAACTGAGATCTCTGTTTATAGATACGTAGTGCTCTAACAGGACAGAGTAAAGGCCTACGCCCGTCTGAAGACGGAAGAGCCTTAATAACAATAGGTTCCGGATATTTATTAGGAGCCTGATTCTTAGCTAAAAAACCGACGTTAGTAGTGAAGGTGATAGTGTTCCCAACACTACGATAATGAGAATCATCCACCGATAGTGCATGAAGCTCACTGACTCTTCTGGCAGAAGAGAAAGCTAAGAGAAAAGCTGTCTTATAAGATAAGAATTTGAAATCTACTGTCCCAAGAGGTTCAAATGGCTTTTCCTTCAATTTAAGGAGAACCCAAGCTAAATTCCACTTAGGAATTAATCTAAGAGTTCTTGGTCTATTTATCGAAAAGTTTCTAACCAATTTCGATAAAGAGACATTAGATCCAATTTGTAAACTATCATGATGTGCATAGGTATCAGATAACATAGATCTATAACCCTTTATAGTAACCGGTTGCAGTTTGATTTCGTCAAACAAGTATACTAGAAAGTTAGCAATGTCTGGTATAGAGGGATCAAGTATATCAACAGAATGATCCCTACACCAACGACGGAAAACCTTCCACTTAGCCGCATAGTTTAGCGAAGAGGAGGTCCTCCTACAGTTAGAAATCGCGTCCACTGCTCGTCCTGTAAAGTGCTTGCCATGCAAGAAGGACCGCACAACGGAAAAACGTGAAGGTTGAGACCTTGCGGGTTGTGATGCAGTTGGCGCGATTTCCCCTGCCAAAGAAGATCCTCTCGTGGAGGGAGCTTCCGCGGTAGGTCCCACAACAGACACCTGAGTAGATTTATCCACGGTCTCTGTGGCGACAGAGATGCTACCAACAGAATCTTGCATTGAGATTGTTTTATCTTTAGCAATACTTGTTGAATTAACGGCGCTGGAGGATACGCATATCCTATCATTCCGTCCCAAGGGATCGATAGAGCGTCTACAGCAAATGCTCTTGGATCCGGACACGGGGACACATACGTCTGCAACTGATTGTTGAGATGTGTCGCAAATAAGTCTATCATTGGCCGTTCCCATTGGTAGCAAATCTGATTGAATACTTGTTTGTTGAGAGTCCACTCCGACGGCAACAAGCGACCCTTTCGAGAAAGGGAGTCTGCTAGCACATTCAGACGACCCGGTATGTGACGGACCGAAAGAAGAACGTGATGTTCCAACGCAAACAGAAGGATTCTTTCCGTTAGATTGAACAACGGAACTGAATGAGTGCCTCCCTGATTCCGTATATACGCCACTACTGTCGTATTGTCGGATAGGATTTGGACATGAGCATCGTGAATAATGTCCATCCAGTGACGTAACGCAAGCCAAATTGACATCATTTCCTTGATGTTTATGTGCTTGCACAGGAATTGCGGATCCCAAAGACCCTGGCATCTCGAATCCGTTGGGATTAATGATGCACCCCAACCTGTTTGACTGGCATCCGTCATAATGGTAAAACTCGGATCCGGCAACTGCAGCGGAACTCCTTGAGTTAACCACTGAATGTTTGCCCAAGTCTGAATCTCTTGTTTCACTTGATCTGACAAGAGAACGTCTACATCGAGCGAATGAATTTTCACACTCCAATTCTGAGTCAAGAAAATTTGAAGAGGCCGTGTGCGTAGCCGTCCCATCGGAATGAGATCCGCAGCGGCTCCGCACAGACCTATCAGTCTCATAAATTCTCTCGCTGTGACTTTGTCTGTATTTAGACAATAGCGAGCGTAACAACTGACTAATTTCGCTCTGGTTAACGGCAGACGAACGAGATTGTTGTGCGTCTCGAAGCTCATTCCCAGATGAGTGAATGACTTGGACGGCACCAGATCCGACTTCTCCTCGTTTACTATGAAACCGAGACGTCGGAGCAATAGAAGAAGATTCTGAACATCGTTCTGAAGCGTTAACTCGTTGCCGTACCTCTGAAGAATGTCGTCCAGGTAGGCCGACGTTACCGCAGACGAATGAGCTCGGAAGTAAATCATTACCGAGTTCATTACTCGAGTGAAAGCCCAGGGTGCTAGATTCAATCCGAAGCACATGGCCCGGAACTGATACACCACTCCTAGGACTGCGAAGCGTAGATACTTTCGGAATGTCGGATGTACCATGACGTGAAAGTACGCATCTTTGAGATCTATGCTCGTTGCATAATCGTTCACCCGAATACTCGCTCTGACCGATCGAATCGTCTCCATATAAAACTTCGGAGCGATGATCAGCTTGTTTATCCAGCTCAAATCTATGACTGGACGGAACGAGCCGTCTGGTTTCGGAACCAGAAACAGATGGCTGTAGAATCCCAGCGATTCCTGGTTTTCTACGACCTCTACCGCGTTCTTCATTAAAAGAGACTGCACCTCTGATAGCAGAGCGTCTCTTTTCTGAGGGTTTGACGGAAGATGAGTCCACTTTGGACTTCGAGTTAATGGAGGCTTTCGTTTGAAGGATATCTTTAGACCTTCCGAAGTCACTCCTCTCACCCAAGGGTCGTCCGTAATCGACGCCCACTCTTGAGAAAAACTCGACAACCTTCCGCCAACCGGAACGCGATAGAGGTTTGAGCCATCACCTCCTGGATCTGCGAGGCCTGCGGTAGGAGAAACCACGTCTTCCACGACCCGCACCTCGCCTCGTCGACCTCGGGGCGTCCGACCGATTGTCCCGGCCTGAAGGACGTCCCGAACGAGAGTCGCTATCCTGACGGTCTCTCGAATAAGAGCTAGAGGACGCACCGGAACCTCTATAGGAACCTCTCTTGGGCGGATAAGACCCAGAAGTGCCTGCCTTATTCGTGTCTGCTGAATCCGACCTTTTAGGAGCGGATCTAAACAACAGAGAATCACTAGCTTTCTTTTTAATATTATCATAAATAGCGGAAAGCTTGCCGTCAAAGAGAAGATCTCCTGAGACCGAAGCGACTCTAAGAGAGTTCTTCACCTTAGAATCCACTAGTGTGGATGTAGACAGGGCTGCGTCACGTCTAACCAACTCCAGATTAGCCACTGAAAGGGCGGAGTTACACGTGGAATAAGCTACTGCCCTTGAAAGAAGTCTTAAGGAGGATTGTATATCCTGAAACTCTTCCCCTTGAAGACGCAGTGATAACGCCTTCGTAAGGTGATCTGCGTAAGATAAGGCATCTAAATTGGCTCTGTTAGACGCAATAGCTGTTTCCAACACTGCGGTTGGAATAGAAGCTGACGACGGTAATGATAGCTCTAAGTCTTCCGCCTCGTCGTCCATACGCAGAGGAACTCTCGGTATACCCTGACCTGCCGTGTCGAATTTATTCCTTGCATTAATGAAAGGCAGGTTGAGAGTATTTGCGGACAAGAAGCCTGCTTTCCCTGTCCTGGAAGCAAGTTTAAAAATAGCGTCGTTCAATAATTCAAATGTTCTTGCAACATTATTGGACTGCGACGGAAACTCCAATGACGCTATAATTCTCCTGTCCGGAAGCGCAGCAGTCTGGCCCGACGGAACAACTTGAGGAAGAAAGTGCCGGATGAAGTCTACGGCAGCTTTGTGTTGTTCCGAAAGGGATAGCTCCAATTCATCCGTATCCCTTTCACCATCCGGTCGGACCTCCCGATGTTCCCGGTCGTCCGCCCCCGATGCTTCGGCGGAGCGTACCGACCCAGCGCCGTCGGATAATTCTCGATCCGACACCGTCTCTGTCGGCTGCTGGGATGCTGCGATAAGCTGTGCTATCTGCACTAGAATGTCCGACGTCGAGACCTGCGGAGGAGCGGTCTTTCGCTGCTTTGCCGAGGGCAGCTCCGCATCGGATGGCTCCCGCATACTTTTCCTATGCGAACGTCCGGAGTCCATCGGTCTCGAGTCCCTGGCTGCCGGATGGTGTGACCTGGTCGCCGAATAATCCTTCCTCGGCGAAGCTGGCAAGATATCGGAGGTCACGCAGCCAAGGTGCGGTCGTGTGCGCCGGCGAGAAGAGGAAGCCTTAACAGTCTCTGCGGACTGCTTATACAACGGAGCGTCCCGAGCGACGGACGTATGCTCCGCTAAAGACACATTTTGTACCACAACATCTGGTCCCAGATGTTGTTGTACGAGAGAGGGGCCTCTCTCGCTCGCGGCGCGGCTGGACCTGGACGAGCTAGGAACCGGACTAAAAGGCTTCCTCCGTTCTCGTTCACTATCCGCCGTCACTGGGTGTGCATCTATTATTTTTATAGTGCTCGCATCACCCAAAATTTCCTCTTGGACCGCATCGGACGAACCCGGCTGCCGAACCATTCGGTGAATGGACGCTACACCGGGCGAGCTAGCGGACGACATTTGTCTAATCTCCATGAGCACTTTTGCCGCTAGCTCTGTATTTAATTGTGACGACGGACGCACACTTGAAGAAGATAACATGGAAACATCACCCTGTTCTGGTTCCTCTGAAATAGAAACTGAGAGAGTAGAGTGACCTTGTGGAGAAAGAGCCGGCATCGCTCTTTCTCCAGAAACAACATATCGTGACACACGTTTCCAATGTTTCTCATCCCAATGTTCACATACAGGACAGGGATTAATGCGAGAACACTGACTACAATTTATGCAATAATCATGAAAGTCAGAGGAAGATTTCTTCCTATTACAATTTGAACAAGTTCCTTTCATTGTGAAGGAACAACAATAAGTCCTAGTTACTCGCAAAAACCCCTGACACAAAGATACATAATAACATGATCCATTAATAAATGAAAAAACAATTGCAAAACAAAATAATTTTGAAAAAATATTTTTTCAGAGAAGCCCAAGTTGCTGAAAAGTAACGTTGAGCCCCGATGGATCCGATGGCAAAGTGTGGTCAAAAATTTTAAAATTATATAAAATAATTAATGAGACACTTTCGGATAATATAAATGTATCTTATAATGAGATAAACTACCTCAAAGGCAAACAGCCCCCCTCAAAAAAGGCTGTTGCCAATGAAAACAAACAGTGTAAACACAGAAGAAAACATGACTCCAGGCACTGAAAAAACTGGCCCGGAATCAGTCCTCAATTACACTCTATCTGATGCAAAACAGAGACTCCCAGGGGAGAATCTGCAGAACATCAGATGGAAGATGCAGAACACAAACGTTATACACCCATGGGTGAAAACGTAACTATGGGGAAAATAACAGAAAACATTCTGTAACCAAGCAACTCTCCCAGGGAAATTTTAGAAATGAAACTTCTCAAAAATATGCCAAAAGCATGGGAGAATTGCAAGGGGGGACTTTAGAAGGTTAGGGGAGAGGAAACACTGAATAAGCAGTGCAACAATTAGCAAGAATGACAACAAGAGGCGTTTGCCTCGAAAATAGGCAACTTAACATAATTTTAACAAAAAATTTTAAGTACAGCCCTGATTATTTTTTGCCACTTCTTTTTTCCTCTCCTCCTTCTATCCTCCTTAGAATCACATTTTCTCCAAGAATTACGTGTCTGGCATCCTTTAAACTGAGATTTACAAGCACAAAGATCAGTGAGATGTTGACTGATGAAGGGCCAAACAGAGAATGATATTTGGCGCCAATTTCGGGACGACTGCGTCACTGCGCATGCGCAGTAGAGTCGTACTATGGAGGTCCTTTAGGACATGATTTCTTTTTGTTTTGGATGCAAATTTTGGGGATTGGGGGGCAAAATTTGTGTTTGGCCCTGGTTTTTTGTGGAGTTAGCACCAGCTAAGTCTGGGTCATTGGTACAGTATAAAAATATAGCTTTTTTTCGATCCGCTTGGCGGCCATTTTGGATTTCGCTGCTAGTGGTGGCTAGAGGATGGTGCCAACTTGTAGCCGATCGATTTTGAAATCTCTGATGCCTACCCTTACATCATGCCAAATTTCAGGAAGGTATCACCAAGTGCACAATTCTAGCGAATTCCTCCCCCGCTAATAGCGAAGAAGAGGATCTCCTATAGTAAGAAATCGCGTCCAAAGCTCGTCCAGTACAGTGCTTACAATGCAATACGGACCACACAACGGAATACATGAAGGTTGCGACCTTGCTGGTTGTGATAAAGATGACACGATTTACCCAGTGAAAAAAGATCCTCACATAGAGGAAGATTTCACGTTAAGATCCACAGTAGACAAGAGAGTAAATTACTCATGATCTCTGTGAAGATAGAGATGCTATCAACAGAAATGTATTGTGGTTGTTTATCTTAGCAATACCTGCTAAAACAACAGCGCCGGAGGATACGCGTATCCTATCATTGCGTCCTATAGATCAATAGAGCGTTAACAGTATTAGCTCAGAGATCTGGACAAGCCAACACATACGTCTGCAATTGATTAGCAAGCTGTGTCATAATAAAACATCATTGGGCACTCACATAGATAGCAAATCTGATTAAATACTTGTTTGTTGAGAGTCCATTCTGACAGCAACAAGCGACCCGTAAGAGAACGGGAGTGCGATAAAACAATCAGACGACCCAGAATATGACGGACCAAAACTGAACTTGGTGTACTATAACCAACAGACGGATTCTTTCCATTAAATTGAATAACGGAAACGAAAGAGTGCCTCCCTGGTTCCAGAGATACGCCACTACTGTCGAATTAAAGGACAGGAATTTGGGCATGCGTTTCTGAATAATGTTCATGCAATGACATAAAGCAAGCCTAAAAAACATTATTCCGCGGAAGTTAAACTGATAGCTAAAAGACTGCGGAACCCAAAGACCCTGGCACTTCGAATCCGTAGGGATCAGTATATATCCCAATCTGTTTGACTGGCAACCGTCATAACAGCCACACTAGGGTCCGGCAACTGCGGCGGCACTCTCTGAGTCAACCACCGAATATTTGCCCCAGTCTGAATCTCTTGTAACACTAGATAGACAAGAGAATGTATAATTCAAGCAATTCATGGATTGCCGGAAAGTTGCCGTCGAAGAGAAGCTCCTCCGAGAACGAAGCGACTCTGAGAGAGTTCTTAACCTACTATCCATGCGTGGATGTAGCTAGGGCTGCATCACGTCTAACCAACTCCAATCAGCCACTGAAGGGCGGAGTTATACGTGAACAAACTACTGCCCTCAAAAGAAATTACATTGAGAATAATATCCCGTAAATCTTTTCTTGAAGACGTAATGATAACGCCTCAGTAAGGCGGATTACGTATAATAAAGCGTCTAAGTTAAGTCTACTATACATAATGTCGTTCCCAACATTGAAATTGGAAAAGACATAAACGGCGAAAAAGAATATATGCAGTCTTTAATCACACCGTCTAGACGCATATGAACTCTCGGTATGCCCTGCTCTGCCAAAATAAACTATATGTAAAAAAAGATAAAATGGCAGAAATGAGCCACGCGGACAAGAAACTAAACTATCATGCTTAGTAGCAGGCTTGTATATATATATATAATATATATAGCGTCGAAAAATAAAACACATGTTGTAATGACAATATTGGACTGCGTCGGTAAGTCAGGGACAAAGTCCCTGTACCGATCGAAAAATCCGAGTCCAATGACGCTATAAGTCTCTTATCCAAGATCGCAGCAATGAAGTCCGAAAAATAATCACTGGAAGAAATGCCAGAAGATATGAAAGGCATCTTCCGATACTACTAAAGGGAAAACTCGAAATCTTTCGAATCCCTTTCGCCATCCTGTCGGACCCTATAAAGCGTTCGGTCGTCCGTAGCTTGATGCAACCGCGGACCGCACCGACCCAGCGCCGTCGGATAATTCCTGATTCGACCGAGAAACCGTCAATTGCTGGGATGCTGCGAAACAACTGTGCTAACTCGGATAGCACGTCCGTCACTGAGGCCTGAGGAGCAGCGGTCTTACGATGCATTGCCGCAGGAAGCTCCGAGATCGTTACCCCGTGCATACTTCCAATATGCGAGCGAACGGAGTGTATAGGCCTCGTGTCCCTTGGCTACCGGATGGCGCGACCTATTCGCTGTGGAATCACTGAATGCCGAAACTGATCGGATACTCGAGGTCACGTAGCCAATGTGCGGTCGTGTGCCCTGCTGTGAGGATGAGGAAGCATTAAAGACAGTCTCTCGGACTGTCAATATAACGGAGCATCCCGAGCAACGGACATATGCTCCGAATGTAAAATATCTGAACCACAACATGCGGTCCCCTATGTTGTTGGCTTCCTCCGATCTGTCCTCAATCTGCCGTCACTGGGTGAGTACTAAAGTAATTAAAGTGCTCGCATCACCCAAATCTCCTTCCTAGACCGCAACGGACGAACCCGGCAGCCGAACCATTCGATGAATGTACGCTACACCGGGTGAGCTAGCGAATGTCACTCCGTAAGCGATAGACATATTCCATGAGCACTTATTGCCGCTAACTCTTCATTAACTATGACGACAGAGGCACACTTTTGAAAGACATCTCCATAACTCTTCGAACAAGAAACCAGAAATGCTTGGATAGCAAGCATAAAATAATAATATATATAGCGTCGTTCAATAATTCGAAAGTTTGTGTGACATTATTGGACTATGTCGGAACTGAGGGACGATGTCCCTGAACCGAACCAAAAATTTCTAAGTCCACCGACGCTATCAGTTTCTTATCCGGCATCGCAGCATATGTTGTTCCGAAAGGGAAAGCTTGAAATCCACCGAATCCCTTTCGGTATCCCGTCGGACCGGATGAAACTTTCGGACGTCCGTACCCGCTTCCGTGGAGCGTCCCGACCCAGCATCGTCGGATAAAATATATGCGACAGATTCAGTTGATGCTGGGATGCTGCGATAAACTGTGCTATTAAGGAAAGCACGTCCGTTCCCGAGGCCTGTGCAGTAGCGGACTTACGATGCATTGCCGCTGGAAGCTCCGTGAACGTTGACTCCCGCACACTTCCTATGCGAACGTCCGGAGTCTGCAGGCCTCGAGTCCCCGGCTACCGCCCCAGCGCTGTCGGATAATTCTCGATCCGACACCGTTTCTGTCGGCTGCTGGGATGCTGCGATAAGCTGTGCTATGTGCACAAGAATGTCCGGCGTCGAGACCTGCGGAGGCGCAGTCTATCGCTGCTTCGCCGAGGGCAGGTCCGCATCAGATGGCTCCCGCATACTTTTCCTATGCGAACGTCCGGAGTCCATCGGTCTCGAATCCCTGGCTGCCGGATGGTGTGACCTGGTCGCCGAAGAATCCTTGATCGGCGAAGCTGGTAATATATCGGCGGTCACGCAGCCAAGGTGCGGTCGTGTGCGCTGACGAGAAGAGGATGCCTTAGCAGTCTCAGCGGACTGCCTATACAACGGAGCGTCCCGAGCGACGAACGTATGCTCCGCTAACGACACATTGTACCACAACATCTGGGGCCAGATGTTGTTGAACGAGAGAGGGGCCTCTCTCGCTTGCCGTCCGGATGGACCGGAACGAGCTATGAACCGGACTAAAAGGCTTCCTCCGTTCTCCCTCCGATCCGCCGTCACTGGGTGTGCATTAAGTTAATTTTATAGTGCTCGCATCACCCCAAAATTCCTTCTAGACCGCAACGGACGAACCCGGCTGCCGAACCATTCGGTGAATGGACGCTACACCGGGCGAGCTAGCGGACGTCAAAGGCCGTCGAACCTACTAGGGTCCTCTTAGGCAATTGGCGTATTACATGAGCACTTTTCCGCTAGCCCTTCATTAATTGTGACGACGGAGGCACACTGTTGGAAGACATCACAGATACATCACCCTAATCTTGATCGTCTGAAATAGAAATTGATAAAGTAGAGTGACCCTGCGGGGAAAGGACCGGAGTGTCCAAATCCCCAACAACATACCGTGACATACGCTTCCCATATTGTCATCGAAATCATACGATACAGAACAGGAGTTAATGCGAGTACACTGACCACATATAGAATGATAATAAGGTCAGAGGAAGACTTCCTCTTAAAACAATTGATCAATATCCTTTCAATGTGAAAAGAAAACAAGTCCTGGTACTCGCACTAACCCCTGGCAATCAAAATACATAATAATAATATGATCCATTAATATAGAAAAAATAATTGAAATCAAAATATTTTGAAAAAATATTTTTTCAGAACAGCCCAAGTTTCTGAAAAGTAACGTTGAGCCCCAATGGATCCCAAGCCTAAGTGTGGACAAAAATTTTAAAAATATTTTAAACAATTTATTCAACACTTACGAACAATAATAATGTATCTAGTTATGATTAAAATAACATAAAGATATTATTATTTAGAAATCCCCCCCTCACACAGAGGGCTGTTGTAAATGTAAACAATGAGTGTAAAAACACTAAAATAAGACTCCAGGCACCCAGGCCCGAAATCAGTTACCAAAAATACACCATCTGATGCAAAACAGAGACTTCCAGGGAAGAAACTGCAGAACATCAGATGGTAGATGCAGAACACAACGCCTAACCACCCGTAGGTGAAGACGTAAACATGGGGAAAGAACAGAATTCATTCTGTTATACAGCTAAAACTCCCAAGAAATTTTAGTAATAATAATTACAGAAACTATGCCAAAAGCATGGGAGAATAGCAAGGGGGAACTTAAAGGACAGGGAGAGAGGAAAAACACTTGAAAAAACAGTGTAACTAAATAATCAGAATGACAACAAAATGGCTGCTGCCTTGAAAATAGGTAACTTAACATAATTTCATTAAAAAATTTTAAGTTACAGCCCTGATAATATTCTGTCACACATTCTTTTCCTCTCCTCCTTTTCTATCCTCCTTAGAATCACCATTTCACTAATATTTATGTGTCTGGCATCATTTAAACTGAGATTTAAAAGCACAAAGATCAGTCAGATGTTAACTGATGAAGGGCCAAACTTAGAATGATAAATGGCGCCAATTTCGGAACGTCCTTGACACTGCGCATGCGCAGTAGGGGCGAAGTGTGGAGGGCCTTTCAGGACATGTTTTCTTTAGTTTTAGATGCAAATTTTGGGGATTGGGGGGGCAAAATTTGTGTTTGGCCCTATATTTTAAGAGTTAGCACCAGCTATGTCTGGGTCATTGGTACAGTATAAAAATACTAATTTCCGGATTTTGGTCCAAAATTTTCTAAGTCCCACCCGGACCCCAAATTTTCAGTGTAAAAAAAAATTATTTTTTTTTGTCTTAAAATTGACCAAAACGCATAAAAAACCAAAAAACTAATTTCCGGATTTTGGGCCAAAATTTTCTAAGTCCCACCCAGACCCCTAATTTGCATAATTTATTCACGAGAAAAACTCTGTATTATATGTAATGTATCCCATGGTACTAAACATTCATACAAAAATTTATTCAAATCAGATCTTTCATTTGGAAGTTCTGCGCAAAAATCTGATTGCACTTAATTTTGAACAAAATGGCTGCTAGCGGCCATCTTGAATTTCAGACTGGACCCCAAAACACTCCTTCTCGTCCCACAGTGATAACAAAGGTACCCAAGAAGTTTCGTGAAGATCGGTTCATAAATACGGCCTCTAGCCCGAGCCGTATTGGGATTTGCACTCACAGTGCTGAAAGTAACACTAAATAAATCAAAGTTAGGCTAATTTGCATAATTTACGCACAAGAAAAAAACCTGTGATATATGTAATGTATCCCATGGTACTAAACATTCATACAAAAAATTATTCAAATCAGAGCTTTCATATGGAAGTTCTGTACAAAAAACAGATTTCGGCATCGTTGGTACAAAATGGCTGCTGGCAGCCATCTGGAATTTGGGACTGCACCCAAAAACACTCGTTCTCGTCCCACGGTCATAACAAAGGTACCCAAGAAGTTTCGTAAAGATTGGTTCATAAATACGGCCTCTAGCCCGAGCCATAGCAGCTTGGCACTTACAGCTCTGAAAGTAACACTAAATAAATCAAAGTTAGTCTAATTTGCATAATTTACGCACGAGAAAAAAACCCGTATTATATGTGATGTATCCCATTGTACTATACATTTATACAAAACTTTATTCAAATCAGAACTTTCATACAGAAGTACTGTACAAAAAACTGATTTTTGCATCATCGGTACAAAATGGCCACTGGCAGCCATCTTGAATTTTGGACCACACCCAAAAACACTCGTTCCCGTCCCAGGGTCATAACAAAGTTTCGTAAAGATTGGTTCATAAATACGGCCTCTAGCCCGAGCCATAGCAGCTTGGCACTTACAGCTCTGAAAGTAACACTAAATAAATCAAAGTCAGTCTAATTTGCATAATTTACGCACGAGAAAAAAACCCGTATTATATGTGATGTATCCCATGGTACTAAACATTTATACAAAACTTTATTCAAATCAGAACTTTCATACAGAAGTTCTGTACAAAAAACTGATTTTTGCATCATCGGTACAAAATGGCCGCTGGCAGCCATCCTGAATTTCGGACCACACCTAAAAACACTCGTTCCCATCCCAGGGTCATAACAAAGGCACACAAGAAGTTTCGTAAAGATCGGTTCATAAATACGACCTCTAGCCCGAGCCATAGCCAATTGTTGACGTACGGACAGACGGACAGACGGCCAGACGGACAGACGGACAGACGGCCAGACGGACGGACGGACAGACGGACGACGGACCATGACAATAGCTCAAATTTGACTTCGTCAAAGTTGAGCTAAAAATTGTAAAAAACAATTAATGAATTAATTGAATATTACCTTTTTAATAAAAAATTCAAAACGAGCATCTGGCATTTGACTGTAAGAGTCACAATGGAATCGATGAAATATCTGAAGTAGATAAAAAAGAAGGAGTATGTTATTAGTGGAAAAATGTAGAATTTGTAGTTTGCAAATTACCTGAAATGTGCAAGATGCATTAAGCTTTGAAGGCCTATTTCCGACTTTTACAACCACAGAACAGGTGCCCTTAACATGAGCAGCTCCTGCTGACAATAAACAAATTACATAGGCAGTGGTATCTAGTCAACAGGCAGCCAAGACTTGACTAGAAATCAATGTTAAGCCATTGGATGTGTACAGGCTGTGGTCAGGTGTGAATTCAGGACAATTGCCCAGGCCCTTAAGGGTTAATAATTCATACTTTCAAGATCTATATTCAAACAAACTTAATATTATAGGTGGGTATGGACAAGTGTAAGCATTAAATAACCTATATAGATAGGGAAATTATCTTATCACTTATGTTCACCAGGTGTGCCGCTATTAAATTATCATTAATGGGCATGACAGGAAGACTGCTGATCTATCTATCCATCTCCAAACAATAATCACGTAAAAAATGTTTCTAAAGTTAACTTTGTTTCATCATGAATTGTGTATCAATGAGTACTGTTGTACAAACCTACTTATCCATTTATTCTTTCCGGATCCAAACCAAAATTTCTCTCATAATTAACAAATTCACCCCCAAAATAGAAAAAATAAAAAAAATTGGTGAATCTGGAAAAAATTACCACTACGGACCCACAAAGTATAGAACTTCTGTTTCTCAGGCCATTTTTGGGTTAAAATTGCATGTGAACAGGCATTATTTTATTTTTTATTTTTGTAATTATTTCTTTTCCATCGAAAGTTCAATTTCTTAATTTATTTTCTGTTTTCAGGCCTCATAATCTACAGGGTGATGGTGTATTTCATCCCTTTAGTGCAAGAAGGCTTTGCAATGCTTTAGCACTGCAAAGTCTTGTTGCACTCGAGGGACAAATTTATAAAAAAATTTTAACTTGGGTAAAATATCAGACATAAAGCATTTAATTTTTAATTTTTTTAAGTTTGCATTGGTAATAAAAAGAAAAGCATGTGGCTGCCAAAAGGACCATGCATGTGGGCCTGAGAAACAGATTTTTAACTTCTTTAGACCTTACAGAAGTAAGTTTTCCCTAAAATGACTAGATAACATTTCCAAAATATTTTCATTGGATAACTAAAAATGTTTATTTTGTGCCTCAAAAACATAGCTATGTGATTTCCAAATTGGAACAAATCCATTCAAATGATCTTAAAAATGTCTATATACTAACCTGTGACAGCTGTATAATTATCTGAGATATAGAACCAGCATCTATATTCTTGTGAATTTGTACCTTTCCAGCATAATCTGTTGAGACGATTTTAAGGAAAACAATACAGTGTCAATGATGTTAATTGAACATTACATTGATTATGTGGAGAGACTTCTAGAAAGAGAAAGATCCTACCATGATCCTGGAAATATTCATAGGACAAACATGGAGAGAGGTGATAAAAGTTAAAAAATTTATAGTAATTTATATATTTTTTATACTTACCAATGACCCAGACATAGCTGGTGCTAACTCTTAAAAATCTAGGGCCAAACACAAATTTTGCCCCCAATCCCCAAAATTTGCATCTAAAACCAAAGAAATCATGTCCTGAATGGCCCTCCATACTTCGCCTCTACTGCACATGCGCAGTGTCAAGGACGTCCCGAAATTGACACCATTTATCATTCTTACAATCAGTGCCTGGTCAGCGCTATGTACTCAGAGGGGAGGTATGAGTTCCCAACTCTTGGGAGGGCCATCCCCATCTGGGTCATTGGTAAGTATAAAAAATATATAAATTACTATAAATTTTTTAACATTTTTATACTGTACCAATGACCCAGACATAGCTGAATAGTAAAAAGGCTGGAGGGCCTAGGACATAGAGAAAAATCCAATAAGCTCAACTATATAAAATAGTCATCCCCTCGAGGAGAAAAGGAGTATTAGGCTTTATATGTATCTTTCTTATTTACGATAAATTAGAAAGACACAACACCCTCCATAATTGAGCATCATAACATTCATGTTCTCTATTAACATCCAGTATAATCCTTATACTAATTATTTTTAAAGTAAGCCAATAATAAAGTTAGTCCAGAGAATTGAGACTCTTTATACTCTTTTAAAAGTGTCCGAGGATTGTATATTAATGCCCGTTTGACACGTGAGATATTCAAATGCTATACTTTAAAACAATGACATGAATGAATTTTTAAAACGTTAAAAAATTTATAGTAATTTATATATTTTTTATACTTACCAATGACCCAGACATAGCTGGTGCTAACTCTTAAAATATAGGGCCAAACACAAATTTTGCCCCCCAATCCCCAAAATTTGCATCTAAAACTAAAGAAAACATGTCCTGAAAGGCCCTCCACACCTCGCCCCCACTGCGCATGCGCAGTGTCCAGGACGTTCCGAAATTGGCGCCATTTATCATTCTAATAACCAGTGCCTGGTAAGCGCTATGTACTCAGCGGGGAGGCAAGAGTTCCCAACTCCTGGGAGGGCCATCCCCGTCTGGGTCATTGGTAAGTATAAAAAATATATAAATTACTATAAATTTTTTAACATTTTTATACTGTACCAATGACCCAGACATAGCTGAATAGTAAAAAGGCTGGAGGGCCAAGGACATAGAGCAAAATGGAATACGCTCAATAAAATAGAGTCATCCCCTGTAGGGAAAAGAAGTAATAGGCCTTACATGTATCTTTCTTATTTATGATAAATTAGAAAGATACAACACCTTCCAAAAATTGAGCTTCATACATCCATGTACTCTATTAATATCCAATAATCCTTATACTAATAATTTTTAAAGTAAGCCAATAATAAAGTAAGTCTAGAGAATAGAGACTCTTATACTCCTAAAAGTGTGTGAGAATTGCATAATCATGTCCGTTGACATATGCAATATTCAAAAGCTAGACTTTAAAAACTAAGACTTGAATGAATTTTATAAACTTAAACTTCTCACTAAACAACCATCCCAATAACAGCTCAGAATTACTAACTCCGGAGGAGGTATCCCCTTGTTTTCATAGTAAAAACAGGTGACCCAAGGGAACACCCTCCCCCCCCCCTTTTTCTTGCCCTGGGTCAAATAGCCCAGAGCGAAGAGGGCAGCCGAACGGAGACACTGCCGAAACAGACAGCCTACCTAGCTATAGTAGCAACTGTTAAGTGAATGACATTCTGAGCAGTAGATAATAGACCTAACAATAGAGGCCTCCAGAAATGGACTCGATATTTCTGAGATAAAATTCATGAATGGATGGCTGAGCGCAATGAGCAGCCTTCAAAAATCTATAATAGCAACACTATTAATGTAAGCCCAAGAAGTAGAAGAACTCTTACTTCAAGAGCCGAAATCTTAAGCACAACTGCTAAGCCAATGATATACCATAAGCAGTACGCTAGTTAATAGAATCGATTAACAATAAAATGGAGCGTAACGTCCTTCTACTAGACATCAAAGACAGAAGAAGCTTACGCCCTTGTAATAAACAGATATCTGTTTATAAATACATAAACTGTACCCGGAAAGAGTAAAGGCCTATGCCCATACGAAGACGGAAGGACCTTAAAATAATAGGTTCCGGATAATAGGAGCCTAACTCTTATGCAACAATCCAACCTAAATAGTAACGGAAGTATTGATTCCGAAACTATGAAAGTGAAAATCATCCATCGATAGTGCATGAAACTCACTGACTCTACAGTAAAAGAGAAACCAACAGAATTACTGTCTAAAAGGTCAGAATTTGAAAACTACTGTTTCCAGAGGCTCAAATGATTACTTAGCTAAATAAGAACCGAAGTTAAAATCCGTATAGGAATTTAATCTAAAGATTCTAAGTCTATTTATCAAAAAGTTACTAACTGACTTAGATAAAGAGACAAAAGACTCAATTGTAAACTATCGTAGAGTGCATAGGTATGAGGTAACATAAACCTATAACCTAAATAACAACAGGCTGCAGTAGATCTTGTGAAACAAGTATACTAAAAACTAGCAATGCGTAGTATGGAGGGATCAACCATATGAACATAATGATCCCTACACCACGACGGAAGAGCCTCCACTTTAGTCGCATAGAATAGCGAAGAAGAGGATCTCCTATAGTAAGAAATCGCGTCCAAAGCTCGTCCAGTACAGTGCTTACAATGCAATACGGACCACACAACGGAATACATGAAGGTTGCGACCTTGCTGGTTGTGATAAAGATGACACGATTTACCCAGTGAAAAAAGATCCTCACATAGAGGAAGATTTCACGTTAAGATCCACAGTAGACAAGAGAGTAAACTACTCATGATCTCTGTGAAGATAGAGATGCTATCAACAGAAATGTATTGTGGTTGTTTATCTTAGCAATACCTGCTAAAACAACAGCGCCGGAGGATACGCGTATCCTATCATTGCGTCCTATAGATCAATAGAGCGTTAACAGTATTAGCTCAGAGATCTGGACAAGCCAACACATACGTCTGCAATTGATTAGCAAGCTGTGTCATAATAAAACATCATTGGGCGCTCCCATAGATAGCAAATCTGATTAAATACTTGTTTGTTGAGAGTCCATTCTGACAGCAACAAGCGACCCGTAAGAGAACGGGAGTGCGATAAAACAATCAGACGACCCCGAATATGACGGACCAAAACTGAACTTGGTGTACTATAACCAACAGACGGATTCTTTCCATTAAATTGAATAACGGAAACGAAAGAGTGCCTCCCTGGTTCCGGAGATACGCCACTACTGTCGAATTAAAGGACAGGAATTTGGGCATGCATTTCTGAATAATGTTCATGCAATGACATAAAGCAAGCCTAAAAAACATTATTCCGCGGAAGTTAAACTGATAGCTAAAAGACTGCGGAACCCAAAGACCCTGGCACTTCGAATCCGTAGGGATCAGTATATATCCCAATCTGTTTGACTGGCAACCGTCATAACAGCCACACTAGGGTCCGGCAACTGCGGCGGCACTCTCTGAGTCAACCACCGAATGTTTGCCCCAGTCTGAATCTCTTGTAACACTAGATAGACAAGAGAATGTATAAACCAAGCAATTCATGGATTGCCGGAAAGTTGCCGTCGAAGAGAAGCTCCTCCGAGAACGAAGCGACTCTGAGAGAGTTCTTAACCTACTATCCACGCGTGGATGTAGCTAGGGCTGCATCACGTCTAAACACTCCAATCAGCCACTGAAGGGCGGAGTTATACGTGAACAAAATACTGCCCTCAAAAGAAATTACATTGAGAATAATATCCCGTAAATCTTTTCTTGAAGACGTAATGATAACGCCTCAGTAAGGCGGATTACGTATAATAAAGCGTCTAAGTTAAGTCTACTATACATAATGTCGTTCCCAATATTGAAATTGGAAAAGACATAAACGGCGAAAAAGAATATATGCAGTCTTTAATCACACCGTCTAGACGCATATGAACTCTCGGTTTGCCCTGCTCTGCCAAAATAAACTATATGTAAAAAAGATAAAATGGCAGAAATGAGCCACGCGGACAAGAAACTAAACTATCATGCTTAGTAGCAGGCTTGTATATATATATATAATATATAGCGTCGAAAAATAAAACACATGTTGTAATGACAATATTGGACTGCGTCGGTAAGTCAGGGACAAAGTCCCTGTACCGATCGAAAAATCCGAGTCCAATGACGCTATAAGTCTCTTATCCAAGATCGCAGCAATGAAGTCCGAAAAATAATCACTGGAAGAAATGCCAGAAGATATGAAAGGCATCTTCCGATACTACTAAAGGGAAAACTCGAAATCTTTCGAATCCCTTTCGCCATCCTGTCGGACCCTATAAAGCGTTCGGTCGTGCGTAGCTTGATGCAACCGCGGACCGCACCGACCCAGCGCCGTCGGATAATTCCTGATTCGACCGAGAAACCGTCAATTGCTGGGATGCTGCGAAACAAGTGTGCTAACTCGGATAGCACGTCCGTCACCGAGGCCTGAGGAGCAGCGGTCTTACGATGCATTGCCGCAGGAAGCTCCGAGATCGTTACCTCGTGCATACTTCCAATATGCGAGCGAACGGAGTGTATAGGCCTCGTGTCCCTTGGCTACCGGATGGCGCGACCTATTCGCTGTGGAATCACTGAATGCCGAAACTGATCGGATACTCGAGGTCACGTAGCCAATGTGCGGTCGTGTGCCCTGCTGTGAGGATGAGGAAGCATTAAAGACAGTCTCTCGGACTGTCAATATAACGGAGCGTCCCGAGCAACGGACATATGCTCCGAATGTAAAATATCTGAACCACAACATGCGGTCCCCTATGTTGTTGGCTTCCTCCGATCTGTCCTCAATCTGCCGTCACTGGGTGAGTACTAAAGTAATTAAAGTGCTCGCATCACCCAAATCTCCTTCCTAGACCGCAACGGACGAACCCGGCAGCCGAACCATTCGATGAATGTATGCTACACCGGGTGAGCTAGCGAATGACATTCCGTAAGCGATAGACATATTCCATGAGCACTTATTGCCGCTAACTCTTCATTAACTATGACGACAGAGGCACACTTTTGAAAGACATCTCCATAACTCTTCGAACAAGAAACCAGAAATGCTTGGATAGCAAGCATAAAATAATAATATATATAGCGTCGTTCAATAATTCGAAAGTTTGTGTGACATTATTGGACTATGTCGGAACTGAGGGACGATGTCCCTGAACCGAACCAAAAATTTCTAAGTCCACCGACGCTATCAGTTTCTTATCCGGCATCGCAGCATATGTTGTTCCGAAAGGGAAAGCTTGAAATCCACCGAATCCCTTTCGGTATCCCGTCGGACCGGATGAAACTTTCGGACGTCCGTACCCGCTTCCGCGGAGCGTCCCGACCCAGCATCGTCGGATAAAATATATGCGACAGATTCAGTTGATGCTGGGAATTCTCGATCCGACACCGTTTCTGTCGGCTGCTGGGATGCTGCGATAAGCTGTGCTATGTGCACAAGAATGTCCGGCGTCGAGACCTGCGGAGGCGCAGTCTATCGGTGCTTCGCCGAGGGCAGCTCCGCATCAGATGGCTCCCGCATACTTCCTATGCGAACGTCCGGAGTCCATCGGTCTCGAATCCCTGGCTGCCGGATGGTGTGACCTGGTCGCCGAAGAATCCTTGATCGGCGAAGCTGGTAATATATCGGCGGTCACGCAGCCAAGGTGCGGTCGTGTGCGCTGATGAGAAGAGGAAGCCTTAGCAGTCTCAGCGGACTGCCTATACAACGGAGCGTCCCGAACGACGGACGTATGCTCCGCTAACAACACATTTGTACCACAACATCTGGGGCCAGATGTTGTTGAACGAGAGAGGGGCCTCTCTCGCTTGCCGTCCGGATGGACCGGAACGAGCTATGAACCGGACTAAAAGGCTTCCTCCGTTCTCCCTCCGATCCGCCGTCACTGGGTGTGCATTAAGTTAATTTTATAGTGCTCGCATCACCCCAAAATTCCTTCTAGACCGCAACGGACGAACCCGGCTGCCGAACCATTCGGTGAATGGACGCTACACCGGGCGAGCTAGCGGACGTCAAAGGCCGTCGAACCTACTAGGGTCCTCTTAGGCAATTGGCGTATTACATGAGCACTTTTCCGCTAGCCCTTCATTAATTGTGACGACGGAGGCACACTGTTGGAAGACATCACAGATACATCACCCTAATCTTGATCGTCTGAAATAGAAATTGATAAAGTAGAGTGACCCTGCGGGGAAAGGACCGGAGTGTCCAAATCCCCAACAACATACCGTGACATACGCTTCCCATATTGTCATCGAAATCATACGATACAGAACAGGAGTTAATGCGAGTACACTGACCACATATAGAATGATAATAAGGTCAGAGGAAGACTTCCTCCTAAAACAATTGATCAATATCCTTTCAATGAGAAAAGAAAACAAGTCCTGGTACTCGCACTAACCCCTGGCAATCAAATACATAATAATAATATGATCCATTAATATAGAAAAAATAATTGAAATCAAAATATTTTGAAAAAATATTTTTTCAGAACAGCCCAAGTTTCTGAAAAGTAACGTTGAGCCCCAATGGATCCCAAGCCTAAGTGTGGACAAATATTTTAAAAATATTTTAAACAATTTATTCAACACTTACGAACAATAATAATGTATCTAGTTATGATTAAAATAACATAAAGATATTATTATTTAGAAATCCCCCCCTCACACAGAGGGCTGTTGTAAATGTAAACAATGAGTGTAAAAACACTAAAATAAGACTCCAGGCACCCAGGCCCGAAATCAGTTACCAAAAATACACCATCTGATGCAAAACAGAGACTTCCAGGGAAGAAACTGCAGAACATCAGATGGTAGATGCAGAACACAACGCCTAACCACCCGTAGGTGAAGACGTAAACATGGGGAAAGAACAGAATTCATTCTGTTATTAAGCTAAAACTCCCAAGAAATTTTAGTAATAATAATTACAGAAACTATGCAAAAAGCATGGGAGAATAGCAAGGGGGAACTTAAAGGACAGGGAGAGAGGAAAAACACTTGAAAAAACAGTGTAACTAAATAATCAGAATGACAACAAAATGGCTGCTGCCTTGAAAATAGGTAACTTAACATAATTTCATTAAAAAATTTTAAGTTACAGCCCTGATAATATTCTGTCACACATTCTTTTCCTCTCCTCCTTTTCTATCCTCCTAAGAATCACCATTTCACTAATATTTATGTGTCTGGCATCATTTAAACTGAGATTTAAAAGCACAAAGATCAGTCAGATGTTAACTGATGAAGGGCCAAACTTAGAATGATAAATGGCGCCAATTTCGGAACGTCCTGGACACTGCGCATGCGCAGTGGGGGCGAGGTGTGGAGGGCCTTTCAGGACATGTTTTCTTTAGTTTTAGATGCAAATTTTGGGGATTGGGGGGCAAAATTTGTGTTTGGCCCTATATTTTAAGAGTTAGCACCAGCTATGTCTGGGTCATTGGTACAGTATAAAAATATAAACTTTTCACTTTAAAACCATCCCAGTAACAGTTCAGAATTACTGACTCCGGAGGAAGTATCCCCTTGTTTTCATTATAAAACAGGTGACCCAAGGGAACACCCTCCCCCCCCCACTTCCCCTTGCCCTGGGTCAAATAGCCCAGAGCGAAGAGGGCAACAGGACGGAGTCACTGCCGGAACAGAAAGCCTACATAACTACAGTTGCAACTGTTGAGTGAACGACATTCTGAGCAGCAGATAATGGACCTAAACAATGCAGGCCTCCAGAAATGGACTCAATATTTCTGAGATAAAAATTTGTGAATGTGGATGGCTGAGAGCAATATGCAGCCTTCATTAAATCTGTAATAGCAACAATATTAGCAGAAGCCCAAGATGTAGAAAGAGCTATTACTTCATGAGCCGAAATCTTAAGCACAGACTGCTGAGTTAAAGATAGATTATCATAAGCAGTACCGATAGTTAATTGAATCCATCTAGCAATAGAATGGACCATAATGTCCTTTCTATTAGGCATCAGAGACAGAAGAAGCTTTACGTCCTTACTGATAAACTGAGATCTGTTTATAAATACATAAAGCTCTAACCGGACAGAGTAAAGGCCTATGCCCATTCGAAGACAGAAGGGCCTTAATAACAATAGGTTCCAGATATTTATTAGGAGCCTAATTCTTAACCAAAAATCCAACATTAGTAGTAAAGGTAATAGTGTTCCCGATACTACGAAAGTGAGAAAAGTTCACCGATAGTGCATAAAGCTCACTGACTCTTCAGCAGAAGAGAAAGCTAAGAGAATTGCTGTCTTAAAAGGCCAGAATTTGAAATCTACTGTCTCAAGAGGCTCAAATGGTTTTCTTTTAGTTTAATAAGAACCCAAGCTAAATTCCATTTAGGAATTAATCAAAGGATTCTAGGTCTATTTATCGAAAAGTTTCTAACTAACTTAGATAAAGAGACATTAGACTCAATTGTAAACTATCATGGTGTGCATAGGTATCAGATAACATAGACCTATAACCTTTAATAGTAACAGGCTGCAGTTGACCTCGTCAAACAAGTATACTAGAAAGTTTGCAATGTCTGGTATGGAGGGATCAAAAATATCAACATAATGATCCCTACACCAACGACGGAAGACCTTCCACTTTAGCCGCATAGTATAGCGAAGAGGAGGTCCTCCTACAGTTAGAAATTGCGTCCACTGCTCGTCCTGTACAATGCTTGCCGTGCAAGAAGGACCGCACAACGGAATACGTGAAGGTAGAGACCTTGCAGGTTGTGATGAAGTTGACACGATTTCCCCAGCGAAAGAAGATCCTCTCGTGGAGGAAGTTTTCGCGGTAAGTCCCACAGCAGACACCTGAGTAAATTTATCCACGGTCTCTGTGGAGACAGAGATGCTACCAACAGAATTGTATTGTGAATGTTTTATCTTAGCAATATTTGCTGAATCAACAGCGCTGGAGGATACGCATATCTTATCATTCCGTCCTACGAGATCGATAGAGCGTTAACTATATATGCTCGGGGATCCGGACATGGTGACACATACGTCTGCAATTGATTATTGAGTTGTGTCGCAAATAAGTCTATCATTAACCGCTCCCATTGGTAGCAAATCTGATTGAATACCTGTTTGTTGAAAGTCCATTCTGACGGCAACAAGCGACCCTTCCGTGAAAGGGAGTCTGCTAATACAATCCGACGACCCGAAATATGACGGACCGAAGTAGAACTTGGTGTTCTAGAACAAACAGAAGGATTCTTTCCGTTAAATTGAATAACGGAACAGAATGAGTGCCTCCCTGGTTCCGGATATACACAACTATTGTCGTATTATCGGACAGGATTTGGACATGCGTTTCTGAATAATGTTCATCCAATGACGTAGTGCAAGCCAAAATAACATCATTTCTTGGAAGTTTAAGTGCTTGCCTAGAAAACTATGGAACCCAAAGACCCTGGCACTTCGAATCCGTTGGAATCAATATTATATCCCAACCTGTTTGACTGGCAACCGCCATAATTATAACACTCGGATCCGGCAACTGCAGTGGAACTCTCTCAGTCAACCACCGAATGTTTGCCCAAGTCTGAATCTCTTGTTACACTTGATTGACAAGAGAACGTGTATATCGAGCAATTCATAGATTGCCGAAAGGTTGCCGTCGAAGAGAAGCTTCTCCGAGACCGAAGCGACTCTGAGAGAGTTCTTCACCTTACTATCCACGCGAGTGGATGTAGCTAGGGCTGCGTCACGTCTAACCAACTCCAGGTTGCCACTGAAGGGCAGAGTTATATGTGGAAAAACTACTGCCCTTGAAAGAAATCTCATTGAGGATCATATCCTGGAATTCTTTCCCTTGAAGACGTAATGATAACGCCTCAGTAAGGTGGTCTACGTATGATAAAGCGTCTAAGAAAAGTCTGTTAGACATCATCGTCGTTTCCAACGTCGTGGTTGGAATTGACATAGATGGCGATAAAGACAATACCCAGTCTTCAGCCTCGTCGTCTAGACACAGCGGAACTCTCGGTATGCCCTGTCCTGCCATTTCAAATTTATTCCTAGAACTGATGAAAGGCAGATTTCGAGCATTTGCGGACAAGAAACTAGACTAGCCTGTTTTGATAGCAAGCTTATAAATAGCGTCGTTCAATAATTCGAATGTTCTAGTGACATTATTGGACTGTGTCGGCAACTCAGTGACGATGTCCCTGAACCGATCAAAAACTCTGTGTCCAATGATGCTATTAGTCTCTTATCCAGCATCGCAGCATTTTAGTCCGACGGAACAACCTCTGGAAGATAATGCCGGAAGAAATGTATGGCAGCTTCTGTTGTTCCGAAAGGGAAAGCTCGAAATCGTCCGAATCCCTTTCGCCATCCTGTCAGACCCTATGAAGTGCTCGGTCCTCCGTACCTGATGCTTCAGCGGAGCGAACCGACCCAGCGCCGTCGGATTATTCCTGATCCGACAGAGATTCTGTCGTTTGCTGGGATGCTGCGATAAGTTGTGCTATTTTGGATAGCACGACCGTCACTGAGGCCTGTGGAGAAGCGGTCTTACGATGCTTTGCCGCTGGAAGCTCCGTGTACGTTACCCTGTGCATACTTCTATGATGCGAGCGACCGGAGTGTACAGGCCTCGTGTCCCTTGGCTACCGGATGGCGTGACCTGTTCACCGTGGAATACCTGAATGACGAAGCTGGCCGGATACTCGAGGTCATGTAGCCAAGGTGCGGTCGTGTGCGCTGCCGTGAGGATGAGGAAGCCTTATCAACAGTCTCTCGGACTGTCTATATAACGGAGCGTCCCGAGCGACGGACATATGCTCCCAATGCGAAACGTTTGTACCACAACATCCGGTCCCAGATGTTGTTGCACAAGAGAGGGACCTCTCTCGCTCGCAGCCCGGATGGACCTGGACGAGCTAGGAACCGGACTAACAGGCTTCCTCCGATCTCTCCTCTGATCCGTCGTCACTGGGTGTGTACTATTGTCTATTATAGTGCTCGCATCACCCAAATCTCCTTCCTGGACCGCAACGGACGAACCCAGCTGCCAAACCATTCGATGAATGGATGCTACACCGGGTGAGCTAGCGAATGTCAACGCCGTTGATCCTACTAGGAACCTCTTAGACGATTGACGTATTTCCATGAGCACTTATTGCCGCTAGCTCTTCATTTAACTATGACGACAGAGGCACACTTTTGAAAGACATCACGGTAACTTTTGCGAACAAGAAACCAGACTTGCTTGTTTAATAGCAAGCATAAATATATATAGCGTCGTTCAATAATTCGAAAGTTCCTGTGACATTATTGGACTGTGTCGGAAACTGAGGGACGATGTCCCTGAACCGATCAAAAAATTCTTGTGTCCACCGACGCTATCAGTCTCTTATCCGGCATCGCAGCATTCTGGTCCGACGAAACAACCTCTAGAAGACAAAGCCGGATGACATGTACAGTAGCTTATGTTGTTCCGAAAGGGAAAGCTCGAAATCCTCCGAATCCCTTTCGCCATCCTGTCGGACCCTATGAAGTTTTCGGACGTCCGTACCTGATGCTTCAGCGGAGCGTACCGACCCAGCGTCGTCGGATATTACATGATGCGACAGAGATTCTGTCGTCGCTGGGATGCTGCGATAAGTTGTGCTATTCGGGATAGCATGTCCGTCACTGAGGCCTGTGGAGTAGCGGTCTTACGATGCTTTGCCGCTGGAAGCTCCGTGTACGTTGACTCCTGCATACTTTTCTTATGCGAACGTCCGGAGTCTACAGGCCTCGTGTCCCTGGCTACCGGATGGCGTGACCTGGTCGCCGTGGATTCTCTGATTGGCGAAGTTGGCTGGATATCCGAGGTCACGTAGCCAAGGTGCGGTCGTGTGTGCTGCCATGAGGATGAGGAAGCCTTATTGACAGTCTCTCCGGACTGTCTATATAACGGAGCGTCCGGACGTATGCTCCGAATGCAAAACATTTTGTACCACAACATCTGGGGCCAGATGTTGTTGTACGAGAGAGGGGCCTCTCTCGCTCGCAGCCCGGATGGACCTGGACGAGCTAGGAACCGGACTACGGACTAATAGGCTTCCTCCGTTCTCTCCTCTGATCCGCCGTCACTGGGTGTGCACTTGGTTGATTTGTAGTGCTCGCATCACCCAAAACTCCTTTCTGGACCGCAACGGACGAACCCGGCTGCCGAACCATTCGATGAATGGACACTACACCGGGCGAGCTAGCGGACGTCAAAGGCCGTCGATCCTACTATGGACCTCTTAGGCAACTGACGTATTTCCATGAGCACTTTGCCGCTAGCTCTTCATTAATTGTGACGACGGAGGCACACATTTGGAAGACATCACGGATACATCACCCTGTTCTTGTTCGTCTGAAATAGAGATTGATAAACTAGAGTGACCCTGCGGAGAAAGGACCGGCATGGCCATTTCCCCGCTAACATACCGTGACACACGCTTCCCATGTTGTCATCGAAATTTAACACATACTGAACAGGAGTTAGTGCGAGTACACTGACTACATTTATACAATGATTATGAAAGTCAGAGGAAGATTTCCTCTTATTACAATTGAACAATGTCCTTTCATTGTGAAAAGAATACAAAGTCCAAGTACTCGCACCAACCCCTGAAAACAAAACTACATAATAACATGATCCATTAACATAGAAAAAATAATTAAAATCAAAAACTTTTTTGAAAAAATATTTTTTCAGAAAAGCCCAAGTTTCTGAAAAGTAACGTTGAGCCCCAATGGATCCCAAGCCTAAGTGTGGACAAAAATTTTAAAAATATTTTAAAAAATTAATGCAACACTTACGAATAATAATAATGTATCCAGTTATGATTAAACTAACACAAAGACAAGAAATCCCCCTCCACAGAGGCTGTTGTCAATGTAAACAAGAACTGTAAAAACACCAGAAACATGACTCCAGGCACTGATAACCCTGGCCCGAAATCAGTTACCAATAATACACTATCTGATGCAAAACATAGACTTCCAGGGAAGAAACTGCAGAACATCAGATGGTAGATGCAGAACACTACACCTAAACACCCATGGGTGTGGACGTAAACATGGGGAAAAGAACAGAATTCATTCTGTTATCCAGCTAAAACTCCCAAGAAATTTTAGTAATAATATTACAGAAAATATGCCAAAAGCATGGGAGAATAGCAAGGGGGGACTTAAGGAAAGGGAGAGAGGAAAACACTGAACAAGCAGTGTAACTTTATAGCAAGAATGACCACAACAGGCCCATGCCTCGAAAATAGGTAACTTAACATAATTTCATTAAAAAATTTTAAGTTACAGCCCTGATTATTTTCTGTCACTCATTTTTCCTCTCCTCCTTCTATTTCCTCCTTAGATCCACCATTTCTCTAATATTTATGTGTCTGGCATCATTTAAACTGAGATTTACAAGCACAAAGATCTGTCAGATGTTAACTGATGAAGGACCAAACAAAGAATGATAAATGGCGCCAATTTCGGGACGTCCTTGACACTGCGCATGCGCAGTAGAGGCAAAGTATGGAGGGCCATTCAGGACATGATTTCTTTGGTTTTAGATGCAAATTTTGGGGATTGGGGGGCAAAATTTGTGTTTGGCCCTAGATTTTTAAGAGTTAGCACCAGCTATGTCTGGGTCATTGGTACAGTATAAAAATATAGAGTTCTGTTCATGTAAATACAATGTTCATGCCTGAAACAGTTACTACTCAAGGCCAACCTGACCAGCCCGATTCCCAGATTTGACTCCTGCTGAAGTTTATTCAACAGTTTTCAAGGACCTTGGAAAGTTTTGAAGATTCAATATGACATCATCACAAAGATTGGATTCAATTCGATCCTTGGAGATTCAAGATAAACAACTGGGTTCACAAACAAGACAACATGCACCAAACAATGGTACATCGTATTTACCTCGCAGACTGATAGGTATGCTAGAATAAGGACTGCAGGGAGCATCTCAGACTGTTATCAAGACATAACTTGTTAACTCTTTTGAGCATAAACGTGCCAGAACACAAAGCATTTAGATATCTGTCCTTCTGCTACAGCGTTCATCAATCTTGGATGTAGATACACTCGAACAAATTATGTATCAATGATAATCAAAAAACAAACTGAGCATGGGGAGATCATTTACAGAAAAAGCTAAACTCTCTTCATCCTCCCATTTCAAGTTATCAATGCAGATCACAAAAAAAAATGTTCTTGTCAATATTCTTGATTTTGCTACACTAAAATGAAAGTTCCATTTTGTGGTAACCAAAAACGAGATGGTGTGCTACATTTCTAAACCAGTCATGCTTGTGTGCAAGGCGATGTATTACATCTTCATACTGTTTACCCAAAACAAAAGTAGAGTTATGTTGGGCCCCACAAACTAGATCTTCTGTTTCTCGGGCCACTATTTGTAAAACTGCATGCGGACAAGCGTTTTTTTTATTTTATTTTTTATTTCTGTAATTATTTCTTTGCCACCAAATCTTCATGTTCTTGGTTTTTGTTTTAGGCCTTATAATCTACAGAATAGCATGAGTGGTGGTGTATTTTGTCCCTTGAGAGCAAGAAGGCTTTCAATGCTAAAGCATTGCAAAGCCATCTTGCACTTAAGGGACAAATTTATAATAAAAATTTAACTTTGGTAAAATATCAGACATAAACCATTTAATTTTTATTTTTTTAAAGTTTACATTGGTTATAAAAAGAGAGCATGTGGAAGGGCCTGAGAAACAGATTTTTAATATTTTTAGGCCTTACTGACTCTTGTTAATAAAATATATCCCAATAAACAGGAGTAATACAATTAAATAGACGCTCTTTATGCCAGACTCCATTGAATATTTGATAAAATGAAGTAATATGAAACACTGTTGAACAGCACATCACAGCATTTCATCAGCAGACTTTCATCAGCAAAAATCCCAAGAATACACTAAGATATTGCCATTAATGTTGGACAGAAAATAACACTGAAACAGATGAATAGTCTGTGTGCCAATGACAAATTTAATACAAAAATGGAAACAAACTTTAAAATGCTAACTTTCAATGTCACCATCAATAATTGTGTAGTAATAACCCTAATGATAAGCAATATAACTAAACAGAACATAGATACAGAATACCCAGGAATACCTGGTATAAAAATGTTGCATCAACTTGAGATTTAAACCATTCCACATCAATGTTTCAAGTTCAAACAAAACTATGTCAGTCTCATATTGATTACTGACGGCTTCACAATAGCAGACATTACCAATTTAAGGATACTCATACAGTGTTTATTAAACAATGCATTAATCTCTGGAGTTTGAACTGAACTAAACAATAATGTTTGTCTATAATACTTGGACCTGAAACAGAAATGATGGAAAACACTGTTATCCCAAATATTTTGATAATTTCAACCAAAGTTCCTCTATTTTATTCATGCCCAGGCCTGGAAATGAAGAGATTACATTGTAACCTGTTACCAGGTTACGCTCTACAACACGATAGTAACCTAAAGGAAAAAAGTGTAATGCTTTTCTGCTTTTTTGGTTTTTACTATATGCAACACACATTGTTAACATCTCTACAGAATTTCTGCCAAAATAAATACCAATAACTAACACACAATCTTACTTTGGCAAGATCGCACATTAGACCTGAAAAAATTAAAAATCTGTTTCTCAGGCCCTTTTGCATGGTCCTTTTGGTTGCCGCATGCTCTCTTTTTATAACCAATGAAAACTTTAAAAAAAAATTTAAAAATTAAGTGAGTTATGTCTGATATTTTACGCAAGTTAATAAAATTGATAAATTTATCCCTTGACTGGAAGAAGGCTTTGCAATGCTTTAGTTTTGCAAAGTCTTCTTGCACTCAAGGGACGAAAATACACAAGCACCAATGCTATTCTGTAGATTTTGGGGCCTAAAACATAAAACAAAACAAGAACATGAATTTTTGATGTCAAAGGTATAATAATTACAAAAATAAAAAATAAAATAAAAAAACTGCCCACCAGCATGCAGTTTTACAAAAAATGGCCTGAGAAACAGAAGATCTACTTTGTGGGGCCTTAGTTGGTGCTATTTATGTTAATGTAAATTCTGTTAAGATGTAAAAAGCATGCTACTCTGGTCATATGTGGATGCAATATGCAATCTTTGAGTCAGGTTTGTTTCAAAGGTTTGTCATATTTGACTGTTAAAACATGTGGAATTAGGAAGTTAATTTATGCTGTTTTGTTTTATCATAACCTGTACTGAGTTCACATATTTTACAATTGACGTAAACTCTCATGTAACCTGAACAATCGATCACGTGTTATTTCCAGGTCTGCATGTCCTGGAATGGCAGCTATGACCCCATTTGTGATTTGTGGGGGGAGATTACAGGACACAACTATTTGCTGATTTATTTTATTTTGTTTATTGGGGTTTAATGACACTTTTGAACAGGTAGGATCACCTCGGGTCGGACAGTTTTACGGGTGGAGGAAGTCGGAGTACCCAGAGAGAACTACCAAGCAGAGTGAGCAACTGTTAAACACCTCAACGTACTAACTCCGCACATGCAGGGTTAGCATTGGTTGAAGGCAAGTGTACCATCAACGTGCAGGTGCAGTATAACTGAACCATGGTGGGGATCAAATCGTGGAATTTTAGTTAGAAGTCCAATGTTGTAACCACTGAGCGCCAACTATTTGTTTATGTATATGCATATTTATACAGTGGAACCCTACTTTGCCAGTGTAATTATTCAATTAACACGAGAATTTAGTCATCCTCCTTGGTGATAAATTGAAAATATAAATTTTAAGTAATTTGTGTATTTTTTACACTTACCAATGGCCCAGACTAGCTGGTGCAAACTCAAAATTATCAAGGGCCAAACACAAATTTTGAACCCCCCAATCCCCAAAATGTGCTTGCAAAACCGAAAATTAAAAGTCCTATCTGGTCCTCCATACTTTTACTCTCCGCGCATGCACAGCCATCAGGAAGTGACCAGAATTGGCGCCAACATCATTCTTTGTAGAAATGAGTGCTACAAAATAACTCAGTGGGGAGGTATGAGTGCCCACTCATGGGAGGGCCATACCCATCTGGGCCATTGGTTAAGTATAAAAAATATACAAATGACTTTAAATTTATATTTTTATACTATAATCCAATGGCCCAGACTAGCTTAATTGTAAAAAGGCGGAGGGCCTTGGACTTCAGAATTAGAATATCAACATAGTTCCAAGCCTGTAATACAAGGTGAAAGGAAAATAAATTTGAAAGGAATTACATGTATGTCTCTCTATACAGTAATAGAGAAGACATATAAATAAGGAGCCAAATTTAAGTAATTCTGTATTCCTAGCATGAAGACTATGCTAATTTGGATGTAACGAGTTCCCAAATTTTAAGGCTAGTCCGGACTAAGCCCCCAAAAATTAGGATGACATATTTGAGAATGAGAGGATATCCCCCACAAACATATGCCCTATACAATAAAACACAAGCAGTATCCAGGATATAATTGCAGACAAAACAGCTTCACTCATAGTTACATACTTATCAAGTGTTCTATCTGATATCTATGTTCCTAGAAACGTGCGAATATACAAGTGTAAGACAAGATGTATTCAATTGGGTACCGCAATTAATAGAAACCTGGAACTAGAAATGGATAGAGCTATGATTAACAGACTCGTCACAGACCGCCCCCGAAATAATTCACTGTTTCTAAGGTCCATAACATACAATAATGCGTTCGCCTAGTCATCTGAATACCAGTTAACTGACTAGACAGCCTCCCAGGTACCCAAAGGCTAGCAATTTATTGATGAATCATATGCTCGTATGTGACATATAGACGAACAACCACAGGAAACCAACCAACTAAAAAGTGGATGTGCCCATGACGTCGCCATAGAACATGACCCAGCCGCCAATCAAGAAGTCATGAAATGCATGTATGTACTTAAATGCATACAAGGCTTACGGAAAGAAAACTACGTCTTGCTCGGTAATCGCCTCTTAACACATTGGCAGTGTGTGGGGGGAGGGGGGGGACTCAAAATCATATCGAACACCCCTCACCTGTATTACCTGAATCGTTCTTGTGTTAGTCATCAAATAGTATAGGAACCGGAAGGCACCCTCACGTCTGACCAACTCCATAATGCCACTAAGGGCAGAGAAGGACGTGAAGAACAAAAACTTACCCTGATAAAGAAGGTCCTCTCGTGGAGGAAGCTTCCGGGGAATGTCCCATAACAGACACCTGAGAAGATTGATCCAAGGTTTCTGTGACGACAGAGATGCTACTATCAGGATTTTGCAACAAGACTGTTGGATCTTAACAGAATCTGCTGAATCAATGGAGTTGGAGGATATGCATATCCTATCATTCCGTCCCATGAGATCAACAGAGCATCTACTGCGTATGCTCAATGATCTGGGCATGGCGACACGAACGTCGGTAACTGATTGTTCCGGTGTGTTGCAACCAAATCTATCATGGGATGATCTCACTGGTAGCAAATCTGCCTGAATATTCGCTTGTTGAGAGTCCGGTCCGATGCCAACAGGCGACCTTTCCGAGAGAGCGAGTCTGCTAGTACATTCAGACGACCCAGTATATGACGGACAGAAAGATGAACATGATGATTCATGACGTATAGGGGAATCTTCCCCGTTAATTCGCCTAATGGCATTGAATAAGTGTTGCCTTGGTTCCTGATATAAGCTACTACTGTCGAATTGTCCGACAAAATCTGAACATGGGCGTCTGCTATTATGTGAATCCAATGTTGTAGTGCTAGCCATATTGACATCATCTCTTTGATGTTTATGCGCTGGTTTCGAGAGAATGCATCTTCACACTCCAGTTCTGCGTAAAGAATATCTGGAGGGGACGTGTGCACAGGCGGCCCATCGGAATAAGATCTGCAGCCACTCTGCACAGCCCCATCAGTCGCATGAATTTCCTCACTGTTAATGTGTCTGAGTGTAGACAAAAGCGAGCATAACAACTGACTAATTTTGCTCTAGGTAACGGCAGGCGAGCCAGATTGTTGTGAGTCTCGAAGCTCATTCCCAAGTGAATGAACGACTGGGACGGAGCTAGATCAGACTTTTTCTCGTTTACAATGAAACGGAGATGTCAGAGTAAAAGAAGCAGAGGGTAATCCTCATCCTTATCCCTTTCACCATCTGAGAGAATCAGTTGCGAATCTCGGTCCATTGCATTTGCATGAACAGACGACTGGACCGGCCCAGCACCGTCCGACAGCTCAAGTTCTGAATCTGAGGGAGGCTGCACCTGCACTTGCTGGGATGCTGCAATCAGCTGCGCAATCTGTGACAGCAAGTCCATCATCGAGGCCTGAGGAGCAGCAGTCTTCCTTTTCTTAGCTGCTTGCTGCTCCTGGGACGGTGTGTCGGAGATGGATCTCTTCTCTGAACGTCAAGATGATCAAGGCCTTGTCTCCCTATCTACCGGATGGTCAACTTCACGAGCGAAGAGTGGTTCCTTCTTCATGCAGCAGGCTGGATATCCGAAGTCGGGTAGCTAGGATGTGGTCTTGTGTGCTTTAATAACGTTGCAGAGGAAGCCGTGACTGAAGCCGACCCCAGCTGCAGACTAGACGGAGGGTCCCGAGCGGCGGGCGGACATATGCTCCAGCTTGTGCAAGTTTCTCATAACAACATCTGGCCCCAAATGTTGCTAGGTTAGAGAGGGGCCACTCTCCCTCGCGGTCTATTAGACCTCGCCGAGTACAAGAACTTGCTGACTTCCTCCCTATTTCCTCCCTATTTCCATCATCGCTGGGTGAGCTATTTATATTTAAGTGCTCGCTCTACCCATATCTACACTTTCTTTGACCGCAACAGACTTACCCGGCGTCACAGCACCCATGGACGGAATACCACTTCACCGGTTGAGCTAGCTGCTTGCAAGAGATTAAAACCCTTAACAAAAGGCCCTAACCTCTTGCAATCATGAGCACTGCAGCTAGCTCTATATGGTCAACGGAGCGCGACGACGGTAGCACACTTGGATGGGTGACAGAATATCATCACCATATTCATGTTCCTCTGAAATAGAAACTGACAAAATGAATTATAATGCAGTGAGAGGCCTGGCCTCAGAACCTCACCGCCAACAACATACCGCGACACCCATCTCCAACATTAGTCATCCAAGTAAACACAAGAATGACAAGAGTCCACAGGAGTGCATTGACTAAAGTCGATATCAGTCCTCCAAACTCCACAATAAAATATATAATTAAAATATATGAAAAACAGTTATCAAAATTAAATTCAAAATATTTTCAAAAGAAGGGAACATTAAGAGCCCAAAGGCATCCCGATAGAGCCTGAGTGTGGACAAAATCCAAATTTTGAGCTACACTACCGGAATAATAATCCATGTATCCAACAGTAATAGAATATAAAAAACTACCTAGATATTTGAGGATGTTGTCAATGTAAACAACGTCAATGTAAACAAGACATCAGACACACAAAAAGGCCCAGAGTCAGAAACCAATTTAAATGCTACCAGATGCAAAGCTAGATCTTCATACAAAGAAAAAACGATACATCAGATAGAAGATGCAAGACTAAACGACCTAACACCCCTAGGGTGAGGATGTTACCATGGGGAAAAACAGAATAATATTCTGTAATACATGTTAAACTCCAGGCCAGGATATTTCATGGTAACGATCATTCCATTTCCGTGTCGTTACCGTCAGAGCAAAAGCATGGTACCTATTTGTCGTTTCCCACCTTTTAGACACGTAAAATTCAATTTGCCAATGTTTTGGTGATCAAAATTTCAAGCCTGATATTATAAGCTTGGCACACAGAACAGTCATTAAATCAATCTTACTTAACTTCCGTGCAAACTGTAATAGGAATCTTGTCAGCATTAACAAACACGTGGATGCAGTGTTTTGACACCAGGTTAGATGCACACAGTCAGAGTTTGCTATGCTGTGAGTGTCATGATGGTGGCCTATATCGGTGAGTGCAAATTTCATCAGATATACCCCCTCCCCAAATGTGCCCTCTGATGAAATCCCAAAGTCGCTCTCGCCACTTTTCGAGACACCACAGACAGGGACCCCCATTCTGTGGTGTCCATAAATGTGGCGGTTGGACAGGTGCTTTTATATGATTACAGTTCTCAATATTTAATAATTATTTTTATTAACAACACCATATCATGATATATGACCTCATCATTTGTCAACACGTGGACGAAATTTGCCGGTGAAGCTGACTGTTATAATTTCTCGTCAGGTACAGAGTACCCATGATAAATTGAATGTAAATTGGTTGACGTCACATGGATGGGGTGGATACACTGTGAGATTGGCAGGTCGCCATTGTTTGCATTGTCAGGTACACTCCAGATCGAAACAATTCGAAAAAAGACAAGAAGTATGTCAGTGTGGAGGGTTGGGGGCGAAACAATACGGGTTCCTTTAACTTTTTGGAGTATAATAAGTGTTATGCCTCTTTTTAGAATTAATATGTTAGATATTTTTTTTAGTTCGACCTCCGAGGCACAGCCCTGCACTTCAATAAAATTGTTTCGTTCAACGGTGGCATTTTTCCAGTAAGGGTGCATTCCATCAAAAAAAACCCCAAATTCATATCGAATCCGATAAGGATTTCACAACCCAACAACCCTTGTTTGCCATTAATGACCACTTTCAGTTACACACAAAAACGAGCTCAGGTACCATTTAACAAAAGTTAAAAAATTTATAGTAATTTATATATTTTTTATACTTACCAATGACCCAGACATAGCTGGTGCTAACTCTTAAAATATAGGGCCAAACACAAATTTTGCCCCCCAATCCCCAAAATTTGCATCTAAAACTAAAGAAAACATGTCCTGAAAGGCCCTCCACACTTCGCCCCCACTGCGCATGCACAGTGTCAAGGACGTTCCGAAATTGGCGCCATTAATCATTCTAATAACCAGTGCCTGGTAAGCGCTATGTACTCAGCGGGGAGGCAAGAGTTCCCAACTCCTGGGAGGGCCATCCCCGTCTGGGTCATTGGTAAGTATAAAAAATATATAAATTACTATAAATTTTTTAACATTTTTATACTGTACCAATGACCCAGACATAGCTGAATAGTAAAAAGGCTGGAGGGCCAAGGACATAGAGCAAAATGGAATACGCTCAATAAAATAAAATAGAGTCATCCCCTGTAGGGAAAAAGAAGTAATAGGCCTTACATGTATCTTTCTTATTTATGATAAATTAGAAAGATACAACACCTTCCAAAATTGAGCTTCATACATCCATGTACTCTATTAATATCCAATATAATCCTTATACTAATAATTTTTAAAGTAAGCCAATAAATAAGTAAGTCTAGAGAATAGAGACTCTTATACTCCTAAAAGTGTCTGAGGATTGCATAATCATGTCCGTTGACATATGCAATATTCAAAAGCTATACTTTAAAAACTAAGACTTGAATGAATTTTAAAAACCTAAACTTCTCAGTAAACAACCATCCCAATAACAGCTCAGAATTACTAACTCCGGAGGAGGTATCCCCTTGTTTTCATAGTAAAACAGGTGACCCAAGGGAACACCCTCCCCCCCCCCCCCCCCCTTTTTCTTGCCCTGGGTCAAATAGCCCAGAGCGAAGAGGGCAGCCCAACGGAGACACTGCCGAAACAGACAGCCTACCTAGCTATAGTAGCAACTGTCAAGTGAATGACATTCTGAGCAGTAGATAATAGACCTAACAATAGAGGCCTCCAGAAATGGACTCGATATTTCTGAGATAAAATTCATGAATGTGGATGGCTGAGCGCAATGAGCGGCCTTCAAAAATCTATAATAGCGACACTATTAATGTAAGCCCAAGAAGTAGAAGAACTCTTACTTCATGAGCCGAAATCTTAAGCGCAACTGCTAAGTCAATGATATACTATAAGCAGTACCGATAGTTAATAGAATCCATTAACAAAAAAAATGGAGCGTAACGTCCTTCTACTAGACATCAAAGACAGAAGAAGCTTACGCCCATAGTAATAAACAGAAATCTGTTTATAAATACATAAACTGTACCCGGAAAGAGTAAAGGCCTATGCCCATACGAAGACGGAAGGACCTTAAAATAATAGGTTCCGGATAATAGGAGCCTAACTCTTATGCAACAATCCAACCTAAATAGTAACGGAAGTATTGATTCCGAAACTATGAAAGTGAAAATCATCCATCGATAGTGCATGAAACTCACTGACTCTACAGTAAAAGAGAAACCAACAGAATTACTGTCTAAAAGGTCAGAATTTGAAAACTACTGTTTCCAGAGGCTCAAATGATTACTTAGCTAAATAAGAACCGAAGTTAAAATCCGTATAGGAATTTAATCTAAAGATTCTAAGTCTATTTATCAAAAAGTTACTAACTGACTTAGATAAAGAGACAAAAGACTCAATTGTAAACTATCGTAGAGTGCATAGGTATGAGGTAACATAAACCTATAACCTAAATAATAACAGGCTGCAGTAGATCTTGTGAAACAAGTATACTAAAAAATAGCAATGAGTAGTATGGAGGGATCAACAATATGAACATAATGATCCCTACACCACGACGGAAGAGCCTCCACTTTAGCCGCATAGAATAGCGAAGAAGAGGATCTCCTATAGTAAGAAATCGCGTCCAAAGCTCGTCCAGTACAGTGCTTACAATGCAATACGGACCACACAACGGAATACATGAAGGTTGCGACCTTGCAGGTTGTGATAAAGATGACACGATTTACCCAGTGAAAAAGATCCTCACATAGAGGAAGATTTCACGTTAAGACCCACAGTAGACAAGAGAGAAAATTACTCAAGATCTCTGTGAAGATAGAGATGCTATCAACAGAAATGTATTGTGGTTGTTTATCTTAGCAATACCTGCTAAAACAACAGCGCCGGAGGATACGCGTATCCTATCATTCCGTCCTATAGATCAATAGAGCGTTAAGAATATTAGCTCAGAGATCTGGACAAGCCAACACATACGTCTGCAATTGATTAGCAAGCTGTGTCATAAATAAATCATCATTGGGCGCTCCCATAGATAGCAAATCTGATTGAATACTTGTTTGTTGAGAGTCCATTCTGACAGCAACAAGCGACCCGTAAGAGAACGGGAGTCCGATAAAACAATCAGACGACCCGGAATATGACGGACCAAAACTGAACTTGGTGTACTATAACCAACAGACGGATTCTTTCCATTAAATTGAATAACGGAAACGAAAGAGTGCCTCCCTGGTTCCGGAGATACGCCACTACTGTCGAATTAAAGGACAGGAATTTGGGCATGCGTTTCTGAATAATGTTCATGCAATGACATAAAGCAAGCCTAAAAAACATTATTCCGCGGAAGAAAACTGATTGCTAAAAGACTGCGGAACCCAAAGACCCTGGCACTTCGAATCCGTAGGGATCAGTATTATATCCCAATCTGTTTTGACTGGCAACCGTCATAACAGCCACATTCGGGTCCGGCAACTGCGGCGGCACTCTCTGAGTCAACCACCGAATGTTTGCCCCAGTCTGAATCTCTTGTAACACTAGATAGACAAGAGAACGTGTAAATCGAGCAATTCATGGATTGCCGAAAAGTTGCCGTCGAAGAGAAGCTCCTCCAAGAACGAAGCGACTCTGAGAGAGTTCTTAACCTTACTATCCACGCGAGTGGATGTAGCTAGGGCTGCGTCACGTCTAACTAACTCCAATCAGCCACTGAAGGGCGGAGTTATACGTGAACAAACTACTGCCCTCAAAAGAAATTACATTGAGAATAATATCCCGTAAATCTTTTCTTGAAGACGTAATGATAACGCCTCAGTAAGGCGGATTACGTATAATAAAGCGTCTAAGTTAAGTCTACTATACATAATGTCGTTCCCAACATTGAAATTGGAAAAGACATAAACGGCGAAAAAGAATATATGCAGTTTTTAATCACACCGTCAAGACGCATATGAACTCTCGGTATGCCCTGCTCTGCCAAAATAAACTATTTGTATAAATGATAAAATGGCAGAAATGAGCAACGCGGACAAGAAACTAAACTATCATGCTTAGTAGCAGGCTTGTATATATATATAGCGTCGAAAAATAAAACACATGTTGTAATGACAATATTGGACTGCGTCGGTAAGTCAGGGACAATGTCCCCAAACCGATCGAAAAATCCGAGTCCAATGACGCTATAAGTCTCTTATCCAAGATCGCAGCAATGAAAGCCGAAATAATAATCACTGGAAGATAATGCCAGAAGATATGAAAGGCATCTTCCGATACTACTAAAGGGAAAACTCGAAATCTTTCGAATCCCTTTCGCCATCCTGTCGGACCCTATAAAGCGTTCGGTCGTCCGTACCTGATGCAACCGCGGACCGCACCGACCCAGCGCCGTCGGATAATTCCTGATTCGACCGAGAAACTATCAATTGCTGGGATGCTGCGAAACAACTGTGCTAACTCGGATAGCACATCCGTCACTGAGGCCTGAGGAGAAGCGGTCTTACGATGCATTGCCGCTGGAAGCTCCGTGGTCGTTACCCCGTGCATACTACCAATATGCGAGCGAACGGAGTGTATAGGCCTCGTGTCCCTTGGCTACCGGATGGCGCGACCTATTCGCCGTGGAATCACTGAATGCCGAAACTGATCGGATACTCGAGGTCACGTAGCCAATGTGCGGTCGTGTGCCCTGCTGTGAGGATGAGGAAGCATTAAAGACAGTCTCTCGGACTGTCAATATAACGGAGCGTCCCGACCAACGGACATATGCTCCGAATGTAAAATATCTGAACCACAACATGCGGTCCCCTATGTTGTTGGGCGAGAGAGGGACCTCTCTCGCTCACAGCCCGGATGGACCTGGACCAGCCAGGAACCGGACTAACAGGCTTCCTCCGATCTGTCCTCAATCTGCCGTCACTGGGTGAGTACTAAAGTAATTAAAGTGCTCGCATCACCCAAATCTCCTTCCTAGACCGCAATGGACGAACCCGGCAGCCGAACCATTCGATGAATGTACGCTACACCGGGTGAGCTAGCGAATGTCACTCCGTAGGCGATAGACATATTCCATGAGCACTTATTGCTGCTAACTCTTCATTAACTATGACGACAGAGGCACACTTTTGAAAGACATCTCCATAACTCTTCGAACAAGAAACCAGAAATGCTTGGTTAGCAAGCATAAAATAATAATATATATAGCGTCGTTCAATAATTCAAAAGTTTGTGTGACATTATTGGACTATGTCGGAACTGAGGGACGATGTCCCTGAACCGAACCAAAAATTTCTAAGTCCACCGACGCTATCAGTTTCTTATCCGGCATCGCAGCATTCTGGTCCGACGAAAGAAGCTGTAGAAGACCAAGTCAGATGACATACACAACAGCATATGTTGTTCCGAAAGGGAAAGCTCGAAATCCTCCGAATCCCTTTCGGTATCCCGTCGGACCGGATGAAACTTTCGGACGTCCGTACCCGCTTCCGCGGAGCGTCCCGACCCAGCATCGTCGGATAAAATATATGCGACAGATTCAGTTGATGCTGGGATGCTGCGATAAACTGTGCTATTAAGGAAAGCACGTCCGTTCCCGAGGCCTGTGCAGTAGCGGTCTTACGATGCATTGCCGCCGGAAGCTCCGTGTACGTTGACTCCCGCACACTTCCTATGCGAACGTCCGGAGTCTGCAGGCCTCGTGTCCCTGGCTACCGGATGGTGTGACCTGGTCGCCGAAGAATCCTTGATCGGCGAAGCTGGTAATATATCGGCGGTCACGCAGCCAAGGTGCGGTCGTGTGCGCTGACGAGAAGAGGAAGCCTTAGCAGTCTCAGCGGACTGCCTATACAACGGAGCGTCCCGAGCGACGGACGTATGCTCCGCTTACGACACATTTTGTACCACAACATCTGGGGCCAGATGTTGTTGAACGAGAGAGGGGCCTCTCTCGCTTGCCGTCCGGATGGACTGGAACGAGCTATGAACCGGACTAAAAGGCTTCCTGCGTTCTCCCTCCGATCCGCCGTCACTGGGTGTGCATTAGGTTAGTTTATAGTGCTCGCATCACCCCAAAAATCCTTCTAGACCGCAACGGACGAACCCGGCTGCCGAACCATTCGGTGAATGGACGCTACACCGGGCGAGCTAGCGGACGTCAAAGGCCGTCGAACCTACTAGGGTCCTCTTAGGCAATTGGCATATTTACATGAGCACTTTTCCGCTAGCCCTTCATTAATTGTGACGACGGAGGCACACTGTTGGAAGACATCACAGATACATCACCCTAATCTTGATCGTCTGAAATAGAAATTGATAAAGTAGAGTGACCCTGCAGGGAAAGGACCGGAGTGTCCAAATCCCCAACAACATACCGTGACATACGCTTCCCATATTGTCATCGAAATCATACGATACAGAACAGGAGTTAATGCGAGTGCACTGACCACATATAGAATGATAATAAAGTCAGAGGAAGACTTCCTCTTAAAACAATTGATCAATATCCTTTCAATGTGAAAAGAAAACAAGTCCTGGTACTCGCACTAACCCCTGGCAATCAAAATACATAATAATAATATGATCCATTGATATAGAAAAAATAACTGAAATCAAAATATTTTGAAAAAATATTTTGTTTAGAACAGCCCAAGTTTCTGAAAAGTAACGTTGAGCCTCAATGGATCCCAAGCCTAAGTGTGGACAAAAATTTTAAAAATATTTTAAACAATTTATTCAACACTTACGAACAATAATAATGTATCTAGTTATGATTAAAATAACATCAAGATATTATTTTTTAGAAATCCCCCCCTCACACAGAGGGCTGTTGTAAATGTAAACAATGAGTGTAAAAACACTAAAATAAGACTCCAGGCACCCAGGCCCGAAATCAGTTACCAAAAAAACACTATCTGATGCAAAACAGAGACTTCCAGGGAAGAAACTGCAGAACATCAGATGGTAGATGCAGAACACAACGTCTAACCACCCCTAGGTGAAGACGTAAACATGGGGAAAGAACAGAATTCATTCTGTTATTCAGCTAAAACTCCCAAGAAAATTTAGTAATAATAATTACAAAAACTATGCCAAAAGCATGGGAGAATAGCAAGGGGGAACTTAAAGGACAGGGAGAGAGGAAAACACTTAAAAAAACAGTGTAACTAAATAATCAGAATGACAACAAAATGGCTGCTGCCTTGAAAATAGGTAACTTAACATAATTTCATTAAAAAATTTTAAGTTACAGCCCTGATAATATTCTGTCACACATTCTTTTCCTCTCCTCCTTCTCTATCCTCCTTAGAATCACCATTTCACTAATATTTATGTGTCTGGCATCATTTAAACTGAGATTTATAAGCACAAAGATCAGTCAGATGTTAACTGATGAAGGGCCAAACTTAGAATGATTAATGGCGCCAATTTCGGAACGTCCTTGACACTGCGCATGCGCAGTGGGGGCGAAGTGTGGAGGGCCTTTCAGGACATGTTTTCTTTAGTTTTAGATGCAAATTTTGGGGATTGGGGGGCAAAATTTGTGTTTGGCCCTATATTTTAAGAGTTAGCACCAGCTATGTCTGGGTCATTGGTACAGTATAAAAATATTACTGTTTCCCGCAATGGAAGTGATTATTTCACAAATCGTTACCCATGAAAAAAATCGACGGAAACGAAATTGCGTTACCGATCATTACCCATACTTGAAAATGACAGAAACGAAAATTGACTACCCGTTATTCCTGAAATATTCTGGCCTGAAACTCCCAAGAAATTTAATAAAAAATTTCAATAAAAAATAGCCAAAAAGCTTAAGAGTTTAACAGGAAGGGTCCATGGAAGGATAGGGAAGGAATACTTAACAAACAGTGGAATAATCATTAACAAAAATGATGACGTCAGGCGTATGTCCCGAAATTGGGAAACATAAATTAATTTTAAAATTATTATAAAGTTACAGCCCTGAATGTCAAAAACCAACATTGAACACTTCCAACATCCAATAACAGCCTTGGATCCACCAATTCTTGCACTGGTTTGTGTCAGACATCCTCAAAAAAGGAGATTTTAAAGCACAGATGTCAGTTCATTGTTGCTGACTTTAGGGCCAACAAAGAATAATGTTTGCGCCAATTCCAGTCACTTCTTGATGGCTGCGCATGCACGGAGAGTAAAAGTATGGAGAACCAGATAGGACTTTCAATTTTTGGTTTTACAAGCAAATTTTGGGGATTGGGGGGGTTCAAAATTTGTGTTTGGCCCTTGATAATTTTGAGTTTGCACCAGCTAGTCTGGGCCATTGGTTTATAGTATAAAAATATTTATTACATTATATTTGGTTTGGCAGAGTTCATGGGGGCTCTGTCAAACAATATGTAAAATGCTAAATGCCTGTATTAGAAGAACAGAGGCAAAAAGAGACTTCACAGCTGGAGCATTTGAGTATTGTACATATATTTTTTCAAGAGAACACCTAGTTTTATTCAATTAACAGTGATTTACTTTATAGCCTATATGCATAAAAAAAACATGTTGAATATGTACTGAGGGGGCGCGGGTGGCGTCGTGGTAACCGGTACTCGTCAGATCACTGAAGTTAAGCAATGTTGAGCACGGTTAGTAGTTGGATGGGCGTTGCATCCTTTATGCAAGGCACTTAACCCCGATTGCCTACATGGGGGGGGGGGGGGGGGGGGGGGGGGGGGAGGAGGGGAGGAGGGGGGGGGAAACGATGACGCTGTGTGCTAAAGCGTACTGCACGTCGATGGTGTGCATGTCTTCAACCAATCTAACCCTGCATGCGCTGCAGTGCAGAGTTCAGAGTTATGATGTCGGAAAGCTGACAGCTGCTCGTCGTTGCTCGGTGGTTCTCTCCGGGTACTACGGCTTCCTCCACCCGTAAAACTGTCACCGACATGATATGATCCTGGCTGTTAATGTGTCATTAAACCCTAATAAATAAATAAATAAATAAATAAATAAATAAATAAATAAATAAATAAATAAATAAGAATATGTACTGAAGGTATGGCAAATGGTTTGGTGTTTGATTGTTATATGCAGGGTTATTCTGTGAGGCAATATCTAAACAAGAGCACAGCAAAGCGTGGCTTATGCCCCCAATGGTGTCATAATGCCATTGCGGCCATACTGAATTGGCTATCTGGACCAAAATCGAAAGGAAGCATTGTCCAGTCATCTACAAGTAACCCCTAAAATTATGATTTCATCAAATACGCAGTTCTTTAGTTATTGGAAGGAAACCAAAATTTAACGGATGAATGATGGACAGATGGATGGACAGACATGGTGAAAACATAATGCCTCCGAGAGGGTCAGGGGCATAAAAATGGGACCCACTGTATTTACCATGTTAAGTCAGAACATTTCCAAGAGAAGTCAGGAGTTATCTAAAATTAGAATTTCTTGCATGGGTTTGGATTCATAAATTGGGGGTCATTCATCAATCGTGGAAAGGTAAAATAAAAAGAATCAATTATATTGTCCACTCACCAGCCATTTAGTGTCCACATTCTTACTCGAGAAAAATCCACACCATGGGATTCTTTAGGCTGAAGATGCAAGTGCTTCATCAAATGCTGAAAAATTGAAAATACTGTATAAAATGAAAAGCTGAAATGAAATCTGTTACACATGCAGACATGACTTGGCATCAGTGTATTAATATTTATTAGTGTTTTTAATGTCACATATTTCTACACAATGGCTAATCATAACTGCAATATGGATATAAAGCTAAGTCCAGTAAGTTGTTTATATCCAGGTTGCCCATTTGCGTGTGTGGGGGAGGGGGGGGGGGGGGGGGCTAAGGGGTCCACCAAGTAGGGAATGTTGCTTGTCTGGTATACTATTATGAACAGGTAACACCACGCAGGTCCAGATCATGAGTTTTTCCTGTTTGTTTAAATAAAAAGAAATAACCAAAACTGGAACAAAGACTCAACTCTTTTATCACAACAGACACCGAAACCAAGCCAAACTTTCACCAACTGCTCTATGTGCATTGTTGCTGTAAAAAGTTGGAATTAGGTCTCTAAGGGTTAAGAAAACTTTTGACAGAAAAAAAAATCTTCCTTGTGCTCTATGGGGTCTGGTTATGGCCTGCAACAATTTTTCATAAACTTGACTACACATACCATGTAGTTTCCCCCGTTGGGATCGCAGAAGGTAGAGCAATGCTTGTTTACTGTGATGAAGAAATTCTGTTTTACCAATAATTAATGCCTGGGATGAATGTCCTCTAAAGTGGGCAACACAGGTACGAACAATTGGCTAAAGTTGACTTCATTTCATAGCCATAGGTGCTGAAAGTAACCTTAAACACATATAAATAACAACCTGTAGTTTCAATGTGCAGGTAGCCTAGAATTTACTAGACACCATTGTCAGGTCAATATTATCATGGTCTAGAAGACTTCCACCATCAATTCTGGAGAAGCTCCTGTTTTCAGGTTCCAAAATTTACTCAAAAGGATAAAGCAGTCATAATAGAACCGTAAGAGTTACATTTCATAATTCTTCCAAACTTTCAATTTATAGCATCAAAAGTTAATGTTTAACCAAGCGAGATCCTGTGGTTATATGAAATTATTTTGTTATAATTTATTGGAGAGTAAATATAGGCAGATTCCAGTGAACCATTACAAAAACAATTGTTGATAAAAGAAATTTTCACAAGCAGAATTATTGTTGTACACTACCAGTTAAATTGGTGAGATTTTTCTCTTTTCTACTTATTAAGATTAAAAGCCTCAGGACAGAGTTAATTTTAGAAGCAGTAGAGAATAACTTACAATAATATGATCCCAATTCTGCATTAGACACACATCTGCCTGATCTATGATTAAAAGTTCTATCGAAGAAAGGAAATCATAGTCTCTTTCTTTTTCTCTGAAAATGAGACCAACAATGTTATGTTTTATTCATCTGTGATATATATCTACATAAATAAAATGACTTTAACCCTTCACATAAAAAATTGGCCCCATCCGCCCACGTAATTTACAAATTAAGCAGTTGAAAAAAATATAAGTCTGTTGGAGGCCGAGTGGTGTGTGTGGTTTAGTATAGTTTCACTAGGCGGTAGGTGTTGAAGGAAACTCTCTCCATGCGGATTCGACCCCCACTATGCCATTCGAAAAAAACCCTTTTTTTTTTAAAACATTTCAATAAAACCATATCATGTGACCATCTTACTAGAACGAGCTTGTCAAGCTCGTTCCAATAAGGAGTCACATCATTTGGTTTTGCTGAAATTTTTTGAAAAATTTGCAAAAAACAATAATTAAAATAAACTTTGATACCTTGAGCGTTTGGGCAAAGGGTCAAAGGATAACATTACCATGAATGATACAGAGCTGTCTTTTACTCTTGACTCATCTTTGCTGCATCCTTGACTGAAATTTACATCAAATTTAATAAATGTATCTCCATTTGTTTTTTGAGTAAAGGCAGAGATTTTATAATTTTATACTGTACCAATGACCCAGACATAACTGGTGCTAACTCTTAAAAATCTTGGGCCAAACACAAATTTTGCCCCCCAATCCCCATAATTTGCATCTAAAACCAAAGAAATCATGTCCTGAATGGCCCTCCACACTTTGCCTCTACTGCGCATGCGCAGTGTCAAGGAGGTCCCAAAATTGGCGCCATTTATCATTCTTTGTTTGGCCCTTCATCAGTTCACTTCTGACTGATCTTTGTGCTTGTAAATCTCAGTTTAAATGATGCCAGACACATAAATATTAGAGAAATGGTGGATCTAAAGAGGAAATAGAAGGAGGAGAGGAAAAATGAGTGACAGAAAATAATCAGGGCTGTAACTTAAAATTTTTTATGAAATTATGTTAAGTTACCTATTTTCGAGGCATGGGCCTGCTGTTGTCATTCTTGCTATAAAGTTACACTGCTTGTTCAGTGTTTCCTCTCTCCCTTTCCTTTAAGTCCCCCCTTGCTATTCTCCCATGCTTTTGGCATATTTTCTGTAATATTATTACTAAAATTTCTTGGGAGTTTTAGCTGGGTAACAGAATGAATTCTGTTCTTTTCCCCATGTTTACGTCCTCACCCATGGGTGTTTAGGCGTAGTGTTCTGCATCTACCATCTGATGTTCTGCAGTTTCTTCCACGGAAGTCTCTGTTTTGCATCAGATAGTGTATTATTGGTAACTGATTTCGGGCCATGGTTATCAGTGCCTGGAGTCATGTTTCTGGTGTTTATACACTTCTTGTTTACATTGACAACAGTCTCTGTGGAGGGGGATTTCTTGTCTTTGTGTTAGTTTAATCATAACAAGATATATTATTATTATTCGTAAGTGTTGCTTTAATTTTTTAAAATATTTTAAAAATTTTTGTCCACACTTAGGCTTGGGATCCATTGGGGCTCAACGTTACTTTTCAGAAACTTGGGCTTTTCTGAAAAAATATTTTTTTCCAAAAAAAAAAAAAAAAAAAAAAAAAATTTGGGGGGGGGGGGGGGGGGGGGGATTTCAATTATTTTTTTTATGTTAATGGATCATGTTATTATGTATCTTTGTTTTCAGGGGTTGGTGCGAGTACTAGGACTTTTTGTATTCTTTTCACAATGAAAGGATATTGTTCAAATTGTAATAAGAGGAAATCTTCCTCTGACTTTCATAATCACTGTATTGTAGTCAGTGTACTCGCACTAACTCCTGTTCAGTATGTGTCAATTGGATGACAAACATGGGAAGCGTGTGTCACGGTATGTTGTTAGCGGGGAAATGGCCATGCCGGTCTTTTCTCCGCAGGGTCACCTTAGTTTATCAATCTCTATTTCAGAGGAACAAGAACAGGGTGATGTTTCCGTGATGTCTTCCAAAAGTGTGCCTCCGTCGTCACAATTAAATGAAGAGCTAGCGGCAAAGTGCTCATGGAAATATGTCAATTGCCTAAGAGGTCCCTAGTAGGATCGACGGCGTTGACGTCCGCTAGCTCGCCCGGTGTAGCGTCCATTCATCGAATGGTTCGGCAGCCGGGTTCGTCCATTGCGGTCCAGGAAGGAGTTTTGGGTGATGCGAGCACTATAAATCAACCAAGTGCACACCCAGTGACGGCGGATCAGAGGAGAGATCGGAGGAAGCCTATTAGTCCAGTTTCTAGCTCGTCCAGGTCCATCCGGGCTGCGAGCGAGAGAGGTCCCTCTCTCGTACAACAACATCTGGGACCAGATGTTGTGGTACAAAACGTTTCGCATTCGGAGCATACGTCCGCCGCTCGGGACGCTCCATTATATAGACAGTCCGGAGAGACTGTCGATAAGGCTTCCTCATCCTCACGGCAGCGCACACGACCGCACCTTGGCTACGTGACCACGGATATCCAGCCAGCTTCGCCAATCAGAGAATCCACGGCGACCAGGTCACACCATCCGGTAGCCAGGGACACGAGGCCTGTAGACTCCGGACGTTCGCATAAGAGAAGTATGCAGGAGTCAACGTACACGGAGCTTCCAGCGGCAAAGCAACGTAAGACCGCTACTCTACAGGCCTCAGTGACGGACGTGCTATCCCAAATAGCACAACTTATCGCAGCATCCCAGCAAACGACAGAATCTCTGTCGGATCAGGAATAAACCGACGACGCTGGGTCGGTACGCTCCGCTGAAGCATCAGGTACGGACGACCGAGAGCTTCATAGGGTCCGACAGGATGGCGAAAGGGATTCGGAGGATTTCGAGCTTTCCCTTTCGGAACAACATAAGCTGCTGTAGATTTCATCCGGCATTATCTTCCAGAGGTTGTTCCATCGGACTAGAATGCTGCGATGCCGGATAAGAGACTGATAGCATCATTGGACACAGAATTTGTTTTTGATCGGTTCAGGGACATCGTCCCTGAGTTTTCCGACACAATCCAATAATGTCACAAGAACATTCGAATTATTAAACGACGCTATATATAAGCTTGCTACAAAAACAGGCAAGTCTGGTTTCTTGTCCGTAAATGCTCTAAATCTGCCTTTCGTCAATTCAAGGAATAAATTCGAAACGGCAGGACAGGGCATACCGAGAGTTCCTCTGTGTCTAGACGACGAGGCTGAAGACTTGGAATTGTCTATACCGTCGTCTATGTCAATTCCAACCACGACATTGGAAACGACAATAATGTCTAACAGACTTAACTTAGACGCTTTATCATATGCAGACCACCTTACTAAGGCATTATCATTACGTCTTCAAGGGAAAGAATTCCAGGATACAATCCTCATTGAGACTTCTTTCAAGGGCAGTAGATTATTCCACGTATAACTCCGCCCTTCAGTGGCAAACCTGGAGTTGGTTAGACGTGACGCAGCCCTAGCTACATCCACGCACGTGGATAGTAAGGTGAAGAACTCTCTCAGAGTTGTTCCGGTCTACGGAGAAGCTTCTCTTCGACGGCAAGCTTTCAGCAATTATAGACGTTCTCTTGTCTAATCAAGTGTAACAAGAGATTCAGACTTGGGCAAACATTCAGTGGTTGACTCAGGGAGTTCCACTGCAGTTGCCGGACCCGAGTTTTACGATTATGACGGATGCCAGTCAAACAGATTCGAAGTGCCAGGATCTTTGGGATCCGCAGTTTCTAGGCAAGCACATAAACATCCAAGAAATGATGTTAATTTGGCTTGCACTACGTCATTGGATGAACATTATTCAGAAAGCACATGTCCAAATCCTGTCCGACAATACGACAGTAGTTGCGTATATCCGGTGTCACACATCATCTTCCCTCCCTGGATATCTTCCCCCGCGGGGGAAGATATCCTAGGATATCTTCCCCTCCGGGAGGGAAGATATCCTAGTATATCTTCCCCCCCACCCTGAATATCTTCCCCCCACACCACGAAAAAATTTTTTGGATTAATTTAACATTATTTGATGAGGAAATGGCGAGAAAAGTTAAAAAATTTATAGTAATTTATATATTTTTTATACTTACCAATGACCCAGACATAGCTGGTGCTAACTCTTAAAATATAGGGCCAAACACAAATTTTGCCCCCCAATCCCCAAAATTTGCATCTAAAACTAAAGAAAACATGTCCTGAAAGGCCCTCCACACCTCGCCCCCACTGCGCATGCGCAGTGTCCAGGACGTTCCGAAATTGGCGCCATTTATCATTCTAATAACCAGTGCCTGGTAAGCGCTATGTACTCAGCGGGGAGGCAAGAGTTCCCAACTCCTGGGAGGGCCATCCCCGTCTGGGTCATTGGTAAGTATAAAAAATATATAAATTACTATAAATTTTTTAACATTTTTATACTGTACCAATGACCCAGACATAGCTGAATAGTAAAAAGGCTGGAGGGCCAAGGACATAGAGCAAAATGGAATACGCTCAATAAAATAGAGTCATCCCCTGTAGGGAAAAGAAGTAATAGGCCTTACATGTATCTTTCTTATTTATGATAAATTAGAAAGATACAACACCTTCCAAAAATTGAGCTTCATACATCCATGTACTCTATTAATATCCAATAATCCTTATACTAATAATTTTTAAAGTAAGCCAATAATAAAGTAAGTCTAGAGAATAGAGACTCTTATACTCCTAAAAGTGTGTGAGAATTGCATAATCATGTCCGTTGACATATGCAATATTCAAAAGCTATACTTTAAAAACTAAGACTTGAATGAATTTTATAAACTTAAACTTCTCACTAAACAACCATCCCAATAACAGCTCAGAATTACTAACTCCGGAGGAGGTATCCCCTTGTTTTCATAGTAAAAACAGGTGACCCAAGGGAACACCCTCCCCCCCCCTTTTTCTTGCCCTGGGTCAAATAGCCCAGAGCGAAGAGGGCAGCCGAACGGAGACACTGCCGAAACAGACAGCCTACCTAGCTATAGTAGCAACTGTTAAGTGAATGACATTCTGAGCAGTAGATAATAGACCTAACAATAGAGGCCTCCAGAAATGGACTCGATATTTCTGAGATAAAATTCATGAATGGATGGCTGAGCGCAATGAGCAGCCTTCAAAAATCTATAATAGCAACACTATTAATGTAAGCCCAAGAAGTAGAAGAACTCTTACTTCAAGAGCCGAAATCTTAAGCACAACTGCTAAGCCAATGATATACCATAAGCAGTACGCTAGTTAATAGAATCGATTAACAATAAAATGGAGCGTAACGTCCTTCTACTAGACATCAAAGACAGAAGAAGCTTACGCCCTTGTAATAAACAGATATCTGTTTATAAATACATAAACTGTACCCGGAAAGAGTAAAGGCCTATGCCCATACGAAGACGGAAGGACCTTAAAATAATAGGTTCCGGATAATAGGAGCCTAACTCTTATGCAACAATCCAACCTAAATAGTAACGGAAGTATTGATTCCGAAACTATGAAAGTGAAAATCATCCATCGATAGTGCATGAAACTCACTGACTCTACAGTAAAAGAGAAACCAACAGAATTACTGTCTAAAAGGTCAGAATTTGAAAACTACTGTTTCCAGAGGCTCAAATGATTACTTAGCTAAATAAGAACCGAAGTTAAAATCCGTATAGGAATTTAATCTAAAGATTCTAAGTCTATTTATCAAAAAGTTACTAACTGACTTAGATAAAGAGACAAAAGACTCAATTGTAAACTATCGTAGAGTGCATAGGTATGAGGTAACATAAACCTATAACCTAAATAACAACAGGCTGCAGTAGATCTTGTGAAACAAGTATACTAAAAACTAGCAATGCGTAGTATGGAGGGATCAACCATATGAACATAATGATCCCTACACCACGACGGAAGAGCCTCCACTTTAGTCGCATAGAATAGCGAAGAAGAGGATCTCCTATAGTAAGAAATCGCGTCCAAAGCTCGTCCAGTACAGTGCTTACAATGCAATACGGACCACACAACGGAATACATGAAGGTTGCGACCTTGCTGGTTGTGATAAAGATGACACGATTTACCCAGTGAAAAAAGATCCTCACATAGAGGAAGATTTCACGTTAAGATCCACAGTAGACAAGAGAGTAAACTACTCATGATCTCTGTGAAGATAGAGATGCTATCAACAGAAATGTATTGTGGTTGTTTATCTTAGCAATACCTGCTAAAACAACAGCGCCGGAGGATACGCGTATCCTATCATTGCGTCCTATAGATCAATAGAGCGTTAACAGTATTAGCTCAGAGATCTGGACAAGCCAACACATACGTCTGCAATTGATTAGCAAGCTGTGTCATAATAAAACATCATTGGGCGCTCCCATAGATAGCAAATCTGATTAAATACTTGTTTGTTGAGAGTCCATTCTGACAGCAACAAGCGACCCGTAAGAGAACGGGAGTGCGATAAAACAATCAGACGACCCCGAATATGACGGACCAAAACTGAACTTGGTGTACTATAACCAACAGACGGATTCTTTCCATTAAATTGAATAACGGAAACGAAAGAGTGCCTCCCTGGTTCCGGAGATACGCCACTACTGTCGAATTAAAGGACAGGAATTTGGGCATGCATTTCTGAATAATGTTCATGCAATGACATAAAGCAAGCCTAAAAAACATTATTCCGCGGAAGTTAAACTGATAGCTAAAAGACTGCGGAACCCAAAGACCCTGGCACTTCGAATCCGTAGGGATCAGTATATATCCCAATCTGTTTGACTGGCAACCGTCATAACAGCCACACTAGGGTCCGGCAACTGCGGCGGCACTCTCTGAGTCAACCACCGAATGTTTGCCCCAGTCTGAATCTCTTGTAACACTAGATAGACAAGAGAATGTATAAACCAAGCAATTCATGGATTGCCGGAAAGTTGCCGTCGAAGAGAAGCTCCTCCGAGAACGAAGCGACTCTGAGAGAGTTCTTAACCTACTATCCACGCGTGGATGTAGCTAGGGCTGCATCACGTCTAAACACTCCAATCAGCCACTGAAGGGCGGAGTTATACGTGAACAAAATACTGCCCTCAAAAGAAATTACATTGAGAATAATATCCCGTAAATCTTTTCTTGAAGACGTAATGATAACGCCTCAGTAAGGCGGATTACGTATAATAAAGCGTCTAAGTTAAGTCTACTATACATAATGTCGTTCCCAATATTGAAATTGGAAAAGACATAAACGGCGAAAAAGAATATATGCAGTCTTTAATCACACCGTCTAGACGCATATGAACTCTCGGTTTGCCCTGCTCTGCCAAAATAAACTATATGTAAAAAAGATAAAATGGCAGAAATGAGCCACGCGGACAAGAAACTAAACTATCATGCTTAGTAGCAGGCTTGTATATATATATATAATATATAGCGTCGAAAAATAAAACACATGTTGTAATGACAATATTGGACTGCGTCGGTAAGTCAGGGACAAAGTCCCTGTACCGATCGAAAAATCCGAGTCCAATGACGCTATAAGTCTCTTATCCAAGATCGCAGCAATGAAGTCCGAAAAATAATCACTGGAAGAAATGCCAGAAGATATGAAAGGCATCTTCCGATACTACTAAAGGGAAAACTCGAAATCTTTCGAATCCCTTTCGCCATCCTGTCGGACCCTATAAAGCGTTCGGTCGTGCGTAGCTTGATGCAACCGCGGACCGCACCGACCCAGCGCCGTCGGATAATTCCTGATTCGACCGAGAAACCGTCAATTGCTGGGATGCTGCGAAACAAGTGTGCTAACTCGGATAGCACGTCCGTCACCGAGGCCTGAGGAGCAGCGGTCTTACGATGCATTGCCGCAGGAAGCTCCGAGATCGTTACCTCGTGCATACTTCCAATATGCGAGCGAACGGAGTGTATAGGCCTCGTGTCCCTTGGCTACCGGATGGCGCGACCTATTCGCTGTGGAATCACTGAATGCCGAAACTGATCGGATACTCGAGGTCACGTAGCCAATGTGCGGTCGTGTGCCCTGCTGTGAGGATGAGGAAGCATTAAAGACAGTCTCTCGGACTGTCAATATAACGGAGCGTCCCGAGCAACGGACATATGCTCCGAATGTAAAATATCTGAACCACAACATGCGGTCCCCTATGTTGTTGGCTTCCTCCGATCTGTCCTCAATCTGCCGTCACTGGGTGAGTACTAAAGTAATTAAAGTGCTCGCATCACCCAAATCTCCTTCCTAGACCGCAACGGACGAACCCGGCAGCCGAACCATTCGATGAATGTATGCTACACCGGGTGAGCTAGCGAATGACATTCCGTAAGCGATAGACATATTCCATGAGCACTTATTGCCGCTAACTCTTCATTAACTATGACGACAGAGGCACACTTTTGAAAGACATCTCCATAACTCTTCGAACAAGAAACCAGAAATGCTTGGATAGCAAGCATAAAATAATAATATATATAGCGTCGTTCAATAATTCGAAAGTTTGTGTGACATTATTGGACTATGTCGGAACTGAGGGACGATGTCCCTGAACCGAACCAAAAATTTCTAAGTCCACCGACGCTATCAGTTTCTTATCCGGCATCGCAGCATATGTTGTTCCGAAAGGGAAAGCTTGAAATCCACCGAATCCCTTTCGGTATCCCGTCGGACCGGATGAAACTTTCGGACGTCCGTACCCGCTTCCGCGGAGCGTCCCGACCCAGCATCGTCGGATAAAATATATGCGACAGATTCAGTTGATGCTGGGAATTCTCGATCCGACACCGTTTCTGTCGGCTGCTGGGATGCTGCGATAAGCTGTGCTATGTGCACAAGAATGTCCGGCGTCGAGACCTGCGGAGGCGCAGTCTATCGGTGCTTCGCCGAGGGCAGCTCCGCATCAGATGGCTCCCGCATACTTCCTATGCGAACGTCCGGAGTCCATCGGTCTCGAATCCCTGGCTGCCGGATGGTGTGACCTGGTCGCCGAAGAATCCTTGATCGGCGAAGCTGGTAATATATCGGCGGTCACGCAGCCAAGGTGCGGTCGTGTGCGCTGATGAGAAGAGGAAGCCTTAGCAGTCTCAGCGGACTGCCTATACAACGGAGCGTCCCGAGCGACGGACGTATGCTCCGCTAACAACACATTTGTACCACAACATCTGGGGCCAGATGTTGTTGAACGAGAGAGGGGCCTCTCTCGCTTGCCGTCCGGATGGACCGGAACGAGCTATGAACCGGACTAAAAGGCTTCCTCCGTTCTCCCTCCGATCCGCCGTCACTGGGTGTGCATTAAGTTAATTTTATAGTGCTCGCATCACCCCAAAATTCCTTCTAGACCGCAACGGACGAACCCGGCTGCCGAACCATTCGGTGAATGGACGCTACACCGGGCGAGCTAGCGGACGTCAAAGGTCGTCGAACCTACTAGGGTCCTCTTAGGCAATTGGCGTATTACATGAGCACTTTTCCGCTAGCCCTTCATTAATTGTGACGACGGAGGCACACTGTTGGAAGACATCACAGATACATCACCCTAATCTTGATCGTCTGAAATAGAAATTGATAAAGTAGAGTGACCCTGCGGGGAAAGGACCGGAGTGTCCAAATCCCCAACAACATACCGTGACATACGCTTCCCATATTGTCATCGAAATCATACGATACAGAACAGGAGTTAATGCGAGTACACTGACCACATATAGAATGATAATAAGGTCAGAGGAAGACTTCCTCCTAAAACAATTGATCAATATCCTTTCAATGAGAAAAGAAAACAAGTCCTGGTACTCGCACTAACCCCTGGCAATCAAATACATAATAATAATATGATCCATTAATATAGAAAAAATAATTGAAATCAAAATATTTTGAAAAAATATTTTTTCAGAACAGCCCAAGTTTCTGAAAAGTAACGTTGAGCCCCAATGGATCCCAAGCCTAAGTGTGGACAAAAATTTTAAAAATATTTTAAACAATTTATTCAACACTTACGAACAATAATAATGTATCTAGTTATGATTAAAATAACATAAAGATATTATTATTTAGAAATCCCCCCCTCACACAGAGGGCTGTTGTAAATGTAAACAATGAGTGTAAAAACACTAAAATAAGACTCCAGGCACCCAGGCCCGAAATCAGTTACCAAAAATACACCATCTGATGCAAAACAGAGACTTCCAGGGAAGAAACTGCAGAACATCAGATGGTAGATGCAGAACACAACGCCTAACCACCCGTAGGTGAAGACGTAAACATGGGGAAAGAACAGAATTCATTCTGTTATTAAGCTAAAACTCCCAAGAAATTTTAGTAATAATAATTACAGAAACTATGCAAAAAGCATGGGAGAATAGCAAGGGGGAACTTAAAGGACAGGGAGAGAGGAAAAACACTTGAAAAAAACAGTGTAACTAAATAATCAGAATGACAACAAAATGGCTGCTGCCTTGAAAATAGGTAACTTAACATAATTTCATTAAAAAATTTTAAGTTACAGCCCTGATAATATTCTGTCACACATTCTTTTCCTCTCCTCCTTTTCTATCCTCCTAAGAATCACCATTTCACTAATATTTATGTGTCTGGCATCATTTAAACTGAGATTTAAAAGCACAAAGATCAGTCAGATGTTAACTGATGAAGGGCCAAACTTAGAATGATAAATGGCGCCAATTTCGGAACGTCCTGGACACTGCGCATTGCGCAGTGGGGGCGAGGTGTGGAGGGCCTTTCAGGACATGTTTTCTTTAGTTTTAGATGCAAATTTTGGGGATTGGGGGGCAAAATTTGTGTTTGGCCCTATATTTTAAGAGTTAGCACCAGCTATGTCTGGGTCATTGGTACAGTATAAAAATATGGGTTTTTTTTGGCAGAATGTTGTTTTTTTTTTCAGGTTCAACCTGGATATCTTGCTTTCATCCAGTTGAACACCTGTGACAAAAATTCATTTCAATATTTTCTCAACTATTCTGGTTCATGTTGTCATGTGACATGAAGTGTAACTGTTTTGGGTAGAGAAATTGGTTTCGGATATAAACACTGAGTTAGGGTTGGTTGGAATGGGAGATGGGGGGGGGGGGGGGGAGGGGGGGGGGGGGGGGGGGGGGGGGGGGGGGAAGATATCCAGAGCCCTGGATATCTTCCCTCCACCATGACAAAAAATTTGACATTTGACACTAATTGATAATGAAATGGTGAAAGAAATAGATTTGGGACTTTAAAAATGGTTTCAGATAAACAGAGTTAGGGTTGGTTGGAATGGGAGGTGGGGGGAAGATATCCAGGCCTGGATATCTTCCCCCCACACCATGACAAAAAAATTTTGGTCGAACATTTGACACTAATTGATAATGAAATGGTGAGAGAAATAGATTTGGGACTTTAAAAATGGTTTTGGATAAACACTGAGTTAGGGTTGGTTGGAATGGGAGGTGGTTGGGGAAGATATCCAGGCCTGGATATCTTTCCCCCCACACCATGACAAAAAAGAAAGAAAGAATATCCAGGCCATCTAACTCAGTGTTTATCCAAAAACATTTTTAAAGTCTCAAATCTATTTCTTTCAACATTTCATTATCAATTAGTGTCAAATGTTTGACAAAAAAATTTTTTTGTGATGGTGTGGGGGAAGATATCCAGGCCTGGATATCTTCCCCTCACCTCCCATTCCAACCAACCCTAACTCAGTGTTTATTCAAAACCATTTTTAAAGTCCCAAATCTATTTCTCTCACCATTTCATTATCAATTAGTGTCAAATGTTTGACAATTTTTTGTCTTGGTGGGGAGGGGGTGGTGGGGGGGGGGGGGGTGGTGGGGGGAGGGGGGGGGGGGGGGGGGGGGGAGATATCCAGGCCTGGATATCTTCCCTCCCCCCACCTCCCATTCCAACCAACCCTAACTCTGTGTTTATCCGAAACCATTTTTAAAGTCCCAAATCTATTTCTCTCATCATTTCATTATCAATTAGTGTCAAATGTTTGACCAAAAAGTTAAAAAATTTATAGTAATTTATATATTTTTTATACTTACCAATGACCCAGACATAGCTGGTGCTAACTCTTAAAATATAGGGCCAAACACAAATTTTGCCCCCCAATCCCCAAAATTTGCAACTAAAACCAAAGAAAACATGTCCTGAATGGCCCTCCACACTTCACCTCTACTGCGCATAGCGCAGTGTCAAGGACGTTCCGAAATTGGTGCCATTAATCATTCTAATAACCAGTGCCTGGTAAGCGCTATGTACTCAGCGGGGAGGTAAGAGTTCCCAACTCCTGGGAGGGCCCATCCCCGTCTGGGTCATTGGTAAGTATAAAAAATATATAAATTACTATAAATTTTTTAACATTTTTATACTGTACCAATGACCCAGACATAGCTGAATAGTAAAAAGGCTGGAGGGGCAAGGACATAGAGCAAGATGGAATACGCTCAATAATATAAAATAGAGTCATCCCCTCTAGGGAAAAAGAAGTATTAGGCCTTACATGTATCTTTCTTATTTATGATAAATTAGAAAGATACAACACCTTCCAAAATTGAGCATCATACATCCATGTACTCTATTAATATCTAGTATAATCCTTATACTAATAATTTTTAAAGTAAGCCAATAAATAAAGTAAGTCTAGAGAATAGAGACTCTTTATACTCCTTAAAAGTGTCTGAGGATTGCATAATCATGTCCGTTGACACGTGCTATATTCAAAAGCTATACTTTAAAAACTAAGACTTGAATGAATTTTTAAAACATAAACTTCTCACTAAACAACCATCCCAATAACAGCTCAGAATTACTAACTCCGGAGGAGGTATCCCCTTGTTTTCATAGTAAAAACAGGTGACCCAAGGGAACACCCTCCACCCCCCCCCCCCCCCCCCTTTTTCTTGCCCTGGGTCAAATAGCCCAGAGCGAAGAGGGCAGCAGAACGGAGTCACTGCCGAAACAGACAGCCTACCTAGCTATAGTAGCAACTGTTAAGTGAATGACATTCTGAGCAGTAGATAATAGACCTAACAATAGAGGCCTCCAGAAATGGACTCAATATTTCTGAGATAAAAAATTCATGAATGTGGATGGCTGAGCGCAATGAGCAGCCTTCAAAAATCTATAATAGCGACACTATTAATGTAAGCCCAAGATGTAGAAGAACTCTTACTTCATGAGCCGAAATCTCAAACACAACTGCTGAGTCAAAGATATACCATAAGCAGTATCGATAGTTAATTGAATCCATTAGCAATAGAATGGAGCGTAACGTCCTTCTAATAGGCATCAAAGACATTAGAAGTTTACGCCCATAGTAATAAACAGATAGCTGTTTATAAATACATAAACTCTAACCGGACAGAGTAAAGGCCTATGCCCGTACGAAGACGGAAGGACCTTAAAAACAATAGGATCCGGATATTAGAAGCCTAACTCTTATGCAAAAATCCAACCTAAATAGTAAAGGAAGTAGTGATTCCGAAACTACGAAAGTGAAAATCATCCACCAATAGTGCATGAAACTCACTGACTCTTCAGTAAAAGAGAAGCCAACAGAATTACTGTCTAAAAGGTCAGAATTTGAAAACTACTTTTTCCAGAGGCTCAAATGATTACTTAGCTAAATAAGAACCGAAGTTAAATTCCATATAGGAATTTAATCTAATGATTCTAAGTCTATTTATCGAAAAGTTACTAACTGACTTAGATAAAGAGACATAAGACTCAATTGTAAACTATCATAGAGTGCATAGGTATGAGGTAACATAAACCTATAACCTTAATAATAACAGGCTGCAGTAGATCTTGTCAAACAAGTATACTAAAAAGTTGCAATGAGTAGTATGGAGGGATCAACAATATGAACATAGTGATCCCTACACCAACGACGGAAGAGCCTCCACTTTAGCCACATAGAATAGCGAAGAAGAGGATCTCCTATAGTAAGAAATCGCATCCAAAGCTCGTCCAGTACAATGCTTACAATGCAATAAGGACCACACAACGGAATATGTGAAGGTTGCGACCTTGCGGGTTGTGATAAAGATGACACGATTTTACCCAGCGAAAAAAGATCCTCTCATTGAGGAAGATTTCACGTTAAGTCCCACAGTAGACATCAGAGTAAATTTACCCACGGTCTCTGTGAAGACAGAGATGCTATCAACAGAAATGTATTGTGGTTGTTTATCTTAGCAATACCTGCTGAAACAACAGCGCCGGAGGATACGCATATCCTATCATTCCGTCCTATTAGATCAATAGAGCGTTAACAACATTAGCTCAGAGATCCGGACAAGCAAACCCATACGTCTGCAATTGATTAGCAAGCTGTGTCGTAAATAAATTATCATTGGGCGCTCCCATTGATAGCAAATCTGATTGAATACTTGTTTGTTGAGAGTCCATTCTGATGGCAACAAGCGACCCATAAGTGAACAGGAGTCCGGTAAAACAATCAGACGACCCGGAATATGACGGACCGAAACAGAACTAGGTGTACTATAACAAACAGAAGGATTCTTTCCATTAAATTGAATAACGGAAACGAATGAGTGCCTCCCTGGTTCCGGAGATACGCCACTACTGTCGAATTAACGGACAGGATTTGGACATGCGTTTCTGAATAATGTTCATCCAATGACATAAAGCAAGCCTAAAAAACATTATTCCGCGGAAGATAAGTGCTTGCTTAGAGACTGCGGAACCCAAAGACCCTGGCACTTCGAATCTGTTGGGATCAATATTATATCCCAACCTGTTTGACTGGCAACTGTCATAATTATAACACTCGGATCCGGCAACTGCAGTGGAACTCTCTGAGTCAACCACCGAATGTTTGCCCCAGTCTGAATCTCTTGCAACACTAGATAGACAAGAGAACGTGTAAATCGAGCAATTCATGGATTGCTGAAAAGTTGCCGTCGAAGAGAAGCTTCTCCGAGAACAAAGCGACTCTGAGAGAGTTCTTCACCTTACTATCCACGCGCGTGGATGTAGCTAGGGCTGCGTCACGTCTAACCAACTCCAATCAGCCACTGAAGGGCGGAGTTATACGTGAACAAACTACTGCCCTCAAAAGAAATCACATTGAGGATAATATCCCGTAATTCTTTTCTTGAAGACGTAATGATAACGCCTCAGTAAGGTGGATTACGTATGATAAAGCGTCTAAGTTAAGTCTACTAGACATCACTGTCGTTTCCAACATTGTGGTTGGAAAAGACATAGACGGCGAAAAAGAATATTTCCAGTCTTTAACCACGCCGTCTAGACGCATATGAACTCTCGGTAATACCCTGCTCTGCCAAAATAAATTATTCATATAAATGATAAAAAGGCAGAAATGAGCATTGCGGACAAGAAACTAAACTATCATGCTTGGTAGCAGGCTTATATGCATATATAGAGTCGATAAATAATACACATGTTCTAATGACATTATTGGACTGTGTCGGTAAGTCAGGAACAATGTCCCTGAACCGATCCAAAATTCCGTGTCCAATGACGCTATAAGTCTCTTATCCAACATCGCAGCAATGTAGTCCGAAATAACAATCACTGGAAGATAATGCCAGAAGATATGAATGGCAGCTTCCGATGCTACGAAAGGGAAAACTCGAAATCTTTCGAATCCCTTTCGCCATCCTGTCGGACCCTATAAAGCGTTCGGCTCGTCCGTACCTGATGCAACCGCGGACCGCACCGACCCAGCGCCGTCAGATAATTCCTGATTCGACTAAGAAACTGTCGATTGCTGGGATGCTGCGAAAAAACTGTGCTAACTCGGATAGCACGTCCGTCACTGAGGCCTGTGGAGAAGCGGTCCTACAATGCATTGCCGCTGGAAGCTCCGTGATCGTTACCCCGTGCATACTACTAATATGCGAGCGAACGGAGTGTATAGGCCTCGTGTCCCTTGGCTACCGGATGGCGTGACCTATTCGCCGTGGAATCACTGAATGACGAAACTGATCGGATACTCGAGGTCACGTAGCCAATGTGCGGTCGTGTGCCCTGCTGTGAGGATGAGGAAGCATTATCGACAGTCTCTCGGACTGTCAATATAACGGAGCGTCCCGACCGACAGACATATGCTCCGAATGTAAAATATCTGAACCACAACATGCAGTCCCCTATGTTGTTGGACGAGAGAGGGACCTCTCTCGCTCACAGCCTGGACGGACCTGGACAAGCCAGGAACCGGACTAACAGGCTTCCTCCGATCTGTCCTCAATCTGCCGTCACTGGGTGAGTACTAAAGTAATTATAGTGCTCGCATCACCCAAATCTCCTTCCTAGACCGCAACGGACGAACCCGGCAGCCGAAGCATTCAATGAATGTACGCTACACCGGGTGAGCTAGCGAATGTCACTCCGTCGATCCTACAAGGGGACCTCTTAGGCGATAGACATATTCCATGAGCACTTATTGCCGCTAGCTCTTCATTAACTATGACGACAGAGGCACACTTTTGAAAGACATCTCCGTAACTTTGCGAACAAGAAACCCGAAATGCTTGGTAATAGCAAGCATATAATAATAATATATATATAGCATCGTTCAATAATTCGAAAGTTTGTGTGACATTATTGGACTATGTCGGAACTGAGGGACGATGTCCCTGAACCGAACCAAAAATTTCTAAGTCCACCGACGCTATCAGTTTCTTATCCGGCATCGCAGCATTCTGGTCCGACGAAAGAAGCTGTAGAAGATCAAGTCAGATGACATACACAACAGCATATGTTGTTCCGAAAGGGAAAGCTCGAAATCCTCCGAATCCCTTTCGGTATCCCGTCGGACCGGATGAAATTTTCGGACGTCCGTACCCGCTTCCGCGGAGCGTCCCGACCCAGCATCGTCGGATAAAAAATATGCGACAGATTCAGTTGATGCTGCGATAAGCTGTGCTATTTAGGAAAGCACGTCCATTCCCGAGGCCTGTGCAGTAGCGGTCTTACGATGCATTGCCGCCAGAAGCTCCGTGTACGTTGACTCCTGCACACTGTCCTATGCGAACGTCCGGAGTCTGCAGGCCTCGTGTCCCTGGCTACCGGATGGTGTGACCTGGTCGCCGATGATTCTCTGACTGGCGAAGCTGACTGGATATCCAAGGTCACGTAGCCAAGAGCGGTCGTGTGCGCTACCATGAGAATGAGGAAGCCTTATTGACAGTCTACTCCGGACTGCCTATATGTCGGAGCGTCCCGAGCGACGGACGTATGCTCCGAATGCGAAACATTTTGTACCACAACATCTGGGGCCAGATGTTGTTGTACGAGAGAGGGGGCCTCTCTCGCTCGTCGTCCGGATGGACCAGAACGAGCTATGAACCGGACTAAAAGGCTTCCTCCGTTCTCCCTCTAATCCGCCGTCACTGGGTGTGCATTTGGTTGATTTATAGTGCTCGCATCACCCCAAAACTCCTTCTAGACCACAATGGATGAACCCGGCTGCCGAACCATTCGATGAATGGACGCTACACCGGGCGAGCTAGCGGACGTCAAAGGCTGTCGAACCTACTAGGGTCCTCTTAGGCAATTGGCGTATTTACATGAGCACTTTTCCGCTAGCCCTTCATTAATTGTGACGACGGAGGCACACTGTTGGAAGACATCACAGATACATCACCCTAATCTTGATCGTCTGAAATAGAAATTGATAAAGTAGAGTGACCCTGCAGGGAAAGGACCGGAGTGTCCAATTCCCCACTAACATACCGTGACATACACTTCCCATGTTGTCATCGAAATCATACGATACAGAACAGGAGTTAATGCGAGTACACTGACCACATATAGAATGATTATAAAAGTCAGAGGAAGACTTCCTCTTATTACAATTGATCAAAATCCTTTCAATGTGAAAAGAAAACAAAGTCCTGGTACTCGCACCAACCCCTGGCAATCAAAATACATAATAATGAAAGAGTCAATGACTCTGTAGCTCAACTTGGATATGACAGGAATTAGTACTTGCTGTGACCAAGACAACTGAATAATGAATATGACAGGAATTAGTATTTGTTTTGGCCCAATCAACAATAATAAAAGAATTACAAGGTGACTGTAATGGACTACAGATTAAGACCAATCATTGTACATTATTATTTTTGTGTGGACATTTTCAGTCCCAAACAAAATATTTTCAGACTAAAATTTTTTCTTCTTCTTCTTAAAATTGACCAAAATGCATCAAAACACAAAAAACTAATTTCCGGATTTTGGTCCAAAATTTTCTAAGTCCCACCCGGACCACTAATTTGCATAATTTATTCACGAGAAAAACTCTGTATTATATGTAATGTATCCCATGGTACTAAACATTCATACAAAAATTTATTCAAATCAGATCTTTCATTTGGAAGTTCTGCGCAAAAATCTGATTGCACTTAATTTTGAACAAAATGGCTGCTAGCGGCCATCTTGAATTTCAGACTGGACCCCAAAACACTCCTTCTCGTTCCACAGTGATAACAAAGGTACCCAAGAAGTTTCGTGAAGATCGGTTCATAAATACGGCCTCTAGCCCGAGCCGTATTGGGATTCGCACTCACAGTGCTGAAAGTAACACTAAATAAATCAAAGTTAGGCTAATTTGCATAATTTACGCACAAGAAAAAAACCTGTAATATATGTAATGTATCCCATGGTACTAAACATTCATACAAAAAATTATTCAAATCAGAGCTTTCATATGGAAGTTCTGTACAAAAAACAGATTTCGGCATCGTCGGTACAAAATGGCTACTGGCAGCCATCTGGAATTTGGGACTGCACCCAAAAACACTCGTTCTCGTCCCACGGTCATAACAAAGGTACCCAAGAAGTTTCGTAAAGATTGGTTCATAAATACGGCCTCTAGCCCGAGCCATAGCAGCTTGGCACTTACAGCTCTGAAAGTAACACTAAATAAATCAAAGTTAGTCTAATTTGCATAATTTACGCACGAGAAAAAAACCCGTATTATATGTGATGTATCCCATTGTACTATACATTTATACAAAACTTTATTCAAATCAGAACTTTCATACAGAAGTTCTGTACAAAAAGCTGATTTTTGCATCATTGGTACAAAATGGCCACTGGCAGCCATCTTGAATTTCGGACCACATCCAAAAACACTTGTTCCCGTCCCAGGGTCATAACAAAGGTACCCAAGAAGTTTCGTAAAGATTGGTTCATAAATACGGCCTCTAGCCCGAGCCATAGCAGCTTGGCACTTACAGCTCTGAAAGTAACACTAAATAAATCAAAGTCAGTCTAATTTGCATAATTTACACACGAGAAAAAAACCCGTATTATATGTGATGTATCCCATGGTACTAAACATTTATACAAAACTTTATTCAAATCAGAACTTTCATACAGAAGTTCTGTACAAAAAACTGATTTTTGCATCATCGGTACAAAATGGCCGCTGGCAGCCATCTTGAATTTCGGACCACACCTAAAAACACTCGTTCCCGTCCCAGGGTCATAACAAAGGTACACAAGAAGTTTCGTAAAGATCGGTTCATAAATACGACCTCTAGCCCGAGCCATAGCCAATTGTTGACATATGGACAGACGGACAGACGGACAGACAGATGGACAGACGGACGATGGACGACGGGCCATGACAATAGCTCAAATTTGACTTCGTCAAAGTTGAGCTAATAATAAGATCCATTAATATAGAAAAAATAATTGAAATCAAAATATTTTGAAAAAATATTTTTTCAGAATAGCCCAAGTTTCTGAAAAGTAACGTTGAGCCCCAATGGATCCCAAGCCTAAGTGTGGACAAAAATTTTAAAAATATTTTAAACAATTTATTCAACACTTACGAACAATAATAATGTATCTAGTTATGATTAAAATAACATCAAGATATTATTTTCAAGAAATCCCCCCCTCACACAGAGGGCTGTTGTAAATGTAAACAATGAGTGTAAAAACACTAAAATAAGACTCCAGGCACCCAGGCCCGGAATCAGTTACCAAAAATACACTATCTGATGCAAAACAGAGACTTCCAGGGAAGAAACTGCAGAACATCAGATGGTAGATGCAGAACACAACGCCTAACCACCCGTAGGTGAAGACGTAAACATGGGGAAAAGAACAGAATTCATTCTGTTATTCAGCTAAAACTCCCAAGAAATTTTAGTAATAATAATTACAGAAACTATGCCAAAAGCATGGGAGAATAGCAAGAGGGGACTTAAAGGAAAGGGAGAGAGGAAAACACTGAAAAATCAGTGTAACTAAATAACCAGAATGACAACAAAATGGCTGCTGCCTCGAAAATAAGTAACTTAACATAATTTCATTAAAAAATTTTAAGTTACAGCCCTGATAATATTCTGTCACACATTTTTCCTCTCCTCCTTCTCTATCCTCCTTAGAATCACCATTTCACTAATATTTATGTGTCTGGCATCATTTAAACTGAGATTTACAAGCACAAAGATCAGTCAGATGTTAACTGATGAAGGGCCAAACTTAGAATGATTAATGGCGCCAATTATGGAACGTCCTTGACACTGCGCATGCGCAGTAGAGGTGAAGTGTGGAGGGCCATTCAGGACATGTTTTCTTTGGTTTTAGATGCAAATTTTGGGGATTGGGGGGCAAAATTTGTGTTTGGCCCTATATTTTAAGAGTTAGCACCAGCTATGTCTGGGTCATTGGTACAGTATAAAAATTTTATTTGTCATGGTGGGGAGGGGGGAGGGGGAAGATATCCAGGCCTAGATATCTTCCCCCCCCCCCCCCCTCCCATTCCAACCAACCGTAACTCTGTGTTTATCCGAAACCATTTTTAAAGTCCCAAATCTATTTCTCTCATTATTTCAATATCAATTAGTGTCAAATGTTTGACAAAAATTTTTTTGTCATGGTGGGGGGGGGGGGGGGGGGGGGAGGGGGGGGGGAGATATCCAGGGCAGGATCTGTTCTCACCATTTCATCATCAAATAATGTCAAATTAATCAAAAATTTTTTTTTTTATGGGTGGGGGGAGGAAGATATCCAGGGTGGGGGGGGGAAAGATATACTAGGATATCTCCCCCCCCCCCCCCTGGGGGGGGGGGGGGGGGGGGGAAGATATCCGGGGGGAAGATATCCTGTTACACCGGAACCAGGGAGGCACTCATTCCATTCCGTTATTCAATTTAACGGAAAGAATCCTTCTGTTTGTTCTAGAAAACCAAGTTCTGCTTTCTGTCCGTCATATTCCGGGTCGTCTGAATGTATTAGCAGACTCCCTTTCAAGGAAGGGTCGCTTGTTGCCGTCAGAATGGACTCTCAACAAACAGGTATTCAATCAGATTTGCTACCAATGGGAGCGGCCAATGATAGACTTATTTGCGACACAACTCAACAATCAGTTGCAGACGTATGTGTCACCATGTCCGGATCCCCGAGCATATGCAGTAGATGCTCTATTGATCTCGTGGGTCGGAATGATAGGATATGCGTATCCTCCAGCGCCGTTGATTCAGCAAATATTGCTAAAGATAAAACAATCACAATGCAATTCTGTTGGTAGCATCTCTGTCTCCACAGAGACCGTGGATAAATCTACTCAGGTGTCTGCTGTGGGATTTTTCTGCGAAAACTTCCTCCATGAGAGGATCTTCTTTCGCAGGGGAATCGCGTCAACTTCATCACAACCCGCAAGGTCTCAACCTTCACGTATTTCCGTTGTGCGGTCCTTCTTGCACCGCAATCATTGTACAGGACGAGCAGTGGACGCGATTTCTAACTGTAGGAGGACCTCCTCTTCGCTAAACTATGCGGCTAAGTGGAAGGCCTTTTGTCGTTGGTGTAGGGATCATTCTGTTGATATTTTTGATCCCTCCATACCAGACATTGCAAACTTTCTAGTATACTTGTTTGACGAGATCAACTGCAGCCTGTTACTATTAAAGGTTATAGGTTTATGTTATCTGATACCTATGCTCACCATGATAGTTTACAATTGGATCTGATGTCTCTTTATCTAAATTAGTTAGAAACTTCTCGATAAATAGACCTAGAACCCTTAGATTAATTCCTAAATGGAATTTAGCTTGGGTTCTTCTTAAACTAAAAGAAAAGCCATTTGAGCCTCTTGAGACAGTAGATTTCAAATTCTTGTCTTATAAACAGCATTTCTCTTAGCTTTCTCTTCTGCTAGGAGAGTCAGTGAGCTTCATGCACTCTCGGTGGACGATTCTCACTATTGTAGTGTCGGGAACACTATTACCTTTACTACTAATGTTGGATTTTTGGCTAAGAATCAGGCTCCTAATAATATCCGGAACCTATTGTTATTAAGGCCCTTCCGTCTTCAGACGGGCATAGGCCTTTACTCTGTCCGGTTAGAGCTTTACGTATTTATAATCAAAGATCTCAGTTTATCAGAAAGGGACGAAAATGCTTCTTTCTGTCTCTGATGCCTAATAGAAAGGACATTACGGTCCATTCTATTACTAGATGGATTCAATTAAATATCCGTACTGCTTATGATAATCTATCTTCAACTCAGCAGTCTGTGCTTAAGATTTCGGCTCATGAAGTAACAGCTCTTTCTACATCTTAGGCTTACGCAAATAGTGTTGCTATTACAGATTTAATGAAGGCTGCATATTGGTCTCAGCCATCCACATTCACAAATTTTTATCTCAGAAATATTGAGTCCATTTCTGGAGACCTGCATTGTTTAGGTCCATTATCTGTTACTCAGAATGTCATTCTCTAAACAGTTGCAATTATAGTTATGCAGGCTTTCTGTTCAGGCAGTGACTCCGTCCTGCTGCCCTCTTCGCTCTGGGCTATTTGACCCAGGGCAAGGGGAAGTGGGGGGGGGGGGGGGAGGGTGTTCCCTTAGGTCACCTGATTTATAGTGAAAAGCAAGGGGATACCTCCTCCGGAGTCAGTAATTCTGAGTTGTTACCGGGATGGTTTTAAAGTGTAAAGTTAATGTTTAAAAATTCTTTCATGTCATATTTTTAAAGTATAGCTCGGTGTGAAGCATTTGTATATGTCACGTGTCAAACGGGCATTAATATACAATCCTCGGACTCTTTTAAAAGAGTATAAAGAGTCTCAATTCTCTGGACTATCTTTATTTATTGGCTTACTTTAAAATAATTAGTATAAAGGATATACTGGATGTTAATAGAGAACATGAAGGTTATTATGCTCAATTATGGAGGGTGTTGTGTCTTTCTAATTTATCATAAAATAAGGAAGATACATGTAAAGCCTAATGCTCCTTTTCTCCTCGAGGGGATGACTCTATTTTATATAGTTGAGCTTATTGGACTTTCCTCTATGTCCTAGGCCCTCCAGCCTTTTTACTATTCAGCTATGTCTGGGTCATTGGTACAGTATAAAAATGTTAAAAAATTTATAGTAATTTATATATTTTTTATACTTACCAATGACCCAGACGGGGATGGCCCTCCCAGGAGTTGGGAACTCATACCTCCCCGCTGAGTACATAGCGCTGTCCAGGCACTGCTTGTAAGAATGATAACTGGCGCCAATTTCGGGACCTCCTTGACACTGCGCATGCGCAGTAGAGGCAAAGTGTGTAGGGCCATTCAGGTCATGATTTCTTTGGTTTTAGATGCAAATTTTGGGGATTGGGGGGCAAAATTTGTGTTTGGCCCTAGATTTTTAAGAGTTAGCACCAGCTATGTCTGGGTCATTGGTAAGTATAAAAAATATATAAATTACTATAAATTTTTTAACTTTCGATAGGTTGACAGATGGATGACACACATATAGCCCACCAATGACACTAAACATCTCATTAAAATTACAGTAATAATCCAAGTTCATTTTAGTGGAATAATTCTTCAATTGGACACACTTGACAAAGCAAAACATTAAATTCAATTGAATGCCTGCACTAGACCTATTCCCAGCACATTTGTCAGTTTTAATTATCTTGTAAGAAGTGCGGTGGTGCAGTGATTACAGTATTGAATTTCAAACCGAAAGACCCATGATTTGATTCCTGCCAAGGGAAACTGTGTGGTGTCCTTGGGCAAGGCACTTAATCTTGATTGCCCACGTGGGGGCACGGTGGCACCATGTACTAAGGGTACAGCACGTCGATGGTGCACTTGTCTTCAACCAATGCTAACCCTGCTGTGTAGAGTTAGTTAGTATATTGGGGAGTCTGACAGTTGCTTGCAATTGCTCGGTGGGTTTTACTGAGTACTCCGGCTTCCTTCACCCATAAAGCTGTCTGACATGAGGTGACTCTAGCTGTTGAAAGTGTCATGAAACCCCAATAAATAAATAAATAAATAAATAAATAAATAAATAAATAAATAAATATCTCACTTGCATTTTTTCTTTTTTTGAGGGGGTGGGGGGGGGGGAGGGAGGGGGGAAGGAGAAATAACTAAACATGTTGTTTTGACCTCAAAAACATAGCTCAGGATCCATCATTGGAATGAGCTTGTTCCAAAGCTGTTTTGGAGGCCCAAAAAAATAAAATTTAAATGGTAATCTTTGTGTATAGCATGAGGTTCAACCCTCAAGTGCCCATACAGCAACAAACAGTTCCTTTTATATTGCTCGAAAAAAGTTGGCCTTGGTGTATTCTACATTGAGAACAGGATATGCAGGATTCATTTGTCTTGACAACTGTTTTTACATCACTGTTGGCTGCAGAGGCAGGCAATAATAATGTAGAAACACTGTTAAGTCATCTGCAGCCATGTGCATGTACGTACAGTAGTTATAAATGTAAAACAAGGGCAACACCCCCGGTCCCCCGACCAAGATGGCAAATTCAAGGGAGCTGTTAGGATGCAATTTGTTAGCAGAGCATGGCCATTTTTTAACTTGACCTGTATTTCCAACCAATTAAACCACATACTTAGTTTCGTTTCAATCAAATGATCCAAAGTAAAGTTATCATCTGGACAACACAAAAACCGTATTTTCTAAGTCGAAAAAGGGGAATAAATCCAGTAAAAATCAGTGGAGCGTGCCCATTTTCGAACTTGACCTGCATTTCCACCCAAATAAGCGGCATACTAAATTTCGTTTCAATCAAATGATCCTAACTAAAGTTATCATCCGGACAACACAAAAACTGTATTTTTTAAGTCGAAAAAGGGGAATAAATCCAGTAGAAATCAGTGGAGCATGCCCATTTTCGAACTTGACCTGCATTTCCACCCAAGTAAGACACATACCAAATTTAGTTTCAGTAAAATCATCCAAACTAAAGTTATCATCCGGACAAGGGTGTGATGGACGCACGGACGCACGCACGGACGCGCGCACGGACAGACGGATGGACACTGCTGATTACAATAGTCCCCCGAAGGGTCGGGGGACAATTAATCTGATGACTCAACTAGAAGAGTACTGCAAGGCCATATTTGGGCTTTATTATGAAGTGCAGGAACCAAAATTCGAAGAAAACACATTCTGTGGAAGTGTTTCATATTATCTTTGAAGTGATATTATTTGATCTGTTAGGCACTCTTCCATAAATTGTAAGAAGGCAAAAACACACAAAGAAAGAAGACAAAGACATTTTCAGGACCAGACATAATTTAGCACTCTACCAGTTAACCCTTTACCTAATGAATCGCCTGCATCCGTCAGCATAATTTGCAAACTGAGCAGTTGAAAAAAATTAATTTTTAAAAATATTTCAACAAAACCATAACATGTGACCCCTCATTGGAATGAGCTCATCGAGCTCATTCCAATGAGGGGTCACATGATAAGGTTTTTTTTTAATTTTTTGAAAAATTTAAAAACAATAGTAATTCAAATAATAAATTTTGATATTCTCTATGTTGGGTAAATGGTTAAGGCCTAAAAGGGTAAGTGATAATAATTTGAAATACTGCAATGTAAAAATGTGACCTCATATCTATACACACACTTACCCTTCAGCACCAATAATAGTTCTGAGCCCAAGTGGAGATGCCAGTATAATGTCAGCAGAATAGAACTTTGTGTACAGTTTCAGTGTTTTCTTGGCAACACCAAGTCCAATTCGAAAGTGGTCATCAATGTTACCAGCAAATATAGCTTCATAATCATCTGAAATATTTAATTTAAACCAGTATTAATTCCAGAGAGGAAGTACAGTCTCATTTTTCTTGTTAACTTTATGATAACTTTATGAGTACATAAATTCGGTCAACATTTTGCTGCTTATTTTGGCAGTGATAATCTAAAATCATGACCAAAAGACATCTATTATCAGCTTCAAGCTTGGTAAGTAGGTTTGCAATGTTATTACCATATAACTTTCAAACAAAAAAGCAATGATTATTGATGTATTAAAGAACAATAATAATTGGGAGAGACATATTTCCTGGTAATGACCAGTGTTGTAACAGAGGATTTTTGGCAAAAACATAACGTGAAACAATGAGTGTATGATATTCATATGTTTTGACAGACAGAAGGTCTTTTATTTGAAAATAACTAAAACTCATTACAACTAGACCAGGGACAGGCAGACCAGTAACCATCAACATTAGGGCCCTGCAAATCACATATTTTCAATTCAAATTGAATCTCAAATCGAATCAAGTCTATTATTCGAAATTGAATCGAACCTCGCATTAAAAACAGGTGTCTTGAAGTCCTGAATGATAAAATACTCCAACTACAAAGTCAAGGCATGCCTTCATCGAAGGCATGCCTTGATGATGTAGTTGGAATATTACCCAGTAAGGATTTTCGTTCAAAAGCAGAAACAGGTGCGAGAATTCTGTACTGGTACTGCACAGGACTAACCAGTAGTAACCGTGAGCTCATCGTCGATATTGCAAGGGAACTTTAAATTTGCTCTGAGCTGTGGTAGTGACTAGTGAAACATGAATTAGCATGGATAGTGGTATGGGTACAAATGCGTTTTATGTTAATATAGCAGAAATTACACTCAGTCTTTATTTTCAACATTATTTATGTACAATTTACATTTTGTGAGACGACTAAGATGACTGATACCAAGCGAAATTCCAGTGAAAAGATTTGAAGGGAAACGAGTCGAGAAGCCGATTTCAAATCAAACTGAATATCAACTGAAGATTCAAAATCAAATTGAATCTTGAAGCCTCATAGGGCCCTAATGAATATTTAGTTGAATTTCATTATAAAGTTTTGTGAATTGTACTGTAAAAACTAACACCCACATAATATTGCTAAATTAACTGACAAGGTGTCCTGATAAGCCTCGCATATGTAGATTACTCATTTTCAATGTAACTTTGTCCCTTTGTCTATTTAGGCAGCCAAGATTTGCTTAGAATCAACTGCAAAGTCAGTGGACACAGTGGCTCAGTAGGTAGAGGTACAGGCTGCAAGCCGAGAAATCCTTGGTTCAAATCCCACCTGCAGCAACCGTGTTGTGTCCTTGGGCAAGACACTTCACCCCCACTGCCCACACAGTGGCATTGTGTACTGAGGAATACTGCATGTCGATGGTGCACCTGTCTTCAACCAATGCTAACCCTGCTTGTGTGGAGTTGGTATGTTGGGGAGCTGACAGCTGCTCGCCATTGCTCGGTGGTTCCCTCCACCTGTAAAACTGTCATGGTCATGATTAGTCATTGTGCAGAAATATGTGCCCTTAAAACACCAATAAATAAATAATAAATAAATAAATAACTGCAAAGTCACAGGATATGAACTATCAAAGTATAACAAAAATGTATAAAAAATCTCCAGGCCATTAACTGGTCGAGGGCTAGATTATTTTTGGTGGTCTGAATTTCTTATTCAAAATTTGTTTTCTTACAAATTAATGGAAAGTGCCTATAAGGCACTTTCCAATAAATTGTAATAAAACAAATTTATATAAACAAAATATTATTTGCATCTGACTGAATATGAAACATGAGCAAGAAAAATGTTGCCTTTTGCTCTAGTACCATCAGTTTTGGGATTGAAAGCCCTAATAGTGGCGTCTCGTTCTCAACCAGTTAAGGGGTTAACATCTATATTGAAATTTGTGCACTACATGTAAATTGTGTTCTATTTTTGTATACTGGCCAATAAAATATATATCAATATATCAACTCCAGGTATCAAACAGTTTTATTTTTATGGCTGAAAGGTTTGATGCATTTATATTTATTGCATATAATGATGGGTTTTGAGTTACATATGCTGATTTATAAATGACAAATTGGGGGTGGGGAAACTTTGAAGAGAGCATGTGCACACAATCAGCCTTGGTTCTTAACCCTTTACCCAACACAGACGATATCAAAATTTATTATTTTAAATATCATTTTTTTTATTTTTTCAAAAAATTTCAACAAAACCATATCATGTGACCCCTCATTGGAACGATCTCAATGAGCTCGTTCCAATGAGGGGTCACATATGGTTTTGTTGAAATATTTTGAAATATTTAATTTTTTCAACTGTTTAATTTGCATATTATGCGGGCAGATGCGGGCGATTCATTAGGTAAAGGGTTAACAATAAAAACTGCTGCATTGCTTAGAACATAAATTTAGCACAGAATTCACTGTACATTTATTGACTAAAGCATTTGAGTGGTTTTATTGAAAAGTGACATCAAAGTGGGGGACGCCATTAATAATTCCATCATTTAATTCAATGTTCATTACAATCAATGGGGTTTTTACAAAGAATAATAATAAATACAATATTGACAACTTTGTATATTTTTCATTTTTATATAGATTTTCAAACCAATATTGGATAAACAGCATAAAATTGATTTCATTTATCATTTACAACCTGAAAATATTTCATGCAGGGTTGAATAATCATTTTTGTCAGAATAAAGTATTTGTAAAAAATTACTGTACTTCAGATTTCAATGGCAACTAGAACTATCACTGAAGGTGATTAATACCCCGCTTTGGGTTTTTAGAGGAATGCACTTCTGATCATGTAGGCGAAGGCCATAAGGAAATTGATTGATAAATGTAGGAGGAGTTGCGCACACAAGAATTTCATGTAGAAACCCATATTAAATCAAAGTTCAAGAGAGATAACCTGGTTAAAATTGTCGCAGATCAAAAATTTTGGAATATGCGCATGTTCACTTAGTAGTGATGATGTTTGAAAGGTTTCTTCAAAATCGGTTCTTTAATGTAGGAGGAGTTGCGCACACAAGAATTTGTTCGGACGGAAGGACGGATGGACGGGGCGATTCCTATATAGCCCCCACTTCTTCGAAGCGGGGGTATAAAAATATGCTGCCATTAACTCATTGCATGCTGCTGGCAGATATTGCTGGCGGATATTCCTGCCCAAGATAGGATTTCTTTTGCCAATGAAATATGTATAATTTGCACATATTTAATCCAATTTTCACCTTGTAAATTGAATGGATTCTTTCACTAATGATTTCTTATTTAATTTTAGACGTACCTTTTCAGAGCAGCCATGACTAGACTTAAGGAAAAATATGTTAAAAAATACTCAGTGGGTTAAGAGTTAAGCTACTCAATAACAGCATTTGCAGCCGTCTTACCCAATACAGTCACCTATTCCACGGAGTGATTATGACTATCAGTGCACTCCCTGGCATACTCTCAGACATTTTGAACACAAATGACTGACTCATATGCATTGCAAATATGCCAGCTCCTAAAATCGACAGTTGCAGTTATCAGAGAATACATCAGTTTCGGTTTCATAAAATATCCGAAAGAGAACTGAAAAAACACACAACTCTTCAATAGACAGGGTTTCACCGTATACAACTTGTAGTTAACTGAAATATTCAAATGTCCAGAATTAAAATAATTTCCTTCTCCCTGGTGATTATTTATTTATTTAGTGATGTTTAAAGTCACTTTCAGCATCTATGGCTACATCAAGACCGCAACACAAGTACGAAGTCAACTATGGTTAACTGGTTTTGGGCTAGGTTATCGTTGGTGGTCTCAATTTGTTCATCAAAATTTGTTTATTACAAATAATTGGAGAGTGCCCACAGGCACTCTCCAATAATTTATAATAAAAACAAATTTTATGTAAACAAAATATTATTTGTGTTTGACAGAATATGAAACATGAGCAAGGAAAATGCAGATTTTTGCTCTGGGACCCTCATATTTTTGAAAGCCCTGTTAGCAGGGTTCAAACGCTTTTCAGAGAATCAAATTCCATGACTTTGCCAAAACTTTTCAAAAAAATTTGATGACCGGGTTAGTTCACACCCAAACAGAAAAGCTTTGTTTTTTGCATAATTTTTACGCAAGTCACGCATGATTTTTACACAAAATCAATCCCTTTTAAACCTGGTTACGAATTCCATGATTTTTCCAAAACTTTAACCCTTCCAGCCCATTTTCCAAAATTTTTCAAGGCCCTTGAATTTTATTTAAAATTCCATGACTTTTCCAGGATTCCATGACCTGTACGAACCCTATGATAGTGGCTTCTAGCATTCAACCAGTTAACTGTTTGCCTGCTTTGAGAGAGTTGCATCCCAGGCATTAGTGACTGGGTCTATTTAACCAGAAAAACAAAACTTTTTTTATTTTCCACAGCAAACACTCTGATAAAAAATCTGTGTAAATTCCATTGTATCTTGCAGGACAGAGCTTACAGAGTTCTTGGTAAAGAAGATATAATGGACTAGGCCCCACAAAGTAGATCTTTTGTTTCTCAGGTCATTTTTTTGTAAAGTTGCATGTGGGCGGCGGATTTTTATTTTATACTTTTGTAATTATTTCTTTGCTGTCAAAAGTTCATGTTCTTGGTTTGTTTTATGTTTTAGGTCTCATAATCTACAGAATAGCATGGGTGGTGATGTATTTCGTCCTTTGAGTGCAAGAAGGCTTAGCTAAAGCATTGCAAAGCCTTGTTGCACTAAAGGGACACATTTATCAATTTTATTAACTTGGGTAAAATATCAGACATAAACCATTTAACTTTTTAAAAGTTTGCATTGGTTATAAAAAGGGAGCATGCGGCAGCCAAAAGAACCATGCGGGTTGGCCCGAGAAGCAGATGTTTAACTTTTTTTATGCCTTAAATGCTTACATTGATACTAAACCAACAAAGAGTGGAAACCAACAGACTTTTGGGTCATCTGAAAAAAATTCCAATGGATTACAATATTTTCCTTCTCAGTAAAGTTATGTACTTTATAACTCAAACAGTAACACAATTAACAGATCAAATATATTGTGAAGGCGTTGTAAATGGTTTGATGTTTGATCAATGCATGCACTTAACAGGTTTATTCATTTAACAAGTATATATTTAGGTGAGACGGAACTCTTTAACCCAATACCTTATGAACTGACCACATCTGCCCACATAATTTACTAATTAAGAAGATGAAAAAAATATATTTTTCAAAAAATTTCAACAAAGCAATTATTATGTGATCCCTCATTGGAATGAGCTCCTTGAGCTCATTCCAATGAGGGGGTCACATGATCTGGTTTTGTTAGACTCTTTTGAAAAATTTGACAAAATAATTAAAATGAAAAATTTTGATATGATGTTGTGTAAAGTGTTGATGGTACTTTTAGCTGTAACTTGCGTGAGAAAAGCATGGAAGGTTAATATCCAAGTATTCCAGCTTTACAAAATTATTAGTGCAGGTAATGAAGAGAAGATTGACCATAAGTTGCATTGTGAAAAGCTAAATTGCAGAGCAGGCATTGACAGCAAATGAACTGAAAGAATCACAGTCAATTTGACATGAATGAAGCTGGTAACAGTAAATCATAAATTTATTTAGTCCTGACGAGATTCACGCCTCGTTGCTGAACAGGACAAAACTGATATCTACCTGGTTTCTTTCCTCTCTTAGCATCATCATCCTCTTCACTATATTCTTTCTTAAATCTTTTCTTATTACTAACAAATGCCTGTAAGGAAATATAACACAGTCGATCACACTTAATTACTAATTAGTACAAAAAGATAGCCCTGTTAACCCTTTACCCGACGTAACGGCCAAAACCGGCCATCACTATTCTCAAACATCGCCAATTAATTTTCATTATCTTTTCATTTTTTTTGTTTCAAAAACATAGGTTATGACACCTCTTAAGAACGAGCTCGTCGAGCTCGTTCCAATAAGGGGTCATATCCTATGTTTTTGAGACAAAAAATGAATAAAAATTATAAATTTAAAGTAATTTGTATATTTTTATACTTACCAATGGCCCAAACTAGCTGGTGCTTAACTCAAAGTTATTAAGGGCCAAACACAAATTTTGAACCCCCCAATCTCCAAAATTTGCTTGCAAAACCAAAAGTTAAAAGTCCTATCTGGCCCTCCATACATTTACTCTCCGCGCAAGCGCAGACGTCAGGAAGTGACCAGAATTGGCGCCAACATCATTCTTTGTAGAAGAGAGTACTACATAATAATTCAGCGGGGAGGAATGAGTGCCCACTCATGGGCAGGCCATCTCCGTCTGGGCCATTGGTAAGTATAAAAATATACAAATTACTTTAAATTTATAATATTTTTACACTGTAAACCAATGGCCCAGACTAGCTGAATCGTAAAAAGGTGGAGGGCCTAGGACTTCAGAATGAGTAGATCAACATAGTTCCAATCCTGTAATCCAAGGTGAAAGAAATTAAAATTATTAGGAATTACATGTATGTCTCTCTATAGAGTAATAGAGTAGACGTATCATAAAAAGGAGCCCAGTTCAAGTAATTCCGTAAACTTAGCATGAAGACTATGCTAATTGGATGTAACAAGTTCCCAATTTTTAAGGCTAGCCCGGACTAAGCCTCAAAAATAAGGATGGAGTATTTGAGAATGAGAGAATATCCCCCACAAAACATACGCCATATGCAATAAAAACTCCAGTTGTATGCAGGATATAATTACAGACAAAACAGCCTCACTCATAGTTACATACTTATCAAGCCGGAGGAGAGGTAACCCCCCCCCCCCTTTTTCCTTTGAAGGAATCTTCAAAGAGAAAGAGGGGAGCGCTCTGGAATCAGTAAATGCGGGTACCAAAAACAATATAAATATTCGTCGAACAAGCACTCGGGTATTAATTATTATTAATAAATGCTGCTTAATGCCACTTCAGAAGCTAAGGCTATAGCAACGATCCCAGTAATTAATATCATCCGCTATATATAACGAACACTGGATTCGGCATACGCAGATAGGTCGAAAACAGGAGATATAATATATAACATACACATGTCCAATAGAACCACAATGAACGATCGCTGGAAAGTAAACACATTTCTGCAGTAACCCACAGGTGACTCCCATTCAGGCATACAATAAATTCCAGTAACAACATTCCCTGACATGTACTATTCGATGTCTATGACACTATAAACGTTCGAATATACAATAGTGTAAGCAAGGTATATTCGATTGAGTACTGACATTAATAGAAACCTGGATCTAGAAATGGAAGTAGGTATGATTAACAGGCTAGACACGGACCACCCCCGAAATAATTCTTAATTTCTAAGGTCCATAACATACAATAATGCGTCTGTCTAATAATTCATTATTATGCGTGTGAGCATTGCAATCCCGCATGTAATTATATGAATACCAGTTAACTGGCTATGCAGCCTCCGAGGTACTGGAAAACTATCAATTTATTTATGATGAATTATGCGCTCATATATGACATATAGATGAACAATCACAGGAAACAAACCAACTAAAAAGTGGATGTGCCCATGAGGTCGCCATAGAACACGACCCAGCCACCAATCGAGAAGTCATGAAATGCATGTATGTATTTAAACTCATATGAGGCTTGCAGGAAGAAAACTATGTCTTGCCCGGTAATCGCCTCTTAACACATTGGTGGTGTGTGTGTGTGTGTGTGTGTGGGGGGGGGGGGGGGGGAGGGTTTCTGTGTCTACAGAGGTGCTACTATCAAGGATTTCTCAACGAGACTGTTTGAACTAAACAGAATCTGCTAAATCAACAAAAACACAATGGTGGTAGGGGGGGGGGATTTGAAGTCATATCGAACCCTCCTCACTCGCATTACTTTAATCGTTCTTGTGTTAGTCATAAAATAATACAGGAACCACAATGGTTCCCTCAGGCTCACGTCTAACCGACTCCATTATGCCACTATGGGTGGAGAAGGACATGAAGAACAAAAGCTTCCTCTGATAAAGAAGGTCCTTTCATGGAGGAATCTTCCGGGGAACATCCTGAGAAGACTGATCCAAGGTTTCTGTGACGACAGAGGTGCTACTAGTAGGAGTCACAACGAGACTGTTTGATCTTAAACATAATCCACAGAATCAACTGAATTGGAGGGTATGCATATCTTATCATTCATCCCCATGAGATCGACAGAGCGTATGCTCAATGGTCTGGGCATGGCGACACAAACGACGGCAACTGATTGTTCTGGTGCATCGCAAATAGATCTATCACAGGGTGATTCCTCAGGTAGCAAAGCTGCCCAAATACTCGCTTATTGAGCGTCCACTCCAATTGCAACAGGCGATCTTTCTGAGAGAGCGAGTCTGCTAGTACGTTCAGACGACCCGGTATATGATGGATAGAAAGTTGAACATGATGATTCATGATGTATAGGAAAATCTTCTCTGTTAGTTGGCATAATGGAAATGAATGGGTGCCACCCTGGTTCCTGATGTACACTACTACTGTCGAGTTGACCGACCAAATTTGAACATGGACGTCCATTATTATGTGAATCCAGCGCAAGCCATACTGACATCATCTCTTGATGTTTATGTGTTTCTCCTGGAACCAAGGGTCCCAAAGACCCTGACACTTCAAGTCTGCAGGACTTTGGGTCATGCCCCAACCCATCTGACTCGCATCCATCATAATCGTGAAAGCCATATCCGGCAGCGGAACTCCCTGAGTTAACCACTGCATATCAGCCCAAATCTGAACTCTTGTTTTACTAGGTCCGTTAAAACAATACTGGCGAAAGTGAAAGCGTCTTCACACAACAGTTTCTGAGTAAGGAATATCTGGAGGGGACGTGCGTGCAGGCGACCCATCTGAATGAGATCCACAGCCGCTACGCACAGCTCCAACAGTCGCATGAATTCCCTCACTATTAATGCGTCTTGAGTGTAGACAAAAGCGAGCATAACAACTGACTAATTTTGCTCTGGGTAATGGCAGACAAACCAGATTGTTGCGAGTTTCAAGGCTCATTCCCAAGTGAACAGACGACTTGTACGGAGCTAGATCCAACTTTTTCTCCTTTATGATGAAACCGAGATGTCGGAGTAACAGAAGCAGACTCTGAACATCGTTCTGAAGAATAATTCTGTTGCCTTATCCCTGTAGAAGATCGTTCAAGTAAGCAGACGAATGAGGTCGAAAATATGACATTATGGAGTTCATTGTTCGAGTGAACACCCAGGGGGCCAGATTCAGACAAAGCATATTACTCTGAACTGATGCACCTTCCCTTGTACGGCGAACCGCAGGTACTTTTAGAATGCCGGATGTACCAGGACAAGAAAGGATGCATCCTCAGATCTATGCTTGCCACATAGTCGATCACCTGAACGCTCGCTTTTACCGACCAAATGGACTCCATAAATAAATTTTTGGAGCCATGATAAGCTTGTTATCAAGCTTAAGTCTGTTACTCAGTATGAGGAACAGGTGACTGTAAAAATCTTGAGAATCCTGATTCTCGACGACCTGTATTGCTTCCTTTGATAAGATAGCTTATACCTCCGGTAGGAGAAACTCTCTTATGCAAGAATTTGATGGAAGATTTGTCCAACGCAGACAACTTGTTAGTGCGGATTTTGCTCGTAATGATAGCCTAAGCCATCCGAGATTACACTTCTCACCCACCGATCTTCCGTGATTGTTATCCAGTTTTTTTGCGGAGCTTGATAACCTTCTGCCAATTGGCCAGCAATAGAGGCCTAAACCATCATCTGTATGACCTGTGAGGCTTATGGGAGGAGGAACGTCCTCCCAGCAAAAATAGTCCTGATCAAACCTACGCCCCTTTTCCAAGTCGCGATACTGACGACTTCTAGAGTAATTATAAGAGGGTTTCTTGTAACCTCATGAGGAGTTTCCTTTTGACGATTTTTGCCTGGAACACCCTCCTTTACTCTTGTCTGCTGAAGCGGGTCGTTGATACACCGACTCCAAAAGCAGAGCACTAGATGCTTTCTTAGTAGCCTGATCATAGACAAACGAAAGCTAGTCGTCGAAAATAAAATGTCCGGAAACCAGAGCGACTCGGAGAGAGCTTTTCACCTTGTCATCTTATCAATGATGACGACGCAAGGGCAGCATCACATCTGATTAACTCCAGATTAGCCACTGTTAGGGCGGAGTTATACGGGTATACATAATTGCCCTGGAAAGAACTCTAAGAGAGGTACGAACGACCTCAAATTCCTTTCCCTCGAGACGTTGCACCATAGCTCTTGTAAGGTGATCTGTGTAAGACATAACGTTCAAATTTGCTCTATTTGAAGAAATTGCCGTCTTAATTGTGTCTGAGTGAATAGTGAATGATACAGGTAAGGATATCTTTAGATCCCTGGCCTGCTCATCCAAATGCAGAAGAACTCTCTGAACATCTTCCCCGACCATTTTTAAATGAACGTGGTCCAAAAAATGGTATGTATACAGAAGATGAAGATAAGAAACCGCCTTCTTCCTCGCACTCAAGAGAATAAATACGGCGTTGTCTATATGGCCGAAGGCCTGAGACACCTGCATAAACTGAACCGGAAAAGAAAGGACTTCCTCCTTTGTCTGGATAAAGTCTGCGTCCAACGATGCCAGCGGTTTCTCTCTTGACGTCGCTGCATTCTGATCCGGCGGAACAAAATCTGGGTAGTATTGATGGATGAAAGCCATAGCAACCATGTACTGTTCCGAAAAGGAAGGGTAATCCTCTTCCTTATCCCTTTCACCATCCGAGAGAATCAGTTGCGAATCTCGGTCCATTGCATCTGCGTGAACAAATGACTGGACCGACCCAGCACCGTCCGACAACTCAGATTCTCAGTCTGAGGGAGGCTGCATCTGCACTTGCTGGGATGCTGCGATCCGCTACGCAATCTGCGACAGCAAGTCTGTCATCGAGGCCTGAGGAGCAGCGGTCTTCCGTTCCTTAGCCGTATGCTGCTCCTGGCACGGTGTGTCGGAAACGAATCCTTTCTCCGAACATCACGATGGAGGCCTCGTCTCCCTAGCTACCGGATGGTCCGACTTCACAGGCGAAGAGTTGTTCCTTCTTCATGCAACAGGCTGGACATCCGAAGTTGGGTAGCTAGGATGCAGTCATGTGTGCTTAAATAACATAGCGGAGGGAGCCGTGACTGAAGCCGACCCCGGCTGCAGACTAGACGGAGTGTCTCGAGCAGCGGGCGGACATATGCTCCATCTTGTGCAAGTTTCCAACCAGAAAACTTCATTTCAGCCATGTGAAACGTAACGGAGGAAGCTCTGACTGAAGCCGACCATGGCTGCAGACTAAACAGAGCGTCCCGAATGGAGGGTGGACATATGCTCCGGCTTGTGCAAGTTTCTCAAAACAAACATCTGACTCCAGATGTTGCTAGATTAGATAGGGGGGCTTCTCCCGCTCGCGGGCTATCAAACCTCGCCGAGTACAAGGACTTGCTGACTTCCTCCCTATTTCCTCCCTATTTCTGTCGTCGATGGGTGAGCTATTTACATAATAGTGCCCACTCTACCCATATCCACTTCTTATGACCACAACGGACTTACCCGGCATCACGATACCCACGGACGGAGTACCGCTTCACCGGTCGAGCTAGCTGCTTGCAAGAGATAAAAACCCTTAACAAAAGGCCCTAACTCCTGCAATAATGAGCACTGCAGCTAGCTCCATTTGCTCCACGGAGCACGACGACAGTCGTTCACTTGGATGGGTGTCAGAATATCATCACCATGTTCATGTTCCTCTGAAATAGAAACTGACAGAATGAATTAAAATGCAGTGAAAGGCCTGATCCTCAGAACCTCACCGCCAACAACATACCGCGACACCCGACTCCAACATCAGTCATCCCAGTGAACACAAGAATGACAAGAGTCCGCAAGAATGTATCAACTAAAGTTGATATCAGTCCTCCAAACTCCACAACAATATATAATTATAACTGAGATACATGAATAATAGCAATCATAGTTAAATTAAAAATATTTTTTGTAAACAAAAATTTTTTTTGAGAAAACGCCTAAGTTCCCAAAGGGAACATTAAGAGCCTACGGACATCCCGAAAGAGCCTTAGTGTGGACAAAATCCAAATTTTTTTAGCTACACTACCGGAATAATAATCCATGTATCCTACAGTATACTACAGTAATAGAATATAAAAAACTACCTATATATGAGGACGTTGACAATGTAAACAACGTCAATGTAAACAAGGCATCAGGCACACAAAAAGGCCCAAAGTCAGAACCAATTGAAATGCTATCAGACGCAAAGCTAGATCTTCATGCGAAGAAAAAATGATACATCGGATAGAAGATGCAAGACTAAACGACCTAACAATCCTAGGGTGAGGACGTAACCCTGGGGAAGAAACAGAATAATATTCTGTAATATATGTTCAACTCCCAAGACATTTAATAAAAAATTTCAATAAAAAATAGCCAAAAAGCTTAAGAGTTTAACAGGAAGGGTTCATGGAAGGATAGGGAAGGAATACTTAACAAACAGTGGAATAATCATTATCAAAAATAATGACGTCAGGTGTATGTCCCGAAATTCGGAAACCTAAAATAATTATATAAATATTATCAAGTTACAGCCCTGAATGTCCAAAACCACCGTTGAACACTTCCTTCATCCAATAACAGCCTTGTATCCACCAATTCTTCCACTGATTTGAGTCTGGCATCCTCAAAAAAGGAAATTTTAAAGCACAGATGTCATTTCATTGCTGATGACTTCAGGGCCAAACAAAGAATAATGTTGGCGCCAATTCCGGTCACTTCTTGACATCTGCGCATGTGTGGATAGTAAATGTATGGAGGGCCAGATAGAACTTTTAATTTTCGGTTTTGCAAGCAAATTTGGGGTATTGTGGGATTCAAAATTTGTGTTTGGCCCTTAATAACTTTGAGTTAAGCACCAGCTAGTCTGGGCCATTGGTTTACAGTGTAAAATTTTAGTTATTCAAGAATTTTGTTTGCAAGTGTTGTCTGCTTTTCAAGTTAGGAAAAGGGTTAATCACACATAATTGCCAATACCCAGGCCTGGAAATAACTCACAAACAATTGTTTAGGTTATCTGGGAGTTACATCAATTATGATACGTGCGAACAAACTACAAGTTATGACAAAATGATACGACAAAATAATGCAACATAAATTAAATACCTAATCTGGCATGTTTCGCCTGTCAGACCTGACAATTTCTCGGGACTAGCTCGACTCACTGGCAGGCCTGACATTCTGAAAAATGCAGGAGGGCAAAAAATCGCTCTCCTCAATCAGCTTAGGAGAGCAATTAGCTTTACACAGCATTTTAAGCATCCAGTTGAACGAACTCATTGAAACTGAAACCAACAGACTACATCAGTGACTTTATTAACTTTACTAAGGTAAAGCGAAATCTCTTAGACATCAAGATGTCTCACTCAACAACCGAACACACACTTGACAAGACCTGTGTGTACCCAGACCTGTTGTCCAAGAAAGTCATACGCCTACCACTACCACCTTCAACCCCCCAAGGGGGGTTGAAGGTGGTAGTGGTAGGCTTATGACTTTCTTGGACAACAGGTCTGCTTGAATCTACAGTCACATCCTGGTGCAAGTGACAGGATAGTAGTAATGGTAGTATATTATAGTGTCAATATTCCCTGAATAATTACCCCTGAAACTGTGATGTCAGTTGTTGAACTTGAAACTGACAGAAAAATGAAAGAGTCAATGACTCTGTAGCTCAACTTGGATATGACAGGAATTAGTACTTGCTGTGACCAAGACAACTGAATAATGAATGTGACAGGAATTAGTATTTGTTTTGGCCCAGTCAACAATAATAAAAGAATTACAAGGTGACTGTAATGGACTACAGATTAAGACCAATCATTGTAGATTATTATTTTTGTGTGGAAATTTTCAGTCCCAAACAAAATATTTTCTGACTAAAATTTTTTCTTCTTCTTCTTAAAATTGACCAAAATGCATCAAAACACAAAAAACTAATTTCCGGATTTTGGTCCAAAATTTTCTAAGTTTCACCCGGACCCCTAATTTGCATAATTTATTCACGAGAAAAACTCTGTATTATATGTAATGTATCCCATGGTACTAAACATTCATACAAAAATTTATTCAAATCAGATCTTTCATTTGGAAGTTCTGCGCAAAAATCTGATTGCACTTAATTTTGAACAAAATGGCTGCTAGCGGCCATCTTGAATTTCAGACTGGACCCAAAAACACTCCTTCTCGTCCCACAGTGATAACAAAGGTACCCAAGAAGTTTCGTTAAGATCGGTTCATAAATACGGCCTCTAGCCCGAGCTGTATTGGGATTTGCACTCACAGTGCTGAAAGTAACACTAAATAAATCAAAGTTAGCCTAATTTGCATAATTTACGCACAAGAAAAAAACCTGTAATATATGTAATGTATCCCATGGTACTAAACATTCATACAAAAAATTATTCAAATCAGAGCTTTCATATGGAAGTTCTGTACAAAAAACAGATTTCGGCATCGTCGGTACAAAATGGCTGCTGGCAGCCATCTGGAATTTGGGACTGTACCCAAAAACACTCGTTCTCGTCCCACGGTCATAACAAAGATACCCAAGAAGTTTCGTAAAGATTGGTTCATAAATACGGCCTCTAGCCCGAGCCATAGCAGCTTGGCACTTACAGCTCTGAAAGTAACACTAAATAAATCAAAGTTAGTCTAATTTGCATAATTTACACACGAGAAAAAAACCCGTATTATATGTGATGTATCCCATTGTACTATACATTTATACAAAACTTTATTCAAATCAGAACTTTCATACAGAAGTTCTGTACAAAAAACTGATTTTTGCATCATCGGTACAAAATGGCCACTGGCAGCCATCTTGAATTTCGGACCACACCCAAAAACACTCGTTCCCGTCCCAGGGTCATAACAAAGGTACCCAAGAAGTTTCGTAAAGATTGGTTCATAAATACGGCCTCTAGCCCGAGCCATAGCAGCTTGGCACTTACAGCTCTGAAAGTAACACTAAATAAATCAAAGTCAGTCTAATTTGCATAATTTACGCACGAGAAAAAACCCCGTATTATATGTGATGTATCCCATGGTACTAAACATTTATACAAAACTTTATTCAAATCAGAACTTTCATACAGAAGTTCTGTACAAAAAACTGATTTTTGCATCATCGGTACAAAATGGCCACTGGCAGCCATCTTGAATTTCGGACCACACCTAAAAACACTCGTTCCCGTCCCAGGGTCATAACAAAGGTACACAAGAAGTTTCGTAAAGATCGCTTCATAAATACGACCTCTAGCCCGAGCCATAGCCAATTGTTGACGTACGGACAGATGGACAGATGGACGGACGGACGGACAGACGGACGGACGGACAGACGGACGGACAGACAGACAGATGGACGGACGGACGGATGGACAGATGGGCGACGGGCCATGACAATAGCTCAAATTTGACTTCGTCAAAGTTGAGCTAAAAATATTGCTGTGACCCATTTTGCTTCAAATGATTGCAACTGTGTTTGGGTATGGTTGTAGCCATTACCTTTTACCACTAAACTACTTTCAAAATGAAATTACGTGATGTTATGTGACTTCGAAGTTAAATTACATTTTTGCTTTACAACTAAAATTTAATGTGAGCATAATACATGTAATCTCAATCATCCCAGGCCAAAATATTTAGGAGGGCAATTTTTCGCTCTCCTTAATTCTTTCAGGAGGGCAGTAAGGAGAGCTAAAAAATCGCTCTCCTGAAATTGCCAAGCCTGCACTGGTTGTGCATTACATCTACATATGAGTAGAATGGCATGCCATTTATGTTTTAACTGAATTTCCACCACAATAAACAGCAAAAACTAAAGTAAGATATCACCAAAGCGATATTATATATTGTGGCTGATAAAATTATCCTTCAAAAAGCATCACCACACATTATTTCTATAGGTTACCACCACATAATTTAGTGTAACACAACAGGGTTATGATGTTAGCTCTTAATTTCAAGGCCTGAATACCAACCCATTTATCATATCTTTAGTATGAACATTTTTATTCATCACATTCAGAGTAAAGAGAAACCTCTGCTAACTGAATGAAAAATGTGATCCACAAAAATAGACATACTAGCTTCAAGAAAATTGAGGATAATTTTCAAGGAAATGTTAGTGTGAACGGAAAAGAGAGTATGCTTTACAAAGAGTGAACTAATCCTAAAACACCTTGAAAGAGGAGTTTTCCAACGTAAAATACCAGAAAACCAGTGAGAAAAGTATTAAAGGGCACATGCAGAGTTCCAGTCAATGGACCCCTGGTGACGACAGTTGGAATCTTGTATGTACTGCTTGAAACACCTATATTTTTTGAAACGTTGTATGGTTGAACAAACTGTCTGTTAAACAGGTATAATGAGTGTTTTACTCGGGTAGGAGCCCAAGGAACTGAAGCAGTACTGGTTTACTGAGGTAAACAAGTTCTGTCATCCTAGAAAAATCAGGCCAGGTAACCAACGTTTGAGGTAGAAGCCCTCTAAAGTGGGCAGGTATAAAGAATTTGATAAATTTGATATATACTTATACAGTAGAATCCTCTTAACTGAATATTCATTTTGCCAGTGAAAATTATTCAATTAACAGGAGTATACAATTAGCAGGGATTTGGTCAGTTTCCTGTGTTCTGGAGGTAAACTGAGCATTTATTCTATTATATCTGTTTGACAGAGCTCATAGAGCTCTGTCAAACAAGATATAATAGAATAAATGCCTGTATTGAATTTGAATGTAGTGAGGCCAAAAAGGTTGATAAATAAGGGGAATTTGGTGCATGTCACAGTAATTTTTTCGACATATTACAAAAATTGAAATACAATTAACAGGTGTTTACTCTACAACCCATATGCAATTAACAGATCAAATTTGTACTGAAGGTATGGTAAATGGTTTTGTGTTTGAAAATTATATTCAATTAACAGGGATATACAATTAAGAGATATCCAATTAAGTGGGCTCCACTGTATTGCAGTTATAATATTGCCATAGATGCTGAACATAACCTTAAACATGGATAAATAAATGATTGTTTTAATATTAGGAAGTTCTCAATTTAATGATCCCCTGTTATGATGCTTTGCCAGCATCATTTCATTACATTTTAAGGATATCATTTTTACATTGTATGTGCATATACTGTGTACTGCAATTTATCTTCTCTTCAATGAAATTTGATCTGAATTTAATAACAGTGTACCTTGAGCAAATTGACCCTTATAATTTTATCAAAGTGGAATTTGAAAAAAATATTAAAAGGGTAAGTCAACTGTTTTTATCCCAACACTTGGAAAAAAATAGCAGCTGAACATCCAAACACTTCCAATTTTTTAGACCCATATGTTAATGAGTTTTAATCTGAATGGATTTTTTAGGAGATGGGAATGGCATTCAATACAAAGATTTTTCTTGGGTATTCTGGAAATACTAATAAGTTTGTGATAGGAAATATATGCAGACACCCCTCAAATCTACAGACTTTGTTAACTCTGTTCCAGGAAATTTATGCAGACAACCCCTAAATCTACAAGCTTTGTTAACCATTTACCTAACACAGAAAGAAGACAACACTGCAAACAAAATTCTCAACTAATTTTTTTCATTTGTATGTCAAAAAGCTCATTCCAATGAGGGGTCATAAGCTATGTTTTTGAGAAAAAAAAATGAAAAAATAATCAAAATTGAATGATGATTTTTGTGAATAGCGCTGGTCAGTTTTTGGCTGTTACATTGGGTAACTGGTTAATAACTACCGTAGGTGTATACAGCTGCAGGTGACATAACAGTGTTTCTACATTATTGTTGGCTGCCTGTACAGGCAGCCAACAATAATGTAACTAGAGCGCACTGTCACAGTACCGAAGTTGCGACAATTCATGCAATGCCAATAATGTTTTAAAACTTGTTGGTGACAAAAAAACTCTGTGACAAAAAAACTTGTTGGTGACAAATCCATAAATGTGACAGAAATTATCCGAATGACATGCACTATTGAGAGGGTGTAGACATCATGAAGATACACTTGCATACCAAGTATGGTGTCATTCCAACATTTTAGGAGCTATGGTGTTTTTTAAACTCGCAGGCAGGCAGACATTGCCACATATAAAGCTGCTCGTCGCAGCTAAAAACAATGTCAAAACAAATCCATCCTACCAGTAGAATTCTCAAGGAAGAATACTTATGGGACAACTTCTTCAGAGCAATATAAAAGGGTAGTTAGTGGCTGTATAGGGACTTAATGGGTAAGCCTATATAAAAACTTTGATGGTATGATTTCCAATAGAATTCATTTCAAAACACAAGCTGCCAACATACTTCTGCAGCTGGCTTCACTGACCTCATAATATGGAATCATATGGAATCATATGTGTGTTGACTGCAAGTCATGTAAGGTAAAGAGGTCTTTCCAACAGTGTGTTTCATAATCACATATTATCAATAAAAGTATGGAAACATAAAGATTGTATCAACATAGAGGAGCAGGTCTGGGAACTATTTTCTCTCACGTATTTGACTTAAAATCATCACAGATTATAAAGCAAACAATACCAGTATCTAAGCACTATAGTTGTTTTTTTTTAATAAAGACAAAAATAAACTTGACATATGACATATAAGGGTCTACAAAGTTAAAATCTGTTTCTCAAGCCTTCCCATATGGTCATTTTGGCTGCCACATGCTTTCTTTTTATTCTCAACGCAAACATAAAAAAAAAAGAATTGGCTCATGTCAGAAAATTTTCTCAAGTTAATAAAATGGATAAAATACACCACTGCCCATGTTATTCTGTAGAATGAGTCCTAAAACATAAAACAAACCATGTGTATGAACCTCTAAGGGTAAAGAAATAATAATTAGAAAAATAAAATAAAAAACTACCCGTATTCATACATTTAAGAAAAAATGGCTTGAGAAACAGAATATTTACTTTGTGTGGCCTAAAGTATTATTTACAAAAGTATTATTACCTCATCTTTGCCCATTAGAAGAGATATCATCTTGTCAACTACTCTCATTGCAGAATTTCTAAAAGGTAAAACCATCAAAACTTTTGGTCTTGTTAATCCCTGGTCTCGATACTCCCTACAAAGAATTGGAGGAGTTACAAAAAGGTTTTTTACTTCTTACCAAGTGCTTTGTGTCATTCCAGTTAGTGCTGGAATGATAAGTTGACTAGTTGTTGACAAGGCTGATATAGCCCAATGTCAACTCTGGATTACCATGTTGACTAGACGAAACATATAGTAATTAAAAAAAAAACATTACACCATAACAAAATTCCGATGCAAGGTGTACTGAAAAAGAGTTAAAATGCTTGTCAGTATATTTGTTCAGAGAGTGAAATCAACAACACTAATAATGAGATCCAACTGACAGAGACTTTGAGATCAAAGTAGACATGAAAGTTAACTGTGTTACATCGGCTTCTTTGAACTTGCTTACAGTGGTCGCACTGCATTTGCCTTAACCCTTTACTCAACGCAGACGATATCAAAATTTATTATTTTAAATATAATTTTCTTAAATTATTCAAAAAAATTCAACAAAACCATATCATGTGATCCCTCATTGGAATGAGCTCATTGAGCTCGTTCCAATGAGGGGTCACATGATATGGTTTTGTTGAAATATTTTGAAAAATTTAATTTTTTCAACTGCTCAATTTGCATATTACGCGGGCAGATTTGTTAGATAAAGGGTTAAAACTATTAACGGCATAGTTATTTGAACATATAATAAAATTTCTACTAGAGAGAGCTTCCCATGCCATTTAATTTATTACATAAGTGATCAACACAATGATAAGTTGATGATTACACCAGCATTCATTACTTACATACTTTCATAACTGCTTCTAGTAAAAATATAAATTTTATAGTAAAGTTCCTTTCTTATTATACCTACCGCAATTGTTTACTACAGGCTTGCACTTCAGTGGAAGAACCTAACTCGGATAAAATACTCTCTATTTTAATCTTTCCCAAGAGATTTGGGAAAGAAAAGTGGTGTAAAAACACCACGAAAAAATAAGCCAAAACTGGGTCGAGCACCATCGGCGCACACCCAGTAAGGGAAGCTCTTCTCTTAGTACAATTCCACGACTTCCATTAACCAGTACGCAAGCAGTAATCAAAACCATTCTTCTGAGTCCACCAACATAGGAGGTATGTGATCAATGGGGAGGAAGGATTCTTACCCGAATAAGAAGACGGGAGGGCCTCCATGTAAACAATTGCGGTTGGTATAATAAGAAAGGAAATTTACTATAAAATTTATATTTCTTATCAACCTACCTTACAATTGTTTACTACAGGCCGAATAGACAATAGGATGGAGGGAATCACATAACCAACCCACACATAACTCAACTGCACTGGAACCGTGGACAGAGGAAGAGATCCCTAGGCCTATCAAACCATAGCATCACAAACATTAGTAAAAGACAATGAAAGATGAGGCGTATGGTGAAGTGCGATGCACAGACAGAAAGGGCAGTAACAGCATGGAGCTGGAACTGACCCTGTAAAAAGCTAAATGGCAGGGATAAACAACAGCCTGAGCCGAAGAAAGAGGGCCCGTAGGACAAAGGTCCTCTGTCGGCTCTAGCAACTGTCGCATTTCTCCAGTAGGCTGCCAGTATAACATCCGACAACATGACAGAGTTAGTAAAAGCCCCGAGAGGAAGACAATGCACGCACCTCGTGGCAGAAAAAAACAATTGGTAATACAATCACCAGTAGCTAGACGAGCGGAAGTTGCACGAATAGCAAGACAAATCGATCGAGAAATGGATGCAGGAGAGATCTGGCATGTGAGAAAACGCGTATCCATCCAGGATAAAGGCGCGAATGCCCCTCCCCCCCCCCCCCCCCCCAAGCAGAGCAGCGCCCAAGAAAGTGTCCATCTTGGAGTAAACTGCAAAGTCCGAGGCCTTTTCAAGGAAAGAGCTGAACAAGCTCGGAGAGGCAAGGATGAGTGTTGAAACAATGCGGTACCACATATGAAAAAGGTCTCCGAAGCATGGACTTGTACCCATTGTTGCTGGAGACCCCCAGAAACAAACATATACCAGAAACTCCGCAAGCGGTGTGATCGAAGGAGTGACAGAAGCAACACAGTGATCGCACACCATCGACAGAACCTTCTACTTAGCCACAGAGGCTAAACCAGTGGAGTGAGTGCCTCCTTGAAGAAGAAAAGCAACTCCACTGCTTGCCTCTAAAAACCACTACGGAGGAGACAAAACCCGATAAAAGTCATGCACGAAGGCACAATGAAGTCGGGTCAACTTGAAACCTCCTTGGGCGACTTTGGCAAAGAAAGGGAGACATGCCGGAAGCGCCGCTAACAGAGAGTGGAGCAGATTGATCCACACCCACCGATGCGACAGGGGTGTGATCGAAAGGATTCGACGACTGCAGGTTCATATCTGGGCTAGAACCTGAGGCGGAATCGGAACAGACAGGAAGGCGTAGCTGACAAGACCGTCCCAAAGGAGGGCCAGAGAGTCCATGGCGAAAGCCAGAGCATCTGGACATGGGAACACGAAAGTGTCCACCTGATGGTTCCAACGAGTCGCAAAGAGATCGATGGAACACCACAATGTGAAGCATCCACTCGGTGGAAAAGCACCTGCCCCGTCGGGAAAGGGAGTCAGCTAGGACGTACAGACGACTGGAAATGTGACGAACAACCACCCCGGCATCCTGAGCGAGCAGTAGAAGATCCCGAGCCAATTCGTACATTGGAACCGAGTGCGTGCCGCCCTGGTTCCGAATGTAAGCAACCACTGTCGCATTGTCGAACAACAGAAGGACCTGACGATTCGACAGGTGAGGGATCTACTGCCTGAAACTCAGAAGAAGAGCAAGAAGCTCCTTCTGGTTGATGTGTAGAGATGCCCGATTCTGGTCCCACACCCCGTGAAGGGAAAGACCTAGAGGATCCAACGTCACACCCCATCCGAGATCACTGGCATCTGCACAATCGGACGTGGTAAGTCCAACGGGACACCCTGCGTGATCCACCGAACATTCGTCCAGTGGAGAAGGTGAGGATAAGAGATTCTGGTAACTGAAGCACCAGATCCAGAGAATCGACATTCGGCCTCCAACGAATGAGCAGAAAGTGTTGGAAAGGTCTGACATGCAGCCGACCTAGAGGAATGAGATCCGTCACCGAACCGCATAGACCGAGCAACCGGAGAATACCCCGTGCTGTCGCGGATGTGGACTGGGAACAGAGTCAGAGCAAAAGCTGAGAGAATCACAGCCCAGCCCTGGCCTGGGGAACTGCCACCGTATTGAACTGAGTGCGGAAGGCCATTCCCAGATGACAAAACGACTGAGAAGGGATCAGATCCGATTTCTCCTCGTTGACTCTGAATCCTAGCGACGTGAGCAAGCTCAACAGAGTGTCAACATCCAACTCCAGTAAGGCAGCATTGGAATGCCTCTGGAGGATATTGTCTAGATATGCCGAAGTAGTCACCCTGGACTGTGTGCGATGGAAGGCTATCACCTGCGACATCAGTCGGGTGGGTGAAGGCCCAAGAAGCCAGGTTGAGGCCGAAAGGCATGGCCTTCAACTGGTAAACTTGCCCCAGAAAAGCGAACCTGAGATACTTCCGCGACACCCGATGAATCGGAATGTGAAAGTAAACGTCTCGCAGGTCAATGCTGGAAGCGAAATCTCCCTGGGGAATGGAACGGCGGACCGACCTGAAAGTCTCCATGCTGAACTTGGGAGCAATGATAGACTGGTTCAGGATACTCAGATCGATAACCAGTCGGAGTCGGCCGTCCTTCTTCGGCACCAAGAACAGGCGGGAATAAAATCCCAATGTTTGAATGTTCTTGACGATCTCGATCGCCCCCTTGGCCAGGAGATTGTCTATCTCCGTGGACAAAAGCTCCCGACATAAAACGTCTGAAGGAACTGTGGATGGAAGAGGCACTCTGGACAGAGTGGGGTGCCTTTGGAAGGATATTCGCAGCCCGGACCGAACAACATCTAACACCCAAGGATCGGATGTGATGGTGGCCCGATGGTCTGCAAACTCTGCTATCCTTCCTCCAACCTGGACGAATCGAGGTGAGGACCTTCATTCCGAGCCCCGACGAGGCCTGCGAGAGGAGAAACCACCTCCTCTACTGAATGAAGAATCCTGAGACTTCCCTCTAGCCTGCTGATGCTTACCCTCACCCCATGAGTAAGAAGTAAAAGCGGTGGCAGAAGGATCAGCCCTTTGCTTTGCAGAGGAAGCAGAAGGGTACTTGTTAGGCTTTGAACGGTCCCTGCCTCCCCTAGAAGGCTGATCAAGCTGACGAAGCAGCAGCTGATCGAAGAGCAGCACGCTGCCCCCAGGAAGGGATCAGCCTGTGTTCAGCACAGAGTCCCTTCGAACTAGTTCCAAAATAGCCGTGTCACAGGCATGCGTGTGAGTAAGATGCATGAGCGCCTTGGACAGCACACGCAAAGGAGCTTGTAGATCTGTACATCGTCAAACCTATCTGGAGGCAGATAGGCAGCTAAGGCAGAGACGATGTGATCGGAGTTAGAAAGATACCCAGCATTTCTCTCGATAAGCCCAACATGGACTCAAGAGTCGTCATAGGAATGACGGCAGATTTGGGCTTGGAAAGCCCGAGGGAATTGGAGTCCTGATCCAAAACCGTCAAAGTCTGGCAGACTGACGGATTGGCGAAAGGGTAGTAAAGATAACGCACCGGAGGCAAAAAGGTGTCAACCCTGGTGAAGAACGGAACCTTCATAGCCTTGGAACTCAGCTTAGAGTCCAAGGCTGAAAATGCTTCAACCACCTGTACTGACTGACACGGTCGAAGATGCCCAGAAGCAGGTTGCTCCACAGGCTGTAGGAGCGCGACCGATGATCGCGGCCTGGCTGACACTGTCGGCTGGTTTGATGGTTTGAGAAGGAACCCAAACACAAAGTCAAGAGCTGCCCCCAAGTCAGAAAACTGCTGGCTCTCGACATCAAGGATGTCTGACTCCTCCCCGGAGTCGGAAGACACATAGCCCATCGTGGGCAAACCAGCCGACGCCACCCATGGTGTAGACACACCGGGGGATCAGAAAGCGGCCTGTTTCCAATCCCGGGAGGCGGCTCCATAGGGGGCACCTGGAAACCACTCGCTGCCTCGCTGAAAGCAACAGGAAGACTCTTGGACAGAACCTGAGTGAGTAAGGAGAGGGCCTCCCTAAGCTCACTGCCCGTACCGGCCGGTTCGACATGGGGACGAACCAGCAAAGTGGCTTCACACCTGACCCTCTTAACCAGCGAAGGGTCACAATCCTCCAATACACCCAAAGTGGGGTGACAGGCGGCAGCCGAAACATCTGAGGGCAGACGTGTATAGGGGTACGACACACCCTGAGGATCAACATAGCGGGAACTCAGGAGAGTTGCCGCGGACCTCTGCAAGGCAGAAGGTCCAGGCTGCACAGAAGGCATTGGTCCTGCAACACTGGCCGTGTGACCAGAATGAGTGGACGGAAAACGCCAATGACGAAACTGTGGTACTCGACGGCGCAGAGACCATAGTAGAGGGTTTGGCCAGCAGCCACTTCCAACTTCGCCCAGTTGAAGTCAGGGAAGGCTGAGGCCGATACCCACGTCTACACTACCAGACACCGCTGCAGACCACTGCAGGTATAAAACTGCTGTGCTCAACGGCTGAGAGGACACAGCAGGGGGTTCAGTCGGCAGCCACTTCCGACTTCGCCAAGTTGAAGTCGGGGAAGGCTGAGGCCGATACCCCACAACCACACTACAGACATCCCTGCAGACCCTTGCAGGGATAAGCCGAGGCCGGCTAAAACGGTGCCCAATGACGTTGTAGATGGAACAGCAGTAGCAGCAGATACGACAGGAGCTGTTGGAACTGGTGGAAAAGGGGAGAGAGCCACCTAGCTCGGCCTCCAAAGGAGGAGTCACAACCCTAGTGACAGCCTCATATGTCGACTGGAGAGGGCGCATAGTCCCGGAACAAACATCTCTTCACCAGAAATCCAACAGCTCCCGCAGTATCCACCATGGTAAAAAAAAAACTGCACATCCCCCACAGATGGGGAATAACTCTCACCAGACGTGGTCGAGTCGGGAGGCCCCGAAACAGCAGTGTTCCACATCACCCACCGCAGGTGCGGGAGGAGCTGCACATCCCCCACAGAGGGGGAGTAACTCTCTCCAGATGTGGTCAAGTTGGGAGGCCCCGAAACGACAGCGTCCCCCCCCCCATGGGTGTGGGAGGAGCTGCACCCACCCACCCCCCTCACCTCCACCCACCCCGAGTGTGGGAGAAGCTGCACATCCCCCACGGAAGGGGTATAACTCACACCAGACGTGGTCGAGTCAGGAGGCCCCAAAACGACAGAATTCCAGACCCACCGCGGGTGCAGGAGGAACAGCCACGAGAAACGCACCAAAGGCGAGAGCAAAAGGAATTGCCCTAAAGGAACCGAACTGGAAATAACAGAGGTGAGAGCAGTAGAAGAAAAAGGTGAACTCAACAGATACAGAAAGTAGAAGAACACCCTCAACTACGAGAGAAGGTGGCAGGAAAAAAAACAGTGGGTACATGACAGAACCCAAACAGCCAACAGGGACCGTAAAAAACAGAAATTCAGCCCTCAACGGAGTGAAGAAATCCTGTCCAGACAGTCCCTCATTGACACCTAACTCCAATAACAATTTAAATTTATCAACCGAAAAATTTCATTGTCGAACCGCGTTGACACAATGTCAAAAAAACATTCGCGAAAACGGAATATATAAACAATATACAATGAGAATGTGGTTGAAAATATTAACTAGAATACATAAAACACAGTCCTGTTATTATACGATCTTCAGATCCATAATCCAGTCACAGGAAAACCATTATCGACGAGTTGAATTATCACTGTATCATAATGCAAGATGGCGCTACACGTCAACCACGTTGCACGGACAAAAGAAGAATAGTTTTGATTACTGCTTTCGCACTGGTTAATGGAAGTCGTGGAATTGAACTAAGAGAAGAGCGTCCCTTACTGGGTGTGCGCCGATGACGCTTGACCCAGTTTTGGCTTATTTTTTCGTGGTGTTTTACACCACTTTTCTTTCCCAAATCTCTTGGGAAAGATTAAAATAGAGAGTATTTTATCCGAGTTAGGTTCTTCCACTGTAGTGCAAGCCTGTAGTAAACAATTGTAAGGTAGGTTGATAAGAAAAAGTAGTATGTCGCTGTTTCAGAGGAACTTTGTTTGAATCTAAGGTGGGTGATTTTAAGAACACCGGTTTGTTGAAATTACGTGATTAGAAACTTGTACATTACACTATGTGTTGAGCAAGCCGCTATCCACAGTTAGAATATCAAAAGCATATGGATAATTGTTCACCAGTATTGTTCTCCACATCTGCTGCTGATTGTACCTTGAATTGAATCATCAATCTTATATGCAAGTGCCTAATGAAATAGACATTTTGTTAACAACTTACCACCAAAATATAATCCAAATATAGCCCATCATGCCTATGTACGTCATCCATGAACCAACATCAGTAAAGTGTGCAAGTGAAGAAAAATATTTAACTGCAGAGATATTGCTATGTAAATCTTGGCGGCAGACTTGGACTCGACTTTTGGGTGTCAACTAATCGACTCCAGTATCCCAGAGTCATTTCAACACTAATTCCTGCACTACAAGGCTGGAGTGCAGGAATGAATCTAATTTTTATTTTAACTTTTTCAACATTACTGCTCACTCATGTAGTCTATCACATGGAAGGTTCAGATGTTAAAATGACTGAATCTTATTCAATTTGTAGACTACAACAGAGCAATGGATATTCTTAACTATGACCTTGATCTATGACCTTGACCTCCATCGAACAAAAAAAATTTGTGTGCGACACATCGTCTCCCCATAAGCAACACGTAAGTCAAGTTTCAACAAAATTCAACGAAGCACCTCAGAGTTATGGAGCGGACATGAAAATTTTCCTGACAGACAGACAGACAGACTGATGGACAGAAATGAAAAATCTTCCTGACAGATAGATGGATGGACAAAAATGACAAACACTATATCCTCCGAAAAAATTGGGGGGGGGGGGGGGGGGGGGAGGGGGGCATAAAAATAAGACTGTCCTGATCAATGCACTGAACTAACAACGAAGACATTATTTTGCTATATCTTGTATATAAAGGAGTTTGGTATCAAACTAAGGTATCAAATGAAAGTGTCAATGACACTGTAGCTCAACTTGTGTAAGACATATACATGTATAGTATGTGACACAGCAATGACACACATCTAGGTAATGACCTGATAACAAAGGTACATGTAAAGTATTGTAAAGGTCAGTACATAAATACTGACCGTAGCCTGTAACAAATGTACAGGTAAAGTATTGTAAAGGTGGGTGACAGTTAGATGCTAAACTAGAAAAGAAATCTCCATGGGAGTAATGTTACAATGGGGATCCTTGTATGGTGCACCATAAGCCAAATGTTAACAAATGTATTGGTATGGTTTGATTCAAACCCTTCAAAGGTTGATTCATACTAATTAATAAATATTTGTCTAGTCCTTCTTAAAATATAGGTATTGGAATTTTTTGTCTTTAGCTCATAGGATTCCCATGGGTGAGGAGGTTTTATTTTTCTCATTGGAAATAGAAAATTGGGTTGTGCTAATAATGTTTACCTTCCCCAAACAACACCAAATATTAATACAGGAACTTGGCTTCAACACATTTGAATATACACATCCTAGGGATACTGAATTCAAGAAACATTATTTTGTCTGGTGTTTTTGGAAAAGATTTTTAATTATCTCCCTTTTTAAGTCCCCAAGTGGGTCTGACTGAACCCAAAAATATTTGTTCTCATACCACACTGATAACAAAGGCACAGAATAAATTTATAGCAAACATTACTAACATAAAAAATCTTCTTTACAGGTTCTGTACAAAAAATGTAATATACACAATTCCTGTAAATATGACTGCCGACAGGCATTTTGAGTTTTTGGCCAAGCCCAAAAGCACTTGTTACCATCCCATGATGATAACAAACGTAGTCCTAGAAGTTCTGTAAATCAAAGTTCATCTAATTTGCATAATTTCTGCAGGAGAAAAAAACCTGTATTATATGTGATGTATTCCAGGTTACTAAACATTCATTTATTCCAAAATTTATTCAAATCAGAACCTTCATACAGAAGTTCTGTACAAAAAACTGATTGTACCTAATTTCGGTACAAAATGGCACTGGCAGCCATCTTGAATTTTGGACTGCACCCAAAAACACTCGTTCTCATCCCAAGGTGATAACAAAGGTACCCAAGAAGTTTCGGGAAGATCGGTTCATAAATACAGCCCCTGGCCCGGACCATATTGACATTTGTACTTACTGTGTATAAGTAGCATCAATAAATCAAAGTTCATCTAATTTGCATAATTTCTGCACGAGAAAAAAAAAACTGTATTATATGTGATGTATTCCATGTTACTAAACATTCATACAAAAATTTATTCAAATCAGAACTTTCATACAGAACTTCTGTACAAAAAAACTGATTGCACTAATTTCGGTACAAAATGGCTGCCGGTGGCCATCTTGAATTTCGAGCTGCACCCAAAAACACTCGTTCTTGTCTCAAGGTGATAACAAAGGTACCCAAGAAGTTTCTTAAAGATCAGTTCATAAATACAGCCTCTAGCCCGCGCCATATTGAATTGTTGATAGACAGATGGACAGACGGATGACGGGCCATGGCATAACCTCCAATTTGACTATGTCAAAGTTGAGCTAAAAATAGCTTTATTTCTCAAACACAGCCTGTGTCAACAAAGCCATGCCACATTAACTTTTTTATTCAGATACTTACAACAAAAACATATTTTCTGTATCAAAAAAGATGACAGTCAAAATTGTAGCACCAGGGAGCTCAAATGTAAACCCAGGGACTTGATTCCAACAAATCTGAATATGACCCCTCGAAGAATATTGTATACCATATATCAATATGTTCTGATTGGTAATTCTGTAAAAGGAGATTTTTTAATTTTTTTTTTAAAAAAATTGAGGGGGTTAACAGAGTGAAACTCATTGTGGTTCTCTGAGGGCATGGCAATTTAATTTGAACAAACTTGAATTGGCATTTGATATGGAACATCCAACATCTATACCAAATTTAGTTTCATTTGGTCCAGTAGTTTTTGAGCAGAAGTCAATAATGTAAACTTAATGCTGGATGACAATGGACGGAGAGTGATTAGTAAAGATCCCATTGAGCTTTGCTCAAGTGAGCTAAGAATTACCTGACAGCAAACTTAAAGTGCTAGATCACTGTTATCCTCTTTTGATAAACAACATTTTACCATGGGTCAATGCATGTAAATGCCAAGTTTTGTTTGCAGTCACAGAACAAATTATGATGGTAAAAATTAAAGACATATATAAAAGTACAATGAAAGTGTCAATGACACTGTAGCTTAACTTGTGTGTTGTGTTTGATGAAAAGGATAATGTTCAATGTTTATGAAAGGATTATGAAATAAGACAAGAATTGTGATAATTGGGAATATGTTCATTTCTGTTCCCTGTGTGCTATGTTTATGATAAAAATAATATGAGGTGTACACTGTACTAAAGAGCTGAGGGGTGGGTTAATATGACCTCACAGTTAATGTATGTGGCCCTCACAGTTAACGTATATCAACAAAAGTTACCAAGTTATAGTGAAATTATTCCAAAACGAGTCATCCTATCAAGTTACATTAAAATCCCTTCATAAATATGGCCTGCAGACTGTGCTAAAGGTTTTCAGGCTTCGGGCCCCTGTAGCCGTCAGTTTCCCAATTGTGTCCAAAGGGGACGTTCTCATCTAGACATTATATGAAGTCAACCTACCAAGTTACAATGAAATCCCTTATATGACCAATATGACCAATAGACTATGCTAAAGGTTTTGGGGTTTTGGGTTCGGACAGCCATCAAGGCTGAATGATCGCGACCAAAAGGGGACGTTCTCATCTAGACATTATTTAGAGTCATCCTACCAAGGTACAATGAAATCCCTTCATAAATATCACCTGTAGACTGTGCTAAAGATTTCCGGGCTTTGGGCCACTGTAGCCAACACAGTTGCCTAATGGTGTCCAAAAGGAGGTGTTCTCATCTAGACATTACATGAAGTCAACCTACCAAGTTACAATGAAATCCCTTCATAAATATGATCTGAAGACTGTGCTAAAGGTTTTCGGGCTTTAGGCTTGGGCAGCCATCATGGTTGAATGATCGCAACCAAAAGGGGACATTCTCATCTGGACATCATCTGGAGTGATCCTATGAAGTTACAATGAAATCCCTTCATAAATATGACATGTAGACTGTGCTCAAGATTTTCGGGCTTCAGGCACCTGTAGCCATCACAGTTGACCAACAATGACCAAAAGGGGATGTCATCATCTCGGCATTATTTGGAGTCAACCTAACAAGTTACAATAAAATCCTTCCATAAATACGACCTACAGACATGCTAAAGGTTTTTGGGCTCAGGCAGCCATCAAGGCTGAATGATCGTGACCAAAAGGGGACATTCTCATCTGGACACTATTTGGAGTCATCCTACCAAGCTACAATGAAATCCCTTCATAATTATGACCTGTAGACTGTTCTAAAAGTTTTTGGGCTTTGGGCCCCTGAAGCCGTCACAGTTGCCCAATTGTGTCCAAAAGGGGACGTTCTCATCTAGACATTATATGAAGTCAACCTACCAAGTTACAATGAAATCCCTTCATAAATATGAGCTGTAGACTATGCTAAAGGTTTTCGGGCTTCGGGCTCGGGTAGCCATCATGGTTGAATGATTGCAACCAAAGGGGACAATCTCATCTGGGCATCACCTGGAGTGATCCTGCAAAGTTACAATGAAATCCCTTCATAAATATGACCTGTAGACTATGCTCAAGGTTTTCGGGCTTCGGGCGCCTTTAGCCGTCACAGTTGCCCAATCATGTCCAAAAGGGGACGTTCTCATCATCACACTGGCAGATATTACTGCCCAGGACAAAAATTCTCTTGCCAGTACAGGGTTCCTGCAGTTAATCAGTAAGCAAATTCCAGGCTTTTCATGGCCATTTTCATGCCATATTCAAGGTTTTTCAAAGCTTCATAGAAGTTAAATTCAAGGTTTTTCAAGGTTATTGATGCAATTCCTGGACATTTTTGCCTCCACATTTTATGAAGCCAATCACGAAAAAGATTTCTATATTAGAAAGACTGTTTTCAAGGATTTCCCAGGCCACTTTTGGAGTTTTGAGGAAATTCAATGACTTTCCAGGCCTTGAAAATTGATTTTCAAATTCAAGATTTCTCAAGGCCTGCGGGAACCCTGTATTAAAATAAGTCAAATTTGAGTCTGTTTGACCAAATTTTACCCTGTAACTTGGGTAGATTTTTTAACCAATGATTTCTTGGTGTTAAATTTTCATGGGTTTTTCCATCAAGTCTAGTCATGGCTGCTTCACAGCACCCATGACTAGATTTGATGAAAAATATTTTAAAATTACTCAGCAGGTTAAGAGTTAATATGTGGAAGATCATAAGGATTGAAAAACAATAAACAAATCATAGAAAAAAACATGCAATTATTCAATACTTACTCACTGTCCATCAGCTCTTTCTTCACTTTAATTTTTGTATTGTGTGTAATCACTCTGTTTCTTGTTCTGTAAAAGAGAAATACATTTTATTTTTTAAACTTAGAAATTAACACACAGTGTACATTTCAACAATGATTCTTTTTTGACAATATATGACAGTGATTAAACAATTCAAAAAGAAATGAAACGGCATTTATCAGAAAACTATTTCACGAAAGAATTTCTCTCAAATCCGGTAAAAAAAAAATAATTACTGGTAACATTCTATGAAATCTGCCTTTGAGGTATTCTGATGTATCCCTGGATAAAATTATTTTCAGATTTCAAAATGCAAAGTTTAAACTTTAATGTATATAATGTCCAATTACCTTCATTGGAAAAATACAAAGGAAATTTGGGAAATTATGCAGCAAAAAAATTTCTGATTATTAAGCAGAATAACCTATTGTCATTTTTTACCTATTCTGTTCATGATTGTTATTTAGAAAGATGAAATAATGCTATGTGAAACCTTTATCTGTACCCTTTTGAATGGTATAAGTATATAAATGAGTCAAAAGTATTATTTTCAAAAATAATTAGTTATAAGTTCTGGTTTATTCAAATAAAACTTTTCTATTAAGGCCTATAAAAAAAAATTATTGTTTCTCTGGCAATTTTTCCTCAATTTTATGATGAGGGAGGGAGGCATTTGTTTTTTTTTGTGTTTATTCACAAGAGTCCTGAAAATAGTTGGAATCAGAAATTTAACTACTTGCACTATTATGTGGCAAACCAAAGTTTCTAGCAGTGACAATTTCCCATACTGTAGTTGAACATTTAACCAACTATATCTTCTTTTGTAACCACAGGAGTAGTGATAAATATCTCAGAGATAGATGAATGTTCAACGTGGGTTCTTTATTCTCCACAAGCATGATGTTTCAAAATACTGCCATAATAACATCTAACAGGATGAATTGGAAGTACACAAAGAACTCCTCAGTGTGACAGGTTCTTACTCAAAAAGTCTGTGGCTAGCATTTCCCTATTCTGGCTGGACACCTGTTAGCGGATGAGACAAATCCTATGTTTACAGCCTTTCTCCATAAGCTGGTCTTTCACCTATTCAAAAGACATTCAAATAGGACTACTGATGTTTGCGTCCTGACACAAAATGTTTGTGCAGACAACAATTGTCACTATATTTCAAAGTCCAACAAGGGATATAACTCAGGTAAGAATGAGCAAGTCCATATCATCTTATTTGGACAGCCTTTCCTCCAAATTGATCTCTCATTGTACTAAAGAACATTCAAATTGAGTTATCACTGGTTGAGTCACGGCACAATTTGTCTGTATGGACAAGAAATCTCACTTCATTTCAAAGTATAAAAAGGACTAACTCAGTAAGAATGAGTGAACGAAATCCTTCTTGTGCAAGTATTCTTTTCTCCATACTGTGCTCAGTACTATAAATTTTTTACAATTGTATTTTCTAGAATTGTATTTTCAAGTTACGACTTTAAATAGGTTGAAATGAACCATCAGCATTTTCAAAGATGTGGGAATTTGCTAATGGCAAATTGCCACATCTTTTAAAATGCTAATTATTCACTTGAGTCAATTATATTAACAAGTAGAAAATACAATTCTAGAAAATTCAACAGTAAAGGTTTATAGAATTGGTCCCTGGTTTATCATTACACCAAAGAACATTCAAATTAGACTATTCATGCTTTGAGTTGTGACTCGAAATATTATATTTGTATGGCTCTCGGCTCTCTGTTATATGCCACAAGACCTTCTAATCAGAGGTCAGGATTATAACAAGTTTGCACTTACTTCAGTACATGATTTAAGGCATGTAAGCAGTAAACAAGACAAATACTTTCTCCATTTTCATGGTTTCTATCACACATGTACAAATCCTGAAAAATAAGAAAAGAAAATTATTCAATGGTTTAAGATGAATGTAAAGAGAAACAATTTGGAGAAAATTGTGTGGAAATTTTTAATTCCTAGTTTAATTCCTATGATGCACATCTTAATGCACTTGCATTCTATGCCATAAATGCCATAAATAAGGTATGCAGAGACCTTCAAAAATTATTTTATAATTTAAATATTTGATAATCTGACTTTTAAAGAGCATTGTTTTGAAGCAGTTATTCTCATTCTAGTGCAATTCAACCTTTACATAAACTGCACTGACAGTTCTGTCTTTTTCCAGTGGATATGGCATGAGACCTGGAATTTTGATTTATTGTGTAATAAAAGAAATATGGGTAAAATTTCTGTAAATATTTTAACCCTTTACCCAATGCAGAGAATATCAAAATTTATTATTTTAATTACTATTTTTTTTAATTTTTCCAAACAATTTCAACAAAACCACATCAAGTGACCCCTCACTGGAATGAGCTTGATGAGCTCATTCCAATGAGGTGTCACATGATATGGTTTTGTTGAAATATTTAAAAAAAAAAATTTTTTTCAACTGCTCAATTTGCAAATTAAGCAGGCGAATACGACCAATTCGTTAGGTAAAGGGTTAATGAAGCTGGTGTAAACAAACACCAACCATCCTGATCAGGTTAATCATTAGGAGTTTTTTCCAAAAAGTATGGAAGACAGCAAGAGTCAATGATGTTCTATGAAGTGTGTTTGTTCCAGATATCCAGGAAAAACTGATGAAGTTTCATAGCAAGCCTATATGGGTCATATGATTTCAGTACTGATAACAGTGGAACAAAGCTGTACAAAAGCAATTATTTATATCTCTGCAAGCTAAATCACTAATTTTTATGAGTAACCTTTAGAGCTGAAATGGTTAAATGGTTTTCTTGATCACTTAATCACATGGATTAACCTTGGTTATTTATTTATTTATTGTTGTTTAAGGTCACATACTTCTGCACAATGGCTAATCATGACCACAACATGGAGATAAAGTCAAGGTCAGTCAATCGTTTATACCCCATGTTGCCTATTTTAGAGGACTCGCACCCCAAGCATTAGTGACTGGGTCCTATTTTACCAGTGAAACAGAGCTTGTTTACCACAGATTAACCTTGGTTAACTGATTAATCACTTTCCCTAATAGGTACCTGAACAATTTCTGTACCATTGATGATTTACAGCATTAACCTTTTACCCAACGTAATAGACAAAACTAGACAGCAAAAATCTCCAAATTTTACAGGAATTCAAAAAAGCAGGCCTGGCCATGTAGGTCTGTGTTCCACTGCAGGAACATGGCCAAACGTGTTAAAATAACATCAGATGCTAATCGATGGGGATTACAGCACTATATTCCAACAGAAGGCGTGAGTGTACAATTGGTCCTTGATTTCCAATGAACTTCACTATTGCACTATTGTTTGTATACAATCTTCCTTGATAACAAACAATCCAACTTTATTTTGGCAATATTTACATGATGAATATTGAAAGCTGCAGTAATTACACTGTTGCTAGATACATTGAAGACAGAATTATCTAGATGTTGTACTGTTATTTTTGGAAGAAAGAAAGATCAAGTCCAACTGTATTTACTTATATATTTATTGGTGTTTGAGGTCACAAAATTTTGCACAATGGCTAATCATGACCACAACATGAGTATCAACTGAAGACTAGGAGTGAGCGTTAATAAGCCATGTTGCCCATTTTAGAGAGGGTTTACACCTCCCAAACATTGGTGACTGGGTCCTATTTTACCAGTAAAACAGAGCCTGTTTACTGCAGTGAACAGGCACTGCTTTACTTCCCAGGGTTCCCACGAGGAAAGTCCAACTGTAAGAGTTTTGTTGTTTACATAGCGGCACACAGAAAATGATGTGTGTAGATGTGTTAACAACAAATTTTTTACATACTAACTTCATAGTTTGTTCTTCTGGAAAGAACAGGAATCAACAACAAAAAAGGAAGTTAATAGTTCGAAGTGTTTATAAACAAATGCATTGCTGTGACAAAAAGTACATAAAATCTGTGTAAATCTGATTTGTCAGAATGTGATGCCTCAAGTCATGACTGAAGAACATTCCAACTATATCACCAAGGAATGCCTTCATCAAAGTCATGCCTTGATAATGCAGTTGGAATACAGTGGAGCCCACTTAATTGGATATATCCTAACTGAATAACCCTGTTAATTGAATATAATTTCCCAACACAAAACCATTTACCATACCTCCAGTACAAATTTGACCTGTTAATTGAATAAAGGCTATAAACTCCTGCTAATAGAATAAAAAATCTTGTAAACTGTTGAGAAATTACCCTGACCCCACCCCAGTTTTCCTTAGTTTATAGACCTATTTGGCCTGAGTACATCCAATACAGGCATTTAATCTATTACATCTTGTTTGACAGAGCTCACAGAGCTCTGTCAAACAAGATATAATAGAATAAATGTTCAGTTTATCTCTAGAATAAGGAAAGTGACACAATCCCTGTTAATTGAATACTCCTGTTAATTGAATAATTTTCATTGGCAAAGTTGTTATTCGATTAACAGGGTTCCACTGAATCAGTCATTTAGGATTATAGTTAATACAAGTGTAATGTCATGGGGTGGCCAGTTCCACACCACCTATGTCCAACAAGCACATTAACAGTCGAAGAAATACTTGAGCACTATTGATTTGCAATCCCATTCATGATATTATCACCAAAACTCTATGAACTGAATTTGGAAAAAAACCCTTGATTGGTTTTCTTGGAAATGTGATGACAAGATATAGTAATTTGATGACAGGAAACTATAAGTACAATATGCGTAATAATTCTTGAAGAAGTACTTGGACACTGCTATGTTGCAATCCCATTCATGATATTATCCCGAAAAATTTTGAACAGTTTTCTTCGAAATGTGATGACAAGAAAGTCAAAGTCCAACAAGAGCAAAAACTCTTGGAAGAAATAGATTGACACTGCTGGCTTTCAATCCCCTTCATGGTATTATCACCAAAAGCTATATATGAAATAAGGGCCAAATATTTTTTGAAAGGTCTTGTTTAAAAATGTGATGACTAGAATCGCGTTGTGTCCTTGGGCAAGACACTTTTTGTCTCAAAAACATAGCTTATGACCCCTCATTGGAACGAGCTCGTTGAGCTCATTCCAATGAGGGGTCATAAGCTATGTTTTTGAGACAAAACTTAAAAAGATTATAGTAATTTATATATTTTTTATACTTACCAATGACCCAGACATAGCTGGTGCTAACTCTTAAAAATATAGGGCCAAACACAAATTTTGCCCCCCAATCCCCAAAATTTGCATCGAAAACCAAAGAAAACATGTCCTGAATGGCCCTCCATACTTCACCTCTACTGCACATTCGCAGTGTCAAGGACGTCCCGAAATTGGCGCCATTAATCATTCTTACCAACAGTGCCTGGTAAGCGCTATGTCCTCAGCGGGGAGGTATGAGTTCCCAACTCCTGGGAAGGCCATCCCCGTCTGGGTCATTGGTAAGTATAAAAAATATATAAATTACTATAAATTTTTTAAGATTTTTATACTGTACCAATGACCCAGACATAGCAGAATAGTAAAAAGGCTGGAGGGCCCAGGACATAGAGGAAAATCCAATAAACTCAACTATATAAATAGAGTCATCTCCTGTAGGAGAAAAGGAGAAATAGGCTTCACGTGTATCTTTCTTATTTATGACAAATTAGAAAGACACAATACCTTTTATAATTGAGCATGATAACATCCATGTTCTCTATTAATATCCAGTATAATTCGTATACTAATTATATTGAAAGTAAGCCAATAAATAAAGTTAGTCCAAAGAATTGAGACTCTTTATACTCTTTAAAAAGTGTCCGAGGATAGTATAATAACATCCGTTTGACACATGACATGTACAATTGCTATACTTTAAAACTATGACATGAATGAATTAAAAAACATAACTTTCACTTAAGAAACCATCGCAGTAACAGCTCAGAAATACTAACTCCGGAGGAGGTATCCCCTTGTTTTCATAATAAAAACAGGTGACCCAAGGGAACACCCTCCCCCCCCCCCCCTTTTTTCTTGCCCTGGGTCAAATAGCCCAGAGCGAAGAGGGCAGCAGGACGGAGTCACTGCCGGAACATAAAGCCTACATAGCTATAGTTGCAATTGTTAAGTGATCGACTTTCTGAGCAGCTGATAATGGACCTAAACAATGCAGGTCTTCAGAAATGGATATAATATTTCTGAGATAAAAATTCGTGAATGTGGATGGTTGAGACCAATATGCAGCCTATTAAATCTATAATAGCAAAACTATACGTCAGCCCAAGATGTAGAAGAGCTCTTACTTCATGAGCCGAAATCTTAAGCACAGACTGCTGAGTTAAGGAGAGATTATCCTAAGCAGTACCGATAGTTAACTGAATGCATTAAGTAATAGAATGGACCGTAATGACCCTTCTATTAGGCATCAGAGCCAGAAGAAGCTTTACGTCCTACTGATAAACTGAGATCTGTTAATAAATACATAAAGGTCCATCCGGACAGAGTAAAGGCCTGTGCCCGCTCGAAGACGGAAGGACCTTAAAAACAATAGGTTCCGGATATCATTAGGAGCCTGATTCTTAACCAAAAATACAACATTAGTAGTAAAGGTAATAGTAGAGTTCCCGATACTACGAAAGTTAAAAAATTTATAGTAATTATATATTTTTTATACTTACCAATGACCCAGACTTAGCTGGTGCTAACTCTAACAAAACCAGGGCCAAACACAAATTTTGCCCCCCAATCCGCAAAATTTGCATCCAAAACCAAAAGAAATCATGTCCTATAGGACCTCCATACTACGCCCCCACTGCGCATGCGCAGTGTCAAGGACGTCCCGAAATTGACGCCAATTATCATTCTTACTGGCAGTGCCTGGTCAGCGCTATGTACTCAGTGGGGAGGCAAGAGTTTCCAACTCCTGGGAGGGCCATCCCCATCTGGGTCATTGGTAAGTATAAAAAATATATAAATTACTATAAATTTTTTAACATTTTTATACTGTACCAATGACCCATACTTAGCTGATTAGTAAAAAGGCTGGAGGGCCTAGGACATAGAGGAAAATCCAATATGCTCAACTATATAATAAAGAGGTAACCCCTTAAGGAGAAAAGGAGTATTAGGCTTTACATGTATCTTTCTTATTTAATATTAAATTAGAAAGATACAATACCCTTAATAATTGAGCACAATAATATTCATGTTCTCTATTAACATCCAGTATAACCCTTATACTAATTATTTTTAAAGTAAGCCAATAAATAAAGTAGTCCAGAGAATTGAGACTCTTTATAATCTTTTAAAAGTGTCCTAGTATTGTATATTAAAGCCCGTTTGACACTTGACATATACAAATGCTTCACACCGAGCTACACTTTAAAAATAAGACATGAATGAATTTTAACATTAATATTACACTTTAAAACCATCCCAGAAGCGACTCAGAAATACTGACTTTGGAGGAGGCATTCCCTTGCTTTTCACTATAAAGCAGGTGACCTAAGGGAACACCCGCCCCCCCCCCTCCCCTTCCCCTTGCCCTGGGTCAAATAGCCCAGAGCGAAGAGGGCAGCCGGACGGAGTCACTGCCGGAACAGAAAGCCTGCATAACTATAGTTGCAACTGTTTAGTGGACGACATTCTGAGCAACAGATAACGGACCTAAACAATGCAGGTCTCCAGAAATGGACTCAATATTTCTGAGATAAAAATTCGTGAATGTGGATGGCTGAGACCAATAAGCAACCTTCATTAAATCTGTAATAGCAACACTATTAGCATAAGCCCAAGAAGTAGCAAGAGCTCTTACTTCATGAGCGGAAATCTTAAGCACAGACTGCTGAGAAGATAAACTCTCATAAGCAGTACGGATAGTTAATTGAATCCATCTAGCAATAGAATGGACCAAAATGTCCCTTCTATTAGGCATCAAAGACAGAAAGAAACGTTTCCGTCCCTTTCTGATAAACTGAGATCTCTGTTTATAGATACATAACGCTCTAACAGGACAGAGTAAAGGCCTACGCCCGTCTGAAGACGGAAGAGCCTTAATAACAATAGGTTCTGGATATTTATTAGGAGCCTGATTCTTAGCTAAAAAACCCACATTAGTAGTGAAGGTGATAGTGTTCCTGACACTACGATAGTGAGAATCATCCACCGACAGTGCATGAAGCTCACTGACTCTTCTAGCAGAAGAGAAAGCTAAGAGAAAAGCTGTCTTATAAGATAAGAATTTGAAATCTACTGTCCCAAGAGATTCAAATGGCTTTTCCTTCAATTTAAGAAGAACCCAAGCTAAATTCCATTTAGGAATTAATCTAAGAGTTCTGGGTCTATTTATCGAGAAGTTTCTAACCAACTTAGATAGAGAGACATTAGATCCAATTTGTAAACTATCATGATGTGCATAGGTATCAGATAACATAGACCTATAACCCTTAATAGTAACAGGCTGCAGTTTGATTTCGTCAAACAAGTATACTAGAAAGTTAGCAATGTCTGGTATAGAGGGATCAAAAATATCTACAGAATGATCCCTACACCAACGATGAAAATCCTTCCACTTAGCTGCATAGTTTAGCGAAGAGGAGGTCCTCCTACAGTTAGAAATCGCGTCCACTGCTCGTCCTGTAAAGTGCTTGCCATGCAAGAAGGACCGCACAACGGAAAAACGTGAAGGTTGAGACCTTGCGGGTTGTGATGGAGTTGACGCGATTTCCCCTGCGAAAGAAGATCCTCCCGTGGAGGAAGCTTTCGCAGTAGGTCCCACAACAGACACCTGAGTACATTTATCCACGGTCTCTGTGGCGACAGAGATGCTACCAACAGAATCTTGCATTGAGATTGTTTTATCTTTAGCAATACTTATTGAATTAACGGCGCTGGAGGATACGCATATCCTATCATTCCGTCCCAAGGGATCGATAGAGCGTCTACTGCAAATGCTCTTGGATCCGGACAAGGAGACACATACGTCTGCAACTGATTGTTGAGATGTGTCGCAAATAAGTCTATCATTGGCTGTTCCCATTAGTAGCAAATCTGATTGAATACTTGTTTGTTGAGAGTCCACTCCGACGGCAACAAGCGACCCTTTCGTGAAAGGGAGCCTGCTAGCACATTCAGACGACCCGGTATGTGACGGACCGAAAGAAGAACCTGATGTTCTAGCGCAAACAGAAGGATTCTTTCCGTTAGATTGAACAACGGAACTGAATGAGTGCCTCCCTGATTCCGTATATACGCCACTACTGTCGTATTGTCGGATAGGATTTGGCCATGAGCATTGTGAATAATGTCCATCCAATGACGTAACGCAAGCCAAATTGACATCATTTCCTTGATGTTTATGTGCTTGCACAGGAATTGCGGATCCCAAAGACCCTGGCATCTCGAATCCGTTGGGATCAATGATGCACCCCAACCTGTTTGACTGGCATCCGTCATAATGGTAAAACTCGGATCCGGCAATTGCAGCGGAACTCCCTGAGTTAACCACTGAATGTTTGCCCAAGTCTGAATCTCTTGTTTCACTTGATCTGACAAGAGAACGTCTACGTTGAGCGAATGAATTTTCACACTCCAATTCTGAGTCAAGAAAATTTGGAGAGGACGCGTGCGTAACCGCCCCATCGGAATGAGATCCGCAGCGGCTCCGCACAGACCTATCAGTCTCATAAATTCTCTCGCTGTGACTTTGTCTGCGTGCAGACAATAGCGAGCGTAACAACTGACTAATTTCGCTCTGGTTAACGGCAGACGAACGAGATTGTTGTGCGTCTCGAAGCTCATTCCCAGATGAGTGAATGACTTGGACGGCACCAGATCCGACTTCTCCTCGTTTACTATAAAACCGAGACGTCGGAGCAATAGAAGTAGATTCTGAACATCGTTCTGAAGTGTTAACTCGTTGCCGTACCTCTGAAGAATGTCGTCCAGGTAGGCCGACGTTACCCCAGACGAATGAGCTCGGAAATAGATCATTACCCGAGTGAAAGCCCAGGGTGCTAGATTCAGTCCGAAACACATCGGCCGGAATTGATACACCACTCCGAGGACTGCGAAGCGTAGATACTTTCTGAATGTCGGATGTACCATGACGTGAAAGTACGCATCTTTGAGATCTATGCTTGTTGCATAATCGTTCACCCGAATACTCGCTCTGACCGACCGAATCGTCTCCATATAAAATTTCGGAGCGACGATCAGCTTGTTTATCCAGCTCAAATCTATGACTGGACGGAATGGGCCGTCTGGTTTCGGAACTAGAAACAGATGGCTGTAGAATCCCGGAGTCTCCTGGTTTTCTACGACCTCTACCGCGTTCTTCATTAAAAGAGACTGCACCTCTGATAACAGAGCGTCTCTTTTCTGCGGATTTGACGGAAGTTGAGTCCACTTTGGACTTCGAGTTAATGGAGGCTTTCGTTTGAAGGATATCTTTAGGCCTTCCGAAGTCACTCCTCTCACCCAAGGGTCATCCGTAATCGACGCCCATTCTTGTGAAAAGCTTGACAACCTTCCGCCAACCGGTACGCCCGAAGGACATCCCGAACGAGAGTCGCTACCCTGACGGTCTCTCGAATAAGAACAAGAGGACGCACCGGAACCTCTATAGGAACCTCTCTTGGGCGCATTAGACCCAGAAGTGCCTGTCTTATTCTTGTCTGCTGTATCCGACTTCTTAGAAGCAGATTTGAACAACAGAGAATCCGAAGCTTTCTTTGTAATTTTATCATAAATAGCAGAAAGCTTGCCGTCAAAGAGAAGTTCTCCGGAGACCGAAGCGACTCTAAGAGAGTTCTTCACCTTAGTATCCACGAGTGTGGATGTAGCTAGGGCTGCGTCACGTCTAACCAACTCCAGGTTTGCCACTGAAAGGGCGGAGTTACACGTGGAATAAGCTACTGCCCTTGAAAGAAGTCTTAAAGAGGATTGTATATCCTGAAATTCTTTCCCTTGAAGGCGCAGTGATAACGCCTTAGTAAGGTGATCTGCGTAAGATAAGTCATCTAAATTGGCTCTGTTAGACGAAATAGCTGTTTCCAACACCGCGGTTGGAATAGAAGCCGACGACGGTAATGATAGCTCTAAGTCTTCCGCCTCGTCGTCCATACGCAGAGGAACTCTCGGGATACCCTGTCCTGCCGTGTCGAATTTATTCCTTGCATTAATGAAAGGCAGGTTGAGAGTTTGGCAGACAAGAAACCTGCTTTCCCCATCTTGGAAGCAAGTTTAAATATAGCGTCGTTCAATAATTCAAATGTTCTTGCAACATTATTGGACTGCGACGGAAACTCGGGAGCGATGTCCCTAAACCGCTCAAAAAATTCAGAGTCCAATGATGCTATAATCCTCTTGTCCGGAACCGCAGCAGTCTGGCCCGATGGAACAACTTGAGGGAGAAAGTGCCGGATGAAGTCCACGGCAGCTTTATGTTGTTCCGAAAGGGATAGCTCCAAATCATCCGTATCCCTTTCACCATCCGGTCGGACCTCATGATGCTCCCGGTCGTCCGCCCCCGATGCTTCGGCGGAGCGTACCGACCCAGCGCCGTCGGATAATTCTCGATCCGACACCGTTTCTGTCGGCTGCTGGGATGCTGCGATAAGCTGTGCTATCTGCACAAGAATGTCCGGCGTCGAGACCTGCGGAGGCGCAGTCTTTCACTGCTTCGCCGAGGGCAGCTCCGCATCAGATGGCTCCCGCATACTTTTTCTATGCGAACGTCCGGAGTCCATCGGCCTCGTGTCCCTGGCTGCCAGATGGTGTGACCTGGTCGCCGAAGAATCCTTGATCGGCGAAGCTGGTAAGATATCGGCGGTCACGCAGCCAAGGTGCGGTCGGGTGCGCTGACGAGAAGAAGAAGCCTTAGCAGTCTCCGCGGACTGCCTATACAACGGAGCGTCCCGAGCGACGGACGTATGCTCCGCTTGCAACACATTTTGCACCATAACATCTGGTCCCAGATGTTGTTGTACGAGAGAGGGGCCTCTCTCGCTCGCGGCCTGGCTGGACCTGGACGAGCTAGGAACCGGACTCAAAGGCTTCCTCCGATCTCGCTTACTATCCGCCGTCACTGGGTGTGCACCTTGAATGTTTATAGTGCTCGCATCACCCAACATTTCCTCCTGGACCGCATCGGACGAACCCGGCTGCCGAACCATTCGGTGAATGGACGCAACACCGGGCGAGCTAGCGGACGACATTTGTTTAATCTCCATGAGCACTTTTGCCGCTAGCTCTGAATTCATTTGTGACAACGGAAGCGCACTTGCAGAAGATAACATGGAAACATCACCCTGTTCTTGTTCCTCTGAAATAGAAACTGAGAGAGTAGAGTGACCTTGCGGAGAAAGAGCCGGCATAGCCCTTTCTCCAGTAACAACATACCGTGACACACGTTTCCAATGTTTGTCATCCCAATATTGACATACAGAATAGGGATTAGTGCGAGAACACTGACTACAATTAATACAATGATCATGAAAGTCAGAGGAAGATTTCTTCCCCTTACAATTTGAACAATATCCTTTCATTGTGAAAAGTCAACAACAAGTCCTAGTTACTCGCACAAACTCCTGCACAAAGATACATAATAACATGATCCATTAATAAATGAAAAAACAATTGCAAATCAAAATAATTTTGAAAAAATATTTTTTCAGCGAAGCCCAAGTTTCTGAAAAGTAACGTTGAGCCCCGATGGATCCGATGGCCAAGTGTGGTCAAAAATTTTAAAATTATATTAAATAATTAATGAGACACTTACGGATAATATAAATGTATCTCATAGTGAGATAAACTACACCAAAGGCAAACAGCCCCCCTCAAAAAAGGCTGTTGCCAATGTAAACAAACAGTGTAAAACACCAGAAAACATGACTCCAGGCACTGAAAAAACTGGCCCGAAATCAGTCATCAAAATTACACTCTATCTGATGCAAGACAGAGACTCCCAGGGGAGAATCTGCAGAACATCAGATGGAAGATGCAGAACACAACGTTTATACCCCCATGGGTGAAAACGTAACTATGGGGAAAATAACAGAAAACATTCTGTATCCAAGCAACTCTCCCAAGAAAATTTTAGAAATTAACTTTCTCAAAAATATGCCAAAAGCATGGGAGAATTGCAAGGGGGGACTTAGAAGGCTAGGGGAGAGGAAACACTGAATAAGCAGTGCAACATTTTAGCAAGAATGACAACAAGAGGCCCATGCCTCGAAAATAGGCAACTTAACATAATTTCATAAAAAATTTTAAGTACAGCCCTGATTATTTTTTGTCACTTCTTTTTCCTCTCCTCCTTCTATATCCTCCTTAGAATCACCATTTCTCCAAAAATTACGTGTCTGGCATCCTTTAAACTGAGATTTACAAGCACAAAGATCAGTGAGATGTTGACTGATGAAGGGCCAAACAGAGAATGATAATTGGCGCCAATTTCGGGACGTCCTTGACACTGCGCATGCGCAGTGGGGGCGTAGTATGGAGGTCCTATAGGACATGATTTCTTTTGGTTTTGGATGCAAATTTTGGGGATTGGGGGGCAAAATTTGTGTTTGGCCCTGGTTTTGTTAGAGTTAGCACCAGCTAAGTCTGGGTCATTGGTACAGTATAAAAATGTGAGAATCGTCCACCGATAGTGCATGAAGCTCACTGACTCTTCAGCAGAAGAGAAGGCTAAGAGAATCACTGCCTTAAAAGACCAGAATTTGAAACTGCTGTCTCAAGGATTCAAATGGTTGCTTTAGTTAATAAGAACCCAAGCTAAATTCCGAATAGGAATTAATCTAACGATTCTAGGTCTCTTATCGAAAAGTTTCACACTAACTTAGATAAAGAGACATTAGGCTCCATTGTAAACTATCATGGTGTGCATAGGTATCAGATAACATAGACCTATAACCTACAAAAGTAACTGGCTGCAGTTGATCTCGTCAAACAAGTATACTAGAAAGTTTGCAATGTCTGGTATGGAGGAATCAAAAATATCAACATAAAGATCCCTACACCATCGACGGAAGACCCTCCACTTTAGCCGCATAGTGTAGCGAAGAGGAGGTCCTTCTACAGATAGGAATCGCGTCCACTGCTGGTCCTATACAGTGCTTGCTATGCAAGAAGGACCGCACAACGGAATACGTGAAGGTTGAGACCTTGCGGGTTGTGATAGAGTTGACACGATTTCCCCAGCGAAAAAAGATCCTCTCATGGAGGAAGTTTCCGCGGCAAGACCCACAGTAGACATCTAAGTAAATTTATCCACCGTCTCTGTGGGACAGAGATGCTACCAACAGAATTGTATTGTGAATGAATAATTCTAGCAATACTTGCTGAATCAACAGCGATGGAGGATACGCATATCCTATCATAGCGTCCTACTAGATCGATAAAGCGTTAACTACATATGCTCAGGGATCCGGACACGGTGACACATACGTCTACAATTGATTGGAGAGTTGTGTCGCAAATAAATTATCACTGGGCACTCCCATTGATAGCAAATCTGATTGAATACTTGTTTGTTGATAGTCCATTCCGACGGCAACAAACCACCCTTACGTGAAAGGGAGTCTGCTAATACGATCCGACGACTGAGAATATGACGAAACCAAAACAGAACTTGGTGTTCTATAACAAACAGAAGGATTCTTTCCATTAAAATTAATAATGGAACCGAATGAGTGCCTCCCTGGTTCCGGATAAACACAACTACTGTCGAATTATCGGACAGGATTGAACATGTGTTTCTGAATAAAATTCATCCAATGACGTAGTGCAAGCCAACATAATATTCTTCCTTGGAAGTAAGGAGCTTGCCTAAAAACTGCGGAACACAAAGACCCTGGCACTTCGAATCCGTTGGGATCAAAATTGTGTCCCAACCTGTTTGACTGACATCCGTCATAATCGAAAAACTCGGATCCGGCAACTACAGTGGAACTCTCTGAGTCAACCACCGAATGTTTGCCCACGTCTGAATCTCTTGTTACACTTGATAAACAAGAGAACGTGTATATCGAGCAATTCAAGATTTCTGAAAGGTTGCCATCGAAGAGAAGCTTCTCGAGACCGAACCGACTCTGAGAGAGTTCTTCACCTTACTATCCATGCGTGTGGATGTAGCTAGGGCTGCGTCACGTCTAACCAACTCCAGGTTGCCACTGAAGGGCAGAGTTATACGTGGAAAAACTACTGCCCCTGAAAGAAATCTCATTGAGGATCATATCCTGGAATTCTTTCTGTTGAAGACGTAATGATAAACGTCTCAGTAAGGTGGTATACGTATGATAAAGCGTCTAAGTTAAGTTTATTATACATCATTGTACATGCCGGAAGAAATGTATGTCAGCTTCTGTTGTTCCGAAAGGGAAAGCTCGAAATCATCCGAATCCCTTTCGCCATCCTGTCGGACCCTATGAAATATTCGGTCGTCCATACCTGATGCAACAGCGGAGCGTACCGACCCAGCGCTGTCGGATTATTCCTGATCCGACCGAGAATCTGTCGTTTGCTGGGATGCTACGATAAGCTGTGCTATTTTGGATAGCACGTCCGTCACTGAGGCCTGTGGAGAAGCGGTCTTACGATGCATTGCCGCTGGAAGCTCCGTGTTCGTTACCCCATGCATACTTCTATTATGCGAGCAACCGGAGTGTGCAGGCCTCGTGTCCCTTGGCTACCGGATGGCGTGACCTGTTCAGCATGGAAGCACTGAATGCCGAAGCTGGCCGGATATTCAAGGTCACGTAGCCAATGTGCGGTCGTGTGCGCTGCTGTGAGGATGAGGAAGCATTATCGACAGTCACTCGGACTGTCTATATAACGGAGCGTCCGGAGTGGCGGACATACGCTCCGAAGGTGAAATGTCTGTACCACAAAATCCGGTCCAATATGTCGTTGCACGAGAGAGGGACATCTCTCGTTCGCCGCCCGGACGGACCGGACGAGCTAGGAACCGGACTAACAGGCTTCCTCCGATCTCTCCTCTAATCCGTCGTCACTGAGTGTGTACTAAAGTCTATTATAGTGCTCGCATCACCCAAATCTCCAACCTAGACCGCAACGGACGAACCCAACTGCCGAACCATTCGATGAATGGACGCTACACCGGGTGAGCTAGCGAATGTCAACTCCGTCGATCCTACTAGGGACCTCTTAGGAGATTGACGTAATCCATGAGCACTAATTGCAGCTAGCTCTTCATTAACTATGACGACAGAGGCACACTTTTGAAAAACATCTCAGTTATTTTGCGAACAAGAAACCAGATATGCTTGTACATAGCAAGCATATAAAAAAAATATATAGCGTCGTTCAATAAATCGAACGTATCTGAGACATTATTGGACTGTGTCGGAACTGAGGGACGATGTCCCTGAACCGAACCAAAAATTTCTAAGACCACCGACGCTATCAGTTTCTTATCCGGTATCGCAGCATTCTGGTCCGACGAAGAACCTCTAGAAGAAGAAGTCGGATGACATATACAGCAGCTTATGTTGTTCCGAAAGGGAAAGCTCGAAAACCTCCGAATCCCTTTCGGCATCCCGTCGGACCGTATGAAATTTTCGGACGTCCGCACATGATGCTTCCGCGGAGCGTCCCGACCCAGCGTCGTCGGATATTATATTATGCGACAGAGATTCTGTCGTTGCTGGGATGCTGCGATAAGTTGTGCTATTTGGGATAGCACGTCCGTCACCGAGGCCTGTGCAGAAGCGGTCTTATGATGCTTTGCCGCTGGAAGCTCCGAGAACGTTGACTCCCGCATATTTTATGCGAACGTCCGGAGTCTGCAGGCCTCGTGTCCTTGGCTATCGGATGGCGTGACCTGGTCGCCGAGGATTCTCTGATTGGCGAAGTTGACTGGATATCGGAGGTCACGTAGCCAAGGTGCGGTCGTGTGCGCTGCCATGAGAATGAGGAAGCCTTATTGACAGTCTCTCCGGACTGTCTATATAACGGAGCGTCCCGAGCGGCGGACGTATGCTCCGAATGCGATACATTTTGTACCACAACATCTGGGGCCAGATGTTGAAGTACGAGAGAGGGGCCTCTCTCGCTCGCAGCCCGGATGGGCCTGGACGAGCTATGAACCGGACTAAAAGGCTTCCTCCGTTCTCCCCTCTAATCCGCCATCACTGGGTGTGCACATGGATGTTTATAGTGCTCGCATCACCCAAAACTCCTTTCTAGACCGCAACGGACGAACCCGGCTGCCGAATCATTCGATGAATGGACGCTACACAGGGCGAGCTAGCGGACGTCAAAGGCCGTCGAACCTACTAGGGTCCTCTTAGGCAATTGACGTATTACCTGAGCACTTTTCTGCTAGCTCTACATTAATTGAGACGACGGCGGCACACTTTTTGGAAGACATCACGGATACATCACCCGGACCATGATCATCTGAAATAGAGATTGATAAAGTAGAGTGACCCTGCGGGGAAAGGACCGGAATGGCCAATTCCCCACTAACATACCGTGACACACGCTTCCCATGTTGTCATCGTAATCAACACATACATAACAGGAGTTAGTGCGAGTACACTGACTACATTATACAATGATTATGAAAGTCAGAGGAAGATTTCCTCTTATTACAATTGAACAATATCCTTTCAATGTGAAAAAAAAACAAAGTCCTAGTACTCGCACCAACCCCTGACAATCAAAATACATAATAACAAGATCCATTAACATAGAAAAAATAATTGAATCAAAAATTTTTGAAAAAATATTTTTTCAGAACAGCCCAAGTTTCTGAAAAGTAACGTTGAGCCCCAATGGATCCCAAGTCTAAGTGTGGACAAAAATTCTAAAAATATTTTAAACAATTTATGCAACACTTACGAACAATAATAATGTGTCTAGTTATGATTAAATTAACATCAAGATATTATTTTCAAGAAATCCCCCCCTCACACAGAGGGCTGTTGGAAATGTAAACAATAAGTGTAAAAACACTAGATCAAGACTCCAGGCACCCTGGCCCGAAATCAGTTACCAATAATACACTATCTGATGCAAAACAGAGACTTCCAGGGAAGAAACTGCAGAACATCAGATGGTAGATGCAGAACACTACGCCTAACCACCCATAGGAGAAGACGTAAACACGGGGAAAAGAACAGAATACATTCTGTTATCCAGCTAAAACTCCCAAGAAATTTTAGTAATAATATTACAGAAAATATGCCAAAAGCATGGGAGAATAGCAAGAGGGGACTTAAAGGAAAGGGAGAGAGGAAAACACTGAATAAGCAGTGTAATCTTGATAACAAGAATGACCACTGCAGGCAGTTGCCTCGAAAATAGGTAACTTAACATAATTTGATCAAAAAAATTTTTAAGTTACAGCCCTGATTATTTTCTGTCACTCATTTTTCCTCTCCTCCTTCTATATCCTCCTTAGAATCACCATTTCACTAATATTTATGTGTCTGGCATCATTTAAACTGAGATTTGCAAACACAAAGATCAGTCAGATGTTAACTGATGAAGGGCCAAACTAAGAATGATTAATGGCGCCAATTTCGGGACGTCCTTGACACTGCACATGCGCAGTAGAGGTGAAGTATGGAGGGCCATTCAGGACATGTTTTCTTTGGTTTTAGATGCAAGTTTTGGGGATTGGGGGGCAAAATTTGTGTTTGGCCCTATATTTTTAAGAGTTAGCACCAGCTATGTATGGGTCATTGGTACAGTATAAAAATATAGAAAAGTTTTAGTAATTCATGAATTTATTTTGCAAGTATCGTCTGCGACCCGAAATGGGTAAAGGGTTAAGAATTTCCAGCCACTGATACAGTATGATGATCATGCAAGTAAACAAGTATGTCAGCAAGTAACTTGCATGCTTTACTCTGTCTCATATAATTGATGTGAGTCCGTGTGACAATGTTTGCCTGTTTTGGAGCAAGTTTTTTCCTTTGTTAACCTATATAAAACAGTAGTTCAATAGTAATGGTTAATCGATCAATTACTTTTTGGATCGATCAAAATGTTGATCATCGATTAATCAATTAATTGGTTAACCGTTTCAGCTCTACATGTGAATAAATTTTGATGACCAAAAATAATTTGGCACTCTACCGGTCAGGTTGTAGCAGAATTTTTTTTCGCAGTCTAAAAGGAAATTAAACAACTGAACATATACTACTCAAAGTTTGCTAAGCACCAAATATTTGACACATCATTGTGAAATTTGCTTGCGACATATTTGCGATAGTTTTGGTGGATATGATTGAGGAATGTATTGAGATGGTCTCCAGTGTTTACATTAGCTCTCTTGACAGGCAGACTTTTCGTGATAGTCATGGAAAACATGTACCCCTTGATTTCCATGATGTTTTCGTGTACTGTATACATGTACATGACATGTGTAGGGTGTGTAGGGTGTACCGTTTTTGTGTACTGTATACATGTACATGACATGTGTAGGGTATTCAATCTTCATTTCAACTCAAACCCTTGTGATTTAATGATTGAATATGGCAAATGCAACTGTAAGAAGACATTTGTCTGAAGCAGAAATGTAGCCGGCTGTAGGGATGGTGGAGCAAAGGGCTACCCATCGTCAGGTTGGTGAAGCCCTTGGTGTGCACCATATGGTGATCACCAGAGCCTGGGCAAGATTTCAGCAGTATGGCACACCAGTAAGACTGCATGGTGGTGAGATCTCGGATGTCCACGTCAGATTGAATGCAGGTGCAGTCGGTGATAGATTCATTCTGATGGACAATAATGCCTATCCTCATGTTGCCCCTGCTGTCGGGGAGTACCGACAGAGGGAGGGGATTGAACGTATGGACTGGCCAGCAAGATTCCATGACCTCAATCCAATCAAACATGTCTGGAATGAGTTGCAGCTTGCAATTTCAGCCCGCCCAGTCCAGCTAAGAAGTGTCCAGGAGCTTGGTGCCATGCTGGTCCAAGAATGGAACAACATCCCACAAAGGACCACCAGGAACCTGATTGGGAGCATGAGAAGGCATTGTCTAGTTGTAATTAGCAGTAATCGGTCTCATACTCGATAATGAACCCATACCAGTTCGCTCCATCAACTTTTTGGCAAATTTGAAAAATTTCCTCTTTTACCAATAATATCCATTTTCCATGGTTATCGTATTCAAAAGCTAAAAAATAATGTCCAACACAAACAAAATCTTAATTTCTGTACTTAAATCATTAAAGATATAATTAAATAAAAAATATATACACTTTTCATTACAATATTTCAACTAAAACGTAAAACAGGTAGTTGGATATACTTGGTGCTCAGCAAACTTTGAGGAGTATATAATATTTAGTATTTACCTGGTAATTATTTAAAATATTGAAAAGAGATAACTGGTAGGATGTTAACATTTCTGAAAAACAAAGACAGAAAATACCTTGAATAAGACATAACGCAGCTTTTTCACTGATATTTACCTGCAGTGGAAATGTGTTACCAGGACTGAATAGCATATTTACACAGACAAGTATTCAATTAACAGGAGTATCCAATCAACAGGCATTTCATTATTTTCCTATATTCTCAGATATTCTAATGAACACTGAGCATTTATTCAAGCCAGAAAATAAGCAGGCTGTCATCTGTAAAATAAGGTCCCTAGAGGGTGAATTTGGTGATGCTACCCTGCACAGCAGGGTAGCATCACTAAATTTACCCTCTGTGAACCTCAATCTGAATCAAGGTATCAAATCTAAACAGAAAGAGGTACACAGAGGATAAATTGGACCACTTTATGGAATAGCATCAGCAAATTCACCCTCTGAGGACCTCATTCTACAAATGACAGATTGCTTATTTTCAGGCTTGCATTTATTCTAATATATGTTTGAGCTTTGCCCAACATGATTTAATAGCGTAAATGTTTATATTTGATTAAGAGAAGCCAAAGAGGTTGATAAACATATAAGTTATAGTGATGAATTGACAGTAACATGGTCTGGGGTTTGCGGTTTGGACCTTATGTTCAACCAAGATGCGAAGCAAATGCTCCAAGCCACAAACCTCAGACCATATTACCATCAATTCATCACAATAATTTATATGTTCCAATAAGACACTACCTTAAGCCCCAAACCCACATCGTGAAATGAATAAGGCAACTTAAATGACTAAGACAACTTTAAAATTAGTAAATAAACATCTTGTGTACCCCATGGCGACACTGAACAAAAAATAATAAAAGGCTGCTCGGCCACATGTCCCCCCAAAAAACAAGTTGAAAAAGGGGCATAACTCTAGTAAATATGATCGGTCCAAACCCATATTCGAACTTGACCTGTATTATTACCCCAGAAAGTCACATACCAAAATTCTTTCTGATCAAATAATCCTAATTGGAGTTATCATCCGGACACCGCAAATCTTGAAATTTCTAAGTCGAAAAAGGGGTATAACTCTAATAAAAACAATCTGGCCGAACCCATATTCGAACTTGACCTGTGGTTTGGGCTAAGAAGGTCACATACCAAAATTGGTTCCAATCAAATTATCCAAACTGGAGTTATCATGGGGACACCAAGTGGGACGGACACACAAAGTCGAGGTTACTCCATCTTGGTTCAAATCTTGAACTTGTTCTTGAATTTTTCGGGGGACAAATAACTTAAATAAAGGCTGTGGGTACTCCAATCTCAGTTCATATCATGAACAAGTTCAAGATTTGAACCAAGATGGAGTAACCTCGTCTTTTTTATAAGTGGGTTGTGAGTATATATTCATAGAATGATCACTGGCCTAAAAAAATATGATTTTATAGGCAGTATGCACTTTGAATCTCCTGCCATTATTATCAGTTTTTCAAAAATTTCACTTGGTGACGTCAGATGGTGACATATGGCCACTGGAACCACAAACATGGAAAACAATGGAAAAAAACTAAGCAAAGTTTCTTCCAATCAGAGGGCAAGGATTTTAGTGAGTACAAGAGTAATTCTTTGATAAATTACAACATATCTTAACCCTTCGTGACCTAATTCCAGGAGTACTAGCATGGAGTCTATGTATAACCGTTGAAGTTACATTCTCTAAATACTTTTGTATTTATATCTAGTTATGTCTTGGCTGCCTAAATAGGGCGCCAAGACTTGCAGAGATAGAACTGTAAAGAAATGGGATGTAGACTGTCAAATTTAAGAAAACGTATATAAAAATCTACAGTCATTTAAGAGTTAATCAATTAACAGGAGTTTATTCTATAACCTATGTACAAGTAGCGGGTTGAAATTTGTATAGGAAGGTATGGTAAATGGTTTGGATTTCATATGGAATTAACACTGCTGAGATAACACAAATCTCAAAACACACCATGCACATATTATAACTAGAATCTTGATCTAATTGGGAAAGTGAAAGATTAATCATTTACCAAACTTGACAAGCTGACAACACTTAAAAACTTTTTCCCAAAATGAGTCAACACTTTAATTTTTTCTTTTTTCTTTCTACATATTCCTTATGAATCCTCAATGGATCAAGCTCATCAAGCTCGCTCCAAGAGGCTATATTAAATAGTTTGGAAGCTAAAATTGAAAAATAACATAATTTAAAAGATTCCCTTGTTTTCTGCTGGGTGAATTTTGAATGATAATTTGAAGTCGATAACCACGTTTTTTTTTATTCTAAAAAGCAATGCCAATAGTGAGATGGCATAATTAACCCTTTACCCAACGAAACATAAACGGGACAGCACTATTCACAAAAATCACCATTCAATTATTATTACTTTTTTCATTTTTAGTCTCCAAAAATATAGCTTATGACCCCTCACAGAAACGAGCTCATTGAGCTTGTTCCAATGAGGGGTCATAAGCTATGTTTTTGATGAAAAAAAATGAAAAAAATTAGTTATTCAAGAATTTTGTTTGCAGATGTCATCTGCCTTTCGTGTTAGGTATTGAGTTAAGTAAATGGCATAAATGGTGAGAAATAATTTAATACTACAGAACTATATAGCCCCACTTAATCCCAACTGCCCATGTGGGGGCACACTAGCATTATGTACTAAGGCGTACTGCACTTGTCTTCAACCAATGCTAACCCTGCTTGTGTGGAGTTAGTACATTGGGGAGTCTGACAGTAGCTCACCATTGCTCGGAGGTTCTCTCTGGGTACTCCGGCTTCCTCTGTCACTGTCCGACATGAGGTTACCCTGGCTGTCGAAAGTACCATTAAACCCCAATAAACTAGAGGCTCAACAGAGCCAAAAATCCTCACCTGGACCAAGTTGTCCTAAACTGTAAGGGTTATGGGTATGGAGAAAATGTAATCTGAATGAACCATATAACAAATTCGCCAGCAATTTTTTTGTCCAATTGTTTCAACTGCTCAGAAGAAAGCTTCATACCAAATACAAAATCTCTAGTCCGTGCAGTTTGGGAAATATTGGCCATTTCATTTTTTTCTATTTTTAGTGCCAGGTGTTCCCAAAGGGAACTGCGAAAAAATTTGGGGGCATGAATGAAGTACTTAGGGTCAACTAATGCCACATATAAAATTTGGTTCAAATCGCTCCATTGGTTCTTGAAATAGAAATTTTCAGGAGAGCTCAAAAGTGAGCCCATCCCCTAGAGAGCCCAAATATGGACTTATCAACTTTCTTTGCACAACTTTTAATCTTGAACACCAGAGGAAGTTTCATACCAAATATCAAAGCATTCCCACTTGTGGTTCATGAGATGATTTTTAATGAATTTCACGATATTTGGGCATAAGTCCAAGCCCAAAAAGGGAGAAACCCCATTTGAACAAAACTAAAATAGAATACCCCCAAGATGGTGTGGCCCATATACGTTTCAATTTGGGCCATTGGTTTGTGAGAAGATATTTTGAAAAAGGTAAACATGTAATCTTTTTCCTATTGACTTCAGTGTTAAAAAATGCTGAGTCATCATATTTTCATAACACCAAAAACAGACCATATGACAGATTCACCAGTAATTTTTTTTTGTCCATTTGTTTCAACTGCTCAGAAGAAAGCTTCATACCAAATACAAAATCTCTAGTCCATGCAGTTTGGGAAATATTGAACTTTTCATTTTTGTTCTATTTTTAGCTCCAGGAGTTCCCATGGGGAACCGCGAAAAATTTTGGGGCATGAATGAAGTACTTGGGCTCAACTAATGCCACATATAAAATTTGGTTCAAATCACTCCATTGGTTCTTGAAATAGAAATTTTCAGGGGAGCTCAAAAGTGAGCCCATCCCCTGGAGAGCCCAAATATAGACCTATCAACTTTCTTTGAACAACTTTTAATCTTGAATACCAGAGGAAGTTTCATACCAAATACCAAAGCAAAGCATTCCCACTTGAGAGGAAGATTTTTAAAGAATTTCATCATATTTGGGCAATAAGACAACGCCCAAAAAGGGCGGAGACCCCATTTGAACAAAACTAAAACAGAATACCCCCAAGATGATGTGGCCCATATATGTTTCAATTTGGGCCATTGGTTTGTGAGGAGAAGATTGTTTTGTAAAAGCTAACATACGATGGACGACGAATGCCAAGTGATGGCAATAGCTCACACTGACTTTCAGTCAGGTGAGCTAATAAATAAATAAATAAATAACTATACAGCCCTATGTGAATGGTTCTATTCAAGTTCTATAAAGTTTAAGCCCGACTTACCATTTTTTCTCAGCTTTGCACCACATAACTTTTGGTTGGTTTCTAAAACCTGATCACATAATTTATGTTTAACCTAAAAAACACATATAACATTTTAAAGTTATTTTCAAGGGGTTGAATTCTACACATCTTGGAAAGAATATTATTTTCATGACTCCATTGAAACATAAACATTATATAACCCTCAAACCCTCAAGTCAGCTCTGACAAAGTTTATATCTTCAGAAGAAGTGCACGAAATGGCAATCATGAAGTCTTCAAGACAATTAAAACATTCTCATGGCAAATGGTCTGTAATCGAGCCTTGGCTGCCTTGCAGAGAAAAACATGGATTATCCCCCACCCCAAAAATGATAATTAATTCCAGGTTTGGTCCAGTGGTTCCGGAAGAGAAAACTAATATGCAAAGATAACAAAGCTGGATGCTAAACGATGGATGCCAAGTGATGGTAACAGCTCACCCTGAATTTACAGACTGATTGAACCTAATATTTTTCGGCCCATTACTGGTACAAATTAATGATTTTTCCTCGAATCTATACTTCTCAGTAGTTAAGGATGTGATGTTTATCCCCAAAAGCTGTTGCAATTGTGGTGCTTTTCTGATAAAGATTTTCACACAAAGACGATGTGGGCTCATTTGGCCTTTGCAACCCTATTTTTTAATTTTGTTGAAAATCTTTTAACGCTCCATCAGGAGTGAGCAAAGGAGCCACAAAGGCAGCCAAGACCCAAACACCTTGAGTGATGTCACTCAAAGTGTGGCAACATCAACTGTATTCACTGGTTCAAACACTATATTTATTTATTTATTGGTTTTTAAGGTCACATATTTCTGCACAATGGCTAATCATGACCATGACAGTTTTACGGGTGGAGGAAGCCAGAGTACCCAGAGAGAACCACTGAGCAACAGTGAGCAACTGTCAGCTCCCCAACATACCAACTCCACACAAGCAGAGTTAGCATTGGTTGAAGACAGGTGCACCATCGACGTGCAGTACACCTTAGAACACAACGCCACCGTGCCCCTGCATGGGCAATGGGGATGAAGTGTCTTGCACAAGGACACAACGCGGTTGCCGCAGGTTGGATCTGAACCGAGGACCTCTCGACTTGCAGCCTGCACCTCTACCTACTGAGCCACAGCGCCCCTGGTTCAAACACCGCCTGCATTATTTCATTCACATTACAAAATCTTTCCTTTGTTATGTATACATTCCACAGTTTAGCCATAAAATGAACACAATGCATAGTCAGCTGATAGAATGCATGCATTCCACAATTATCTACATTAAATCGATCATTAAGGCCACTCAAAGTAGACCTTCTGTTTCTCAGGCCATTTTTTGTAAAATTGCATGTGGGCGGACGTTCTTTTATTTTATTTTTCATATTTGAAATTATTTCTTTGCCATTAAAAGTTCATGTTCTTGGTTCAAGTTTTAGACCCATAATCTACAGAATAGCATGAGTAGTGGTGTATTTCATCCCTTGAGTGCAAGAAGACTTTGAAATGCTTGTTGCACTCAAGGAACAAATGTATCAATTTTATTAACTTAGGTAAAATATCGGACATAAACCCTTCAATTTTTATTTATGTTTGCATTGGTCATAAAAAGAGAGCATTCGGCAGACAAAATAACCACACAGAAGAGCTTGAGAAACAGATTTTTTACTTTTTAGGTCTAATACACATATGTTTTCCTTGGAGTGGCAACATTAACTACAGACTAAGCTGCATACAAGGCTGGCATATGCTCTAATCCCACTCACATGAGCATTTTTCAGATCTGTTTCTTGTTGAATCTCAAATTTGTTCCTTTTCTCACAATGGTAATATGTAGCATTTCCAACATTAGGAATCTGAAAATATAGAATAAATAGGTATTAGGACCGGTAATCACATTTAAACCATGAGTAGGAAAAGGGTTTTAACTACTTGGCTTACCTTATTCTACGAGTGGTTTAAATCTGATCACCGGCCCTAGTATCTGTTTGTTTTATTTATACCATGCTCTTAATAAATAATCGACTTTGTCAATGAATAAAAAACAACTCTTTCTATTGCAAGCACATGATTTTGTTTTTGGTGGGCAGTGCTACCAGCTGTACATGAATGCTTGATTGACAGCTAGACACATCGTTAAAGTTGATTGAATTTACCTTGCTTTTTCAGTCAAATTATCATTAACAATTCTTAAATTTTATTTTAAATATTTAATTGTAGGTATTTTAAACTTAATAAGTCATTGCGCATAGTAGATAGTACTGCAAAATATCACATGTTTGAATGAAACATTGAGAAGTGTGAATGTATCGAAGTTGGCAAATTGCGTCAAGCCAAAGGTCAAGTTGGATGAACTTCTGACTATAGGTGTAAATTTTTTTAACAGCAGTATAAGCTTTACACCGGTAGTAGGGTTAAAAAACAAGAGGCCCCACGGGGCCTGAGGGCGCTCACCTGATACTGGCCGAGTCATATCACCAAAATAGCAAGGGATTCTGCCTTGTGGTTATTATCAGTTTTTCAACATAAAAGTGTTTTCTCTACTTAGTAACCCAGAGTGTTCATATGTTAGATCCCCATATTGGGTACTCAATAATTTATCTATTTATTTATTGGAATTTAAGGTCACTTTCTAAGGCTACATCATTACAGAGGCATAATTATAATATCAGGTTTGGTCAATCGTTTATGCCTATTACTGCCCACTTTACAGGGCTTTCAACGCAGGAATTGGTTACTGGGCCCAATTTTATCAATAAACCAGAACTTGAACAAATTTCAATTTGCCGCTTCTAAGAAAACTAAAAATCAAATATCAAAAGATTCTGAGAGGAGTATCAGAAAAAAAAGATTTTTTAAGAATATTTCTCATACTGAATTAAGTTATACATTGGGCTCCCATAGGGAACCCAAAAACAAAAGCTTCTGAAGCAGTGGTTTGGGAGAAGAAGATTATTCAACGTTATTCCCATTTAAGGTCACTTTCAGCATCTAAGGCTACATCTTACAGAGGTGTAATTATAATATCAAGTTTGGTCAATCGTTTATGCCTATCACTGCCCACTTTACAGGGCTTTCAATGCAGGAATTGGTTACTACTGGGCCCAATTTTATCAATAAAGCAGAACTTGAACAAACTTCAATTTGCCACTTCTAAGAAAATCAAAAATCAAATATCAAAAGATTCTGACAGGAGTAACAGAAAAAAAAGATTTTTTAAGAATATTTCTCATACTGAACTAAGTTATACATGGGCTCCCATAGGGAGCCCAAAAATAAAAGCTTCTGAAGCAGTGTTTTGGGAGAAGAAGATTCTTCAACGTTATTCCCATTAGCTACACTGTTAAAAAATGATGACTCGGCACTTTTAGTCCTAGAAAAGAACCTTATGATAAAATTTTTACCATTTTTTTCTTCCGGTCCTAAGGAAGCTTCACACCATATAAAAATTCTCAGTGCCATGTAGTTCTGGAGATATGGGCATTTAAAAAGAAAAAAATTTTTTAGCTCCTGCAGTTCCCGTGGGGGACAGGAAAACAATTTTCGGCATAAATTAGGTACTTATGACCCAATAAGCCCTCATATCAAATTTGGTTCAAATCGACTTTTTGGTTTGGAAAATAAAAATTTTGGTATAATTTGGGCTCCCACAGTGAGCCCAAATATGAACCCAGGTACTTGGCTTTACCAAACTTCACTCTCAGCCCCTAAGAATGCTGTACATCAAATATCAAAACATTTTGACTGGTGGATCTGAAAAAAAAATTTTTTTTAAAGAATATTCCTCATATTGAACTAAGTTATAATTTGGGCTCCCACAGGGAGACCAAATATGAGCCGAAGGACTTGACTTGAACAAACTTGAACCTCACCTCCCTAAGCATACTGTATACCAAATATCAAAAGATTCTGACCGGTGGATGCGAAGAAGAAGATTTTAAAAGAATATACCTCGTATTGCACTAAGTTACAATTTGGGTTCCCAAAGGGAGTCCAAATATGAACTCAGGGACTTGGCTTGAACAAACATCAATCTCACCCCCCTAAGGATGATGCATAGCAAATATCAAAAGATTCTGATTTGTGGATCCGAAGAAGAAGATTTTTAAAATATATCCCTCATATTGCACTAATTTGAACATTTGGGTTCCCATAGGGAACCCAAATATGGACCGAGGAATTTGATTTCTACAAATATGTGAATCAATGTTCCAAAGATGTTATATGTAAAATATGAAAGCTTTTAGAGCAGTGGTTTGGAAGAAAACAATTCTTTATTTTTTTCCCATTGCCTACTGTGTTAAAAAATACTGACTCAGCACTTTTTCAGAGTCCCGAAAAAGTACCCTATGATAAAACCGATAGCAATTTTTTTTTACCAATCCTTTCTGTTGGTCCCAAGAAAGCTTCACACCAAATAAAAATTCTCACTGCCGTGCAGTTTTTGAGATATAGGCGTTTTAATTTTTTTCTATTTTTAGCTCCTGTGGTTCCCACGGGGCTACAGGAAAAAAAATTTCTGCATAAATTAGGTACTTATGACCCAATAAGCCCTCACATAAAATTTGGTTCAAATTGGCCTCTCGGTTTAAAAAATAGAAATTTGGGGTGGGGCCAAAATTTTTGCTCCTCCCATAACATCGCCAAGTATAGACCTACAAACTTCTCTTGAACAAACTTGAGTCTACACCTCAAAAGGAAGCTGCATACCAAATATCAAGTCTCTGCTATTGCTGGTTCTTGAGAAGAAGATTTTTTAAGAATTGGAGCATTTTTTCCCCACCCCTCTGCTCAATATGAGCCGAAACCTAATTTGCCCAAAAATCAAAATGCCGCTATATAACCCCTACTCACATGAAATTTCATTAACATGCGGCCAGTGGTTTGGAAGAAAAAGACCCAAACACCACCTTCACGCCGGACGACGGACGACGGACGAAAAGTGATCAGAAAAGCTCACCCTGACTTTCAGTTAGGTGAGCTAATAAAATTGAACATACAGGCTTTTCACAGGTGGTAACATAGGCAAGCATGGTATAAGTATAAGTGTCATATTTTTAAACAAAACATGGCAAATAAAGGTAAAGATGAACAAATTCATGAATTCAAATAGTTCTCAAACTTCTATGTGACATTGTTGAAAGAGTCAGTACACCAAATATAATACATGTACCTACTATTCAAGATTTTGCTCAAACAAAAGTGGCAAGCAGTTCTATTAACTGGTTGAGGGCTAGGTTATTTTTGCTTGTCTGAATTTATTCACCAATGTTTGTTTTATTACAAATTACTGGAGAGTGCCTTTTGGCACTCTCCAGCAATTTGTAATAAAACAATTTAATATAAACAAAATATTATTTGCGTTTGACTGAAAAAGGAACATGAGTGAGAAAAATGTTGGCTTTGCTCTGGTACCCACATTTTCTTTAAAGCCCTATTAGTGGCTTCTGGTACTCAACCAGTTATTTATTTATTTATTTATTTATTGGTGTTTAAGGTCACATATTTATGCACAATGGCTAATCATGACCGTGACAGACTACCCGAAGAGAACCACCAAGCAACGGCGAGCAACTGTCAGCTCCCCAACATACTAACTCCACACAAGCAGGGTTAGCATTGGTTGAAGACAAGTGCACCATCGACGTGCATTACGCCTAAGTACACAATGCCACCATGCCCCCATGCGGGCAATGGAGATGAAGTGTCTTGCCGAAGGACACAACGTGGTTGTCGCAGGTGGGATTCGAACCGAGGACCTCTCAGCTTGTGGCCTGCATCTCTACCTACTGAGCCACCGCGCTCCCACCCAACCAGTTAACTGGTGGTGTGCTAAATTATTTTTCAAAGGTGATTTGAAACCAGAGAGTATTTTTTTTTCAAAAATACCATGCTATCAGAAAAAGAAGCCTCAATGTAGCAAGATTTTGTTCATAAATAATTATTCTGTTACTATTTATTGGAGAGTGCCTTCAGGCACTCTCCAATAAATAGTAATAAAACAATTTTATATGAACATGATTTTATCTACTGTTGCACAAACGACAAGCTAATGTACACATTATAAAGCCACTAAAGTGGCTTTCAGCACTTTTCAATAAAGCCATGATAGTGGCTTCTAGCACTCAGCCAGTTAAGTTAGCCTAAGATCCCTTTACTGGACAAACTTTTCTTTTGCCAGTCATGCTCCCTAGTTGCTGAGTCGCTCCTAAATTGATACACAAGTCAAAACTTTATAATCCTTGGCATTTCAAGGGGACCTACATGTAATCACTGTTTCTTCTTTGTGCTTATTTTTCAAGGAACATCTAGTTAAGCTATCTGAGTGAAGACAGCATATTTCTGCTAGAACTGCTAATATACCATGTGCATAATAATGTTTATTACTTCATGTGTTCAGGAGGCAAATTACGAGACTAAATGATATTCAGGAAGTACTGACCGATATTGATATTTAGTTAGACAGACATTTGATGCTTGATGGCAGTCTTGTTTAAACCAAATTTTACTGAAAGAGATCATAAGTCAATATAAAATATGTTAGTATTCTATGAGCATGAAGATTGTTTTTTTCAGTCGAACAATATATGGCATATACTCAGTGAAAATGATTTAATGTATCAGAAAGAATTTTAACTGACAATGTACGGTACATTGAACTTCATTCCATCTGGTTGTAGCTGCCAGGTGAGGTTCTGCAGGATAAAACACTATTCCTGACTTTATCGACAATAAAACAATAAAAATATCACACTCAGCTATACAACTAACAAGAGGCCCCAAAGGGCCTTAATCGCTCACCAGCCAAAGTGGTTCAAAGAAGTATTTGGGGTCACATTCAGTTAGACATGGTTCATCAACACTACAAAGGAATGAAGTCGTGAGAGGCAAATTTTATGGAAAAACACTAAGAAATGGATTTGAACAAACCTGAACGTAACATTCCCCCCCCCACCCCACCCCTGCCCATAGAGCCCAAATATTAAGCCAAGCCCTCAAATTGAACAAACTTGAATCTGATCCCCCTTGAGATGTCATATACCAAGTAGGAAAGAATTCTGACTGGTGGATATGAAGAAGGTTTTTAAAGAAATCACCTCACATTGCATTAAGTTAAACTTTGGGCTCAAATAGGGAGCCAAAATATTAACCCAGGGTCCATATTTGAACAAACTTGAATCGGGCCCACCTAGAGATGTTGTATACCAAATATGAAAGATTCTGTTTGGTGGATCTGAAGAAGATTTTAAAAGAAATTCCCTCAAATTGCACCAAGTTAAACTTTGGGCTAGAATAGAAAGCCCAAATCTTAACCCAGGGACTCGATTTGAACAAACTTAAATCTTTGACATAGTCAGGAAACTTTCTCAAAAACCTTCTAAAATAAATATAAAGCACTGGTATTATCAGGGTAATAATATGTAAAAGACTTTTAGTAGCAAATTTCCTACTACCAACTTCACCAATACAGTGGAATCCTGTTAATTGAATAACAACTTTGCCAATGAAAATTATTCAATTAACAAGAGATTCAATTAACAGGGATTGTGTCACTTTCCTGTATTCTAGAGATAAATTTAGCATTTATCCTATTATATCTTATTTGACAGAGCTCTGTGAGCTCTGTCAAACAAGATACAATAGATTAAATGTCTGAATTGGATGTATGGAGACCAAATAGGTCTATAAACAAAGGAAAACTGGAGAGAGTCGGGGTAATTTCGGGGTAATTTCTCGACAGGTTACAAGATTTTTTATTCAATTAACAGGAGTTTACTCTATAACCTACATTCAATTAACAGGTCAAATTTGTACTGAAGGTATGGTAAATGGTTTTTTGTTGGGAAATTATATTCAATTAACAGGGTTATTCAGTTTAGAGATATCCAATTAAGTGGCTATACTGTAGAACAGCAGAAAACTAAATAGAAACCAAAACCAAACCCAAATCTCAAAATCATACAGTATTGTAAAATAATACTCGTTACCTTGACTTCGGTTTTAAGATAGGACTTCATTGATGATAATCGTTCCACAAAGTCTTCATCCAAATCTCTCTCAAAGTGAATGCTAAATGGGTCTGAAAAAGCATGAGTTGCATAATCATCAACATCTAGCTTACTGGGTGATGGATATTTTCATAAAAAATAAGTTAGGTACAGTGACATCCCATTAGGCCTAGAAAAGTAGATCATCTGTTTCTCAGGCCATTTTTTGTAAAATTGCATGCAAGCAGGTGTTTTTTTATTTTATTTTTTAGATTTGTAATTATTTCTTTGCCATCAAAAGTTGATGTTCTTGGTTTGTTTCATGCTTTAGGCCTCATAATCTACAGAATAGCATGGGTGGTGGTGAATTTCGTTTCTTGAGTGCAACAAGGCTTTGCAATGCTAAAGTATTGCAAAGCCTTGTTGCACTTAAGGCACAATTTTTTCAGTTTTATTATCTTTGGGAAAATATCAGACATAGACCATTCAATTTTTATTTTTTAAAGTTTGCTTTGATTATAAAAAGAGTGCATGCAGCAGCCAAAAGGGACATGTGGGAGGGCCTGAAAAACAGATTTCTTACCTTTTAGGCCTTAACTGAATTTATTTAATGGTGTTCAACCCTTTACCTAATCAACCACATCCACCTGCGTAATTTACAATTTAAGCAATTGAAAAAATATTGCTTTTCAAAAAATTCCAACAAAACCATAACATGTGACCAGTCAGTAATTTGAACAAGCTTGCCGAGTTCATTCCAATGAGGGGTGACATGATATGGTTTTGTGGAAATTTTTTTAAAAATCTGAAAAAGATATTCAAAATTAATCAATTTTGATATCATCTACATTGGGTAAAGGGTTAAGGTCTTTTTTCAGCATCTCCAACTACAAAGGTAAGAAGTTTAGCCAATCATTTATACACATGATACCTAATTTAGAGGACTTCCACTCCATGCATTGGTTCCTCTCCTATTTTACCAATAAAGCAAAACTTGTTTACCACAATAAATAAGCACTGCTCAACTTCCCGGCATTCATACAGGGAAATTAAATGAATATCCTTCTGGCCAATGAAAAATATTCAATTAACAGGAGTATTCAGTTTCCAAAAAATTGCTCATTTTATTGCATTCTGTTGATAAACTGAGCATTATTTCTAGTACAGTACAGTCTCCCTGAAACTGGTCATAATCAACGCCTGGGCAGTGATGTGATGTCACCATCAGCAATATTTTAATCAATGAAGCACCAGGTTGTACCCAGTGCTTCATTAATTTAACTTCTGATGATTATTCCTGTAATTAATGTTTGGAATCTAATATTATTCAGGGTTTCCGCTAGACCAGCTGAACGTCCGTCGACCGCACCCATTCCCCCCGCCGATCATACTCAGAAAAGCTGGTGGTTAAAATGTCCAGTACAATGCTGTATCGTAACAACACTCAGGATCCTTTGTTTCCACGTAATATAGGCATAATTATGTTGTATACTATGCCTATTATTACTGGCGACAACTTGATACTTTATAACCCCCAGACGAGAGGGGGAAACAAAGTTCAAATCCTAAACATCGCCTATAAAATTTCAGACTCAAACTGACGTGTTTGGTCCAAAATCACTCGCTTTTATTTCGAGCGATAAATGAGTAATTGCACGTGCATGACATCACACCTCCACATCATGGTTCTTTTCGAATATCGGGTTGTATAAAAAACACTGAGATCAAGCGCCTCAGTCGCTGTCAGGATTCGTGGATTTTGTGTTGTTTTGGGTTTGTATTTTTATGAAATCTCCGACCAGATGTAGTATTGCGTGTCCCGTGGGAATTTAGAGAATTGTAGGAGGAAAAAATACATATTTCCCACTTCAATTATTCAGCATTTTAGGGACTAGAATGCCCCCAGAGAGCACCTAAAAATCAAAATTTTCCTGGGGGGAGAACCCCCCAGCAGAACCCCTCTATACGCACGTGCCTTTGGCATGTGCAGCAGACCCCTTCGGCGTCTGAGTTTCACTTTCTTTAAACTACCGGACACACAAATTTTCCCCTAGCGGAAACCCTGATTATTGCATCTGTAGAAAGTGACCAGTCCACAGCGACTGTACTGTATAACATCTTTTACAAAGCTGGAGCTTTGTCAAACAGGATATACTAGATTAACCCTTTGAGACTTTAATTATCCTGACGTTCAAACGTCACTGGGAATTTAGTTTCTTCAACGTTTTTCAAAATGCGAAATCAAACGTCACAAAGTAGCAATATATTTTACACATTAGTGATTATCTGGTTGAGGGCTATATTATTTTTGCAGGGCTGGCCTTGAGTAAAATGGTCGGGGCCTAAAAAAAGTGCCCCACATATTGAGGTCGGGGCCTTTTCGGGGCTGATTTTCCATTTTGTCCATTATTGTTAGTGCTTTTTTGTGGAAAATGTCGGGGCTTGAAAAAAAGCCCCCAGCAAGTGCTCCTCGGGGCTGATCTCGGGGCCTGGGCTGATCAGCCCCGACTCAAGGCAAGCCCTGTTTTTGGTGGTCTGAATTTATTATTCAAAACTTATTTTATTACAAATTATTGGAGAGTGCCCAAAGGCACTCTCCAATAATTTGTAATAAAAACAAATTTATATAAACAAAATATTATTTGTGTTTGACTGAATGTGAAATATAAGCAAGGAGAGTGTTGGCTTTTGCTCTGGTATCTTCATTTTTTGAAAGCCCTGATAGTGGCTTCTAGCACTCAACCAGTTAAGAAGTCTTGACAGCAGGATTATATTAGTATTTTAAGCTGCGATAACATCTGGCTCAATGGTTGTCACTAAGCACTATTCGGGAGAAAATAGGAATTGGGTTTAAAACTTTAAAAAATCGAAATATAATAACAAAACAAATGACCACCAAGTATCAACGCGCGGTTTGATTTCATACGTCATAAGACGTAAAAAGTATCAAAGGGTTAAAAGGATTACACTTGATGTACTGAAGCTGTATATATTAATAAATGTGGATAATTCAGTGACTAGTTATTTGATAGTTCACAATATATTTTTATTCAATTAACAGGAGTTTAGTCTGTAACTTTTATACAATTAACAGGTCACAATTGTGATGAACGTATGGTAAATTATTTGGTTTCTAGTGATTAAACATGTATGCATTTAACAGGATTGTTCAGACAAAAAATATTGAATTAAGTGAGCTCTGCTGCAAAAGAATTTGTCTCTGAAAGAAAAAAAGTTGTCTAGCAAATGGCCAAATTTTCTGTTCACTACATTTTAATGTACATATTAATGCTTTACCTAATTTAATGGCCAAAATCAATCAACCCCTCGATGGATGCAAATATCAGAAGATTCTGATTAGTGGATCAGAAGAAGAAGATTATTCCTCATATTGGACTAAAGATTCTCCAATTGGAAGCCCATATATTTGATTTCACCAAATTTGAACCTGACTCTCCTAAGGATAGTGTATACCAAATATCAAAAGATTCTCACTGTGTGTTCTGGAGAAAAAGACTTTTAAAGAATATTCCTCATATAGCACTAAGTTAAACTTTAGGCTCCCTTATGGAGCCCAAGTATTGACCCAGTGACTTGATTTAAAAAAATTTGAAAAAATTTGAACAACATGGATATAAAGTAAAGTCCAGCCAATTGTTTACATTCATGTTGCCCATTTTATGGGACTTCCACCCCAGATATTGGTGACCGGGTCCTATTTTACTACAGTAAACATTCTCCCTATAGTACACTGATACACTGTGTAGTTTGGGAAATATAGGTGGGAAGAGATGCAGGAAACTTTTTCTTGGCATGAATTAAGTACTTATTACTCAATGATACCATGTACCAATAATATGGTTCAAATTGGCTCCTCAGTTAAGAAAATACAAATTTTGACAGGGCCATGAATCTTGCTCATCCTATTACAAGGGCAAACACTGCCCAACAATCTTTATTCTACAACATCTAATGAAAGTGTCAATGACACTGTAGCTTAACTTGTGTGTTGTGTTTGATGAAAAGGATAATGTTCAATGTTTATGAAAGGATTATGAAATAAGACAAGAATTGTGATAATTGGGAATATGTTCATTTCTGTTCCCTGTGTGCTATGTTTATGATAAAAATAATATTAGGTGTACACTGTACTAAAGAGCTGAGGGGTGGGTTAATATGACCTCACAGTTAATATATGTGGCCCTCACAGTTAACGTATATCAACAAAAGTTACCAAATTACAGTGAAATTATTCCAAAACGAGTCATCCTATCAAGTTGCATCAAAATCCTCTCATAAATATGGCCTGTAGACTGTGCTAAAGGTTTTCGGGCTTCGGGCCCCTGTAGCCGTCAGATTCCCAATTGCGTCCAAAGGGGACGTTCTCATCTAGACATTATATGAAGTCAATCTACCAAGTTACAATGAAATCCCTTAATAAATATGACCTGTAGACTGTGCTAAAGGTCTTTGGGCTTTGGGCTCAGGCAGCGATCATGGCTGAATGATCGCAACCAAAAGGGGACATTCTCATCTGGACACTATTTGGAGTCATCCTACCAAGCTAGAATGAAATCCCTTCATAATTATGACCTGTAGACTGTTCTAAAGGTTTTCGGGCTTTGGGCCCCTGAAGCCGTCACAGTTGCCCAATCGTGTCCAAAAGGGGACGTTCTCATCTAGACATTATATGAAGTCAACCTACCAAGTTACAATGAAATCCCTTAATAAATATGACCTGTAGACTGTGCTAAAGGTCTTTGGGCTTTGGGCTCAGGCAGCCATCATGGTTGAATGATTGCAACCAAAGGGGACAATCTCATCTGGGCATCATCTGGAGTGATCCTGCAAAGTTACAATGAAATCCCTTCATAAATATGACCTGTAGACTGTACTCAAGGTTTTCGGGCTTCAGGCACCTGTAGCCATCACAGTTGACCAATCACGACCAAAAGGGGATGTCATCATCTAGGCATTATATGGAGTCAACCTAATAGGTTACAATGAAATCCTTCCATAAATATGACCTTTTAAGTATACTAAAGGTTTTTGGGCTCTGGCACCCATCAAGGCTGAATGATCACGATCAAAATGGGACGTTCTCATTGAGACATTATTTGGAGTCATCCTACCAAGTTACAATGAAATCCCCTCATAAATATGACCTGTAGACTGTGCTAAACGTTTTCGGGCTTCGGGCACCTTTAGCCGTCACAGTAGCCCAATCATGTCCAAAAGGGGACGTTCTCATCTAGACATTATATGAAGTTAACCTACCAAGTTACAATGAAATCCCTTCATAAATATGATCTGTAGACTGTGCTAAAGGTTTTCGGATTTCGGGCAGCCATCATGGTTGAATGATCGCAACCAAAGGGGACAATCTCATCTGGGCATCATCTGGAGTGATCCTGCAAAGTTACAATGAAATCCCTTCATAAATATGACCTGTAGACTGTGCTCAAGGTTTTCGGGCTTCGGGCACCTGTAGCCATCACAGTTGACCAATCACGACCAAAAGGGGATGTCATCATCTAGGCATTATATGGAGTCAACCTAACAGGTTACAATGAAATCCTTCTATAAATATAACCTTTTGCCTATGCTAAAGGTTTTTGGGCTCGGGCACCCATCAAGGCTGAATGATCACAGCCAAAATAGGACGTTCTCATCTAGACATTATTTGGAGTCATCCTACCAAGTTACAATGAAATCCCTTCATAAATATGACCTATAGACAGCGCAAAAGGTTTTCGGGCTTCGGGCACCTTTAGCTGTCAAAGATGCCCAATCATGTCCAAAAGGGGACATTCTCATCTAGACATTATATGAAGTCAACCTACCAAGTTACAATGAAATCCCTTCATAAATATGACTTGTAAACTGTGCTTAAGGTTTTCGGGCTTCGGGCTTGGGCAGCCATCATGGTTGAATGATCACAACCAAAGGGGACAATCTCATCTGGGCATCATCTGGAGTGATCCTAAGAAGTTACAATAAAATCCCTTCATAAATATGACCTGTAGACTGTGCTCAAGGTTTTCGGGCTTCGGGCACCTGTAGCCATCACAGTTGACCAATCACGACCAAAAGGGGATGTCATCATCTAGGCATTATATGGAGTCAACCTTACAGGTTACAATGAAATCCTTCCATAAATATAACCTTTTGCCTATTCTAAAGGTTTTTGGGCTCGGACACCCATCAAGGCTGAATGATCATGGCCAAAATGGGACGTTCTCATTGAGACATTATTTGGAGTCATCCTACCAAGTTACAATGAAATCCCCTCATAAATATGACCTGTAGACTGTGCTAAAGGTTTTCGGGCTTCGGGCACCTTTAGCCGTCACAGTAGCCCAATCATGTCCAAAAGGGGACGTTCTCATCTAGACATTATATGAAGTTAACCTACCAAGTTACAATGAAATCCCTTCATAAATATGACCTGTAGACTGTGCTAAAGGTTTTCGGGCTTCGGGCTCGGGCAGCCATCATGGCTGAATGATCGCAACCATAGGGGACAATCTCATCTGGGCATCATCTGGAGTGATCCTAAGAAGTTACAATGAAATCCCTTCATAAATATGACCTGTAGACTGTGCTCAAGGTTTTCGGGCTTCGGGCACTGGTAGCCATCACAACTGACCAATCACGACCAAAAGGGGATGTCATCATCTAGGCATTACATGGAGTCAACCTAACAGGTTACAATGAAATCCTTCCATAAATATGACCTTTTGCCTATGCTAAAGGTTTTTGGGCTCGGGCACCATCAAGGCTGCATGATCGCGATCAAAATGGGACGTTCTCATCTAGACGTTACTTGGAATCATCCTACCAAGTTACAATGAAAACCCTTCATAAATATGACCTCTAGACTGTGCTAAAGGTTTTCGGGCTTTGGGCCCCTGTAGCCGTCACAGTTGCCCAATCACACCCAAAAGGTGACTTTCTCATCTAGACATTGTATGAAGTCAACCAACCCACCAAGTTACAATGAAATTCCTCAATAAATATGACCTGTAGACTGTGGTAAAGGTTTTCGGGTTTTGGGCTCGGGCAGTCGTAACGGTTGGCAGATCATGCCCAAATGGGGAAATTCTCATCTAGACATCATAAGGAGTCATCCTACCAAGTTACAATGAAATCCCTCCACATTAAACATGACCTGCAGACTGTGCTAAAGGTTTTTGGGTTTCGGGCTTGGGCAGCCATCACGGTTGATAGATCATGCCCAAAAGAGGACGTTCTCATCTAGGCATTATACAGAGGCATCCTATCAAGTTACAATGAAATCCCTTCATAAATACGACCTGTAGACTGTGCTAATGGTTTTCGGGTTTTGGGCTCGGGCAGCCATACCCGTTGCCCGATTGCGACCAAAAGGGGACGTTCTCATCTAGACATGCCCCCAAACCTGCATATGAAATTTTGTGACGATCAGACAAGAACTGCGGGGTGTAGCCCGTGCTAAAGGAAAATGTGAACAGACGTCACAGACTCACAGACTAATAGACTCAAAGACTAACAGACTTCCGCACGCGTGATGGCAATAGCTTATCTTGACTATGTCAAGTTAAGCTAAAAATGAACCTCAGTACACTGTACCAATTGGTTTCTGAGGTTTTTTTTTTTTAAATTTGGGAGCATTTTCTGACACCCCTCTCAATGTGGTTGGGCATGCAGATTATTTATTTATTGATGTTTAAGGTCACATATTTATGCGCAATGGCTAATCATGACCATGACAGTTTTATGGGTGGAGGAAGCCGAAGTACCCGGAGAGAACCACCGAGCAACGGCGAGCAACTGTCAGCTCCCCAACATACTAACTCCACACAGGCAGGGTTAGCATTGGTTGAAGACAAGTGCACCATCGACGTGCAGTATGCCTTAGTACACAATGAAACCGTGACCCCATATGGGCAATGGAGATGAAGTGTCTTGCCCAAGGACACTACGTGGTTGCCGCAGGTGGGATTCGAACCAGCATGCTGATTTGAACAAAATCAAAATGTGATGTCACAACAAACAATCACCTCAAATTTCACTAAAATCAGTTCAGGAGTTTTGCAGAACACATCACAAACACCATGTTCACGAACAGGGATGGATAGATAATGGATGGAGAGTGATCACTATAGCTCACCCCAACTTTCAGTCAGGTGAGCTAAAAAGCAATTAAAACTCAATAATTTTTTTCAATTTTCATTTTCTGCATCAGAAACCCTTTCATTCCAACAAGCTATGTTATGGGGGCAAAAAATATAAATTTTATAGTAAATTTCCTTTCTTATTATACCTACATACCTACTGCAATTGTTTACTACAGGCTTGCACTACAGTGGAAGAACCTAACTCGGATAAAATACTCTCTATTTTAATCTTTCCCAAGAAAGAAAAAAATATGCCAAAACTGGGTTGAGCGCCGCGCACACCCAGTATGGGACACTCTTCCATAGTACAAATCCACGACTACCGTAAAACAGTGCGCAGTGCGTTAATTCGTCATTCTTTTGATTCCGACAACACAGAAGTTATGTGAGCAGCGGGGAGGAAGGATTCTTACCTGAATAAGAAGACGGGAGGGCCTCCATGTAAACAACTGCGGTAGGTATAATAAGAAAGGAAATTTACTATGACATTTATATTTCTTATCAACCTACGTCAATTGTTTACTACAGGCTGAATAGACAAAAGGATGGAGGGAATCACATACCAACCCACACATAACTCAACAGCACTGGAACCATGGACAGAGGAAGAGATCCCTAGGCCTATCAAACCATAGCATCACAAACATTAAAAAAGACAATGAAAGATGAGGCGTATGGTGAAGTGTGACGCACAGACAGAAAGGGCAGTAACAGCAGAGAGCTGGAACTGACCCTGAAAAAAGATGAAAGGCTGGGATAGACAACAGCCTGAGCCGAAGAAAGAGGGGCCCCAAGGACCAAGGTCCTCTATCGGCTCCTGCAACTGTCGCAGATAAAAGGAGAATGTAGCATTTCTCCAGTAGGCTGCCAGTATAACATCCGTCATCCGACATGACAGAGTTATTAACAGAGGAAGACAATGCACGCACCTCGTGGCAGAAAAAAAAATTGGTAATACAATCACCAGTAGCTAGACGAGCAGAAGCTGCACGAATAGCAAGACAAATCAATTGAGAAATGGATGCAGGAGAGATCTGGCATGTGAGAAAACGCATATTCATCCAGGATAAAGGTGCGAACACCCCCACCCCCAAGCAGAGCAGTGCCCAAGAAAGTGACAATCTTGGAGTAAACTGCAAAGTCCTAAGCCTTGTCAAGGAAAAGAGCTGAACAAGCTTGGAGAGGCAAGGATGAGTGTTGAAACAATGCGGTACCACATATGAAAAAAGGTCTCTGAAGCATGGACTTGTACCCATTGCTGAAGACCCCCAGAAACAAACATAAACCAGAAACTCCACAAGCGGTGTGATCGAAGTAGTGACAGAAGCAACAGAGTGATCGCACACCATCGACAGAAGAACCTTCCACTTAGCCACAGAGGCTAAACCAGTGGAGTGAGTGCCTCCTTGAAGAAGAAAAGCAACTCCACTGCATGTCTCGAAAAACCACTACGGAGGAGACAGGACCCGATAAAAGACATGTGCGAAGGCACAATGAAGTCGGGTCAACTTGAAACCTCCTCGGGCGACTTTGGCAAAGAAAGTCGCGAGGTAGAGGGAGACATGCCGGAACCGCCGCTAACAGAGAGCGGAGCAGATTGATCCACACCCACCGAGGCAAAGGGTGTGATCGAAAGGATTCTACGACTGCAGGTTCTTATCTGGGAGAGAACCTGAGGCAGAATCGGAACCAGCAGGAAGGCGTAGCCGACAAGACCGTCCCAAAGGAGGGCCGGAGCGTCCACGGCAAAAGCCAGAGCATCTGGACACAGGGACACGAAAGTGTCCACCTGATGGTTCCAACGAGTCGCAAAGAGATCGATGGAACCTGCCATGTGGAGCATCCACTCGGTGGAAAAGAACCTGCCCCGTCGGGACAGGGAGTCGGCTAGGACGTTCAGATGACCGGAAATGAGACGAACAACCACCCCGGTGTTGACATCCTGAGCGAGCAGTAGAAGATCCCGAGCCAATTCATACATTGGAACTGAGTGCATGCCGCCCTGGTCCCGAATGTAAGCAACCACTGTCGAATTGTTGAACAACAGAAGGACCTGACGATTCGACAGGTGAGGGATCCACTGCCTGAAACTCAAAAGAAGAGCAAGAAGCTCTGCTGGCTGATGTGTAGAGATGCCCGATCCTGGTCCCACATCCCGTGAAGGGAAAGACCTAGAGGATCCAACGTCGCACCCCTTCCGAGATCGCTGACATCTGCCGTAGGAACGCGATCAGACGTGGGTAAGTCCAACAGGACACCCTGCAGTGATCCACTGAACATTCGTCCAGTGGAGAAGGTGAGGATAAGAGAATCTGGTAACTAAAGCACCAGATCCAGAGAATCGACATTCAGCCTCCAACAACTGAGCAGAAAGTGTTGGAGAGGTGTGACACGCAGCCGACCTAGAGAAATGAGATCCGTCACCGAACCGCAGAGACCGATCAGCCAGAGAATACTCCGTGCCGTCGCGGATGTGGACTGGGACAGAGTCAGAGCAAAAGCTGAGAGAATCACAGCCTTGGCCTGGGGAACCGCCACCAAATTGAATTGGGTGCGGAAAGCCATCCCCAGATGACAAAACGACTGAGAAGGGACCAGGTCTGACCTCTCCTCATTGACTCTGAATCCTAGCAACGTGAGCAAGCTCAACAGAGTGGCGACATCCGACTCCAGTAAGGCAGCATTGGAATGCCTCTGGAGGATATCGTCCAGATATGCCGAAGTAGTCACCCTGGACTGTGTGCAATGGAAAGCTATCACATGCGACATCAGTCTGGTGAAGGCCCAAGGAGCCAGGTTGAGGCCGAAAGGCATGGCCTTGAACTGGTAAACTCACCCCAGAAAAGCGAACCTGAGATACTTCCGGAATCGGAATGTGAAAGTAAGCGTCATGCAGGTCGAGGCTGGAAGCGAAATCTCCCTGGTGAATTGAACGGCGGACTGACCTGAAAGTCTCCATGCTGAACTTGGGATCAATGATAGACTGGTTCAGGATACTCAGATCGATAACCGGTCGGAGTCGGCCGTCCTTCTTCGGCACCAAGAACAGGCGGGAATAGAACTCCACTGACTGAATGTTCTTGACGACCTCGATCGCCCCCTTTGTCAGGAGATTGTCTATCTCCATGGACAAAAGTTCCCGACGTAAAACATCTGAAGGAACTGTGGTTGGAAGAGGCACCCTGGACAGAGTGGGGTGCCTTCGGAAGGATATTCGCAGCCCAGACCGAACAACATCTAACACCCAAGGATCGGATGTGATGGTGGCCCAACGGTCTATGAACTCTGCTATCCTTCCTCCAACCTGGGACGAGTCGAGGTGAGGACCTTCATTTCGAGCCCCGACGAGGCCCGCAAGAGGAGAAACCACCTCCTCAACTGAATGAAGAATCCTGATACTTCCCTCTAGTCTACCGACGCTTACCCTTACCCCTTGAGTACGAAGTAGAAGCGGTGGCAGAAGGATCAGCCTTTTGCTTCGCAGAGGAAGCAGAAGGGTACGTGTTAGGCTTGGAACGGCCCCTGCCTCCCCTAGAAGGCTGATCAAGCTGAAGAAACAGCAGCTGATCTTTGGAATGACAAAGGACGTCATCCCGGACCGTCGACACAGAACCATGGAAAAGTTACGGACTTGCCAAAGAAGCAGATCGAAGAGTAGCGCGCTGCTCCTCAGGAAGGGATCGGCCTGTGTCCAGCACAGAGTCCCTTCGAACTAATTCCAGATTAGCCTTGTTACAGGCGTGCGAGTGAGTAAGATGCATGAGCGCCTTGGACAGCACACACAAAGGAGCCTGTACCTTGTCAAACTTATCTGGAGGCAGATAAGCAGCTAAAGCTGAGACGACGTGATCTGAGAGAGAAAGCATACCAAGCATCTCTCTCGATAAGCCAACGTGGACTCCAGAGGCGTCATCGGAATGACGGCAGACTTGGGCTTGGAAAGCCCTAGGGAACTGGAGTCCTGATCCAAAACTGTCAAAGTCAGGCAGACTGACGGATTGGCGGAATCGTAGTAACGATAACGCGCCAGAGGCAAAAAGGTGTCAACCCTGGTGAAGAACAGAGCCTTCATAGCATTGGAACTCAGCTTAGAGTCCAAGGCTGAAAATGCTTCAACCAACTGTACCGACTGGCACGGTCGAAGACGCCCAGAAGCAGGTTGCTCCATAGGTTGTTGGCATGTGACCGATGATCGCAGCTTGGCTGACACTGTCGGCTGGTTTGATGGTTTGAGATCTGGAAGGAACCCAAACACAAAATCAAGAGCTGCCCCCAAATCCGAAGACTGCTGGCTCTCGACATCAAGCATGTCTGACTCTTCCCGAGTCAGAAGACACATAGCCCATCGTGGGCAAACCAGCCGACGCCTCCCATGGTGTCAGAACACCAGGGGGATCAGAAAGCGGCCTGTTTCCAATCCCGGGAGGTGGCGCCATAGGGGGTGCCTGGAAACCACTCGCTGCCTCGCTGGAAGCAACGGGAAGGCTCTTTGACAGAACCTGAGTGAGTAAGGAGAGGGTCTCCCTAAGCTCACTGCCCGTACTGGTCGGTTCGACGGGAACAAACCCGGCAAAGTGGCTTCACCTCTGACCCTCTAAACCAGCGAAGGGTCACGATCCTCCAAAACACCTGACGCGGGACGATGGGCGGCAGCCGAAACGTCTGAAGGCAGACGTGTATAGGGGTACGACACACTCCGAGGATCAACATAGCGGGAACTCATGAGAGTCACCACGAACCTCTGCTGGGTGGAAGGTCCAGACTGCACAAAAGACATTGGTCCCCCAAAACTGGTCGTGTGGCCAGAATGAGTGGACGGAAGCGCCACGGAGTTCAGAGTGTCCTCACTAAGAACATCCGAATCCAATAACACAACTGTGGTGCTCGACGGTGCAGAGACCACACTAGAGGGTCTGGCCGGCAGCCACTTCCAACTTCGCCGAGTTGATGTCGGGGAAGGCTGAGGCCGATACCCCACAACCACACTACAGACATCCCTGCAGACCCTTGCAGGGAGAAGCCGAGGCCGGGAAGGCTGAGGCCGATACCCCCACGTCTACACTCCCAGACACCGCTGCAGACCACTGCAGGTATAAAACTACTGTGCTCAACGGCTGAGAGGACACAGTAGGGGGTTCAGTCGGCAGCCACTTCCGACTTAGCCGAGTTGATGTCGGGGAAGGCTGAGGCCGATACCCCACAACCACACTACAGACATCCCTGCAGACCCTTGCAGGGATAAGCCGAGGCCGGCTAAAAACGGTGCCCAATGACGTTGTAGACGGAACAGCAGTAGCAGCAGATACGATGGAGCTGTTGGAACTAGCGGAAAAACGGAGAGAGCCACCTAGCTCGGCCTCCAAAGGAGGAGTCACAACCCTAGTGACAGCCTCAGATGTCGACTGGAGAGGGCGCATAGTCCCGGAACCAGGCATCTCTTCACCAGAAATCCAACAACTCCCGCAGTATCCACCACGGTAAAAAACTATACATTCCCCACGGAAGGGGAATAACTCTCACCAGACATGGTCGAGTCGGGAAGCTCCGAAAAGACAGCGTTCCCCACCCCCCGCTTGTGCAGGAGGAGCTGCACATCCCCACGGAGGGGGTAAAACACACACCAGATGTGGTTGAGTTGGGGGGGGGGGGGGCACGACAGTGCCCCCCCCCCCCCCATGGGGCGGGAGGAGCTGCACATCCCCCATGGAGGGGGTAAAACACATCAGACGTGGTTGAGTCAGGGGGCCCAAAACGACAGTGCACCCCCTCCCCCTGTGGGGGAGGGAGGAGCTGCACATCCCCCATGGAGAGGGGTAAACTCACACCTGATGTGGTCGAGTGCGGGTGCGGGAGAAACGGCCACGAGAACGCACCAAGGCGAGGGCAAAAGGAATTGCTCTAAAGGAAACTGCAAATTACAAAGGTGAGAGCAGTAGAAGAAAAAGGGGTGAACTCAACAGAAAGTATAAGAACACCCTCAACTATGAGAGAAGGTGGCAGAGAAAAAAAACGGTGGGTACACGACAGAACCCAGACGGTCGACAGGGACTGAAAAAACAGAAATTCAGCCCTCAACAGAGTGAAGAAATCCTGTCCAGACAGTCCCTGATTGACACCTAACTCCAATAACAATTAAATTCATCAACCGAAAAATTCATTGTCGAATCGCGTTGACACGATGTCGAAAACAAAACATTCACGAAAACGGAATAGTAAATAATATACAATGAGAAAGTGGTTGAAAATATAAACGAGAATATATAAAACACAGTCCTGTTATTATACGATCTTCTGATCCATAATTCCAGTCACAGGAAAACCATTATCGATGAGTTAAAATATCACTGTTACGGAGCAATATGGCACACATCCACCACGTGTGCGGATAATCAAAAGAATGACGAATTGACGCACTGCGCATTGTTTTACGGTAGTCGTGGATTTGTACTATGGAAGAGCGTGCCATACTGGGTGTGCGCCGATGGCGCTCGACCCAGTTTTGGCTTATTTTTTCGTGGTGTTTTTACACCAATTTTCTTTCCCAAATCTCTTGGGAAAGATTAAAATAGAGAGTATTTTATCCGAGTTAGGTTCTTCCACTGTAGTGCAAGCTTGTAGTAAACAATTGAGGTAGGTTGATAAGAAATAGTTATTCATCTTTTTTTATGGGCAAGTGTTTTATGCTGTTCGTGTTTGGTAAATAATAATAATAACACTTTGGCCAGCCGCTGATTTGCCGCGGTTCTTGGAGGTTAGTAGAATAGAATTTTTTTTTCAAGAGAGTTCAATATTTCATATATTTAGATCATAAGCACAACAATACTCAACTATTGATTGATCACCAATTAAAAACAGAATGAACAAACTTTTCACCCTTTTCTGTTGAAAAAGAGTACAAAATTAGAGCAGGCCACCAAGGGTGGCTAATCCCCTTGAAAAAAAACACCCTGATACAGCAATAAGAACAGAAACCAGGAAATTTGTAAGTTAAAGGTCACTGTGATCTTGATCTTCATGACAATGATCCCAAAATAAATAGGCAATGCACATGTCAAGTTTGGTTTCCAGCTGCCCAGTGGACCTTTAATTTGAGAACAGAAATCAGGAAAATGAAAAAATTTAAAGTAATTTATACATTTTTTATACTTACCAATGGCCTAGACTTAGCTGGTGCTAACTCCAAAATAAACAAAACACAAATTTTGCATCCAAAACCAAAAAATTAATGTCCTATATGGTCCTCCATATTTTTGTCTACTGCGCATGCGCAGTGTCAAGGAAGTACCAAAACTGGCACCAAGCCTCATTCTTACAACCAGTGCCTGCTAAATGTTACATAATCAGCGGGGAGGTACGAGTTCCCAAATCATGGGAGAGCCATCCCCATCTGGGCCATTGGTAAGTATAAAAAATATATAAATTACTTTAAATTTTTACATATTTTTATACTGTAACCAATGGCCCAGACTAAGCTGAATAGAAAAAAGGCTGAAGGGCCTAGGACATAAAGGAAAATCCAATAAGCTCAATTATATATAAAGGAATATCTCCTCAAGGAGAAAAGGAGAGAAAGGATTTATATATGTCTTTCTTATTTATTAGAAATAAGAAAGACACAATACCAACCAAATAATTGAGCATTATATCATCTATAATTCTCTATTAACAGCCAGTATAACCCATTATACTAATTTAATAAAGGGAAGCCAATAAATAAAGATAGTCCTTAGAATGAGACTCTTTATACTCATTTAAAAGTGTCTGAGGATTGTATATTAATGCTCGTATGACACGTGACATATACAAATGCTTCACACCAAGCTACACTTTAAAAATATTACATAAATGAGATATATATTAGCTTTACACTTCAAAACCATCCCAGTACCGACTCGGAATTACTGACACCGGAGGAGGTATTCCCTTGCTTTTCACTATAAAGCCGGTGATATGAGGGAAAACCGTCCCCCCACCCACCACCACCCTTCCCCTTGCTCTGGGTCAAATCACAACAGAACGAAGAGGGCAGCAGGACAGAGTCACTGCTGGAACAGAAAAACCTACATAACTACAGCTGTAAACGTTTAGTGGACGACATTCTGAGCAACAGATAAAGGACCTAAACATCAAAGGTCGCCTGAAATAGACTCTATATTTCTAAGGTAAAACTTTGTAAGGGTAGAAGGCTGTGTCCAGTAAGCAGCTTTCATGAGATCAGTAATGGCAATACTGTTAGAATAAGCTCAAGATGCGGACAGCGCTCTAACTTCATGTGCTGAAATCTTAAGCACCGACTGCTGAGTAGAAGATAAACTTTCATAAGCAGTACGAATTGCTAATTGAATCCATCTAGCAATAGAATGAACAGAAATGTCCCTTCTATTGGGAATTAATGATAAAAAGAAGCATTTTCTTCCTTTTCTGATAAACTCTGATCTGTGCCTAGCTCTTAGTGGACACAGCAAAGGTCTACAGCCATCTGAGGATGGAAGAGCCTAAATGATAATAGGCTCAGGATATTTATTAGTAGCCTGGTTCTTAGCCAAACATCCCTCCTGAGTAGTTAAAGTAATAGTATTACCAACACTACGATAATGAGAATCATCAATAGATAAAGCATGAAGTTCACGAACTCTTCTTGCGGAAGCAAAGGCTAAGAGAAAAGCTGTTTTATATGTCAAGAATTTGAACTCTACAGCATCCAAAGGTTCAAATAGAGATTCTTTAAGCTTCAACAAAACCCAAGCTAAATTCCACTTAGGAATTAACCTAAGGATTCTAGGCCTATTGATCGAAATTTTTTTAACTAACTTAGATAAAGAAACATTAGATCCGATTTCTAAGCTATCATGATGAGCATAAGTGTCCGATAGCATAGACCTATAACACTTAATAGTGACTGCCTGCAGTTTGAGAACGTCAAACAAGTAGACCAGAAAATCTGCAATGTCTGGAATGGAAGGATCATAAACATCTACCGACTGATCCTTACACCACTGAGAGAAAACCTTCCACTTTGCCGCATAATTTAGCGAAGAGGAGGCCCTCCTACAGTTAGAAATTGCATCCACTGCTCGTTCTGTAAAGCACCTTCCGTGCAAGAAGGACCGCACAACAGAAAAACGTGAAGGTTGAGATCTTGCAGGTTGTGATGCAGTGTGCGAGATTTCCCCTGAAAGAGAAGGTCCTCCCGTGGAGGAAGCTTCCGGGGAACGTCCCATAAGACATCTGAGTAGGTTTATCCATGGTTTCTGAGACAACTGAGATGTACCAGCAGTATCTTGCACTGCGATTGCTTGATCTTTAACAAGATCTGTTGAATCAACGGAGTTGGAGGATATGCATATCCTGTCATTCCGTCCCAAGAAATTGAGAGAGCGTCTACTGTGTACGCTCGAGGATCTGGGCATGGCGACACATATGTCTGCAATTGATTGTTGAGATGTGTTGCGAAAAAGTCCTCCTACTGCTTTAGATATTGAATATCCGCCCAGATGGACAGCATCACAGCTATATCCTTCCCAAATTTTTTCAGGAGACAATGATCTTCTGAAAGGAATTATAAAAATTTGGGGATGTTTGATTGCTTCAGGGCTAGTAAAATCTAAACACTCCTGTGTACTGCCTGTCTGCCTTGTAGTCTTTCTTTAACCCTCTGCACACTGACATCAAAATACCAAAAATTGAAGCCAAAATTTTCTCCCATACTGCAACTAGGAATTTAACCAATTCAATATTGTTGGACAGAGCTCAATAAGCTCCATCAATACAGAATAAATTGGTTAAATTCCTTGTTGTTGTAATGTGGGAAATTTTTAGCCTGAAAGTTAGATATTCTGATGACAACACACACAAGGTTAACCTGATAAAATGCTAATAGGAAATACTATTGGAAAAGGCTCACAAACCCCTTTCCATCTTTAAGGCAAGTAACAGCAAAGCCAGGCATACACCAATTTATCATCAGAGTTAACACCTGTGCCCCCCCCCCCCCCCCACATGCAATTTAAGAATAAAGGGATAGGGCCCAAAAAAGTTAAAACTCTGTTTCTAAGGCCCTATGGCATGGCCATTTTGGCTGCTGCATGCAAACTTAAAAAATAAAAATTAAATGGTTTATGTCTGATATTTTACCCAAGTTAATAAAACTGATAAATTTGTCCCTTGAGTGCAACAAGGTTTTGCAATGCTTTAGCATTGCGAAATCTTCTTGCAATCAAGGTATGAAATACACCACCACCCATGCTTTTCTGTAGATTATGAGGCATAAAACAAAAAACAAAACAAGAATATGAACTTTTGATGGCAAAGAAATAATTACAAAAATAAAATTAAAAACCACTGGCCCACATGCAACTTTACAAATGAAAGTGTCAATGACACTGTAGCTTAACTTGTATGTGTGTTGTGTTTGATGAAAAGGATAATGTTCAATGTTTATGTAAAGATTATGAAATAAGACAAGAATTGTAATAACTGAGTAATTTCTGTTCCCTGTATGCTATATTTTCAATAAAAATAATATGAGGTGTAGACTCTACTAAAGAAATGAGAGGTGGGTTAATGTGGCCCTCACAGTTAATGTATGTGGCTCTAACAGTTAATGTATGTCAACAAAAGTTACCAAGTTACAGTGAAATTATTCCAAATTGAGTCATCCTATCAAGTTACAATGAAATCCCTTCATAAATACGGCCTGTAGACTGTGCTAAAAGTTTTCAGGCTTCGGGCCTGTGTAGCCATCACAGTTGACCAATCACAACCAAAATAGGACGTCCTCATCTAGACGTTATACTGAGTCATACTACCAAGTTACAATGAAATCCCTTCATAAATATGACCTGTAGTCTGTGCTCAAATTTTTGGGGTTTTGGGCTCGGGAAGCCATCTTGGTTGAATGATCGCAACCAAAAGGGGACGTTCTCATCTGGACATTATCTGGAGTCATCCTACCAAGTTACAATGAAATCCCTTCATAAATATGACCTGTAGACTATGCTAAAGATTTTCGGGCTTTGGGCCCCTGTGGTCATCACAGTTGACCAATCATGACTAAAAGGGGATGTTATTATCTAGACATTATATGGAGTCAACCTACCAAGTTACAATGAAATCCCTACATAAATACGACTTATAGACTGCGCTAAAGGTTTTCGGGTTTTGGGCTTGGGCAGCCATCACTGCTGAATGATCACGACCAAAAGGGGACGTTTTCATCTAGACATTATTTGGAGTCATCCTACCAAGCTACAATGAAATACCTTCATAAATATGACCTGTAGACTGTGCTAAAGGTTTTTCGGGCTTTGGGCCCCTGTAGCCATCACAGTTGACCAATCATGACCAAAAGGGGACATCCTCATCTAGACATTATATGAAGTCAACCTACCAAGTTACAATGAAATCCCCTCATAAATACAACCTGTAGACTGTGCAAAGTTTTTCAGGTTTTGGGCTTGGGCAGTCATCACAGTTGACAGATCGCGACCAAATGGGGAAGTTCTCATCTAGACATCATACGGAGACATCCTACCAGAATACAATGAAATCCTTCCATATTAAATATGACCTGCAGACGGTGCTAAAAGTTTTTGGGTTTCGGGCTTGGGCAGCCATCACGGTTGACAGATCATGACCAAAAGGCAAAATGTTCATTCTCATCTAGATATTATACAGAGGCATCTTACCAAGTTACAATGAAATCCCTTCATAAAAAGGACCTGTTGATTGTGCTAAAGGTTTTCGGGTTTTGGGCTTGGGCAGCCATCACGGTTGTCAAGTCAAGCTAAAAAAGAGGCCTGACAAACAGAAGATGTACTTTGTGGGGCCTTACACATATCGGGTTGATGAACTGTGTAATTTATGTAAATTTTGCGATCAAATGAGAAAGCAAACAGTAAGTAATTATATCCTGAGTCTAATTGTTTGTATTTGTCAGTTCTGCTGGAATAAATGTTAAAAAGGTCATGCTTTTCAAAAACAATTGGAATTTTTTTTGGACATAGCAAAAAAAATATCATTTTCAAAAAGGGAACGAAAAACAGATAGAAATATTGAAGAAAAACTCAACCTGAATCCTTCAGTGTGAATTCATCTGCATCATCATCAACATCTATAGTTTCATTATCACTCTGGATATCAGATTCTTCTTCTGCACTCTCTTCGTCATCACTAAGATCACTGTTTTCAGCCATTTCTTCCATTACCTCAGTCTCAGCTATAATAAATTAAGTTACTGGGTAATGAAGAACCTCTTTAGCCCTTTACCTAACATGAAAAGTAGACGACACTTGCAAACAAAATTCTTGAATTATTATTTTTTTTAATTTTTTGTCTCAAAAACATAGGTTATGACCCCTCATTGGAACAAGCTCAACGAGCTTGTTCCAAAGAGGGGTCATAGCCTATGTTTTTGAGACAAAAAATGAAAATTAATTGGCGATTTCTGAGACTGGTGCTGGCTGGTTTTGGCCATTACATTGGGTAAAGGGTTAACAGAATAGAAGAGACCTGTTTCCTACTGACTGTAAAGACAACAAACTGATAAGCTCCCAAAACCAACAAGTGTTTGACCACCGAGGTGGTATTAGTCCCCTACGGCACTTTTGTGACAAAAGGTGTTTTTGTCACAGAAGACACTACAGCATATAAGCATCTTGGATTTTGAAAAAAAAATATTGAGCGTGCATAATCCCCTCACAACCCTTTATACATGTGCCATATATGAAAATCTAAATTTTATATTAAATTTCCTTTCTTATTATACCTACCACAATTGTTTACTTCAGGCTTGCACTACAGTGGAAGTCCCTAACTCGGATAAAATACTCTCTATTTTTGTCTTTCCCAAGCAAGTTGGGAAAGAAAAGTGGTGCAAAAGCACCAATAAAAAATAAGCCAAAACTGGGTAAAGTGCAACCGGCGCAGACCCAGTACGGGACACTCTCTCCCAAGTACAACTCCACGACTTTCATTGCCAGTGCGCATGTACCATCTCTAAAGACTCATTCTTTTTTAATCCATCAACGTTAGAGTTATGTGATCAGCGGGGAGGAAAGATTCTTTACCCGTAAAGAAGACGGGATGGCCTCCATGTAAACAATTGTGGTAGGTATAATAAGAAAGGAAATTTACTATAAAATTTAGATTTCTTATCAACCTACTCACAATTGTTTACTTCAGGCTGAATAGACAAAAGGCTGGAGGGAATCGCATAACCAACCCACACATAACCCCAGTGCACTGGAACCGTGAAGCAGAAGGAAGAGGTCCAGAGGCTTATCAACCATAATGTCGCAATCATTGGTAAAGGACAATGAAAAGAGACATATGGGCCTGTGTGACACACAGACAGAAAAAAAGCAGTAACAGCACAAGGCTGAAACTGACCTTCAAGAAGCCTAATGGCTATGGCAGACAACAGCCTGAGCAGAAGAAAGAGAACCCAGGGCAAAAAGGTCCTCCGACTGCTCCTGCAACTGGCGCAAATAAAAGGTGGAGAAAGTAGAAGCATTTCTCCAGTAGGCTGCCTGCATAACATCCGACAACTTGACGGAGTTAGAATAAGCCCAAGAGGTGGACAGTGCCCGCACCTCGTGGGCAGAAATACGATTGGTAATGCAATCGCCAGCTGCTAAATGACCATAAGCCGTACGAACAGCAAGACAAATCCATCGAGAAATGGATTGAGGAGAGATCTTCTGTCGACCCGGAATGAGAGACAGAAAAAAACGTTTCCTGCCTTTCCGTATGAAGCGTGTCCGATCAAGATAAATGCGAATAGCACGGACCGGACAGAGCAAAGGGCGATTACCCTCAACAGAAGGAAGAGCCCTGATACAGATAGGAGGAGGAGTAGTATCTGGTAACTGATTCTTGGCCAAAAAGGAGCAATCAGTGGTAAAAGTAACACTGTTGGGAGAGCTTCTAAAAAAGGCCGGGTCAACCGAGAGGGCGTGAAGCGCACTAACCCGTCTGGCCAAAGCAAATGCCATCAGAAAAGCCGTCTTATATGTGAGAAAATGCATATCCACCTGGGATAAAGGTTCGAACGGCGCCACCCCCCCCTCCCCCCCCAAGCAAAGCAACACCCACGAAAGATTCCATCGTGGAGTAAGCTGCAAAGTCCGAGGCCTTTTCAAAGAAAAGTGCCGAACAAGCTTGGAGAGGTAAGGATTAGTGCCGATACGACGCTTCCCCACATAAAAAAAAGTCTCTGAAAGCATAGACCTGTAACCCTTGATGGTAACAGGCTGGAGACCCCGAGAATCAAACAGATATACCAGAAACTCCACAATCTGTGAAATTGAAGGATTGGCATAATCAACACTCAACAGAGTGATCAGCACACCATCGACAGAAGACCTTCCATTTAGCTGCATAAGCTAAACCAGTGGAGTGCCTCCTTGAAGAAGAAATGCACTCCACTGCTCGTCTCGAAAAACCTCTACGGAGGAGACAGGACCTGACAAAAGATATGCGTGAAGGCACAACGAAGTCGGGTCGACGTGAAACCTCCTCAAGCGACCTTGACAAAGAAGGTCGCGACGTAGCGGGAGATGTGCCGGAACCGCCGCCATCAGCGAGCGGAGCTGATTGATCCACACCCACAGAGGCGACAGGGGAGCGATCAGAATGATTCGACAACTGCAGGTTCGAATTTTGGCGAGAACCTGAGGAAGAATCGGAACCGGCGGGAAGGCGTAGCCGACTAGACCGTTCCAATCGAGTGACAGAGCGTCCACAGCAAAAGCCAGAGGATCTGGACACGGGGACACGAAAATGTCCACCTGATGGTTCCAACGAGTCGCAAAGAGGTCGATGTGGGGACGTCCCCAGAGATCGCAAAGTGACTGGAACACTGCCCTGTGAAGCATCCACTCGGTGGAAATAACCCTGTCCTGTCGGGACAGGGAGTCGGCTAGGACGTTCAGACGACCGGGAATGTGACGAACAACCACTCCGGCGTGAACATTCTGAGCGAGCAGTAGAATATCCCGAGCTAATTCGTACATCGGAACCGAGTGCGTGCCGCCCTGGTTCCGAATGTAAGCAACCACTGTCGAATTGTCGGATAGTAGAAGGACCTGGCGATTCGACAGGTGAGGGATCCACTGCCTGAAACTCAGAAGAAGAGCAAGAAGCTCCTTCTGGTTGATGTGTAGAGCTGCTTGATCCTGGTCCCACATCCCGTGTAGGGAAAGACTGAGAGGATCCAACGTCGCACCCCATCCGAGATCACTGGCATCTGCTGTCAGAACGCGATCAGATGTGGGTAAGTCCAGTGGAACACCCTGCGTAATCCACTGAACATCTGTCCAGGGAAGAAGGTGAGGATACAGAGAGTCCAGAAACAGAAGCACCTGATCCAAAGAATCTAAATTCGGCCTGAGCAGAAAGTGTTGGAGAGGTCTGACACTCAGCCGACCTAGAGGAATGAGATCCGTCACCGAACCGCAGAGACCGATCAGCCGGAGAAAACTCCGAGCGGTCGCGGACATGGACTGGGACAGAGTCAGAGCAAAAGCTGAGAGAATCACAGTCTTGGCCTGGGGAACCGCTACAAAAGTGAATTTGGTTTGGAAAGACATCCCCAGATGACAAAACGACTGAGAAGGGACCAGGTCCGACTTCTCCTCATTGACTCTGAATCCTAGCGAATTGAGCAAGCTCAACAGAGTGGCGACATCCGACTCCAGTAAGGCAGCATTGGAATGCCTCTGGAGGATATCGTCCAGATATGCCGAAGTAGTCACCCTGGACTGTGTGCGATGGAACGCTATCACATGTGACATCAGTCTGGTGAACGCCCAAGGAGCCAGGTTGAGGCCGAAAGGCATGGCCTTGAACTGGTAAACTCGCCCCAGAAAAGCGAACATGAGATACTTCCGTGACGCCCGATGCATCGGAACGTGGAAGTAAGCGTCATGCAGGTCGATGCCGGCTGCGAAATCTCCCTGGTGAATTGATTGGCGGACCGACCTGAAAGTCTCCATGCTGAACTTGGGAGCAATGATAGACTGGTTCAGGATACTCAGATCGATAACCGGTCGGAGTCGGCCGTCCTTCTTCGGCACCAAGAACAGGCGGGAATAGAAACCCACTGACTGAATGTTCTTGACGACCTCGATCGCCCCCTTTGCCAGGAGATTGGCAATCTCCGTGGACAAAAGTTCCCGACGTAAAACGTCTGAAGGAACTGTGGATGGAAGAGGCACCCTTGACAGAGTGGGGTGCCATCGGAAGGATATTCGCAGCCCGGACCGAACAACATCTAACACCCACGGATCGGATGTGATGGTGGCCTAATGGTCTGCGAACTCTGCTATCCTTCCTCCAACCTGGGACGAGTCGAGGTGAGGACCTCCATTTCGAGCCCCGACGAGGCCCGCGAGAGGAGAAACCACCTCCTCTACTAAATGAAGAATCCTGAGACTTCCCTCGATTCTGCCGACCCTTACCTTTACCCCTTGAGTAAGAAGAAGGACCAGCCTTTTGCTCCACAGAGGAAGCAGAAGGGTACTTGTTAGGCTTGGAACGGCCCTTGCCTCCCCTAGAAGGCTGATCAAGCTGACGAAACAGCAGCTGATCTTTGGAATGACGTAGGACGACATCCCGGACCGTCGACACGGAACCATGGAAAAGTTGCGGACCTGCCAAAGAAGCAGATCGAAGAGCAGCATGCTGCTCCTCGGGAAGGGATCGTCCTGTGTCCAGCACAGCGTCCCTTCGAACTAATTCCAGATTAGCCGTGTTACAGGCATGCATGTGAGTAAGGTGCATAAGCGTCTTGGACAGCACACGCAAAGGAGCCTGTACCTCGTCAAACTTATCTGGAGGCAGATAAGCAGCCAAAGCTGAGACGACGTGATCTGAGAGAGAAAGCATGCCAAGCATCTCTCTAGATAAGCCCAACGTGGACTCCAGAGTCGTCATTGGAATGACGGCAGACTTGGGCTTGGAAAGCCCGAGGGAAGTGGAGTCCTGATCCAGAACCGTCAAAGTCTGGCAGACCGACGGATTGGCGGAATCGTAGGAACAATAACGCACAGGAGGCAAAAAGGTGTCAACCCTGGTGAAGAACGAAGTCTTCAAAGCCTTGGAATTCAGCTTGGAATCCAATGCTGAAAAAGCTTCAACCACCTGTACCGACTGGCACGGTCGAAGGCACCCAGAAGCAGGTTGCTCCATAGGCTGTTGGCACGTGACCGATGATCGCGGCCAGGCTGACACTGTCGGCTGGTTAGCAGGTTTGAGATCAGGCAGAAACCCAAACACAAAGTCAAGAGCCGCCCCCAAGTCCGAAGACTGCTGGCCCTCGACCTCAAGCATGTCGGACTCCTCCCCAGAGTCGGAAGACACATAGCCCATCGTGGGCAAACCAGCCGACGCCTCCCATGGTGTCGGGACACCAGGGGAATCAGAAACCGGCCTGTTTCCAATCCCGGGAGGCGGCGCCATAGGAGGCACCTGGAAACCACTCATAGCCTCGCTGGAAGCAACAGGAAGGCTCTTAGAAAGAACCTGAGTGAGTAAGGAGAGAGCCTCCCTAAGCTCACTGCCCATACCGACCGGTTCGACAGGGGAGCGAACCGGCAAAGTGGCTTCACCTCTGACCCTCTTAACCAGCGAAGGGTCACGATCCTCCAAAACACCCGACGCGGGACGACGGGCAGCAGCCGAAACATCTGAAGGCAGACGTGTATAGGGGTATGAGGCACCCCGAGGATCAATATGGCGAGAACTCATGAGAGTCACCGCGGACCTCTGCGGGGCAGAAGGTCCAGGCTGCACAAAAGGCGTTGGTCCCCCATAACTGGTCGTGAGGCAAGAATGAGTATACAGAAACGCCACAGAGTTCATAGTGTTTCCACTAAGAACATCCGAATCCAAAGACACAACTGTGGTGCTCGACGGCGAAGAGACCACAGAGCTGGGTTCGGCCGGCAGCCCCTTCCGACTTCGCCGAGTTGAAGTCAGGGAAGGCTGAGGCCGATATCCCACGTCTACAGTACCGGATATTCCTGCAGTCCCCTGCAGCGAAAAGCCAAGGCCGGCTGAAACTGACGACGAAGCAGACGGACCAGCAGTAGTAGTAGATACGTCGAGAGTCGTTGAGGCAGGTGAAATAGTGGAGAGAGCACACCAGCTCGGCTCCGAAGGAGGAGTCACAACCCTAGTGACAGCCTTAGATGTCGACTGGAGGGGGACCGTAGTCCCAGAACCAGGCACCTCTTCACCAGAACACTCAACGGCTCCCGCAGTATCCACCACAGGAAAAGACTGCACATCCCCCATGGAGGAGGAATAACTCTCACCAGACAAGGTCGGCTCGGGAGGCCCCGAACGACCACGTTCTCCTTTCCCGCGGGAGCGGGAGGCACGGCCACGAGAATGAACGACATGGTTAACTGACGCCCAGAAAGTGGATGACCATGATCCACAGACACCACATGGCCACTCGGCCGAACACCCATTACAGGAGGAACAAGACGAATGTAAATCGTCCACATGCTTTGGCAGCAGACATTGCCCACAAGGAATTGTCCTGGGCATGATAGAGGTGAGAGGAGCAGAGAAGGTGAAATCAGAAAACAGAAGAACACCCCCAAGAAGAGAGAAAGGTGACAGAAACAAAGACCCCAGACGGTCGACCGGGAACCACACAACAGGATGACTACTCTCAAAAGAAAGAAGAAAAACTGTAGGAGTGGTACCCCGCTGACACCTAACTCTAACACAATTAGAAAATTTAGCAAAAAAAGCATTAACAATAATTGTGAAATAATATAAGTCCGAACCGCATGGCACACGAAATTCGCACGCAACTCGAGAGAGAACAATTAAATATACATTATGGATATATAATATAAAAGAGAATATAAAAAACACTGTTCCTGAGAATACAAAGGATACACTGAGGTACAATGAATCAGGAATCATCAAACATCGAGCTGGAGGAACACTGATAAGTGTGCAAAAACATCTCGACACGAAGCGGATTATAAAAAGAATGAGTCTTTAGAGACGGTACATGCGCACTGGCAACATAAGTCGTGGAGTTGTACTTGGGAGAGAGCGTCCCGTACTGGGTCTCCGCTGGTTGCACTCGACCCAGTTTTGGCTTATTTTTTATTGGTGCTTTTGCACCACTTTTCTTTCCCAACTTGCTTGGGAAAGACAAAAATAGAGAGTATTTTATCCGAGTTAGGGACTTCCACTGTAGTGCAAGCCTGAAGTAAACAATTGTGAGTAGGTTGATAAGAAAAAGGTGTTTTTGTCACAGAAGACACTAGAGTATATAAGCATCTTGGATTTTGAAAAAAAAAATTGAGCGTGCATAATTCCCTCACAACCCTTTATCCATGTACCATATATGAAAGGCGTAGCTTGAACCATGTTGGAGGGAGGGGTGGTAACATAAAATAGAGAAAAAAGCTTAAAAAACACAACAAAAATGGCCGCCATTCTGCCATCTTGGATTTTGAAAAATAAATATTGACTGTGCATCATCCCCTCAGAACCATTTATCCATGTACCAAATATGAAAGGTGTAGCTTGAAGCATATTAGAGGGAGAGGTGGTAACATAAAAACAGACAGACAGACGGACAGACAGACAGATGTTAGATTTTGAAAAAAAAAATTGAGCGTGCATAATCCCCTCACAACCCCTTTATCCATGTACAATATATGAAAAGTGCAGCTTGAACCATGTTGGAGGGAGCAGTGGTAACATAAAATAGAGAAAAAGGCTTAAAAAACACAACAGAAATGGTTGCTATGGCGCCATTTTGAATTTTGGAAAAAAATATTGAACGTGCAACATTCCATTACAATCCTCTATCCATGTGCCAGATATAAAAAGTGTAGCTTGAACCATGTTGGAGTGAGGGGTGGTAACATAAAATAGAGAAAAAAAGCTTAAAAAACACAACAAAAATGGCCGCCATGCCGCCATCTTGGATTTTGAAAAAAAAAAATTGAACGTGCATCATCCCCTCCCAACCCTCTATCCATGTGCCAAATATGCAAAGTGTAGCTTGAACCATGTTGGTGGGAGTGGTGGTAACATGAAAATAGAGAAAAAAAAGCTTAAAAAACACAACAAAAATGGCCACCATTCCGCTGTCTTGGATTTTGAAAAAAAAATTTTGAGCGTGCATCATCCCCTCAGAACCATTTATCCATGTACCAAATATGAAAGGTGTAGCTTAAAGCATGTTGGAGGGAGAGGTAGTAACATAAAAAACAGACAGATGGACGGATGGATGGACAGACGGATGGACGGACGGACGGACGGACGGAAGGACGGACGGACGGACGAATTTTGGAAAAAAAATATTGAACGTGCAACATCCCATTACAACCCTCTATCCATGTACCAGATATAAAAAGTGTAGCTTGAACCATGTACCAAATATGAAAGGTGTAGCTTAAAGCATGTTGGAGGGAGAGGTGGTAACATAAAAAACAGACAGACAGAAAGACAGACGGACGGACAGACAGACGGACAGACGGAGTGCAATCCTATAGTCCCCTTACGGTTCCCGTAGGGGACTAATAAGAGCATATTCCTGTTAGCCATTTTGAATGTACTTCTCCAAAATACCCAAAAAATGTTAACAGACAGTCAATTTCTAATTCGAAAAAGGGCTATAACTCATCTAAAAACAAGATGTGGGCCACGCCCTGGGGCATACCCCCCCACCCCCCCCCCCCCCCGCCCCCGCACTGCATACCACCAAACAATGGCAAGAGAAGAAATAAACCATGACACTGTGAAAGCCTTTCTCATAAACAATCTTCATTCCAAATTTCAGAGAGATCCAGTAACCCAAACCAGAGATATGAGGCAAACAGACAGAAAACTGGCTATTGTACAAGGCAGGCAGCAAAATTATTGTCTTTGTTTTACAACAAAAAGTCAATTTACGCCCTCTCCCCCAAGGTAAATTGTGAAGGCCAGAAACACCTGTTACTGAAGTCAAGTGACGATCGGACCATCCACATAAGAGATATTGAACAAAGACATAATGCAACATGTGAGGAGGTGATTTGCATGTATTTTCTTTGTTTTATTGCAGGGACATGACTCATTTGAAAGCTTTTCCCATAAACAATTTTCTTTCCAAATTTCATTGAAATCTGATAACACAAACCTGAGGTACAGTAAGGCCGCCGTGGACTGGTCACTTTCCATGGGTGGCAAAATTTTCCACTGATGCAATAATATTATATTCCATACACTAATTATAGGAATAATCATCAAAAATGTAATTAATGAAGTGCCGGGTACAACCCGGTGCTTCATTAATTAAAATTTTGCTCATGACAATATTTATTACCTGGTAAATGCAGGCATGGACAGCACAGTCCACACGTGGATTATGACCAGTTCAAGGCGACTGAACTGTACAAGGAAAACAGACAGAAAATTGGCTATTTTACAAGGCAAACAGCGAATTTTGAAAGTTAAAAAGAGGGATAAGTCCAATAAATGAAAAGTAAGAAATATTATTACAGACTCATTTGAAAGCCATTCCCATAAACAATCTTCATTCCAAATTTCATTCAGATCTGATAACCCAAACCTGAGATACGAACAGACAAAAAATAGGCTATTTTGTATATTCAAAGGGCCATAAATCACAGCAAAAATATTCCAACAGCAAAACGGCTGATGCACCTTAACGATCTCATGATAGTGAACATCTGTATGAAATGTTATCAAAATCTGAGCAGTAACATTCAAGTTATAACGTGAACAGACATCAGAGTACAGATGGACAGACATACTTAAGGACGCAAATAGGGACAGGCGCAATCCAGTATACCCCACTTTTTGAAAAAAAAGTGGGGGTATAATAATTGGTTGGAACCCATATTCGAACATGGCCTGTATTACTAGCTGGGTAATACACATACCAACTTTGGTTGAGATCAAATAATCCAAACTGGAATTATTGGTTGGAAACCAAAAATGTTAAATGGATGGACAGATGCACAGACATATGGATGGCTGGACAGATGGATGGACGGACAGACTTATTATATAATACGATCACTTTTCAAAAGGGTGTATAATGAAAGTGTCAATGACACTGTAGCTCAACTTGTCAAGACAAAGACATGTACATGTATAGTATGTGACACAGCAATGACAAACATCTAGGTAATGACCTGATAACAAAGGTACATATAAAGTATTGTAACGGTCTATACATAAATACTAGCCGTTGCCTGTAACAAATGTATAGGTAAAGTATTGTAAAGGTGGGTGACAGTCAGATGCTAAACTAGAAAAAAATCTTTGAGTCCCAGAGTGGGTCTGACTGAACCCTAAAATATTTGTTCTCATAGCACAGTGATAACAAAGGCACCCCAAAACACACTCATTCCTGTCCCAAGGTGAAAACAAAGGTACCCAAGAAGTTTCGTGAAGATCAGTTCACAAATATGAGCTGTGTAGAAGTTGTGACAAAAAACTGATTGGACCTAATTTCAGTACAAAATGAACACTGGCAGCCATCTTGAATTTTGGACCGCACTCAGAAACACTCGTTCTCATCCCAAGGTGATAACAAAGGTACCTAGGAAGTTTTGTGAAGATCAGTTCATAAATACAGCCTCTAGCCCGAGCCGTATTGACATGTGCACTTACAGTGTATAAGTAGCACTAAATAAATCAAAGTTCATCTAATTTGCATAATTTCTGCACGAGAAAAAACCCGTACTATATGTGATGTATTCCATGTTACTAAGCATTCATACAAAACTTTATTCAAATCAGAACTTTCATACAGAAGTTCTGTACAAAAGACTGATTGCACTAATTTTGGTACAAATGGCTGCTGGTGGCCATCTTGAATTTCGGACCACACCCAAAAACACTCGTTCTCATCCCACGGTGATAACAAAGGTACCCAAGAAGTTTCGTAAAGATCGGTTCATAAATACGGCCTCTAGCCTGAGCCGTATAGAAGTTGTGTACAAAAAACTGATTAGACCTAATTTCGGTACAAAATGGCCACTGGCAGCCATCTTGAATTTTGGACCGCACCCAGAAACACTCGTTCTCATCCCAAGGTGATAACAAAGGTACCCAAGACGTTTCGTGAAGATCGGTTCATAAATACAGACTCTAGCCCAAGCCGTGTTGACATGTGTACTTACTGTGTGTAAGTAGCACTGAAAAAATCAAAAGTTCATCTAATTTGCATAATTTCTGCACGAGAAAAAAACCCGTATTATATGTGATGTATCCCATGGTACTAAACATTCACACAACAAATTATTCAAATCAGCGCTTTCATATGGAAGTTCTGTGCAAAAATCTGATTGCACCAAATTTTGTACAAAATGGCTGCCATTGGCCATCTTGATTTTCGGACCGGACCCAAAAACACTCGTTCTCGTCCCACGGTGATAACAAAGGTACCCAAGGAGTTTCGTAAAGATCGGTTCATAAATACGGCCTCTAGCCCAAGCCGTATTGGCCCACTCATTGAGGGCGATACCCGTCTGGGCCATTGGTAAGTATAAAAAATATACAAATTACTTAAAATTTATCATATTTTTATGCAACAACCAATGGCCCAGACTAGCTGAATCGTAAAAAGGCTGAAGGGCCTAGGACTTAAAGGAAAATCCAATCTCTCAATTACTCTGGTAAAGGATAGCTCCTACAGGAGAATAGGAGAACATAGGAATTATATATGTCTTTCTCTTTTACGAGAAAAGAGAAAGGGATAACACCAACAATGTAATTGAGTATTACATAATATATATAATTCTCCATTTTAATGCCAGCATAACCCATTATGCTAATTCGGTGAAGAAAAACCAATATATAAAGATAGTCCAGAGAATGAGACTCTTTATACCTATTTAAAAGTGTCTGAGGATTGTATATTAACGCTCGTTTGACACGTGACATATACAAATGCTTCACAGTGAGCTACACTTTAAAAACGAAAGTGTCAATGACACTGTAGCTCAACTTGTTTAAGACATGTACATGTAGAGTGTGTGACACAGCATTGACAAACATCTAGGTAATGACCTGATAACAAAGGTACATGTAAAGTAATGTAACGGGCTGTACATAAATGCTGACCGTAGCCTGTAACAAATATATAGGTAAAGTATTGTAAAAGTGGGGTGACAGTTAGATGCTAAACTAGAAAAGAAATCTTTGAGTCCCAGAGTGGATCTGACTGAACCCAAAAATATTTGTTCTCATAGCATAGTGATAACAAAGGCACCCAAAAACACTCGTTCCTGTCACAAGGTGATAACAAAGGTACCCCAAGAAGTTTCGTGAAGATCAGTTCATAAATACAGACTGTAGCCCGAGCCATATTGACATGTGCACTTACTGTGTATAAGTAGCACTGAACAAATCAAAGTTCATCTAATTTGCATAATTTCTGCACGAGAAAAAAAAACGTAACATATGTGAAGTATTCCATGTGATGTATTCCATGTTACTAAACATTCCTACAAAAATTTATTCAAATCAGAACTTTCATACAGAAGTTCTGTACAAAAAACTGATTGCACTAATTTTGGTACAAAAAGGCTGCTGGCGGCCATCTTGAATTTTGGACCACACCCCAAAAAACTCGTTCTCGTCCCACAGTGATAACAAAGGTACCCAAGAACTTTTGTAAAGATCATAAATACGGCCTCTAGCCTGAGCCGTATAGAAGTTGTGTACAAAAACTGATTGGACCTAATATCGGTACAAAATGGCCACTGGCAGCCATCTTGAATTTTGGACCACACCCAGAAACACTCGTTCTCATCCCAAGGTGATAACAAATGTACACAAGAAATTTTGTGAAGATCGGTTCATAAATACAGCCTCTAGTCCAAGCCGTATTGACACATGCACTTACTGTGTATAAGTAGCACTGAATAAATCAAAGTTCATCTAATTTGCATAATTTCTGCTCGAGAAAAAACCCTGTATTATATGTGATGTATTCCATGTTACTAAACATTCATACAGAAAGTTATTCAAATCAGAACTTTCATACAGAAGTTCTATACAAAAAACTGACTGCACTAATTTTGGTACAAAATGGCTGCCGGCAGCCATCTTGAATTTCGGACCGCACCCAAAAACACTCGTTCTCGTTCCACGGTGATAACAAAGGTACCCAAGAAGTTTTGTAAAGATCAATTCATAAATACGGCCTCTAGCCCGAGCCGTATTGGCATTTGCACTTACAGTGCTGAAAGTAACATTAAATAGATCAAAGTTAGTCTAATTGGCATAATTTATGCATGAGAAAAAAAACCCGTATTATATGTGATGTATCCCTTGGTACATTCACACAAAAAATTATTCAAATCAGTGCTTTCATATGGAAGTTCTGCGCAAAAATCTGATTGCACCTAATTTTGGTACAAAATGGCTGCCAGCAGCCATCTTGAATTTCAGACTGGACCCCAAAACACTCGTTCTCGTCCCACGGTGATAACAAAGGTACCCAAGAAGTTTCGTAAAGATCGGTTCATAAATACGGCCTCTAGCTCGAGCAGTATTGGCATTTGCAGTTACAGTGCTGAAAGTAACATTACATAAATCAAAGTTAGTCTAATTTGCATAATTTACGCACGAGAAAAAAACTTGTATTATATGTGATGTATCCCATGGCACTAAACATTCATACAAAAAATTATTCAAATCAGAGCTTTCATATGGAAGTTCTGCGCAAAAATCGGATTGCCCCTGATTTTGTACAAAATGGCTGCCAGCGGCCGTCTTGAATTTCAGACCGGACCCCAAAACACTCGTTCTCGTCTCACAATGATAACAAAGGTACCCAAGAAGTTTCGTAAAGATCGGTTCATAAATACAGCCTCTAGCCTGAGCTGTGTGTACAGTGCGATGGATGGACAGACGGATGACGGGCCATGACAATACCTCAAATGTGGCTTTGCCAAAGTTGAGCTAACCATACATAAATGATACCTAGTTATTGCTTCACACCAAGCTACACATTAAAACCATTCCAACACCGACTCAGGAATACTGACACCAGAGGAGGTCTTCCCTTGCTTTTCACTATAAAGCCAGATGATCTTAAGAGAAAAAAAACATCCCCCCCCCCCCCCTTCCCCTTGTTCTGAGGTAAATATCCTCAGAATAAAGAGGGCAGCGGATCAGTGTCAATGCTGAAACAGACTGCCTAAATACCTATAGATGTAACCATTTATGAATGGGATTTTGAGCAACAGAAAGAGGACCCGAAGATCTGAGGTCACCAGAGATAGACTCTAAATTTCTTGGGTAAAACTTGGTAAATGAAGAGAGCTGTGTCCAGTATGCAGCCTTCATGAGATCAGTAATGGCTATACTGTTGGAATAAGCCCAAGAAGTGGACAGTGCTCTAACCTTGTGCGCTGATATCTTATTAACAGAACGTTGATCCGAAGACAGATTTCCATAGGCAATACATATTGCCAACTGAATCCATCTAGCGACAGCATGAACAGAAATATCCTTTCTGTTAGGAATCAATGAAAGAAAGAAACGTTTTCTTCCTTTTCTAAAAAAATCTGATCAACGTTTATAAATGCGCATAGCTCTGACTGGACACAGCAAAGGTCTACGGTTATCGGAAGATGGTAGAGCCTTAATGACAATAGGCTCCAGCCACTTGTCTGGAATCTGATTCTTAGTCAAAAACCCCACTTCTGAGGTAAAGGTAATGGTATTACCCACACTAGGATAGTGAGATTCATCAACAGATAAAGCATGAAGTTCACTGACTTTATAGGTCAAGAATTTGAACTCTACAATACCCAACGGCTCAAACGGAGCTTCTTTGAGCTTCAACAGAACCCAAGCTAAATTCCACTTAGGAATTAATCTGAGGGTTCTATGTCTATTGATAGAGAAATTTCTAACTAGCTTAGATAATGAAGTATTTGATCCAATAGTCAAGTTATCATGATGAGCGTAAGTATCTGAAAACACAGACCTATAGCACTTAATAGTGACAGGCTGCAGTTTGAGGCCGTCAAACAAGTAGACCAGGAAACCGGCAATATTTGGTATGGACAGATCGTATACGTCCATCGACTGATCCTTACACCAATGGAAGAAAACCCTCAACTTCGCTGCATAGTTCAATAAGAGGAGGACCTCCTGCAGTTAGAAATTGCGTCCACTGTGCATCCTGTAAAATGTTTTCCGTGTAAGAAGGACCGCACAACGGAAATACGTGATCTTTAACAGAATCTGCTGAATCAATGGAGTTGGAGGATATGCATATCCTATCATTCCGTCCCATGAGATCGACAGAGCGTCTACTGCATACGCTCGATGATCTGGGCATGGTGACACGAATATTGGTAACTGATTGTTCAGGTGTGTCATAAAAAGATCTATCATGGGACGATCCCACTGGTAGCAAATCTGTCTGAATATTCGCTTGTTGAGAGTCCATTCTGATGGTAACAGGCGACCTTTCCAAAACAGTGAGTCTGCTAGTACATTCAGATGACCTGGTTTTTGACGGACAGAGAGATGAACGTGAAGATTCATGATGTATAGGAGAATCCTCTCTGTTAATGCGCATAAAGGAATCGAATGAGTGTTGCCTTGGTTCCTACTACTGTCGAATTGTTCAACAGGATTTGAGCGTGAACGTTCGCTATTAGGTGAATCCAATGTTGAAGTGCCAGCCATATTGACATCATCTCTTTGATGTTTATGTGCTTCTCTAGGAACCAAGAGTCCCAAAGACCCTGACACTTCAAGTCTGCGGGACTTAGGGTCGTCCCCCAGGCCATCTGACTCGCGTGCGTAATAATCGTGAAAGCTGGATACGGCAGTTGCAGCGGAACTCCGGGAGTTAACCACTGAATATCTGCCCAAATCTGAACCTTTTGGGGACAGATAAGCTGCTCCGGCCAAGGTGTAGCCCTCTCTCCACCAAAGGAGGTTCGGGGATATATCGTGCTTGAGTTGATTTGGCCTGAGTCGATTTAGTCTTAGTTTAGGCTCGTTTATTTGTGAGACTGAAAAAATATGAACCTTTTTCTCTGAATCGGTGATGGAACAGCTGAGTATGCATCTTTACTCAGTTTGATTACCACATGAAATTATTTTGACCCTGTAATAATGACAGAGTCATAATAATTCCATGTGGTAACCAAACTTCGTAAAGATGCATTCCGACTCAAATGGATAATGCAGTCCTAGAAATCTGCCACGGCAATTGGCAATGCTGTGGAAAGAGTGTGGCTGAATGCCATGACTCTTTCCACCGCATTGCCGATTGCCATATAATTCAACTTCAAGGGCTGCAATAATGGGTGTCCGTGTTGGCCCGGTGGGAGGAAGGGGGGGGGGGGGATTTGGGGGTAGGTGCATTTCCAGATTTCACATGTGCTACAGCTGCCCTTATACCCAACGTCCCCCACCCCCCCCCCCCCCCCCCCCAAAAAAAAAAGACTGACGCTGTAGTACATTGGTAACCACAAATGAAAATAATTTATTTGCGAGGTATTCATTTTAACCTTTTTTTTGGGGGGGGGGGGGGGGGGCATTTACAGATGCCGCATGTACTACAGCTGTCCTTATACCCCCAACGCAACCTCCCACACACTCCCACCTAAAAAAAGGAAAGAAAGAGAGCTGTAGTGCATTGGATATCTGCAAATGCAAAGCAAATGAACATAATTTTCAAGGTATTCACATGAACCTCTTCTCTGAATCAGTGATGAAATAACATGGCAATTGGCAATGCTGTGGAAAGAGTTATGGCAGACAGGCAGAATGCCATGACCCTTTCCACCGCATAACCGAGTGCCGTATATATATCGAGGGCTGCAATGGGTGTCGGTCCATTTGGGAGGGTGGGGCAATTTGTATTGCATTTCTAGATGCCGCATGTGCTACAGCTGCCCTTATATCCCGACACAACCACCTCCTCACCCCAAACCCTCACGAACAGCGAACACTGAAAAGAGGCTGATGCGGTAGTGCATTGGGTATCTGCAAATACAATGCAAATGAAAATCATTTTTGCGAGATATTCACACGAAAATTTTCTCTGAACCTATGTGTGATGGAATGACAGGGTCAAAATAATTTCATGTGGTCACAGTCATCACACAACTTGTTTCCACAGGTAGGGTACTGTAATTTTGATAAATATACACGGGTGGTGTGCTGTGCTTGCAGGGCGCCGTGAAGGGGGGGGGGGGGGGGGGATTGTAGAGCTTAACTAACTTAACTAAGGAATGATGCATCTCGACTCACATGAATGTAGGATCGATTTTAAAATGTAATTGTCAGAGAGAAATATAATTAATTATGTGAGGTTTCAAACTTTCGATTGTCCGCTCCATTTAGCACTTCGTCGTCACTTTCAAGTTCCTCATCACAGGCACGTCTTCGGTCACTGAGGAAAAAATCAACAAATAAACAACACACATTACGGTATCAAATCTGATTTTTTTTTATGTTGAGATCAACTTTAATGAACAACTGCAACAAAAATATGAATCTTATTTTTATTTAAAAGAGAAAACAAAAATAAAAACATAGCATGTGATAAGTTGATAACTGGACCCCAGGTCAGACAACTGTAACATCAAAATTTGAAACAAGCTGTTAAAAAAACATGAATTTGGGGACCCAAAAATAAAGTGAATTTTCGCCCCATAAGGCTCCAGTTGATAGCACATTTCAAAATTTTTCTGGGGGGGAGAACCCCCCCGACCCCCGAATTAAGCTCGTGCTTTCGGCACTCGCATAGATGCCTCCGGCTTTCATTTGGATGGCCCGATGGGGAGGATAAAAGTTTTTCACTTTTTGTTTGACACGTCAGCAAACCAGAAACAAATATTGATGCTTTGTTTTAATGTTTTTACCGAATGACACGCCTGAAACAAAAGATGAGTGAGTTATTGATGAAACATCAGGCACTTGTGTGGGAAAACTGGAGAATATTGCGATTCCTGTCAACACGTTTATGATCGTGGATTTATCGGTTATCGGATCGGATCGGCCAATATGAAAAATAAAAATATCGTTTATCGGCTTTTTGTGATAACCCACGTATCGGCTCACCTCTGTAAATGTTTCATCAAATCTAGTCACAGCAGTAATGACTATACTTGATGATAAAAATATTTTAAAAAATACTCTGCAAGTTAAATGTTCAACCATACGCACCCTCTTCATGGTCATCTTCAGAGCTGTCTTCATATTTTTCTTCACTGTCATCTGAGTCTTCATCAGAAACTGGAATGTAATAGATAAATTAGTCACTTTTGGTCTTTTTACCATTCACAAATTTAATAACTCATAAAAAAGTGTGATGATTTACCATAAAAAAACATATCTGTGTGGATTTCCATAAAACAGACCTCAAATTTATATATTCAGTAGAGTTTAACAACACATTTCCATTTTTTGGTGAGTTTCTTGTCTTTCATGAAGAACACACTTTCCAACATACAGATTTTTAAGTTAAGGTACCTTAGCTGTGGTTTTTAGTGAAGTCTTGGCTGCCTGTATAGGTAGCCAGGACTTCACTAGACACCACTGCTAGATCAAAATGCTACCTTATTATGAGAGAAAACAATAATGAGTAAAATTTTCAAGGCCTTTAAGGACACTTCCAGAATCTTTGGTAAAAATCAAATGAACATTTTGTGAGAATCAAAGTTGATTCCCACTTTTTTCTAGTGCTGGGCGATATTAGCCAAAATAATAATCGGCAAAATAATAAATGCAGTTTTGCGGAAAGAAGATCATGATTAATGATATAATCATGATATTGTTCTCTTGTGCAGGTTGTGTGTTTATTCTGATAAGTAGTGTTAATACAGTTTAGTGTACTGTATGCAATAGACTCAGCCTTACTAATCAGAAATATACCGAGCACATATACTTTGTGTCTCAATTTAATAATAACTTTGATTTAAAATGTGTGTTGTGAATTTGTGCCCATGCATGGTCCATAGATTATTGGCATGGGACGTATCAAAAAGAAATGTTCATTTTTCAATTTTTTACCTCCCTTGATGTGTTTCTCCAATATTTACTGGAATGCAGAGGCAACATTGGCGAGATACATCAAGGGACGTAACCGAATTGAACAATGAATTTCACAAACTGAAAACATGTCTGTGACAACCATGTGACATACATGTTGCGTTACAATCATCTGCCACTGAAAAAAGATTTTTAGTTTTTTTCTCCATTTTATTCTCCTGTTGTTATTATCTCCGTATCATGAAATCATACTGCAGACTACTGGTTGAACTTGGAACACATTGTATTTATTCTTTAATGTTATGTACTCAATGCAATGTTGTTATTGAAGGCCAGTGAGTTTGGTCAGTAGGGACTGTCCCAGTCACTATCAAAAACAAAATCAGCCCAATTATTGTGTTCATTGAGCTCATTAGTGTTAATTCTGGGTTTTCCAAACACTTCGGGAATGGAAAGGAACTGCATTCTTTGAGCAGTGTTACGTTTTTGTCAAACCTGGAGGGCATGGGGAATGATTTCTCAACATGATGATATTTTGATTTTTTTTATTTCTGAAGATATTACTAACGATATTTTTTTATAACTGGCTATACCTAATTAATCAGAAAACCGCCCAGCACTACTGTTTTCTTCGCACAAGTCATGTGCAAAAATTGATTCTAAATCTCGAATTAATTTTTTGACCTGTTGTATGCTTTCAATACCTACAAGAATGAAATCCATTTTCTGTTTTCATAGATGACAGCAATTGGCAGTATACATCTTCATTTTCACTTTCAGAGCTTGTTTCTATTTCATCCTAAAATAAACAAAAAACATTACAAATGTACCACCAAATAGTATAGGACAGATTATGGTTTACCAGCTACATATTATTGACAATACTAGGACCTAAAAAAGTTAAAAATCTGTTCTCAGGCCTTCCCAAATGGTGCTTTTGACTGCCGCATGCTCTCTTTTTGTAACCAATGCAAACTTAAAAAAATTAAAATTAAATGGTTTATGTCTGATATTTTACCACACAAAATAAATTATATAATACATCTTCTGTTTCTCAGACCATTTTTGTAAAATTGCTTGTGGTCGGGTGTTCTTTTATTTTATTTGTGTGAAAAGAAATGAGTCAATTTAACCCTTTCCCTAATATGGCAGCCGCAAATTAACCATGCAAGGCTGACATGATCTGAAGTAGCCTGACACTTTGTCAATAACACTGCACAAATATGGCTGTCATTGGAACCAGCTCACTGAACCGATTCCAATGACATCCATGTTTGTAAGTATTGTTTATTTTTCAAAAAATTATCAAATTAAGTTTATGTTTTAAAAGTAAAATGCTGTGTTGAGTAAAGGGTTAACTTGTGTTATCAGTATACAACAGGGGTTCAATCATAGTGGCCTCATGGAATCCTGGGACACTTACATGTATGGCAGGTATGGATTCTCGCAATCATTTTCGCGAGAATCCAAATGAATTCTCCCAAATTTAGATGAAATATTAGCCCTGGAAAGCTGTAAATTCCTAGCTTCAAAATCTTGATAACTTAAAGATTCTAACTTCTGTGTTTACACTAAAAATATGAAGGAACATTTCAAGTTTCTTTTAACCCTTTAGCATATGGTAAATTTTCTGTACTTTTCTACTAACATGACATCTTGTGAGTCTAGCAGTCCAGCAGTGATTTCTAGTGAATTTAAACTTATAACATTGGGTTGAGGTCGTAAATACCCTCAAGTCATGAGCAAACACTGTTTGAAGTATGAGCAACACTTGTCCACTGAACCATTTTTTCTGAACTGGACAAAGTTAGAATGGATGAACAGACTGTGACCTTTAGCTTGGAGTTATGACCTTCCGGCATGAGCAACAATTATGTGAAGTATGAACAAGATCTGTCCACTGAATCAATTTTTCTGAACAAGACAAAGTTAGAAGACATGAATGATATATGACCTAGACCTTTGATATAAGACCGTGGGTCAAGAAGTTTATTTTGGGGAGTTTAATAACACTTTCAACAGTTTTGTGGGGGAGGAAGCTGGAGTACCCAAAGAGAACAACTGAGCAGTGGCAAGCAACTGTCAGACTATCTCACTTAATAACTCTGCAAAAGCAAGGTCAGCAGTGGTCGACAGCGAGTACACTATCAACATACAGTATGCCTTAGTACACAGACCACAATGACCCCAATTAGGCAATCAGGATGAAATGTCTTGCCCAAGACACAATGCAGTTACCACTGGTCAGGATCAAACAATCAATCTTCTGGTTTAAAGTCCAATATTCACACCACTGAGCCACCACACTCCCTTGTCAAGGTCAAGACACACCCTTGATTTAGCAATCAATGTGTGAGGTATGAAAAAAGGTTGGCCCACTGAATCAATTTTTATGGACTGGACAAAGTTAGATTTGGAGAACAAACACATAAATAATAATAATAATAATAATAATAATAATAATAATAATAATAATATGGTTTAAAGCTGAGTTTCCACTGAACATGCTCACAGGCTTTACAATAAGTACATGACATCTAATATGACTATGTAACTAACTAGATATTATGGCAGGATAGGCTAATTTAAAGGTCTGTGACCTTTACCTTGAAGCTATGACTTTGGGTCAAGTTCATGACACACCCTTGAGTCATAAGCAATCATTGTGTGACATGTGAACAAAATCAGTCCATTGAATAAATATTCTTTGACGATTGGACAAAGTTAGAATGGAGGAAAAAACACACCATAGGTTTATGACCTTGGGTCGTCTAAGTCATGACACACCATTGAGTAATAAGCCATTTTTGTGTGACATTGTTAATGGACAGATGGAGAGCACCTGCAGGGTTCGATTTAATTTTTAAAAATTGAATAGCAGCTGACTAACTTGGGTAAATTTTGATTAGCATTTGCTTTTATTTATGTTTTTATCATGTGAAATTGATTAGCCATACATGAAAATTGATTCAAAAATTGCTATGCAAATCCAGTAAAATCGAACCCTGAGCACCTGGCCCCCATAACATAATGCATCCATTTTTCTCCACAATGAGCATATAAAAAGATGACTTAACTTTTGAAGAACTTTTTTTCGATAACCATTTATCCCAATTTTTCTTTTGGATAGAACATGGTTAAGTAATGCTTGCCAACTGATGTCAGTGTATAGGCTGACATGATCAACCTAGAATGCCAGTAATAATAAACTTTTTATAGCAGAAACATATCCAGGCCTTTAAAAATTAGCATTTAGTTTGTGCACTGTTCGAGCAAATGTCCTGTGGCTTAACCTTTCTTCCGTTCATGCAAGTTCTTTTCTGTAATGTGAAACATCAACTGAAAAGATGAAATGGGTTCAGCAAAAAAAAAATGGGTTAAACAAATTATTTGTTTCAGACGGCTGTGGCATGAGGAGCTAAGTGTGTGTTTCAGCACATACGATTTGATCAAATGTGACATTTGGGGAGCTTGCGTTGATTGTGTCTTGTATGTAAACAGAGGAATTTTGAACTCTAATCTTGCTGCAATGGGAAGCCAATAAAGATTTTTTAACAGAGGGATGATGTGTTTGTTTTTCTTAGTTCCGAGTTACAATACAAGCAGCTGCATTTTGTATAATATGTAATCTATTCATCTGCTTGTTTGGGAACCCATACAGGACACTGAAGTAATCAAGAATAGAAGATTTCAATGCATGCACCAGACATTCTGTAGCACTTTTTGTGAAGATATTTCTGGCTTGACTGATCTTCCAAATATGAAAATGGGCAGACTTACAGATTTTCGAAATTAAGGCAAGAAAATAGTGCAATGCAAAGTACTGCAAATGCCCCCCTCCTGTAATGTCAACAGGAGCAATGAAAGTGTCAATGACACTGTAGTTCAACTTGACAAACTTGAACCCGGTAAGTTATAAATAAAATGGCAAAATTGAAGATCATTGGTTCCAATGTTATTTGGTGAAACTTCAACATAACAGCATTGTGTGTGCACAACGTCAGAGTAATCCATGCATTTTTAAATGTAAACTGTAAGGCTGGCTAAAGAAAGAATGTTGATACACAAATGCAGTAAGTTCAGGGGTAATTGTAAATGGCAACTTTTTTCACAAAAATGAATGTTAATCGGAAGCTCTTATCTAGAAGTCTCACCTAATGAGCACACCAAGTTAAGAACCAATCCTACAATAAATGTGCCCTGTAGGGCGTGTCAAAGAGGAATGTTGATGCACAAATGCAATACATTCAAAGATTTATTCAAACAGCAACAGTTTTTGATGGAAATGAAAAGAAAATCAATAGCTCCTATCCTTGTCACCCTGAATAAGCATACCAAGTTTCAAAACAACCTGATAATGAATGTGCCCTCTGAGGCATGCCAAAGGAAGATGTTAATGCACAAATGCACTTAGTTTGAAGGTCATTGCTAGTGACAATGGTTTTTGTATTTCTTTTTTTAAGGAAATAATAATGCAATGTTAACGAATAGAATCCACCGCAGAGCTCTCTGACTTACATTATTACCCCGCATCACAGGTGTTCACACCCTTTGTTCATTCTATGACATTCTCAGGTCAACTCAATGGAGCATACTGCTGGTGCTCCACAGATGGGTACACAAGGCAAGCACCTCAACAAGTCCCTATTTTACACCTAAGTATGGTGAGGGTTGTGTAGTACTGGTGAACATTCCCAACGTCCACAGCTGGCATGTGATGCAATGTCGCAGAATCACACACTCAAACTTCACCGATCGCACGCCAGCCACTACTACAGGAAGCACCCAAATCAATCGCCGAATGGTCACCCGTCCGAGGATTAACTGGGCTTGACGTTGCTTAACTTCAGTGATCCAACGAGAACTGGTCTTGCTTTGACCAGTGCCCCCCATAAAATTCATAAATATGCCCTGTAGAGAGTGCAAAAGGGATAAGTTGCTGCACAAATGCAAGTTCAAAGGCTGATGCCAACGACAATAATTTTTTATGGAAATGAAATAAAATCAATTGCTCACATCTAGAGGTCACCTCGAATATGCATACCAAGTTTCAAAGCGATCCGATCATAAATGTGCCCTGTAGGGAGTGCCAGAGGAATATATTGATGTCTGACTAATTTAAGTTCGAAGTTTGAAGGTTGTTGCAAACAGCAACGTTTTTTGGCAGTAATAGAAGAAAATTGATAGCTCCCATCTAGAGTTCACCCTAAACAAGCATACCAAGTTTCAAAGCAATATGATCATAAATGTGCCCTGCAGGGTGAGCCAAAGGGAAATATCAATGCCTAACAAAACTAAGTTCAAAGGTCATTGCCAAGGGCAACATTTTTTAATGGAAAAGGAAGAAAATCAAGAACTCCAATCTAGAGGTCATTCCAAACAAGCATACCATATACGTCTATTTGCTGACGATACTTCCCTGTATTTAATAGTAGAGAATCCTGAGCAAGCCTCGACTTTAATCAACCAAGACTTGGCCACAATTGAACATTGGGCGACAACATGGCTGGTAGAGTTTAATCCCCATAAAACAGAGAGTAAGTTGATATCGTGCAAAAACATCCCTGTTGCCCACCCACCACAATTCTTTAGTAAAATGCCGATGTCTGAAGTAAAAAACCACAAACACTTAGGAGTCATATTAAACAGTTCTTGTACGTGGGACGATCACATTGACCACATCTGCTCGAAAGCTTGGGTTCGTTTAGACTTATTAAGAAAGCAGAAATTCAACCTCGATTGGGACGTCCTAGAAAAAGTTTACTTTGCCTTCATCAGGCCATTACTTGAATATGCGGATGTTGCCTGGGACAACTGTTCAGCAACCAAAGCTGAAAAATTAGAGAAAATATAGATTGCAGCTGCGAGAATCATAACTGGGGCAACAGTTAGTTGCAGTAAGCGTCTACTTAATACTGAAACACGCTGGGACTGTTTACAAGAAGGACGTCGCAAACACAAATTGTTACAATATTTCAAAATGTACCATCGAATGTTACCCCCGTATATTGCAAATAAGGTCTCTCCAAACATCTCATCATCAAATTTATCGCAATATCTCCGGTCATGTAACAACCACAGAATTCCTTTCTGTCAGACACAATTATATCAATCTTCCTTCATCCCCAGTGTTACGAAGCAATTGAACAGCCTGCCCATGTCTGTGCGTGAAAACTCTTCATTGCCCAACTTCAAGATATTTTTAAGTGCTGGGAACCAAAGGCCTCCCAAGTTTTATAGTGGTGCAAAGTCCCGCAAAGCTCAAATTTACCACACCAGGTTACGTCTGGGTTGCAGTAGCCTCATTTCCCATCTATATTCAAATCACCTGTCGCCTACCTCTTTATGCCAGTGTGGGGTGTGTGAGACCGTGGAACACTATCTTCTCCACTGCCCAGTCTTCACAAATGCTCGTGATAATTCCATTAAGCTACTACCATTCCCAATTGACGTACCAATGCTTCTTTTTGGATCTGAATTTTTGAATAACCAGGAGAACCAACTTGTTTTTGAAGTGGTTCATGACTTTATTTTATCAAGTGGACGTTTCCGCTAACTGTGAAAATCGCATTTCTTCAAAGATGAATCTTTCTCTGCTCTCTTTTAAGTCGTTCTCTGTGTAGATCACACTGTAAAAAACACCTCTACCCCGCCCCATCTCCAAGTAAGGTGCTTAGGCTGCATGTAATAATAACTGTTACGAATATATAGGCAATAGACATTGTCTTCAAGCTGGTTATTCTGCCCTTTCTTGTCTCACTTTCCTTTACTCTTTTTCCATCTTTCTTACTTTTCTCACATTCATGGTTCAAGCAATATCTGGTATAGTCACCATATGTTCTGACAACTCACGCTTAATTTCCCATGCTTCAAGCTAATTTTGATCCGACTATTAGCCTTGCACTGGCCGGGGAATCGCACCCATACACTGTTGTGTTCATGGATGCGATGCCCCACCCAGTTAGCTGGGCATCTGCCCAGACTATATTATAATTTTGAATATGGGTTACGACCTTAGGTAGCTTTGGACAAGTTTAAGTAGTGTTTTTTACCACCTCAGATAATTGATATATTTCATGGTTTAGGGAGATGACGCACATAAGCTTTCAGCTTTTTGTCAAATCCCTCTATTATTCGGTTACTCTACATTGTTGAACAAATGTTATATAAGATATCTCATCCTACTTCGTTACTTTTTGTAAACAATTTGTTACATATGACATTCTTAAAGAATAACAAGGGCCATAACTTTGGTCTGTATAAATGGACAAAATCCACAATATGTGGTTGTCTTCTCCCCCTTAACTTCTCCCCATGCTAGTCTCTCATCATACCAAAGGACATCAAAATCTGCACACACGTGAGTTATAATGCAAAACATTCTAACAAGGTTTGTTACTCTGGTAGAAGTAAAACATGCGATAAGTGGATATCATGACAGTCCCTCGTGCAAGTCTATCAGCATGCCAAAGAACATCAAAATCTGACAACAGATGCCAGAGTTAAAATGAAAAACATTTATTTTACTATTTTTTCCAAGTCCTACAAGGGCCATAACTCTGAAATTTGAATGTGTAGACAAAATCCATGATTTGTGGATATCACTTTCCCTATGCTTGTCTATCAGCATACCAAAGGACATCAAAATCTGACAATCGATGCCAGTCACCATGCAAAATGTTTGGACAGATGGACATACAGACAGATGGATGTATGCATGGACGGATGGACAGACAGAGACCTTGATTATGTACCCACCAAACCTCCTAAGGAGGTCGGGGGCATAATAAGTCAGTCTGTCAAAATACATTCCAGTTTCTCACAACTGTAGATGGGTTGATAGTGGTGTCACTAGTGGTGATAGGAAGAAAGCCCCAGGTGATGAATGCTGATGCTTTGAATACACAATTGGATGACTGTCAATGTCAGATGTTCACTGTTAAAAGTGTTTCGGTAATTTGAGTATTCACACTACATGATAATTCCACCCCTAAAAAAGTTCTTTTTAATCATTTGTTGAAGTCTAATACAATTAAAGGAATATACACAATGTCACAAAGCAGTTTGTACATCTTTGGGCTTTTGCCAATGAAATGTCTCAGGCCAGTCACGGATGAAACGTCAAAGCACCAAAGTTTATTCATTCATTTAAATATCAACTTTCAGATTCGACTTCAAGAAGGTCTTTGATAGTATACACAGAAAAGCCTATGGAGGATCCTCTTAACCCATGGATGTCCCAAGAAGTTTGCCACCACCATCAACCTATTTTACACCAACTTCTCATGCAGCATCATCCACAACAACAATAATCTGACAGACTAGTTCAACATCAGTGAGGTTTGACAGAGGTACATAATGTCACCCATGCTCTTCCTTGTGGCTATTGACCCAGTTATGTGCAAGACTACTGACAGTAAGAAGAGAGGAATAAGATGAACACATACATCAAGACCTTGATTTTGCTGACAAGACTGTACACCTGGCAAACTACAGAGGAAGACAAATGACTTTGCAATCTATGCAAGACAACTGTGCCTGACCATCAGCAGAAAAAAAGATATAGAATATGCAGCTTTCTAGCTACCACCCATATACCTTGAGAACGAAACGTCACAGGAGTGGAAGAATTTACTTACATGGGCACCATAGTAAGCAAAAACAAGAGGCCTTAGGCAGGCATTCCGCCGGGCAGTTGTTTGGTCCGGTAAACGGACCCATTCCCCCAAAATCAAGCAGCAATTTTTCCCCCAGAAGTTGAGTTTTTTCCTCTATACGTTTTTCTTAAATGTATTCAATAAAGTTGAAATCGTATACAAAAGTCATTCTCTAGGCTAGTATCAGCATTACTATTGAATCCTCAAGAAGCAGAGGGATGTGTTTATTATTTGCCGGGATCGTAACTTCGACTACCGGTATTTATAGAACGCAAGATATTCCCAAAGTTCGGCAAAATCGTGGTGACCTCACGTCACCATAGACGAATATATCAGCCAATCGGTGCTCTTTTTATTTATATCTCCTGAAGACATTTCCTGCGGCTTGTGTGAATGTATTTTACTTTGGCAGATCAGTACGGTTGAAAATTACTAATATGTCACATAAGGAGGGGCATTATGTGAAGAAATTAAAATCGACAGATGCTAAAGGGTCGCACAAAATCCATGATTTTTTTAAACATCCGTCCTCCATTCAAGATAATCAATTTAAAGCTGTCGAAACTACGCCTGTTGCTGAATCTTCACACGAAAATGAATTTGTACCGGCCGTGACAAGTAGTACTTTTTCTGGTAGTTCGACTTCAGAAAAACGGTCTGCTGAAGTTGCTTTCATCGGAGAACGTTCGGAATCAACATCTTTATCGCGATCAGATACTGTCAATGTTAGCCATATTTCTGCGAAAACCCATGAAAGTCCATTAGAGCGTCCTCAGCCTGATTTCACAATATCAACACCAAATTTTGCATGTCCTAACGTAAATATTACGAAAATGAAAGCATTTCAAGATTCATATCCCTGGGCCACATTTAATTTTCGAAAATCGGGTTGGATGTGCAGTTATTATTCAATGTTTTCAAGGAAAACAAACTATCACTGGATTGACATAGGTGTGGAGTTAGGGGATCATCCTACACGGCAATTTCAAAAACATGAAATTTCCAATGAACATAAGAAAAATTTGGAGTTTTATACTAAATATAGAACGTCCGAAAGTATAGGGTCAGTTGCTGAGAAAATAGTTTCGGCTCACGGGAAGGCAAAGAGTGAAAACCGTCAAAAAGTAAAAAAAATATTGAAAACACTTGTTTTTGTAATTGGCAAAAAATGGGCACATATTTACTACCTCAAAGACTTACTTTCTTTCATTCAAGAAACATTTGACTGCGATTTGAGTTTTAGTCAATGTGGCGTATCTTATACGTCAAATCAGTCCATTGATGAAATGCTAAAATGTATTGGGGGGTACATTCAAGAACAAGAACACCTCAAATGGGAACAGGAAAAACTGTTTACTCTTTTAGCTGATGAAAGTACGGACGCGGCAAATATTCAGCAATTTGTTATCCTTGGTCGCTGGATTTCAGGTGACAAAGTCGTCGAAAGATTAATAGCTGTTAAGCAATTGCAGAAAACGGACGCTGGGACTTTGACGGATGTAATTTGCAATGCTTTGACTGAAAAACAAATTGATATTGAGCAAGTTCGTTTTGTAGCTTTGGACGGTACAAACGCGATGTCGGGGGAAAGGACGGGACTTCAGCATAGAATCAGGCATCTGTCGCCGTTTTCAATATACATAAACTGTCGATGTCACAGACTGGCCCTGACATTTGTTCATTTACTTCCGAAATATGAGGGATTTAAATATGTTGATACCACATTGATGTCGCTATGGGAACTCTTTCGCAAAAGTCCCCAGAAACTTTCAATCCTAAAAACTGCCCAGGAAACTGTCGGTGTAAAAGTTCTTGGTACTATTATGCCATCAACAACTCGATGGCTGTCGCACAGGGACTGTTGCCTACGCATATTTGACAGATACGAATCATTTTTAGATGCATTAGATACAATTTATCAGGAAAAAAAGGACCCCGAAGCCCTTGGTTTGAAGCTACACATGTCGGAAGCAAAATTTGTGCACTGGCTTTTATTTTTGTGTGACGTTCTTACAAGTCACAGGTCGACTGAATGAGTCCCTACAAACTCAGGACCTGAATTTCACCGCGATTCCGATATTTACAGAGGATGCTATAGACCAGCTTACGAAAATCGCAGAACAGTTGGAAAAGTTCCCAGAACATCTGGAATCGGACACTTGTTTGATAACCCATTATTGCAGAAGGGAGGAATTTTTGGGATTGGCTATCGAACGGCATGCATTGGCTAGGCGACTAAGGACAGGCACAGGAAGCAACTCTGATGAATATTTGCGCACAAATTTCATCCAAAAATGCGCCTTGCCATTCATTGCTGACCTTAAGACCGAAATCAATAATGCATTTGAACGATCAGAACTTTTGACGGCACTTTCCGTTTTCGATCCCCGAAACATGCCATCTGAAGTGACCAAGCAACAGACATATGGGAGTCACGAAATCAAATTCATAGCCGATATTTATGGTACTAGTTGTGAAGATACCTTTCAGGGCCACACAACTCAAGTAGGATCTGACATAGATAAAACAGCACTATTGTGTGAATGGCCACGTTTCATTAAACTTGTCTCTAGACTAAAAACTGAATACAGGGTCAGAATTTTGCGTGAGGCTTCATCCTTGCCAACAAATACACATGTCGAAAAGGAGGCCAAACAGAAAAAGCTACTGGAAGCTAATCGCTACAGCATTAAGAAGCTTTGTTCGGAAATGTACGCACAAGATCTACATGGACTCTTCCCGAATTGTTCCAAAGTGCTGAAAATCATTTCACTGGCACCTGTCGCAACAGCATCAGTGGAAAGATTTATTAGCCTACTGAATGACATGAAAAATGAACTTCGCACGCGTCTAACAGCTGACAATCTGGAACATTTGCTACGAATTGCGTCCTACACAAAGGAGAGAAATCTAAATGATTCTGAATATGACACAATTCTTGACAAATTTCTTAAAGTGCAGTCACGGAAAACGGGCGCCGAAACTAAGAGGAAAGTCCAATTTTGAATTTGAACACCGTGACTCCGAGAGAAGTCAAATTTGTAACGAGAACTCTCGGGGAGACAATATTTTGACTTCTTTCAAGACTGTTCTTTTGGAAAATAAATAAAGTTAAATAATACGACTTAAGTCGATGTTAGAGGGGCATTTTAATTGATAAAGGGGTGCTTTAAGTTTCCATAGCAGGATAATGTCGTGACTTTCTCTCCGTTTCTCTCTAAAAAAGAAAAGTACCCCCCCCCCCCATGCAAGTTCCTAGCAGGTTTGTCAGTTATTCACAAGTGAGATGTTGTTTTCTAACTTTCCTTAAATTCTTTTGTTCCACCGAAATCACACAGCCACATTTCTCATTTTGGATGTCGTTCAACAGACCCTCCCTCTTTCAGAGGTCAGAGGATGAGAGGCATTAACAAATTTGGAGCCTATGATGACATCAAGTTGATTACCGAACTTGACATCTGATACTATCAGATGTCGAGTTTGGTAACCAAATTGATATCCTATATTTATATGAGTCACAGTCAGACGTGCTCACTATTTTTCTCGTGATGGCAAGTTGTCAGCGGTCTCCAGGGGTTGCTCGAATTCCCTGCCCCACTCCCTCCCCGCCAACAGAACAATTTACACGGGATTATTCCGATAGGACACAAAGCCTTTCAAATCCTTCTCCACTAGCGGCGACTTGAAACAAAGTTCATATAAACTATAGTAGTAAGTCCTTACACGCTATCGGTAGCACTGGCAGTCAACACCAGAAAAACATTTTTCATAAAAAAATAAAGGTTGCTACACCTCACTGGAACGAGCGCGACACGCGCATTCCAGTGAGAGATCACAACCCATGTTTTGGTAGAACGTACATAATATCAAAAAAATTAAATGGCTATTTTCATAATAGCGCTTGGCAGTTTTTGTCTACTCGTTAGGTAAAGTGTTAAGTGGTGAGCTATTTACATTTTTATCCTCTATCTAGTCTTGGAGGCAGCACCCACTGAATTTCAAGGGAATCTACCCCCCCCCCCCCCCCCCAAATCTTGAAGAAATGTGCACACATATAGAGAATGCTGTTCGCTGATATCGATTGTGAAAGACTTGACTTGTTCTACTCTTCACTTGGTTTAGTTAGGCTATTAGCAGTCAGTGACAGAGGCGGATCTAGAGGGGGGGCCCGGGGGCCCACTCCCCCCCCCCCCCCCATTTTTACCCCCCAAAAATGATATCTGAAGAATTTTTGTACATTTAATAGTAAATATCGCAAAGATACTTTGTGAAGGCACTCCACAACCCAGTCGCGTAGTCATGGGGAGCACGTATCCCCCACCCCTGGAATCCTAGTGCCCCCCCCCCCCCCCCCCCCCCCCCCGAAAAAAATGTTTTGACCAGTAGAAAGAGAGAAAGAGGGAAATAGACAAATATTCACTTTCAAAACCCACCAGAACGCGCCATTGGAGTCTAGAATTTTAAAATCTTCCTGGGGGAGAACCCCCTCCCGACCCCCGTTTAATCCTCGTGCCTTCGGTGCTCGGAACAGAGGCCTGCGGCATCTGTTAGCTATGCCCCCATATATAACTCGCCCCCCCCCCCCCCCCCAATTTTTTCCTGGCTATGCGCCTGCCATAACCACAGTCATACAGTGGCTACACCATCCCCACCCTACTCGAGCTGTTTAGGGGGGAGGGGGGGCCCAGAGAACGAGGAGTTCTGCCATTTTCCCACGAACTAGTAGTTCGCGGGAAAATGGCGGAATTCCTTGTTCTCTGGGCCCCCACTAAACTGAAATTATAGATCCGCCACTGGTAAGTGAAAAACATTCCGTTTACAGTTTGGTGGATAGCCGCGGTCTCGCGGGCTACCTATAATGAGTTCTGTTCTATTCTCTCCTGTCTTTCTGTTGAAGTCATCTCCTTGCTGTTAAAGGTTACCATCACTGGGACGTTTCATGGGTGTTTAAAACTAAACTGGAGTATTTTTCTACGTTTGTCGCCCACGGGTGGGGACATACTAGCTAAATTTCTTTTGCTGGGAGCAGGCGGTCTCGCTCACTGCCCAGCGATATGATCTGTTCTCTTAGGAGTCTTTATTTTCAAACTGTTTCGATGATGTTAACTCAGTGGTGTCCATTCTCTTTTCTATCCACAAAGCTTTCAAACGTATCAACAGTGAACTGTTTACTGTTGGTATGTTTGAACGTTTTGTGGATAGAATTGAAAGGAGGAGCAGTAGATTCCGCGTTTATACAAACCAAAAGGTTCATAGATTGAAAATCGCTCTCTAGTGATATGGTTTGTCAACTCGCAATCTGAATTCCGTATGGTCCTAAGCGACATTATTAAAGGATGTCCAACAGGACAATTCGGAATTCGGGTAGCGAACTGTTTGACTGATAATGATGAGATGATCATACTGGTCCGAAACGACCACCGATGCTGCAAATCCAGTACCGATGGGGTGAATAGACTGTGGTGCCACACGACCTTGTTGCCAAACGACTTTTCCCCAACAAAGTAGGGTCGATTTAGAAAAAAAAATGCTTGTTTGACTAAACTTTTAAAACGAAAACAAATTTCGTTTCGTTCTGCATTTTCAATTATATACGTTGGAGCACATTGGGTTGCGTAAAAAAAGAAGTCAAGGTCGCAGTCGCTGTGGCGCCGTCACTGTCAGAATTCGTGGATTCGTGTTGTTTTGCGTTTGTATTTTTATGAAAAATTGGACCAAATGTCGTAGTATTGTATGTTCTGTAAAAATTTTGAGTATTGCAGAGGAAAAAAATACATGTTTTCATCTTCAATTATTCAGCATTTTTGCGAGAAAAATGCTCCCAGAGGCCACCAGAGAGCACCTAGAAATCAAAATTTTCTTGGGGGGACAACCCCCCCAAACCCCCCTATATTTGCACGTGCCTTCGGCACGTGCAACAGACGCCTTCGGCGTCTGTATTTTATTTTTTTTCCAATACCGGACCCCAAAATTTTCCCCTCGCGGAACCCCTGCCTTAGGGGGCCTGCAGGTGCTCACCTGACATGGTAGTCTAAATATCAAACCAGGGACTTGAATAAGCAGCATACGCCCCTCCTAAGAAAAGCATATACCAACTAGATGAAGCGATTGTGCCCACACAATACACAGGATTTTCTTTCTATTTTCAGTTCCTGCACTTTTACGTCCCAAAATTGAGATAAACGCATAAAAAACAGATTTTTTTCCCAAACAAAATATTTTCAGCCTAAATTTTTTTTTTCTTCTTAAAACGCATAAAAAACCAAAAAAACAGTTTTCTGGATTTTGGTCCAAAAAGTTCTAAGTCCCACCTGGACCCCAAATTTTCAGAGTAAAAAAAATAATTTTTTTTTGTCTTAAAATTGACTGAAACGCATAAAAAAAACAAAAAAAAAATTTTCCGGATTTTGGTCCAAAATTTTCTAAGTCCCACCCAGACCCCAAATTTTTAGTGTAAAAAAAAAATTTTTTTTTTGTCTTAAAATTGACCGAAATGCATAAAAAACAAAAAAAAAATTCCAGATTTTGGTCCAAAATTTTATGTCCCACCCGGACCCCAAATTTCCAGTATAAAAAAAAAAATTTTTTTCGTCTTAAAATTGACCGAAATGCATAAAAAAAAACAAAAAAAAATTTCAGGATTTTGGTCCAAAATTTCTAAGTCTGCAATGGGACCCCCAAATTTTCAGCCTAAATATGAATCCAGGGACTTGGCTTGAACAAACTTAAATCTCACTCCCCTAAGGATCCTGCATACCAAATATCAAAAGATTCTTATTGGTAGATCTGAAGAAGATTTTTAAAAAATACTCCTCACACTGCACTAATTTAAACATTTGGGCTCCCATAGAGAGCCCAAATATGGACCCAGGGAATTGATTTCAATAAGCATGTGAAACAATCTTCCAAAGATGTTATATGTGAAATCTGAAAGCTTTTGGAGCAGTGGTTTTGGAGAAAAGTAGTCTTGTATGTTTTTCCAATTACCCACAGTGTTAAAAAATGCTGACTCAGCACTTTTTCAAAGTCCCCAAAAAGTACCCAATGATAAAACCGAAAGCAATTTTTTCTTACCATTCCATTCTGTTGGTCCTAAGGAAGCTTCACAACAAATAAGAATTCTCAGTGCCGTGTAGTTTTGGAGATATGGGCATTTTAATTTTTTTCTATTTTTAGCCCCTACGGTTCCCATGGGGCGACGGGAAAACATTTTTTTGCATAAATTAAGTACTTGTGACCCAATAAGCCCTCATATCAAATTCGGTCCAAATTTGCCTCTCGGTTTGGAAAGTTAAAAAATTTATAGTAATTTATATATTTTTTATACTTACCAATGACCCAGACATAGCTGGTGCTAATTCTCAAAACTCTAGGGCCAAACACAAATTTTGCCCCCCAATCCCCAAAATTTACATCTAAAACCGAAAATAACATGTCCTAAATGGTCCTCCATACTTTTCCTCCACTGCGCATGCGCAGTGTCAAAGAGGTCTCGAAATTAGCGCCAATTATCATTCTTGCAAGCAGTGCCTGGTCAGTGCTATGTACTCAGTGGGGAGGTATGAGTTCCCAACTCTTGGGAGGGCCATCCCCGTCTGGGTCATTGGTAAGTATAAAAAATATATAAATTACTATAAATTTTTTAACATTTTTATACTGTACCAATGACCCAGACATAGCTGAATAGAAAAAAGGCTGGAGGGCCTAGGACATAGAGGAAAATCCAATAAGCTCAACTATATATAATAAAGTTATCCCCTCGAGGAAAAAAGGAGGATTAGGCTTTACATGTATCTTTCTTATTTATGACAAATTAGAAAGACACAACACCTTTCATAATTGAGCATAATAACATCCATGTTCTCTATTAACATCCAGTATAACCCTTTTTACTAATTATTTTTAAAGTAAACCAATAAATAAAGTAAATCCAGAGAATTGAGACTCTTTATACTCATTAAAAGTGTCCGAGGATTGTATATTAACGCCCGTTTGACACGTGACATATACAAATGCTTCACACCGAGCTACACTTTAAAAATATGACATGAATGAATTTAAACATTAGCTTTACACTTTAAAACCATCCCGGTACCGACTCAGAATTACTGATTCCGGAGGAGGAGGTATCCCCTTGCTTTTCACTATAAAGCAGGTGACCTAAGGGAACACCCTCCCCCCCCCCTTTCCCCTTGCCCTGGGTCAAATAGCCCAGAGCAAAGAGGGCAGCAGGACAGAGTCACTGCCAGAACAGAAAGCCTGCATAACTATAGTTGCAACTGTTTAGTGGACGACATTCTGAGCAAAAGATAACGGACCTAAACAATGCAGGTCTCCAGAAATGGACTCAATATTTCTGAGATAAAAATTCGTGAATGTGGATGGCTGAGACCAATATGCAGCCTTCATTAAATCTGTAATAGCAACACTATTTGCATAAGCCCAAGAAGGCCAAGATGTAGAAAGAGCTCTTACTTCATGAGCCGAAATCTTAAGCACAGACTGCTGAGTTGAAGATAGATTATCATAAGCAGTACGGATAGTTAATTGAATCCATCTAGCAATAGAATGGACCATAATGTCCTTTCTATTAGGCATCAGAGACAGAAAGAAGTGTTTTCGTCCCTTTCTGATAAACTGAGATCTTCGCTTATAAATACATAAAGCTCTAACCGGACAGAGTAAAGGTCTATGCCCGTCTGAAGACGGAAGGGCCTTAATAACAATCGGTTCCGGATATTTATTAGGAGCCTGATTCTTAGCCAAAAATCCAACATTAGTAGTAAAGGTAATAGTGTTCCCGACACGGTTTGGGAGGAGAAGATGCAAACACCATGTCCACGGACGACGGACGGTGAGTGATCACTATAGCTCTCCTGACTGAAAGTCAGGTGAGCTAAAAACGAGCTGTAGAAAAGGATACCACCAGCAGACTACAAAAGGAAGAAGCAGTATTTGCCCAACTCTACAAAGTAAAGAAATCTTACAACATTTTGGAGAGGACAAAGTTAAAAATCATAAGAAGCAATATCCTATCAGTACTTGTGACTAAGAAGGATAGCCACAGACTGTCAATGTTTCATGTATCATGATGCCTTTGGAGATTGTACAGGATACACTGGCCAATGACAATAACCAAGTTCTACTGGAAAGGACAAATAAATCTACCATCACAGGACTCATCACACAGAGGTGATGGAGACGGATGGGCCATGTAATAAGGAAGGATAGGGTCAATATCACATAAACCTTCCAGAGATGGATGCAGGATGATAAACAGATAAAGGGGATACCCCAAAGAAACATGGAGGAGGCATATAGAAAACGAGACAAAGGAAATGGGGAAAAAAACTTGGGGAGAAATAGAGAGGATTGTAGCAGACAGACATGAGTAGAGACGACTGGTATCAGCCCCTTATGCATCACGTAGATATGAAGAGGATAAGTCAGTAAGTTTCAAAGATTTATTTCCGGAAAAGTACAATTCTTTTCACAATCTGCCTTATAAAATCGTAAATCACGGTTTTTGCCCCAATTTATTCCAAATTTCTGCAACTCATTTGAAGCAGTATTTCATCTGCACATATTTTTTGCCAGATTGGAAAAGAGACTCAAATGTTTACGGTTTTGAACAATTTGTCTGTCAACATCGGTACATTGTAATAAGTAAAATGTAATTTATCATCAAATACAAATGTCACTTTTATATAAGGTAAACGTTATTGTTGATATATTATTGCTTCCAACAACTATCCTGCATGCCCAATTTATGTATTTTGATCAGCTTGGAAGCTTATGCAATTTAACTGGTAGAGTGCTGGAAGCCCATATTTGGGATTTTTTCTGAAGTGCACATACCACAACTTAACCCTTTACCCAACGCAGACGATTTCAAAATTTATTATTTTAAATACCATTTTTTCAAATTTTTCAAAAAATTTCAACAAAACCATATCATGTGACCCCTCATTGGAACGAGCTTGACGAGCTCCTTCCAACGAGGGGTAACATGATACGGTTTTGTTGAAATATTTTGGAAAATAATATTTTTTCAACTGCTAAATTTTCATATTACGCGGGCGGATGCGGCCGATTTGTTGAGTAAAGGGTTAAAGGTTCCTTATTCTGTACATGTGTTTCAAATTATCTTTGAAATAAAATTGTTTAGTCAGTCAGGATTTGCCACGTTAAAAGTTGTGGGAGGGTAACTCTTCTCCCATAAATTGTAACAAGGCAAAGACATGAGATCAAATTTGATGACCAAATATAATTTAGCACTCTATCAGTTAAATATACAACACAAGAGCAGCCATTTAACCCTTTACCTAATGTAACGGCCAAAACTGGCCAGCGCTATTCTCAAAAATCGCCAATTAATTTTTATTATTTTTTCATTTTTTGTCTCAAAAACATAGGTTATGACCCCTTATTGGAACCTATGCTTTTGAGAAAAAAAATGAAAAAAGTTAAAAAATTTATAGTAATTTATATATTTTTTATACTTACCAATGACCCAGACTTAGCTGGTGCTAACTCCACAAAAACCAGGGCCAAACACAAATTTTGCCCCCCAATCCCCAAAATTTGCATCCAAAACAAAAAGAAATCATGTCCTAAAGGACCTCCATAGTACGACTCTACTGCGCATGCGCAGTGACGCAGTCGTCCCGAAATTGGCGCCAAATATCATTCTTACTGGCAGTGCCTGGTCAGCGCTATGTACTCAGCGGGGAGGCAAGAGTTCCCAACTCAGGGAGGGCCATCCCCGTCTGGGTCATTGGTAAGTATAAAAAATATATAAATTACTATAAATTTTTTAACATTTTTATACTGTACCAATGACCCAGACTTAGCTGAATAGTAAACAGGCTGGAGGGCCTAGGACATAGAGGAAAATCCAATAAGCTCAATTATAAAATAAAGAGGTAACCCCTTAAGGAGAAAAGGAGTATTAGGCTTTACATGTATCTTTCTTATTTAATATTTAAATTAGAAAGATACACTACCCTTAATAATTGAGCACAATAACATTCATGTTCTCTATTAACATCCAGTATAACCTTTATACTAATTATTTTTAAAGCAAGCCAATAAATAAAGCAGTCCAGAGAATTGAGACTCTTTATAATCATTTAAAAGTGTCCGAGTATTGTATATTAAAGCCCGTTTGACACTTGACATATACAAATGCTTCACACCGAGCTACACTTTAAAAATAAGACATGAATGAAATTAAACATTAATATTACACTTTAAAACCATCCCGGAAGCGACTCAGAAATACTGTCTTGGAGGAGGCATTCCCTTGCTTTTCACTATAAAGCAGGTGACCTAAGGGAACACCCGCCCCCCCCCCCCCTTCCCCTTGCCCTGGGTCAAATAGCCCAGAGCGAAGAGGGCAGCCGGACGGAGTCACTGCCGGAACAGAAAGCCTGCATAACTATAGTTGCAACTGTTTAGTGGACGACATTCTGAGCAACAGATAACGGACCTAAACAATGCAGGTCTCCAGAAATGGACTCAATATTTCTGAGATAAAAATTAGTAAATGTGGATGGCTGAGACCAATAAGCAGCCTTCATTAAATCTGTAATAGCAACACTATTAGCATAAGCCCAGGAAGTAGAAAGAGCTCTTACTTCATGAGCAGAAATCTTAAGCACAGACTGCTGAGAAGAAGATAAATCTTCATACGCAGTACGGATAGTTAACTGAATCCATCTAGCAATAGAATGGACTGAAATGTCCTTTCTATTAGGCATCAAAGACAGAAAGAAACGTTTCCGTCCCTTTCTGATGAACTGAGATCTCTGTTTATAGATACGTAGTGCTCTAACAGGACAGAGTAAAGGCCTACGCCCGTCTGAAGACGGAAGAGCCTTAATAACAATAGGTTCCGGATATTTATTAGGAGCCTGATTCTTAGCTAAAAAACCGACATTAGTAGTGAAGGTGATAGTGTTCCCAACACTACGATAATGAGAATCATCCACCGATAGTGCATGAAGCTCACTGACTCTTCTGGCAGAAGAGAAAGCTAAGAGAAAAGCTGTCTTATAGGATAAGAATTTGAAATCTACTGTCCCAAGAGGTTCAAATGGCTTTTCCTTCAATTTAAGGAGAACCCAAGCTAAATTCCACTTAGGAATTAATCTAAGAGTTCTGGGTCTATTTATCGAAAAGTTTCTAACCAATTTCGATAAAGAGACATTAGATCCAATTTGTAAACTATCATGATGTGCATAGGTATCAGATAACATAGATCTATAACCCTTTATAGTAACAGGTTGCAGTTTGATTTCGTCAAACAAGTATACTAGAAAGTTAGCAATGTCTGGTATAGAGGGATCAAATATATCAACAGAATGATCCCTACACCAACGACGGAAAACCTTCCACTTAGCCGCATAGTTTAGCGAAGAGGAGGTCCTCCTACAGTTAGAAATCGCGTCCACTGCTCGTCCTGTAAAGTGCTTGCCATGCAAGAAGGACCGCACAACGGAAAAACGTGAAGGTTGAGACCTTGCGGGTTGTGATGTAGTTGGCGCGATTTCCCCTGCCAAAGAAGATCCTCTCGTGGAGGGAGCTTCCGCGGTAGGTCCCACAACAGACACCTGAGTAGATTTATCCACGGTCTCTGTGGCGACAGAGATGTTACCAACAGAATCTTGCATTGAGATTGTTTTATCTTTAGCAATACTTGTTGAATTAACGGCGCTGGAGGATACGCATATCCTATCATTCCGTCCCAAGGGATCGATAGAGCGTCTACTGCAAATGCTCTTGGATCCGGACACGGGGACACATACGTCTGCAACTGATTGTTGAGATGTGTCGCAAATAAGTCTATCATTGGCCGTTCCCATTGGTAGCAAATCTGATTGAATACTTGTTTGTTGAGAGTCCACTCCGACGGCAACAAGCGACCCTTTCGTGAAAGGGAGTCTGCTAGCACATTCAGACGACCCGGTATGTGACGGACCGAAAGAAGAACGTGATGTTCCAACGCAAACAGAAGGATTCTTTCCGTTAGATTGAACAACGGAACTGAATGAGTGCCTCCCTGATTCCGTATATACGCCACTACTGTCGTATTGTCGGATAGGATTTGGACATGAGCATCGTGAATAATGTCCATCCAGTGACGTAACGCAAGCCAAATTGACATCATTTCCTTGATGTTTATGTGCTTGCACAGGAATTGCGGATCCCAAAGACCCTGGCATCTCGAATCCGTTGGGATTAATGATGCACCCCAACCTGTTTGACTGGCATCCGTCATAATGGTAAAACTTGGATCCGGCAACTGCAGCGGAACTCCTTGAGTTAACCACTGAATGTTTGCCCAAGTCTGAATCTCTTGTTTCACTTGATCTGACAAGAGAACGTCTACATCGAGCGAATGAATTTTCACACTCCAATTCTGAGTCAGGAAAATTTGAAGAGGCCGTGTGAGTAGCCGTCCCATCGGAATGAGATCCGCGGCGGCTCCGCACAGACCGATCAGTCTCATAAATTCTCTCGCTGTGACTTTGTCTGTATTTAGACAATAGCGAGCGTAACAACTGACTAATTTCGCTCTGGTTAACGGCAGACGAACGAGATTGTTGTGCGTCTCGAAGCTCATTCCCAGATGAGTGAATGACTTGGACGGCACCAGATCCGACTTCTCCTCGTTTACTATGAAACCGAGACGTCGGAGCAATAGAAGAAGATTCTGAACATCGTTCTGAAGCGTTAACTCGTTGCCGTACCTCTGAAGAATGTCGTCCAGGTAGGCCGACGTTACCGCAGACGAATGAGCTCGGAAGTAGATCATTACCGAGTTCATTACCCGAGTGAAAGCCCAGGGTGCTAGATTCAATCCGAAGCACATGGCCCGGAACTGATACACCACTCCTAGGACTGCGAAGCGTAGATACTTTCGGAATGTCGGATGTACCATGACGTGAAAGTACGCATCTTTGAGATCTATGCTCGTTGCATAATCGTTCACCCGAATACTCGCTCTGACCGATCGAATCGTCTCCATATAAAACTTCGGAGCGACGATCAGCTTGTTTATCCAGCTCAAATCTATGACTGGACGGAACGAGCCATCTGGTTTCGGAACCAGAAACAGATGGCTGTAGAATCCCAGCGATTCCTGGTTTTCTACGACCTCTATCGCGTTCTTCATTAAAAGAGACTGCACCTCTGATAGCAGAGCGTCTCTTTTTTGAGGGTTTGACGGAAGATGAGTCCACTTTGGACTTCGAGTTAATGGAGGCTTTCGTTTGAAGGATATCTTTAGACCTTCCGAAGTCACTCCTCTCACCCACGGGTCGTCCGTAATCGACGCCCACTCTTGAGAAAAACTCAACAACCTTCCGCCAACCGGAACGCGATAGAGGTTTGAGCCATCACCTCCTGGATCTGCGAGGCCTGCGGTAGGAGAAACCACGTCTTCCACGACCCGCACCTCGCCTCGTCGACCTCGGGGCGTCCGACCGATTGTCCCGGCCTGAAGGACGTCCCGAACGAGAGTCGCTATCCTGACGGTCTCTCGAATAAGAGCTAGAGGACGCACCGGAACCTCTATAGGAACCTCTCTTGGGCGGATAAGACCCAGAAGTGCCCGCCTTATTCGTGTCTGCTGTATCCGACCTTTTAGGAGCGGATCTAAACAACAGAGAATCACTAGCTTTCTTTTTAATATTATCATAAATAGCGGAAAGCTTGCCGTCAAAGAGAAGATCTCCTGAGACCGAAGCGACTCTAAGAGAGTTCTTCACCTTAGAATCCACTAGTGTGGATGTAGACAGGGCTGCGTCACGTCTAACCAACTCCAGATTTGCCACTGAAAGGGCGGAGTTACACGTGGAATAAGCTACTGCCCTTGAAAGAAGTCTTAAGGAGGATTGTATATCCTGAAACTCTTCCCCTTGAAGACGCAGTGATAACGCCTTCGTAAGGTGATCTGCGTAAGATAAGGCATCTAAATTGGCTCTGTTAGACGCAATAGCTGTTTCCAACACTGCGGTTGGAATAGAAGCTGACGACGGTAATGATAGCTCTAAGTCTTCCGCCTCGTCGTCCATACGCAGAGGAACTCTCGGTATACCCTGACCTGCCGTGTCGAATTTATTCCTTGCATTAATGAAAGGCAGGTTGAGAGTATTTGCGGACAAGAAGCCTGCTTTCCCCGTCCTGGAAGCAAGTTTAAAAATAGCGTCGTTCAATAATTCAAATGTTCTTGCAACATTATTGGACTGCGACGGAAACTCGGGAGCGATGTCCCTGAACCGCTCGAAAAAATCAGAGTCCAATGACGCTATAATTCTCCTGTCCGGAAGCGCAGCAGTCTGGCCCGACGGAACAACTTGAGGAAGAAAGTGCCGGATGAAGTCCACGGCAGCTTTGTGTTGTTCCGAAAGGGATAGCTCCAATTCATCCGTATCCCTTTCACCATCCGGTCGGACCTCCCGATGTTCCCGGTCGTCCGCCCCCGATGCTTCGGCGGAGCGTACCGACCCAGCGCCGTCGGATAATTCTCGATCCGACACCGTCTCTGTCGGCTGCTGGGATGCTGCGATAAGCTGTGCTATCTGCACTAGAATGTCCGACGTCGAGACCTGCGGAGGAGCGGTCTTTCGCTGCTTTGCCGAGGGCAGCTCCGCATCAGATGGCTCCCGCATACTTTTCCTATGCGAACGTCCGGAGTCCATCGGTCTCGAATCCCTGGCTGCCGGATGGTGTGACCTGGTCGCCGAAGAATCCTTCATCGGCGAAGCTGGCAAAATATCGGAGGTCACGCAGCCAAGGTGCGGTCGTGTGCGCCGGCGAGAAGAGGAAGCCTTAACAGTCTCTGCGGACTGCTTATACAACGGAGCGTCCCGAGCGACGGACGTATGCTCCGCTAAAGACACATTTTGTACCACAACATCTGGTCCCAGATGTTGTTGTACGAGAGAGGGGCCTCTCTCGCTCGCGGCCCGGCTGGACCTGGACGAGCTAGGAACCGGACTAAAAGGCTTCCTCCGTTCTCGTTCACTATCCGCCGTCACTGGGTGTGCATCTATTATTTTTATAGTGCTCGCATCACCCAAAATTTCCTCTTGGACCGCATCGGACGAACCCGGCTGCCGAACCATTCGGTGAATGGACGCTACACCGGGCGAGCTAGCGGACGACATTTGTCTAATCTCCATGAGCACTTTTGCCGCTAGCTCTGTATTTAATTGTGACGACGGACGCACACTTGAAGAAGATAACATGGAAACATCACCCTGTTCTGGTTCCTCTGAAATAGAAACTGAGAGAGTAGAGTGACCTTGTGGAGAAAGAGCCGGCATCGCTCTTTCTCCAGAAACAACATATCGTGACACACGTTTCCAATGTTTCTCATCCCAATGTTCACATACAGGACAGGGATTAATGCGAGAACACTGACTACAATTAATGCAATAATCATGAAAGTCAGAGGAAGATTTCTTCCTATTACAATTTGAACAAGTTCCCTTCATTGTGAAAGAACAACAATAAGTCCTAGTTACTCGCAAAAACCCCTGACACAAAGATACATAATAACATGATCCATTAATAAATGAAAAAACAATTGCAAAACAAAATAATTTTGAAAAAATATTTTTTCAGAGAAGCCCAAGTTGCTGAAAAGTAACGTTGAGCCCCGATGGATCCGATGGCAAAGTGTGGTCAAAAATTTTAAAATTATATAAAATAATTAATGAGACACTTTCGGATAATATAAGTGTATCTTATAATGAGATAAACTACCTCAAAGGCAAACAGCCCCCCTCAAAAAAGGCTGTTGCCAATGAAAACAAACAGTGTAAACACAGAAGAAAACATGACTCCAGGCACTGAAAAAACTGGCCCGGAATCAGTCATCAATTACACTCTATCTGATGCAAAACAGATACTCCCAGGGGAGAATCTGCAGAACATCAGATGGAAGATGCAGAACACAAACGTTATACACCCATGGGTGAAAACGTAACTATGGGGAAAATAACAGAAAACATTCTGTAACCAAGCAACTCTCCCAGGGAATTTTTAGAAATGAAACTTCTCAAAAATATGCCAAAAGCATGGGAGAATTGCAAGGGGGGACTTTAGAAGGTTAGGGGAGAGGAAACACTGAATAAGCAGTGCAACAATTAGCAAGAATGACAACAAGAGGCGTTTGCCTCGAAAATAGGCAACTTAACATAATTTCAACAAAAAATTTTAAGTACAGCCCTGATTATTTTTTGCCACTTCTTTTTTCCTCTCCTCCTTCTATCCTCCTTAGAATCACATTTTCTCCAAGAATTACGTGTCTGGCATCCTTTAAACTGAGATTTACAAGCACAAAGATCAGTGAGATGTTGACTGATGAAGGGCCAAACAGAGAATGATATTTGGCGCCAATTTCGGGACGACTGCGTCACTGCGCATGCGCAGTAGAGTCGTACTATGGAGGTCCTTTAGGACATGATTTCTTTTTGTTTTGGATGCAAATTTTGGGGATTGGGGGGCAAAATTTGTGTTTGGCCCTGGTTTTTGTGGAGTTAGCACCAGCTAAGTCTGGGTCATTGGTACAGTATAAAAATATTAGTTATTCGAGAATTATTTTTGTAAGTGTCGTCTGCTTTTCAGGTTAGGTAAAGGGTTAAAGAAAGTTTTAATTGGGTCATTCTACACATAACTGACATTTCAACATAAAGAGTCGTCGCATGATCACCCAATCCCTGACTTAGAAAAAGATGAGAGTTAGTGAGCTCAAATGTAACAGTGATATAATTGCACTATTCAGCCATTCTTCTATCCTAAAACGACTGATTTGTTTTTGCTATGCTCAAACAGTATGTGATAGTTCAATAAATCGAGGCACAGCAGCATGAAAATGTTAACTTTTCTTATTATTGCACACCTATGCTTTTATTTTCATAAAATACATGCTTTTTATGCAAAAACAGAAGCGAACAATAAATATTTTTCTACTGTCCTTGAACCATATGGATCATGCACGAGAACTATTTAACTATTTCTTTTTTTACGTTTTGGTTATTTTTGGCAATAATTTGAGTTTTTAACAATTTTTTTTAGTAAACTGACAGCATGCAATAAATACAGAACAGCATCTGCATTCCAACTGTCATTATTTACCACAAGAGATCAATTTCGGCAGGGGGATAATATTGAAGAAGAAGCCAAAGGCTTTGAGTTCAATATTATTCCTCCGCCAAAATCGATAAATAATTTTTTAGTAAACTGTAGGCCTGCAATAAATACAGAACAGCATATGCATTTCAACTGTCATTTTTTATCGCACCCAATCTATTTGGGTGGAAGGATGACATTGAACGAGAAGCCTTTGGCTTCTCGTTCAATATTATCCCTCTGCACAAATCGATCTTGTGTGATAAAAAATGACAGTTCGAACGTGACTGCCATTCTGTCTATTTACATGTTTGCCATTGATGTTCGTCCTTACTGATGGTGAACTGATGGTCAGATAATGGCCGATTGTATATCGGTTAAATGTCTCGTAGCTGGGTATCACCTATTTTAAGTCAAATTCAGAGGAAGCAAAAGATTTGGGGCTGGTTTGTATCTAGAGAAAAAAAAACAGTATTTATTATTTATTTATTGGTGTTTAAGGTCACATACTTATGCACAATGGCTAATCGTGACTGTGACAGTTTTACAGGTGGAGAAAGCTGGAGTACCCAGAGAGAACCACCAAGCATTGACGAGCAACTGTCAGCTCCTCAACATTCTAACTCTGTTCAAGCTCCGCTCAAGCAGGGTTACATTGTCTGAAGACATGCACACCATTGATGTGCAGTACGCCTTAGTACACACCATCATCGTGCCCCGATGTAAGCAACCGGGATAAAGTGCCTTGCCCAAGGACACAACGTGGGTCATCCCAGACAGGAATCGAACTCAGGATCTCCAGCATAGAAGTCCAACAGTCTACCACTGAGCCACCATGCTAAAAAAAAACCCCAGTGTTTTGTCATCATTAAGTGTTAGCTTGTGAAAGATTCCATCTTCAATACATTCACCCATGACGCAAAATTTTGATTCAGTGTCTTTCAAGTCAGAGAGGCTGAATTCTATGTAAATCTGAGAGTCATCAGCATAGAGATGAGAGCCATGTGAGTGAATAATCTCTCCAAGGAGCTGCATATAAAGTGTAAACAGAATACTACTGCTTATGTCACGAATAACTTTTATTCGGTCAAACATATGCTGTGAGGTAATACACTGTTTGAAAGGACTCAGTAAGCCACTTTCCAACAGAATCTTGCATTACAGCATTTCATCACCAAAACCAAAGAACACACAAGTTATAGTACTATAAAACAGATCATGGTTCTGGAAGAGCTGACAAACACAAAATACACAAAGCAATCTGAGTGGCCTTTACTCATTTATTTTTCAACAGCTAGTGTCTCGTCATGTTGGACAGCTTTATAGGTGCTTTATAGTCCAAAGGACTGGAGAGAACCACTGGTCAGCAGTAAGTAATAGGCAGGTTCTCTAACTTTCTAACCACTCACAAGCAAGGTTAGCACCACTTGAAAGCATGTGTACTATCAAAGGGCAGTAGCACTCAGGCTTTTAAAAATTGAAAATTTTGCTTAACCCAAAATTCGGTTAAGCCAAAAAAATTGCTTAAACATTTTTTTTTTTCTGCTTAACCCAATTCACCTTTTAAATGATGTTTTACATTATGGAAAAGAACTTGCACGAACGGAATAAAGGTTAAGTCATGGGACGTTTTGCTCGAAAAGTACACAAACTAAACACAACTTCATGCAATTTTTAAAGGCCTGGCCCTGAGCACACTGCCCTACCATGCTCTAACTCGGGCAGAAAAATTTATTTTCTATTATCTAAGATCAAGTAATGTAGGCAAAGAAAATCAGTCAACCTACATGTATTTCATTTTAGGCAAATACAAAAAAATTGTTTGATTAATTTGTACAGGCCTGCTGATTTACAATTCAGATGAGTAACTGAAAGCACCCCCAATGCTCAATATTTACTTGTACCTACAGCATTGTCTCCAGTATCTTCCTCTTTATCTTCCACTTTAGTATACTTCGTCAGTGTGTCTCTAGAATAAAAGAAATTCGCTAAAAACAATTACTTGGTAAAACAAGAAATGTAAACAAAATGAAACTTTCCCCTCAATTTTATGATGAGGGAGGCCTTCTTTTTTCTTTGTGTAAAAAGACAAAATAGTCTAGAAAAAATTGGGAATTATGAACCCTTTGAACTCTAGTGGTATCTTCCATGCCAGTTCAATAGCAACAATTAGAAGAGTCCATATTCATTATTTGGGGTAGACCAATCAACATTTTCAACATGCAGCCTCGGGGCTGCATGTTGAAAATATTGATTGGTCTACCCCACGCATGTACTGAACAGCCATCCTATTGTCAGGGCAAAGCCAGCCTAAATATAGGGGCAAAGGGGCCTCATAAATAAAGATATTGTAAGATCAAAAGATATTCCGCATCAAGGCGAAAAACCTACGTGGATTTCACTTCTTGGTGAAGCAGGACATGGAAAAAACACACGTGGTGTATATCCAGCTTCAGCGCAGGGACCCAGGGGAGAAGCGGTAAGTTAGATAAGGTCTAATCTCATTTAATTTGTTCAGTAGTCGCGAGTCTTACGAGACGTAATCGGTTGGTGGCAGGATATCGTCACGGCCAATTGAGAAACAAGATTCTAAACGATAGAAATGTCTGTCATGTCGTCACCTGATCATTAGTTTTGACAATGTGTGGCAGGAACAAATCGGTTTTCTTGACAAGTGAAATCACCGTTAAGTCACGCGCGAGATGACTTGTATTGATTCTGCCTCGATATACGTCATCTCCCACTGTTTTGACAGATGGACAGATGAGCGTCGGTCCACCTGACAGTTTAGGGTAAAAAGTATATATACCTTGAAGAGCAGAGCATTAGACACACATTTGGGGTCACACACACGTTGGTGAAGTCCAGGGCAGGCGACTCTGTTTCCTGGCATAAGGGTACCTTCGATCACAGGACCCTGAAACGGCTGGAATCGCCAGAGAGGGCATTCCACGATTGATTTAGCTTAAGGTTGATAGGCGGCCATAGGGCCAAATTCGTTGAGAAGGAAAACCCAGGTGGAACGTTAAAGTTTAGATTGTCGAGTAGCAGGTATCAGCCTGCAATAGTCAGAAGTGTAGGTTAATTGTATTGTGCATATTAACCCTTTGAAGCGTCAGACTGATTGCATTCTGAGTAGTTTGTTTTGCTGTCGAAGCATCGTAATACCGACTGGAGATCGGTGTGAGTGACAAGTTCGCCCTAGCACAAAAAGGGGCATTTGTGAATCGTGAATTCAACCAGGAACGGTGAATATTTCAATAGGACTTTCACGGAGGACTTTCAAAAGGCACATAAGGTATGAGTAGACAATATCTGACCCAAATCAGAAGTACGGTGGCTTTATAGATGACGAACATTGCTGGTCAGAACCCTCCGACAGCCAGAGGTACAGTTACGCGCAGACGTTGACATTTGAGCCGAAGCGGGTGAAGCTCTTATGGCGAGCTCACAGTAGTAACATTTCAGATTTGTGAAGCTCTTGTGGCGAGCTCACGGTAGTAACATTTCCAGTGTGTAGACTATAGTGCCAGTACAGGGCTATAGAATGACTATATGATTGTTGAGAATTATTTAACCCTAGCAACTAAATTTCTGTGAAAAGAATCGAATTGTTGATTGTTGAAATACTGAAACGGCTTTATTTTTATGTGTAAATAAAAGAATCGTTGTTACTTTAAAGCATTCTTTCCATTACACAGCCTGAAGTGATTAGGAATCACACCTAACGGAAATCAAACCTATTTCAGGCCAATTTGGCAGAGAAGGAATCACGGCGTCGGCCTAACTCAGCTCCCTGCGCCAAGTTCGCGACACTTGGATTCCGACCCTCCACGTTGGTCTAATTTTCCCGCAACTTTATCTGCGGGACTAAATAACCCCACGTCAGCCCAGGCCTTACGGGGCCTCAGGTGTCCTGACATTGATTGGCGAGCGCTAACCAGGATATTTCTCAAAGGTAAAAAATGGCTATATGGAAATTTTGTTTTATTTTAACGGCGGTTCTGTTTATGTTTTGACGTGTTCGGTCAGCTGATGCCGTTCAAGGGTTTAATATCGCAATACAGTAGTCCCCAAGAGGATACTTAGTAGCCACTATAACTGCGGTAGGTTTCAGAATATTTGGGGCGTTTAATTATGTTAAATCACACAGGTAAATTAAGATTAATTACCATATTTTTTTTTCTGTCTTTCTTTTCCTTCTTCATTCTTTCTGACAAGTGTTGAAATTAGAAAGAAAAAATCAAAATGGATGTTGTTACACCCCTCGCCCAACTGGTATCATTAGGCAAGGAAATGGGCCTTAAGGGGGCCGAACTTCAGAAGTTCGTTAAAGATGAGCAGAAACGTGAGGCCAAGGAGATTGCCTTACGTAATGACGCAAGGGAGAGAGAGGCCCAAGCAGCAAGAGAGGCGAAAGAGAGAGAGATTCAATTAGCAAATGAGGCGAGAGAGAGGAAAGCCCAATTAGAATGAGAGCGAGAGAAAGACGCAAGAGAGGCGAAAGAGAGAGAGATTCAATTAGCAAATGAGGCGAGGGAGAGAGAAGCCCAATTAGATAGGGAGGCAAAAGAGAGAGAGATTCAATCTGCAAATGAGGCGAGAGAGAGGGAGGCCCAATTAGCAAGGGAGGCAAGGGAGGAAGAACGAGAGCTCGAACAACAGAGGCACGAGAGAGAATTAGAGCTCCTCAGGGCAAGAGCCGATGTGGAGAATGAAAGTCGGCGCTCAGGAGACGGGACTGCAGGGGTAGCAATTCATGCCCCACGCCCCCACCTCGCTCATTTCAATGAAAACACAGATGACTTGGACTTGTACTTGGAGAGGTTCGAGCGTTTTGCCTCCAGTCAAATGTGGCCAGAAGACACATGGGCTATGTGCTTGAGCCCTTTGTTGTCAGGTAAAGCCCTCGAGGCTTATACCAGTATGCCTCCTGCACTTCTTAATGACTACAGTGAGCTGAAGAATGCCATCCTTCGGAGATACCAGCTCAATGAAGAAGGATTCCGGACCAAGTTCCGAGAAATTAAGCAGGAGAAGGGAGAAACAGTACCTCAGTATTTTGCCCGAGCTAGGCGGTACTTTGACCGCTGGACTGATCTCGCAGAAGTGAATGAGTCATATGGAGCCCTGCGAGATCTATTTCTCCGGGAGCAGTTTTAACTACATGCACCAAGGAGTTGGGCCTGTTCATCAAGGAAAGGGGTCCGCCCACCTATGATGAGATGGCAACTGTGGCAGAACGCTATATCGAGGCCCACGGTGGGAGTGTAAATGCACCCAAACCGGCAAGGGGTGGGGCAAACGGGTTGGCAATGGCACCCGTAAGGCAAGACCACCCCAATCTGCCTGCGTCGCAGACCAGCCGGAAGGGGAGCACTCCCAAAGACACCACTTGTTTTATCTGCAACAAGCGGGGTCATATTGCCAGGGACTGCTGGCAGAAGCAGGTTAGGACCACTGGGAACATTAGACCACCTCAGCAGGGGGCCGGGAACGCAGCACCAAGGGGTTGGAAGCAAGGTGACCGCGTAGATCCAGGGCCCAGTAGACAGATGGCAGCGTTCTGTCAAACTACTGGTCCAGAACAAAGTCCCCTCCGGGAATGTATACAAGAGGGAGAATTAAGGCTGGAAGGCGGGCAAGTTGTCCCGATAATAAGTGGCATGTGTGAGAGGCTCACAACTTTGCAGGAGAAGGTTAATATGCCAGTGTACCCAGGGTATGTGGGACAAGGGAGATCCGTCTGCTCCGGGATTCTGGGTGCTCCTCTGCAGCGGTTGGAAGGCAACTGGTTGACGACAAGCAATTGTTGGGGCACGACCATTTGTGTATTTTGATAGATGGGACCGTTAGAAGGTTCCCCATCGCACGGATAACTGTGGATACCCCATTTTATTGTGGCGAAGTGGAAGCCATGTGCATTGAATCACCTGTGTATGACCTGGTCATAGGTAATATCCCAGGGGTGAGGGCAAGCCCTGATGAGATATGGTCCAGGGGTAGGGGGCCAAGTGAGGGCCCAACGAGGGCAAAGGAAGTTCAAGTCGGTGGGCAAGGACCCCTGATGGTTGCACTCGGTAACGTACCGAGTAAAGAAGGGAAGGTTCCCAGGGGGAACCAATCCGACGGTCCAGGGGATGGCCCCTACACGACGAAATGTCGGAAAGTTTCAGGAGGGACGACTCCTGTCCAATTAGGGAGAAGGGGCCACAGGTGGTCCAGGCTAAACGCCAAACAGCGAGGAAACCCAATGGGGTCATTGGGGAAAGACCCTCAAGCAAATTTATGTGGGGGAGTTGAGCGCCCCAAGAAGTTGGTGTCAGTCGTGTGGAGGGGGGAGGCCAGGCCCACGCAAATGGCTGGAAAAACTCCCCCAGAATTGAGAGGGCACGGGTCAACACAAGTTGAGTATGTTAAAGTGGATGGGACCGCTAAGATGGGCACCCAGGGGACCGAGGAAAGGGTCCACAAATCAAAGGAGAAGCATCCTAGGTGGCGGAGAACACGCATAGAGTGCCAAGGTGCACAAGAAGTCGTCGCCATGGACCGGGGGGTCGACAGCACAAGGGCCAAGGACGGCCAGTGTCGTTTGAACGAAGGTAATCGCCAGGACGAGTGAGCCTGGGGGATATAGCGCCAAGGGAAGCTCTTGGGAATGCGACAATGACAGGGTATGGGGACCCTGGTGGAATACCCTAGAACTAACTGGGCGAGAAGTAGGGGTGTGTCAAGGGTTACCCAAGGGGATACTGGGAACCGGGCCCCTACCAATGGTCGGTGGTTATAAAGAAGCAATAGTTGGGTGGCTGTGGGCCTGGTGTCTGGGACGGGGGCTCCAGTCGCAAATATTTTTGTGGATGAGGTGATGAGTTTCGTAAACCCGGTGTTAAGGCCCGGAAGAAATTTAGAAATTTTCTTATTTTAGTATTATTATTGCTCTGACTGCTGACTAGAGTTGGTTGTGAGTGCGAATGTGAGATACACTGCTCCGTCCGCCGCGTGTGCGTGGACGGAGAGCCTGTGTGTCGAGTTTTGTAAGTGTGGGATACACTAACCCCGTCTGTCGCAAAGGCGCGGTCGGGAAATCTGTGTGTTGAATGTGTGAGTGTGTGAGGCACAATTTTAATCCCCTGGTTGAGCTTTACGAGGGTGAGGCTCAACATAATGCCGGGGTCGTTTGCCCCTTCACAAGACATAGGGGAATGGAAGGCGAAGTTACACTCCGTTGGAATTAACCCATCTGACGCAAAGGCACGGACGGTGTTACTCGTCGGAGTGAGTGCCAAGTGAACTGTTTGCAAAATGGGCGAATGTGTATAAAAATGTGTATGTTTAGGTGTAAATGTATAGTATTAGAGAGAGAGAGAGAGTGCTGCAAACCTAAGGATAAGGCTACTCTCCATATGTAAACCCGCAAGACGGGAGCATGTGGTGGCGTGTGTGTCGTGGAAATCGACATGGCTGACGCATGAGCCCGGTCATGACCCCCACGACCACTAAGGTACAGTTTTGTAGTCTTGAACATGATGGGTAGATTGTAAAAAGGTGTGAGAGGTGAGCGTGCGTGGCTTTGCCCCTTGTGTTTTAAGAGATACACAGGGTGTTTCTCTCGGGAAGGGAGTTGTCAGGGCAAAGCCAGCCTAAATATAGGGGCAAAGGGGCCTCATATATAAAGATATTGTAAGATCAAAAGATATTCCGCATCAAGGCGAAAAACCTACGTGAATTTCGCTTCTCGGTGAAGCTGGACATGGAAAAAACACACATGGTGTATATCCAGCTTCAGCACAGGGACCCAGGGGAGAAGAGGTATGTTAGATAAGGTCTAATCTCATTTAATTTGTACAGTAGTCGCGAGTCTTACGAGACGTAATCGGTTGGTGGCAGGATATCGTCACGGCCAATTGAGAAACGAGATTCTAAATGATAGAAATGTCTGTCATGTCGTCACCTGATCATTAGTTTTGACAATGTGTGGCAGGAACGAATCGGTTTTCTTGACAAGTGAAATCACCGTTAAGTCACACGCGAGATGACTTGTATTGATTCTGCCTCGATATACGTCATCTCCCACCGTTTTGACAGATGGACAGATGAGCGTCGGTCCACCTGACAGTTTAGGGTAAAAAGTATATATACCTTGAAGAGCAGAGCATTAGACACACACTTGGGGTCACACACACGTTGGTGAATCCAGGGCAGGCGACTCTGTTTCCTGGCATAAGGGTACCTTCGATCACAGGACCCTGAAACGGCTGGAATCGCCAGAGAGGGCATTCCACGATTGATTTAGCTTAAGGTTGATAGGTGGCCACAGGGCCAAATTCGTTGAGAAGGAAAACCCAGGTGGAACGTTAAAGTTCAGATTGTCGAGTAGCAGGTATCAGCCTGCAATAGTCAGAAGTGTACGTTAATTGTATTGTGCGTATTAACCCTTTGAAGCGTCAGACTGATTGCGTTCTGAATAGTTTGTTTTGCTGTCGAAGCATCGTAATACCGACTGGAGATCGGTGTGAGTGACAAGTTTGCCCTAGCACAAAAAGAGGCATTTGTGAATCGTGAATTCAACCAGCAACGGTGAATATTTCAATAGGACTTTCACTGAGGACTTTCAAAAGGCACATAAGGTATGAGTAGACAATATCTGACCCAAATCAGAAGTACGGTGGCTTTATAGATGACGAACATTGCTGGTCAGAACCCTCCGACAGCCAGAGGTACAGTTACACGCAGACGTTGACATTTGAGCCTAAGCGGGTGAAGCTCTTATGGCGAGCTCACAGTAGTAACATTTCAGATTTGTGAAGCTCTTATGGCGAGCTCACGGTAGTAACATTTCCAGTGTGTAGACTATAGTGCCAGTACAGGGCTATAGAATGACTATATGATTGTTGAGAATTATTTAACCCTAGCAACTAAATTTCTGTGAAAAGAATCGAATTGTTGATTGTTGAAATATTGAAACGGCTTTATTTTTATGTGTAAATAAAAGAATCGTTGTTACTTTAAATCATTCTTTCCATTACACAGCCTGAAGTGATTAGGAATCACACCTAATGGAAATCGAACCTATTTCAGGCCAATTTGGCAGAGAAGGAATCATGGCGTCGGCCTAACTCAGCTCCCTGTGCCGAGTTTGCGACACTTGGATTCCGACCCTCCACGTTGGTCTAATTTTCCCGCAACTTCATCAGCGGGACTAAGGTCTCGTTACAGTTATTCAGGTGAAAATGTCGGCTTTTCAAGAAATGTTCAGCTCCTGATTAACACGGCCGAGGATATTTCACATTTAAATTACCTCCCCTATTCACAATACTCACAATGTATATAGTTTCTGGAAGCTCTGAATATGGCCCTTTCTGGAGACAACTGTACACAACAAAAATCTTACAATATCACTCAAATACACTCAGCCGAATGACACAGTTGATAGCTAAAAAAATGGCTCAAAATGGTCAAAATTTTCTCATTTTGGGGATAAATCTCCAATTTTCGTGCATCGATAGTGATAAAACTGTGTTATAGGAATTCCTCATTCCCCCACTGAGGATTTTACAGCATAACATGATCATTCTGACAAATAAAAAACATATGGGTTTCTTATTCATTTTTTCAGAAGGCTTTCTCAAAGCAAATTTACACAAAAATTGTCCCATTTGTAAACTGCAAATTGTCAAGTCCCAAACAGGTCTGGTTTTGTCATTTAACGCTTCCATGTGACCTTGATCCCCAATTGAAATGCACTTGACAATACACAGTTTGAATCAAGACCATCAACAGATTATTTTGGCCACATCACCATTAAAGAGAATTATTTACTAAATCCACACCACCATAAACTAAAACTATAGCTCAAAATAGTCATTTTGCTGAGGATATCCAATAACCTCGGAAATGACCTTTTAATAGGAAACGAGACCTTAAGTGAAAAATAAAAAATTCTTCACACTCTCAGAAACAGTAAATGTGCATCTGTATTTAATTCTGAGAAAAATGATGTATGGCACATATGAAAAAAATGTTAACTCAGTGCCCTTAAGCCCCATCAGGGCTTGATTTAATCTGAAAATTTTGAATAGCAATTTACTATTCACCCTGGAAAATTGATTAGCAGTTGATCCAAAAGCACTTGAAACTAATAAATCTTGAATAGCAAAATTCAGAAATTGGAGAGCAAAGTGCTATGCTAATCCAGTTAAATCGAGCCCTGCCCATGGATAGCGGCAGACCGAGCACTCTGACAGCCAGTTTCTTTATGTTTCTTTACGCAGTAATTTTCAGTGAGAGAAGGCCTGTTCTTTCACATTTCTGACTCTGATAAAAGCTCTGTAGAGTAAATTTTGCATTAGATGAAAGCATGTAACACCATCGGTTCCCCTATTCTACCAAGGCAGTATGCTTTAACCTGAGAGAAGGAAGTTAGATTTCAATTTAGATGGATGCACAGCTGTAACACCATGGACAATAGCTATCATGGCAGCTGTGTTGGTATATTGGCCAATGATCAGACTAAACCAATGGTGATGGATGATTTATTTTTGATGTGCACAGTCACTTTCAGCACCAAAAGCTACATCAGGATCACACATTAAATTAGCTGATAAAATTAAAAAAAAACAGGAATTACATTCATTTGTGAACTGCATCCTCCCTCAAAATGCATATTTCAGTCCTCACCCACTCACTCTTTTCCACAGCATTCTCAATTCACTTTCCTCATTTGGCTAAGCATCATTCACTGATTCTATCAATTATAATATAATGTAATCATAAAAGAAAAAATTCTATAAATCTCTTGTAACCACATTTTCCTGCATAGCATACATTGTGTTTGCTAAAGGTTTAAAAATAGACCCATTTCAGTTCCTGACCTGATCCAAAAGACTGACATTTGAAGTATATGCTATTTCAAAAGAGCTGTGTAAATGTAACAATTAAGAATATTCAGTCCCAAATTATCTCTACTAATCAGACTACACTCTGATAATTCCCTGGAAAGTTCTTAGAAAGAGTTCTCCATATGACTGTACCAGTAAACAGCATTTTCAAATAAAATTGTGTTAAAAAACCTACATAATTCTCTTGATAACACCATCACTGGACATAAAATATCTCAAGAGGGAGAACTTTCCAGGAAATTATATCTGTACAAGGTACCACTGAAAAAAGAAAAATATGTTTTAATATTTCTTTTGGTTATCCTACAACATATTTCCACTAAAACAGCTGGTTGCTATGGAGATTTGAGGCCAGGAATTGCAATGAAAGCAAACACTGTTTTCTACTTAAGGTCTCGTTACAGTTATTCAGGTGAAAATGTCGGCTTTTCAAAAAATGTTCAGCTCCTGATTAACACGGCCGAGGATATTTCGCATTTAAATTACCTCCCCTATTCACAATACTCACAATGTGTATAGTTTCTGGAAGCTCTGAATATGGCCCTTTCTGGAGACAACTGTACACAACAAAAATCTTACAATATCACTCAAATACACTCAGCCGAATGACACAGTTGATAGCTAAAAAAATGGCTCAAAATGGTCAAAATTTTCTCATTTTGGGGATAAATCTCCAATTTTCGTGCATCGATAGTGATAAAACTGTGTTATAGGAATTCCTCATTCCCCCACTGAGGATTTTACAGCATAACATGATCATTCTGACAAATAAAAAACATATGGGTTTCTTATTCATTTTTTCAGAAGGCTTTCTCAAAGCAAATTTACACAAAAATTGTCCCATTTGTAAACTGCAAATTGTCAAGTCCCAAACAGGTCTGGGTTTGTCATTTAACACTTCCATGTGACCTTGACCCCCAATTGAAATGCACTTGACAATACACAGTTTGAATTAAGACCATCAACAGATTATTTTGGCCACATCACCATTAAAGAGAATTATTTACTAAATCCATACCACCATAAACTAAAACTATAGCTCAAAATAGTCATTTTGCTGAGGATATCCAATAACCTCGGAAATGACCTTTTAATAGGAAACACGACCCAAATAACCCCACGTCAGCCCAGGCCTTACGGGGCCTCAGGTGTCCTGACACCTATGATGTTATGGCGTATCATGTTCCTGGCCGGAAAAGTGGCTGCTAGGGTTCAAAGGGTTAATTTAACACCTTACACTATCCTGTTGAAATACTAATGTATTCAGAGGTGAAAATTTCCCATTACGCTATTACAGATTTAACCAACTATATCTTGTTCAACTGAGTTCAGCAAGCTCTGTCAAACAAGATATAGTTGGTTAAATTTTTATTCCTACAAGTGCAAAATAGTCCTATTGAAGAGATTTCCAGGTCAAAAACAGAATGATGAGGCAGATTTTTAAAGAGAGTTGTGTCTGAGAAAGATACTTTCTTTTAAATTCCCTAAGGTGGGGAAGTGCCACAATCAACAGGTTGATTATACTGCCATGGTAGAGTGTACATGTTAGAGTTAAAGCAACCAGATAAAGTATTAAAAAACAGGAAGCATCATTCTATTAGAATTGTGCTTGTGAGACCTGGGCTTTGAAGGCGTTAGATGATGTTGCGGATGCAATCCCAGGTGGTAGTCAATTCCATTCCCTGATCGTAAGTGGGAAAAAGGAATATTTTCTATAGTCACAAGGGCTTGATGGTATTTGGAAGGCTAGGTGGTGGGTATTCCTCGTCCTGCACACTAGTGGTATTAGCTTACTATATCTATTGCCACTTTCCCATTTACAATTTTGTATAGCATAGTAAGCTCGGTGTTCGATTAGAGGTCTCCACTTTAATTGTTGGATCATACTGTCCACATTAGATCTATTCCCATGTCTATTACTGACATATCGTGCTGCTCTTCTTTGAATCATGTCAAGCCTATGTATGGCTTTTTGGTGATACTGTAAAAATAAAAAATTACAATAACACCCAAAGTGTGGTAACAACAGACGTTAAGTGCTTTAAATGCAAACGGAATGTTCATTCTAGAGCAGTGGAATGTGATATTTGTAAAAATTGGGTACACTATCACTGTGACAAACTCACGAATGGTGAGATCAATAAGCTTGAAACATTGGATGAAAAAGTGAAACACATATGTAAAACATGCTTAGCAAAATCCAAAAGAAACTCTAATCCAACATCTCCACTGACAGCTATCCATATCGCTACAGAACGTTGTGTGGATAAAGTAGTGGTGAGCACTCCAAAATCAACAAAAGAAAGCACCGTGAAAATTGATTTTCTCAACAATCATCAAAGCCAGAGGTTGAAACTACTAGAAATAAACCTCGCCAACTCCTCAAATGCAAATTCCATCTTGCTGGACAGACATGATGATTTTCTGATCTGCTATGCATGCGATGTAGCAATCACGACCTTACCTACACTTGTGGAATGTACTCAGACTTTTCACAACCAATGCCTCACAAAACAGGCAGATGAATTATTTATATGTGTAAGCTGTAATGACATATTAGAACAGGATTCTGAGAATGATGTAGAAAAAGATGTGATAAATGAAACCTCTCTACAACATGAAAGTTATAGCTCTATTGTGGAGCTGACCCATAATGTTGTGTTCACCAATACAAATATGATGGTGAGTGCACTCGATCAAGTTGACCAGGCTAGGGGCGTATACTTTGTAAATGTATTCGAATACGAATACTTTGAAATTTCATGAATATGAATACGAATACAAATACACACATTTTCAAATGTATTTGAATACGAATACAAATACATTACAATGTATTCATGAATACATTTTTGAATACTTGAATACTTTTTAAATTAGAAGTATTTATAGCAAGGCTTTTAAGTTTTTTGTTTGTTGGGTTAAAAGTCATTTTTAAACTGATGGTCCTTTAGCTGAAGCTTTAATTGTGCTTACCACGCTTTGTTGGAAAATGAAAGTAATTACCTGACGGGAAAACCACTCTATGGGTGTCATAGTAATTAGACTACTCTCCATGGACAACACATCACAAAATGTAAGTGGATTACCTCTAAAAAATCACAGACTGACGTGTCCTCCTGAAAGTTAAGTATCAATTGCAATTTGTATCCTGTATATATTCTTGTAGTTGGATGTTTTTGCTAACCGGAAATAAAATATTGTTTAAACTAAATTGCAATGACACCACATAAGGACTAATAAAGTTTTAGCCAATGCACTTCATGGTTAAACCAGGAGGTCTGTTGGCTGAAAGTTTGCTAACAGCAGTAGTATTTCCATTATAATATTTACAGACTTTCACCGATTATAATTAGACATAATGAGCTGTACAAATGTGACCCTAAACAGGAATAAATAAATAAATAAATATGTGTTTTCACTGTGAAATAATGGATAAATAGAAAAACTTTAAATAAATCCAAAAGTTTTAGAATATAATATCATTGAATAACTGAGTTGTGTCCAATAACACAAGTTTTTTTGTTTTATTTTTATTGTCCATGTTTTCAACAATTTAAAAAGCCATAGGGATATGTGGCCATTGTTACATAAATAGGTTGTATTGTGACAAGTTAATTGATAATTAAGTCTACTGTCTTCTTTCAATGCAGAAATTTCAGACAAGGTGTTTGGTGGTACATAAATAATATCAGGGATTATTAAGTCTTTAATATTGATATGAGGTGTGAATTTGTTGTCTAGAGTCCATGGGCTTGATCTGTGAAAATATTTTATTCAGTATACATGTATGGTTCTTTAATTCCAAAATATAGAAAGTATTCAAAATGTATTCATCAATACATGTATTCATAACATTCATTGAATACTGAATTCATGTGAATACTTGATAAACTGTATTCGAATACGACTGAATACGAATACTGAATACGAATACCCCAACCCTGAAGTTGACAATGCTAGACAGTGTATTAAATATTGTAATGTGAAAGACATCAAAGCCAGAGAAGGTAAACTGAGAAAGCGAGAAGAAGATCTGAAAATTAAAGAGAGAGTAATAGATAAACTGCAGTCAGAACGAATATGGTTTCGATCGTATATTGCAAATTTGGAACTCAAAATCAATGAACTGGAGCGATCCAATGAAATTTTATCGAAACAATCTGATACATATATACAGAGAGGCTATTCTTCAACTGTAAGATCACAAAGTTCAGACATCGCTTCTTCAGTCGAACGTATACAAGAAAAATTCTGTGATATTCTTTCTCAACAATTAGGCGTCGTCCTTGACAAGTTCGAAAGAAATCTTCAAAACATAGATCTAAACTCGGACACACCATTACAATTGAGTACAAATAATCAATGTGCACGAAAGTATGTAGATGAGTTGATAGGACAGCCCATAGGATATCAGAAGAGAAACAACACTCGTAACAACATTAAGACTGGCTTGAATAAGGATAAAGAGCAACATACGAATACAGAAAAGCATAATCATCGACAACATTATGAGTATGTTAGGGATAATACAAACATAAAAATTAAAATATCAAATTCCTCATCGTCAAGATGAAATGAACAATGGTAGATATACATGTATGCCAACGAACCAATGTATCGATGAACGAAGAGCATCTGCGAATGCAAATCATCAGAATGTGAATAGTGTATCCAACAGAACAGACTCTCAGTATTATTTTTTGTCACAGACTCAGCCTGTAAGCAATCAGATATAACAGTGGATGAGAAGAAAGAATGCCTGAATAAATTGTCTGTCATAACATATAATGTAAAGAACATTAAGACCTCGTCGATTGTGTTAAATGATATTGAAAAATATGCAGACGTGATACTAATCCAAGAACATTGGTTGTTCAATTGCCAGCTAAATTTATTGAACGAAGTACATTCACTCTTCATGGGAGTTGGTAAAGCAGTTGATGATAAAGACCCTATAGGCCAACGAAAAATGCCAAGAGGATACAGTGGCGTTGGCGTGTTATGGCGAAAATCCCTAGACCGATATCTCAAGTGCATCAATATAGGTGGCATGAGAATCCAGTGTGTCGAATTTAACTGTGAAAATCCTATCCTACTCATATCCGTCTACATGACTACAAGATCAAATGACCAAAATAAAGACTAAGCAGATGTTTTAGACCATCTGTTCGTAATAAACTCTAAATATAAACTACCGCATAGAGCTATCATTGGAGGTGATTTTAAAGAAGATATATCTGTAACAAACACAAACCTTCGTGCTTTAAACCTGAGAGAATTAATGTCAGTGTGGATTAATAATGAATTCGAAAAGCAACACTTTCATCAATGTACAAGGAATACCAGTATCCGAGATTGATTACATCTTTTATCCAGGTACTATGAGTGAAGTGAAAACCACACATATGATGGACCTTGTATCTAACCCATCTGATCACATCCCAGTTATTATGGAGATGCAATATCAAGTGCAGTTAGCAAAGAAGTGCAAGAAGAGCTCCATAGAAACTCTACAAAAAATCAACTAGAAGAAAGTAAATATCGAGAAGTACAAAGAAACAGTAATGCAGAATATTCTTGAATTTGATGACGAGCTTACCTGCGTACCAGGAGAATCTGACTAGGAGCAAGTCGAGCAAGCTGTAATTCGACTATCCAGTACTCCACAGAAATGTGCCCAAATACCAGTAACGAAAAAGGCTTCAAAAAATAAGCCAAACCTCGAGGTGTGGAATATAGAAATTGCTGCGGCACTATATGCAAACCAAACAGCCCATAGAAAATGGCTCAATGCAGGTAAACCTACAGAACCTGATAATGAGTTGCTGAAAAAGAGAAAGGAAACACGTAAAATTTATCGTACCAAAGTTCAGGAAGCTGTCAGCAATAAACATACGAAATTCAAAAACAGAATCATGACAACACTGAATTCTGATAAGGAAACATTCTATCACTTGATAAAAAGACAACGAAAGGCAGGAGCCGCTTTATTATCCGATTTGAATGTAGATGGGCAAATATACAGTAATGAGCAAATTCTGGATGGATGGCTTCATCACCTCAGTACATTAGCACAGCCTTCAGATAATAATAATTATCACCATAAATTCTAAAAGCTGTGTAACACTGATTATGGAAATATTAAGGACAATTTGCCATCAACTGCTTTCAGCGAAGTCAGCACAGAGACTGCCACTGACTCGCTGAATGTTCTTCACAAACGAAAGGCACAAGACATATTTGGGCTTGCACGCCTTGCAGTGGAACATATTATCTTCGGAGGAAAAGAACTGATCACAATCTTAACAAATCTTGTCAATTGTATGCTGAGTAATAAAGCTGTTCCCACGGCGCTTAAAACTGGACTACTTAATCCGATCTATAAACAAAAAGGCGACAATTATTTTTAAGTTGATAATACACTGATGTCTCTATTATGTAACAATTAACACTTATTGAATAAAATATTGTTTAAACTAGAAAGGTGACAAGACAATATCTTCAAACTACCGAAGTCTTAGAGTTTTACCGGTAGTCCTTAAAGTGGTGGAAGTCATCAGATGTGAACAACTCCTTACATGCATACTCTCCAAACAAGCTCCAACACAAAGGGTTTACAGCCAATGGCTCCCCGCTGAATAGTGCCTTGATGATTGAAGAGACTGTGAGAGAAGCCATTGATAACTGTGAACCACTTTATATTACATTATTAGATGCAAAATCAGCATTCGACGTTGTCACCAAAGAAATATTGATGAGAAAGACATTCCTTACAAATCTTCATCCAGCATGCTGGTCTGTGATTAATGATCTTCATACAGACTGCCACTCAGTGGTAAAGTGGGATTCATGTAGATTGGAACCATTCAGCGTAACGCAATGTGTGCGACAAGAAGGGATCCTGAGTGCTGACCTCTATAAACTCTATGTTGAAGATCTACTGCATTCACTGATTAAAAATAACATAGGAAGCAGCATTGGTAACATTGCAATGAATTCAACAGCTTGTGCAAATGATATTGCACTCATGAGTAATAACCCTCATGACGTTCAGATACTAATAAACTCAGCCTACCAATATAGCAACTCACATAGATATCTTCTGCAACCAAAAAAGAGTGTTATCCTACAAGTAACACCCACTATTAGTCGTAAGAAAATAAAGAAAAAATATGGGATATGGCTGGAACACAGATGCCCAATGTTGATGTAGCAACTCATATTGCATACTTTGATCAACAACTGCCAGAGGGACAGTTAAGGAAACAATGACGAACAATGTTAAAAAAGCCAGGAGAACAGCATATAGTTTGATGCCAATCGGATATCATGGAGAGAATGGACTGGACCAAGAAACATGTCTACACATTTACAGAACATACATACTACCCACCTTAACATACAGTTAAAACTAGAAGTACTGTCACGAACTGTGTGCTCATCTAGGCTTAATTGCGCATAGGAATTGCACGCAACTGCCATATCGAATGGCATCCAAAGCATAGCAGGTTCTCCTGGTTACTCATAGCAAACACAGGCAATGTTTCTGCCAATGGACCTCCGGGTTACCTAGAAGTCCATTGGCTGAAACATTGCTTGTGGACAGGCCAAATGTACAGAATCTGATGGCCTTACTATGGTCATAACGCGCAGATTAACGCGCAGATCGACGTGCTATTTGTGCGCATTTCATGACAGGACTTCTACGTTTTAACTGTATGGCTGTGAAATCCTACTTCCAGATGAGATGCATATTAACATGTTGGAAGCTTATCAGAAGAAATTTATTAAGCAGTTATTATCACTGCCACCAAATGTTGCGGATCCTGCTGTGTATATTTTGTCTGGCCTTCTTCCCATACAAGCACAGATTGATCTGAAGACCCTCTCATTCTATAATAATATCACAAGGCTCGACGACACATCTATTAAGAATAAGTTGGCCTATCGACAGTTATTTATTAAAGAAGAGAATAGCCACAGTTGGTTCATCGCAATAAAAGCTGTACTTTATACATATGAACTGCCATCTTCATTGCACCTGCTGCATCATCCCATCAAGAAAGATGCATGGAAAAAAATAATCAAAAAGGCTGGTAACTTTTACTGGAAAGAACGTATAACAGCTGTGAGTTGTACATTCAGCACATTGACTCTTTTAAATCCCAAGACTTACACCGCAGGAAAGAGTAATGACATTTTTAGTGGACTGAATATGTCTGCCGATATTGCACCAAAACTTGCAATTAAATTGAAGATGATTACTAATACATATATCCTGGAAACACATAAAGAAAAGTTTAAAATACCAGAATATGATGGGATTTGTCAATGTTGTAATATAAATAGAGAAAATATAGAACACCTACTACTGGAATGTGAAATTTTGGAAGATGTGAGAGGAAGTTACCTACAGACCATCAAGGATCTGTACAACACTATCTCCGGTACTGATTTTGAAAGATTATCTTCAAAGGAAAGAGTTGCCATCATTCTAGGTAATGGCACCAATATGGATAATGGTGGCGACACTGAAGAACTATAATAATTTGATGAATAAGATGAAGATGAGCTCTATGCATCTCTGCTATAAATTACATTGTGCCAGAAGCAGGTTATCTCAGAAGTAGAAAACAGTATGAGCCGGTGACTGACCATGCACGGTGCACGTTGTGTATATATTTTAAGGTCAATGTTCTTAATGATGGGATGTTTTAATAGTTTTATCCTGATGTAAATAATGTACAGCACACTCAAGATGATTGAGGTTGTCCGACGCTGGACAGATGGAATCCGGATGTAAGAAGTAAGGTGATAGGGGTCCCAAACAGATGATGCGTATTCTACAAGAGGTCGAACCAATGATTTATATGCATTTTCTTTTACATTTGTTGAGCTGATGTTTAGGTTATGACGTAGAAAGCCTAGTGTTTTGTTGGCTTTACCACAGACATTGTTTATGTGGTTACCCCACTTGAGTTCTGAAGTAATTAGACAGCCCAGGTATTTTGCACTTTTGACAGATTCCAGAATATGGCCATGTAGTGAGTATTGGTGGTTGATCGAGTTGGCTTTCCTGTTGATCGATAACACCTTACATTTTCCAGGATGAAACTCCATCTTCCACTTTCTTTCCCAGTCACCAAGTTTGTCTAGATCCCTCTGGAGTAAGCAGGCATCGGAATTGGATTTTACAGTGATGTAAGCAACTGCATCATCAGCAAATGGCCCAAAAATACCAGAATCACCTAAAACATTCTAATTTATATTTGTGACCTTCTAACACCACAAAACCAACACTCATGAAAGAGAATGGTAATTTAAAGGGAAACGGCTATAAAATAAAGCTACATCATGTATCCATTCATTCCTATCATGATAACTTTATAGGAATGATTCCGGTATTTACTGTTGATTCCAGCGTTATATAGGCTATAGCCGGTTTACCAACGTTTCGGACTTGGGACGTTTCGGCCTCCAATCGGGCTGAAACGTCCTGCCTATCAGGCCAAAACGTCCCGGGTTTTAGTGAATTTTAAAAATTTTTTTTACATATTTTGGAAATTAATTTCCTTCATGTTGATGGTCACAAAAAGTTGTCTTTGAATAAAAAAACGAACTTACCTTTATCAAAGATTAATTTATCCGTAAAAATCAATGAAAGAAAGCAGGAATTATCAATTAATTATATTTTATATTATTTTTAAGCACAAATAAAGTATGTTCACTGATGTTGAAGATGCATCGAAAGAAATGAAATACAAGATTTTCCCAGCAAGGGTTGTTTTGACAAAACAAAAAGCCACAGCTCTGCGTGAATGAGATCGAGATTCCGATTCTGCACCGATGAAAAGGTCTATTCATTTCGGTGCCATTACTGGGTTATTGTTTTTACTGTTTTATATTTAAACAAAAACAGAGCCAATAATCTTATTAAGTTAGAGTGTGCGACTGGCAGTAGGATAGTGGGTTGACGTCCCAGAGAACCTCGATCTGGAAAATGGGTAGGAATTTGCATAATTACAAGAGTTCTGCTCCGTGTTTTCTAAGAGAAGTGGACAAGTTTATAGTAATCCCTGTCTAAACTGTTCTAGAGGAGTTCGTTCAAACAGCTTAGCTGTGCATTGTGATGTATATTAAATACGAATTAAATACTTTGAATATCTCCTTTTTGTCGTATCATCTTTCAAGTGGGTCGTTTGGCAATCCACTAAAATCCTCTTCACTACTGACTCTTAATATAGGAGGCCGAAACGTCCAGGGCCGAAACGCCTCAAGACCGAAACGTCCCAATACCCTATAGGCTATAGCCTACAGGGTATCAGGACAACTCGTACCCACGGCAACTCGTACCAGTCAAGTCGTACCCAAAATTGGACGACTCGTACCCAATTTCGGCTGGACAGCTCGTACCCACATTTGGACAACTCGTACCCAAGGTTGGACAACTCGTACCCACAGTTGGTCAACATGTACCTGGTCTTTAATTGTATGGGCAAAGGCGAATATTGGCCGAAGGACTTGATAAGATTTGTGTCTGCTTTCAATGGGTGTGCAGAAAGGCAAAAACTTTCCATTTTTAGCATTTATCTCAGCAGAACAGTCTGAACAGACTTCACCGAAAGTCAATTTCGCCGGTATGGACATTTCATCAAGAGAGCAATTCGAAGGAAACAGGAAATATTTAAATTATATATTAATACAGTGGTGTAGATACGGGAGACGCCCCCCCCTCCCCCCTCCCCAAAATCGGGTAATCTTTGGCTCTTCGTTAAACTTCTGAGGGCTTTTCTACGTAATATTTTGTTGTACTGGTAGTCATACCCAGCAGTTCACGTGTTGCAGGGTTAATGCAAAATCAGATGCGATCGGGGCTCATTCCCCCACCCTAACCCACCCCTTCATTAGTTGAAGGATTAACGCGATGTCGGACGCCTGGTCAAATTACATCTATATAGACCTGTGCCATTTTTTGTTTCGATCGGTCGAGGAACGAGAGTCAGGTGCCTAGAGAGACAGAGAGAGAGAGAAGAGAGAGAGAGAGATTCACTTTTATTCACATTTATAGTCTAATTGCAAACCTTACAAAAATGCTAATTACCATTTAATTTTCATGATTGTCATGGAAGATAATTGTTAGAAAAACACACCTCCCAACTGGAAGATTAACTTAAATGGCGATAATAATATGCACAGATAATTGGAAGAAAAACCAATTGACTATAAGGTAATAGACGATAGAAAATAATTCTTCGTGATCTCACACCTGGCACTGCCGGGTAAGTCTAAATTAAATGACTGTCGAGTTTTCAGGTGTGTCGGTATTGACCATAAAATTTCCGACAGAAATCAGTTGATGCGAGCTGGTGGACTCATAGAGAGAGATGTATTAGAGCTTTTTAATTAGATTTTTTTTAAAATGAACATCATTTGTGATCTTCTTGATTCAGTCTATCACTGGTCATTGTTTGCCATTTTTCTTCCCAGCGGGTAAATGTGCTATGCTCAGTCATGGGAATTAAGAAAATATTGTGACGGCACACAACTGCCGCCGTAAAAAATTCTGCGACGGCAAATTTTTATCAGCGACGGCACTTTTCAATTGACTTGTTTTGATCACACAAAGTGCATAATAATCGTTAATCAGAACAGCTGCATTCATGTAGACAATAGGTCATTGACGGGTGGTCAATTGGACATGCTGTAGTTCGATTAAGTGATCGATCGATTGATTGACTGGTTGTCCTGTTTAATTTTAAACGCCAGTACCTCACATCCACGCATCAGACAGACTATCGGTTTTGACAGTAACTGTTGGAGACAGAAATATTTGCATTGCACCCAAACCTGTCATGAACCTGGGGCGAGTTAACTCGTACCCACTAAACACAACAAGAATGTTGGTCCAACTCACTCTTATTTTATATGAGCAATGCGTTTACTTTTTTATTGAACTGATTCATTGTTTTCCAATTCAGCTTCGTAAAGACTGTACAGTTCACACACGCCATACATGGAGAATGCTAATATTAAAATAGAACATGACCACGTGCTCCATTGTGTTTTAGATCAGTGACCAATAGAACTGCCGCGTCGTCCCAGTACACTAATTTAGCCTACGCCAGTTAGGCTATTGTAACCATTAATCGTCACTGTAATTACTCCAATGAACAATTGAACATTCCCCCTATAGAAGTGACCTCTTTTGTATTGAATTCAATTCTTTGTGTTTTTTCTCATGATTGTGTGAACATACCATTAAAGCGTTGTTCTAGTGAGTCGGATGTTTGTGTATTCATGGACGTTATAATATTACGATAAGTATATCTTACTGGCGCTACTTTTATAGAACGACGAATTTGATTGGTTGTGTTTATGAATGATGTGACGTCAAGGGGAATTGCCCAGGAATTCCAGTGGTATTTTAAACGTGTATTCAGTCAACAACGGGGTTCTTTCAAAGAGCACAACTAAATGACAAACAACTGGTTACGAACACTTTTTCAACAACATACATTTTGTACAATCTTTCTTTCAAATTAATAAATATTGGATATCTCCACAAATATTGATTTTATAGACCAGTCACGCCTATAAAACATATGTTATGTGGGGTTGGATGATCAATTCTGACGGACTTCAGGTGCTTGGGACACGTAAAAATATTAGGGCGGACATTTGCGACGGCAAGAAAATGCTGCCGTCATGCTCCACGGGGGCGGCATTTGCGACGGCATTGCCGAATGCCGTCGCTAATTCCCAGGACTGTACACTTCAAGTACAAAATCTGGCTGGACTCTCAATTTACAATGAAATCCTTTCTCGCCTGACAGGAGTGGCGCCTCACCAGTGATGTAACTTTGCCACACGAAAAATAATGTAAAGGTGGAGAGTGGCATTATTAATTAGGAAAGGCAACAGTTAATGCGACGAAGGCTATGGTTTTCACCCTGATCATTTGCAGAGCCTAGGCCTAGATGTGAGGCCTTTTAGTTTTTTCCAGTACTCTATTTCCCAAAACTGAAGCACAGAAACCGGGTGTCGGAGTTGGAGGGGGGGGGGGGGGGTGTCATTCACGCCTGTTCTCGAACGAATACGATTGCAGACTTTCAGGAACCACTGGTGCCTGCTATCAACAAAGTACGGCCAATGAATATATGTTTCCTGTTCTGTGTATCACAGCCGTCATTTAGACGTAAACTTTGTGTATATTTCATTCATATTCATGGAATATCTGACGAAGGAATTTCAAAGTAAACTGATTTCCATTACTATCATAGCACCTTAAACGGATGAAACAAAAGCAAAAACCCCGCTTCTATAGTTCTTAGGCCATTAATGGCCTTCGCCCATACAATTAAACACCAAGTACAAGTTGACCAGCCATGGGTACAAGTTGTCCAACCATGGGTACGAATTGTCCAATTGTGGGTACGAGTTGTCCAGCCGAAAATGGGTACGAGTCGTCCAATTTTGGGTACGACTTGACTGGTACGAGTTGCCGTGGGTACGAGTTGTCTAGAAACCGCCTACAGGTCCTCTATTCTTGGCCTTTACCAAATACAGACTGACTGACAGGGCCGTCGGAAGCAGCAAAGGGCAAGGGGGGCAAAACTGTCTGATGAGGGCAAGTGCACGTATATCGCCAAAAAATTGGGAGGGGACGCCTCAGATGCCGAAGGCATCTGCAACGAGTGCCGAAGGCACGAGTTATTAGAGGGGGGGGGGGGGGGAGGGGCTGTCCCCCCAGGAAATGTTTAAAAATTTTTAATGGAGCTCTCAAATTGTGCATTCTGGTGGCCTTTGGCCTGAAATTCCTCTTGTATTTTATAATAGAAAAAAAAACGTTTTTTTTACAACAGGAGGCCAGACCCTGGGGCACTTGCCCTGTTTACCTACCCCCTACTCGGTGCTAGTATAAGTCTCGGATTATCTAGTGCCATAGGCTTCGAACCAGTTTTGTTGTCGACAAACTCGGCTTTTGGCCATCTCACCAATAAAACCGTCAGGCTGAGCAGGTAGGCAGAATTTGCTGATATATAGGCCTACTATTCCTTGAATGCCATGTCCATGGGCATTTAATGTATACATATAGTACATCCATGCAGGAGAATTGGTTATTCAAAGATACAGCTGAATAATAGGCTGATCAGTGTGATCCTGGTTCTTTTCTGGTGGTTGATCAATAACAATGCTATTTTTTTATTTTCGGACACTTTCCGCCCCCGCTCGCCCCCGTGGGCGAGGGCAAGGGGGGCGACCGCCCCTGTGGGCCCCCCTTGTTCCGCCGGCCCTGCTGACTGATATGAATCATCCTTTTAAACGAGAGTTGTAGATAAACTGGGTTAGAATTCGTGGGCCATCGCTATCTAAATGTAGCACTGGGTGTTTTGGAGGACCTCCACGTGTGTTTGTTTACCATCATGGCATCAATAATATCGTGGCTCATCAAAAAATGACAAAAATAAGCATCTCATTCCGAGAAAATTGAAGACCACAAGCATGCTGCATGGTGTATTTCAAGTACCTTTCTTCAGACGGGTGCTGTTCTCCAAAGTCTTCAAGATGCTTTTTTTGCTTCTTTGACAATGACGAAACACTGATTTTCTTTTCATACTTTTGGGGAAATTGTGCATTAACTTTCCGTTTTCGAGGCATTTCGCTTTTATTCGTTTTGTTGATGGATTGCTTTTACGTCTGCACCGGAACACTGGTATGTGTTGCGTGTGTTGCGGTTGCGGAGGGTAGTACTAAAATGAGTCCGCAGGTAGAAAAAGAGACCGTAAGAGTCCGTAAGAGACCGCAAGTAAACTATGGGGGTTAATGTTCTGAAATGAATGGTTTCTGGTTCTTTGGGTTACAAATAATACATATCCGAAGTTTGGTGTTGATATTTCAACGTTAACCCCTAAAATTTCACTATTAATATTTTGCGCGTTCACAAACTTACCGACTCATTTTTCGCAAGACGGGCCAAAGAGTCCGCAAATGAACTACTAGTCATACAAATATCAAATGAACGGTTTCTGGTTGAAAACAGTACAAATAATACATATCCGAAGTTTGGTGTTGATATTTCAACGTTAACCCCTGAAATTTCACTATTAATGTATAGCGCGTTTTCAAACTTACCGACTCATTTTTCGCAAGACGGGCCAAAGAGTCCGCAAATGAACTACTAGTTTGGTGTTGATATTTCAACGTTGATCCCTAAAATTTCACAATCATTGTATACCACGTATTGAAACTTAACTACTAATCCTAAAAAGACTCATTTTTCGCAAGACGGGACAGAGAGACCCCAAGCGAACCACAGACTTAGCACTCTCTGGTCGAAATAATAATTAAGTAGGTGTCAAAATTATATTGGATTATCGCTTACCAATTTATCAGGTGGTTTCAAGAGTGCAGTTAATACTGTTCAAGTACATACCCACACTTAATCTTTATTTGTCAACAATCTTTATATCCGTGTCATACTAATTACTAATTGGGTTTCGGAGTTAGAAATCCAAAATTTCACTATTACTATATACTGCTGCGTATTGAATCTATCGGACTCATTTGTAGCAACACGGGACAAAGAGTCCGCCAAATAACTTCTAGTCCTAAACATACAAAATGAACGGATTCTGATTGAAAACAGTATAAATAATACATATCCGAAGTTTGGAAGTGATATTCCAACTTTAAACCCTAAAAGGACCGCAAATTAAAACTACTAGCCCTAAAATTACAAACTGATTGTTTTCTGGATGAGAACAGCTTAATTAATACACACCTGAAGTTTGGTAACGATAATCCCTTGTATAATAATTATCTGACAACCCAGGTGGAACCTCCAGGTTATGCTTGTATTGACATTGCTTGGTTAATAGCCTATACGGTGATATACAAAAACCGCTCATACTTGTAGTTATGTTATAAAACCACCTGGCATACTACAGAGGTTTGAATAAAGACTAAAAGGTTCATAGATGTTTTCATATTTCATTTTTTTCTCACAGGTACTCGGCACAAGCTGGGAAATCGAAAGAAAAATGATATTTGATACCATTTTTGAATACATGCTGACGTGCCCCTGTAATGGTATTACAGGGGCACGTCAGCATGTATTCAGAATGGTATCAAATATAATTTTTCTTTCGATTTCCCAGCTTGTGCCGAGTACCTGTGTTTTTTCTCAGCCTCTTTGGGCCTTTACAGCGCAATTCGCTACTGTTTTTTTTTCTCGGCCTCTTTGGGCCTTCACAGCGCATTTCGCTACTGTTTTTTTTCTCAGCCTCTTTGGGCCTTCACAGCGCATTTCGCTACTGTTTTTTTTTTCTCGACCTCTTTGGGCCTTTACAGCGCATTTCGCTACTGTTTTTTTTCTCAGCCTCTTTGGGCCTTCACAGCGCATTTCGCTACTGTTTTTTTTTTCTCGGCCTCTTTGGGCCTTCACAGCGCATTTCGCTACTGTTTTTTTGTCAGCCTCCTTGGGCCTTTACAGCGCATTTCGCTACTGTTTTTTTCTCAGCCTCTTTGGGACCTTTTTTTTTTTTTTTTTTCAAATTTTATTTTATATATATACATTTTGCGAAACATCTATACAGGATTCAGTCATGTCATATTTTTGGTCGCTTTGTGGATTGTCCAGTGGTTTTGGTTCTGCGCGTTTTGACTCTCTTTGTTTGTCCTGGTTTTTTTGCTGTCGGTCCAACTCTTGGGATTGTCAGTGATCCGTCTGTTGATGTAATTTTGTTGGGATCTTCTGCTACATAGGTGAAGAGTTTATTAAGTCGTCGAGTCCTCTGTTCTGGTGTCATGCTCACCCAGGTGTCATGCCTAACTTGCAATTTAACTGCTTGTTTCGACAGAGAATAGTTGCCTAAACCATGCAAAGCACCCCGTATATCCATCAGTTGGTCTCTTTCAATCGCGTGTAGTTTGTCTATAAGGTCGGGAATTTTCATCACTTTCCAATCATTGTCCAATTTAATTATATTATTGATTGACTCACAGTTGTTATTAGTCCATAGTTTAGGGATGATAGTCTTTTGTCGCCGTGCTTCGAATACTTTTGCTCTGATGCGTGGAAGAAAATTGTCTGTAAAATATTGACTGCCAATTTCATTTTTCAACTCCGTTTCGATTTCTGTGTAAAGGTGTTCGTCGTCAAGCGTTAAAAGTCCGGTGTCTGGATTGAAAATTTTTTGAACAGCCCTATCAATTGTTTTCTGGTTGTCAGTTTTTCTCAAATTCCGAATGAGGTTTTCTTTTAAATGTCGAGTGCATAAGGTGTGTGTGCTGGATGGAAAACAGTTGTTTAATGCATTTATTAAAGCTGTCTCGTCATCTGTGCCGAAAACTATTTGACAATGGGGAATATCTCCTAATTTTCCCAACAAACACGAAATAAAACATTGATAGGTGTCAAATGTGCCGTCCCAGTGTAGAAACACAGGCCCCAACATTATCGGCACTGTATTGTTCCCTTTCCGGTTGAGATTGTTGTTCTTAAAACAAACTGTTGTTAGAAAGCATGCGCCAAATATCAACACCAAACTTCGGATATGTATTATTTGTACTGTTTTCAACCAGAAACCGCTCATTTGATATTTGTATGACTAGTAGTTCATTTGCGGACTCTTTGGCCCATCTTACGAAAAATGAGTCCGTAAGTTTGAAAACGCGCTATACATTAATAGTGAAATTTTAGGGGTTAACGTTGAAATATCAACACCAAACTTCGGATATGTATTATTTATACTGTTTTCAATAAGAAACCGTTCATTTGATATTTGTATGACTAGTAGTTCATTTGCGGACTCTTTGGCCCATCTTGCGAAAATGAGTCTGTAAGTTTGAAAACGCGCTATACAATAATAGTGAAATTTTAGGGGTTAACGTTGAAATATCAACACCAAACTTCGGATATGTATTATTTATACTGTTTTCAATAAGAAACCGTTCATTTGATATTTGTATGACTAGTAGTTCATTTGCGGACTCTTTGGCCCGTCTTGCGAAAAATGAGTCGGTAAGTTTGTGAACGCGCAAAATATTAATAGTGAAATTTTAGGGGTTAACGTTGAAATATCAACACCAAACTTCGGATATGTATTATTTGTACTGTTTTCAACCAGAAACCGCTCATTTGATATTTTTATGACTAGTAGTTCATTTGCGGACTCTTTGGCCCATCTTGCGAAAATGAGTCGGTAAGTTTGTGAACGCGCAAAACATTAATAGTGAAATTCTTGGGGTTAACGTTGAAATATCAATACCAAACTTCGGATATGTATTAATTATACTGTTTTCAATCAGAAACCGTTCATTTGATATTTTTATGACTAGTAGTTCATTTGCGGACTCTTTGGCCCATCTTGCGAAAAATGAGTCCGAAGTTTGAAAACGCGCTATACATTAAAGTGAAATTTTAGGGGTTAACGTTGAAATATCAACACCAAACTTCGGATATGTATTATTTGTACTGTTTTCAATAAGAAACCGTTCATTTGATATTTGTATGACTAGTAGTTCATTTGCGGACTCTTTGGCCCATCTTGCGAAAATGAGTCCGTAAGTTTGAAAACGCGCTATACATTAATAGTGAAATTTTAGGGGTTAACGTTGAAATATCAACACCAAACTTCGGATATGTATTATTTATACTGTTTTCAACCAGAAACCGTTCAGTTGATATTTGTATGACTAGTAGTTCATTTGCGGACTCTTTGGCCCGTCTTGCGAAAAATGAGTCGGTAAGTTTGAAAACGCGCTATACATTAATAGGGAAATTTTAGGGGTTAAAGTTGAAATATCGATACCAAATTTCGGATGTGTATTATTTGTACTGTTTTCAACCAGAAACCGCTCATTTGATATTTTTATGACTAGTAGTTCATTTGCGGACTCTTTGGCCCATCTTGCGAAAATGAGTCGGTAAGTTTGTGAACGCGCAAAACATTAATAGTGAAATTTTAGGGGTTAACGTTGAAATATCAACACCAAACTTCGGATATGTATTATTTGTACTGTTTTCAATAAGAAACCGTTCATTTGATATTTGTATGACTAGTAGTTCATTTGCGGACTCTTTGGCCCATCTTGCGAAAATGAGTCCGTAAGTTTGAAAACGCGCTATACATTAATAGTGAAATTTTAGGGGTTAACGTTGAAATATCAACACCAAACTTCGGATATGTATTATTTATACTGTTTTCAATAAGAAACCGTTCATTTGATATTTGTATGACTAGTAGTTCATTTGCGGACTCTTTGGCCCGTCTTGCGAAAAATGAGTCGGTAAGTTTGTGAACGCGCAAAATATTAATAGTGAAATTTTAGGGGTTAACGTTGAAATATCAACACCAAACTTCGGATATGTATTATTTGTACTGTTTTCAACCAGAAACCGCTCATTTGATATTTTTATGACTAGTAGTTCATTTGCGGACTCTTTGGCCCATCTTGCGAAAATGAGTCGGTAAGTTTGTGAACGCGCAAAACATTAATAGTGAAATTTTAGGGGTTAACGTTGAAATATCAACACCAAACTTCGGATATGTATTATTTGTACTGTTTTCAATAAGAAACCGTTCATTTGATATTTGTATGACTAGTAGTTCATTTGCGGACTCTTTGGCCCATCTTGCGAAAATGAGTCCGTAAGTTTGAAAACGCGCTATACATTAATAGTGAAATTTTAGGGGTTAACGTTGAAATATCAACACCAAACTTCGGATATGTATTATTTATACTGTTTTCAATAAGAAACCGTTCATTTGATATTTGTATGACTAGTAGTTCATTTGCGGACTCTTTGGCCCATCTTGCGAAAATGAGTCTGTAAGTTTGAAAACGCGCTATACAATAATAGTGAAATTTTAGGGGTTAACGTTGAAATATCAACACCAAACTTCGGATATGTATTATTTATACTGTTTTCAATAAGAAACCGTTCATTTGATATTTGTATGACTAGTAGTTCATTTGCGGACTCTTTGGCCCGTCTTGCGAAAAATGAGTCGGTAAGTTTGTGAACGCGCAAAATATTAATAGTGAAATTTTAGGGGTTAACGTTGAAATATCAACACCAAACTTCGGATATGTATTATTTGTACTGTTTTCAACCAGAAACCGCTCATTTGATATTTTTATGACTAGTAGTTCATTTGCGGACTCTTTGGCCCATCTTGCGAAAATGAGTCGGTAAGTTTGTGAACGCGCAAAACATTAATAGTGAAATTCTTGGGGTTAACGTTGAAATATCAACACCAAACTTCGGATATGTATTAATTATACTGTTTTCAATCAGAAACCGTTCATTTGATATTTTTATGACTAGTAGTTCATTTGCGGACTCTTTGGCCCATCTTGCGAAAAATGAGTCCGAAGTTTGAAAACGCGCTATACATTAATAGTGAAATTTTAGGGGTTAACGTTGAAATATCAACACCAAACTTCGGATATGTATTATTTGTACTGTTTTCAATAAGAAACCGTTCATTTGATATTTGTATGACTAGTAGTTCATTTGCGGACTCTTTGGCCCATCTTGCGAAAATGAGTCCGTAAGTTTGAAAACGCGCTATACATTAATAGTGCAATTTTAGGGGTTAACGTTGAAATATCAACACCAAACTTCGGATATGTATTATTTGTACTGTTTTCAACCAGAAACCGTTCATTTGATATTTTTATGACTAGTAGTTCATTTGCGGACTCTTTGGCCCGTCTTGCGAAAAATGAGTCGGTAAGTTTGAAAACGCGCTATACATTAATAGGGAAATTTTAGGGGTTAAAGTTGAAATATCGATACCAAATTTCGGATGTGTATTATTTGTAACCCAAAGAACCAGAAACCATTCATTTCAGAACATTAACCCCCATAGTTTACTTGCGGTCTCTTACGGACTCTTACGGTCTCTTTTTCTACCTGCGGACTCATTTTAGAACTACAGGTTGCGGAGGTTCGTACAGGGGACGCTTTGTACCCAGTTTAGAAGACTCGGCCTGGGTCGATTCGGTCTAATTGTCTAATTACAGGCCGAATTGACTCACTTTTTATTTTTTTTTTAAAAATATTTATTCATGAAAAAGTATGATGCATACATATATCACCGGAGCGTGTACAGGCCATGATAAACTTTCGAATCAAAAAGACAAATTTACTATTATTATACTGCATTCACAATCTACTGTTCGCATTTTGTTCAATTCAATTTCATTTGTTTCAAACTTGGCATATTTCTTCATCGTCGTGTGACAGCAAGCCTCTCTTATAGAAGTTGTTAACAAGTTGCCTCTATTCATTGTTTTCCTCCATTGTTTATTTAAGCTCTATTCACTAAGTTAAGAAGGCATATCATTAAGACCCAGTGAAAGCTTACTTTAATCTTTATATCAAGTAAACTTGTTATGACATGACGCATTTATTATATTGTATATACAGCCTTGATCACAAGTAAGAATTCAGTTATAGTTTGGATTTCCAAACGTTACTCTGCTTCATTTTATTGGGAAATCCCATGAGCTATTGCTGTAAAATTGTTCGGATATCCAACAAGACTAGTTGTTAAATGTTGATTACTGTTAGACATTTGGATTACCAGATTCAATATTAAATTGTTATCATCTTTAATTTGTCTCCGAGTCATCAGTTGAACACCATTGTTTCAAAGCAGATATCGACGGCCGTTCCCCACGGTTATAATTGGTGAGAGAATCCGTGACTGGACATCTTTTTAGCTTGTCCAAACGATCCAGGTACCACGTTCCAACTGATACTATAAATTTAAAGATGTTCAACAAATTACCCGACAATATGCAGACAATCCTTGATAATCTTCATCTGGATAAAATGAAGATGCAATGGACTCTCCAGACTAGTGAAGATTCCACCACGTTGGTATTGTCATGGAAAAAACAACCACCGCAAAAATCCACTGAAAATAAACTACGAGATGAGCGGCGTATGACAGACTACAACAAAAGGAAAAACACCGAACAGCTACAACAACAGACTTACCGGCATCAGAACATTCAGTTTCCACAGAGTTCCAATAAATCACCAGAAGTTAGTGTATGTGCTTCAAGTGTTTTTACAGAAACAGACAAACACATCCACAAAAACTCAGTGAGTACTCAAACTTATATTAACTCTCCATTAAAAGTCGACGTCAGTGTCAACGCAGCACCAACTTCCACCGACACGCCTGTTCAATGTTCCCCCCAGATGAAAAACATTTCAATTCAGACGCCGCGGGAGGAGTGCTCAGCTCTATCCGTCCACAACCGTCCGAAAAACACTGTCCAGCCAAAAAGAGTTACTGAGACTGTGCTCAGATATTGTAGGTCCGTGCAATTTGGCCTTCAGTATCTGATTAAATGGAGAGACCATCCAGATGCTGATAACTCATGGGTTAAAGACTGTGAGTTGGACGAGGCAGCTCGAGAGTACATCCGGGACAATCAGAGTAGAATCCCGGGCCTTCGTCCAACTTTGTCAAGACCGGGAACTCCTGAACATAAGAGACACCGGCGGTACAAGCGACCATAATTTTTTTGTATTTCGGAATTTTGGGACGTTACTATTTTAATGGCTTAAATGTGTTGCTGCGGGTCGCATCAATTGGAGCGGCAGAGATTATATCACCGGAGCGTGTACAGGCCATGATAAACTTTCGAATCAAAAAGACAAATTTACTATTATTATACTGCATTCACAATCTACTGTTCGCATTTTGTTCAATTCAATTTCATTTGTTTCAAACTTGGCATATTTCTTCATCGTCGTGTGACAGCAAGCCTCTCTTATAGAAGTTGTTAACAAGTTGCCTCTATTCATTGTTTTCCTCCATTGTTTATTTAAGCTCTATTCACTAAGTTAAGAAGGCATATCATTAAGACCCAGTGAAAGCTTACTTTAATCTTTATATCAAGTAAACTTGTTATGACATGACGCATTTATTATATTGTATATACAGCCTTGATCACAAGTAAGAATTCAGTTATAGTTTGGATTTCCAAACGTTACTCTGCTTCATTTTATTGGGAAATCCCATGAGCTATTGCTGTAAAATTGTTCGGATATCCAACAAGACTAGTTGTTAAATGTTGATTACTGTTAGACATTTGGATTACCAGATTCAATATTAAATTGTTATCATCTTTAATTTGTCTCCGAGTCATCAGTTGAACACCATTGTTTCAAAGCAGATATCGACGGCCGTTCCCCACGGTTATACATATAATAAACTACAACAACACGATTGTCATACAGGGTGCGCTGTACAATGTCAATGGTATGCATGAAAGTAAAGAGTCAAGAACGAGATTTGTTGAAAGGATTCAGCAGTAAGCTTTTAGCTTTTATAAGCCGTCTTCTCTGGATTACTAACGAAGTTTGATTGTAGCTGCAAACACTAAGTAAAATATTGTTTAAACATAGAAGACAGCGAGAGTAAGGAGAGCAATAGAGAGAATGAAAAGAAAAGAGAAACTTAACCCCTTACCCAACACGATTAGAAGACGACACTTGAAGAATAAATTTTTGAATAACTGGAAATTTCCAATGACAGTCTCTAGAACACGGCTCACGATCCCTTGCCGGAACGAGCTGGTCGAGCTCATTCCAATGAGGGATCATAATCTATGTTACCGAGACAAAAATTGAAAATATAAAAGGATTTAGATGGCGATTTTTATGGGTTACATTGACGGTACATTGGGCAAGGGGTTAACTAGTAAACAAGGAACAACCTAAATTCAATGTTCGCTACCGAAGAATATTAAACAGGACAGCCTCAATAGTGTATCGGTAACGGTGGCCCATTTGTGTGGCAAGCAACATCGGAAAAGTCTAAGAGTGCACCGCTACTTAGTGAAAGCGTCCACTCAGTATGATATAGTGCTGCACGGCTCTAAGGTTTTCGTTATTATTCAGTCGTTCGGATCCAAATAAGAGTGTGGAAAACTCAAGTGTAAATGGCAGTGCATTGATTGGGATTGTGGAATCACGAGCATCGTTAAAGATTGGGCAGTGTACAAGATAGTGCTCAGCAGCTTCGAGATCCCACACTGGCAAAGTGGAGATGTTGAGAGATGGTTACCGTATAAGTGGGCGTTGATATTACTGCAATGCAGGCATAACCTGCAATGATAAATTTGGGCAGCACGGGATTTGGCTCCATAGTAAAAAAATAGGTGGTTTTAGGTTCGCACTATTTATAAACGTCTTCAAGTTTATGAGGGAACAATTTTCTCTTACTGAGGAGGTAATCCATTCCACTGGTCTGTAACTTCGGGGATAAACGAGGACTTATATAAATTGGTGTGACCAAATGGAACACGGTGGTTATTTTGGGATCGGAGATTGTGGCTTTGGGTAATAAATGAAATAATTGGTGGCACCTTATTGGAGATATATGGAGGTGTTAATTTATGATATATCTTAAAAAATTGGATGAGCTTGTGCTTTCGACGTCTTTCTTCCAGTGGATCCCACTGAGTTTCTGTGTAGAGAAGGTCGTTACTGCAGCTCACTGTGGCGCCAGTAACTATTCTTGCTGCAGCTACTTGTATTTACTCTAGGCCCACAGCTTGAGTTACTGAGCAGTTGTCCCAGTCAGAGTCAGCGTATTCTAAAAGATGTCGGACAAATGCGAAGTATATCTTTTCAAGGACTTTCCGGTCAAGTATAAACTTATGGGCCCTGAGCATGTCAATACGTGTCCAGGCTTTAGCGCACACATGATCTCTATGGTCGTTCCATGTATAACCTTTATTCAAAATTACACACAGATGCTTGTGGCTACTCACCTCAGAAATTTGAGTTCCGCTTAAATATATAGGTGGGTGCACCGGGACGTTACTTTTACGTGATATGATCATGGTTTCCGTTTTAAGGGGGTTGAACTCAATGAGCCAAGTTTTAGCCCAGTGTTCAATTGTGGCTAAATCACGGTTGAGACTGATGGCATCTTGGTCAGGATTCTCAATTATAAGATAAAGGGGTGGATCATCTGCAAATAAACGTATACTGCTAAGTTGGTTTTCTCTAATATCGTTGAGTAAATCAGGAATAACGGGGACCAAGGATCGAACCCTGTGGGACACCAGACGTTATTGGTTTCCGAGGGGATGCCTCCGAGGCTACAAGGACGCGCTGATACCGATCAGAAAAGTAAGATTTTAGGAAACAAAGCAAGTCGCCAGATATTCCTATTCTCTCGAGCTTGTGAATAAGACCAACATGCCAAACTTTATCATGTTGGGGGCTGGCAGTTGTTCATCGGTGCTCGATGGTTCTCTCCGGGTGCTCCGGCATCCTCAATCCGTGGGGCTGTTGCGGTCGCGATTGACCTTTGTGCATATGTGTGTGGCTTTAGACACCAATGGAGATAATCTTAATTGTGGATGCAGATAGTCTAGCTATAACCTCTTAATCAAGTTCTAAAACTAGTTCCATCCAATTCTTTGACGGAGTTACGACTCTTGGTTCATCGATTTCATAAAGTTCGAATTGTTTACGTCGCCGATTCCACCTATATAAATATCTAAATAAGTAAAGGTTAAGCATTAAAAAGAAATTCTTTACGGCTCATTTATCCACAATACACCATTGTTAACTGTGAGAATCCCCAGTCTAGATATTATATAAAAGATTCGCTCAATAACCACTCTTTGGTGAGCAAGTTTATATGAGTGAACACTCGTACCCTACATGTCATGCAAAATATAACCCCTTCGCCGCGACCGCCGGGCAACTCCTTACAAATGGAGTTAAATTTTAGGCAGCACTTAGCGTGCATAATTGTATATTCATTTATAATTTCTATATACACATGTACTCGCCGTTTTACCATCCATTCAATCGATTGTGTCAGACCACCAGGAACACTTCAAATGACCAGTAATCTCCAAAGAATATTTTCTAACAGCATTGTAAACCTTTGTTTAGCAGCCTTTGTATTAGTTAAAAACAAATCACTTGATATTTGCAGCAATACAAGTACTGTCGACCTCGACGAATATCATGGTGGGTAACATAACTCTAGACGAGATCCAGAGTGGTATGGAATATTTGACTTCGTAACTTTATGTAACAACAAATGCGCCGACATAAATGACGCTGACGATTCGCCTTTTAAAGATCATTCTGCATGTGGATATTACCTACCTGATGAGTTTCAGTCATCTATTGGAAACTTTGGGCATATATTTTCATTATTCCATATCAATGTCCAAAGCCTAACTGCTCATTGGGATTCCCTAGGTGCCCTTTTATCCCCTCTTCAGAAATCGGAGAACAAATTTGATATCATAGCCCTTAGTGAAATATTTCAACCGCCTCCCAATATATCATACAACTTAGCTGGTTATCATAACCTTTTGAAAAACGTAGGCCCGAGTGGTGACGACGGCCGGGGTGGGGTGGGATTTTATATACGAGATGATATTAGCTACAAAGTACGGGAAGATTTGACAATATTTCTTCCGCATGTTATAGAATCCCTTTTTGTAGAAGTTAAATGTGGCAAATCGTCTCGACTAATTGGAGTTATCTATAGACCAAATACGCCTCCCATAAGCTGACTTCGACCTATTTCTAGTTAAGTTAAATTGTATTACAGACGCACTCAACAGGGAAAAGAAACCGTCGTACATTGTGGGAGACATAAATGTAGATCTCTTAAAGTTCATCAGCAAACATCCAACTATTCAGATCTGATGTTTAGTCAAGGGTTTTTACCGTTAATCACCAGACCTACCAGGGTAACGACGCACTCAGCTACACTGACTGATCGTATTTATTCAAACCAAAAAACAACAACATTAATTCCGGAATTATAATAAGTGACGTGTCTGATCATTTTTGGCACATTTCTGATCGAAATAAAGCACAAGAAGACCGTTAACCCAGTTTCCGTATTAAGACGTAAAATCAATCAGGGGACCATTTCAGATTTTATTAATATTCTATGAGAGTATGACTTCACACCTGTTTTTGATTCATCGTGTCCAAATATAGCTTATGATACTTTTATGAATCTATTTTGTAATGTATTTGAACAGGCATTCCCCATGCAACAAATTCGGCTGAATAGTAAATTCGTAATGTGATCTACTGTTATTTATAAAATCGTACCTTTCAAATAGAACTCTGTGTGTGGTGGTGGCATCAGAGGCATCTTCGTGGCGACCTATAAATGATGGAGTACCACAAGGATCTGTTCTTGGGCCCTTATTGTTTCTGATCTATATAAACGATATAACTGAAAATCTACTCAGTAGTATACGCCTTTTTGCTGATGATATTTCTTTATATCTAATTGTGGAAAATCCAAACCAAGCCTCAAACCTAATTAACCACGATCTAACTGCAATTGAACACTGGGCTGAAACATGGTTAGTTGAGTTTAATCCTCAAAAAACCGAGAGTATGATTATAACACGCAAAACCACCCCCACTGTTCATCCACCCCTATTTCTAGGTGGAACTAAAATACGTGAAGTCAATACTCATAAGCACTTAGGAGTGGTATTAAATACCACATGTACTTGGAACAACCACATTGACCATATCTGCTCCAAAGCCTGGTCTCGTTTGGACTTGCTGAGGAAACACAAGTTTGATCTCGACCGTAATGTCTTGGAGAAGATATACTTTGCCTTTATTAGGCCGCTACTGGAATACGCAGATACTGTTTGGGATAACTGTTCGTTAACCCAAGTCGCCGATTTAGAAAAAAATCAGATCACAGTGGCGAGAATAGTAACAGGTGCAACACTTAATACTAGCAAATCCTTGCTATACACCGAAACACGATGGGATCCTCTTGAAGAAAGACGTCGTAAACATAAACTGGTTCAGTTCTTCAAAATGTATCACGACTTGTCGCTCCTTATATTGCTATTAAAATTCCACCTCTCATATCCTCGACAAATACATCGTTCAACCTTCGAACTAGGCAAAACCACGGAGTTCCATTTTGTCGAACAATTCAGTCCTCGTTCATCCCCAATGTTACTGATCAGTGGAACAACTTGCCGCTACCAGTTCGCGAGAATTCCTCATTAAGTGAATTTAAGACCTTCTTAAAAGCTGGCAACCTACGACCACCGTTATTTTATAGCGGGGCCAAATCTCGTGCAGCTCAAATTTACCACTGTAGATTGAGGTTACGTTGTAGTAGTCTTAACGTCCACTTATACGAAAATCACCTAGCACCTAGTCCACACTGTCAGTGTGGCGAGCTCGAGACACCTGAGCACTTTCTCCTCCAATGTCCAATCATTCTTAACGCACGTTATGAAACGATCAACTTACTCCCTTTTTCTATAGACATTTCCATACTTCTGTTCGGTTCTGATTTTTTAAACAACAAGGAAGACAGTATAATTTTTGATGTAGAGCAAGACTTTATCTTATCGAGTGGCAGGTTTCGATGACAACAACTCATGTTCTCACAAACTTCATCTTCCCTGGACTTTGCGCCCTTAGTATTAACATCTTCAAGATAAAACTCTTCCTATTTATGCAATTATTAAATCAGCTGCCCAAAGGCAAGGATTTGAATTCATATTGTTTACAACGCATCGTTTGGATTCTTATTCTAATGGCATCATGCATTCAGGATAGCCTACTTCTACTTCTTATTCATTTCTTCTCTCTTCTGTCTAACTTCTTCTACTCTTGTCCTTTTATAGTTTAATCAATCTCGCAGATCGCTGCCCGGGGGCTGGGGCCTGTAGGTCAAGTTCTACTGTTCACGAAATAACACTGACCTCCTCTTTAATCAGTTGCTTGTGAAGGGCCTTCGCCGCTTTATTTGTAACTGCTTACGCAAGTTTCGGTGCTGCTTTGCGTAGATGTGGGCAAATGAACATCAGTACCCTAAATGACAATTTGGCTACGTTTTCACTGATGGTGTGGTTCATTGCCAGCGGGGATCATGCCCCTGGGCAGCGATGTGCGAAGTCCACTGCTGATTCATGCCATCATCCTTTGAAAAGTGTTCTTGAATAAAGGAGACGACTCATATAAGTCTATGGCTTCCTGTCGAATCCTCGTCTACTTACAATCCCGATTACTTCTGTTTCTGTTATACCGTGTACAACCATGAAAACTGTTTGCCGTTCTGTGGTATTATTATTATGTAATGTATACGTGTAACACTGCTTTATAATAAATATTGTTTAAACTAAATTCGTAAAACGACAGCCCTGGATGTCCAGGGGTCTTTTCGTATCCTCAAACAATAAGATGAAATTTTATCACCGAAAATTAAAGTCCCCCAAGTGAGAAGAATGTAACTACAAAAAGTACTGTAAAATATTAAATAAAGTTAAAAGGCAAAGCAAAGCGCTATATTATAAACAAATATCACATGAAAATCAAAATAACCTTCGTAATACATGACAAATTCTAAATGATGTAATAAAAAAGGCTAAAAATGACTCGTCAATGCCTGCTCATATAACCGTAGAGAATAAACGTATCAGTGATCCAGTTAATATTACTCATGAATTTAATAATTTTTTTTGTGAATATAGGAAACCAAACGAGAAATCAGATAGAAAGATCTAATAAGTCTTTCACTGATACCATGTTTGGCAGCTACACTAACAATTTTTTCATGAATCCAACTACTGAACAAGAAGTGATTGATACTGTAAAATCCATGAAAGCCAAAAAGAGCAGAGATCACAACAACATCTCCTCTTTCTTGGTTAAACGTATAATTCACGTAATAGCGCCCTCGCTTGCTCACATTGCTAACAGCTCATTTGAACAGGGTGTCTTCCCCGACAAAATGAAAATTGCTAAAGTGATTTCGATCTACAAATCTGGCGATCCACATAACGTCAATAATTATCGGCCGGTGAGTATTTTGCCTACTTTCTCTAAAGTATTGGGTAAAATTATGTCTGATCGACTTATAAATTTTTTAAACAGATTTAATATCCTAACGCCTCAGCAATACGATTTTCGTCAAAATCATGCCACAGTTCACCCCGTTCTCCAATTATTGAGTCATATTGCTGAGGAAAACAATAAAAGAAGTAAACATAACACAAAGGCTTTCGATGCAATAAATCACAGAATCTTATTAATTAAGAAAGTTGGAATATTATGGCATTCGTGGAGTCAGCTTAGAATGGTTCAAGAGTTACTTGTCCGATAAGCAACAATAATTCGCGTTCGGAGATAATGAGTCATCCACAATCCCAGTTAATTCCGGAGTGCCGCAAGGCTCTTATTTAGGACTGACCTTGTTCCTGCTGAATGTTAATGACCTTTGTAAGGCTACGTCCCTAAATCTGGTGTCATTTGCGGACGACTCAACTGTGTATTCGTCGGGGCCAGATGTAAATATTCTTGTAAATTATATTAACCTTGACCTAGAAAAGATTTCTCGGTGGTGTTCGGCTATTTACCTCCTCAATACTGCTAAAACCAAATTTGTCATCATAAACCCCAGCAATAAGAGAGCAGTTCCACTTCTCAGTGATGCAGATATAAACAGTAAGAAGATAGATAGAGTTGCGTCCGACCAAAACGAATCGTCATTAAAATTTCTAGGCATACATATTGATGAGCATCTCTCATATAAGGCTCATATTTCTAATTTGTGCGCAAAAATAGCTCGTGCAAACTATGTTCTTAACAAAGTAAAAACTATATTACCACATGCTGCAATGAAAACGTTGTATTATACTTTAGTGCAGAGTCATTTGATTTATGGGATCCATGTTTGGGGTAACTCGAAAGGTAAAAATAAGTTGTTTTAATGCAAAAATGCTCTATAAGAATTTTAAACAATTCACGATATAACTTAACTCTCACACAGATCCTTTGTCTCAAAAAGACAAAATTTTAAAGGTTAGCGATCTTTTTATGTTCCATACGTCTCTGCTTCTATTTGACTGGAGAAATAATAAACTCCCCGAGTCTTTTGATAATTTGTTCAGTGCTGTGGAAAATAGAAGTGGATCCACCTGACAATCTGGCATGTTTCTTGAAGAAAGATCTCGAACAAGATCTCTAGATGCCTTCCCAACATTCGCTTACCCGAAAATTTGGAAAACACTTCATGAAAGACTGCGCAATATCCCACTTAGAGGCACATTTAGAAAGGAGTTGATAAAAAAAATTGCTAAGATCGTATGATGCTAATGTAAACTGTAATAACTCATATTGCGTAGATTGCTTAGGAACTTAATCGATCTTTTCGTTCTTTCTAATTATATAGTATTAACAGTTTGGGAATTTGGCTTTTCCACAACCTTAATTTACTTACACATTCTTATATGGCTAAAAAAAATTGAAAAATTAATAAAAAAAATAAATAAAAATAATAATAGTAAAAAATAGTTTTCGCTCTCTGACTCTGGGTCTTGTCATCAGCTTCTGATATGGGCTGCTTATTTCTCAGATCACAATCATTAATAATGCAAAAGACAATGCCCACATTGGAAGCATCCACGGAAAAGTCGACAGGATAACTAGTTATATATAAGTAAACATAGTTCATGCAAATAACTATCTGTTAGTTTATATTTCTTATTGTTGGTCTGACACAAGCTGATACTGTATAGCTAAGAGGGGGATGGCAGGTAGACAGCCAATCTGGCTATGCCATCTCCCTACGGTATACACTATTTTTGTATTTGTTCACAAACGCAATTGTTATTTATTTATTATTTTTATTACTATTTTCAATGTGTTTAATGTACACTTTTCTGTATTATGTATACCGTAAAGTAAACCAATAATAAAAAAAAAAATAATAATATCAAATGCCTTGCGAACATCACAAAAGACAACTCTTACTTCTTTTCCTTCGTCAAGAGCACAACGGAATTCATCATAGAGGTCTGTCAGTTGTAGAGTCACCTGGAGTAAAACCAGACTGGAACTGGCTCAGTATATTGTTATCACATAAAAAATGCCATAATCGTTTGAAGACACATTTTTCTAGTAGTTTACCAGTACAGCTAAGCAAAGATATTGGGCGATAGTTAGTAATTAAATTAGACGGACTCTTTTTCAACACCGGTGTCACATTGGTTTTTTTTTCATAAAATTGGAAAGTAACAGTTATCTAATAACCTACCGAAGAGGGCCGTAAGTGGGTCACACAATGATTGTCTATATTCTTTTAAAAGCCTGGGACTTATAAGATCAGGTCCAGACGCCTTCGATACCTTAATACTCACTTTTTAGGTCAAAATGACCCACCATCAGACAAATACAAATAATTTATTAAATTTATATTTTAGGTAAATTAAACATAATTAACAGAAATTTTGAGTTTTTTAAAGAACTTTATTGTGCATACATAGCGGCACAGATAATTCAGGCTTTGATTTCTAGATTCTGAACAACTGTTTTCACAATCATAAAGCAGGGGGATTAGTGCCTGTTTTTTGCCAGCAAAAAGGTGGTTAGGTGGTAACCCCCCCCCCCCCCCCCCAAACACACACCAAGTTTCGACCCGCATACTCCCCCGCATACTCCTACCCACCCACCCCCACCCACCCCCCCCCCTCCATCAACAAATCTGGGCGGCCCATACGCAGACGGTATCCGCAGTCCATTTTGTTTGTAGGGGTGGCAGGACGAAACGGCCCATAGACGAATCGACCCAGATTGATTTTGGTCAGAACGGCCCAGATTTTGAGACGGAACGGCCTAGAATTCAAGACAGGACGGCACATATTTTTGGACAGAACGGCCTTTATCAAAAATAAATTATTTCTTATACCTTATTATTTTTTTTTACAAAAAGGTATTTGGATTTAACAAAAAGAACTTATTACAATGGGTTCCGTGACAACTCGGCCTCGGGACAACTCGACCCGAGCCAATTTTTCGGGACAACTCGGCCCCGTCTTGGGCCGATTTTGGGGCCGACTTGTGTCGATTTATTGCAATATTTTTAACATTTTTGGTTTAATTTCAAGAATTTTAAAATTAATTTAGTTCTATTATTAGTATGGTTGTGATATATTTTAGACACATTTTAAAATATTTATTACAAATTTTAACAAAATATGAAGTACATACTCGTTTGTTTGAATTAAATTCCACAGTGAAAAATATCCTTTATAATCCTTCGCGATATTCGAAAAATATTCAGAATTATATCCACATAAGCAAGAATACGTGGGAGCCGGTCTTTTCGGCCTCGGGAACATACGGCCTCGGGAACATTCGGCGCCGGGAACATTCGGCCTCCGTTTTCAACTGTGGAGACTCGGTTTAATATGAGTTTAAACACTTTTATCACAACCAAAAACAAAAATAAATACCGCGTATATAAAATATATTTACACTTTATATATACTGGCACACAACCTCAAAAATCTAAATGTAGGTATATCATTCTCTTTATATTTCTCCCATGCTTTCTCTAACTTCTTAGTTTAAACAATATTTATTTCAGTGAAAAAGAATCATGTTATATGTGCACATCACGTTCGAAAAGAAAGATGAAACAAAGCAAAATCAAGGATAATCGTACATAAAATAACAAAAAGAACATTTTTTAGTAAGGGATTCGACAGTAAGCACGGAGCTTTTGAGGTCGTCTCCCTAGTAAGATAATAGTTACACAAATTAATTAATTAAACGGATGCTTTACACTATTTAGTATAAGTAGTATGTCATGCACGTTTGGGGCCTCATTTGGGGGACCCCGGTGGGGGACCCCGGAAGTGACGTCATGTCACGTGACCTAGTGGCGCCATGTTGTGTTGTCATGGTAACCCGCGTGAGCGGCCATGTTTTGACGTCATCTCCATAGTGATACATGGTGTGAGTGCGCATGCAGAGCGCGTGTTGTTAGGTTGATACGTGTTTCCGTCGTCCATTTTGTATACTGGAGGCCGCCATCTTGGTTTCTATGGTAGCACGTGATTGCTATGTTACCCAATTTTTCTGCAATAAGACGGGGTATGTTTTGAGGGTGTGTTCGATTGTAGAAGAGTAAATCTAATTACCACAAACAACCCGACAATCACCAAAATCCACCAAAACTTTTACTATTTCGAATTCTTCAAGAATTCTCTGCTTCTATCTATATATGTAATAGTTATCGTTTATCTGGCCATGTTCCTTTATTCTAGAGTATACTCCAGTAGCGTAGAAGAGCCTATTAGTTGGAACAGTTTACCTTATTATTACTATATTTAGCAATTTCTGGTCTATTCTTGTTAGTTCTGACCCTATTCCAAGTACTCTTGCTGTTTCATTTATCTAGATAATAACTAACCAATCAGATTGCTTGATTTCCCATAATCTGTATGCAGAGTTATCTCCCTTCTATATAATAAAAGCCTATATCCAATGGCCGTATCCCATGGAATCCCATTTTTTGCAAAACACCTGTGGCTATGGGATCCCTTTTTTGTCGTATGAGGCCATGAGGGCTATGTAAAAGCCCTCAATGAGTCCTCATTTATTATCCCTCATAGCCTCATTGAATTTTGAGGTTATGAGTACCATTAAAAATCCCTCAATGAGATATAATTTACTACGACTCTTCGCCTCATTTCAGTATTTGAGGATACCTATGGCCTGGTATTGTATTATTCGAGGATACCTATCGAGGATACCTTTAGGAGAATCCCTTTTTTGTCGTATGAGGCCATGAGGGCTATGTAAAAGCCCTCAATGAGTCCTCATTTATTATCCCTCATGACCTCATTGAATTTTGAGGTTATGAGGACCATTAAAAATCCCTCAATGAGGTATAATTTACTACGACTCTTATCCTCATTTCAGTATTTGAGGATACCTATGGCCTGGTATTGTATTATTTGAGGATACCTATCGAGGATACCTATCGAGGATACCTTTTGGAGAATCCCTTTTGTGTCGCATTAGGCCATGTAAAAGCCCCCAATGGGTCTAATGTAGTCTTACGAACCGCTTCCATCTTGTCGCCAAAGCTCCAAGGCTATTACAGGTCTATGGCCTATCTGTCCTATCATTAGCTTCTACAGCAGTCTTGTTCCATTGTGGCCTTGTACCAGTACTATTGGCTTCTGTTATTCTGCCCCATATCTCATCCATTACTTCCTAGCTATACCTATCTCAGTCTCGACTATAACATTGATCAAGGTTGAATCAGATTGCCCCTGTATACATATAAGGCATTCCGTTATTGAGATTCCTAGCCGAGTCCGTAAAATTTGGATTCCGTGTTTTAACATCGACACACGAAGGTATTCCCCTTCCCTATTGGAAGAATTTAGTTTAATGGGTTGTTGTTTAAATATTCAAATCATCTTTCGTTATATTTTCATTAAGTTTAAAAAATCGTTCAGTTCAAAAGGGAGTGTTAATACCTTCATTAGAGTTATAGTTGAAAAACATAGTTCATTTAAACAGTTCACTTCGATCTTGGTTATGTTGGATCTTCGTTTTGTTCAGTTCAAGGGTGTTTTAATTACATAAAGTTCATTCAAACAGTTCAAAGGGTGTTAATACCTTCATTGGGGTTATAGTTCATTCAAACAGTTCAAGGGGTTTAATTACATAAAGTTCATTCAGTTGAAAACTTTGTTCAGTTCAAAGGGTTCATTCAGGTTTGTTCAATTCAAGGGGTTAAAATTGGGTTATATTTAGGGATTAGAGTTCATTCAGTTTAAAACTTTGTTATGGTCAATTCACTTCGATAATTTCATTGGACCATTGTTCACTTTGTTTTGTTCACTTCCATCTTGATTGTATTTGGTCAGATCTGTTCAGTCTGTCCAAATAGTTCGATCAATCCGACTAGTTTGACATTCTTTCACTTTGTTATGTTTACTTCGATCTTGGTTATGTTGGATCTGTACCTTTGTTATTTTGTAGTGGCTGGTTGTATTTGTTCAGAGTATTGTAGTCATTGTTGAATTGGGGTTATCAATCCCTTTCCATACCCTTGAGTGTCGATGTTAAAACACGGAATCCAAATTTTACGGATTCGGCTAGGAATCTCAATAACGGAATGCCTTATATGTATACAGGGGAAATCTGATTCAACCTTGATCAATGTTATAGTGAGACTGAGATAGGTATAGCTAGGAAGTAATGGATGAGATATGGGGCAGAATAACAGAAGCCAATAGTACTGGTACAAGCCCGCAATGGAACAAGACTGCTGTAGAAGCTAATGGTAGGACAGATAGGCCATAGACCTGTAATGGCCTTGGAGCTTTGGCGACAAGATGGAAGCTACTACATTAGACCCATTGAGGGATTTTACATAGCCTAATGCGACACAAAAGGGATTCTCCAAAAGGTATCCTCGATAGGTATCCTCAATAGGTATCCTCAAATAATACAATACCAGGCCATAGGTATCCTCAAATACTGAAATGAGGATAAGAGTCGTAGTAAATTATACCTCATTGAGGGATTTTTAATGGTCCTCATAACCTCAAAATTCAATGAGGCCATGAGGGATAATAAATGAGGACTCATTGAGGGCTTTTACATAGCCCTCATGGCCTCATACGACAAAAAAGGGATTCTCCTAAAGGTATCCTCGATAGGTATCCTCGAATAATAAAATACCAGGCCATAGGTATCCTCAAATACTGAAATGAGGCTAAGAGTCGTAGTAAATTATACCTCAGTGAGGGATTTTTAATGGTACTCATAACCTCAAAATTCAATGAGGCTATGAGGGATAATAAATGAGGACTCATTGAGGGCTTTTACATAGCCCTCATGGCCTCATACGACAAAAAAGGGATTCTCCTAAAGGTATCCTCGATAGGTATCCTCGAATAATACAATACCAGGCCATAGGTATCCTCAAATACTGAAATGAGGCTAAGAGTCGTAGTAAATTATACCTCATTGAGGGATTTTTAATGGTCCTCATAACCTCAAAATTCAATGAGGTTATGAGGGATAATAAATGAGGACTCATTGAGGGCTTTTACATAGCCCTCATGGCCTCATACGACAAAAAAGGGATTCCATAGCCACAGGTGTTTTGCAAAAAATGGGATATGGCCATTGGATATAGGCTTTTATTATACAGAAGGGAGATAACACTTCTTACAGATTATGGGAAATCAAGCAATCTGATTGGTTAGTTATTATCTAGATAAATGAAACAACAAGAGTACTTGGAATAGGGTCAGAACTAACAAGAATAGACCAGAAATTGCTAAATATAGTTATAATAAGGTAAACTGTTCCAACTAATAGGCTCTTCTACGCTACTGGGGTATACTCTAGAATAAAGGAGCATGGCCAGATAAACGATAACTATTACATATATAGATAGAAGCAGAGAATTCTTGAAGAATTCGAAATAGTAAAAGTTGGGGTGGATTTTGGTGATTTGGAAGGATTGTCGGGTTGTTTGTGGTAATTAGATTTACTCTTCTACAATCGAACACACCCTCAAATCATACCCCGTCTTATTGCAGAAAAATTGGGTAACATAGCAATCACGTGCTACCATAGAAACCAAGATGGCGGCCTTCAGTATACAAAATGGACGACGGAAACACGCATCACCCTAACAACACGCGCTGCGCATGCGCACTCACACCATGTATCACTATGGAGATGACGTCACAAGATGGCCACTCACGCGGGTTACCATGACAACACAACATAGCGCCACTAGGTCACGTGGCATGACGTCACTTCCAGGGTCCCCCACCGGGGTCCCCCAAATGAGGCCCCAAACGTGCATGACATACTACTAGTATATTATTGTAAATTGCTTAAACTAATTGAAAGAAAGAGAAAAGTCGAGAGGGTGTGGGACGTAAGATACAAACCACGCCTAATAAGGATACAGGTAGATACGATGCTATGTTAATTACCCCCAAGAAAAAAGGAATTCATGAAGTGAGGTGAGTCTAGGGGTGGCACTCGATTTTCCTATATGGACTTTCATTATGCTATAACCGGCATTCGGAATTTCTTGTAAGATTACTAGACAAATCTATGAGTGTTCGTGACAAATCTTTGTATGCCACGTTAGATAAATATTGCGGATTGTCCTACGTCCCGAGAGAGAATAGATGAAAGAGTAAAGATTGAACAGTAAGCAGATAGGAAAAGAAGTTGAAGGGGGGGGGGGGGGGGATAATAAGCCAACTCGAAGACAGAATATAAGTTCACCACGATTCTGAGCTGGACAGAAACTGGTGCGTGCATGATACAGGAAAAAGAACAATACCAGCTTGCTAAGGTATTTGAATATGTTTAAGAGTGTGTTGGTTCTAGTGGGATGAATTAGAGGAGGGTTAAAGGGGGTTGCTCACCCAAAGCGTCCACATACCATTATGAAAGTTTGTACAACTTCAAAATAAGAAGATTCTCGACATTGTTCAACAATTCAGAACCAAACAGTAACGTTGAGAGATCTGGAGTAAAAGGCAGATCATTGATTGTATTATTGCGGCAAATTCGCATAGACTGGGCAGCGAAGGAGGGAATGCTCAGGTGTTTCGACCAGACCACATTGGCACAAGGGAGAACATGTGGTTTTCATATAGGTGAGCATTCAGGTTACTGCACTGCAATCGCAACCTACAATGGTGTACCTGGGCTACACGAGATTTATTGCTGCTATAAAACAGCGGCGGACGAAGGTTGCCATTGTTGAGGAAATGTTTGAAAAACTGTACAAGTTTGTGTTTGCGGCGTCTTTCTAGGAGAGGGTCCCAGCGGGTCTCGGAATAGAGCAATGGCTTACTCGCACTAATGGTCGCACCGGTTACAATCCTTGCCGCAGCTATTTGTATTTTCTCCAAATCAGCGGCCTTAGCTTCTGAGCAGTTGTCCCATACGGCATCAGCATACTCTAGCAGGGGCCTAAAAAAAGCAAAATAGACTTTTTCTAAAACCTTACGGTCGAACTGTAAATTTGTGTTTCCATAACAAATTGACGCCCGACCAGGCTTTAGAACAAATGTGATCAATATGATCATTCTATGTACAGGAACTATTTAGTATTATTCCTAAGTGTTTGTGATTAGTAACCTCTGAAATCTGAGTACCGCCGACACGTAAAGGTGGATGCACCATGGGATTGCATTTGCGCGAGATCAGCATACTCTCCGTTTTTTGCGGGTTGAACTCAACTAACCATGTTAAGCCCAATGTTCAATTGTTGATAAATCATGGCTCATCAGAATCGAAGCTTGATCCGGATTCTCCACTATTAGATATAAAGAGGTATCGTCGGCGAAGAGGCGAACAGAACTAAGTAAGTTTTCGGTTATGTCGATGATATACAAGAGAAACAACAAGGGGCCAAGTATAGAACCCTGAGGAACACCCGAGTTGAAGGGTTTCCAGGGGGATCCTTCAGAGGCTATGACATCTCGTTGATATCTGTCTGTGAGATAAGATCTTAAGAAGAGAAGAAGGTCACCAGAGACTCTGACTCGCTCGAGCTTGTGAATAAGACCAGCATGCCACACCTTGTCAAATGCTTTACTCACGTCGCAGAAAACCACCCTAACTTCTTTAACTTCATCTAGTGCATGATAGAATTCATCGTTGACATCGGTCAGCTGTAAGACAGTTGAATCTCCAGGAGTGAAGCCTGACTGGAATTCATTTAAAACATTGTTGTCTTTCAGAAATTGCCACAAGCGCTAAAATACACATCTCTCGAGTATTTTTCCAACGCAGCTTATCAGAGAGATTGGGTGATGATTTGTAACCAAGTTAGAGGGATTCTTTTTTAGTACAGGGGAAACATGAGCCTTTTTTCCAGTCGGACGGAAAGTAGGAATTGTTTAATAAAATGTTGAATAAGATCAGAAGTGGCTCACACAATGAGGAGGTGCATTCTTTAAGAACACGGGGACTAACAAGGTCAAGACCACATGCCTTTGATACGTTAATAGGTTGCATTGCTGCATAATAATAACACTTTGGCCAGCCGCTGATTTGTCGCGGTTCTCGGACGAGAAGGCCATGGTTACCCCTGCACTCCCAACTGCCTCCCTATTCCCACGCTTCTCCTCTCCTCCCAACACTCGGAGACGAACTGCTTGATGACATCCCTTGCCCCATTCTTCCCAATCTCTCCGATTAGCATATTAACCCTCTCCTTTGAGTCTCCCCCTAACCACATGTCCTTCATTCTCCCATCCTACTTCCCCATTATACTCCCAGTGAATCTCATTCTTTTAGACTGATACTTTGGGCATTCTAGAAGAAAGTGTTCCAGGGTCTCCACCATGCCCAAGTTACACATCTGGCACTCCCTTTCACCGTCTTTCCCAATTTTTCCCCTCAGCTCCAGGGATCGCGACCTCAGCTTGAACAACAGTGACCCCCCCCCCCCAAAGGTGCCATCAAGGTACTCTTTAAAACCTGGCTTCTCTTTATCTCGCAGGCCACCCAAAGACCTCTTTGATTTGACTCCCTCTCGCCAATTACGGTTACAATCCGCCATGACCCTTTCTCTGACGATTTTTTTTACCCTGGTTTGCCCCAACGTCCAGGTCCGAGATCTCCAATGAGTAGTTCTCTACTACCTCCCTCACTTGGACCATCCACCCCGTTTTGATATTTGAGTTGAAAATTCTCAGGAACATTACTTTACACCATCGGCTGTCGGAGAGATTTACCAAATAATTAAGATAACCGAGTTTCAACAGGTCTATCCTGTCCTTGATCCTCATCCACCCAAGCTCACCCTTGATTGCTTCTAGCGCTGCGGCATTACTCGACCCCGTTATCCATCGGCCTGCATCGTTCTGCAGGATTTCCAAGCTCTTTACGGCCGTCTGGTTTAGGGGTACCACTTCCGTACCGTATGTTATACTTGGCAGCCCCACCATTTCCCAAATGGTTTTCCCCACGAAAACCTTATTGAAAATGTTTCTCCTTATAAGTTTCATTTGGTTAAGGATTCGCTTTCCCTTCAGAATCAATTTATTTGTGTGGTTTCGGTAGATGCCTCTTCCTGTAAGGTTTATATTTACCCCCAAATACTCGTAATCACCTGTCTCTCCTTCACTGAGAAGTTTGCTGCTCCCTTCCGGAATGCAGAACTCACCCACTCTCCACCTTCGAGTGGGGTCCACTTTGCGGCCCACCGGTATAACTTTGCTCTTGCTTTCATTAAGTTCGAGTCTCCATTTGCTCCCATATTTCCCAACAATTCCCAGCATTTTCGTTAGCCCCTCTTCGCTTTCTGACACAAGAACCATATCGTCTGCAAAAAATAGCCCTGGGATCTTCAAGTCCCCAACTGCTACCCCCCTCCTCGCTACGCAGGAGTTCATCTCCTAAACCTTTGATGTACAATGCAAACAGGATTGGCGAAAGGATACACCCCTTTTTAGGCCTATCTTCATAGGCACACGTTTTGTTGTAATGTTTCCCAGGCTAAGTTCACTCTGTACATCCTTATATAATGCTTTCATAATTCCAACAAACTCGCCTCCTAAGCCCATGGCCTCCAGCTTGCGCCACATACCTTCCCTCCATACTCTATCGTATGCCTTTTTGATATCCAAAAAGGCCATAAACATCTTTTTCTTTTTTGCTTTCGCGAATTCTATCATTTGGGATAGTGTGAAAAGATGGTCAGTAACTCTCCTTCCCTTTCTGAAGCCATTCTGGATTTCTCCCCAAAAAAACCCTTCTCTTCAATCACCTCCTCTAGTCTCCCATACAGGACTTTACTATACTGGAGATTAATGGTTTCAATGGTATGTGGAGCTGTCGGAACGTGGCCTGGAATGGAGGCACTAGAATCGTCGACGGTGGATATGGAGCAGAAGTATTCGTTGAATACTTCGGCTTTCTCTGCGTTAGTAGAATATATGCTGTTTAAGTAGTTAATCGGAGGAATTTCTGGTGCTTTATTACCTATAAAGGATTTCAACGTTTTCCACCACTGGGACGGCGGTGTTTCATGGCTACTCAGAGTGGACTGGACTTTGGATACGTAAGAGGTTTTAGCTTTTCTAATGGCTGCTACTACTTCATTTCTTTTGTGTTTGTATTTTTCCCATGCACGAGAGGGCCCATTGCATTTGGCTATGCGATATAACCGTTTTCTCTGCCTGATCAGGAGACGTATTTCGTTGTGCATCCATTTGGGTTTGGACGCCCTTGAAGTAATTCGTTTGGTAGGAACGTATTTAGCTGCAATATCGAGCACCTTTTTGGTGAAACTGGAAACTATAAGATCAAGATTTGAATTATTAAAAAGAATATCCCATCGCTCATCACTGAAGGCAGCGTTTAAGTCTTCATAGTTCCCATTGGAATACAATCAAACACGTCTCCTAAAGACTGAGAGCGGCGGTTTTCTTCTGTGGACACTGGACAGTGGTACCGAATCTGGTCTGGTATTATTGGGTCTAGGACCTCACATCCTAATACGCTGGTTGTGTTACTAACAGCGAATAAGTCGATCAGGGAAGCAGACGATTCGGTGAAGTGTGTGGGCTCACTCAAAAGCTGGCCTAAGTTAAAGTACTTAATCATGCCCGCGAAATGACCATTTGGATTTACAGTTTGGTTGTCATTAAAATCACCAGTAATAATTAAATCATCAGTTGACGAGTCTTTGGCCATTTCAATGGAAGCCGATATAATATCCCATAACTCTGGGGTACTGTTAGGAACTTAAGAGGGCGATAGAATATACCCCTAATAGTAGCGATCTGCCGCATCCTGTAAAGACTTCTGCCCATATGCATTCGACGCTTGTAATTTCCAGATCGGATCTGTAACGAAAACAGATACCATCTTTAATATACACGGCAACACCTCCTCCTCTTGTCGGACGGTCGAACCACAAGAAGGATCGTGAACATTGTTATTTGTAAATTTACATTTCCCAAAAGTCCTGGTTGCTTGCATGGCTTAAAATAAGATTTTGTCGCCAGAGAGTAACACTCGAAGTTAGCTGATTTCTCTTGGTGCATGGTGACGGAATTCATTGTTGACAAAAAATAAAAGGCAAACATAATGGTGAAGCTGTTATGTAGCTCAACGCCACTCAGGCGTAAGTAGAGGTAAGCTAGGACGCATAATGATTGATCGTTTTGTAGATTGTGTTTTAAGCGTCAGCGTAAAATGCAGCATTGAATGTACCAGTCTGGGAACGATACAATTCATGCTACACATTTCGCAAACTGTGAATAGTGATGTGATAAATTCTGTTTCGGTTCGAGTTGGCCAGGGCGAGAAAAGAGGACAAGAAAAGCTTCTATTTACAAAAACTGGTTGACATTACTAGGTGGAGTGAGAATTGAAATGATTATTAAACAAATTAACGTATCTACAACTGTAGATTGGGCACAGATAGAGTTAAGTAAAAAGAAATATTCGGTGAATAGGAAGATATGAACTATTCACATCTACAAATACTCCAAGATCAACCATGTTTAAATGTAAGAAGAATTGTTTTAGTACTAGAAGCTGAACATACATTGGCAAGATGTCATGGAGGAAGAAATGCAATAGTTTCATATGTACTATCAGTGTGACAGCAATACATCTGGAAGGGGAATGTAGTGATAACACAATAACTCGTTTAGTAGCACGAGAATATGATCTTGTTGTTTGATTCTGCTTCGGTTACGATTGATTTACACAATTTGACACACAGATTTAATGAAATGGGATATGAGTAAGCTCTTCCCGTTCTCTAACTTCTTGGGTATCATTGGACAAGCAAATAAGCGAGCAAGATTGATGTTGGACTAAAATGAATGAAAAGTTTTGGTGCACCGAAGGCGCACAGGGACGATGTTGGATTTAAATCCCTTGCGACCCGAATAACTTAATTTGCTTTACAACTCTATATCCTTATGAATATCGAAACGGCAGTTGTTGGTTGTTTTAGAAAAAAGAAAAAGAAGCCTAAACAGTCGCTGGTTAGGGAGTAGCCCAAGCATGTTATGGAAAAATCCTCCAATATGTGTTTTTGAAAGCTGGGAGTCATCCATCAACATATATGGGAGAGGGCCATAGTTATAGCCCACATAAAAGTTTACGGGTTCAAAGAAACTGTAAAAACAGTATATGATCACCTAATCAAGTGCGATTAAATCAATCAAGCTTCAGTCGCACTGTAAAAACGCTGTATGAGTATCTCATCAGAGGCCAGAACTTTGATCGCTACTTCAGAGGTTCTTATAAAAACAAGAGGCCCCAAGGGGCCTGAGGACGCTCACCTGACATGGTAGCGTAAATATCAACCCAGAGAATTGATTTCAAAAAGTTGCATCTGCTCCTCATAAGAAAACCTTATACCAAATATCCAAAGATTCTGACCAGTGGATCTAAAAAAAAAAGAAGATTTTCAAAGAATATTCCTCATATTGAACTAAGTTATAATTCGGGCTCCCACAGGAACTTGGCTTTAACAAACTTGAATCTCACCCCCCTAAGGATGATGCACACCAAATATCAAAACATTCCGACTTCTGGATCTGAAGAAGAAGATTTTTAAAGAAAATTCCTCATTTTGAACTAAGTTACAATTCAAGCTACCACAGTGAGTCCAAATATGGACCTAGGGACTTGGCTTGAACAAACTTGAATCTCACCCCTGTCAGCATGGTGCATACTGTAACGAAATGCCCTCCACGGAGCCCCTCCACGGAGCGCGTCGGGTTAACCTCCGTGGGGTGCGTCGGAGTCTTATGATAGCACTCGAGAATCTTGGTTCCCGAAGTGTTAATGTGTTAATCAGAGTGGCCAAGTCCTACTTGGTAATAATTCTCTGTTGTATAAACTTTAATAAGTAAACGCTGTTTTCAAGCCCAAGTTATGTAATTTTATTCAATTCCTCGTATATTTGCATTGCATAATAGCAGTGCAACTGACCTACAGAAGTACTTTATGCACTTACTGTAAAAAGGTGTTTTTGACAGTATTTGCAATTATGACTGGCATATGAGCTAGTAAAAGCCTAACCTATAATAACCCCATCAGAATGCTTTTGACAGATTTTAGCATTGTAAACTGACCCGACCTAACCTCAACACACCCAGTATCAGTTTCAGCTCTGAGAATTGTGCAATCTTGCACGTTCACAAGATGGCCGACTGGTTTTGCGGTTATACACCTACTAAGTGCCACTGTCCTTTTAAAAGCGAGAACGCATACTCTTAGCATAGGATACCCACCGGATGCCCTACTATTCCAGGATGGAAGTAAGGGGTTAAGAAATACCTCTCCGCCATCTTGGGGTATATGTGGTGTTTTGTGGTGTTTTATGACGTAAATTCTGCCGAGTAGACACGATTCAAATCGTATTTAAGCCAACGGAATCACCCGAGACGGGACTTCTCTCTGGTCTTCCGTATGTACAAGAAGTCACTCTCCTATTCTCGTGGAAGGACGCCGCCGAACGCTGCCAGGCCAGACAACATTTCCAGACACAGGACGCGATGAGAGCGATGCGATAATTTCGACCTAGTCTCATTTCGTATCTGATATTTTCAAACTTTTACCAGAGAGAGAATTTGTTTCAAGTTTAACTTGTAGGAACTTTACTTAGGGTTTTAATAAAGTGTAGAAAACTGTAAGTACATTTTATGTGTTTTTGAATTCACCCTTTCGCTGCGGCTGCAGTATCAAGAATTGTTGCAGACTCTACAGAAACTGGTTGCCTCTTAAGACTGAACACTTAAATTGTCCTGTGGCCATTTTTGCCACGATTATAGTCCGAACGAAAAACCACTAGACGATCATTTTTCCGGGGTACTTAACCCTGCTATGCCACAGGCCAGTTTATATGGTGCCGCTCGTCAGGATGTAGACTCTGACTTTTAACTCTCTTGAAACGATCGGGTGAACATTCTAGAAACATTTATTAACCCTAACAGACCCAGTGAAGCCGAAATTGACTTAAAACGTTGCCGCTGGGGAGCACAGTGAACTTGTGAGAACTTTTTGCTAACTATTTATGAGGGACAGACATCCCTTAATTTTACTGGTAAATTGAACGCCTGGCAGCTCAAATTTGTAAGGCAGCTGACGCAGACAGCGCCCTCTGAATCTAAAATTGGTACAACTCCATGGTGGAACTGGTTGCATGTCCAACGTGCCATTATTTACACTGACGCCGACCACCAATTGCTATCACATCCAAACTACGCTCGACTGGTCGCACCGAGCGTTGCTCATCAGATATATTGAACTTTTGACTGAACATCAGAGAAAAACGGAAACTCAGGAAACTGTGAAAAATCTCGAGGAATTCCAGGAAATTCTGAAACGACAGCCGCGTGTGTTTCAACAGTTATAGTGCTAGCAAGGAGCAAGATGTTGCGTTGGGTGTTATTAGTTGGTCTTTTGACTACGACTACAATAATAGATGGACATACTATTATTAGAAACAATGTGATTTTTAAGAAAGTGAAAGAAGTAAATATGGTAACTAGTGATTGGAGTACAATGTTTGTTTATGAGCTCCAACCTTTTATACAATATGTGCGCAGACTTGATCGAAGTATGAAATATACCGCTGGTTTGTATAATGCTACAACCATAGCTTTTCGGCGAACTTTTGTCGAAGTAAATGGTGAAAACTCTACTCTTGCCGTTGCGATACAATCGATCATAACGGATATACACCAGGAGATCAGATACCTAAATAATCATGTTAAACGAATAAAAGAGGATCTGAACGATTACCGCAGATTACATGGCCACACAATAAACTCGTCTCGGAAGAAACGAGGTTTGTTCGACTTTGTAGGTGAAGGATTGAGTTTTCTCTTTGGAACTGTATCCCAGTCAGATTTAGATGGGATAACAGAAAATTTAAGACGTGTAAGTACTAATCAAGCAATGATTCAACATATTCAGAAACAAAGTTTAACTTTCATTAAGATGAATCATGAAGCGATTCTGAAAAATAGAGAATTTATGTTAAATATGTCGCGCGAATTGATGTTATTTCAAGGTCGAGTAAATCAAGTAGTTCAGAATCATGAAGATCGAATATTATATATTGAACATTTCACTCATGCTTATCATCAGCTTGAGTTTGTGATGAGTCGATTAGAATCAATGATAATCGCCGCAGAAACCACTCTGCGGGGATTACATGATCAAATGGATATCCTAGCCGATAGGAAGTTATCACCGAAAATAGTGGATCCTTCACTATTGACCTCGATATTAATGAGTATTAAAGTTCAATTAGATGATAAGTCCATGTTGCCACTAGATCTGACAACAGAGTTATGGCAATATTATCATTTGCTTACGACGGCTGCCATTTATGATGACGATAAATTGGTGATCTTTATGAAGATCCCCTTACGTAATTCGAACTTGCAATTTGAAGTGTTCAAGGTGCAGGCCTTGCCTGTACCCTTTGTCAATGTAACTAAGAATGCGTCGCGAGTTGCAAATAAATTAGTAGCAAAATATACTCTTGAATCTGACATACTAATTATTAATAAAGAAAGGACGAAGTATGTCCCAGAAATAGGACATGACCAATGTGTAGATAACAATAAGTTGTTTTGTCCTTTAGTAGGTGCCGTACGAACGATACATACAACGACAAGTTGTATGTTAGCTTTGTTTTTAAACATGAAATTAGAAATTCCGAACTTATGTCAAACGGAAGTTCGATTGAATATCGACCTCCCGTTCAGTACTAGAATCGATGAAGGAATGTGGTACATCACGACAGATGTCCCACTACGATTCTCAATTACGTGTCCGAAACGAAGAAATCCGAAACCGAAACGGATTCTTCCCCCAATTGGAATTTTGGAATTAAAACCGTTATGTATGGCATCAAGCGGTCAATTAATGTTACCGAGTTATTTCCATAAAAGGGATAATTCTACTTTTCGGATTGTTACAAGGACGGTGTTACCAAATTTCTCGTTGTTACAACGACAGATGTGGAAACCTGTCATAGAAAGGGTGAACATATCGACGTTTACGATACCGAAAGGAATAGATCACTTGGATGACTTACCCATGGATGACTTAATTCATGAACTTGACTCGCTAAATTTACAAATGACGGACTCATTTGCAGTCCCTAAGTGGGCTTATGCTCTCGCGACCGTTGCATTAATAATAGGATAAAATCTGCTTTGGAAGTGCTATCGAGCCGATAGACACAAACAGATATACAAGTGGTTAAGAAACCGTAAAAGTAAACCGACTTTTTCTGCTGTTGATGATAGTGAAATGTCTAATTTTGCATTTGCCGATGATGAAATCTATACTAGTATGGGACCTAGACCACAGCCTTCAGCTCCTGCTGATCCAACTGGAGCACAACAACAACAACCTCCTAAGAGCATTAGAGACATGATGAGAAAAGCTGTTCAAAACTTTAGACCTTCTCCTCAACCTAATAGGAAATCAATATATCCCCGTGTACAACATGGCGTGGATTCTGCCAATGTCCACATAACTATGTTTGATATAGACAAAGAAACTGAAAAACAGTAGTTCACACACTGTGTGTTTTTGTTTCAGTGACCAGTGTACAAATGGCAGAATCTGATTCTAGTGTTGACAGTGGGCTCGATGATTTCCCTGATTACCAGAGTTATTATAATGATCGTGACACTTTATATGATGATGAAACTTCAAGTACAGTTAGTACTGGAACTGAAAGTAATAGTACTGTTTCACGAGAACTTTTTCAAGACACTAATTCATCTAGTATAAACGTAAATATAAATAGCAATTCATCTGATAATAGTGTATCTGTATTGGCATCAATAGAAGAATCACCATCACCTTCTATAGCATCTTCCGACCTTTTGTCGACTCCTCCAAGTAGTGTTCAAACTCCTACTGACTCCATTTTACTATCTACACCGGAACGACTTCAACGACTTCCACCTTATTCGCCTACGGATACAGTGGAAACGTTAGTCCTTCCTCCAAGATTACCTGTTAGAAGCCATGATGCAATTATTCATCGGGACCCCGAGAGCCAAGATGGACTCGGTGGATTTGTTTATGATATAACAATGAGATCACATACTTCTTCCAGTATGACCACACCTACAAGTGATTCTTTGCCTAGTGATTCTACCACTGTTCTGGACACTGATGTTGCAGAGTCAGGTATCAGTGTGATACAAAATGAACTTGCACGAGCTGATCTTGGATTAGACGTACACACCCCTCCTTTAAGTGATGTAGAAGCAAGACAAATTGCTCCATTATCTACTAATATTGTCTCAGAACCTATAATCGATATTCGACCGAGGCCGTGGGAGTGGGCAAGGAGCGAGTTTTTCAGAACACCTCGCCCGTTGGCCTCTCCTCATGAATTTGATCGAGATATCATACGACCCAATACATATGAACAAGACTTTATGAAAGATACAGATCTCTTAGACATTGAGGATGTATTTGGATGTCAATATTTTGATATGGATATGAATATAGTATATATAGAGGTTGAGCGAGAGTTGATATATTATTATGACAGTGCTGTTGATACTCATTTAACTTTTGCAAATAGGTCTAGATATTTAGTGATATACAATTGCCCTGATTTACAATATCCAAAAATCAATGAGCAGGGTGAGGTAAGTGAACCTCTACGGTATTATAGTCACCGGGTGGCTACTACCAGTAGTGTACATCATAGATTTCACATGCGAAGAAATGTAGCAGAGTTTACTCCCTTCTGTGCAAGATATCGTGACTTTAGTCGTCGCAGACGAGCACGATATCACTCAGATGGCCAACCAAGGAGTTTTCAACCCTTTGTTGTCTATCGTCAATACCACCCAGATTATATTGGACATTTCACAGGGTCAACGTTTGATTACCGAACAGGCCCAAATACTGTGTATCGGCATTATCAGTTGCCAACACAAAATGAAAACCTTCAGAGTGAAGATTGAGAAGTGTAAACTTAATAAGCAACAACAAACAGAAAAGTCTACATAGACTACTACATATATATAAGATTTTCATGAATCTGGTTTCCCAATTTATGTATAATCCTTCATTGGAAACCTGATCCATGACGATAACGGGTCGTCTGTGTTTGTCTTGTTTACTAGTGAAAAATTTCCCAAAGTTAGTAATTCTGCACTGCAGTGTAACAATTTTTATAAAATCGGAGTTCCTGGAGTGTATTAGATAAGTTACACACAGGACTCCAGTATCAAGGCAAACAAATTTGAAAGTTGGTGGAAAGAGTGTTGATTGAGTGCACCAAGTTACAGACGAACCCAGGGGAGCGTATTATCAGTGTAAATTTTAGTGTATAAACATAATACTATTGGTAACATAGTGGTTTCTTTTAAATATAGTTTTATTTTATTTTATATTTGATTAATTTTCTTGTTGGTATGGCTTCAGCAACTACTTTGGAATTTGACGAATTCGCCGAAGAACAGGCCATATACGATTTACATCAACGCGAAGCCTACCAACATGCTGTAACTCCTTGCCATACTTATGAGGAACGGGCAAGGTTTGAAGAACATAAACGCGCAGCTTTTCATCGAGCTGCGGCTCCCTGTCATGGTCATTCTTTATATTTTCCAAAAGATTTATGGCGACGTCGCCGTTTAAGGTATATTCGTATTTGGGAAACAAGACATTATAATCCTGCCAATGGCCAGACGGAGATAATACAACACGAACTTGCCTATCGTTTTTATCTCTCTGAGGAAAGAAAGGTAATATTTCCCCATCTCTTGTATCTTCCAGAGTTTTCCGTCGAAGGTGAACCCCATGACGTCACTGGTCCCGGTCCTGACGAGGTCATTCATTGTGTCACTGACCCCTGTTGGAATGGCCGATATTATGACCATGGGCGAAATCAATTGGATGCTGAACTGGACCTAATAGCCAATCCTGGCTTGGTCCGTCCATTCAGGAGTCATGAGGTCTTCCCTGGTAGTACATATCCCGCCAGTGAAGATGCTGATGATTCATATGGATTCTATCAGCACCAAATGCATCCTGCACGATTCTTTCCTCCTGGCAATGTACAGAAAACTTATGAATTGGAGAAACAGCAAAAGCAGTATCGGCTCCTTCGTGAAGCTTTAATCCGACACGAGGGAAGACGATTACAACGTTTTAGTTTACGCAGCCAAATTATTAAATATAATGAGACGCAGGAGGTACAGACCCATTATAAGGGTCTTGGAGACCCTTGCTGCATCTGCTTAGCAGAAATTTCAAAAACTTGGCAGGATTTATTTGAATGTGGCCAATGTAAGCAGCAAATCCACTACTCTTGTGGTATTGCATGGGCCAGATCAAAAGCCGGTGCTCCTGAGCCAGCTTCTTGCCCGCACTGCCGTACACCCATGAGGTGGGGTATCGGTAACGAGCCGAAGCTTCCAGTACCAGCTGAAATGGATCCATATCAGTTTTGAGTTGCGTATGACATGACAGAAGTTAAAAAGGCGACCTCTACAGCTGCGTGCCGTCGGGCACTGTTGTCATCTTGGGACATTATTGTATAATATTTTTCTTGCGCAAACAACAAAGTATCTACGTAAAGTAAACGAAAAAGTTCTTTTCAATCAAAATTATATAGTGACATTCTAGACGTGACTCCTAGTCTCGTCACTATCGACAACAGATTAAAAACTAACGAAGAACCGTTAACGGGGAAAGTAGAATTGTTCATACGGCACAGCTGTAGCATAGTGTAAAATAGTTTTTAAGGTTTGAAATTATTTCTTATTTTCCAGTTTTAGAGTATAGTCAGTCACATTTAATTTGATAATTTGGTTATTGCACTTGATATTTAATTGTTGTAGTCAGTTTCTTTTATCTTAGATAAGTTGAAACACGTTTTTAGTTAGTTTATAAGTAATATTGAATCCGTGAAAAATGGCCACGGCATATGCCTACCGTAAAGTTAACCCTACTTCGGAAGATTTTCTTCCGGAGCAACTAGAGTATTGGACACAGAGATTTCGTATACCTGTACCTATGATCTTTCACATCGGAGCTTCCGCTTTTCAGCGCAAAATCCGTGTGTGGGATATGGTCCAGTTAAACGAAGTCACCGGTCACTTAGAATTGATTCAAACTCAAGTTTTATACCGGTATTGTCTCCATACAACGGAAATAGGACGCGAACTGGTGATGCCTCACATAGTGGTAATCGAACATGAGGCTCGATTAGCAACCCCTTGGGAGGCAGCACGATCAAGCCGTGTAAGTGTTATTCGCTATTGGAATGATCCACGGTGGGACGGAACTTATTATGATCAATGAATTCCTTATCAATCGGAGAATGGGATCGATCTATTCATCACATCGACTCCGGTCCATCCATTTCGCCCGAGTGAATATAGTCAAATCTCCATACCCGATTTACCTCGCGAATACCGAATGATAATTGGTGAAACGTTCCATCATGTGCAGGTGGAACATACCTATGAATGGGAAAATGCACAATACAGTCATCAAGTCTTGCAATACTCGCTTGAAATGTATGCAAGCCTTCGAATCTTTCAAGCCAGACAAAATATAGTTGATGGAGATGGGAGACAATGTGCGATATGCTTGTTGGACATTGTTGGGCCCCGTGAAGCATATCGTTGTCCTCAATGTACTCAGATAGTACATCTCTACTGTGGGTTAACTTGGATGCAGCAAAAACAAAGTTGTCCTCTGTGTCGATTTGACCTCCTATGGGGAACTCCTTTGAAGAAGCATAGCTTCGATTTTACGATCCGTAATTATCAGTTTTTCCCCGCTAACAGAATCAGGTAGAGTTTATTGTTATTTTTATTACTTTCAGGAATTAAGAATGTAATACCTTAGGAGAAAAGGTGATTCTTGTTGTCTGGAGGCGTTCCGCTAATATTCGTCCGTAATAAATAATCCCTGTAGTGCATTTCTTCTCCCGAAAAACCGGTAGTGACTGATCCTGGTCATGGATTCCCGTCACCGTGTTGACCGTGATGCTGACAGCATCCTGGTCACCACGGGTGATTGGTCATCCTGTTTCCCTGGATCCGGTCAGCCGGTGATCCTGGTGATCCTGGTCACTATTCTGATCACTATTGATAATTCTGGAATTCATCTGATCCAGACTCGAGCTCCGCTAAAAGTTTACCGGACCTCGCGTCTTGGTTGGGAGGATTGTAACGAAATGCCCTCCACGGAGCCCCTCCACGGAGCGCGTCGGGTTAACCTCCGTGGGGTGCGTCGGAGTCTTATGATAGCACTCGAGAATCTTGGTTCCCGAAGTGTTAATGTGTTAATCAGAGTGGCCAAGTCCTACTTGGTAATAATTCTCTGTTGTATAAACTTTAATAAGTAAACGCTGTTTTCAAGCCCAAGTTATGTAATTTTATTCAATTCCTCGTATATTTGCATTGCATAATAGCAGTGCAACTGACCTACAGAAGTACTTTATGCACTTACTGTAAAAAGGTGTTTTTGACAGTATTTGCAATTATGACTGGCATATGAGCTAGTAAAAGCCTAACCTATAATAACCCCATCAGAATGCTTTTGACAGATTTTAGCATTGTAAACTGACCCGACCTAACCTCAACACACCCAGTATCAGTTTCAGCTCTGAGAATTGTGCAATCTTGCACGTTCACAAGATGGCCGACTGGTTTTGCGGTTATACACCTACTAAGTGCCACTGTCCTTTTAAAAGCGAGAACGCATACTCTTAGCATAGGATACCCACCGGATGCCCTACTATTCCAGGATGGAAGTAAGGGGTTAAGAAATACCTCTCCGCCATCTTGGGGTATATGTGGTGTTTTGTGGTGTTTTATGACGTAAATTCTGCCGAGTAGACACGATTCAAATCGTATTTAAGCCAACGGAATCACCCGAGACGGGACTTCTCTCTGGTCTTCCGTATGTACAAGAAGTCACTCTCCTATTCTCGTGGAAGGACGCCGCCGAACGCTGCCAGGCCAGACAACATTTCCAGACACAGGACGCGATGAGAGCGATGCGATAATTTCGACTTAGTCTCATTTCGTATCTGATATTTTCAAACTTTTACCAGAGAGAGAATTTGTTTCAAGTTTAACTTGTAGGAACTTTACTTAGGGTTTTAATAAAAGTGTAGAAAACTGTAAGTACATTTTATGTGTTTTTGAATTCACCCTTTCGCTGCGGCTGCAGTATCAAGAATTGTTGCAGACTCTACAGAAACTGGTTGCCTCTTAAGACTGAACACTTAAATTGTCCTGTGGCCATTTTTGCCACGATTATAGTCCGAACGAAAAACCACTAGACGATCATTTTTCCGGGGTACTTAACCCTGCTATGCCACACATACCCAATATCAAAAGATTCTGCCTGCTGGATCTTGATAAGAAGATTTTCAAAGAAATTTGCCTGAAATGCACTAAGTTCAAATTCAAGCTTCTATAGTGAGCCCAAATATGAATCTAGGGAGCCGATCTGAACAAACTTGAATCAGATCCACCCCACAATGTTGCATACTAAATATCAAAAGATTCTGCCTGCTGAATCTGGAGAAGAAGATTTTTTAAGAAATTTGCCTGAAATGCACTAAGTTCGAATTCGAGCTTCTATAGTGAACCCAAATATGAATCTAGGGAGCCAATTTGAACAAACTTGAATCAGATCCACCCCATAATGATGCATACCAAATATCAAAAGATTCTGCCTGCTGGATCTGGAGAAGAAGATTTTTTAAGAAATTTGCCTGAAATGCACTAAGTTCAAATTCGAGCTTCTATACTGAGCCCAAATACAAACCCAGGGGGCCGATTTGAACAAACTTGAATCAGATTCACCCCACAATGTTGCATACCAAATATCAAAAGATTCTGCCTGCTGGATCTGGAGAAGAAGATTTTTAAGAAATTTGCCTGAAATGCACTAAGTTCGAATTCAAGCTTCTATACTGAGCCCAAATATAAACCCAGGGGGGCCGATTTGAACAAACTTGAATCAGATCCACCCCACAATGTTGCATACCAAATATCGAAAGATTTTGCCTGCTGGATCTGGAGAAGATTTTTTAAGAAATTTGCCTGAAATGCACCAAGTTCGAATTCGGGCTTCTATAGTGAGCCCAAATATGAATCCAGGGGGCCGATTTGAACAAACTTGAATCAGATCCACCCCACAATGTTGCATACCAAATATCAAAAGATTCTGCCTGCAGGATCTGGAGAAGATTTTTTAAGAAATATGCCTGAAATGCTCTAAGTTTGAATTCGAGCTTTTAAACTGAACCCAAATATAAACCCAGGGGGCCGATTTGAACAAACTTGAATCAGATCCACCCCACAATGTTGCATACCAAATATCAAAAGATTCTGCCTGCTGGATCTGGAGAAGAAGATTTTTTAAGAAATTTGCCTGAAATGCACCAAGTTCGAATTTGGGCTTCTGTAGTGAGCCCAAATATGAATCCAGGGGGCCGAATTGGACAAACTTGAATCAGATCCACCCCACAATGTTGCATACCAAATATTAAAAGATTCTGCCTGCAGGATCTGGAAAAGAAATTTTTTTAAGAAATTTGCCTGAAATGCACTAAGTTCGAATTCGGGCTTCTATAGTGAGCCCAAATATGAATCCAGGGAGCCGATTTGAACAACTTCAATCAGATCCACCCCACAATGTTGCATACCAAATATCAAAAGATTCTGCCTGCTGGATCTGGAGAAGAAGATTTTTAAAGAAATTTGCCTGAAATGCACTAAGTTCGAAATCGGACTCCTACACTGAGCCCAAATATGAACCCAGGGGGGGCCGATTTGAACAAACTTGAATCAGATCCACCCTACAATGTTGCATACCAAATATCAAAAGATTCTGCCTGCTGGATCTGGAGAAGAAGATTTTTTAATCTTTTTCCCATTGCCTACAGTGTAAAAAAGTGCTGACTCAGCACTTTTTCAAAGTCCTGAAAAAAGTACCTTGTGATCAAACCGATAAGAGATTTTTTTTACCATTCTATTCTACTGGATAAAAGTAAGCTTTATACAAAATAAGAATTCTCTGTGCCGTGTAGTTTTGGAGATATGGGAGTTTTAAGGTTTTTCCTATTTTTAGCTCCCGAGGTTCCCACGGGGCAATGAGAAAAAAAAATTTTGTATCAATCAACTACTTATGACCCATTATCATCTCATATCAAATTTGGTTAAAATCGACCTGACGGTTCTGAAAATAGAAATTTTAGGCGTGGCCAAAATTTTTGCCCCTCCCATAAAGAAGGCAAATAATGCTCGACAAACTTCTCTTGAACAAACTTGAGTCTACACCTCAAAAGGAAGCTGCATACTAAATATCAAGTCTCTGCTATTGCTGGTTCTTGAGAAGAAGATTTTTTAAGAATTGGAGCATTTTTGCCCCATCCCTCTATTCAATATGAGCTGAAACCTAATTTGACAAAAAATCAAAATGCCCTTATATAACCCCAACTCACATGAAATTTCATTAATATGCGGCCAGTGGTTTGGGAGAAAAAGGCCCAAACACCACCTTCACGACGGACGACGGACGACAGACGCCGGACGACGGACGACGGACGAAAAGTGATCAGAAAAGCTCACCCTGACTTTCAGTCAGGTGAGCTAACAAATAATTATATTAAGCTGAGTTGTGGCAAACAACATCCAAGAAGAAGTATATCATTTCTGGTTTGTATGTCGGCATTAGAGCACAAAAGTTGTCATTCTGTTACTCAATACAGTGGATGTTACGCAATGGATTTTATATTTCATTATAATTCATCATTCATTATGGATCGGTCTCGTGCTTAATATATTTCGACTTTAGGAATAAAGATAGGTATGCTGTATATATTATTCTTTTAAAAAAGTATTCTGGAAAAACGCCTAATACACAAAAAAGAACCAACAAAATGAACTAAAAAATTATTTTTTAAAGTTATTTTTCAACTCCGAACCTCCGAAAAGTTTTACCAAAAGTGGGAACATTCGGCCTCAAAAGTGGCCGAATGTCCCCGGAAAAATACCCGGGGCCGAATGTTCCCATGGCCGAAAAGACCCGGGCCCTAGTACGTCCACCCAGCACTGCGAACTGATGAACTGACTGGAAAATATGTGTTGATGAATGATGAATGAAAGGTTTTAGCGCGCCAATTCCAGGATTTTTTTTTAGCTTCTTGCTTATTAAAACGTGTCTTTGTGTAATTGTTTGTTTTGTAATTGCATTGAAGTGGTCATTGTTAATAATTATTTGAGTGTTGTTTATGAATCCAAATTTTACGGACTCGGCTAGGAATCTCAATAACGGAATGCCTTATATGTATACAGGGGAAATCTGATTCAACCTTGATCAATGTTATAGTCGAGACTGAGATAGGTATAGCTAGGAAGTAATGGATGAGATATGGGGCAGAATAACTGAAGCCAATAGTACTGGTACAAGGCCGGAATGGAACAAGACTGTTGTAGAAGCTAATGATAGGACAAATAGGCCATAGACCTGTAATGGCCCTGGAGCTTTGGCGACAAGATGGAAGCGGTTGGTAAGACTACATTAGATCCATTGATGGCTTTTACATAGCCTAATGCGACAAAAAAGGAATTATCGAAAAGGTATCCTCGATAGGTATCCTCAATAGGTATCCTCAAATAATACAATACCAGGCCATAGGTATCCTCAAATACCCGTATGTGCCTATGTGATAGGGCATATTGTGTCACATTGTGCCTTTTCACATAAGCACATATGACAAAAAGGGATTCTCCAGTAGGTATCCTCGATAGGTGTCGATACCAGGCCATAGGTATTCTCAAATACCCGTATGTGCCTATGTGATAGGTCATATTGTGTCACATTGTGCCTTTTCACATAAGCACATATCGGCACTTAAAGCAATCTGATTGGTTAGTTATAATCTAGATATACGAAACAACAAGAGTACACGGAATAGGGCCAGAACTAACAAGAATAGACTAGAATAGCTAAATATAGTAATAATAAGCAAAGCTGTTCCAGTTAATAGGCTTTTCTACGCTACTGGAGTATACTCTAGAACAAAGGAACAGGGTCAGATAGACGAAAACTACTGCATATATAGATAGAAGCGGAGAATTCTGGGTAATTACCAAAGGAACCTGTCTTTTAATGGGAAAAACGTCATGGGATAGGGATCCAAAAAGGGATTCTGGGAGAATTCTAAGCCAGAAAATTACTCCAGTTCAAGCACATATGACAAAAAGGGATTCTCCAGTAGGTATCCTCGATAGGTATCGATACCAGGCCATAGGTATCCTCAAATACCCGTATGTGCCTATGTGATAGGTCATATTGTGTCACATTGTGCCTTTTCACATAAGCACATATCGGCACTTAAAGCAATCTGATTGGTTAGTTATAATCTAGATATACGAAACAACAAGAGTACACGGAATAGGGCCAGAACTAACAAGAATAGACTAGAATAGCTAAATATAGTAATAATAAGCAATAATAAGCAAAGCTGTTCCAGTTAATAGGCTATTCTACGCTACTGGAGTATACTCTAGAACAAAGGAACAGGGTCAGATAGACGAAAACTACTGCATATATAGATAGAATCGGAGAATTCTGGGTAATTACCAAAGGAACCTGTCTTTTAATGGGAAAAACGTCATGGGATAGGGATCCAAAAAGGGATTCTGGGAGAATTCTAAGCCAGAAAATTACTCCTGTTCAATCGAACGCACCCCGGTACCCCTTTAGTACTATAGCACTACGTGCTAAGCAGATAAAATGGGAAATCCGTATCAAATAAAGTCAATTTCGGTGATTTCGGGTGGATTTTGGTAATTTGGAAGGATTGTCGGGTTGTTTGTGGTAAGTAGATTTTCTCTGCTACAAAGGAACACACCCTCAAAACATACCCCGTCCTTATTGCAGAAAAATTGGGTAACATAGCAATCACGTGCTACCATAGAAACCAAGATGGCGGCCTCCAGTATACAAAATGGACGACGGAAACACGTATCACCCTAACAACACGCGCTGCGCATGCGCACTCACACCACGTATCACTATGGAGATGACGTCACAAGATGGCCGCTCACGCGGGTTACCATGACAACACAACATGGCGCCACTAGGTCACGTGACATGACGTCACTTCCGAGGTCCGGCACCGAGATCCGGCCAATAACCCCTGAAAACCACATTACATACTACTAATACGATCTTTTGTACTGTTTGTAACTTTTTTATCAGAAATATAAAAATACATTGTAATATTTTGTTTATCTTTAAAATGCTATAATTTCTTTGTTCAAAGTTTATTATAATGTTTACAAATTACACATAAAATAATATAATATATGCTATTAATTTTAGATTTCCATGTTTTGTAATTTTGTATCTTGACGTGTTGTAAATAATATAAATGTACTGTAAACAATATAACAAACAAATGGCTCAGATGTTAAGAAAATTATGATTAATACTTTCAATGTTCGTTTCTCGTTAATAACTAACATCTCTCTATTTTTTTTTATCAATTTTCTACATACATTTGGAAGGGGGCGACTTGTCCCGGGCTGAGTTGTCCCAAGGCCGACTTGCCCCGAGGCCGAGTTGTCCCGAGGCCGAGTTGTCCAGTTCCCAACCAATGGGGTCGGAGTCTTGCCCGCATAAATCTAGCCACGAATTATTCGCAAATTTCTCTGGTGACGTTTCAGTTTGGCTCATCAATCGTTAATTGACATCAATCCCTAGTATTTCCTTACCATAATTCAAGTTAAAAATGAGCAACAAATGTTTTAGATTAAACATTATTTATTTCCAAGTTGCATTATTATAAAATAGTACATAGAATACATATTTGTGGATTCAACAGAAAGCTAAAAGCTTTTGTTAAGCTGTTTCCACACTATAAATGTATTTCACATTATTGGCAAATGTGACGGCGTTTTACAACTTGGTTACAAAAAAAACCCACACAAACAGATTTAAAGGAGATGAAAAAGAAGAAAATGAGAAAGGGTCTGAATGAAGCAGGAGCATGGACGTGGCGACAGGAGGTGGGGTGGCACCCCCGCCCCAATCATGATAAAACTTTCCTATAGTTGTAAATTTGAAGAGCAAATCATGAGAAGTTGGAAATTCCACCTCTCTGGATTTTAGAGCTTCTTTCGTGAAGCTGATGTCTCCTTTACCCCCCAAAATTCCAACCCGGATTCAAATCAGCAAACATTTCATCTGGTACTATCTACAAATACAGCGTACGCAATATCGAGCTTCAAAGGTATGTATGATATCAATCGGTATGAGTTTTTTATAGTGCGTTTACTTTTCTCAAAAGAAAAAAAAATCCTCGAAATGCACTTCAAGAAAATCACACCGTGTACAATCCTGAGTTAATTACATCATTCACAATCGGTACGAGGATTCTATTGTATGTTTATTTATTGTAATAAAAAAAATCATCGGAATGCACTTCAAGAAAATCACTTCATGTAAAATCGTTATCCTGAGTTAATTCCATTATTCACACTTCCAAAATGATAAGAGTTCTATGCTTGAGCATTTGTTTAGCATATATTCAATTCCCAAAATAATACCAAGTGATAACCTGATAATTCTATCATAAATATGTTGGCATTTCAGTTACTAGAATCAATTTTTTGCCCATTTTCATGGCTTCCTTTTCAAATTGTTTCTCGGATGTGAATTTCCAACTATCGAGAGGGACCGGGGATGTTTCCCCTCCCGGACCCTCCCCAGTCCGAAATTCACTACCCTACACCCCTTCCCTCAATCGGAAACCTCTTGCCACGTCCCTGAGTAGGGGATAACAGGGAGAGTGATATACATTTATAGAAATAGAACAAAAGATAGCTATTGGGTTGGAGAATAAAGGAGAAACGAGAGAGAGAGAGAGAGAGGAGAGAGAGAGAGAGAGAGAGAGAGAGAGAGATTGCAAACAAGAAACAAAAACAACAAAAAAAAAGATAGCATCAGAACTTTGTTAATTCAGTGAGTAATTCTTTTCAGATTAAATATGTCCATTTGATTGATTCGGACTGCTCACACTTGGTATTCGCACCAACCTGTCTAGGGATTGAGGCCTGAATGTGATAGAGTACTGTCTGCTATGCAGAATTCCTGATCTTATTTGAAACGCTCTGTTTTGAGAATGTATGACTGGACAGTTTTAAATATACCTCTGTTAATGAAGTCATCATAAAACTCCGATCCATACAGGAGAATATCACTATCTATGAAGCACCCCAGGGTTCCAATAGTTTCAGTCCTTATTATTTTATACATTGGACATTCTAACAAGAAACGGTCTGTAGTTTCATGCTCTCCACGTGCACATAAAGGCGAAATAACCAAGTTGTGCATATAGAGGTGGTCGTTCAGATTACTACATTGAAGCCAGAGTCTACAATGAAAGATTTGAGCTTTTCGAGATTTAGATTTTTTATAAAAGTTTGGAGGACGTCGATTATTTCGATTGAGATATCTTTTGAAGTTCATAATTGAGTGATTTTCCATTATTGGTTGTGGAATATCATTCCAGAGTTTTGATGTCGCTGGGAAAAATTATATTTGATGGGATGTCGTACGACAAAAAGGGCACTCGAATATTTTGATTAGATCGAAGGCTATTTGATTGCACTTCTGAAATAAACGGGGGAATTCGGCTGGAAATGAAATGAGGGGTTAAATTATGGTACATTTTAAAGAACTGGACAAGTTTGTGTTTTATCCGTCGAGATTCCAATTTTTCCCAACCTGTTTCAATATACAAGGATGCTTTGCTGGCACTTTTTGTTGCACCAGTAACAATTCTTGCAGCTAAAATTTGTATTTTCGCAAGTTCATCTATTTCCTTATTTGTACAATTATCACAGACGGTGTCGGCATATTCTAAAAGGGGACGGATAAATGCAAAATAATTTTTTTCTAATGTACTTCGATCAAGACTGAATTTATTTTTACGGATGAGGTCAATGCGTCTCCAAGCTTTAACACTAACATGATCTATATGATTTGTCCAGGTACCTTCTTGGTTAAAAACAATTCCTAAATGTTTATGGTTGGGGACTTCTTTTATTTGTTCGTTGGATATTAGTAATGGCGGATGAGGAACACGCCTTGTTTTACGCAAAATTAATAAAGTTTCTGTTTTCGAAGGATTGAAATCAACAAGCCAAATTCGAGCCCATTCTTCGATATTTGTAACATCCCTATTCAATATAATTGACGTTTGGTAGGGGTCCTTACAATCAAGTAGAGTGTAGTGTCATCAGCAAATAACCTAATACTACTGGTCACATTTGCCGTGATGTCGTTGATGTATATTAAAAATAAGAGAGAACCAAGAACAGACCCCTGTGGGACACCTGAATTGATACTTTTCCAAGTAGACAAAAAAGAGTTGATTATAACTTTTTGCGTGCGATCAGTTAGGTAGGATTCAAGAAATGTTAAAAGTTTGCCAGTAATTCCAATTTTTTCGATTTTATGCAAGAGGCCTTTGGGCCAAACTTGTCAAAAGCCTTGCTAATATCACAAAATACAACGCGGATTTCCTTGCCTTCATCTAGAGCTGACTCAGCTGAGCTAAAAGTATGATAAATATCAGTGAGCTGGAGAATACTTGAGTAGTGTGGCGTGAATCCAGACTGGTAGTGGCTTAGTATGTTATTTGCGTTAAAGAAATCCCAGATCTTCTTGAATATACATTTTCAAAGACTTTTCCAAGGCAGCTTAATAGAGAAATGGGGCGACAATTGGATATTAAGTTTGGGGGATCTTTCCTCAAAACTGGAAACACATTTGCTCTTTTCCACACGCCCGGAAAATAAGATTGTTCCAGTAAATAGTTGAAGAGATCAGACAGAGGATCACACAATGATGACGAATACTCCTTAAGCAATCGGGGATTTATAGCATCAGGGCCACAAGCTTTATTGGCCTTCATTGATTTTAGAGAATCAAAGACATCCCTGGCGTTTAATATAATATTATTAAGAGTTGGACGGGGTTCGAAGCATTTAGTGGGCATGGTAGCCTGGGAGTCATATATAGTTGATATAGCACTGAAGTAGTCATTAAATGCTTCAGCCTTTTCTAGGTCGAGTGATAAATGAGTGTTATTGTACAATAAGTTTGGAATTTCAGGCGACTTGCCACCCATAAACGTTTTTAATGTTATCCACCATTCAGATGACTGGGTCCTTGGATTATCTAGAATATTCTGAATTCGCGAAAAAATAATCCGCTTTAGACTTTCGGATATTAGTCACGACTTCGTTGCGTTTAGCGCGGTATTTTGCCCATGCGTTGGGATGGTCTTAGCGATTTGCAGAGCGATATAGTCTTTTATGTTGCCTAATTAGAAGTCTTATTGTCTTATTGTTATGCATCCATTTGGGTTCGTCTTTTCTCACAGTGATAGTTTTGTTGGGAATATATTTTCCAGCTCAACCAAGCAATTTAGATGTAAAAGTTTCAATAGCAGCATCAATACAGTCGTTAGGAGTTACGTACGATATTCTGGGATTTTTCTCGTACGGCATTATTTAGTTCGGCATAGTTCCCCTCGTTATACAACCAGATAAGTCGCTTGGTATGTTTACGAGCATGTTTTTTCAAGTTGATGTTAGTATACACTGGGCAATGATATCGCGCCGGGCAAGGAATAAAGGGATCAAGGACACCACTGGATATGGCCTGGAGGGAGTCTGTTACCGCAATTAAGTCCAAAATGATAGAACTATGTTCAGTAAAAAACGTTGGCTCTGTAATCAATTGTCTCAAATTGAAAGCCTGAATCAAATCTTTGAATTTATTGGAGTTAATATTCTGGTTGTCATTAAAATCCCCAGTAACAACTATATTAAGAATGCCAGCGTCTTTAGCCTTGTCAATTGAATTATATATCCAATCCCATATAGCAGCGTCGGCACCTGGTGGCCGATAGAAGACACCTAAGAGAATTGGACCGCCAGGCGTTTCTATTTCAACCCACAGACACTCTAGTAGAGGGGTGTCCAGGTCATTCCTGTGTTTGAACATTAAATCTGATTTAATAAAAACTGCCACCCCTCCGCCCCCAGTGGAGCGATCTTTTCTAATTGGTTCCTGGTATCCATTTAGCTGGATTTCAATATTATTGTCCAAGGAGGTTAGCCATGTTTCAGTGAACGCACATACATAAGGGATAGACATTTCACATTGAAGGATATCGATTTTAGGTTTAAGACTTTGTACGTTCATGTGGCAGATACTTAGGTTCGTAAAATTAGCATTATTATAATGAATGACATCCGAAGGATGGGATGGTCCGGGGTTTAATTCAATGTCACCACACATGTAAAGACGCAAAGGAATCCAAGGAACTAAAATGAAGGCCGGACACTCGATAACCAGATATACCACTTTGAATTTGTTGATCTTAAAGATGGGATCAAAAAACCTAAACATATAGAAACTGTGTTGGTCTTCTGGGTACACAAGTACTACATGATGTAATAGTAACATATTAGTTACTTAGTAATACCTGCCGTTCCAAATTTCAATAATAAATTCAACATCAGAAAACACTTGAGATCAAGTCGTGTATTCGCGGGTACAAGCCAGTGGTAGGAGATGAGGTAAACGTCCCTCATTGGCAGGACCCCGGAAGTGGCGTCATGTCACGTGACCTGGGGGCGCCATGTTTGGTTGTCATGGTAACCCGCGTGAGCGGCCATCTTGTGACGTCATCTCCATGGTGATACGTGGTGTTGTTAGGGTGACACGTGTTTCCGTCGGCCATTTTGTATACTGGAGGCCGCCATCTTGGTTTCTATGGTAGCACGTGGTTGCTATGTGTCCCAAAGGTTTACAACAAGACAGGGGTATGTTCGGAGGGTATGTTCCTTTGTAGAAGAGTAATTTCCCAATTTGTAGAGGATTCCCCAATTTATCGGTGTAGCACGTAGTGCTATAGTACTAAGGGGTACAAGTGGTGTGTTCGATTGAACTAGAGTATATCTAATTACCCAAATAAACCCCAAGAAGTTGTATTATTTCGAATTCTTTCAGAATTCTCTTCTTCTATCTCTCTTGTTGTTTCATTTATCTAGATCATTTATATAACCAACCAATCAGATTGTTTGTTTTCCCATAACCTGTATGCAGTTATCTCCCTTGTGTATATCAAAAACATTCTAATCGCCTCTATATCCAATGGCCATATCCTAGGGAACCCCTATTTTGTCATATGTGCTTATGTGGAAAGGCACAATGTGACACAATATGCCCTAGCACACAGGCACATGCTTTATGTGACAATATGTGCTTATATGTGCTTATGTGAAAAGGCACAATGTGACACAATGTGCCCTAGCACATAGGCACATGCTTTATGTGCCGATATGTGCTTATATGTGCTTATGTAAAAAGGCACAATGTGACACAATGTGCCCTAGCACATAGGCACATACAGGTATTTGAGGATACCTATGGCCTGGTATTGTATTATTTGAGGATACCTTCGAGGATACCTACTGGAGAATCCCTTTTTTGTTATATGTGCTTATGTGAAAAGGCACAATGTGACACAATGTGCCCTAGCACATAGGCACATGCTTTATGTGCCGATATGTGCTTATATGTGCTTATGTGAAAAGGCACAATGTGCCCTAGCACATAGGCACATACGGGTATTTGAGGATACTTATGGCCTGGTATTGTATTATTTGAGGATACGTTCGAGGATACCTACTGGAGAATCCCTTTTTTGTTATATGTGCTTATGTGAAAAGGCACAATGTGACACATTGTGCCCTAGCACAAAGGCACATGTTTTATGTGCCGATATGTGCTTATATGTGCTTATGTGAAAAGGCACAATGTGACACAATGTGCCCTAGCACATAGGCACATACGGGTATTTGAGGATACCTATAACCTAGCATTGTATTATTTGAGGATACCTATCGAGGATACCTACTGGAGAATCCCTTTTTGTCATATGTGCTTATGTGCTAGGGCACAATGTGACACAATGTGCCTTTTCACATAAGCACATATAAGCACATATCGGCACATCCAGCATGTGCCTATGTGCTAGGGCACAATGTGTCACATTGTGCCCTAGAACATAAGCACATATGACAAAAGGGATTCTCCAGTAGGTATCCTCGATAGGTATCCTCAAATATTACAATGCCAGGTTATAGGTATCCTCAAATACCCGTATGTGCCTATGTGCTAGGGCACAATGTGTCACATTGTGCCTTTCCACATAAGCACATATAACAAAAAAGGGATTCTCCAGTAGGTATCCTCGAAGGTATCCTTAAATAATACAATACCAGGCCATAGGTATCCTCAAATACCCGTATGTGCCTATGTGCTACGGCACATTGTGTCACATTGTGCCTTTTCACATAAGCACATATCGGCACATAAAGCATGTGCCTATGTGCTAGGGCACATTATGTCACATTGTGCCTTTTCACATAAGCACATATAACAAAAAAGGATTCTCCAGTAGGTATCCTCGAAGGTATCCTCAAATAATACAATACCAGGCCACAGGTATCCTCAAATACCCGTATGTGCCTATGTGCTAGGGCACATTGTGTCACATTGTGCCTTTTCACATAAGCACATATAAGCACATATCGGCACATAAAGCATGTGCCTGTGTGCTAGGGCACATTGTGTCACATTGTGCCTTTTCACATAAGCACATATAAGTACATATCGGCACATAAAGCATGTGCCTATGTGCTAGGGCACATTTTGTCACATTGTGCCTTTCCACACAAGCACATATGACAAAATAGGGGTACCCTAGGATATGGCCATTGGATATAGAGTCGATTAGAATGTTTTTGATATACACAATGGAGATAACTCTGCATACAGGTTATGGGAAAACAAGCAATCTGATTGGTTGGTTATATAAATGATCTAGATAAATGAAACAACAAGAGTACTTGGAATAGGGTCAGAACTAACAAGAATAGACCAGAAATTGCTAAATATAGTAATAATAAGGTAAGCTGCTCCAACTAATAGGCTATTCTACGCTACTGGAGTATACTCCAGAACAAAGGAACATGGCCAGGAATGCGAAAACTATTGCATATTTAGATACAAGCAGAGAATTCTGAAAGAATTGGAAATAATATAACTTGTTGGGGTTTATTTGGGTAATTGGATAGACTCTAGTTCAATCGAACGCACCCCTTGTACCCACTTAGTACTATAGCACTACGTGCTACACCGATAAATTGGGGAATCCATAGTAAATAAAGTCAATTTCGGTGATTTTGGGAGGATTTTGGTCATTTGGAGGGATTGTCGGGTTGTTTGTGGTAATTCTACAAATCGGGAAATTACTCTTCTACAAAGGAACATACCCTCCGAACATACCCTGACTTGTTGTAAGCCTTTGGGACACATAGCAACCACGTGCTACCATAGAAACCAAGATGGTGGCCTCCAGTATACAAAATGGCCGACGGAAACACGTGTCACCCTAATAACACGTGCTGCGCATGCGCACTCACACCACGTATCACTATGGAGATGACGTCACAAGATGGCCGCTCACGCGGGTTACCATGACAACCAAACATGGCGCCACCAGGTCACGTGATATGACGTCACTTCCGGGGTCCTGCCCGGGGTCCTGCCAATGAGGGACGTTTACCTCATCTCCTACTACTCACGCCTACAAGCCCTGTGGTGAAAGAGTCCCACCCGTATTCTGTATAACTGTATATCAATCATTTTTTAGTTTTACCACTTGGATTTTAGTTGGACGGGGGACTCTTGTGTGTAGACAGGGCCAGTGTGCACCAGTGGTGAGTGAGCAGCCGATTTCAATTCCTGGAGTTTTTTTTTAATACAAACAAACTTGGCAGAGAAATGATAAGATGTAATTATAATTGGAGTTGAGAATGGTCTGAGTTTCTGTAAAGACATATAATGAAACAACACGAATAGGACATAATAAAACATATATACAGAAATAAGGAACACCAAGTGTGTCATTATTATGAAGTAGTAATAGCATCGGCGTCTGCAGCAAGGGAAGGGGGATTAGATTAGAACTGACTGTTCAAACGCTAATAACTTTATGAGTATCTCAGTAAGATCCCATATGGCAGGTGGGTTGTGTAATGCGCAATAACGTCTCCTGAAAACTATAGTACTATGAGCACCACAGTACTACTCGAGACAAAGTATCACCCAAGACGAGGGACCCATACATACCTGGCAAGAATGTGTTTGGTATAACATACTCTCGCCAAACACATGCAGGCCCCCATCAAGTGCAGCGTCCCATCTCGAGCAGCACACGGAACATCTACATTTTTAGTAGTCAGTGTTTGTCTTCTGGGTTTCACTTCAGTTGATGGCAAAAGTTTAAGTATGGTTTTGAAAACCGTTAAAATTTTAGTGAAAATGTTTAATTCATCCCTCCCACCCTTTCGCAAATGTAACTTTATTAAAAAAAATAATAAATAATAAAAGAAACAGGGCCAACAAATGTCAGCTTACGGACCAACATGAATCAATCAAGTACTCCAAGCACGATAAGCTATAACAGTAACAAAGCAATTAATCTACTTCATTTTCTTCTTCAATAATTGTAATTGACTCAGAATGATTGTAATAAAAACACAGGGGGCGCGGTGGCTCAGTAGGTAGAGGTGCAGACTGCAGGCCGAGAGGTCCTCGGTTCAAATTCCAACTACGGCAACCGCGCGTTGTGTCCTTTGGCAAGACACTTCACCCCCGTTGCCCACTTGGGGGCACGGTGGCGTTGTGTACTAATGCGTACTGCACGTCGATGGTGCACTTGTCTTCAACCAATGCTAACCGTGCGTCTAAACTATGTTAAAAACAACTAAAACATTTTAGCGAACTAGCCCGGCGAGCAGCTTAGACCACCCGACGAATAATTTATTTATTGCTTTTGCTCATCACGTTCATTTCAAGCTTTGTTATTTTTCCATATAATACACATAATACATAATTTGTGTAAGCAAACATGATAGCAATTCAATACATTTTTCTACCCTTCGTTGACGTAAAGCGCCACCCAGGAAAAACTAGAGATAAAAAACTTTTTCATAAATTGAAAAAATACTCTAGAAACTTGTGTTCAATAGTAAATGCGAGTTACGTCTCACGGAAGTTACTGGACTTGTAACTTGGAATATATATATTGGAATTACACAATGTGATCGAGAACTTAAAAAACGAGTGATCTAGAACATGGCGCTGGCTAGAATTGAGAATACAACCTTTCCCGCTTTATTCTATAAATATCCCCATACACTCTATATAACTATTGGCTGCGCCAATAATTTGCATACCGCGTCACTACTCTTTATTTTTCTAATTGGCCAATACTCCCATCTCTCCACACGTGACTACATCCATTTTTTCCAATGGTCCCCTCAAGACCGAACAAATACCATTCTTACAACTTTTAGTTCTGACACACACCGTCAAGACATATATTTTCATCTATTCTCCGAAACTATGAAAATTAATATTGTGTGGAGTTAGTATATTGGAGAGCTGACAGATGCTGGCCGTTGGTTCTCTCCGGCTACTCCGTCTTCCTGCACCCGTACAACTGTCGTGACCATCATCAGCCATTGTGCAGAAATATGTGACCTTAATTCCCTAAACACAATAAATAAATAAATAAATAAATAAATAAATAAATAAAAACACAACTTGAGTCGAAAAATTATAATTGTTGACCATTGTTTTAGTTTAAACAATATTTTTATTCAGAATTGAACATGATATAATACACACAAAAGATTTATAATGTTACATCAACTTTACAGAATTTATTATAAAAGGTATGGAATACAGCAAGACATGTAGAAATAGCTGACAATATCAAAGGAGAGGATCAAACTGATCACTTTCTCTTATATTATCCCCTCCACCTGAATGCTCGTATTCTCTCAATAGTGCTCTGCCATTTGTTTTTGATTCTCCAACTCTTCTGTTCGGCTCGAACTTTCCTGGCAATACCGAGAACCGTCGTATTTTTGAAGAAGTGCAGAAATTTATTTTGCTAAGTCGGCGCTTCGGATAGTACAGGACACTAGTGATCTATGTTGCTTAAGTTACTATCATCGACGCTCTCCCAAAAATAATTTATACATTATGCAGCTAAATAAAGGTATCCAGTCCTTATAATTTTAGCATATTGCTTGCTGGTATCCGTGTTGGTCCAAATGGACTCCGGGTCGCTCGGAAAAATTGGGAAAAAACACTGAAAAGGATTGCCAGATGTGTAATTTGGGCGTGGTGGAGACCCTGGAACACTTTCTTCTAGAATGCCCAAAATACCAGTCTAAAAGAATAAGATTCACTGGGAGTGTATGGGGAAGTGGGATGGGAGAATGAAGGACGTGTGGTTAGTAGGAGACTCAAAGGAGAGGGTTAATAGGCTAATCGGAGATATTGGGACGAATGGGGAAGGGGATGTCATCAAGCAGTTCATCTCCGATTGTTGGGAGGAGAGAAGAAGCGTGGGAATAGGGAGGCAGTTGGGAGTACAATGCCTTCTCATCCGAGAACCGCGACAAATCAGAGGTCGGCCAAAGTGTTATTATATTATTAGTATCAGTTGAAATAAGTTGTGGGATGACCACAAGAAAATGCTAATGTCATAAGTGACCTTCAGTCAACTTCAATATAATAATAATCAGCTTCACTGCCGCCGTAAGTACTCCTGTAAAAAAAATAATGGGGGGGGGGGGAGGGGGGCATAAGAAATATTTTTTTAACCCCCCCCCCCCCCCCCCCCCCCCCCGTCGGAGATTTTTATTCAGTCTGTCGGAGAGTCTCGTAAACCCGACTTCACGAGAAATTTTCGACAATCGAATGTAGATATCTCGTCTTGTCAGTCTGGATGGAACCCGTGCAGCACTGGAACTTTGATAGAGAATAGAGATTCTCACGAAATTCCTTAATGTCGTTCGTCAAACTGTCTTTATAGATGAAATATTTCCCGACCTTATTATAATATATTTACGTTAAATAATCAACAAACATACTCAATTTGCTTCTATCTTGGTTCTCTTCAATTTACCAATTTTAACTCATTTTCCTTCGTTTGGGAGGCACATTTTTATAGCCCCCTTGTCGGAGAGGTCAGCCCCCCCCCCCCCCCCTGTCGAGAAATCCCTGGCGCCACCCCCGTTTCGTTCAGCATTCTTTGTTAGCTATACCCTACCAGATTTTGTGTTAGTCACAACGACGATACTTTTAAAACTGAATAACAGCAATGACTGTTGGGACTGCCGGTGGTAGCCCTATCTTTCGCTATACCCGAGGCATGGTTATAACAAATGGGATGTGTGTCCTTGGTGGTAATTACGTATATATCTGGCATTTGAAATCGAATTTTCAAAATTTCACTCCTTATTCAATACGGGCTAAGCAGTAAGGCCACAAGATTTGAATGTTCATGCGCTGAAAAATAATTAGGATGTTTTCGGGTTTTTTAGCGCTCTAGATTCAATTAGTTGTATGTCTACATCATTGATCGATGTGGGCTACATAGCCTACACAATAATAACATACATGTACTGCTAATTAATCAGGTACTACGGAACAAGGCTCCTACAAGTTTTCATTAACAGCTCGAGTCAACCATTTCATTTAACCGTCTGAAAACATTGGTCATGCCCCCCCCCCCCCCCCATAAAATTGGGTATTCTCACTCCGCCCCCCCCCCCCCCCAACACACACATCACATGCACGTCCAACAATCACAGCCCTGGTCGAGGTGCTTCTTTGCGTGTAAACCAAGAAGCATTGTTTGTAAGATTAAGAAGCAAGCATTTTTTAAGACTTTATGTTGCCATGCAACATACCACGCCAAAATGTCCAGTTACATGATAGTACAATCGCCAAAGTACACTTTAATCACTGAAAAGATGCGGAACATACTTTGTTTCGTTCCCACACATAAACTGAGGAAGAGCACGCGGCGAAATTATCAAACATGGTATCGTAACAAAAAAATGCCCAACAAAGCTGACTTTTGGGTTGTTCAAAGGGAATTCTGGTAACGTGACCTGTGATACTATCCTGGCGCCGATCCTTTAATCAAATACACTCCCTGCCGAAGTCGCACGTGTTTGGTGCTTTGTTTATAAGAATACTTTTTATTGGTCGACCTAACTTATTCAGCCAATTACGAATGATCTCACATCCAAGTATGTGTTTTGGCGTCATTTCCTTTCATAGATATTGCCGCCATTACAAAGCACGCTGAATTTGACCGCATTTTATTTCGAGAGGAAAGTGTACATTTATCCATGATTTAATTCTGACAGGTATTGCACAGAAACAAAAATAAGTGAACAATATTGTTGGTTATTCATTTCACGTCCACAATTACTTTTGTGTGTTTGATCACGTGCCGGTGCGTAAATCTGGACAGCACACTCCAGCAATTGCTTGCCATGTGCTTTATTGAATTGTCTTTATTGTATCGACAACAATGATGCTTTTTTGTCATTTTGTTTTTTATGTAAATGTCGAAAATATTTGCGATAACGTTTAAACCTATAGCACCACAAAGTATTACAATGATTGAATATCACTATCAAAGAATATCAAATTTGCGATTTGATTTTTTTTTGCCTTGATTATGTTTTGAATGAATGAATCGTATGACAAAAATGACTTTTTTGTTCTAAATATTTATTTTGCTTTCATGTGTTGTATACAGTCATTCAGCAGGTTGGGCAAAAGCGCCAATCGATCTATAATAGATCAGTTGGTCATAAAGAGATCAATTGGGCTATAAGATTTGTACGGTAATCGTTTTGAGGATCAATATTTGTTGCTGCGCTAAAAATCGCACTCGAAAATAGGGTACAGTGAACGCGACTCGATATCGGCTTCATATATCAGGGCCGAAATATTCTGTTGATCGATGTATAGGTATTGAAAAACGTATAATTTGAAGTTAAAACTATGTTATTTCAGAAAACCCTCTATTCAACTCCAAATATCGAAATATTTCCAGCAAGTTTCTGAAACCTTTTTCCACAGTAGTTGCTTTGCGCAATTCTCGGCAGGAAATGAACAGTCGATGACGATTTAAACCTGTTGAAAGGGTACGATCTCGAGTAAACTGGTAAGTATAACCTATACATCAGATTTGTAAGGTGACCTGAATCTGCAATAACATAGAATTTTCGTGTTGCACGGGACATTGCAGTCATCCCATACTTTTACCAAAGGAATCGTGTTTTCTCAAGTTGTTCATGCACAGGGATCTCGTGTTCCTAACTTTTGGCATGACAGATCACTTCTGAAAGGTATTTAAGTGGGAGAAAGAAACTTGTATACCATGAATTACCTGTCAAGAAGACAAGAAGGAAGCTTTATAATATACACAATCAAGATGGTATGTATTATTCTTGATAATTAAATGTCCATGCTATCCTCTCCTTCCATTTCCCCTCTTTCATCAACAGAACTCTGCATGCCTGCAAAATAAACGACCAGTATATATATATAAAATATAAACAATTAATTTTGCACTCCAGCATTTCAAAAATAATGTCGTATTATTACACAGTGGGTGTTCGGCCATGCTTCTGACAACACATCCCATTGTGACCTGGGCAGCACTATCAACTTGCAGTTGGCGGCGGGTGTGGGTGGGGTATCAACAAGGGTAAAAATATTGTATTATAACAAGTTAGGAGCCACCAGGGTTATTACAAATCATCGAAGAGTGCCTACAGGCACTCTCCGATAATTTGTAATAAAGCAAATAATCTGTTTAAACGCATTTCTATTTTCTTGTAACTGAATATGAAACACAGGCAAAGAATATGAATACATTAGCAGCGAACCTTCAATTTTCATTAGAGCCATGGTAGTGACTTCCAGGGGTAATACTTTTTGCCAGTAAAAAGGACGGTATCCGGTAAAAAGGACGGTAAGTGTATAAAACTGTGTTTTAAAGTACTAAATGTACAGCTGAATGTGTGAAAAGTGACAATTTAATGAAGCGTACGTAATAATAAGTATATAGAAGGAAGATTAAGTATTGTTTGTTTTATTGTAGACTATTTTCAAATTATAAATGGTTTCTCTCCCAACACCTTTCTGTTAAATCCCCTCGTAGTGAACAGAAACATCTAAATGTTACACACACACGAATTAGTTTCACTTAATTACACCTCCATCGAGCGAGTATGATAATATTCACCCCGTCGTGCACCTCGGCGAAATCGTTGTTTTCCTTGCACAAAATGGCGTGTCGAGCAGTGTCGATGGAAAAATGATCTATTTTATCTTGAAAATAGTCTACAATAAAACAAACAATACTTAATCTTCCTTCTATATACTTATTATTGCGTACGCTTCATTAAATTGTCACTTTTCACACATTCAGCGGTACATTTAGTACTTTAAAACACAGTTTTATACACTTACCGTCCTTTTTACCGGATACCATCCTTTTTACCGGCAAAAAGTATTACCCCTGGAAGTCACTACCATGGCTCTAATGAAAATTGAAGGTTCGCTGCTAATGTATTCATATTCTTTGCCTGTGTTTCATATTCAGTTACAAGAAAATAGAAATGCGTGTAAACAGATTATTTGCTTTATTACAAATTATCGGAGAGTGCCTGTAGGCACTCTTCGATGATTTGTAATAACCCTGGTGGCCCCTAACTTGTTATAATACAATATTTTTACCCTTGTTGATACCCCACCCACACCCGCCGCCAACTGCAAGTTGATAGTGCTGCCCAGGTCACAATGGGATGTGTTGTTGTCAGAAGCATGGCCGAACACCCACTGTGTAATAATACGACATTTATTTTTGAAATGCTGGAGTGCAAAATTAATTGTTTATATTATATATATATATACTGGTCGTTTATTTTGCAGGCATGCAGAGTTCTGTTGATGAAAGAGGGAAAATGGAAGGAGAGGATAGCATGGACATTTAATTATCAAGAATAATACATACCATCTTGATTGTGTATATTATAAAGCTTCCTTCTTGTCTTCTTGACATTGACAGGTAATTCATGGTATACAAGTTTCTTTCTCCACTTAAATACCTTTTCAGAAGTGATCTGTCATGCCAAAAGTTAGGATCACGAGATCCCTGTGCATGAGCAACTTGAGAAAACACGATTCCTTTGGTAAAAGTATGGGATGACTGCAATGTCCCGTGCAACACGAAAATTCTATGTTATTGCAGATTCAGGTCACCTTACAAATCTGATGTATAGGTTATACTTACCAGTTTACTCGAGATCGTACCCTTTCAACAGGTTTAAATCGTCATCGACTGTTCATTTTCCTGCCGAGAATTGCGCAAAGCAACTACTGTGGAAAAAGGTTTCAGAAACTTGCTGGAAATATTTTGATATTTGGAGTTGAATAGAGGGTTTTCTGAAATAACATAGTTTTAACTTCAAATTATACGTTTTTCAATACCTATACATCGATCAACAGAATATTTCGGCCCCTGATATATGAAGCCGATATCGAGTCGCGTTCACTGTACCCTATTTTCGAGTGCGATTTTTAGCGCAGCAACAAATATTGATCCTCAAAACGATTACCGTACAAATCTTATAGCCCAATTGATCTCTTTATGACCAATTGATCTATTATAGATCGATTGGCGCTTTTGCCCGACCTGTTCAGGGTATAATGGGACACCTTTCATATTTTTGTTATATTTCTGTCAAATAAAATGAGTTATCCAAATTTTGTTTTTCGTTATTGACAAACAGGTATCTGACAAGTTCAGCGATCCGAACATAGTGGCTACCCCTCTAGGTTCAGATTCTTCCCATTCAATCGTATAGAAAAAGTTCCCATCAAGTTTTTATGGGAACTCAAAACTCGAAATTAGGGAATATATATCAAGCTTTCCGCCCATATTACCGGCTGCAATCAATAGTACACATATTTCCTTACATTTGGGCAGAAGTTTATTGATCCAAACTATGTTTTAATTCTTTAATTGTCCGTCATTTGAGTACTCGTGAGGTGTCAACGGAGATTTCGAAATTGGCCATGTTTTTGTATAAATATAAAACAGTAAAAACAATAACCCGGTAATGGCACCGGAACGAATAGACCTATTTATCGATGCGGAATCTTGATCTCATTCGCGCAGAGAAGGTCATCAAACTTGGTCGCATTCGCTCAGAGCAGATTATCAACCGCCCTCTGTGCAATTGCGATCGAATTTCCGATTCTGCAAATTTCATCAAACGCAGCGAGTTTCATTTCGTGTTGTTCGAAATAGATTTACGAGCAAAGAATGGTTATTGGAAACGAGGGGGGGTAGGCCGCCCTCCTTTACCTCAATATGGTCTACCACTGTCGTTTATACATCCAGAAAAGTTCCCATCATGTTCTGTCAAGGCAGTGGTGTCGTTGTACATAGGAGTAAAAAAAAGTTGACTTGAAAATTTAACGTCTATCAATTGGCAATGACCGACCATGAGAGTCCAAATGTTTAGATTAGTGCAGGATGAGGAATATCCTTTAAAAATCTTCTTCCGATCCACCAATTCGAATCTTTTGATATTTGGTATTCAACATCCTTGGGGTGGGGGGGGGGGATTCCAGTTTGTTCAAGCCAAGTCCCTATGTTCATATTTGGGGTCCTCATGGGAGCTCAAATTAACAGCGTAGTTCAGTATGAGGAATATTCTTTAAAAATCTTGTTTTTTCAGTTCCACCTCTCACAGACTTGTCATTTGAAAATTGCAGGAGGGCCATTATGGTTGCCTAAAATGACCCCAGGAGGGCCATTTATGGTTTGCGGTGTCCATTTTGTTTCAGCCTGCTGGGTAGACCAACTGATATCATTTTAGGTACATGTTTTGTGTAATTATGATGTACGTCATCACGAAATATATAGATGCAGACTTGAATATTTGGATGCAAGATACCAGGTTACCCATAACAATCACTAAACAGTGTTATAGTTATCTGCATCCAAATAACCAAACACGTACTACAGCCCTCGCAATTGGCTTCGGCAATCGGCAATGCCGAAGCGATTTGCTGAAGCAAAATGGCGCTGACTACGGCACACGGTTGCCGTAGCAGAAATAATCTTCGGTGCGTAAGACTTGTCCAGACTTGGATCGAAAGTCTGGAATGTTTTGGGGGGGTTTGGTACGTCGTGGTTCCACAAGACGTATCAAACCCCAAAAATACATTACGGACTTCGGGACCAGGTATGATCGATTGTGTGACATGCAGTTTCATTTGAGTACACATAAATATCAAGCCGAGGGAAATGTTATATGCTTGAGTCAACAAGTGCACATTTCACGTCATGTAATGATGTGTGTGTTGCGTCATCGAATCACACCGGCGTTGTTTTGATTGTAAATAATAATAAGTTTAAATAACTAATAAAGCAATTAGCACGAAAGGAGAAAGTTTACCATGGGTGTGAAGAAAAAAACCGTTGATGGTTGGGGAATCGCAAGTGTGGGCTATGATTTGGACGACGATGGAAGAAACTGTAAAACTAGTTTACTGCACACTCTGCCGTGATGTGTATGGAGGACCATGTGGCCAACACAAAATGGTGGTTCAACAGCGAGGGAAGGTCAAAGAAGATAAAATAGACAAATGGATTTCAGGTACCACAACGATAAAAAAATGTAATGCCATCGATCATGTAGCGAAATCGAACCTTCACCGAGTAGCTATTTTGAAAAAGAGATCTGAAAACTGTAACACGGGGCAATCTACGGAGGATCAGTCAGACTGTCAGAAAACAGATTCTGCTTCGAATTCTACCTCTTCGTCCGCTGCAAAACAGCTGACATTGAAAGAATCTGTCAGAAAAATAACGACTTACCAGCGCAAACAACTGGTAATGAAGTTTCAAATTGCACATTATGTGGCAAGAAACCATAAATCTTTTAAGGACTATGAAAACATAGCCAAATTTGAGAGAGACATCCACAGAGTGGACGACTGCCTACGTAAGGGACACTGCATGTAGGGAGATGGTTTCTGACCTCGCCGACACTATTCGGTTCAATAAAATCACACAACCCCTCAACGAAGGCGTCTGTAGATATTTCACTGTGATCTATGACGGGTCGAGCAGCGCTAAAACGTATGACGAGAAAGAATTATATCTCATAAAGCTATGTAAGAAATGGAAAGCCGGAATACCATGTCATGTCCTTAGAGGAACCAGATAATGCTAGTGCCTCAGGTCTGAAAGGCGCCTTGATAAAAGTGTCCAAAAGCAGAATTTTGAATTTAATGTTTCCCATCGCCTGGTTGGCAACGGAAGTGATGGGGCAGCCACCAATCACACGCTGTATAGACTAATACGCGACGATGTCGGCGATCACCTCTTAATGGGGTGGTGTGCCAACCACAAGGGTGACTTGGCCTGCATGATAGTGTAAAAGGGTCACAACTTAATGCGGCCTGTGATGAGGACATTTTAAATACATACCAAATTTTTCAAGCGTGCAAATTTAAGATGGAGGCTAATGAAGAAACAGGCCAATTTCATGGGGAAGAGACTCTACAAGTACAAGAGAGCAAGTGGAACGCGATGGGTTGCTCATCAGGTACAGTCATCGGAAAACTACATAAAAAATTTGCCAATATTCTTAGGATTTGTAATCACCAAATTTCCTCACCATTCAACAAATCTATGAAAGATTTCGCTCCCAGACTAACAGGTTATCTAAAAAACTCCATGAAATTAGATCATCTCTTATTCATTGCTGACCGCAAGGACATTTTAGCCCATTTGACACCATTTTCTCTTTGTTTAGAGAAGCAGTCATTGTTGATGACGGAAGCTATCTCCACTGTAAAATCAGCCGTATCCACACTCAGAGACTTCTGAGTATTTGCCGTGAGAAAGAATCCGCTGTCTTCTACATGGACAATTATTTTCCAACGCCATGTAAACTTTGCTGGCCTTTCATCGTGGATGACCATGGAAAGAAATGCGAATCAGATCAACGCGATCGGACGAAGACGCCGTGTTGAATGAACTGGCAGACAAGTTTGTAACTTTCCACAACTACTCAATGTCGACCCCTCTTGACAAGGCTCTTAGTATTGTTAATACCGAAATACAGGTTGTTCTGGAAAAGATGATAGCCAACCTCACTGACAGATTCTCCGATTTCATAGAAAATCCACTGTTTTCAAGCGTCGCGGAACTTCTTGACACACAGACTTATCAACACAGAAGTATTTCCGACTTGGAGGTTCCAATGTTAAAAATGTTGAGTACTTTAAATGTTTACTTGAAAAAACGAATTGTGATCTCCAGCGACTGAGCACAGAATTAGCAATGGCTCACACACACGTACTGACTTTTCTAAAAACGGATTCGCCAGAAAAGGCATGGCCTTCATTGTTCCTTTCAGGAAATGATCTGTGTATTCAAAATTTCCTTCAGATCATTGAGATCTGTATTGTTTTACCTATCTCAAGTGCCGAGGCGGAGAGAGTATTCAGTTCATTCACCCAAATCCTTGGCAAAGAACACCAATCTCTCAATCACTCAACAATCGAGGATTTACTTATTGTCAGAGGTGAACCTGTGTCGGATGAACATACCCTTTACAACATGGCGATCGAGCGTTTTTTGTCACGTGATTCGTGTCCCAAAGGCAGTGGTCGCAGAGGTTTGCGGGTACAGAATCAAACGTAAACGTTCTTACAAGAATAAAGACGGTCCGAGAAACAAAAGATGGCCTATTCCTGCCAGCAGATGATAGAGAACAAACCCCGACCAACCCAAACACTGAGTCTGATGTTCACCAAGGAGATTCAGACTATGACTCAGATGCAGACAGTGAATTCGCAGTGGACGATTTTGACTTGGATGAATTCTCGTCCACTTCATGCACAGACTCAGAATCTCCTGATTCAGAGTCAAGAAACTCCATACTGTTGCTATCAATGTTGCGTTTTTAATAATAAAAAAAAATTACCCCGATGTATCCGAAATTACTGAGGGTGGCACTTGGTGCCCAGCAGCCCACTGCGTGAGATGGAATTGAAAATGAAAAAAAAAATTAAAATCACCAGGAAACTGAAATGTAGAAGACGTTACTGACCAGTAAAATTAAATATAACCCCATCCCCCCACCCCGAGGGGGGTATATTTGATTGTATTGGTTAGTGACGCAACCTTCATTTCAGCTTCTTTGTTATTTTTTTCTGTGCTGATTGCAGTGGCGGCGCTACAGGGGGCACAGAGGGGGCATTTCCCCCCCCCCCCCCCCCAAACATGGGCTCTGCCCCCACTTGCCCCCACCCACCCCACCACACACACATCCATCCAAACACACACACTCTCTCTCCCTCCTCCCTCTCTTTGCCCCTCCCTCTCTCTATCTCTCCTCTCTCTTTCTATCCCCCTCCACTCTCTCTCTCCCTTCTCTCTCTCTCTCTACCCCCTCCATCTCTCTCTCTACCCCCTCCATCTCTCTCTCCCCTCTCTCTCTCTCTCCCTCCCTCTCTCTATCCCTCTCTCTATCTCTGCCTTCTCTCTTTCCAGACGCGGATCCAGGATTTTTTTTTAAAGGAGGAGCGCTAATTACCATTACATTTAGTCGAAACTTGGACCCAAAGTCCGTAATATCATTTTTTGGTTTGGTACGTCCACAGGACTTTGTGTCCAAGTTTCGACTACCTCATAATAAAGTAATGATATGATCCTTTAACGTATTTGCCCCCCTTCATGGGGAGTCTGCCCCCCTACTTGCCCACCCACGAAAAAATTTCTGGCGCCGCCACTGGCTGATTGATCCCACTCATATCATTTGTTGGTAAACTCTTCTCCCGAGATATGATGCAAAGTGGAGGAAGAAATTCCCAACCCAAATCCCACACTGCGGTTACCCCCAAAATTGTGCCCCCCCCCCCCCCTCCACCTTCTGAGCTTTGGACCTTCCTGCAACGAAACGATAAGGCCTAACATGTCCCCCCCCCCCCCCCCCCCCCCCCCCCCTTTGGCACGACCTCGATGGGCACATTCCAATGAAGGCGGTGACATGATATGGTTTCGTTTGACTGTAATTTACAAAAAAGAAACATTAAATAAAGTATTAACTCTTTTTGTCACTCGCTTTCTATGAAGGGTATTTAAAAAGCATAGGGTTATACTCAATGCAGAGAGCTTGGTTTTTTTATGTGTTCTGAGAAAAAAACGTGACATATGCGCCGGTAGCTAAAAACGGAAACCCGCAGCCAACATTACACAGACTTAAACTTTCTGATTGGTTTGTTTATTGTGATACCCCTCTAGGAAACAATTGAATTCGCGCCGTACACATGCGCATCGTTCCCGTAATATAAAAATATGTGTGGGGGTTTCCCAGGCTGTGTTCCACATTTTAAAAAAATGGGTCAACTTTCATTCTGTACTCCGGGGGATATGCAGAAATCGAGGTAAACAAACAGCATGTTTTTTTAAAGAAGTAACTTCAAAATGCTCTTTATCCAATTCAGGTCAGGAGAAATTCATTCATTCAGTATTGTAGTCCAGCAAATTTTGATCGCAAACTGCAGTGCAAATCCAGACAAATCGACCGAACACATCACCGTCACATTTTTAGCGGATTCATGTAAAAAAATCTGATTTTGTTATCCAAAATATAACGTGGATTCCTAGCCTAAAAGCCACCAGAAGGCTCCATTTAATAGCAGACTTCGGCATCTGCATTTCTGACTTGCAAAAAATGTCGTAGTAACTGCCGAAACACACAAAATTCGCTTCGGCAAGGGGCTGCCGAAGCAGAAATTCCTGAATTGCGAGGGCTGTATCTAGGCGTTACATGATGACCGTACAAGCCAACACACTGTGCTCACCGCCAGATGCCGATAACTTGGGGCGAATCAATCAGATTGGGACGACGACTCGCCCTGGCTATGATTTTGGGATGAAACAAATAAATGCCACACAGGAATTTTTTTTTCTTGCCCTACCCTCATTCTCAAATGAATGGAGCAATATACTGGATTCCTTTCCCCATGGGAACCCCCAGGAAGTGAAGCAGTGCCTATTCACTGCGGTAAAGACTGTTTTACTGGTAAAATAGGACCCAGTCCCCAATGCTTGGGAGGTACAAACCCTCTCTAAAATGGGCAACATGACTTACTAACGCTCACCCCTGGTCTTGAGTTGACCTTCTTGTGGTCATGATTAGCCATTGTGCAAAAATATGTGACCTTAAACACCAATAAATAAATAATAGAGGGATATAATCAATTGAATGAATTGGTCAGGAATAGAAGTCCAGCACATTGACCTATAAATAGTAACTCAAGGCTGTGAGTGGCGGTTCACAACCATGACCATTTTCCTAGAAAAATATACTGAAATAAACTGATACCAACATCAAACTCAAACATTTAAATACTACCTATGTCTAATGATTATTTTTTATTTTTTGCAGGTAGTGGTCCTATAAACTTTTTTAACAACAGAAACATGACTGTGAAACTCTTTGTGGGTAATTTAAGTTATGACACAGAGTCAAATGAAATAAGAGAGTTATTTGAGCAGTATGGTGCTGTATCAGAATGTGATGTTCTTAAGAACTATGGATTTGTTGTGAGTATTCATTCTTTTTTTTAACCCTTTGAACTCTAGTGGTATGTTCCATGCCAGTTCAATGGCAGCAATTAGAAGAGTCCATATTCATTATTTGGGGTAGACCAATTACTATTTTCAATGTGCAGGCAGCAGCCCGAGGCAGCACATAGAAAATATTGATTGGTCTACCCCACACATTTTCTGAACGGCCATCTTATTTAATGACGATATCATGTTGCTAGCTGGTGAAACAGCTGGTAGGGTTTAAAGGGTTAATGCTTCATCAGGATTCAAAATGATAAGATTTCATTGTTGCATTATCAGTGTTTTGAGATGCATTCGTCACTCACTGCAAGCAAAATGCAATTCAGTCGTTTGTTATTCCAAGGGATGTAACTCTTTCTCCAAAAAAAGTGTTCATGTTTGTGGGAATCATAGATAATGTGTTCTATTGCTCTTGAAGTATGCCAGGCCTTGCCGTTTGAGGCGCGCCCGCGAATTACAGTTGGGGTGCGCACCGAAACGCGCTCGTAAAAAAAAAAACGATAGTTTAACTTATACTCCTTGTACGTTCGAAGAATGCACTCTGTGACACTCATTAGTGCTTCTTCTTTCAATTACATGACGTCAATCATTACAATGAATCTTAATTCTTGCACGTAATTATGATTATCGTGACGTTGTCTTGCACCATGCCATGCATGTTCACTGAGCTGATAATTGATTGAAAATAAACAACACTGACGCTCACCGTGCCCTTTCGTATATTTAAAGCGTAAAATGCTGAACGAGGGGCCTTTAGGGGGAATTTCGATGAAGCAAAGGATCCTAATATCAAGGGGCACCAGGTCCAACTGAATACATTTCTAAAGTGGAATGTTGGAAATCTCATCGGCTATAGAACAGTTTGCGACGAGAGACGTGGAATAGATTTTGTGACAGAAGTCTACTGCAAAACATGTGCTAGACAGATTTCCGGGATAAATAAATCAGATAAACTTCGTGGAAGAGCCTTAGTAGAAGCCCAAAAGTATGTGCAAGGGACGCAGTTTGTAACCAAATATACCGTGAAGAGACACCTCGATTCTAATGCACATTTGATTGGCATACAATTGGAGAAATTGTCAAATTCCGATCCTCACGCCGGTTCTTCTAATATATCCAATGAAGAAACATCAAGTGCACAAAGTTCTGACGATGCGCCCCCATCAATTATTGGCCCTGTGGGAGTTAAACAGCCTAAAATTAACTTTGCTAATCAAAATCAGCCAAAAGATGCATACAGAAAGCTGTTCACACCTGCATATTTACTGGTCGTTGATGGTCAACCACTGACAAGTTTTGAAACAATGATTAAAATACAGAAGGCCTATGGGGTTAATTTGATTCACGGGATTGAGAATTCTAAAAAAGTCTGAGAGTTTATCAACTTTATTGCTGATGCCATTCGCGAAAAATTAGCAAGCATTTTAGGCAACGTTAATGCGTTTTCATTGATGTCTGACGGGTCGCAAGCATGCAAGACGGGGTCAGAAAAGGAGCTTGTGTTAGGGCGGTTGTGGATGGTACTCCAACAATTTATTTACTTGCACTTCAGGACATAGACAGCTTCGGTGATGCCAATGCTGAAAACATAAAAAGGGCAATTGACGAAGTTTTCCAAAATAAAATTCAAATTTCACAAGATCATTTTACACACAAACTTATTTCTGCCACAGCAGATGGTGCAAGCGTTAATTTTTGCAAGTACAACGGCCTTCTGACTGGGATTAAAAATGACAGCCGGCCTTGGTTAGTAACAATTCATTGTGTGGCACACCGCCTTGAGCTGGCTATAAAGGACTCGATTATGAGTCAAAAGGAATTTGAAGAGGTGGATGAACTGATGAAGGGGCTGTACTACTTTTTCAAGAGGTCAGGGAAATTTAAGAGACATTTTAAGGCAGCTGCGTTGGCACTGGAAGTTCAAGTATATAATTTCCCCAAAGTAACTGGTACCAGATTTATAAATCACCACCAGCGAGCAGTTACTCATTTGATAAATAACTGGGTTGTTTTAGCTAAGGTTTTTGAGGATTCAATAGCCGACCCGGACTATAATCTGTATCCTCAAAAATGCTTGGATATTTGAAGAAACTTCAAAGTGTTAAGTTTTTAACAGTCTGTTGTTTGTACCAGGGAATTATCGTTTCTGTGTCCAAGATGTCTCTCCATTTCGAGAAATCGAATATTTTAATATTTGACATATTGCTGTCGGTAGATAAGACCAAACGTTCTCTTAGTCAAATGCTTGACGCAAGTCATTCTCTTGATCAAATTACTTCCAAGGCTGGTGTCGTACTAACTGAAACTGCTGGTGGCAATAGCGGGGGTAGATCTATTTCTCTTGAAATTACAATGCCCAAAATTGGCACAATGAAGCGAAAAATAGACAATCGCGAGTTTGCTAAATTGGAATATGACAATATGAAAGGTTGCCATAGCGATGATATGCGTTCTAAAATTGAACAAGAAATTTACAAGCTCTCAAAAACCACAATTGATTGTTTGCATGCATGTATCAACAGCCGGTTTTCGGGACTCGAAAATGATATATTTGAACATATGTTATGGGTCGATCCCGCGAATTGGCAAAGTATTTCACAGGACATGGTCTCAATTTTTAAGGTGGTCGAATATTTTCGAGCTCCCCTAAAGTTTGCCGGTTTTGACGATAACAGGGTGAAACTCCAAACAGAAGGGGAGGATCTTGTGTGCGTCATGAAACACTATTACCCCAAATTTAAAGTTAGACAGTTGTGGGAAAAACTTATGGCTTTTCGACGTGAGCAATTTCCAAATATTTGTTTGGTGGCAGAAATTATTTTGAGCATTGCTGTTAGCAACAGCATCGTCGAAAATGCATTTTCTCATCTAACCGCAATGATGACTGACCAGCGTCTATGCATGTCACACAAAACAATCGAAGACCAGCTTCTTAATCAGAGTTAATGACCATGTTTTGTCAAACAAAGAAAAAGAAGCCATTATTGATTCAGCTTTAAATAAGTATCTAACCAACACTCGCCGCAAACAAACTTATGTCAAGTGATGGGGGGGGGGGGGGGGGGGGGGGGGGGGGGAACAGAATCTAACTCTTAAAAAAAGAGTGAAAAAACTGACATCCGAGTCAGACTCTGGTATGGACTCAGATGACAGCGGATCAGATTTTGGTGGCGACATGACTGAATAAACGTTCACTGTTCCCTTATAAAAATGTACCATGGTACACCATGGTATGTCCCAAAATACTGTGATATTACCATGGTAATACCACAGCATTTTGCGACATACCATGGTATGTCCCAAAATACCGTGATATTACCATGGTACCATGGTAATACCACAGCATTTTGTGGTGTACCATGGTTATACCATGGTACATTTTCATAAGGGATAACCTTAAACAGGCGTTGGGACCTGATTATTATGTGAAGACTGAGAAAATGCAAGTCCTCCCCCGAACGTACAAGTCAACTTCCATTGCAGCACTGAAAAGCGTAGTATCTGGACTTCCTTGATTTTTTTGTGGAATTCCATGATAAAATAAATGGATTCCAGGTACTAAGCAAAGCCTTTACCCCAACACCGACCCTATAAAAATTTATTAATTTTTTTTATATTTTCCCAAATTTTCCAAAAATTGTCGGCAAAACCACATCATGTGACCACTCATTGGAACGGGCTCGTCGAGCCCGTTCAACTGAGAGGTCACATGATGTGGTTTTGGTCACATTGTTTGAAAAAATCTGAATTTTTCAACAGCTCAAGTTGTTAAATACACCAGTGGGTGTGGCCGATTCGTTAGGTAAAGGGTATTAACAACATTGTAATTGGATTGTAAAAAACGACATACTTTTTTTCCAAAACAATGTGAATTTATTAAATTGATATTGTTTTGGGGAAAAAAAGTATTGTAGTTTGGGCGAAAACTAAGTCGACCGAAATGACTTGGACGAAGCGCTCGGGCCAAGGCTCCCCTGTACAAATGTTTAATGACCTCTATTCACTGTTCTGTAAAGTTATGCGTTCACCTTTGATCTTTTTTTAGATTGTTCATGTCTGCAGTTTTTCTGTAATTTGTTTTTCTCAGATTTCATATTTTCATCGATGGTAGATAACCGCGATGACAGAATTTTGTTCATAAAATTATGACGTTTGAACTCTCAAATTATAGTTTAAAGTAGTTATTGATGCGGTGTTAGTCAATCAGTCTTTAGTTATCAAACACAAATAATGCAGTACTTCCGGAGTTCTTCCTCCGCAACATGTGCGGAACCAGTGCTCTCCAACATCGAACACACGAGTTTTCACTCAGACAAAATGGCTGACGCGCAAATTGAATTGTTTCGTTACGGAATTACAAGATTGAAGAACTCGTCAAAACAAATTAAAAATTCCGTCTATCCCCCAAATTTGTTTATTTGTCAAGAGAAAACACCAACGAATGCAGGGAATTCCCGGGTACCATGAAAAGTTGGTATATGTTGGTGATTTTTTAATAATACGCTGGGTCCGCTATACTTTACAGGGTATTTGATGACAGGATTCGCATCGCAAAATGCTAGTCAAAAATGGCCAAATGCTAACCATTTTTCTTTCATATTTGCCTTATATTCACTATTTATCATCACTTTTTGAAACCAAGATGGAAACTGCTAATCAAATTTTTAAAAACAAAAAATACCCTGCTTTATGTTTACTGTCCTTATTTTAGAAACACGCCCGCGGGAAGAAACAGCGCACACAATCTTATTTCCAGGCGCGCGTTTGTCACGCCCGTAACCATTTTCAAACGGCAAGGCCTGGTATGCATTGTTAAAATTCTTCTGATTGGACAATTAACATCTCCATTAGTAGCTGGTGATTAACCTATGTTTGGAAATCGCATCTGACATCGGCTGATTTTAAGCCATTGGTTGAACTTCGGTTCGTGTCGATGGTTACATGGAACACCACAGGATCAAAATTGTTCATGTTTACGTTTGATTCATAACCTCAAACAAGCAGTAACTTGCTTAATAAGTTGCTACAGTTATTGCCAGTAGTGTTGAAATGATTCGTCGATTATTCGACATAATATCCCAGTACAAGTTACACTGACGGCATCCCTCTGGTACTATGAATTGCTGTTTCATCGTCTGATATCACTGACGGCTCATTTGTAAGCAATCTAGTTACCTAATTCTTCTTTATTCACTGTCAACACAAAGTGAACAATAACAAATGAACATAAAATACACTCATCAGCCAATTGTTTTGACAGTTGGAGTATAACTTCAATCTGTTGTGCATATTACTTATTTATGTAAACAATCTAAAAATAGTGTATGGCCATTTTGTGGACTTCTGGGATTGGTTATCATTGTAAAACATTATATTTTTCCATTGGGGATTTTCCAGCACTAGACGTGTGAATACGAATCTACAAAATGGAGTGAATTACCGTGTTAAAAGCTATTTGAAAACAGCCGTTATGAATGAGTCGCTGATTTCCAACCCACAGCGAAAGCAATCTGAATTACTGTGTACAAAACAGGACCTACTTTTGGTTTAACCTGTATATCAGATTATTATCCATGTGGATTTTGGATCTAAAATTCGAATTGAAACTTGTTACTTGTGTCTTCTGACACTCACAATCAGCCGATTGTTCACTCAACTAATCACAGAAAACGGCAAGTGGATGGCGGTTGCAAATCCTTATCGGTTAAAAGTCGGAAATATTTGTATTTTGTAGAGAATTCATTCCCCATGCCCTCCTCTGATTTAACACTGCCCAGAGAATCCAGTTCCTGCCCATTCCAGAACAGTTGAGAAAACCTGGAGTTAACAGTATTGGGCTTCGGAGATGGTCATCTAGGCCCACTAAGGCCAAAAAAAAAAAGGAATTGATTCTCAGGCACCGCCGCGTTGAAAAAAATGGCCCGCGTTGGGCCTTTTTATTTGGATCGTCATTGCAAGAAAATAGGAAACAGGGAAATTGAAAAGGGACTATTGGTTTTAAGGCCCAAAACCAACGAATAAACAGGTAAATATACACAGGCGTGAGTTAAGTGTGAGAGCCTCTGGCCTTGGCTTACATTGGGGGCGAAATTCAAGTCGCCCTTCTAAACTTCCTTGGGAGACATGGCAGTTTACTGTATTTTCTTATGTTTTATTTTTTAAAAACACACGCTTCCGCAAAAAACAGTAAACACGGTTGCTGTTAAAGTCCGTCACACGGCTATGAAAATAGCCTAAACTAGCCCAATTTTATATTTCTGAAAAGAATTGCAATGGCGTAGTCGTTCGAACAATTCGCCCCAACTGATAGCAACCAGCACAAAATGGCTATTTAAAAACAGTACCAGACAAAACAACGAATCACACAAGACACGCATCGAGTTAATTAGAATTTATTAAAAGTTAACCACCGTTTCAAAACAAAAAAAATGTATTGGAGACAGTTCGTCCATATCGAAATTGCTTGCGGTTACGCTCTGTTCCACTGAAAAATTGGCTGCATTGAAATTCACCCCGCAATTTGCATTGAATGTTTTTCTTTGAAAACTTGTGAAGTTTGTTGGAAGGGGGTTAAATGTAATAAGGCTACAATAGAAATCACAGGTATTTGGATGGATAAGAATGGCAGACCTTCAAAGCACCAATCGCACGTGTCAGTGAAAGATGGTTGGCAGAAATTGTCAGTTTTCTGAACAGTGTATTATTACCCAGCGCAGCCGGAAAGGGAGACAACTGAAATGTTTTGTCATTTACCAAAGAAATTAATTAACTCAAATTGTTAATAACGCTTAATTTACGAAGGATATCGAAAACTTTTTTAATGACGCTTTTCAACTCAGTTAGGGTATTCAGAAACCATGAATGACCCAGCTTCTTATATGAACTTGAAATTTATTTTAAACACTTTAAATATTTTTTTAAAAAGAATATACCTTCTGTTACAGAGAAGAACACTCTCACCATGGGTCATACTAAAAATCAAAATAACTCACAATGATACCAAAATAATACGAGGGTGGTCAATAATATCTAGTATTCATAAAATAGTTCTGCTTTGTAAAAGTTTAAAAGTGAAGTCAGAGTTCTGTTTCTGAATACAAAAAGTGGTGATATCAGAAAATAAAGAAAAACAGTTTTAGTTTTCAATAAAATTAGTTTTATTTGTATATCATTTTACAATATGCACTTTCCATGCTTTTCAGGTAAAAACAGACATCAGAAAGTGACTTTTGCCTCTCAATCCTTTCTCACCATCTGGAAGAAATAAAAATAAAAAATAAAAATAAAATCCTCCCTCCCTCATTGATTTGAATAAAAAATTGCCTGAGAATCAATTGATTTTTTTTTTTTGGCCTAACACATTAAATGGGTTGATTTTGTTTTTGCGTGGAGCCAGGACGTTTCCCAGCTAATTGAAGTCGCTAGTCTTGGACCTTGATGTAACGTTGCATTGAGTGCACATCGTTTAAGAATGAACTTGTGATCACTAGTCTGCATTATGATTTCATGGTTCAGACATCACAATGTAATAAAATAAAATAAAATGGACAAAAAAAACTTAAAAGTACAATCTTTTTTTTCAATGGCAGATGATTGTTGCACAACATGATGCATGTCGCATTATTGTCACATCCATGTTTTCAGAAAGCAAAGTTCATTGTTTAATTTAGTTATCACCTTTGAATCTCTCCAGTGTTGACTGCACTCCAGTAAAAATTGGATAAACACACCAAGGGATGTGAAAAGGATGAAAAATGAACATTACACAGTATTTCTTGGATTTGGGCCAATCTATCAGTAGACCAGGCACAGACACAAGTTCACAACACACGTTTTTAATCAAATATATTAAATTGAGACACTTAGTATATGTACTCGGTAAATTTCTGGTTAATATAGCGGAGTCTATTATATTCATACACTAAGGCCTAAAAATGTTAATCTGTTTCTTATCAACCTACCTTACAATTGTTTACTACAGATTTGCACTACAGTGGAATACCCTGACTCGAAAAATATACTGTATTTGATCTTTCCAAGGAGATTTGGGAAAGAAAAGTGGTGCAAAAGCACCACAAAAAAATAAGCCCAAACTGGGTCGAGCGCCATCAGCGCACACCCAGTAGGGGACGCTCTTCTCTTAGTACAATTCTTCAACTTCCGGAAACCAATGCGTAAGGCAGAATCATTCATTTTCTGCCCACAGTCGAAGGTTGGCGTCCGGCCATTTGTATCAAGAAACATTGATAATTCAACTCATTGATAATGGTTTTCTGTGATTGAATTATGGATCTGAGGATCGTATAATAACAGCACTGTGTTTTATATATTCTCGTTATTATTTTCGACCACATTTTCATTGTATTTTATATATTTCACATGTCGCGCGCGACATTTCCATACCATGTGGTTCGTACATAAAATTTTTCGGTTGATAAATTTTATTATTGGAGTTAGGTGTCAATGGGGAGCTGTATGGACAGGATTTCTCCAGTCTGTTGAGGGCAAAATTTATGTTTTTAGCTTAACTTGACTGAGTCAAGATAAACTATTGCCATCACGCGTGCGGAAGTCTATGTGTTTGTTCACCTTTCCCTTTAGCATGGGCTGCACCCCGCAGTTCTTGTCTGATCATCACAAAATTTCATATGCAGGTTTGGGGTCATGTCTAGATGAGAACTTCCCCTTTTGGTCGTGGTTGGTCAACTGTGACGGCTACAGGGGCCCAAATCCCGAAAACCTTTAGCACGGTCTACAGGTCATATTTATGAATGGATTTCATTGTAACTTGGTAGGATGACTCTAGATAATGCCCAGATGAGAACATCACCTTTTGGTTGTGATCGTTCACCCATGACAGCTGCCCGAGCCCAAAACCCCCCAAACTTTAGCACCGACTCCGAGTCGTATTTATGAAGGGATTTCATTGTAACTTTGTTGGATGACTCAGTATAATGTCCAGATGAGGACGTCCCCTTTTTGGTTGGGATGTTTCAACCATGATGGCTGCACAGACCTGAAGCCCAAAAACCTTTAGCACAGTGTACGGGCGTATTTATGAAGGGATTTCATTGTAACTTGATAGGATGACTCGTTTAGGAATAATTTCACTATAACTTGGTAACTTTCGTTGACATACATCATCTGTGAGGGCCACATTCATTAACTGTGAGGGCCTCATTAACCCACCCCTCATTTCTTTACTACAGTCTACACCTCATATTGTTTTTATTGAAAACAACATACAGGGAACAGAAATTAACATTCTCCCAATCATCACAATTCTGGTCTTATTTCATAATCCTTTCATAAACATTGAGCATTATCCTTTTCATCAAACACAACACACAGATAAGTTAGGCTATAGTGTTATTGACACTTTCACTGGTATATGTCATCCAGAGGGAGATCAGATCTAAGTTTGTTCAAACAAAGTCCCTGTGTTAATATTTGGGCTCCTTATTGGAACCTGATTTTTATTAGCTCAACTTTGGCGAAGCCAAATTTGAGCTTTTGTCATGGCCTGTCGTCCGTCTGTCCGTACGTCAACAATTGGATAAGGCTCGGGCTAGAGGCTGTGTTTATGAACTGATCTTTACGAAACTTCTTGGGTACCTTTGTTATCACTGTGGGACGAGAACAAGTGTTTTGGGGTGCGGTCCGAAATTCAAGATGGCTGCAAGCCGCCATTTTGTACCGACGATGCAGAAATCTGTTTTTTGTACAGAACTTCCATATGAAAGCTCTGATATGAATAATTTTTTGTATGAATGTTTAGTACCATGGGATACATCACATAATACGGGTTTTTTTCTTGTGCGTTTATTATGCAAATTAGACTAACTTTGATGTATTTAGTGTTACTTTCAGCACTGTAAGTGCAATGCCAATACGGCTCGAGCTGGAGGCCGTATTTATGAACCGATCTTTACGAAACTTCTTGGGTACCTTTGGTATCACCGTGGGACGAAAACGAGTGTTTTTGAGTCCTGTCTGAAATTCAAGATGGCCAATGGCAGCCATTTTGTACAAAATTAGGGGCGATCAGATTTTTGCACAGAACTTCCATATTAAAACGCTGATTTGAATAATTTTTTGTGTGAATGTTTAGTACCATGGGATACATCGCATAAGCAGAAATTGTGCAAATTAGATGAAATTTGATTTATTCAGTGCTACTTATACACTGTAAGTGCACATGTCAATATGGCTCAGGGCTAGAGTCTGTATTTATGAACCGATCTTTATGAAACTTCTTGGGTACCTTTATTATTAACGAGTTTCTGGGTGTGGTTCAAAATTCAAGATGGCTGCCAGTGGCCATTTTGTAACCAAATTAGATCCGATCGGTGTTTTTTTTTTACACAACTTCTATATGGCTCAGACTGGAGGCTGTATTTATGAACTGATCTTTACAAAACTTCTTGGGTACCTCTATTATCACCGTTGGACAGGAACAAGTGTTTTGGGGTGCTGTCCAAAATTCAAGATGGCCACCAGCAGCCTTTTTGTACCAAAATTAGTGCAATCAGTTTTTTGTACAGAACTTCTGTATGAAAGTTCTGATTTGAATAAATTTTTGTAGGAATGTTTAGTAATATGGAATACATCATATATAATACAAGTTTTGTTCTCGTGCAGAAATTATGCAAATTAGATGAACTTTGATTTATTCAGTGCTACTTATACACGGTAAGTGCACATGTCAATACAGCTCGGGCTAGAGTCTGTATTTATGAACTGATCTTCACGAAACTTCTTGGGGTACCTTTGTTATCACCTTGTGATAGGAACGAGTGTTTTGGGGTGCCTTTGTTATCACTGCTATGAGAACAAATATTTTGGAGTTCAGTCAGACTCACTCTGGGACTCCAAAATTTCTTTTCAAGTTTAGCATCTGTCACCCCACTTTTACAATAGTTTACCTATATATTTGTTACAGACTGTGGTCAGCATTTATGTACAGACTGTTACAATACTTTACGTATACCTTTGTTATCAGGTAATTACCTAGATGTTTGTCATTGCTGTGTCATACTATACATGTACATGTCTTTAACAAGTTGAGCTACAGTGTCATTGACACTTTCATTTGAATGTGTAATTGTTTTCTTTTAAGCACATGGATGATGAATCGAAGGCAAAAATGGCAATGGAGCAATTACAAGGTTTTAATTTACGTGGTTTTAGAATGAGAATTGAGGTAAGAACAGACCTTTAGATCAGTCCAATTTGGGCAAACGGCAAATATGGATGTGGCCTGCATGGTTGGCGAAAAAGCACCAGTATTTCCTTTTCCTTGGCATCTGTATTAGGTCCTTGTCTTAAAATGAAATTTTACAACCCTTTGTTATAGGTCTTTACCATTATCGCAGGTCCCCACCACCTTTTGACGTAAGTTTACTCAGCTCCAGAAGGCTTCTTTGTTTCCCAGTGTCGAGCCAAAGGCCTATTTGAATGAAAGCTAAATTTCACATGGATTTACTGAGAACTGCCACAGACATGAATATAATTGATCTCAAACTTCAAGTACATGATAGGGATGAACCGATCTATCGGTAAGCAATCGGCTACCGGCTGATAAAAGCCTCACGGCAATCGGTATGAATAGCACGAAAAATATCGGCTCTTGCCGATTGTTGAAAAAAAAAATTATTGGGTACCTATTATAACTCGATTTCACAGCCATTTTAATGTTCTGTTAATAACTACCGGATGTGTTCGTGTATAAGTGGCACCTCCAGCTCACACTTGGAATTCCTCCCTTTTGCCTGAAGCCCATGTATAAGTCGCACACCCCATTTTAAAATATATGCAGTCAACAAGAATTAGTTGCAAGTTACGTTTTGCCAATTTGAGGCAGTTTCGGATGCAACGGAAATGGTTTTCACAAGTTATCACGTGGTGAATAAGATAAAAGAATAAAGGAAATTTATTATTAAAGATTTAAAAGATGCGCGCATGTATTTGTTTTTCATTGTTTATCACCCCAATGTCTTCATCCCTGTCAAGAAAATCCAACACTCGTTTGTGACTGAAACTTCAGAGTTTCAGAAACAGAGCACCACATAACCTGCACAGTTGTGTTTGTTGGTTTTTCCTCAACGTGAGAACTTTACGGAAAAACCAATAAAAAAAGATCAAATGCGCAGGTTATAGCGCAAATTGTTTTCATATTGTTGAATGCATAACCATTGTTGGTGCTATTGAATCTGACTTTACCTGGTGCATGTGTGCGTAATTTATAACCAGACATTTTCCAGGTAAAAAAAGTGTGACTTATACATGGACATAAACGGTAACAAAGGTGCTGTGCATAACACTGTGTATATCAGACCCACCCGATGTAACATTTAATTTCTACCAGCGACAACCAAAAAAAGAATCCCTTGTCCTGGGCGACAAGTGCTATTTTGGCTTGCGTTTCATATTAAACTTGAAAAGCTTTGTGCTGTTAAAATCATTAAATAGTTGCCTTATGTATTGAAACAACTATTATACGGTCTATCAATAATGATACTATGACATTTTTTTTACCACGAGGGCAAATCCAGGCATCGGCACACATAGTTGGTGGGCTCCCCCCCCTCCCCCACTAGTTCTTCCAGGAGACGGGTTGAGCATTGTGGATATCTGCATCGGGTGTGAGGTAATCACATCTTTTCGGATTAAATTTCAATTTGGTTGACATTGCACGCTGGTGAACTTGAGTCTAGGTGTGGCCATCCGCCACTCAACCAACTCTGAACCGGTGTTTGGGATGTAACGATTGTGCGAATGAACTCACCAGAAGCATAAAAATGTTAGCAATGTAGAAAGGTAATTCTAGTCTAAGGGAGGTAATTAAATTAGCTATCAAAGAACTCTATTTTCGAAATGGCTGACAGGGCTGGGCTTTCAGCTCGCCAGATGTGATGCCCCATATCTCACCAAATTTAATTTGCTTTGTTCCATGACTGATTTTTAATAATATAAGTGATCTGACACTTTGATATCACGAACCTTTTAAATTTTTTATTGAGTTTTGATCATTAAAGCCTTTAAGGTCACGCTGGTCACCATTGCAGTGTCGTTAAACTGACAAGTCACAACAACAGAACAAACCTTTTCACCTCAAGCGAAGTTTGAGACGCCAGTATTGCAGTCTCTCTGGCGGATTGTTGGTTGGGGTTTCCAGCCTTAAAACGTCCACTGCGCCAGTCTCTTAAAAGTTATTTATGTGTTGCATTGTTTGAATCGAAGGTAAGCTCTATGCTATATTACAAGCATCAGGGAAACCTGTCCAAACTAGATGTTGCCGAAACACTGCAAAACTTTGGGCAAAGTTTCAAACTCCTCATAATTTGGGTGCAATTATCTCTATTTGGGTACAGTGTTTACCGTCAGTTGGGAAGAATTTAACCCTTTACCTACCATGAAAAGCAGACGACACTTGCAAAAAAAATTATTGAATAACTATTTTTTTTCGTTTTTTGTCTCAAAAACATAGGTTATGACCCCTCATTGGAACGAGCTCGTTCCAATGAGGGGGCATAACCTATGTTTTTGAGACAAAAAATGAAAAAATAATTAAAGTTAATAGGCGATTTTTGAGAATAGCGCTGGCCGGTTTTGGCCGTTACGTTGGGTAAAGGGTTAAAGGGTAAGAAGTCGTCAAATTCCAGGACTGCCAAAAGTGTATTTATAAAGGCTTGGGTTTTGCAAAACTATTGAAAATATCCCTAAAAAAGACAATGACCACCGTTTTTTTATTTCTGAACATGCGTGTTCGTTTTCTGGCAGGAGTAAGGTCTGGGCGAGTTGTCAGTGTACAACCCTCTTACTGTTAGTGTGTTGTGTGTGGATGTATAAGAGAACAACTGTGTGTTATGTTCATAATGACGAAAAGGAAATTGTTTGGAATTGTACTTTTAAACGCATCAAATTGTGAGTGATTAAAAAATTTCCAACATCAATAATTAACTGAATGTTTCGTTTAACGCAACTCAAATGGATGAAAAACGCCCAAGAACAGAGGCGAGTGATTATTCGTGCACCTTGAACAATTTTTGCATGAGCGATGGTGTGCAAGAGCGATAATGCACCTTTTCCATGCATCACTGATGGGACGATTTACAATAACATTTTGTAGGGATTTTTTAGGTGTCCTCGTAGGCCCGATATTCGGCCCCATTCAAGTGCAAAATGGTCCTTATATTTCTCAATTTTCAGCCCCAAAATTCACAATCCCACCTGGATATGCAACATCTTCAGTTTCAAGAAAATTTCGCCATTAAATTATTCTTACTTTTTGTCCCCGCCCCCCCCCCCCCCCCCCCCCCCTTCGATCAATATGCGCTTGAAAAAATCCAACAAATCGTCAAAATCAAAATCCAAACCCCAACATTGTGTAGGCACGTCATAACTATGAGGGATGCTCTTTAAAATAGTCCCTCACAAATGTGAACTGCATACAGTAACATGTGATTGCTAACTGACTACCAGCTATGCTTTACTTAGGTCATCGACCTTTTCTAGGCACGATTCCATCTAGAGTGTTCAGATTTTACCACGTAAAATAAAGCTCCTTAATTTGTGACCTGAGGATGCAACCTTCTCACCCAAGTGTTCAGGTTTTGATTATCTATATTGTGCCCAGTGGTTATAAAATTAGCTTGGAGAAATACCCACTTCGTGCGAAACAAAACTAAAAATATTTTTTAAAAAATGGTTGATAAGGCATTTTTAGTTCATCTCGACAAAGTCAAGCTCAGCTAATCTCATCGCTCTCCGTCAGTCGTCCACCAACACCATGTTTTGGTCTTCTCCCTCAAAGCCACTAGGCCAATTCAAGTGAAGGTTTGGGCGAGTGATGGCCCTGGAGGGGCTTTGCATTTTTGCTCCAACTCGGCATGCTCAGCCCCAAAGGGAAGGAGTGGGGGAAAATGCTCCAAAATATTTTTAAAATCTCATGCACCAGTTTGTTCAATGACTTGATATTTGCTATGGGGCTCCCTTTTGGGGTTTAGAATCAAGTTGATTCAAAGTAAGTTTGTGAAGGAATATTTGGCTTTGTAATCGGGAGGGGTAAGAATTTTGGCCCCACCAAAAATTTCTTTTTCAAGAACCGGTGGGCCAACTTCAACCAAATTTGGCATGTAGTTTAAGTGGGTCCTAAGTAATTGATTGATGCCTGACAACCCCAGGGGCTAAAAACAGAAAAAAAATTAAAAAGCCCATATAACCAAACCAGAAGGAACAGAGAACTGGTATTTGGTTTGAAAAATCCTTAGGACCAGACGGAGGGATTTGTTAAAAAAAAATTGCCACCAGTTCTATCAGGGTGCCTGGTAGAGGGTATTAAAAAAATGTTGAGTTGGTAGTTCTATCCCTGGAGCATTTCATTCACATATTATGTTCTTAAATAAACAAAAATTCTGCTATGAACATTTAATCTTGTTGCAGTCTGTCAAATTTGGGTGGGGGGGGGGGACTTTTTTTTTGTTTTAGAAAGATTTTTATTTATGTTTAATGGACCATTTCAATGCTGGAAAACATCCGATACCTGTATGCATGTCTTTAATATAACCCTCTCAAGGCTGCAGAGTGGGTTCCAAAGATTTTTAGCTCATCTTGACAAAGTCAAGTTGAGCTAATCTCATCACTCCCCGTCCGTTGTCAGTCGGCCGCCAACACCATGTTTTGGTCTTCTCCTCCAAAGCCACTGGGCCAATTCAAGTGAAAGTTTGTGTGAGTGATGGTCCCAAAGGGGCATTTCATTTTTGTTCAACTCAACATGCCCAGCCCCATAGGGAGGGAGTGAGTGGGGGAAAATACTCCAAAATATTTCAAAAATCTCAAGAACCAGTGTGTACAATGACTTATTTGCTATGGAGCTTCCATATGAGGTGTAGAATCAAGTTTGTTCAGACAAAGTTCGTGAAGTAATATTTGGCTTTGTAATAGGAGGGGTAAGATTTTTGGCCCCGCCCAAAATTACTATTTTCTGAACCGATGGTCTGGTATGAACCAAATTTGGTTTGTGGTAGTTTTGGGTCATAAGTACTTGACCCATGCAAAAAAAAATATTCCCGCATCCCCATGGGAACCCTGGGAGCTAAAAATAGAAATATTTTCAAATGCCCATATTTCCCAAACCCCACGGAACAGAGAGCTGTTATTTAGTATGAAGTATCCTTCGGACCAGTAGAATTGAATGGTAAAAAAAAATTGCCATCGGTTATGTTAGGGTGTTCTGTAATGGGCATCGAAAAAATGCTGAGTCGGCATATTTGCAAAAATTTAAAATCTTTTCTCCAGAACCAATCTTCAGAATCTTTTGATATTTGGTATACAGCATAAAAAAATCTTGTTCTTCAGATCCACCAGTCAGAATGCTTTGATATTTGGTATACAATGTCTCTATGGGGGTCAGATTCAAGTTTGTTCAAATCAGATCCCTAGGTATATATTTGGGCTCACTATGGTAGCCCAAATTTTTACTTAGTGCAATATGAGAAAATTTCTTTTAAGAATCTTCTTCTTCAGATCCACCAGTCGGAATGCTTTTATGTTTGGTATACAACATCTCTAGGGGGTCAGATTCCAGGTTGTTCAATTCGCATGCCTTGGTTAATATTTGGGCTCCATATGGGAACATGAAATTCAACTTGGTACAATACGAGGGAATTTCTTCAAAAATCTTCAGATTCCCTTGTCAGAATGCTTTCACATTTGGTATACAACATCTCTGGGGAGGTGGGGGGGAGGGGGGGAGGGAGTCAGATTCAAGTTTGTTCAAATCGGATCCATAGGTTAATATTTGGGCTTGCTATGGTAGCCCAAATTTGAACTTAGTGCAATTCGAAGAAATTTCTTTACAATTTCTCTTCTTCAGATCCAACGGTCAGAATGCATTCATATTCGGTACACAACATCTCTAGGGAAGTCAGATTTAACTGTGTTCAAATCAAGAGCCTGGGTTAATATTTGGGCTCTCTATGGGAGCCGGAATTGGCCATTTTGCTGAAGAATTAAAAATTTTGTATTCACTACCCTCTAGAGGTACTAAGATTAATCCACATAGGTTGTATCAAGGGGCTTCATAGGGAGGTCTACATTTTACTTTATGATCAAGTGAAGAAAAGGCATGATGCCCAGATTATTTTTGTCACTCCTGAGGGACTCAAGGATTGACAGTGTAGCCTATGGAGATGGCTTGCTTAATGTAGACTCATTCTTGGACTCTGTTTAAATTGTGTTCTGTTCAAGATGAGTGCTTCAGGCCCAGTGGGGCCTCTTGTTATTGATGACAAAAAAAACGTTTCAATAATTTTGGGTTCCTTGGAAAAAATTGATCTGATTCCTGCCTGAATATCTTTAATTTAACCCTCTTATGACTTCATTGTGTTTTTTTTCCAAAGATTTTTTCTCTCATGATTGACTCTTTCTCTACTGATTTCATGTTGAACCCTTTCTATGCTGGAAAACATTTATCTGATTCCTGTGAGCATGTCTTTAATTTAACCCTCTCAAGACTGCAGGTCTGTAGCAGGGAGTTGCACTGATTTTTAGCTCATCTTGACAAAGTCAAGCTGAGCTAATCTCATCACTCTACATCGGTCGTCCGTCAACACCATGTTTTGGTCTTCTCCAAAGCCACTGGGCTAATTCAATTGAAAGTTTGTGTGACTGATGGTCCCGAAGGGGCATTGCATTTTTAGCTCAACTTGACAAAGTCAAGCTGAGCTATTGCCATCACTTCTCGTCCGTCGGCGTACGTACGTACGTTAGTATGTTAGTACGTTAGTACGTACGTCCACAATCTCCTTTGGCACACCTCACAGGTCGCATTTATAATCAGATTACTTTGAAACTTCTTATGCTTGTTTGGGGTGACCTCTAGATGGGAGCTATCGATTTTCTTCAATTTCCGTCAAAAAATGTTGCCGCGGCCAACGTTCTTAGAACTTAGTTTAGTCAAACCACAATATTTCCCTTTGGCACACCCTACAGGGCACATTTATGATTTGATTGCTTTGAAACCTGATAAACTTATTTAGGGTGACCTCTAGATGGGAGCTATCGATTTTCTTCAATTTCCGGCAAAAAATGTTGCCACGGCCAACGTTCGTAGAACTTCGTTTAGTCAGACCTCAATATTTCCCTTTGGCACACCCTACAGGGTACATTTACGATCAGATTGCTTTGAAACCTGGTATGCTTGTTTGAGGAGACCTCTAGATGGGAGCTATCGATTTTCTTCAATTTCTGTCAAAAAATGTTGCCGCGGCCAACGTTCTTAGAACTTAGTTTAGTCAGAAGACTCAATATTTCCCTTTGGCACACCCTACAGGGTACATTTATGATCGGATTGCTTTGAAACCTGGCATGCTTGTTTGGGGTGACATCTAGATGGTAGCTATCGATTTTCTTCAATTTCCGTCAAAAAATGTTGCCGCGGCCAACGTTTTTAGAACTTGGTTTTGTCAGAAGACTCGATATTTCCCTTTGGCACACCCTACAGGGCACATTTATGATCGGATTGCTTTGAAACCTTTCATGCTTGTTTGGGGTGACCTCTAGATAGGAGCTATCGATTTTCTTCAATTTCCATCAAAAAATGTTGCCGCAGCCAACATTCTTAGAACTTAGTTTAGTCAGACCACAATATTTCCCTTTGGCTCACCCTACTGGGCTCATTTATGATTACATTGCTTTGAAGCCTGGTATGCTTATTTACGGTGACCTCTAGATGGGAGCTCTCGATTTTCTTCCATTTCCGTCAAAAAATGTTGCCACGGCCAACGTTCTTAGAATTTACTCTAGTCAGACCACAATATTTCCCTTTTGTACACCCTACAGGGCACATTTATGATCGGATTGCTTTGAAACCTGGCATGCTTGTTTGGGGAGGCCTCTAGATGGGAGCTATCGATTTTCTTCGGTTTCTGTCAAAAAATGTTGCCACTGGCAAAAAAACTGACATTGGTCCCAATGATCTTCAATTTTGCCATTTCATTTATAACTTAACCAAGTTCAAGTTTGTCAAGTTGAGCTACAGTGTCATTGACACTTTCATTGTTAAACTCAGCCTGCTCAACACTATAGGGAGGGAGTGGGGGAAAATGCTCCAAAAATATTTTTAAAAATCTTATTAACCAGTGTGTACAATGACTTGATATTTGCTATGGAGCTTCCTTTTGAGGTGTAGAATCAAGTTTGTTCAAACGAAGTTCGTGAAGCAATATTTGGCTTTGTAATGGGAGGGGTAAGATATTTGGCCCCGCCCAAAATTTCTATTTTTTGAACCAATGGTCCGGTTTGAACCAAATTTGGTATGTGGTATTATTGGGTCATAAGTACTTGACACATGCAAAAAAAATTACCTCATCCCCATGTGAACCCTGGGAGCTAAAAATAGAAATTTTTCAAACGCCCATATTTCCAAAACCACCTGGAGAGCTGTTATTTGGTATGCAGTATCTTTATGACCAGTAGAATTGAATGTTAAAAAAAATTGCCAGCGGTTATGTTAAGGTGTTCTGTAATGGGCATAAAAAATGCTTAGCATATTTGCAAAAATTTTAGAAAACCTTTTCTCCAGAACCAATCATCAGAATCTTTTGATATTCGGTATACAGCATTCATAGGGGTGTTTGTTAAAATAAAGCCCATTGGTTTATATTTGGGCCCAATATAGGAGCCTGAATTTTTTACATAGGGTAATATGGGGAATATCCTTTAAAAATCTTCTTCAGAACCACCAGCCAGAATCTTAATGTTTGATATACATCATTGGTATGAGAGTCAGATTCAAGATTGTTCAAACCAAGTTCCTATGTTAATATTTGGGCTTCCTATGGAAGCCCAAATTTTAACTTTGTTTAATATGGGGGATAATTTTTAAAAATCTTCTTCAGATCCACCAAGCAGAATGCTTTCATATTTGGTATGCAACCTCTCTAGGGGGGTCAGATTCCAGTTTGTTCAAATCAGATCCCTAGGTGTATATTTGGGCTCGCTGTGGTAGTCAAATGTTTACTTAGTACAATATGAGGGAATTTAATCAAAAATCCTCTTCAGATCCACCAGTCATAATGCTCTCATATTTGGTATACAACATCTCGTGGGGGGAGGGGGGGGGGGGGGGGGGCAGATTCAAGTTTGTTCAAATCAGATCCACAGGGTAATATTGGTAATATTTGGTTCTCTATGGTAGCTCAGATTTCAACTTAGTGCAAGTGCAATTTCCTCAAAATTTCTATTCTTCAGATCCAACAGTCAGAATGCTTTCATATTCGGTACACAACATCTCTAGGGAGGTCAGATTCAACTGTGTTCAAATTGAGAGCCTGAGTTAATAATTGAGCTTCATATGGGTTGCCAGAATTGGCCATTTTGCTGAAAATTTAAAAATTTTGTATTCAGTACCCTCTAGAGGTGTTTTACTAAGATTAATCCACATAGGTTGTATCAAGTGGCTTCATAGGGTAGCTCTACATTTTACATTATGATCAGCTGAAGAAAAGGAATGATGCCTGGATTATTTTTAGCTCACCTGACTGAAAGTCAGGGTGAGCTTTTCTGATCACTTTTCGTCCGGCGTCCGGCGTGAAGGTGGTGTTTGGGTCTTTTTCTTCCAAACCACTGGCCGCATGTTAATGAAATTTCATGTGAGTAGGGGTTATATAGCGGCATTTTGATTTTTGGGCAAATTAGGTTTCGGCTCATATTGAGCAGAGGGGTGGGGCAAAAATGCTCCAATTCTTAAAAAATCTTCTTCTCAAGAACCAGCAATAGCAGAGACTTGATATTTGGTATGCAGCTTCCTTTTGAGGTGTAGACTCAAGTTTGTTCAAGAGAAGTTTGTAGGTCTATACTTGGCGATGTTATGGGAGGAGCAAAAATTTTGGCCCCACCCCAAATTTCTATTTTTTAAACCGAGAGGCCAATTTGAACCAAATTTTATGTGAGGGCTTATTGGGTCATAAGTACCTAATTTATGCAGAAATTTTTTTTCCTGTAGCCCCGTGGGAACCACAGGAGCTAAAAATAGAAAAAAATTAAAACGCCTATATCTCAAAAACTGCACGGCAGTGAGAATTTTTATTTGGTGTGAAGCTTTCTTGGGACCAACAGAAAGGATTGGTAAAAAAAAATTGCTATCGGTTTTATCATAGGGTACTTTTTCGGGACTCTGAAAAAGTGCTGAGTCAGTATTTTTAGCTCACCTGAGCGAAGCTCAAGGGGAGCTTAACTAATCACTTTCTGTCCGTCGTCCGTCGTCCGTCGTCCGTCGTCCAGCGTCCGTCGTCCGTCGTCCGTCGTCCGTCGTCCGTCGTCGTCCGTCCGGCGTTAACTTTACATTATCGACTTCTCCTCCTAAACCACTAGCCCAATTTTATTCAAATGTTGGCTAAATGTTTATTACCTAATGCCAATTCAGATTTGTTCAAATGAAGTTGCCCCTCCTCCTGGGTGGTGCCACACCCCCAAGGGGCACCAAAATCTTTGTAAATCTTCTTCTCATGAACCAGCAGTAGCAGAGACTTGATATTTGGTGTGCAGCTTCCTTTTGAGGTGTAGACTCAGATTTGTTCAAGAGAAGTTTGTGGGGCTATACTTGACGTTGTTATGAGAGGGGCAAAATTTTTTGCCCCGCCCAAAATTTCTATTTTCCAAACCGAGAGGCTGATTTGAACCAAATTTTATGTGAGGGCTTATTGGGTCATGAGTACTTGATTTATGCAAAAAAAAATTTTCCCGCAGCCCCGTGGGAACCGCAGGAGCTAAAAATAGAAAAAATTTAAAACGCCCATATCTCCAAAACTGCACGGCACTGAGAATTTTTATTTGGTGTGCAGCTTCCTTAGGACCAACAGAAAGGATTGGTAAAAAAAAATTGTCATCGGTTTTATCATAGGGTACAGTTTCGGGACTTTGAAAAAGTGCTGAGTCAGCACTTTTTAACACTGTAGGCAATGGGAAAAACATTAAAAAATCTTCTTCTCCAGATCCAGCAGGCAGAATCTTTTGATATTTGGTATGCAACATTGTAGGGTGGATCTGATTCAAGTTTGTTCAAATCGGCCCCCTGGGTTCATATTTGGGCTCAGTATAGGAGCCCGATTTCGAACTTAGTGCATTTCAGGCAAATTTCTTAAAAAATCTTCTTCTCCAGATCCAGCAGGCAGAATCTTTTGATATTTGGTATGCAACATTGTGGGGTGGATCTGATTCAAGTTTGTTCAAATCGGCCCCCTGGGTTTATATTTGGGTTCAGTATAGGAGCCCAAATTTGAACTTACTGCATTTCAGGCAAATTTCTTTGAAAATCTTCTTCTCCAGATCCAGCAGGCAGAATCTTTTGATATTTGGTATGCAACATTGTAGGGTAGATCTGATTCAAGTTTGTTCAAATCGGCTCCCTAGATTCATATTTGGGCTCACTATAGGAGTTCGAATTCGAATTTAGTGCATTTCAGGCAAATTTCTTCAAAAATCTTCTTCTCCAGATCCAGCAGGCAGAATCTTTTGATATTTGGTATGCAATGTTGCGGGGTAGATCTGATTCAAGTTTGTTCAAATCGGCCCCCTGGATACATATTTGGGCTTACTATAGAAGCCCGAATTCGAACTTAGTGCATTTCAGGCAAATTTCTTAAAAAATCTTCTTCTCCAGATCCAGCAGGCAGAATCTTTTCATATTTGGTAAGCAACATTGTGGGGTGGATCTGATTCAAGATTGTTCAAATCGTCCCCTGGGTTAATATTTGGGCTCAGTATAGGAGCCCGATTTCGAACTTAGTGCATTTCAGGCAAATTTCTTAAAAAATCTTCTTCTCCAGATCCAGCAGGCAGAATCTTTTGATATTTGGTATGCAACATTGTAGGGTGGATCTGATTCAAGTTTGTTCAAATCGGCCCCCTGGGTTCATATTTGGGCTCAGTATAGGAGCCCGATTTCGAACTTAGTGCATTTAGGCAAATTTCTTAAAAAATCTTCTTCTCCAGATCCAGAAGGCAGAATCTTTTGATATTTGGTATGCAACATTGTGGGGTGGATCTGATTCAAGTTTGTTCAAATCGGCTTCCTAGATTCATATTTGGGCTCACTATAGAAGCTCGAATTTGAACTTAGTGCATTTCATGCAAATTTCTTAAAAAATCTTCTTCTCCAGATCCAGCAGGCAGAATCTTTTCATATTTGGTAAGCAACATTGTGGGGTGGATCTGATTCAAGTTTGTTCAAATCGGCCCCCTGGGTTTATATTTGGGCTCAGTATAGGAGCCCAAATTTGAACTTAGTGCATTTCAAGCAAATTTATTAAAAAATCTTCTTCTCCAGATCCAGCAGGCAGAATCTTTTGATATTTGGTATGCAACATTGTGGGGTGGATCTGATTCAAGTTTGTTCAAATCGGCTTCCTAGATTCATATTTGGGCTCACTATAGAAGCTCGAATTCGAACTTAGTGCATTTCAGGCAAATTTCTTAAAAAATCATCTTCTCCAGATCCAGCAGGCAGAATCTTTTGATATTTGGTATGCAACATTGCGGGGTGGATCTGATTCAAGTTTGTTCAAATCAGCCCCCTGGATTCATATTTGGGCTCACTATAGAAGCTCGAATTCAAACTTAGTGCATTTCGGGCAAATTTCTTCAAAAATCTTCTTCTCCAGATCCAGCAGGCAGAATCTTTTGATATTTGGTATGCAACATTGCGGGGTGGATCTGATTCAAGTTTGTTCAAATCGGCCCCCTGGATTCATATTTGGGCTTAATATAGAAGCCCGAATTCGCACTTAGTGCATTTCAGGCAAATTTCTTCAAAAATCTTCTTCTCCAGATCCAGCAGGCAGAATCTTTTGATATTTGGTATGCAACATTGCGGGGTGGATCTGATTCAAGTTTGTTCAAATCGGCCCCCTGGATTCATATTTGGGCTTAATATAGAAGCCCAAATTCGCACTTAGTGCATTTCAGGCAAATTTCTTCAAAAATCTTCTTCTCCAGATCCAGCAGGCAGAATCTTTTGATATTTGGTATGCAACATTGTAGGGTGGATCTGATTCAAGTTTGTTCAAATCGGGCCCCTGGGTTCATATTTGGGCTCAGTATAGGAGTCTGATTTCGAACTTAGTGCATTTCTGGCAAATTTCTTAAAAAATCTTCTTCTCCAGATCCAGCAGGCAGAATCTTTTGATATTTGGTATGCAACATTGTGGGGTGGATCTGATTCAAGTTTGTTCAAATCGGCTTCCTAGTTTCATATTTGGGCTCACTATAGAAGCTCGAATTCGAACTTAGTGCATTTCAGGCAAATTTCTTAAAAAATCTTCTTCTCCAGATCCAGCTTCAGAATCTTTTCATATTTGGTAAGCAACATTGTGGGGTGGATCTGATTCAAGTTTGTTCAAATCGGCCCCCTGGATTCATATTTGGGCTCCGTATAGGAGCCCAAATTTTAACTTAGTGCGTTTCAGGCATATTTCTTAAAAAATCTTCTTCTCCAGATCCAGCAGGCAGAATCTTTTGATATTTGGTATGCAACATTGTAGGGTGGATCTGATTGTGATTCATGAACGTATTTATTTGTAAAGTTGATAGAATCTTAGACAAAATTTGCAGAAAAGATCTACTATAGAAGGGGTGGTATCCAGGGTGAACCGTTTACCCAAATCTAGCAGTACTAATGCATTATTCACACAAATCTTCGTTCAAATTTTATGACCCCTCATTGGAACACACGCATTCAGCTCATTCCAACAAAGGTCATATGCCATGTTTTCGAGACAAAGGAATAAAAATTTTAGTTATTCATGAAATTTTTAGGCAACTGTTGTCTGTTATTCACATTGCTTCATGAAATTTCAGTACTTTTAGAAGTTACCTCAGTAATCAAGGGTTAATTCCCCTTAATTAAATGTCGCCTCTAAAAAACAACCACTTTGCATATCTTACCTTTTTACCAGCATAACTGCCAAAACTTGTCAGCATTCTTCGCAAAAATCGCTATTCAAATTTTAATTTTTGTCTCTTAAACATACATGTACTTATCGCTTGTAAATACCCCATTGGAATGAGCTTTTTGAACTCATTCCAATGAGAGGTCGCACACCATGCTTTTTGAGTCAAAAAAGCAATTTTTTTTAGTTATTCCAGAATTTCGTACGTAAAACACAGCTTTATGACTTCACATTAAAATGAGCTCTCTAAGCTTGTTCCAATCAACATTCACGCACTATGTCTTTCACACAAAAAATAAAATTTTCCATTTATTCAGGAATTTTGTTTGCAAGAACACTCTTACCCCCCCCCCCCCCCCCCCACAAACACACACACACAAACACACACACACACACACAAACACAGACACACACATCTAAAAGTTCGTCAGCAAAAAAACAGTTACTTCAATTTTTAAATGCATTATAGGAACAACTTGCCTAATCAAATTTAAATACTTTTGCATCATTCTGTATCTAGAACAAACCATTTACCATATCTTTACGCAAAATTCTCCAGCATCATTCACAAAAAAACACCATTATTTATATATTCACATTTCTGTCTCAAAAATATACCTGATCTTCCCATACCCCTATTGGAATAAGCTGTTTGAGCTTGTTCCAATGATGATAAAAAAAAATAAAATTTGTGAAAATTTTTGTTTTCTTGCATGCAAATATATACATGTAGCACATGGAAGATATCCACAGTTGGGGAGAGATGTCCAAGGCTATCTCTTCACATTCCTTGTTTGTGCTTCATGCTAAACCAGTTTGTCTGCAGAGATAAATTTGCTTTATTAAAAATCATTGGAGATTGGCCACACACCAATGATTTTAAATAAAACTAATTTTAGGTAACAAATGTTGAACTTCAAACAAAATCTATCACTCAACCAGTTAATGTTGATGAGGCATGACATGGTGAAGGTGACCTAAAATACTTCTTAGAGTCACTTTGTCAGGTGAGCGATTAAGGCCACGTGGGGCCTCTTGTTTAACACAGTAGGCAATGGGAAAAAAATAAAGAATTGTTTTCTTCCAAACCACTGCTCTAAAAGCTTTCATATTTTACATATAACATCTTTGGAACATTGATTCACATATTTGTAGAAATCAAATTCCTCGGTCCATATTTGGGTTCCCTATGGGAACCCAAATGTTCAAATTAGTGCAATATGAGGGATATATTTTAAAAATCTTCTTCTTCGGATCCACAAATCAGAATCTTTTGATATTTGCTATGCATCATCCTTAGGGGGGTGAGATTGATGTTTGTTCAAGCCAAGTCCCTGAGTTCATATTTGGACTCCCTTTGGGAACCCAAATTGTAACTTAGTGCAATACGAGGTATATTCTTTTAAAATCTTCTTCTTCGCATCCACCGGTCAGAATCTTTTGATATTTGGTATACAGTATGCTTAGGGAGGTGAGATTCAAGTTTGTTCAAGTCAAGTCCTTCGGCTCATATTTGGTCTCCCTGTGGGAGCCCAAATTATAACTTAGTTCAATATGAGGAATATTCTTTAAAAAAAATTTTTTTTTCAGATCCACCAGTCAAAATGTTTTGATATTTGATGTACAGCATTCTTAGGGGCTGAGAGTGAAGTTTGGTAAAGCCAAGTACCTGGGTTCATATTTGGGCTCACTGTGGGAGCCCAAATTATACCAAAATTTTTATTTTCCAAACCAAAAAGTCGATTTGAACCAAATTTGATATGAGGGCTTATTGGGTCATAAGTACCTAATTTATGCCGAAAATTGTTTTCCTGTCCCCCACGGGAACTGCAGGAGCTAAAAAATTTTTTTCTTTTTAAATGCCCATATCTCCAGAACTACATGGCACTGAGAATTTTTATATGGTGTGAAGCTTCCTTAGGACCGGAAGAAAAAAATGGTAAAAATTTTATCATAAGGTTCTTTTCTAGGACTAAAAGTGCCGAGTCATCATTTTTTAACAGTGTAGCTAATGGGAATAACGTTGAAGAATCTTCTTCTCCCAAAACACTGCTTCAGAAGCTTTTATTTTTGGGCTCCCTATGGGAGCCCATGTATAACTTAGTTCAGTATGAGAAATATTCTTAAAAAATCTTTTTTTTCTGTTACTCCTGTCAGAATCTTTTGATATTTGATTTTTGATTTTCTTAGAAGTGGCAAATTGAAGTTTGTTCAAGTTCTGCTTTATTGATAAAATTGGGCCCAGTAGTAACCAATTCCTGCATTGAAAGCCCTGTAAAGTGGGCAGTGATAGGCATAAACGATTGACCAAACTTGATATTATAATTACGCCTCTGTAAGATGTAGCCTTAGATGCTGAAAGTGACCTTAAATTCCAATAAATAAATAGATAAATTATTGAGTACCCAATATGGGTATCTAACATATGAACACTTTGGGTTACTAAGTAGGGTAAACAATTTTATGTTGAAAAACTGATAACAAGGCAGAATCCCTTGTTTAAATTATACATGACTACTTTGCGGTAATGACAATCTAAAAGTACAGTATCTTGAAAAGACTTTGTGTTGTTTTTTATTAGTTCAATTTTTAGCTTTTCTTGACAAAGTCAAGCTATGCTATTGTCATGGGGCATGCGGAAGTCTGTGAGTCTGTCTGTCCACAATTTGTTCGGCACAGGCTATAGGCCATAGTTCTTATCTATCATCACCAAATTTGAGATGCATGTTCGCGTTGGTGTCTAGATGAGATCGTCATATTTTGGTTATGACTGGCTGCTTACATTGGCTGCTGCAGCAGCCATCGTGAATTTTGTATGGCGCAGCCTACAGGCCGTAGTTCTCATCTGATCATCACGAAATTTCATCTGCATATTCGGGTTGATGTCCAGATGAGAACGTCCTATTTTGGTCTCAGTTGGCTGCACACAGTGGCTGCTGCAGCAGCCGCAGTGTGGGTTGATTTTAAAAATTGTTATCTTACGCAAATTTCTTGAAATTTGGCAGGTTGTCTTAGATTGATGAGTAGATGAGACCTTCCTATTTTGATCGTGGCTGCCCCCAGGGTGGGTGAATTGAGGGGTGAAGTTGTTTTATCTTATTTTTGTTATACCACATTTGGATGAAAAAGACAATAATACGCTGAAAGAAATTGTCTTTGTGTGGTGAATGTAATATGATATTTCAGGCATGTAGGACACTGTTATGACTGCGAGTGTTTAGATCAGCAAGTACATTTTAAATGTGTATATATTTTGCCCACTTGATGAAATTTGATATGCAAGTTGTTTTTTTTTTTGTTTCAACCATGACTACTTTTCCTAAAGTTTGACTTCAAATCCGCCAATGGTAGCATGGCTGCTTCAGCCATGATTTTTTTTCTCCCAATTTCAACGAAATTTCATATGCAGGTTTAGTTTTATCAGTACTTTTCATAATGGTTGGCTTCAAATCAGCCAATGGTAGCATGGCTGCTGCAGCTGTGTCATTTTTCTTCCAATTTTGACCAACTTGGTCTGAGATGGGTAGTTTCACTGGTAGATTAGCCTTGAATGGGGTCGAAAACTAAGAGTCAACCAATGTAGCATTGCTGCTTCAGACATATATTTTTCACTCCAATTTTAATGGAATTACCAAAAAAAAGTCAATAATTATGGCGCAATTTACTTAAATGTTACGTAAGTTAAGTAATTATAACATTACTCTTAGAAATATACCATAAGATCAAGATAAGCTACAGTGTCATTGACACTTTCGAAACTGCACTGGTAAAGGGATTAACACAACATTGAATGCAGTTGGGACCCAAGCCATGTCAATATCCTTGTCAAATTACGCCTGGATGTCAAATTGTATACTGATCAATCCATAAATGGTGAGACTATAGCATAATAAAAAGCCATGTAGAAACTGCACTTTTAAAAGTCTACGCAACATTGCATGCTTTCGGGACCCACCCATGTCATTTTTCGACTCCTCCCATGGGCCAACTTTGTTTGGGGCCAACCTCTCCCTTGGGCCAACTTCTTTTTCGGGTTGTCTTTGTTTTGGGCCGACTTCTCTCGTGGGATGACTTTGTATGGGGCCGACTTCTCTTAATAATAACAACTCTTTGGCCATCCACTGATTTGTGGCTGTTCTCATAAGAGAAGGCCATCATTCCCTCTGCCCCTCACCCCCTCCTCTCCTCCCAGCATTCAGATATAAAGTGTTTAATAGTGTCCCTCACTTCCCCTTTTTCAACTTCTTCAATCAGATCAGCACTCCTACTGTTATAGCCCCCATATTATATTGAGATTGATATATCCTTAGTAGATAATTATATGAGAAAGATATTTTGTTTTATTGCTGCATTTTCTGACTGGTCTAACTCTTTTGCACTCAGTGACCCTGTTTACATCTTTGTTACACTGATATATTGTACATATAGCTGTTGATTGTTTAATTGTTTAAATAGGTCAATGACCTTGTTTACTTGAACTTTAACAGAATCCCCCAGAAACTAATAGAACATTGCAGAAACTTCCTCTTCTGGGACATTCTATCTGGTTACTATATAAAGGTTTGTCAACAGAGTTCAAAAACTCATTCTTAGAAAGCCTTTCAAAAAGACTCACTTCAGTTATTTCCATTGGAGAATATTATTGTTTCAGAGTAGTGCATTTATTATAGAAGCAGTGCTTCTTTGTGAATTTGGAGATTGATTCCAAAAGAGAATTTGGAGGAGAATCTATTCGTCTTGGAAAAGAGAATTTATACTTTCTGTGAAACAGAATATTATTTTGTGAAAAGCCAGGATTCTACTGGATTATTTGGAAATTACCTGTGGCGCCAATACTTCTTGGATTTTTACTCCATTTGAATTTTACGGAGCATTTTGTTATATTTTATTGGAGACTGCTGAAATTTCTAAGTGAAAATTTTATTACAAATCTACGGGATACTGTTTCTGAAGAGACATTCTTGGATTTAATACTACATCTACCAGCTGGTAACTTTCTTCAGAAGATACTTCACCACTGGATTACTGGATTCTGTCAAACTGTACTTTGGACTAATTCAATAATTGATAAGTACCACTGTTTTTATTTTCTGTAAACCAATTAGTGTAAAAGATCTTTGTATCATTTTTTTTATATATTAATCCTTTTTAATTAAATTTCAGAATAGTTAAATTCATAGTTATTGTTGCTGATTCTCAGATTTCTTTCTGTTACCAATATCATTAATAATTTCACACCGTAACAGAAATTGGGGGCTCGTTGCCGAGATTGAATATAAGATAACGAGAAAACTTTATTTGCATATTGCAATTATTATTTGGATCACTTTTAAAACATTTAAATTTTCTTAGAAAATTTCAGTATTATTATTTATATTCTGAGAACCAGCAAACCTTCTCATCATGGTATTTATTGTGACAGAATTTATTTCTGAATTTGAAGGCTCTCCTAGTTTGGCCCTTTTAGAATCTCTTAAGAAGGAGGATTTATTCCAACTTGCTCATTATCTAAAATTACCTGCCACCCCTGGTCTGAACAAACATAGACTTAAACAGCTCATTGTTAATCATTATATGGAAGAAGGTCTTTTGCCTCAGTCTGAAACTCCCCCCTCTGAACCACAACATACTGATGCCCTTGAACTCAAAACGTTAGAATTAGAATTAAAAAAGTTAGAAATGCAACAAAAAATGAGGGAAATTGAAATTCAGGCTCAAAAAGAAAGGGAACAAATTCAGGCTCAAAAAGAAAGGGAACAAATTCAGGCTCAAAAAGAAAAAGAAGAAAGAGAAAATGAAATTAAATTAAAAGAATTAGAAGCTCAAAAAGAAATGGAACAAATTCAGGCTCAAAAAGAAATGCATTTAAGGGAAATTGAAATTCAGGCCCAAAAGGAAATAAAAATAAAAGAATTAGAATCTCAACGTCAAGGCTCAAATGTAATTTCCCCAAGTAGATTTGATGCAACTAAACATGTTAGGCTAGTTCCCCCCTTTCAAGAAAAAGAAGTTGATAAATATTTTTCACATTTTGAAAAAGTGGCAACAAGTTTAGAATGGCCAAGGGATGTCTGGACTTTGCTACTGCAAAGTGTTTTGAAAGGGAAGGCCCAAGAAATCTATTCAGCTCTATCTTCTGAGCAAAGCAACAATTATGACGCTGTTAAAGAGGCAATACTTAAGGCATATGAACTTGTTCCAGAGGCCTATAGGCAGAAATTCAGAAATTATTATAAAAACGAAAATCAAACTCATGTGGAATTTGCCAGAGAAAAGCAAAATTTATTTGACAGGTGGTGCCATTCCAAAGAAATTGGGAAAGATTTTACAAAATTAAAGGAAATGATGCTGATTGAGGAGTTCAAAGGAAAGATACATTCAGATATAAAGGCCCACCTGGATGAACAAAAAGTTGACACATTAAATAGAGCAGCAGTACTGGCAGATGACTATGCCTTAACTCATAAAATGAGTCGTAACGCCACAAATTTTTGGCCCCACAAGAATTCTTTCCAAAGTGGACCTAGACCAGCTTCAGATAAAACTCATCCTTCCAATCATCCTTCCCATCCTACAAACTTTTCACCACCTAAATTTAATCGGAAGCCTAATGAGAATAAGTCAACCAATGCCAGCCCTACACCATTACGACCCAACATTTCAGCTAAAACTTGTAATTATTGTAAGAAAGCAGGTCATTTATTATCTGATTGCTGGCTGTTAAAAAGGAAAAATGAGTCCTCTACTTCACAGAATGCACTAGCATGTGCTCCATGCCCTGAAAATTATGTTTTCAAGCAAGACGCTTTAGAAAATTATAAGCCATTTATTTCTGAAGGCTTTGTTTCCCTTGATGGGGATAAGCACTGTTCCTTACCAATAAAAATACTGAGAGACACAGGGGCTACTCAGTCTTTAATGTTAGAAGGCATTTTGCCATTTTGTGAAGAAAGTGCTACAGGGGCACAAGTTCTAATATCAGGTATTGAGTCAAACTCTTTAAAGGTCCCACTTCATAAAATAAATTTAAGAAGTAGCTTAGTAAATGGGACTGTGACAGTAGGAATCAGACCTACTCTACCTGTAAAAGGTATTTCTTTATTATTGGGAAATGACTTAGCTGGTGACAAAGTCACTGTAGAACCTCAAGTGGTGGATAAGCCGAGCACAGATGAAAGTATTATTAATTTGAAGGAATGTTTTCCTTTTGCTTTTCCAGCATGTGCTGTGACTCGGTCCATGGCAAAGAAAGCTGAGGTTGATAACAACCTCAATTGTGTTGATTTAAACAGCAAAGCTGAGGATAAGAACAGTCACAGAATTACGGATTCTGAAGACATTGATTTGTCTCAGACATTTCTGAGTCAGTGTGTTGACTCCTCCAGAAATTGTAAAGAGGCCACTACACCTGAGAGTGATAGGGGGACCTCCTTGAATGTCATTTCCCGGACTTCTTTAATTCAGGAACAGGAAAGTGATCCTGACCTTGCAGAGCCACGTGAAAAGGCTCTAACACAGGCTGAAGCCCAAAACTCCCCTGTCTGTTATTTCAGAAAATCTGGTGTACTTATGAGGAAATGGCGACCACCAGAAGTACCCTCCAATAGTGATTGGGAGGTTATTTATCAAATAGTTGTCCCCACTAAATACCGGAATGAAATAATAAGCCTGGCTCATGAAAATCCAATGGCTGGACATTTGGGAATTAGGAAGACCTACTCTCGTATTCAGCAATGTTTTTACTGGCCCAAGCTTCGACAAGATGTTGTCGAATTTTGTAAAACTTGCCACATCTGTCAAATTGTAGGAAAACCCAACCAGAAGATTCCTCCTGCTCCCCTTCAACCAGTCCCTGCTTTTGAGGAGCCATTTAGTAGAATTATTATTGATTGTGTTGGCCCTTTGCCTAGAACAAGATCTGGAAATGAATATCTTCTTACCATCATGTGTGCTTCTACACGATTTCCTGAGGCCATTCCTCTAAGAAATATTAAAACTAAGACTATAGTTAAGGCCTTGATAAAATTTTTCACGACTTTCGGTCTACCCAGGTCAGTGCAATCGGACCAAGGCTCAAATTTTATGTCAAACATTTTTCAGCAGGTGATGTATGAGCTCAAAATTAAGCAGTACACATCAAGTGCCTATCATCCCGAAAGTCAAGGAGCTCTAGAACGCTTTCATCAAACACTGAAGACCATGATAAAGGCCTATGGGGAGGATAATGATAAGGATTGGGATGAAGGAGTACATCTCCTCTTATTTGCAGTCCGTGAGATTGTACAGGAATCTCTGGGGTTCAGCCCTTTTGAATTAGTGTTTGGACGCTCAGTGAGGGGTCCACTCACTGCTTTGAAGGAGAAATGGCTCGAGGAAGAGCCACCTGAAATTTCTCTTCTGGACTATGTGTCCACTTTTAAGGAAAAACTGCACCAGGCCAGAGAAATGGCAAATAAACATTTACAGCAAGCCCAGAGTCATATGAAGACCTGGTATGATAAAAAGGCAAAATTTCGCACCTTTAAACCTGGGGACAAGGTGCTAGTATTATTCCCTGTAAAGGGCAATGCTTTACAAGCAAGATATTCAGGCCCTTATATTGTTAAGCACAAGATCAGTGATACTGATTATGTTGTTGAGACTCCCGATAGACTCAAAAATACTCAGCTGTGCCATATAAATATGTTGAAAACTTATTATGAGAGAGAACCAAACTCTCTACCAGTCTCAACAGTCACCCACATGGATGAGCTGGAAAATCCTGTAGAGGATATTTATGAAGGTGGCGAAAATGTACCTCTGAAGTTACAGAACTCAGATGTCCTGAGAGATCTACAAAATAAAACAGATTATTTACTGCCTGACCAAAGAAAAGATTTAGCTGATTTAATTTTCAAATATCAACACTTATTTCCCGATGTGCCTAGTAGGACATCTGTTATTTTTCATGATGTTGATGTAGGAGAGGCAAATCCCATCAAACAGCATCCATATAGATTGAACCCTTTCAAAAATGAGATCATGCGAAAGGAAATACAGTATATGCTGGACAATGATATCATAGAACCTAGCCATAGCAACTGGAGTTCGCCCTGTATACTCGTCCCAAAACCTGATGGCAGTTACCGATTTTGTACGGATTACCGAAAGGTGAACAGCCTCACCAAAACAGACAATTATCCAATTCCAAGAATTGATGACTGCATTGACAAACTTGGCCATGCTAAATTTGTGACAAAATTTGACTTGTTAAAGGGTTATTGGCAAGTCCCTTTAACAGAAAAAGCAAAAGAAATATCTGCTTTTGTTACCCCATTTGGGTTGTATCAATATAAAGTAACCCCTTTTGGCATGAAAAACTCTCCGGCAACGTTCCAGCGCATGGTTAACCACTTAATTGCAGACCTAGATCACAGTGAAGCTTATATTGATGATGTTATTATACACACAGATACAAATTGGGCTGATCATCTAAAGCATATACAAGAATTTTTTGACAAAGTGACCCAAGCCAACCTAACTATTAACTTGGTAAAATCAGAATTTGGCAAAGCAACTGTAAATTATTTAGGTCATGTTGTGGGGCGGGGGCAGGTGAGGCCGATTGCGGCTAAAGTTGATGCCATTGTAAATTTTCCAGTACCAAACTCTAAAAAAGAGCTCATGAGATTCTTAGGCATGGCTGGATATTATAGAAAATTTTGTTTAAATTTTTCAGATGTTGTCTCCCCTTTGACCAGTTTATTGAGCAAAAGGGTTAAGTTTGTTTGGACTGAGGAATGTCAGAAATCCTTCAACAGAATAAAAACTTTATTAAATAATTCCCCTGTCCTGGCCAGTCCCAATTATGAAAAGCCCTTCAAATTATTCATAGATGCAAGTGACAATGGAGCAGGTGGGTATATTGCCCAGGAAGATTCCCAAGGTATTGATCACCCTGTATGTTATTTTTCCAGAAAATTTCTCAAACATCAAAAGAATTACTCTACAGTAGAAAAAGAAACTTTGGCTCTAATTTTGGCATTAACCCATTTTGATGTGTATCTAGGAACCGCCCAATGTCCAATTACAGTTTACACCGATCATAACCCCTTAACATTTATCAATAAAATGAAAAACAAGAATCAAAGATTATTGCGGTGGAGTTTAGCCCTTCAAGAATATAATTTAGAGATTAGGCATATTTCGGGAAGAGATAATGTTGTAGCTGATGCTCTTTCCAGAATATCCTAATTTAAAATGATATGATCGGTCCCTATTCACTTCAAGTGTATATATGTTTATTAAAAAAAAAAAAAAAATTGTAAAGATTATGGTGTGTGTGTATTGTAAACCAGTCAGAGTCTGCTAAAATTATGTAAAAAGTTTTCAGTACCTTCAAAATTTTTCTTTTAAGGCGGGGTGTGTTATAGCCCCCATATTATATTGAGATTGATATATCCTTAGTAGATAATTATATGAGAAAGATATTTTGTTTTATTGCTGCATTTTCTGACTGGTCTAACTCTTTTGCACTCAGTGACCCTGTTTACATCTTTGTTACACTGATATATTGTACATATAGCTGTTGATTGTTTAATTGTTTAAATAGGTCAATGACCTTGTTTACTTGAACTTTAACAGAATCCCCCAGAAACTAATAGAACATTGCAGAAACTTCCTCTTCTGGGACATTCTATCTGGTTACTATATAAAGGTTTGTCAACAGAGTTCAAAAACTCATTCTTAGAAAGCCTTTCAAAAAGACTCACTTCAGTTATTTCCATTGGAGAATATTATTGTTTCAGAGTAGTGCATTTATTATAGAAGCAGTGCTTCTTTGTGAATTTGGAGATTGATTCCAAAAGAGAATTTGGAGGAGAATCTATTCGTCTTGGAAAAGAGAATTTATACTTTCTGTGAAACAGAATATTATTTTGTGAAAAGCCAGGATTCTACTGGATTATTTGGAAATTACCTGTGGCGCCAATACTTCTTGGATTTTTACTCCATTTGAATTTTACGGAGCATTTTGTTATATTTTATTGGAGACTGCTGAAATTTCTAAGTGAAAATTTTATTACAAATCTACGGGATACTGTTTCTGAAGAGACATTCTTGGATTTAATACTACATCTACCAGCTGGTAACTTTCTTCAGAAGATACTTCACCACTGGATTACTGGATTCTGTCAAACTGTACTTTGGACTAATTCAATAATTGATAAGTACCACTGTTTTTATTTTCTGTAAACCAATTAGTGTAAAAGATCTTTGTATCATTTTTTTTATATATTAATCCTTTTTAATTAAATTTCAGAATAGTTAAATTCATAGTTATTGTTGCTGATTCTCAGATTTCTTTCTGTTACCAATATCATTAATAATTTCACACCGTAACACTACCCTGTCCCTCGTGCCCCCCCCCCCCCCCCCCCCCCCCTCAGCCATCTATCCTTTGTTTCTCCACCCCATTTCTTTATTATTCTTCCAGTAAATTTTAATCTATGAGGTATATACTATGGGCATTCCAAGAGAAAATGTCCCAGGGTCTTCACTACTCCAGAGTGCCACATTTGGCATCCCTTTTCCCCATCTTTGCCAATTTCCCCCCTAAGCTCCAGTGATCTTGATCTCAGTTTGAACAGTAGTGACCCCCAAAGGTGCCATCTAGGTACTTTTCAAAGTTCTTTATATTGTAACCCCTGCAGTGATCTTTTCACGCTAACTCCTGCTCGCCAGTTTCGATTGCAGTATATGCTCAACCAGCCTGGAAACCTCATACATGCGTCTTGTGGGCCAATTTGTTTTGTGCTGACTTCTCTCGGGGATCGACTTTGTTTGGGACGACTTCTCTTATGTTCAAAAACATGTGGTCAAATGACTTTTTAAAAGACCCAAAAGACCCGGATCCTCACACCTAATTTTGGTAAACATGGCTTCCCCAGGAATTAGGCACGGCAATAGGCAATGTAGTTGTTAAACATGCGGCAATCTAGCATGGGTTCTACCACGATATTGCCGATTGTCGAGGCTAATTTTGATAAACATGGCACCCCAGGCAACTTGTGGTATTTATTTATTAACTTAGCCAATTACGGAATAGTCATTGTAGTGTTAAAAAAATGTGGTACTCTATCGTGTGTTTTACCACGATACTGCCGACCGCCCAGCCGAGGCTAATTTTGATGTGATATACACATGTGAGTCTCGTTGTCCCAGAAAATTGTGGGCATGAAGAAAATCTGCAATGCAGTGGTAAGTGGCATTCTACCATGATTTGTACAACGACATTGCGAGTCATGATCATGGCTGATTTTGAAAAGTACATTGTAGACTGTGTTTTGACCAATGAGTGGGGCTGTTTTAGTCAACTAGCAGCGACATTTTTACCAAAATTGGGGCCATTGTGACCAACTCCAGAGGACAATATGTTTCACGCATTGGCCAACTTGTGTGAAAACGTCCCTACTCCGGTCAGTAACATCATACAGTGGAGTCCACTTAATTGGGCATCACTTAATTATATATTCCAGTTAATCAAATATAAATGATGACCACAAAACCATTCAGTATACATTCAGTACGAATTTGACCTGTTAATATGAGCAATATTCTTTAAAAAAAATTTTTTTTTCAGATCCACCAGTCAAAATCTTTTGATATTTGATGTACAGCATTCGTAGGGGGGGGGGGGGGGGGGGGGGGGGGGGGGCTGAGAGTGAAGTTTGTTAAAGCCAAGTCCCTTGGTTCATATTTGGGCTCACTGTAGAAGCCCAAATTATACCAAAATTTTTATTTTCCAAACCAAGAGGTCGATTTGAACCAAATTTGATATGAGGGCTTATTGGGTCACAAATACCTAATTTATGCCATAAATTGTTTTCCTGTCCCCCACGGCAACTACAGGAGCTGAAAAAATTTTTTTTTTTGGAATGCCCATATTTCCAGAACTACATGGCACTGAGAATTTTTATACAATGTGAAGCTTCCTTAGGGCCGGGAGAAAGGAATGGTGAAAAAAATGCCATTGGTTTTATCATAAGTACTTTTCCAGGACTAAAAGTGCCGAGTCATCATTTTTTAACACTGTAGGTAATGGGAATAACGTTGAATAATCTTTTTCTCCCAAACCACTGCTTCAGAAGCTTTTGTTTTTGGGTTCCCTATGGGAGCCCAATGTATAACTTAATTCAGTATGAGAAATATTCTTAAAAAATCTTTTTTTTCTGATACTCCTCTCAGAATCTTTTGATATTTGATTTTTAGTTTTCTTAGAAGCGGCAAATTGAAATTTGTTCAAGTTCTGGTTTATTGATAAAATTGGGCCCAGTAACCAATTCCTGCGTTGAAAGCCCTGTAAAGTGGGCAGTAATAGGCATAAACGATTGACCAAACCTGATATTATAATTATGCCTCTGTAATGATGTAGCCTTAGAAAGTGACCTTAAATTCCAATAAATAAATAGATAAATTATTGAGTACCCAATATGGGGATCTAACATATGAACACTCTGGGTTACTAAGTAGAGAAAACACTTTTATGTTGAAAAACTGATAATAACCACAAGGCAGAATCCCTTGCTATTTTGGTGATATGACTCGGCCAGTATCAGGTGAGCGCCCTCAGGCCCCGTGGGGCCTCTTGTGTTTTCTGAGGGACTCGAGGATTGACAGTGCAGCCTATGGAGATGGATTACTTAATGTAGACTCATTCTTGGACTCTGTTTATATTGTGATCTGTTCATGATGAGGGCTTCAGGTCCCATGGGGTCTCTTGTTGGCTTTTAATATTATTGAGTGGAGTTGCCTACCCTTCTTGCTCATTTTCACTGAAGGCGTAAAATTCCGAGTGTCATTTGAATGTTGTGTGGGATTTGAATGGGTCTGACTATTTGGGTATTATTTCTGAACCTATTAAAGCCAGTATGATTTTTAAAAAAAAAAAAAGACCAATCTAGATGAAGTGATTGTGCCCGCACAATACACAGGATTTACCTATTTTCAGTTCCTGGGATTTTTCGTCTCAAAATTGAGAACGCAGAAAACAGATTTTTGGTGAGCCAATTAACACATTGACGGTAGACGGTATAATGGCAAGATTTTTTTTACAGAAACCCTGTTTGATGTAAATCACTGGGGTCTTCTCGTTTGTCCGACAGCTGTTGTTCAGGAGAGAAGTGTGATAACTACCATGATATTTGGAAGGTTGTGTTCGGGTTTTGGGGTTAGGACAGAGATATTTGCGGAGGGGGTAATGGCCAGAGGGTCCTAGACTCCTAGTAAGGACAAAGCCTTCCGGAGAATATTTTGCAAAGATCAGTACTCTTAAGATTCAATCTGAGCAGTTGTAGCATGTGCTGCCCTATATTGGGGAGCAGTTGTGGGGACTCTAAGTTGTGTGAAATTGCATTGGGTCATTTTTTGTGTGTGTGTGTGAAGGGGGGGGGGGGTAAACATTATGGAGGCTTGCCCACCCCCACCCCTCTTAATTCCTTGGCTAAGCTACTGAATTAAAACAGCAGCAATGTCGGCAGGACCTCCCAGAGGTCGCTTCTAATGAAATTCTGTACTGACCGCCAGGGCTCCGTACATTGAAACAACCATAGCCAAAAAACCATTTCCAAAAAATCGTATCTGAGATTTAGTGATTATAAAAGGGTTGGAAAAAAATAATAATAAAAATAAGAATTCCGAAGAATAACAAATGCATTTTCCTTTTTCAAAGGAAAATCAAATAACATAAATATATTCTTTAATTCACAACACTTGGAGCAATGAAAAAATATAATTTCATATGCCCAGTCCCTGAGCGTAAGCTACTTTCGGCATCAGATTTAGTTGATATTTGGATGGAAACATTGTAGAAATATGTGAATTCAGAAATGACAACACTGCCTGCTCATGTAACAGTCTGTGAGTCTGATCCTTCATACCTTTGAATAATATTTGAACAACTTTCTTTCTACTGATCACAGGCACCTAGAAAAGTTTTTGCCCCCTCCCCTCATATACGTATGTATATGTTTATGGGGGGGGGGGGGGGGGTAAAAAACTTGGCTAGGTGCCTTTACTACTGTTATGTCTAGTGGAGTCTTTAAAGTTCGTCCTTGAGAGTGTGACTTTATTATGTTTTAGTATCATAGTTTTGAATATTGTTTGAACTTACCTTCTACTGATAGGCTAGTGGAATCTTTTAAAGTTGATCTCCCAGTTAGTGTGACTTTATTATGTTCCAGTATGATAGTTCATACCTTTGAATAATGTTTGAACTTACCTTCGCCTCATATGAGACTAGCAGAGTCTTCAAAGTTTATGTCCCAGTCAGTGTGACTTCGTTTTGTTTTATTTGGTTGATTGAAACATGATTTAAATAAAACCATTGACTTAGTTTAGTACTTTTGAGGGTGGAACCATCATGAATGAGAACTGCTAAACAAAAATTTTAAAACTAATCCTTCCCTGACCTTTGTTTTCCATTGAAAAATCGGGAGTATACTGTAGTAGTTGATCACAGTACATGGATAAAGATTTACTGTGAAGACACCCAACGGAATGGAACTTAACACTGCCAATTCCAGCAATAACCAGTAAGGACGAGCTAATGGACCTCTGGGTGTGCTTTTTCCAGGGATTCTTCTGCCCTTTTGGGAAAGGGTCAGAGTCCATGCATTTGGAAATTCGCGCTATGAATGCTTCAGGTGTGAATTTGTTTTGTAGGAGAAAAAATACAAAGATTAAGAAATATTACCTTCAAACTGAATCGAGAACACACACAGGCTACACTTGTCATTCAGTGACTTTGCAGTTACATCTAGGTAAGTCTTCGCTGCCTTTAAAGGCATCCAAGACATGCCAAGAAACAACAGAGAAGGTTCTTAGGATGTAACAAGCAAGTGTTCTACACCCTACCTGCTGGGCACCTGTTCCATTGCAGTAAAAAGTGATCAAATCAGAATTCGAATTGGATCTTTTAGGGTTCTGACTGCTCATTTAGGGTCCAATTGTTAAATCTTTTTTCAATGAGGACTGAGATTGGGAACTCTTTAGTTTGAATTGGGAAAAATCTTGCCTAAATGCCATTGGGAAAGGGTCCATAATCGGCCCTGGTTGACATCCAAAAGAAAAATTAATTCAAAATGAGTGTGTTCGTAGTAATCCACTCTCCATGGTGTGTACATCCTCAAATTTTTTACTCCAATCATGTTCAGAGCAGGTACCCTTTAGAATTATCTTCTCACATTTTTCTGAAACCAGGAAGTTGAATGGTAATTTGGGGATTGATTATTTCATAAGCTTTTATTTTTTTTCAACATATTTCAAACATTCTTTTTTCAGAAATCAACAACCATAAAGCGAAAATCTACCAATGGTACTGGCAGAGGTGGGGGAGCAGGGTAAGTTCATGGATAAGTCATACCCCAGTATTTGTGGGAAATGCATGGCAATCTTGCCAGTAATTTGGGGTCTCCATGATTATCAGTATTCAGTGTCGACTAATTGCCACCATTGATCTAGTTATTTGTTTAATAGTTGTTTCCATAAATTCAGCAATCTCCAATACACTTAAAAATCTGAAAGTGACTGTGTATGAATGTTTCCACTTTTGTGTTGAGATAAAATGAAAACACCCAAATATCTCTGAATCTGATTGATATGAAGAATTTAAACAGAATCTTTGTTCATTTTCATTTTTATAACTAATTTCCAAAAATTTTGAACGTGAACCTCCCTCCAGTCCTACACAAGTTACAACTTAGTACTACAAGCAACCTGATGATTGGGAGTCTTGGCACAACTTTGTCATTTTTGCTGTTCTTGTTCTTCCGATGGGATCATTCAAGTGTACATTACCAAAGATTGTATTTAACCCTTTACCTACCGGGGCGCGGTGGCTCAGTTGGTAGAGGTGCAGGCTGCAAGCCGAGAGGTCCTCGGTTCGAATCCCACCTGCGGCAACTGCGTTGTGTCCTTGGGCAAGACACTTCACCCCGATTGCCTACATGGGGCACGATGACGCTGTGTACTGAGGCGTACTGCACGTCGATGGTGCGCATGTCTTCAACCAATCTACCCTGCTTGTGCTACGGTGCAGAGTTCAGAGTTACGATGTTGGAGAGCTGACAGCTGCTCGTCGTTGCTCGGTGGTTCTCACCGGGGACTCCGGCTTCCTCCACCCGTCAAACTGTCACGGTCACGATTAGCCATTGTGCATAAGTATGTGACCTTAAACACCAATAAATAAATAAATAATAACCCTTTACCTAACAAATCGCCCGCATCCGCCTGTGTAATATACAAATTTAGGAGTTGAAAAAATAAAAAAATTTCAAAATATTTTAACAAAACCATATCATGTGACGTGACCCCTCAATGAGCTCGTTCCAATGAGGGGTCACATGATATGGTTTTATTGAAATTTTTTGAAAAATTTAAAAAAAATATTTTAAATAATAAATTTTGATATCGTCCGCGTTGGGTAAAGGGTTAACTTGTAGTCTGCAATAAGAATGAAGAGACTCATTTGTCCGAATGATGCGGTTCACCATGTTGATTATTGAGTGAAATTTGAACCCCGGGAAGTGAAGCTGTGCCTGTTGACTATGGTAAACAGGCTCTGTTTTACTAGTAAAACAGGACCCAATCACCAATGCTTGGGAGGTGCAAACCCTCTCTAAAATGGGCAACATGGCTTACTAACACTCGCCCCTGGTCTTGAGCTGATACTCATGTTGTGGTCATGATTAGCCATTGTGCAAAAATATGTGACTTTAAACACCAATAAATAAATATATTGAGTGAAATTAAATGATCATCAAACGAAAATGCAGTCGTTAGATCTCCTGTTGAAATTGACAATGCTGTGAGCTTTCTGAGGCTGCAGTACACAGAGGTTGATCAAATGGCAAGGCTGTGTTTTTAAAAGTATGTTGTTGCACTAGCTTGCAGAAAACAAAGTCCATTGGGTTTCACAAGTAATTGTGTTCAGACATTTCAAAGGTTAATTATCAGTACAGTGCTATTTAAACTTGATGTGTAATTTAAACTCGACTTGTACCACTTTCAAAATGGTCTAAAAATCAGAACCGTCTGCGGTTAATCGACTACGGTAATCAAATAATCATGACAGCCCTACTCACTATATTTTGAATTACAAGTGAAAAACTCTTTTTCCAGTCCTTAGTACAATTTGTGGTGTCTCATATTGAGCAGAGGGGTGGGAAAAAATTTTTTTGAAAATCTTCTAATGAACCACCAACAGTAGGAGAGACTTGATATGTGATATACAGAATCCTTTTGAGGTTTAGAATCAAGTTTGTTCAAGAGAAGTTTGTCAGGCATTATTTGTCTTCATTATGGGAGGGGCAAAAATTTTGGCCATGCCTAAAATTTCTATTTTCAGAACCGTGATTTCGATTTGAACCAAATTTGACATGAGATGATAATGGGTCATAAGTAGTTGATTGATGATGCAAAAAAAAATTTCTCATTGCCCTGTTGGAACCTTGGGAGTTAAAAATAGGAAAAAATCTCTAAAACTACATGGCACAGAGAATTCTTATTTTGTATAAAGCTTACTTTTATTCAGTTGAATTGAATGGTTAAAAAAAAATCCCTATCGGTTTGTTTGATCACAAGGTACTTTTTTCAGGACTTTGAAAAAGTGCTGAGTCAGCACTGACTTCTTATATGCCCGTTTAAAAAACGGTCGTATTGTGTTATCAGTCTGTATGTCTGTCTGTCTGTCCATAAACAATTTGGTTTCCATTCATTTAAAGTCGAATGCCTTGACGGATCGACATCAAACCTTCAGAAGTTGTTTTTAGCATTAAAATACAGGTCAAGTTCGATATTGGTGTTTCTCAGTCCATCTGCTGCAGAGATATGGCCCTTTGAAAAACACAATTTTTCTAAAAAAAATTGGTTTTCATTCATTTAAAGCTGAACGCTTTGACGGATTGACACCAAATTTTTCAGATGTTGTTTTTAGCAATGAAATACAGGTCAAGTTCGATATTAGTGTTTCTCAGTCCATCCATGTTACGGTATGGAAATATTATTGATATTGGTAACAGAAAGAAATCCGAGAATCAGCAACAAAAACTATGAATTTAACTATTCTGAAATTTAATTAAAAAAAATTAATAAAAAAAATAATACAAAGATCTTTACACTAATTGGGTTACAGAAAATAAAAACAATGGTACTTATCAATTATAGAATTAGTCCAAAGTACAGTTTGACAGAATCTAGTAATCCAGTGGTGAAGTATCTTCTGAAGAAAGTTACCAGCTGGTAGATGTAGTATTAAATCCAAGAATGTCTCTTCAGAAACAGTATCCCGTAGATTTGTAATAAAATTTTCACTTAGAAATTTCAGCAGTCTCCAATAAAATATAATAAAATTCTCTGCAAAATTCAAATGGAGTAAAAATCCAAGAAGTATTGGCGCCACAGGTAATTTCCAAACAATCCAGTAGAATCCTGGCTTTTCACAAAATATTATTCTGTTTCACAGAAAGTATAAATTCTCTTTTCCAAGACGAACAAATTCTCTTAAAAATTCTCTTTTGGAATCAATCTTCCAAATTCACAAAGAAGCACTGCTTCTATAATAAATGCACTGTTCTGAAACAATAATAATCTCCAATGGAAACAACTGCTCTGAAAATAAGTTCTTCTGAAATGGCTTTCTAAAATGAGTTTTTGAATTCTGTTGACAAACCTTTATATAGTAACCAGATAGAATGTCCCAGAAGAGGAAGTTTCTGCAATGTTCTATTAGTTTCTGGGGGATTCTATTAAAGTTCAAGTAAACAAGGTCATTGACCTATTTAAACAATTAAACAATCAACAGCTGTATGTACAATATATCAGTGTAACAAGGATGTAAACAAGGTCACTGAGTGCAAAAGAGTTAGACCAGTCAGAAAATGCAGAAATAAAAAAAAAATCTTTCTCACATAATTATCAACTTAAGGATATATCAATCTCAATATAATATGGGGGCTATAACACACCCCACCTTAAAAGAAAAAGTTTGAAGGTACTGAAAACTTTTTATATAACTTTAGCAGTCTCTGACTGGTTTACAATACACACGATAATCTTCACAAAAATTTTTAATAAACATATATACACTTAAAGTGAATGGGGACCGATCAGATAATTTTAAATTAGGATATTCTGGAAAGAGCATCAGCTACAACATTATCTCTTCCCGAAATATGCCTAATCTCTAAATTATATTCTTGAAGGGCTAAGCTCCACCGCAATAATCTTTGATTCTTGTTTTTCATTTTATTGATAAAAGTTAAGGGGTTATGATCGGTGTAAACTGTAATTGGGCATTGGGTGGTTCCTAGATACACATCAAAATGGGTTAATGCCAAAATTAGAGCCAAAGTTTCTTTTTCTACTGTAGAGTAATTCTTTTGATGTTTGAGAAATTTTCGAGAGAAATAACATACAGGGTGATCAATACCTTGGGAATCTTCCTGGGCAATATACCCACCTGCTCCATTGTCACTTGCATCTATAAATAATTTGAAGGGCTTTTCATAACAGGGACTGGCCAAGACAGGGGAATTATTTAATAAAGTTTTTATTCTGTTAAAAGATTTCTGGCATTCCTCAGTCCAAACAAACTTAACCCTTTTGCTCAATAAACTGGTCAAAGGGGAGACAACATCTGAAAAATTTAAACAAAATTTTCTATAATATCCAGCCATGCCTAAGAATCTCATGAGCTCTTTTTTAGAGTTTGGTACTGGAAAATTTACAATGGCATCAACTTTAGCCGCAATCGGCCTCACCTGCCCCTGCCCCACAACATGACCTAAATAATTTACAGTTGCTTTGCCAAATTCTGATTTTACCAAGTTAATAGTTAGGTTGGCTTGGGTCACTTTGTCAAAAAATTCTTGAATATGCTTTAGATGATCAGCCCAATTTGTATCTGTGTGTATAATAACATCATCAATATAAGCTTCACTGTGATCTAGGTCTGCAATTAAGTGGTTAACCATGCGCTGGAACGTTGCCGGAGAGTTTTTCATGCCAAAAGGGGTTACTTTATATTGATACAACCCAAATGGGGTAACAAAAGCAGATATTTCTTTTGCTTTTTCTGTTAAAGGGACTTGCCAATAACCCTTTAACAAGTCAAATTTTGTCACAAATTTAGCATGGCCAAGTTTGTCAATGCAGTCATCAATTCTAGGAATTGGATAATTGTCTGTTTTGGTGAGGCTGTTCACCTTTCGGTAATCCGTACAAAATCGGTAATTGCCATCAGGTTTTGGGACGAGTATACAGGGCGAACTCCAGTTGCTATGGCTAGGTTCTATGATATCATTGTCCAGCATATACTGTATTTCCTTTCGCATGATCTCAGCTTTGAAAGGGTTCAATCTATATGGATGCTGTTTGATGGGATTTGCCTCTCCTACATCAACATCATGAAAAATAACAGATGTCCTACTAGGCACATCGGGAAATAAGTGTTGATATTTGAAAATTAAATCAACTAAATCCTTTCTTTGGTCAGGCAGTAAATAATCAGTTTTATTTTGTAGATCTCTCAGGACATCTGAGTTCTGTAACTTTAGAGGTACATTTTCGCCACCTTCATGAATATCCTCTACAGGATTTTCCAGCTCATCCATGTGGGTGACTGTTGAGACTGGTAGAGAGTTTGGTTCTCTCTCATAATATGTTTTCAACATATTTATATGGCACAGCTGAGTATTTTTGAGTCTATCGGGAGTCTCAACAACATAATCAGTATCACTGATCTTGTGCTTAACAATATAAGGGCCTGAATATCTTGCTTGTAAAGCATCGCCCTTTAAAGGGAATAATACTAACACCTTGTCCCCAGGTTTAAAGGTGCGAAATTTCGCCTTTTTGTCATACCAGGTCTTCATATGACTCTGGGCTTTCTGTAAATGTTTATTTGCCATTTCCCTGGCCTGGTGCAATTTTTCCTTAAAAGTGGACACATACTCCAGGAGAGAAATTTCAGGTGGCTCTTCCTCGAGCCATTTCTCCTTCAAAGCAGTGAGTGGACCCCTCACTGAGTGTCCAAACACTAATTCAAAAGGGCTGAACCCCAGAGATTCCTGTACAGTCTCACGGACTGCAAATAAGAGGAGATGTACTCCTTCATCCCAATCCTTCTCATTATCCTCCCCATATGCCTTTATCATGGTCTTCAGTGTTTGATGAAAGCGTTCTAGAGCTCCTTGACTTTCGGGATGGTAGGCACTTGATGTGTACTGCTTAATTTTGAGCTCATACATCACCTGCTGAAAAAGGTTTGACATAAAATTTGAGCCTTGGTCCGATTGCACTGACCTGGGTAGACCGAAAGTTGTAAAAAATTTTATCAAGGCCTTAACTATTGTCTTAGTTTTAATATTTCTTAGAGGTATAGCTTCAGGAAATCGTGTAGAAGCACACATGATGGTAAGAAGATATTCATTTCCAGATCTTGTTCTAGGCAATGGGCCAACACAATCAATAATAATTCTACTAAATGGCTCCTCAAAAGCAGGGATTGGTTGAAGGGGAGCAGAAGGAATCTTCTGGTTGGGTTTTCCTACAATTTGACAGGTGTGGCAGGTTTTACAAAATTCGACAACATCCTGTCGAAGCTTGGGCCAGTAAAAACACTGTTGAATACGAGAGTAGGTTTTCCTAACTCCCAAATGTCCAGCCATTGGATTTTCATGAGCCAGGCTTATTATTTCATTCCGGTATTTAGTGGGGACAACTATTTGATAAATAACCTCCCAATCACTATTGGAGGGTACTTCTGGTGGTCGCCATTTCCTCATAAGCACACCAGATTTTCTGAAATAACCGACAGGGGAGTTTTGGGCTTCAGCCTGTGTTAGAGCCTTTTCACGTGGCTCGGCAAGGTCAGGATCACTTTCCTGTTCCTGAATTAAAGATGTCCGGGAAATGACATTCAAGGAGGTCCCCCTATCACTCTCAGGTGTAGTGGCCTCTTTACAATGTCTGGACGAGTCATCACTTTGACTCAAAAAGGTCTGAGACAAATCAATGTCTTCAGAATCCGTAATTCTGTGACAGTTCTTATCCTCAGCTTTGCTGTTTAAATCAACACAATTGAGGTTGTTATCAACCTCAGTTTTCTTTGCCATGGACCGAGTCACAGCACATGCTGGAAAGGCAAAAGGAAAACATTCCTTCAAATTAATAATACTTTCATCTGTGCTCGGCTTATCCACCACTTGAGGTTCTACAGTGACTTTGTCACCAGCTAAGTCATTTCCCAATAATAAAGAAATACCTTTTACAGGTAGAGTAGGTCTGATTCCTACTGTCACAGTCCCATTTACTAAGCTACTTCTTAAATTTATTTTATGAAGTGGGACCTTTAAAGAGTTTGACTCAATACCTGATATTAGAACTTGTGCCCCTGTAGCACTTTCTTCAGAAAATGGCAAAATGCCTTCTAACATTAATGACTGAGTAGCCCCTGTGTCTCTCAGTATTTTTATTGGTAAGGAACAGTGCTTATCCCCCTCAAGGGAAACAAAGCCTTCAGAAATGAATGGCTTATAATTTTCTAAAGCATCTTGCTTTATTACATAATTTTCAGGGCATGGAGCACATGCTAGTGCATTCTGTGAAGTAGAGGACTCATTTTTCCTTTTTAACAGCCAGCAATCAGATAATAAATGACCTGCTTTCTTAAAATAATTACAAGTTTTAGTTGAACTGTTGGGTCGTAAAGGTGTAGGGCTGGCATTGGATGACTTATTCTCATTAGGCTTCCGATTAAATTTAGGTGGTGAAAAGTTTGTAGGATGGGAAGGATGATTGGAAGGATGTGTTTTATCTGAAGCTGGTCTAGGTCCACTTTGAAAAGAATTCTTGTGGGGCCAAAAATTTGTGGCGTTACGACTCATTTTATGAGTTAAGGCATAGTCATCTGCCAGTACTGCTGCTCTGTTCAAAGTGTCAACTTTTTGTTCATCCAGGTGGGCCTTTATATCTGAATGTATCTTTCCTTTAAACTCCTCAATCAGCATCATTTCCTTTAATTTTGTAAAATCTTTCCCTATTTCTTTGGAATGGCACCACCTGTCAAATAAATTTTGCTTTTCTCTGGCAAATTCCACATGAGTTTGATTTTCGTTTTTATAGTAATTTCTGAATTTCTGCCTATAGGCCTCTGGAACAAGTTCATATGCCTTAAGTATTGCCTCTTTAACAGCGTCATAATTGTTGCTTTGCTCAGAAGATAGGGCAGAATAGATTTCTTGGGCCTTCCCTTTCAAAACACTTTGCAATAGCAAAGTCCAGACATCCCTTGGCCACTCTAAACTTGTTGCCACTTTTTCAAAATGTGAAAAATATTTATCAACTTCTTTTTCTTGAAAGGGGGGAACTAGCCTAACATGTTTAGTTGCATCAAATCTACTTGGAGAAATTACATTTGAGCCTTGATGTTGAGATTCTAATTCTTTTATTTTTATTTCCTTTTGGGCCTGAATTTCTAATTCTTTTAAGTGCATTTCTTTTTGAGCTTCTATTTCCCTTAATTTTAGTTCCCTTTCTTTTTGAGCTTCTAATTCTTTTAATTTTAATTCCCTGTCTTCTTTTTCTTTTTGAGCCTGAATTTGTTCCCTTTCTTTTTGAGCTTCCAATTCTTTTAATTTCATTTCATTTTCCTGCCTTTTCATTTCTTGTTGCATTTCTAATCTCTTTAGTTCCAATTCTAACTTTTTAAGTTCAAGAGCATCAGTAGGTTGTGGTTCAGCGACAGGTGACCCAGACTGAGGCAAAAGACCTTCTTCCATATAATGATTAACAATGAGCTGTTTAAGTTTATGTTTGTTCAGACCAGGGGTGGCAGGTAATTTTAGATAATGAGCAAGTTGGAATAAATCCTCCTTTTTAAGAGATTCTAAAAGGGCCAAACTAGGAGAGCCTTCAAATTCAGAAATAAATTCTGTCACAATAAATACCATGATGAAAAGGTTTGGTGGTTCTCAGAATATAAATAATTATACTGAAATTTTCTAAGAAAATTTAAATGTTTTGAAAGTGAGCCAAAATAATAACTGCAATTTGCAATTTTCTCGTTATCTAATATTCAATCTCGGCAACGAGCCCCCAATTTCTGTTACGGTATGGAAATATTATTGATATTGGTAACAGAAAGAAATCCGAGAATCAGCAACAAAAACTATGAATTTAACTATTCTGAAATTTAATTAAAAAAAATTAATAAAAAAAATAATACAAAGATCTTTTACACTAATTGGGTTACAGAAAATAAAAACAATGGTACTTATCAATTATAGAATTAGTCCAAAGTACAGTTTGACAGAATCCAGTAATCCAGTGGTGAAGTATCTTCTGAAGAAAGTTACCAGCTGGTAGATGTAGTATTAAATCCAAGAATGTCTCTTCAGAAACAGTATCCCGTAGATTTGTAATAAAATTTTCACTTAGAAATTTCAGCAGTCTCCAATAAAATATAATAAAATTCTCTGCAAAATTCAAATGGAGTAAAAATCCAAGAAGTATTGGCGCCACAGGTAATTTCCAAACAATCCAGTAGAATCCTGGCTTTTCACAAAATATTATTCTGTTTCACAGAAAGTATAAATTCTCTTTTCCAAGACGAACAAATTCTCTTAAAAATTCTCTTTTGGAATCAATCTTCCAAATTCACAAAGAAGCACTGCTTCTATAATAAATGCACTGTTCTGAAACAATAATAATCTCCAATGGAAACAACTGCTCTGAAAATAAGTTCTTCTGAAATGGCTTTCTAAAATGAGTTTTTGAATTCTGTTGACAAACCTTTATATAGTAACCAGATAGAATGTCCCAGAAGAGGAAGTTTCTGCAATGTTCTATTAGTTTCTGGGGGATTCTATTAAAGTTCAAGTAAACAAGGTCATTGACCTATTTAAACAATTAAACAATCAACAGCTGTATGTACAATATATCAGTGTAACAAGGATGTAAACAAGGTCACTGAGTGCAAAAGAGTTAGACCAGTCAGAAAATGCAGAAATAAAAAAAAAATCTTTCTCACATAATTATCAACTTAAGGATATATCAATCTCAATATAATATGGGGGCTATAACAATCCACTGCAGAGTTATGGCTCATTGAAAACACAATCTTTCGAAAAAAAATTGGCTTCCCTTCATTTAAAGCCGAACGCCTGGACGGATTGACACCAAATTTTTTAGATGTTGATTTTATACACCTGTTTGAAAAACGGGACATATGTGAATGGTCTCTCCACCCGTCTGTCTGTCCGTCCATGGACACATTTCGTTTCTGGACGATAACTTTAGTTGTAATGGGTAGAGCTGAGTTAGTTTGCCTTGACCGATTTATTTCAAATTTTCAGTTCTTTGTTTTTGACCACAAAATACAGCTCAAGTTCACTTTTGACCACAATCGCATATACCTTTCCATAGTTATTCCCCTTGAATGATTGCAAATTTGTGAATTATGGGGTTTCCGGATGATAACTTTAGTTTGCCTTGACTAATTTGTTTCAAATTCTCAGATTTTGTTTATGACCACAAAGCACAGCTCAGGTTCACTTTCGGCCAAAATCGCATGTACCTTTCCAGAGTTATTCCTCTTGAATTTGTACATTTTGTGTTTTCTGGATTATAACTTTAGTATGGCCTAACTGTTGGACATAGAATGCATCAAATATTTGGTTTCCGGATGATAACTTTTATTATTTGTTTTCCGATTGGTTCCAAACTTGGTATGCTGTTTAATCACAACAAAATACAGGTCAAGTTCGAATATGGAGTTGGTCCAAACAATTTTCACCATCATCCTCATCCTTACCCCAACCCTTCAAAAATACAAAACGGGCGTATATTGTCCCGCTACGCGGTGCTCTTGTTAACACTGTAGACAGTGGTAAAAATATTAAAAAATCTTCTCCAGATTCAAGTTTGTTCAAATCGGCCCCCTGGATTCATATTTGGGCTCACTATAGAAGCCCGAATTCAAACTTGGTGCTTTTCAGGCAAATTTCTTAAAAAATCTTCTCCGGATCCAGCAGGCAGAATCTTTTGATATTTGGTATGCAACATTGTAGGGTGGATCTGATTCAAGTTTGTTCAAATCGGCTTCCTAGATTCATATTTGGGCTCACTATAGAAGCCCAAATTCGAACTTAGTGCATTTCAGGCAAATTTCTTCAAAAATCTTCTCCAGATCCAGCAGGCAGAATCTTTTGATATTTGGTATGCAACATTGTGGGGTGGATCTGATTCAAGTTTGTTCAAATCGGCCCCCTGGGTTTACATTTGGGCTCGGTATAGGAGCCCAAATTTGAACTTCGGTGCATATCAGGCAAATTTCTTCAAAAATCTTCTCCAGATCCAGCAGGCAGAATCTTGATATTGGGTATGCACCATGCTTAGGGGGTTGAGATTCAAGTTTGTTCAAGCCATGTCCCTAGGTCCATATTTGGGCTCACTGTGGGAGCCCAAATGATAACTTAGTTTCAAAATAAGGAATTTTCTTTAAAAATCTTTTTCTTCAGATCCAGCAGTTGGAATGTTTTGATATTTGGTGTGCAGCATCCTTAGGGGGGTGAGATTCTAGTTTAAAGCGAGTCCCTGGGTTCATATATGGGCTCGCTGTGGGAGCCCGAATTATAACTTAGTTCAATATGAGGAATATTCTTTAAAAATCTTCTTTTTACCTGCGTCGCCATCGGCGAAGCAGGTCTAGTAACCGCTCGACTCCGTCTGTCAGTCCGTCCGTCCGAAACACTTTTTCCGTCAAATCTTTCTTGGCTTCTATGAAAGGGAATGATTTTATATTTGGTCTGCTGCTTCATAATGATGAGTTGTATCGTGTAAGCAATTTTCAGATCTGCCGTGCAGCCATTTCCTGTTTGCCGATACTTTGAAATTTTACTGTACCCACTGAACATTGAAATTTTCCGTCAAGGGTTTCTCGGCTTCTATGCAAGGGATTGATTTCATATTTGGTCTGCTGCTTCATAATGATGAGTTGTATCGTGTAAGCAATTTTCAGATCTGCTGTGCAGCCACTTCCTGTTTGCCGATACTTTGAAATCTTACTGCACCCACTGAACATTGAAATTTTCCGTCAAGGTTTTCTCAGCTTCTATGCAAGGGATTGATTTTATATTTGGTCTGCTGCTTCATAATGATGAGTTGTATCGTGTAAGCAATTTTCAGATCTGCCGTGCAGCCGCTTCCTGTTTGCCGATACTTTGAAGTTTTACTGTACCCACTGAACATTGAAATTTTTCGTCAAACTTTTCTCGTCTTCTATGCAAGGGATTGATTTTATATTTCATCTGGAGCCTGATAATGATCAATTGTATCGGGTATGCAATTTTCAGATCTGCCGTGCAGCCACTTCCTGTTTGCCGATTCAATTGCATGCATCGACGCAGGTCCAGACCCGGTATTGGTCTTGTTTTTACATCCACTGGTCAGAATCTTTGGATATTTGGTGTAAGCTTTTCTTAGAAGGAGCCGATGCAACTTGCTGATATCAACTCTCTGGGTAGATATTTAGGCTCCATGTACTGTGCGCCCTCAGGCCCCTTGGGGCCTCTTGTTAAAAATATCTCACAAACCAATGGCCCAAATTGAAACACATGTGGGCCATATCATCTTGGGGGTATTCTGTTTTAGTTTTGTTCAAATAAGGTCTCTTTGGTGAGCGCCCTCAGGCCCCCTGGGGCTTCTTGTTTATATGTCTTCTCTATTACTGTATAGAGAGACATGCATGCAATTCCTAATAATTTTAATTTCCTTTCACCTTGGATTACAGGATTGGAACTATGTTGATCTAATTCTGAAGTCCTAGGCCCTCCACCTTTTTACGATTCAGTTAGTCTGGGCCATTGGGTTACAGTGTAAAAATATTATACATTTAAAGTAATTTGTGTATTTTTATACTTACCAATGGCCCAGATGGAGCTGGCCCTCCCTTGAGTGGGCACTCATTCCTCCTCGCTGAATTATTATGTAGTACTCTCTTCTACAAAGAATGTTGGCGCCAATTTTGGTCACTTCCTGACGTCTGCACATGCACGGAGAGTAAATGTATGGAGGGCCAGTTAGGACTTTTAATTTACGGTTTTGCAAGCAAATTTTGGGGATTGGGGGTTCAAAATTTGTGTTTGACCCATAATAACATGAGTTAAGCACCAGCTATTCTGGGCCATTGGTAAGTATAAAAATACACAAATTACTTTAAATTTATAATTTTTGTTATATTCTATTTTGTTTTTAGCTCACCTGGCTGAAAGGCTGTGTGAGCTATTGCCATCACTTGGCATCCGTCGTCCATTGTACGTTAGCTTTTACAAAACAATCTTCTCCTCACAAACCAATGGCCCAAATTGAAACATATATGGGCCACATCATCTTGGGGGTATTCTGTTTTAGTTTTGTTCAAATGGGGTCTCCGTCCTTTTTGAGCGTGGTCTTATGCCCAAATATTAGCACAAGAACATTAGGTTTCACTAGGGAAAAAAATCGGAGAAAGCTGATTTTTTCAGGGAATGTCGAGTACATGTCACTGAACGATTAGACAAAAGTCCCCTAAAACCCAGTTGAGCTTTTTTTTCTACAGCCTTTTTTCGAAAACGCGTTTGAAAAAAATATTTAAAAATCGCACGAACTTTGTAACCTCGAATTGATCCAACTGTATTTTTTGTTTACGCGTATTTCGAGCTACATAATGTCTAATATACATTTACCTAGAGGAAAATGTGCATTCTGTGACAATTTCTGCGAAAAATTATTGAAAATTCACAAAAAAGTATCGGATTTACGCAAAAAATGACGATTTTCCTAACGGATTTGCCCAAAGGGTCGTAGTACAGAACGGGATGTTAGTTGGACAGACGATAAAAAATCCACCACCATTTGAAGACTTTTATCATTGCTTACAAAATAGACATTATGGAAGACCCCCTCTGCTTCTGGCCGAGTTCCCCTTTTGGCATAAAATTCGTCAGCATGAGAACTCAACTATTTTCGGGCTTGGGACCGAACAGACACGTCTGTGTCTGGCAGCATTAGATCAATAAATAATATTTACAGAATGTACAAAAATCAATAAATAATATTTACAGAATGTACAAATCAATCAACATGGATTAAGTTACATTGACTATTATCAATGCTATATACAGAAATGACATGACCTATATACATATTATTCATCGAACTCAGAAATTTCCGACAGGACAGTGTTTCTGTGGTTATTACAAGAATCCGAATTGCAATTACACAAACCTGAGCAAGAGAGTCCTGCCTTCATACACCCACACCTTTTTGTACAAGCACTCTTGCAACCACAACTGATCAGATTCAGTAGGTTATCGGGGGCACATGGCTTTGTGGCTTCAGTCGGTACAAGAAGTCCATTGTCTAGCGACCACCCCCAATCCGTCGGAGGAAGCGAAGTGCCCAGCCATTGTTGGACCTGGAGATAACATCTGTAGACATGTTGTTGTGCAGCATTGCTGCTTGGTGGGAGTGAGGCTAGGTCGATGGGTTTATTCAGTTTAGATTTTGCTACATAACGCTTGTAAGTGACATATCTATATTGGTCGAGAGAGGAAACAGTTTTACTCCCGTATAAGATCAGGAGAAGTTGTTCCCCGGCAGCGGCTACTGAACTTGGTGTACTGTCATCCGCCAAAATTGTGTTGACATACTGTTGTGAGTCGCTAGTAACATCGGAGACAATTGTACTGAATACTTTCTTCTTACCAACTCGAAAGAGTGCAGAAGTAGTGTCACAACCACTTATAGAATGTGCTACAAGGAGGTTGCTTCTATGGTCACCCATTTTTGTTGCTATTTCACTAACTGAAACTAGTAAGTTTGGGGTAATGGAATACATCATGTGAATATTACATCCCGGTTGAACTCGAGAGGTAAGAATGACTAACAAGTCTGTGTCTGTTCCCACAACGACAACATTGTTGTCATCTTGAGCGATGTCAAGTGCAGTTTCGGCTATCAGTACATCAGCATCAGCCTCGGCCTGCTTGGACTGAATATTGATAGCAGATAGCTCCTGCATTAGAAGATCGATCAGTTGGGTTTTGTTTTTAGCTCACCTGAGCGAAGCTCAAGGGGAGCTTTACTAATCACTTTCTGTCCGTCGTCCGTCGTCGTCTGTCCGGCGTTAACTTTACATTATCGACTTCTCCTCCTAAACCACTAGCCCAATTTTATTCAAATGTTGGCTAAATGTTTATTACCTAATGCCAATTCAGATTTGTTCAAATGAAGTTGCCCCTCCTCCTGGGTGGTGCCACGCCCCCAAGGGGCACCAAAATCTTTGTAAATCTTCTTCTCATGAACCAGCAGTAGCAGAGACTTGATATTTGGTGTGCAGCTTCCTTTTGAGGTGTAGACTCAGATTTGTTCAAGAGAAGTTTGTGGGGCTATACTTGGCGTCGTTATGGGAGGGTCAAAATTTTTTGCCCCGCCCAAAATTTCTATTTTCCAAACCGAGAGGCTGATTTGAACGAAATTTTATGTGAGGGCTTATTGGGTCATGAGTACTTGATTTATGCAAAAAAAAATTTTCCCGCAGCCCCGTGGGAACCGCAGGAGCTAAAAATAGAAAAAATTTAAAACGCCCATATCTCCAAAACTGCACGGCACTGAGAATTTTTATTTGGTGTGCAGCTTCCTTAGGACCAACAGAAAGGATTGGTAAAAAAAAATTGCCATCGGTTTTATCATAGGGTACAGTTTCGGGACTTTGAAAAAGTGCTGAGTCAGCACTTTTTAACACTGTAGGCAATGGGAAAAACATTAAAAAATCTTCTTCTCCAGATCCAGCAGGCAGAATCTTTTGATATTTGGTATGCAACATTGTAGGGTGGATCTGATTCAAGTTTGTTCAAATCGGCCCCCTGGGTTCATATTTGGGCTCAGTATAGGAGCCCGATTTCGAACTTAGTGCATTTCAGGCAAATTTCTTAAAAAATCTTCTTCTCCAGATCCAGCAGGCAGAATCTTTTGATATTTGGTATGCAACATTGTGGGGTGGATCTGATTCAAGTTTGTTCAAATCGGCCCTCTGGGTTTATATTTGGGCTCTGTATAGGAGCCCAAATTTGAACTTACTGCATTTCAGGCAAATTTCTTTGAAAATCTTCTTCTCCAGATCCAGCAGGCAGAATCTTTTGATATTTGGCATGCAACATTGTAGGGTGGATCTGATTCAAGTTTGTTCAAATCGGCTCCCTAGATTCATATTTGGGCTCACTATAGGAGCTTGAATTCGAACTTAGTGCATTTCAGGCACATTTCTTCAAAAATCTTCTTCTCCAGATCCAGCAGGCAGAATCTTTTGATATTTGGTATGCAACGTTGCGGGGTAGATCTGATTCAAGTTTGTTCAAATCGGCCCCCTGAATTCATATTTGGGCTTACTATAGAAGCCCGAATTCGAACTTAGTGCATTTCAGGCAAATTTCTTAAAAAATCTTCTTCTCCAGATCCAGCAGGCAGAATCTTTTCATATTTGGTAAGCAACATTGTGGGGTGGATCTGATTCAAGTTTGTTCAAATCGGATCCCTGGGTTAATATTTGGGCTCAGTATAGGAGCCCAATTTCGAACTTAGTGCATTTCAGGCAAATTTCTTAAAAAATCTTCTTCTCCAGATCCAGCAGGCAGAATCTTTTGATATTTGGTATGCAACATTGTAGGGTGGATCTGATTCAAGTTTGTTCAAATCGGCCCCCCTGGGTTCATATTTGGGCTCAGTATAGAAGCCCGATTTCGAACTTAGTGCATTTAGGCAAATTTCTTAAAAAATCTTCTTCTCCAGATCCAGCAGGCAGAATCTTTTCATATTTGGTATGCAACATTGTGGGGTGGATCTGATTCAAGTTTGTTCAAATCGGCTTCCTAGATTCATATTTGGGCTCACTATAGAAGCTCGAATTTGAACTTAGTGCATTTCATGCAAATTTCTTAAAAAATCTTCTTCTCCAGATCCAGCAGGCAGAATCTTTTCATATTTGGTAAGCAACATTGTGGGGTGGATCTGATTCAAGTTTGTTCAAATCGGGCCCCTGGGTTTATATTTGGGCTCAGTATAGGAGCCCAAATTTGAACTTAGTGCATTTCAAGCAAATTTATTAAAAATCTTCTTCTCCAGATCCAGCAGGCAGAATCTTTTGATATTTGGTATGCAACATTGTGGGATGAATCTGATTCAAGTTTGTTCAAATCGGCTTCCTAGATTCATATTTGGGCTCACTATAGAAGCTTGAATTCGAACTTAGTGCATTTCAGGCAAATTTCTTAAAAAATTTTCTTCTCCAGATCCAGCAGGCAGAATCTTTTGATATTTGGTTTGCAACATTGTTGGATGGATCTGATGCAAATTTGTTCAAATCGGCTCCTTAGATTCATATTTGGGCTTACTATAGAAGCTCGAATTCGAACTTAGTGCATTTCAGGCAAATTTCTTAAAAAATCATCTTCTCCAGATCCAGCAGGCAGAATCTTTTGATATTTGGTATGCAACATTGCGGGGTGGATCTGATTCAAGTTTGTTCAAATCGGCCCCCTGGATTCATATTTGGGCTCACTATAGAAGCTCGAATTCAAACTTAGTGCATTTCGGGCAAATTTCTTCAAAAATCTTCTTCTCCAGATCCAGCAGGCAGAATCTTTTGATATTTGGTATGCAACATTGCGGGGTGGATCTGATTCAAGTTTGTTCAAATCGGCCCCCTGGATTCATATTTGGGCTTAATATAGAAGCCTGAATTCGCACTTAGTGCATTTCGGGCAAATTTATTAAAAAATCTTCTTCTCCAGATTCAGCAGGCAGAATCTTTTGATATTTGGTATGCAACATTGTGGGGTGGATCTGATTCAAGTTTGTTCAAATCGGCTTCCTAGTTTCATATTTGGGCTCACTATAGAAGCTTGAATTCGAACTTAGTGCATTTCGGGCAAATTTCTTCAAAAATCTTCTTCTCCAGATCCAGCAGGCAGAATCTTTTGATATTTGGTATGCAACATTGCGGGGTGGATCTGATTCAAGTTTGTTCAAATCGGCCCCCTGGATTCATATTTGGGCTTAATATAGAAGCCTGAATTCGCACTTAGTGCATTTCGGGCAAATTTCTTAAAAAATCTTCTTCTCCAGATCCAGCTTCAGAATCTTTTCATATTTGGTAAGCAACATTGTGGGGTGGATCTGATTCAAGTTTGTTCAAATCGGCCCCCTGGGTTTATATTTGGGCTCCGTATAGGAGCCCAAATTTTAACTTAGTGCATTTCAGGCATATTTCTTAAAAAATCTTCTTCTCCAGATCCAGCAGGCAGAATCTTTTGATATTTGGTATGCAACATTGTGGGGTGGATCTGATTGTGATTCATGAACGTATTTATTTGTAAAGTTGATAGAATCTTAGACAAAATTTGCAGAAAAGATCTACTATAGAAGGGGTGGTATCCAGGGTGAACCGTTTACCCAAATCTAGCAGTACTAATGCATTATTCACTCAAATCTCCGTTCAAATTTTATGACCCCTCATTGGAACACACGCATTCAGCTCATTCCAACAAAGGTCATATGCCATGTTTTCGAGACAAAAGAATAAAAATTTTAGTTATTCATGAAATTTTTAGGCAACTGTTGTCTGTTATTCACATTGCTTCATGAAATTTCAGTACTTTTAGAAGTTACCTCAGTAATCAAGGGTTAATTCCCCTTAATTAAATGTCGCCTCTAAAAAACAACCACTTTGCATATCTTACCTTTTTACCAGCATAACTGCCAAAACTTGTCAGCATTCTTCGCAAAAATCGCTATTCAAATTTTAATTTTTGTCTCTTAAACATACATGTACTTATCGCTTGTAAATACCCCATTGGAATGAGCTTTTTGAGCTCATTCCAATGAGAGGTCGCACACCATGCTTTTTGAGTCAAAAAAGCAATTTTTTAGTTATTCCAGAATTTCGTACGTAAAACACAGCTTTATGACTTCACATTAAAATGAGCTCTCTAAGCTTGTTCCAATCAACATTCATGCACTATGTCTTTCACACAAAAAATAAAATTTTCCATTTATTCAGGAATTTTGTTTGCAAGAACACTCTTACCCCCCCCCCCCCCCCCCCCCCCCCACACACACACACACACACACACACACACACACACACACAAACACAGACACACACATCTAAAAGTTCGGGCAGCAAAAAAACAGTTACTTCAATTTTTAAATGCATTATAGGAACAACTTGCCTAATCAAATTTAAATACTTTTGCATCATTCTGTATCTAGAACAAACCATTTACCATATCTTTACGCAAAATTCTCCAGCATCATTCACAAAAAAACACCATTATTTATATATTCACATTTCTGTCTCAAAAATATACCTGATCTTCCCATACCCCTATTGGAATAAGCTATTTGAGCTTGTTCCAATGATGATAAAAAAAACTAATATTTTGGAAAATTTGTGAAAATTTTTGTTTTCTTGCATGCAAATATGTACATGTAGCACATGGAAGATATCCACAGTTGGGGAGAGATGTCCAAGGCTATCTCTTCACATTCCTTGTTTGTGCTTCAAGCTAAACCAGTTTGTCTGCAGAGATAAATTTGCTTTATTAAAAATCATTGGAGATTGGCCACACACCAATGATTTTAAATAAAACTAATTTTAGGTAACAAATGTTGAACTTCAAACAAAATCTATCACTCAACCAGTTAATGTTGATGAGGCATGACATGGTGAAGGTGACCTAAAATACTTCTTAGAGTCACTTTGTCAGGTGAGCGATTAAGGCCACGTGGGGCCTCTTGTTGGCATTTGCAAGGAAATCGGATTGGGGTGTGATGGCTGGTAACTCAGGTGAGATATTGATATCAATGGAATACCTGTCTTTAGATCTACGGGCTTGTTCCATGCCCTTTGTCGACATTGTACAAGCATAACCATCAAAAACAACCACGACGTTCGCCCCAAAATGTCTCACTAGATAATTGGAATATGATGTACATATGTCCTTATATGACGACTGTTTAGGCCATACAACTGCCCTCAATAAAAATCCACCATCTACAACAAACAGAGAATGTTCTGGGATTTTAGTTTGCTCGGAACCGTATGTTTTGAGGATCTTACCGAGCGTGCTTTTCTGTGTCTTCCTCATTCCAGTAGAATCAAACAATGCTGGTGGTTTCGGGGCGAGTTCATATTTGAGATACTCTTCCATCTCTGCTTGTGACTGAATAACACGTGATGCAGTTGAACAGAATTGTGGGGTCAATCACTACCTTACTTCCACGGACTTTGATGCTATTTGCCATCGATGCGAAAGACTTCACAGTGTCAACATGTCGTAGTTTGATGCTGTTGAACGTTTTGCTTACAACATTCGATACGCAACATTCACCAATTTTGCGAACTTGGTCACAGTTCACAGTTTTGTCGGCCACAAGCCCGGTCGCTATAGAGACTAATTGTAGTGGATCTCTATTCTGAAAGGGGGAATGCACTCTGAGCCAGTTCAATAATTTGGTGATATCATTGGCATCAGTCAATTGTGAACTTTGACGGAGATCCCGATGTTGTTCGCCATGACCAGTGTGAACATGAACAAAATTTTCGAGAGCATTACATATCGGAAGGCAAAGAGGTAGTCCATGTACCCATTTCGCAACAGTGCTATCGGTTATTCCCCTGCCATGTGTGAGACCACCAGGGAGCTTGAACATTCTCATTAAACACTGCTCTATGGTCTGATCAGAATATATCCCGTCCCAGAATTTATCTGAGCGCCTTATGGTAAAGTAACCTTTCTCAGTGAACAACTTCAAATCATCCTGTTGCATTATTTCTGTTAGCTCATTCATCTGCTGCAAATAGAGATGAGAACTTTTTGCGTATGCAAAATGACCACCTGCATGAAATACTGGAATCATATTGCGAACACAATATGTGTGGAGTACCCAGTCGCCTGTGCGCTCTGCTGTCAAGAACAACTGGAGAAGACCTATTTGCTCATAGTATTGTACCCAAAGCTTTCCTGTGCGTCCTACGGACGCATTCTGGAGCAGTTCGTGTAATTTTGACAGTAGATGGTTGACACTTTCTTGATTGACAGTGTCAGCTGTTGTACAGTCACCTCTGGCAAGTCCACAGAATATTTCATTGACTTCTGTGCAGTCTATGTTATCTAGTGTTCGGCTTTCTTCAAACACAAGTTTTGTAATGGCAATTTGTGTTAGCAAATGGGCACGAACTGCTAAGGCTTCCACGTTTACACGTGTAAACGTGAACGTTTCGTTTATGGGCATTAAACGTTTACAGTCCTGGTAAACGTGTACACGGAATGAAGTTTTAATAGAGTAAGATTAATGCAGAAAGTCAAAGAAACCAAAAAAAAATGTCCAACTTTGCAATGCAATATTTTGGTAATGCTTCAGAAAAACTGTGTACTGGTTCCGACTGGCGCCGCCGCCACAGTAACCGAACGAAATCATCTTCAAATCATGTGATATCATATGTGACACAGTCACGTGAGCCGCATGGCACATGCTTATCTTTGGTGTTTCATTCGAAACATTTGTGGGATGGTTTCTAGACAACTCGTGCCCCCACGGCAACTCGTACCAGTCAAGTCGTACCCAAAATTGGACGACTCGTACCCATTTTCGGCTGGACAACTCGTACCCACAATTGGACAACTCGTACCCATGGTTGGACAACTCGTACCCATGGCTGGTCAACTTGTACTTGGTGTTTAATTGCATGGGCGAATGCAGTTAATGGCCTAAGAACTATAGAAGCGGGGTTTTTGCTTTTGTTTGATCTGTTTAAGGTGCGACAATAGTAATGGAAATCAGTTTACTTTGAAATTCCTTCGTCAGATATCCCATGAATATGAATGAAATATACACAAATTTTACGTCTAAATAATGCAGGAAACATATATTCATTGACCGTACTTTGTTGATAGCAGGCACCAGTGGATCCTGGAAGTATGCAACTGGGGTGAATGACACCCCCCCCCCCCCCCCCCCCCTACCCCGACACCCGGTTTCTGCGCTTCAGTATTGGGAAATAGAGTACTGGAAAAAACTAAAAGGCCTTGCATCTAGGCCTAGGCTCTGCAAATTATCAGGGTGAAAACCATAGCCTTCGTCGCATTAACTCTTGCCTTTCCTAATTAATAATGCCACTCTCCACCTTTAGATTATTTTTCGTGTGGCAAAGTTACATCACTGGTGAGGCGCCACTCCGGTCAGGCAAGAAAGGATTTCATTATAAATTGAGTCCAAACGGATTTTGTACTTGAAGCGTAGCACATTTATCCGCTCGGAAGAAAAACGGCAAACAATGACCAGTGATAGACTGAATCAAGAAGATCACAAATGATGTTCATTTTAAAAAAAATCTAATTAAAAAGCTCTAATACATCTCTCTCTATGAGTCCACCAGCTCGCATCAACTGATTTCTGTCGGAAATTTCATGGTCAACACCAACACACCTGAAAACTCGACAGTCATTTAATTTAGACTTTCCCGGCAGTGACAGGCGTGAGATCGTGAAGAATTATTTTCTATCGTCTATTACCTTATAGTCGATTGGTGTTTAATTTTCTTACAATTATCTGTGCATATTATTATCGCCAATTAAGTTAATGTTCCAGTTGGGAGGTGTGTTTTTCGAACAATTTTCTTCCATGACAATCATGAAAATTGAATGACAATTAGCATTTTTGTAAGGTTTGCAATTAGACTATAAAAGTGACTAAAAGTGAATCTCTCTCTCTCTCTCTCTCTCTATATATATATATATATATATATATATATATATATATAGAGATATATATATATATCTTTGGGGGGGATTGAGGGTGGGGGGTGGAGGGGGGGGGGGGGTCGTCTCCCGTATCTACACCACTGTATTAATATATAATTTAAATATTTCCTGTTTCCTTCGAATTGCTCTCTTGATGAAATGTTCATAACGGCGTCCTTCAGCCAATATTCGCCTTCGCCCATACAATTAAAGACCAGGTACATGTTGACCAACTGTGGGTACGAGTTGTCCAACCTTGGGTACGAGTTGTCCAACTGTGGGTACGAGTTGTCCAGCCGAAAATGTGTACGAGTCGTCCAATTTTGGGTACGACTTGACTGGTACGAGTTGCCGTGGGTATGAGTTGTCCTGATACCTGTGGGATGTTTTAGTTTATTCGGATTTACATGTATATTCCCAAAGTGATACACAATTGTTTTCGATGATTTCGTTCACCTGACATGGATTATTAATTTATTATTCACACATGGGTTGATCTTAGGATCGATTTATGGAGTTTGACAGACAGACTGGCACTTGCGGTGTTTGAAATTTGGATTCCCCTGCATGGTTTGTAGACTTTGTTTATTTTTGCGACATTGCATTCCGCTCTGAAGTCCGGTATTGTCACTATTGTGTGCCATGGCAACTCGCTCCAACATTACTGTTTGAAAAAACACAAGGAATTTCACCCCGAACCCACCAGAATGAGCTCAGAGACCCCCATAAATTTCGAAATTTACCCCCCCCCCCCCCCCCCCCCCCCCCCCCAGACCGAGCGAGTGTCTTTGGCATCTGCATGCTGTGATCGTTCGTCTACGTCGTTTTTGGACGAACTGTAAATCGGCTGTCTCAATAACATAAATTGTATGTCCTGTACGCAAAGATATGATGAACTTACTGTGTATTATTACACACTTCTATCAAATATTGACTACTTGCATTGTTACTATGTTAGTACGTGTAAATGTTTCCGTTTCGTTTACAGACAGTCGTTTAAACGTTTACAGTTTTGTCTAAACGTGGAAGCCTTACGAACTGCTCTTGAATATGCATGACCACTGATCAAATGATGGATTGACCCACCAGCATAAACAGTCCCCCCAAAGTTCATCCAAGCCGCTACCAGCCATGATCGAACCAATTGCCCCTAAATATGACATAATTATATGGAAGCCGCCGAGTCTAACGAAAACTTTTGTCAACTTATCTGACGAAGACACAATCTCCACTGCTTTGATATAAAGTGGTTGGTCAAACGTCACTGGACAAACGTTCAGTCCCTATTTCTCACATTCAGTTTGCATCTTGAGTGTAGGCGAACACCACATTGTGATTTAATCGAACATGGAAATTGAAACAATGATGCTATAATACGGTATTTGAATGAGAAAAGTCGATGCCGTTTGAATTTGAGTTTAGGGGGTATGGTTAATATTTCACACGTTTCACCAGTTCATTATGGAATAAATGACTATTGTTATATATCATTATAAAGCCACTGCTTTTCTGCAATTTTTGATATATAATTTAACTCCCAAAGTAGTCGTAGATTTGATTTAATGGACGTTGTGTACCGTTGTGTGTATGAAAACAATAAAAATTTTTTCGTAATTTTGTACATTTTCGTGAATATTTCACCATTGAGTGTGAGGATTGGTACAAAGTTGGCATTTTCTGTTGGGGATATGTATTCTCAATATAATTCAGCATGATATTTATGATTCTCACCCTACTAAGGCGAATAAGAATGAGAAATATGGAGCTGTGTCGAATTTTGTTAAAAAAAATTTTTTCATCAAAAAAACGCTATAAGTAAAGCTCAACTCGGATTCGCGGGGACTTTTCACACTTTATCCGCAATGTGTGTCCCGGAAACATTTAAAAAAATCGGCTTTCTCCGATTTTTTTCCTTACTTTCTCATTTTTATGTCTAATGTGCCTGGACTATATGATGACATTTTCTAAAAATCTTCTTCTCATGAACCACAAGTGGGAATGCTTTGATATTTGGTATAAAACTTCCTCTGGTGTTCAAGATTAAAATTTGTTCACAGAAAGTTGATAGGTCCATATTTTGGCTCTCCAGGGCATGGGCTCTTTTGAGCTCCCCTGAAAATTTCTATTTCAAGAACCAATGGAGTGATTTGTACCAAATTTTATATGTGGCATTAGTTGACCCTAAGTACTTCATTCATGCCCCAAAATTTTTTGCAGTTCCCCGTGGGAACACCTGGTGCTGAAAATAGAAAAAAAAAATGAAATGTCCAATATTTCCCAAACTGCACAGACCAGAGATTTAGTATTTGGTATGAAGCTTTCTTCTGAGCAGCTGAAACAATTGGACTAAAACATTGCTGGCGAATCTGTCATATGGTTCATTCAGATTACATTTTCTCCATACCCATAACCCTTACAGTTTAGGACAACTTGGTCCAGGTGAGCCTTTTAGGCTCTGTTCAGCCTCGAGTGTTTTTTTGGATGGGTGGGAGCACAATAACTTGAAACGTTTTCTGATTTGACAAATATTTGCCATAAGTTATTTGCAATAATATCTTGAGCGAGTTTGAAAACTTGAACAACGCACTCAAAACAGCACGAATTGAGATTGTTGCCTCCTATATGTGAAGATTTCCGTTTGAGACGGCCAATTTTTAGGTGCCTTCTATTCAATTAATGGTCCACAGAAATCATGGTTAGATAGACGTTTACTGTCCGCGGAATTTTGACAATAGGTGGGGACTGTGGCTCAGGATGATTGCCCGCCTGAAAATGATGGGCCCAAATTAAGCGCTTGTACCGAGTTCCTGTGATCAAACCTGAAAGATAAAAACACTTTGGTTGAATTAGACTTCTATCTGGAGTTGACTATATAGATGTTGTATGCATCTGTATCTGTATGCGTCTGAATGTAAATTAGTCGGTAGAGCTGGGCGATCTACCGGTTTTTCGAAAATGGCGATATTAAAATCAATACCGGTTTCAGTATCGAGGCCTTTTTAAAATATCGAAATATCGGTATGTTTTCGGTATGATGGTTGGAGGTCAAGATTCCATTGATAGTGATATACTATTACTAGAAATATACTGCTGGCTTTTTCCCACGAAGTGGGGAGTGACATATAGGGATTACTTTTGTCGTCCGCGTCACACTTTCTCTTATCTGCCACTCCTCTTTAACCTATGAATGAATTTTGATGAAACTTTCAGTGATTCTTTATCACATAATGGCATTGTGCACCCCCTATTTTATTAGCTCACCTGACTGAAAGTCAGGGTGAGCTTTTCTGATCACTTTTCGTCCGTCGTCCGGCGTGAAGGTGGTGTTTGGGTCTTTTTCTTCCAAACCACTGGCCGCATGTTAATGAAATTTCATGTGAGTAGGGGTTATATAGCGGCATTTTGATTTTTGGGCAAATTAGGTTTCGGCTCATATTGAGCAGAGGGGTGGGGCAAAAATGCTCCAATTCTTAAAAAATCTTCTTCTCAAGAACCAGCAATAGCAGAGACTTGATATTTGGTATGCAGCTTCCTTTTGAGGTGTAGACTCAAGTTTGTTCAAGAGAAGTTTGTAGGTCTATACTTGGCGATGTTATGGGAGGAGCAAAAATTTTGGCCCCACCCCAAATTTCTATTTTTTAAACCGAGAGGCCAATTTGAACCAAATTTTATGTGATGGCTTATTGGGTCATAAGTACCTAATTTATACAGAAATTTTTTTTCCTGTAGCCCCGTGGGAACCACAGGAGCTAAAAATAGAAAAAAATTAAAACGCCTATATCTCAAAAACTGCACGGCAGTGAGAATTTTTATTTGGTGTGAAGCTTTCTTGGGACCAACAGAAAGGATTGGTAAAAAAAAATTGCTATCGGTTTTATCATAGGGTACTTTTTCGGGACTCTGAAAAAGTGCTGAGTCAGTATTTTTTAACACAGTAGGCAATGGGAAAAAAATAAAGAATTGTTTTCTTCCAAACCACTGCTCTAAAAGCTTTCATATTTTACATATAACATCTTTGGAACATTGATTCACATATTTGTAGAAATCAAATTCCTCGGTCCATATTTGGGTTCCCTATGGGAACCCAAATGTTCAAATTAGTGCAATATGAGGGATATATTTTAAAAATCTTCTTCTTCGGATCCACAAATCAGAATCTTTTGATATTTGCTATGCATCATCCTTAGGGGGGTGAGATTGATGTTTGTTCAAGCCAAGTCCCTGAGTTCATATTTGGACTCCCTTTGGAAACCCAAATTGTAACTTAGTGCAATACGAGGTATATTCTTTTAAAATCTTCTTCTTCGCATCCACCGGTCAGAATCTTTTGATATTTGGTATACAGTATGCTTAGGGAGGTGAGATTCAAGTTTGTTCAAGTCAAGTCCTTCGGCTCATATTTGGTCTCCCTGTGGGAGCCCAAATTATAACTTAGTTCAATATGAGGAATATTCTTTAAAAAAAATTTTTTTTTCAGATCCACCAGTCAAAATGTTTTGATATTTGATGTACAGCATTCTTAGGGGCTGAGAGTGAAGTTTGGTAAAGCCAAGTACCTGGGTTCATATTTGGGCTCACTGTGGGAGCCCAAATTATACCAAAATTTTTATTTTCCAAACCAAAAAGTCGATTTGAACCAAATTTGATATGAGGGCTTATTGGGTCATAAGTACCTAATTTATGCCGAAAATTGTTTTCCTGTCCCCCACGGGAACTGCAGGAGCTAAAAAATTTTTTTCTTTTTAAATGCCCATATCTCCAGAACTACATGGCACTGAGAATTTTTATATGGTGTGAAGCTTCCTTAGGACCGGAAGAAAAAAATGGTAAAAATTTTATCATAAGGTTCTTTTCTAGGACTAAAAGTGCCGAGTCATCATTTTTTAACAGTGTAGCTAATGGGAATAACGTTGAAGAATCTTCTTCTCCCAAAACACTGCTTCAGAAGCTTTTATTTTTGGGCTCCCTATGGGAGCCCATGTATAACTTAGTTCAGTATGAGAAATATTCTTAAAAAATCTTTTTTTTCTGTTACTCCTGTCAGAATCTTTTGATATTTGATTTTTGATTTTCTTAGAAGTGGCAAATTGAAGTTTGTTCAAGTTCTGCTTTATTGATAAAATTGGGCCCAGTAGTAACCAATTCCTGCATTGAAAGCCCTGTAAAGTGGGCAGTGATAGGCATAAACGATTGACCAAACTTGATATTATAATTACGCCTCTGTAAGATGTAGCCTTAGATGCTGAAAGTGACCTTAAATTCCAATAAATAAATAGATAAATTATTGAGTACCCAATATGGGTATCTAACATATGAACACTTTGGGTTACTAAGTAGGGTAAACAATTTTATGTTGAAAAACTGATAACAAGGCAGAATCCCTTGTTTAAATTATACATGACTACTTTGCGGTAATGACAATCTAAAAGTACAGTATCTTGAAAAGACTTTGTGTTGTTTTTTATTAGTTCAATTTTTAGCTTTTCTTGACAAAGTCAAGCTATGCTATTGTCATGGGGCATGCGGAAGTCTGTGAGTCTGTCTGTCCACAATTTGTTCGGCACAGGCTATAGGCCATAGTTCTTATCTATCATCACCAAATTTGAGATGCATGTTCGCGTTGGTGTCTAGATGAGATCGTCATATTTTGGTTATGACTGGCTGCTTACATTGGCTGCTGCAGCAGCCATCGTGAATTTTGTATGGCGCAGCCTACAGGCCGTAGTTCTCATCTGATCATCACGAAATTTCATCTGCATATTCGGGTTGATGTCCAGATGAGAACGTCCTATTTTGGTCTCAGTTGGCTGCACACAGTGGCTGCTGCAGCAGCCGCAGTGTGGGTTGATTTTAAAAATTGTTATCTTACGCAAATTTCTTGAAATTTGGCAGGTTGTCTTAGATTGATGAGTAGATGAGACCTTCCTATTTTGATCGTGGCTGCCCCCAGGGTGGGTGAATTGAGGGGTGAAGTTGTTTTATCTTATTTTTGTTATACCACATTTGGATGAAAAAGACAATAATACGCTGAAAGAAATTGTCTTTGTGTGGTGAATGTAATATGATATTTCAGGCATGTAGGACACTGTTATGACTGCGAGTGTTTAGATCAGCAAGTACATTTTAAATGTGTATATATTTTGCCCACTTGATGAAATTTGATATGCAAGTTGTTTTTTTTTTTGTTTCAACCATGACTACTTTTCCTAAAGTTTGACTTCAAATCCGCCAATGGTAGCATGGCTGCTTCAGCCATGATTTTTTTTCTCCCAATTTCAACGAAATTTCATATGCAGGTTTAGTTTTATCAGTACTTTTCATAATGGTTGGCTTCAAATCAGCCAATGGTAGCATGGCTGCTGCAGCTGTGTCATTTTTCTTCCAATTTTGACCAACTTGGTCTGAGATGGGTAGTTTCACTGGTAGATTAGCCTTGAATGGGGTCGAAAACTAAGAGTCAACCAATGTAGCATTGCTGCTTCAGACATATATTTTTCACTCCAATTTTAATGGAATTACCAAAAAAAAGTCAATAATTATGGCGCAATTTACTTAAATGTTACGTAAGTTAAGTAATTATAACATTACTCTTAGAAATATACCATAAGATCAAGATAAGCTACAGTGTCATTGACACTTTCGAAACTGCACTGGTAAAGGCATTAACACAACATTGAATGCAGTTGGGACCCAAGCCATGTCAATATCCTTGTCAAATTACGCCTGGATGTCAAATTGTATACTGATCAATCCATAAATGGTGAGACTATAGCATAATAAAAAGCCATGTAGAAACTGCACTTTTAAAAGTCTACGCAACATTGCATGCTTTCGGGACCCACCCATGTCATTTTTCGACTCCT